>JALAZF010000030.1:18608718-19907458 GCA_022829125.1 Lathyrus tuberosus
TTCGGCCTCGTTGTTTGTACATTTGAACGTAAGTCGAGCGGTGAAAGGAATGTGGGTACCCTGAGGGGTAACAATTATTGCCCCAATTCCGTTTCCATAATGATTAACTGCCCCGTCAAAGATTAGTCCCCAATGGGAACCTGGTTCTGGCCCTTCACTGGGTAGCGTTTCATCGCAATCTTTCATTTTTAAATACATGACATCTTCGTCTGGGAAGTCAAACCCGATTGATTCTTGATCGTCAATCAGTTGATGAGCCAAATGATCGGCTAAAATACTTCCTTTAACGGCTTTCTGAGCATGGTACTCTATGTCATATTCTGATAGCAACATCTGCCAACGGGCAATCCTTCCCGTGAGAGCAGGTTTTTCAAATACATACTTGATTGGATCCATCTCGGAGATCAACCAAGTAGTGTGACGAATCATGTACTGGCGTAGACGTTTGGCTACCCAAGCCAAAGCACAACAAGTTTTCTCGAGCATAGTGTACTGAGTCTCGTAGTCGGTGAACTTCTTGCTTAGATAGAAAATGGCAGACTCTTTTCGTTTAGTTTCGTCTTGTTGGCCAAGTACACACCCCATTGAGTCTTCCAAGACTGTGAGGTAAATGATCAGTGGTCTTCCTTCCACTGGAGGTGATAGAATCGGAGGATTCAACAAATATTCCTTGATACTGTCGAAGGCGGTTTGACAGTCTTCTGTCCAAATGCAGTCCTGGTTCTTTTTGAGTAATTTGAAAATCGGCGCACATGTGGCAGTCATGAGGAATATGAATATAGAGATGTAATTCAAACGTCCCAGGAATCCTCTGACTTGTTTTTCAGTTTTCGGAGAAGGCATTTCTTGAATGGCCTTGACCTTGTCAGGATCAACCTCAATTTCTTTATGGCTGACGATGAACCCTAAGAGTTTCCCTGATCGGACACCAAAGGTGCACTTGTTGGGATTCAAGCAAAGTTTGTATTTTCTCAGCCACTCGAATAGTTTTGACAGGTGGGTCACATGCTCCTCCTCTGTCTTAGATTTTGCAATCATATCATCAACATACACTTCAATTTCTTTATGTATCATGTCATGAAACAGAGTAGTCATGGCCTTTTGATAGGTTGCCCCAGCGTTCTTCAAACCGAACGGCATTACCTTGTAACAAAAGGTACCCCATGGGGTGATGAATGAAGTTTTATCCATGTCTTTCGGTGCCATTTTGATCTGATTATAGCCCGAGAATCCATGCATGAAGGAGAAAACTTTGAACTTTGTTGTACTCTCTACCAGCATGTCAATGTGTGGTAAAGGAAAGTCATCCTTTGGACTAGCCTTGTTTAGATCCCTGTAATCGACACACATTCTGACCTTTCCGTCCTTTTTCAGAATGGGTACGATGTTGGCGAACCATTGAGGATTTTCTGACGTAGCGAGGAAACCCGCGTCAATCTGTTTTTGTACCTCCTCTTTGATTTTGATGGCCATGTCCGGGTGAGTGCGTCTCAACCTCTGTTTTACTAGCGGACATTCCGATCTTAACTGTAAGTGATGTTCAACGATGCTGGTATCCAACCCTGGCATATCCTGACAGGACTAAGCGAATACATCGGGGAATTCTTTGAGAAGCTTTATCAAACTCTCTTTGGCAGTTGGACTGAGCAGTGCCCCAATCCTGATTTCTTTTCTCTCTTTTTCTGAACCCAAGTTTACCGTTTCCAATGGCTCTTTGTGAGGTTCAATGGACCTTTCCTCTTGTCTGAGTAATTGGAAGATCTCTTCTGGAATTTCGTTGTCAACTTCTTCTTCAGCCCCAAATACCGGGAACTCAAAGTTGGAAGAAGGCATCAGATCGTATGTTTCAACGGGGTTTAAAACAAGCAATCTGCATGACGTGATGATTCTTGTTTAGAAGAGATAGAGAAAATTCAAGTGTGTGCAGTGTATTTTTATTTTACTGCTTGTTTTTATTATTGAATTATTTTTTAGGATTATCATTTTCTGAGAAAAAGTAAAAAAGAAAACAGCAATTAATGCGGAAATTACAGAATGACGTTATTTTATTAATGAACAAGTCGATTCTTGAAACTACAGCCCTATAAAAAAAACTCTGTCCCTTTGGGCGAAGCGAAGAGGGAAAATTTACAGAAAGCGAGCCCTATCAAAACATCCGTTTCACCTGGGCAGGGTGAAAGGTTAAAGATGGCAATTACTTTGGTTGGAGAACGACCTTTAGAGCATCAACAGCGACCCACTGGCGGCAAACTGCTCGGTGACCCACAAAGTCTGGCACCTTCCTTGATTTGTCTTCAGAAATAACGTTGATTTCTGGTGGAGCAGGATCATTGGAATCTGTCTCCCAGGCAGGGTTGTCGTAGGAGAATTCCTCCGTTGCATTTTGCATAGCATTTGTGCTCTCAGCTATATCTCCCCATCCAGTTGGCTGGATATCTTCGAGCCTGATACGAGAGATTTCGGGAGCAGTGTACTTGACCATGAAGTCGTATTTTCCACTCGGTTGTCCCAAGGTGTCCCACACTTCTTCGGAACTGGAGGAGTCATCCCTCTCGATGACGTTGACCTAGGGAAAAGCATAGTTGATGAATTCTAGTCCTGCAAACATTGCAAATTCATCGTCATGTTAAGTAGTTTCTAAATGACCTGAGTGTTGATCCCATGACATGGTTGGGACACAGGTATTCTGTTCAATGATGCTCAGCTGAGTTTCATTACTTGGCTGACTTTCTGGCCCCAAGTCTCCTGGGTAAGGCTGCCACATTGACAGACCGTCCATCGGGCCATAGTAATTGTGGTCAAAGTTGTCTTTCATCAGAGTGTCCTCCTCTAATGAATTTGGCAGAGCACGACATCCTTCCGGATCACAATCTCCGTATATCATTTTGACATCTGACCGTGGTATAAATCTCGGACTCTATGCGGGATAGCAAAAGGGCGTAGGCACCTCTTCCTGAGACATATAACCGTCCTTGTTAAGATAGGAGTTCCATTCTTCATCTGTGTCAGAGGAATCCTCCTCATTGATAGCATGGATTGCCAGAGGCACTGGTGAAGGTAACCTCCACGGTGGAAGAAATCCTGAATGGGATGAAGACTTTCATCGTTAGCAGCTGTCCGGGTACAGGTTGTAGAAAAACTAAGACCCTTCTTTGTTGTATTGCTAGTAGGAATGACAAGCTATCCCCATCCTGTTGTATCGGTATTCTCGACCGCTTTAACAACATCTTTGTATGAGGAAATCGAAGTTCCTCCTCCGGATTATTCGTCCTTGTGTAGCGAAAGTGCTTGGAATTGGGTTTTGATTATCCCTTCTAGTTCCACATAAGTGGATGATGATAAATTGCTGACGAGCAAGGCCTGTTCCCCACAGACTGTGATGAGTTGGCCGTTCTGGACGAACTTTAGCTTTAGGTGGAGGGTTGAAGTGACCGCTCCAGCCTAATGTATCCAATGTCTTCCTAATAAACAACTGTACGTTGCCCGGATGTCCATGACCTGGAAAGTGACTTGGAAAGTGTGAGGACCAATAGTTATGGGAAGATCAACTTCGCCGATAACCGTTTTTTTGGATCCGTCGAATTCTTTGACGACGACCTCGCTGATTCTCATCGGGGGACCCTTGAATGATAATTGCATCAAAGTGGACTTCGGTATAACATTCAGGGGTGACCTTGTGTCCACCAGTACGTTGGCCAAAGCATCGTCCTGGCAGTTGACTGTAATATTGAGCGCCATGTTATGACGGTGACCCTCTTCAGGTAATTCCTCATCACTAAATCCCAAGTTATTGCAAGAAGTGATGTTAGAGACAATGCTATCAAACTATCTGATTGTTACGTCCTGTTCCATAAAGGCTTGCTCCAAGACTTTCTGTAGATCCTCCCTGTGCGCTTCTGAACTGAGTAACAGTGATAATACCGAGATCTTTGAAGGAGTCTGTAACAGTTAATCGACAATCTTGTATTCCCTCCTTTGGATGAGCTTCAGTATCTCATCACCGTTCTTTGAAAGGTCAAGATTACTGGACTGACCAACTAATGGATCGGGAGCTTCTGTCTGAAGTTCCTTTTCTTTGTTGGACTCTCCAACTCCTCTGTTGAAGATTCTACCACTCTGTGTTACTCGACTGATGTCTGCAAAATTCAAGACGGAGGGTAATGGAATTTCCTTTCCATTTTCAATTATCATTGCACCGTATTTGTAAGGGATTGCCTTAGCTAATTCATACGGTAGTGGTCCCGGCAAATAGATGACTATGGGAACCTTCTGGTTTTTCTGACCATCATACATAATCTCGATCTGTTCCCGGTTGGGAATTCTTGATTCGTCAAGCAGAGGGGTAATGGAAAAAACATTCCTGGTCCTCTAATGATCAAAGATGACGACAACGTCCTCAATTTGATTGGCAAGGTAGCACCCTTGGTTACTTTCCGAACAGACTCCACAACGTTCATAATTGTGTGGTGGCACCTGGCCACGCCCACTTTGAAAACAATGTAACCTCACTAGGTTAGCTTCCACAGATCGGACATCCTGACTTTGATGCCGAGTGGGGTTTCTGTTATTGATACTAATTTGTTGAGTATATTCATCCATGTAGATTGGCATCCACCAATGATTTAACAAGTGCTGAAGTGCCTCCTGGACAAGGCCACATCCCTGATCATTTTCATAACCCGCTTTACAACTGTGATAATTATGTGATACCAGGAATCCGAGTTGGACCTGCTCAGCATGCAACTCTACCAAGTTGGTATTCATCAAGCAAATATCAAAAATTTGAACCATATTGATCTGATTGGGATTCCTATCATGGTAGTCCTGGATCCATTCAAGATCCATCTGACGCTGAAGGGCCTCCTGTATGAAAGAGCATCCCTGTTTGTTTACCGAGCAAGTCAGACAAGAACCACAATCGTGCTGCGGCAGATTATGATACTGGCTTTGCCTTGAATGCATTGCCACCAGGTTGGCATTCATTGCACGGATGTCGTGGTTTTGAATGAAGTTGGAATTCGTATAGACCATGTTAACTCCACGAACTCGGTGCTCCTGGATCCATCCGAGATCCATCTGTTCCTGTAGAGCTGCTTGCACCACAGAACATCCTCGATTGCTTTTAGAGCAGATATTACACTGATGATAATTATGAGGTGGCACATGGCCGTACCCACTCTGTCTACAATGCATCTTGACAAGATTGGCCCTCAACAAGAGTACATCGTGAATTTGATAGACATTGTTAAATTCTTTCTCAATCAAGTTGACTGCAGCTTTCTCATGTTGAGGCAGCAGGTTCGTAAGAACATTGGGATTCGTATCTTTGAAAGATAAGAGCCCGCTCCTAACAAGCTTTTGGCACGTCGGACTTGAAATTGAGACAGTTCTCTATGTTATGCCCTGATCCTCCTTGATGATAAGGGCATGTCTGATCCGCTTTGAACCAAAAAGGCAGATTTTCTGGTACTGTAAAAGGAGACTTAGTCTGGATGTGCCCCTTACCCAGTAGTAACGGAAATAGTTCTGCGTACAACATGGGTATAGGATCAAACCCTGGTGGCCGCGTTGTACGGTTGTTATTGTATTGAGGATGAGCCTGCTAAAGAGGCTGTTGTGTCCTTTGCTGATTAGGTTGGCTCTACGCAACCTGAGGTTGATACGTAGGAATAGGCGCAGGCCTGATAACAGGAGTTACAGCTGCTACCGGTTGGTATCGTCGCCTTTGCTTTCCGAGAGAGATATTCCTAATATCTTGCTCTTTTATCATAGGGAGAGCACTAACGTATTGTTTTGTACTACTCGATGATCCAGCGTCTTTTACCAAATGTCCTTCTCGGACATCTTCCTCAAGACGAACTCCCATGCCCACCATCTCGGTGAAGTCACTGGGCGCACTGGCAACCATTCTGTCATAGTAAAATGAGCTTAAGGTCTTTAAGAAAATCTTTGTCATCTCTTTTTCCTCAAGCGGTGGACAAATCTGAGCGGCAATTTCACGCCATCTCTAGGCGTACTCCTTAAAGGTTTCCTTGTCCTTTTGTGACATTGATCTGAGTTGATCTCTGTCCGGTGCCATGTCCAAATTGTATTTGTATTGTTGGACGAAGGCAGTACCAAGATCTCTGAATATTCTAATCGTAGTACGGTTTAAACCCATGTACCATTTAAGTGCGGCACTGGTTAAACTATCCTGAAAGTAGTGAATTAGTAGGTCCTGATTCTCCGTCTGAGCTGACATTCGTTGAGCGTACATCACCAGATGCCTCTGAGGGCAAGAGTTACCCTTGTATTTTTCAAAGTCGGGCACTTGAAATTTGTGCGGAACTTTCACATTGGGGACCAGACAAAGGTCTGTGGCGTCCTTTCCAAATAATTCCTGACCGCGGATGGCTTGCAGCTCCTTCTGCATTTCCAGGAACTGTTCCTGGAATTCATCCATTCTATCGAACATAGTTTCCTTCTTACCAGAAGGTATCGGCGGAACCTGTCTTTTCGGGACAGTGTGCACCACAGGGGGTGGTGCCGTGACTACGGCAGTGAATCTTGGCATTTCCCGAAGTTTGTAACCTTCAGGAGTCTTCAATATGCCCCTGGCATCTTCGTTTTCCTGAAGTTTGTAACCTTCAGGCCCAACGGCTTCTGTTATGATTCTGTGATCTTCAGTGATCGGCGGAACATATCCTTCCGGGATATAGTTAACAGGCATGCCCCATGGGCGATCTTTCGACATTTGATACCTAGGATCATACTTTTCCACTATGGGCGCTAATGTGATATCTGAGATCAAAGTCCTTTGTAGCTGAGCTTCTGCCATGGTGTAGCACCCCAAAATTTGTCCTACCTTTTTCTGGCTTATGTTTCTTTCTCATTTTGCATCATTAGGTTATAACTCATAATCATATAATGCATTGGTATTCTAAGACATGGGATTGCAACATTTCTTTAAATAAAGGTTTTCTATTTGCAAGAGTTTGAAGTATGGTACTTGTAATATTCTTGTTCAGAGGATTGATCAAAGGCGTTGGGTCAGAGGTTCATTGGTGTGAAGCAGGGTTTAATTTCTTCTCAGTTCAAATCATCATCTTCAAGATTTATCAGTGTACATAAAGGTGAATTAGGGTTTGTTTTCAAGGTTGAGTTGTAGACTTCATCAGGTTGTCAAGCAAGGGTTCATGTGAGGATTCACTTGATCAAAGATTCAGAGGATGTTTGATTCAGATGTTTTGTTTCAGTGACAAGATTATTCAGTGGTAGCTGTGTGCACTTTATCAGAGGCTCGTGAAAAAGTTTGGGATTGGTTTTGGGTTTCATTTGGCTATCCATTTGCTAAACCGTGTTCTTATCCACCTTTTGATTTTCAAATCCATTTTTCATTTCCTAATATCCATATCCATTTTATTCAAAATTCAAATTTCTTTAACCCATATTCATTCATTTGTTTTATATCCATCCTACATCCAAGTGTCCATATCCATTTTGTTTCCAACCAAATATCCATTTTTTAATTTCTATTCTTTATCCAAGTTATTTTCATCTTATCCAATTTCCTTTTATTTTATTTTATTTTTTTATTTGTTATTTGTATCCATTTCACAAAATATATTCAAAATCTAAGATATCCATTTGAAGGTCCATATTCCATTATCCAATTCATTTCAAAACCCATAACCAAGACCCAAGTCTAAACCAATTGGGCCAAAGGGCATCATAAAGTCCAGAGACATATAACAACATGTCAAAGTTGTTAAAGTTGAGCCTTTAGAATTGCAACTTGCAAGGACCAATTCCAGACTCAGCTAAGCTTTACTTTTCAGTGGGAGGCGGGACCTCGACTGTGAATGAACTTAAAGTTTTCCTGTGTATCTTGGTCAAAATAGTTCTTATACTTTTAATGAAACTGAGGTCGCATGAATTAAAAGCAGGTTCACAGGATGGAATATTCCTAATAGTGATTTGTTTGGGCCTTAAGAATTGATCAGCTTTAATGTGGGTATTTACCAGAATGTTACTGTCACCTCTTCAAAATGAGGAAAATAAAGTACTTAGTGCAATAAATTCATAACAGAATTGAAAAAAAAAGAAGAGAGGTGAAAACTCGTAACAGTCAACAACAGCATGACTAATGAAAAACAAATTTCACGTACAAACGCGTGACAACTTTTACATAACAATTCACCAACAGATTTTCACTAAAAACCACTCATAACAGAATTCATTTAAAAAACCTCCTCTACCCTCTGAATCAAGCGATAAATTCAACATTTCCATTGCTCTGAGGAAGGCACGGAATTCCTCATCATTCTCTGCATGGATCACTCCTCAACAAACTCCAAAAATCAGCTAGAAGAATTGTTACATAAAGAAGGAGGATTCTTCATCTTCAAATTTCTGGATCTATTCCATCACTACTCTAAACCTGCAACAAACACCATCACCTCATCAGTTCCTATTCTCATCAATTCTTCAACGATACAAAATCTACAAGTGAATGAAGAACAACGACAACACTTCATGAATCGCAAAGAAGAAGAGGAAGAAGTGGATTGAAGAAGAAAGTGAAATACAAATCGAAGCGAGACCGAAGCAAATTTCGTACCTGTCGCAGTGTTCCTTCCATCATCGTTGTCGCGTAACTCGGTAATTCCGTTCTGAGATCCATATTTGCGACTGGTTTGATGTTGTGTTTATGTTGATATACTATGATATGTGCGATTAGTTTGATGCTGTGTCTATTTGTTCATGTCGGCGTTGATTGTGTTTCGCTTGAATCCTCTGTGATTTGCATAAGTTGTTCGTGTTGGCGTTGATTTGTTGCGAGTGAGTTTTTTTCTTTTTCTATAGCGATTCATGTAAGTTAGAGTAGGATCGAGGAACTCATTATACGATTGAAGACGCGAAGTCTTCGCCGATGTCGGCGAGGGGCCATAGCGTGGCGGAGAATTTTGATTCACGGCGCAAGTTCGACGAAACGGAGAGGAGACGGACGACAGACGGTTTTTCCGGCCAGTTGTTTTCCGGCATGCCTTTTGTTCCATGGAGAGAAGATGTGAGCAAGACGATGGCGGGGTGGAAGGAGATTCTAGTGTGGTTGTTTCCGGCGGTGACTTTGTGCGAACGAATAGAGGAAATACGCCGGTGAAGAGGTGAGACGAAAGCGAGTTAGCGAAGGAGAGAAATTTGATGATGAAGAAGAAGTATGTGAGACAGCGTGATGAGTAATGGAGACGGCGTAGGGAGATCGGCGCCAACGATTTGAGAGGAGAAAGGGAGAAATGTTGAAACGATTGAGAAAGATGGAGGCACGGCTGTGAGGAGCATGAGGAATTGGTGTTTAGGTTAAGACCTTACATAAACATGGTTCGGGCCTTAGGCCCAAGATGCAATTCCTGTGGGGTCCAGCCATTTGGTGTTTTGCATGAAAGGAAAATAACACTTGGTGTTTTGCATGAAAGGCAAAGGACACTTGGTGTCTTGCATGAAAGGCAAAGAACAAGTGTCTTCATGCATGTAAGACCTTTTGGCTTGCTTCTCCTATAAATAGGACCAAGAGCAAGCATTCAAAACACAACCACAAGAGAAACAAGAAGCAAGAGAAATAGAGCCTTGCTCAAGAGAGAAAATTGTTTTAGAGAGTTTTTCCTTGTGAGAGAAATAGTGAGCCAATTTGTGAGAGTGTTCCTTACAAATTGAGAGATACTTTGTAGAGAGTTCCACCTAAGGGTGAAGTTGTTGTATTCCCATTTTTATTATAGTGGATGTTTTAAGAGGCCTAAGGGTCCCGTGGTTTTTCCCTTTCTCAAATTGAGAAGGTTTTCCACGCTAAAATCTTTTTGTGTCATTTTTGCTTAATTTTTCACGTTTCCGCAAGTGCCTATTTTTGAGTTCACGGAGGAGGGAAATTATGGAAGGTTATTTCCCAACAGTGGTATCAGAGCTCTGTGTGAGTTCTGGGTAACTACGGTGTTGTACTCGTAAGAAAGTTCTTAGTATGCTCTGTGGTTGCAACATTGTTTGATCTTCCACATCAGAAAAGAAATATTCTTGTTGGAATTAAATCGTAGTATTGTGAAAGTGTGTCTTTGTAAGTTCTGGCTAAGGAAAGACTTGGTATTTAAGCGCGTCGATATTGACCCACCTCTCTTTCCTGGGAACTTCCTAGTTGCACTATTCATAAACCACGGTAACTTTTCCCGTGTACGACACTATTTACAAAATCTCCTAGCTAAAAGAACTACTTTCCCGTGTTCTCAAAAATGGATGGTTCTATCAGTTATGAAGGAGATATGTTCAAGCTGACCGCTGATAATTATACCTATTGGAAGCCGATGATGGAAGACTACCTATATTGCAAAGATTTGCATGAGCCAATCTCTCAAAAGGATAAGCCAACAGAGAAGAAAGATAACGAGTGGGAGCTCCAAAATCGGAAGGCAGTTGCCATGATCAGAAAATACATAGATAGGAGTCTATTCGAGCATGTGTCAACTTATACAAATGCGTATGAGTTGTGGACCAAACTTGAATCCTTGATTCAAAAGAAGACACCGAGAAATAAAGCACACCTTGTCAGACGACTGGTGAAATTGGAGTACTCAGATGGCCAAAATATGATCGAGCACTTGAATACCTTCAAAGGTATCGTGAACCAGCTGACGAAAGCTGACATGAAGATAGATGATGAGTTGCAAACTCTTCTGCTCCTAAGTTCTCTACCTGAGAGTTGGGACACTCTAGTTGTCACTCTTAGTAACTCTGCTCCAGACGGAAAACTTGTCTTGGATTCTGTCACAGATTCCTTGCTAAATGAAGAATCAAGACGGAGGGAAAGAGGCTTCAACAACCAGTTCGAAGCCAACATTATTGATAACAGAGGAAGGAGTAAGAATCATGAAAGAGGAGGTCGTGGGAGATCACAAGCTAGATCCAAGTCTCGCACAAGAGTAAGCTGTTATTATTGTGGCAAATCGGGCCATAGAAGACCTGAGTGCAGATTCTTGAAGAGAGATCAACAGGCTAGAAAAGTCCGTCCAGATTTAATAAATCCAAAGAAGAATAAGGAAGAAGGAGCCACAACTGCAGTAGCCTCGAACAACGAGGATATTTTCCTTTTTGGAGATATCAACTATCTAAATGTTGCATTCGATAATTGTACTTGGATAATTGACACCGGAGCATCTTTCCACGTTACACCTCATGAAGAATTATTCTCATCATACCAAAGAGGAGATTTTGGTATGGTGAAGATGGGAAACCACGTCACAAGCAAGATTGTTGGTATTGGTGAAGTGACTATGATCACAGACAATGGAAATAAGCTTGTGTTGAAGGAAGTAAGACATGTACCAGAGATGCGTCTAAACCTTATATCAGCAGGAAAGTTGGATGACCTAGGGATGATAAACCAGTTCGGCGATGGTAGATGGAAGCTTAGCAAAGGGAGCATGACACTTGCTCGTGGCAAAAAGGAAGGCTCCCTGTACATCATGCAGGGAAAGATAAACAAGGGAGAGACTAATGTTTCTCAAGACGCAACCAAAGAATTGTGGCATAAACGACTTGGCCACATGAGTGATAAAAGCTTAGAGATTCTTGCTAAAGATCATCTTTCAAATATCAAGGGACAACCACTTGAATCATGTGAAGACTGTCTAGCAGGCAAACAACACAGAGTATCTTTTCAAAGATCAGATGATGCAAGAAGACGAAAGAAAATCCTAGATCTTGTTCACTCAGATGTCTGCTCCACATCTGAAAGGTCTCTTGGTGGCGCACAATACTTTGTTACCTTCATTGATGATCACTCTAGAAAGGTGTGGGTGTATCCATTGAAGAAGAAAGATCAAGTTCTACAAGCTTTCAAGGAGTTTCACGCCTCTGTAGAGCGAGCATCTGGAAGAAAGTTGAAATGCTTAAGAAGTGACAATGGAGGTGAATACCTAGGTCCATTTGAAGCATATTGTAAAGCTCATGGGATAAGACATGAGAGGACACCTTCGAAGACTCCCCAAATGAATGGAGTAGCTGAAAGAATGAACAGAACAATTGCAGAGAAAGTCAGAAGCATGCTTTCTCATGCAAAACTTCCCAAATCATTTTGGGGTGAAGCAGTGAGAACTGCCATTGATCTAATAAACTTGTCTCCTTCAAGACCGTTAAATGGAGAGATACCGAATGAAGTATGGTATGGAAAGAAAGCCTCTTACGGTCAATTGAAAGTATTCGGGTGTAAGGCATTTGTTCATATTCCTAAAGATGAAAGAGCAAAACTCGATGCCAAGACGAAGGAGTGTATATACCTTGGTTCTCCAAGAGATGAACTTGGCTTTAGACTGTGGGATCCTGCAAACAAGAAGATTTTTCGAAGCAGAGATGTGGTATTTTATGAAGATCAAACAATCAATGATATTCAATCTAAGAAGTCAAAGACCATTGTGGTACAAAACTCAGGGGGAGAGATTCCTCAACGAGATATTGAACCTGATCAGACAGCACAACCCCATCATATGGAGCAACCTGACCAAACAGAAGAAGATCAGGAAATGCAGGAAGAACAAATGATAGATACTGATCAGAGAGACCAAGAACCTCAAGTGAGAAGATCCGTGCGAGTAAGACAACCATCAAGAAGATATTCCCCAGATGAGTATGTCACTCTCACCGATGAAGGAGAACCTCAAAACTTCATAGAAGCCATTGAGACGGATGACAAAGACAAATGGATGCAAGCCATGCAAGAAGAATTACAGTCACTGAATGAGAACCAGACATATGACTTGGTGAAATTACCAAAGGGAAGAAGGGCTTTGAAAAATAAGTGGGTGTTCAAACTCAAGTCTGAAGAGAACAACCCAAACCCCAGATACAAAGCACGAATTGTCGTGAAGGGGTGCCATCAGAAGAAAGGCATAGACTTCGAAGAGATATTCTCACCAGTGGTGAAGATGACATCCATAAGAGCAATCCTTGGTCTAGCTGCAACACTAGACTTGGAGATAGAGCAACTTGATGTTAAAACAGTATTCTTACATGGAGACTTGGAGGAAGAGATATACATGGAGCAACCCGAAGGATTTGCAGAACCAGGCAAAGAACATCTTGTGTGTCGCTTGAAGAAAAGTCTATATGGGTTGAAGCAAGCTCCAAGGCAATGGTACAAAAAGTTTGAACTCTTCATGACCCAACATAAATTTGAAAAGACTTCTGCAGACCACTGTGTGTTTGTGAAGAAATATGATAATGGTGAATCCATCATACTTTTGTTGTATGTTGATGATATGCTTATTGTTGGGAAAGACAAGACAAAGATAGATGCTCTAAAGAATGCACTGAGCAAATCTTTTGCCATGAAAGATTTGGGTGCAGTAAAGAAGATTCTTGGAATGAAAATCATTCGAGATCGTCCCAAAAGAATGTTGTGGATGTCACAAGAAGATTATATCAAGAAAGTCCTTGAGAGGTTCAACATGCATAATGCTAAACCTGTACATGTCCCACTACCTGGTCATCTGAAACTCAGTAAGACACAGTGTCCAAGCAATGAAGAAGAAAAAGAAGAAATGAGCAAGGTGCCCTATTCTTCAGCTGTGGGTAGCCTTATGTATGCAATGGTTTGCACAAGACCAGACATTGCTTATGCTGTTGGAGTAGTAAGTAGATTCCTGTCAAATCCAGGAAAGGAGCATTGGAATGCTGTGAAATGGATACTGAGGTATCTAAGAGGAACTGCCAAACAGTGTTTGTGCTTTGGCAATGAAAAGCAATTACTCACTGGGTATGTAGATGCAGACATGGCAGGGGATGTAGATTCAAGAAAATCTATTTTCGGGTATTTGATTACTTTTGCAGGGGGAGCTATCTCATGGCAATCACGATTACAAAAGTGCATTGCTTTGAGTACCACAGAAGCTGAATACATAGCAATTACTGAAGGCTGTAAGGAGATCATGTGGATGAAGAAGTTCATGCAAGAGTTAGGTCAGAATCAAGAAACTTATGTTCTCTATTGTGACAATCAGAGCGCAATCCATCTCAGCAAGAACTCGACATACCATTCAAGGTCAAAACATATTGACGTAAGGTATCACTGGATCCGCGATGTGTTGGAGAGTAAATTGTTGAAAGTAGAGAAAATTCATACCAATGAGAATGGGGCAGACATAATGACAAAACCTCTTCCAAAAGAGAAGATAGAGCTCTGCAAACAAGTTGCTGGATTAGCAGCAACTCCAAACTAACCCAGAACATTCCCCTATGGCTGGAGGGGGAGAAATGTGGGGTCCAGCCATTTGGTGTTTTGCATGAAAGGAAAATAACACTTGGTGTTTTGCATGAAAGGCAAAGGACACTTGGTGTCTTGCATGAAAGGCAAAGAACAAGTGTCTTCATGCATGTAAGACCTTTTGGCTTGCTTCTCCTATAAATAGGACCAAGAGCAAGCATTCAAAACACAACCACAAGAGAAACAAGAAGCAAGAGAAATAGAGCCTTGCTCAAGAGAGAAAATTGTTTTAGAGAGTTTTTCCTTGTGAGAGAAATAGTGAGCCAATTTGTGAGAGTGTTCCTTACAAATTGAGAGATACTTTGTAGAGAGTTCCACCTAAGGGTGAAGTTGTTGTATTCCCATTTTTATTATAGTGGATGTTTTAAGAGGCCTAAGGGTCCCGTGGTTTTTCCCTTTCTCAAATTGAGAAGGTTTTCCACGCTAAAATCTTTTTGTGTCATTTTTGCTTAATTTTTCACGTTTCCGCAAGTGCCTATTTTTGAGTTCACGGAGGAGGGAAATTATGGAAGGTTATTTCCCAACAATTCCAACCCCACCAGTGTAATGCTTACTGCACCCTTCTTTCCGTTTCTCACACCCTGGCTGCGAATGAAAAAGACCTTGGGCCTAGAGGTAAGCCCACACGCCTGTCTGATCTACAGTCCCAGGAACGCTGCTGCACCCCCTTTGTTTACATTGGATTTCCGTTGGGCTGATGACCTTAGGCCCACGCGCTAGGCACCTGTTCGCACCTCCAAAATCTTGTCTGCACACCCCGTGTTTAGTTTTTTATTTTCAATTAATTTTAACTCTTTTATTATTTGTTTTAGTTAATTAACTTAGGATAGTTAGATTAGTAAATTCATTAGAAATTTGGTTTTAACTTCTTAATTAGATTTTAATTTTGAATTTTAATTAGCCTTTTAAAAAACTAATCTTGTTTTTTTAATTAGGATAATTAGTTTAAAAATTCTTTTCTCTTAGAAATTTATCTTGAATTAATTTTTCTGTTTAGATATTAATTTTTAGATTAATTTTCTTTTTATTAGAATTTAATCTTGCTTTTAATTAGAACTTCATTTTAGTTTGGATATTCTTGATTATTTTTCGATTAATTCTTGATTACTCTTTTTCTTCTCTTCCACTCTTTCTCATCCCATGAGTCTCAAAACTTGTTCAAGTCTTGGATTCTTTCCCTTTAGAGCTACCAAGTCCAACTTAATTTTTGATTAAGCTTGGAGTAGGATTAGCATTAGGTTAGGTAGTCTTTTCTCCTAAACCTCACTAACCATAGGACATCCATGCATGATAACATTAGGACTCTTAGTTTCCCTTTAGAGTTTCCTTTGTGTCTTCTCTCTTCTCATCTCAAAACTTCTTGAAAACACTTAATAAAAAGTTAACGTGTATTGCACTTGAGCCTTCTATGTGGGAAGTGGGGAACGAGGGGCTTCCTCTCATTCTTCTAGGATACCTAGTGTATGTCCTGTTGGGGACGATGCGCGAAAGTATTCGTTCCTGTATTTAAGTCTTTGGTTCAATACAAGTTACAAACTAACTTAAAAAACACTTCTGTCTAAAAAACACAAAAACAAACACTAACATCTTTCCTTCGGGAATTCTTTTCTCATCTCACTCACTCTCAACGTACGAACGCGCTCCTACTCGTTCTCTCGCATGACGGTAACGCTTAAGTCTCGATTTAGCGAGCTGCAACAACTGAGCTAGAACGTAAGCCGTTCCCTAAAAAACACAATCCACCCCTAGTGAGGGGAACTACGTCGCTCTGATTCTCATGCTCCCGATGAGATACGTAGGCAGTGGGGTAGGGCCTATGCGAGCACTTCTTTTATTTTCCCTACATTTGTTTCTTGCTTTCTCTCTCTCTCCTTTCTTTTTCTTTTTTCCCGTTCCTTTTCCTTTTCAGTAGCAGCGGAGTTCCAGTTGACGACACCCTTTGATCGAGACAAGCAAGCGTGGATCCCATCGGGTACGATGGATGCATGGGGGTGCTAATACCTTCCTCGTGCGTAACCGACTCCCGAACCCAGTTCTCTTGGTCGCAAGACCATGCTCTTTCCTTCCTCCCCTCAGGTTTACGCAGTGTTTCCTTTCCCTCTCTTGGGATAAATACACATTGCTGGCGACTCTGTTTTTCCGCGCCACTTTTGCGTTTGTACCATTGGATGCGAATCTTTCGGGAGCGACAGCTGGCGACTCTGCTGGGGACCGAACCCAGAATCTCTGGTTTCCTTAGCGAGTCAGTCCTAGCGCTTATCTGTTTCTTTTCATTGGGTGTTTTTGTGGTGATTTGCTTTGTTGTATATTACTGTATTGCTGTTTACTGTATTTTTGCTTTACTGCTTTACTGTTTTTACAGCTTTTATTGCATTGCATTTCATTTTATTACTGTCATACTGGATATTGCTGTGCTGTTCTGCTGCTGGATTTTCTGTTTGTAGGGTGGGTTGGATTCATGAGAGAAAAACCCAATACCCAGGCTTGAGCATACACCTATGATTAGCGTGGAAAGTAGTGTGACTTGTTTGGCATTTTGCCAGACGAAGTATACATGAAAACTCCACATCCAGACGAGGTTTTCTTGGTAATATTCTATCATGTTCATTTAGGGCAGACGATGGAGTATAACCTGGAAAACTGTCGACTCTGGCGATCGTTTCCCGAGAACTCAGTAACGACACTCCTCCCGAGATGTGATAATGGCAGACCACGCTCTGTGGCAAATCCATTACGCTTCTCGATCCGAGGACCCAATACTGGGAACTTGCTATAGGGTTTCCTTTTGGAAAGGAATCAGTGGAAGCACTCCTCGATTGGCGATAGTAGTGTACTCCGAGAGATGAATGTACTATTACTTCTCGACCTCAGTGCCGAAACTGAAGACTTGCCATAGGATGTTTTCTTTTGAGGGGAATCGGTTGATGCCTCCTCGATTGGTGATGATGCCAAACCAGAAATGGTGAACGTATCATCATTTCTCGACCTGAGAGCCCGGGATATTGAGGATCCTCTCCTTTCTAGAACCCACATGTGAGAGGGGCGGGTTGTTTACAGGTTTACAGGTAATCTTGACCTTCAACATACCCGGTATTCTGGATTTCCTGTCAGTGTGGACTTATCAGCCTGGTATTCTGGTATTCTGATCATCCGGTATTCTGGTATTCTGGTATTCTCTTTAGAGCAGACCTTTGAACTTATTCAGTCAACAGCACAACAGTTATTCAGAATATGTGGAAGCTTTGATCCCATGTCTGCTGCATTCATATTGCATTGCATTTGCATCTTGCATCATTTTTGCATATCTGTCTCCGACCTGATCAGAGAGCTCATCCATCCTTTGTCTGAACCGCAGTTGATTTCTAGACTTTCTCATCGGATTTGAATCAGCTTTTGGGGAGTTCATCATGAATTCAGGGGAACAAAATCAGTTTGTAACTAGGGCCGATGTTGAATTAATGAAGAGTCAGTTGGATCAACTTGTGGAAGCTATGACAGTCATGAATAGGGGAGAAGCCAATGTTCAGAGGACTTCTGTGATTGGGAATGTCATTCCACCTCCAGTGAACAATGTTGCTCAAGCTCAGCCAGTTCGAATCCCTGTTGAGGATCAAGCTATACACGAGCGTACCATCGTCCGAGATGGACATTCTTCTTCTCTTGATGCCACAGACTATCAGAGCTTTGCCTTCTCTGTACCAGATTTCCAAGGGGTAGTTCCAAAGATTAAACCTAAGGATCCAAGGGCCGTTGCGTTTGACGAAAGATACCGTGTGTTGGACGAGAAGATTACAACCTTGGAGATGCGTGATACTCTTGATTTGAGTGCTTCAAGCATGTGTTTGGTGCCCGGCCTGGTAATGCCTCCAAAGTTTAAAATGCCAAAGTTTGAGCAATACAAAGGGGATAGCTGCCCAAAACTACATTTGGTGATGTTCTGCAGAAGAATGACCTCACATGTCTATAATGATAAGCTCATGATTCACTATTTCCAGGACAGTCTGAGTGGGGCATCGTTGAGTTGGTATATGCAGTTAGAAAGTGGTAGCATCCGATCATGGACAGACCTAGCTAACGCCTTTGTAAAGCAGTACAGTTATAATCTTGACATGGCTCCCAGCCGGATGCATTTGCAAGACTTGTCTCAGGCAGATAGTGAATCATTCCGAGAGTACGCTCGGAGATGGAGAGAGTTAGCCGCTCGTGTTCAACCGCCATTGTCGGATAGAGAATTGGTTGATTTGTTCATGGATACCTTGCAAGGGCCGTATTTGTAAAAGATGATTGCCAATGGGGCAGCAAAATTTTCTGACCTGGTGATTGTGGGAGAACGTATTGAGAGGTTGCTCAAGTGTGGAAAGCTCCAAGGCCTCTCGAACTTCCAAGCTAATGAAAGCGAATCAGTTGTCAGTTCTCCAGAAGAATTAGAGGAAGAAAGTAATTTCATCTGGGAACATCGACCATCTCATCCTCAATATTCAGATGCATCAACTGTTCAGAGTCAACAATCTTCTGGGTCTTCGTATCAGGGATCTCCTCAGAATCAACGGTCGTACCGCCGTCATCCGCGTCTGCACGCCCGACAAAGATCTAGGAAGCCAGAGAGGCATTTCACCCATTTGCCAATGTCGTACAGTCAAATGTTGTTGGATTTGATCAGAGGTGGATTAATAGTGCCGAAGGGATTAAAGCCAGTGATTCCTCCATATCCACCAGGTTTTGATGTCAACGCCCGTTGTGACTATCATGCTGGGGCACAGGGGCATTCAACTGAAGATTGTAAGGTGCTCAAGAGTAAGATTCAGACATTGCTTGACTCCAACATATTCTCATTCACGCCTCAGGGTATTCAGATCCGCGACTCTCCTTCATCCAGTAATGTGGGTTCATCAGTTCAGGTTATGGAAGAAGACACTGAGAGCAGTGGTGCAAGTTTTTTATCAGACTGACTTCGATGAGCAATTCTGAAGATGGCTAGTTCAGCAGCAAGTCAAGCTTGGAAAGCCCAGTTCCCCGAAGCTGGCAATCTTTTAGATTATGTCATTTCTTTGCATTTGTAGTTTCTTTTCCGTTAAAGTGCAAACTCATTTGTAAAACTCGTATGTTTTCAGTTGATAATGATAATGAAATGAATATGCATGTTTTGGTTAAATACATTTGTGTTCACTCATATTTTCTTTATTGATATCTAACCCTTGTTTAAGCAGGATCTGAGGGAGGATGATGACATTCAAAGACGCAGAACTTCTGATGGTATGCTTTTGGGGCAAAACCTTACTGATGATGTACAAGCGTGGCGGAGAATTTTGATTCACGGCGCAGGTTCGACGAAACAGAGAGGAGACGGATGACAGACGGTTTTTCCGGCCAGTTGTTTTCCCGCATGCCTTTTGTTCCATGGAGAGAAGATGTGAGCAAGACGATGGCGGGGTGGAAGGTGATTCTAGTGTGGTTGTTTCCGGCGGTGACTTTGTGCGAACGAACAGAGGAAATACGCCGGTGAAGAGGTGAGACGAAAGCGAGTTGGTGAAGGAGAGAAATTCGATGATGAAGAAGAAGTATGTGAGACAGCGTGATGAGTAATGGAGACGGCGTAGGGAGATCGGCGCCGATGATTTGAGAGGAGAAAGGGAGAAATGTTGAAGCGATTGAGAAAGATGGAGGCACAGCTGTGAGGTGCATGAGGAATTGGTGTTTAGGTTAAGACCTTACATAAACATGGTTCGGGCCTTAGGCTCAAGATGCAATTCCAACCCCACCAGTGTAATGCTTACTGCACTCTTCTTTCCGTTTCTCACACGCCTGTCTGATCTCTACACTCCTAGGAACGCTGCAGCACCCCCTTTGTTTACATTGGATTTCCGTTGGGCTGATGACCTTAGGCCCACGCGCTAGGCACCTGTTCACACCTCCAAAATCTTTTCTGCACACCCCGTGTTTAGTTTTTTATTTTCAATTAATTTTAACTCTTTTATTATTTGTGTTAGTTAATTAACTTAAGATAGTTAGATTAGTAAATTCATTAGAAATTTGGTTTTAACTTCTTAATTAGATTTTAATTTTGAATTTTAATTAGCCTTTTAAAAAACTAATCTTGTTTTTTTAATTAGGATAATTATTTTAAAAATTCTTTTATCTTAGAAATTTATCTTGAATTAATTTTTATGTTTAGATATTAATTTTTAGATTAATTTTCTTTTTATTAGAATTTAATCTTGCTTTTAATTAGCACTTCGTTTTAGTTTGGATATTCTTGATTATTTTCCGATTAATTCTTGATTACTCTTTTTCTTCTCTTCCACTCTTTCTCATCCCATGAGTCTCAAGACTTGTTCAAGTCTTGGATTCTTTCCCTTTAGAGCTACCTAGTCCAACTTAATTTTTGATTAAGCCTGGAGTAGGATTAGCATTAGGTTAGGTAGTCTTTTCTCCTAAACCTCACTAACCATAGGACATCCATGCATGATAACATTAGGACTCTTAGTTTCCCTTTAGAGTTTCCTTTGTGTCTTCTCTCTTCTCATCTCAAAACTTCTTGAAAACACTTAATAAAAAGTTAACGTGTATTGCGCTTGAGCCTTCTATGTGGGAAGTGGGGAACGAGGGGCTTCCTCTCATTCTTCTAGGATACCTAGTGTACGTCCTGTTGGGGACGATGCGCGAAAGTATTCGTTCCTGTATTTAAGACTCTGGTTCAATACAAGTTACAAACTAACTTAAAAAACACTTATGTTTAAAAAACACAAAAACAAACACTAACGTCTTTCCTTCGGGAATTCTTTTCTCATCTCACTCACTCTAAATGTACGAACGCGCTCCTACACGTTCTCTCGCAAGACGGTAACGCTTAAGTCTCGATTCAGCGAGCTGCAACACCTGAGCTAGAACGTAAGCCGTTCCCTAAAAAACATAATCCACCCCTAGTGAGGGGAACTACGTCGCTCTGATTCTCATGCTCCCGATGAGATACGTAGGCAGTGGGGTAGGGCCCATGCGAGCACTTCTTTTATTTTCCCTATATTTGTTTCTTGCTCTCTCTCTCTCTCTCTCCTTTCTTTTTCTTTTTTCCCATTCCTTTTCCTTTCCAGTAGCAGCGGAGTTCTAGTTGACGACACCCTTTGATCGAGACAAGCAAGCGTGGATCCCATCGGGTACGATGGACGCGTGGGGGTGCTAATACCTTCCTCGCGCGTAACCGACTCCCGAACCCAGTTCTCTTGGTCGCAAGACCATGCTCTTTCCTTCCTCCCCTCAGGTTTACGCAGTGTTTCCTTTCCCTCTCTTGGGATAAATACACATTGCTGGCGACTCTGTTTTTCCACGCCACTTTTGGGTTTGTATCGGTGCATACGAATCTTTTGGGAGCGACACATGGCTTGCATGTCGTTACGAAGCTTTCTCATATCCTCTCTTAGAGCGTCGATCTCTTCTTTCAACTCTCTGTTCTCTTCCTCAAGATCATCCATCTTTTTCTGACGATTGGCCCGAGTATTGTATGAATGAGACAATTTGACTCTAGAACCGAGACACAAACGTGAGATTCGTAGGTAAGAAGAATAGGCGATGTGAGAATGATGAATGCAATGATTATATTAATTATTTTTTGGTTTAATCAAAATAAACTTCGACAATTAGATTGCAAATATCAAACAGTGGGGAAACCCCTTTTTATTGAATTCAAAGGATTACAGAAATGAAAATACAGTAGATTACAAGGTGTAGAAACAGAAACCTAAGCTAATGGGTCCCGAGTCCTCTCTGAAGAGAAATCGGGTGCTGACTCTGGTACTTTCCTTTTCTTTGACCGGGGCTCTTGGGCCGTTGTCGGGTTCTCATTCTTTGCCAGGTGAAAGGAGTGAGCAAATTCCTTTGGTCATCTTGATTCTCTACAGCATGTTGCTCCAAAATTTCAATCAGAGCATCCTTTTCTTTCAGTAGTTGATGTATTTTGATGCACTCTACGTTGAGGGTGCGGTACTTGTTCTTCCAAGACCTCTTCTCCCGTTGAACTTTGTTGAGAGTAACCTGAAGCTTTTCAGTCTCAGTCATGAAGTACATGACAGACTCCCTCGGTGGAAGAACTCCATGATGAGGATAAGGCATCTTTAGCTTGAGAGCTCTAGTTTGTACCTAGTGGAGATAAGGCTCCACCGAGACACAGTCCGGTTTTCCTAGAGACTCCCGTCCTTTCTTATGAACATGTTTCCAAGTGTGCACTATTTCTGTCTTTAGTGCTCTGTCACTTTCTCCTTCCTTGAAAAAAAGACCTTCCAGATGAACACTCCGTGGGACGTGCCTCATCAGGTATCCAAATTGACGACGAACAAGAACTGGATGGTAATTGATTCCTCCCTTAGTTCCTATAAGGGGTACGTTGGGGAAGTTTCCACAATGTTCAATGATCCTGATTCCATCATAAATCCTATTACACCAATCTATGTCAGAGTTGGTGAGGGACATGATTTTCTGCGACCAACGTAAGGCACTCTTGTGATCCCAAAAAACAGTAGACTTAGGCAAATGAGAGATAAACCATTTATAAACCAGAGGTACATAGCCTGTGATCTCCCCTCCGCTGTACAAATTTCCCAAGCGTACAGAATGATACGCATCTGCGAGCAAAGTCAGCACAGGGTTTCCAATGAGAAAAACCTTAATGGAGTTGATATCGACGAAGTTATTAATGTTGGGCAACAAAAATAACCCGTAGGTGAGTAAAACAAAGATGCTTTCAAAAGCAGTCACGTTCCCGATACTGGCGAAGTACAGGGCTTTTTTTGTCAAGAACTGGGCTGGCAAACCTTGTATGCCACCCTTAGTGGTCATGTGAGTCTTGACCTCAGACTCGTCCAAATGAATTGCTCTTGCAATGGTCTAATTCTTTGGAATTTCTTCCAGTCCAGAAAATGGAGCTTGATCTGTAATGTGTAGATCAATCAGATGAGAATACTCCTCCAGTGTTGGTGCTAGCTGGTAATCCAGGAATGTGAAACAATGATAGACCGGATCGTAGAACTGAACGAGCACATCCATGATTCCCTCAATGGACTATTAGCAGAGATAGCAAACCTCCGTACGTGACTCTGAAAGCCTCTTGGTTTGTGATCATCCTCGCCAAACCTCTTAAATCCTCTAGTTTTGGAATCCTGAAGGTGCACTTATGAGTTCTCCTTCTACCGAAATCCATTAGCGTAATCCTTTTCTCTGATATTTGCAATCACAGTCTTAGTTTAATTTGAAAAACAGAGAGACTAGAAGAGAAATTTTTTTAATGTTTTAATGTTTTTTAAATGAATGCATGAATGCAGCACACAAAAACATAGAAAAAACATGGGGTCAAAGGGTCGTTGTCATGAAGTCAAGGCTCTACCCATCCCCAAAGGTTTATACTAGGGTGATTTTTTGTACCTATACTCAAAATCATCAGCTCCTCCCAGGATAACAAACAGCAAGCGGATCGCCAGCGAGCCGTATGAAATCTTAGAGTAAGTGCTATTCACCGAGAATAGATCATCAGCCTCAAATGAGGGTAGTATCACGTGACAACTATTTTCGATAGCTTCCGCACTACAAAAGGGTTAGCTCCTCAGCTTCTCAGACGTCACAATCGGCCCATTGCCTATGAGAGGGAATGGGTTGCATTGGGAAGCCTCCACTGAGGTTGATGGTCGACCTCGTCGCCATCACTTATCTTAAGTGTATACTTAATCTTTCCACATGCGGCATCACACACATTCCCATTAGCAGAAAAATAAACACAGATATCAATTAGGAAAAGCAGTATATATATTTTTCCTAACGTCCTAGATCTTTAAAAGCTAAGAATCTTAAGTTCCTGACAGAAAATGGTTTCCCGGCGGAGTCACCATCCTGTGGTTTCATTCCAAATTAACGGCGTTTTGACCTAAGATCCTAGCGACGTGAGGGTTTCAAGAGATAAGAGGAACAAAATGCCTTGAAAGGCGTCATTTTTGTGGTACCCCCTTCCAAGATTTCTACCTAGGAGACGAGAAGAGAACAAGATCCTTAAAAAAGATTCTCCCCAGCAGAGTCGCCATTTTTCTGTAGCGAGTGATTTTTGGATGCGGTTGCGAAGCACGATCTCTCTAATACTACAGTTCGATTCATTTTTTATCCTATTAAAGCTGATGAAGGAAGGGAAATAGATGTCTCCAACTAACCCTGCTTGCATACTGAGGTTAAACAGTCAAAACTGTTGGTTTACAGATGCTACAAAGATTTGAGGTCTCTCCTAGGTTATTTTGCAAAAAAAGGGTGTTTTGGGCTTATCGGTTGAAATGTTAGGACGAATGTATGAAATGGGATTTTGGGTTTTTGTTTTGTGTGCTCGCTAAGATTTTTCTTTCAATCTTATGCCTACGTATTCCCGTTTTTTCCAAAAACAGGGAATTCAGAGCGATCGTAGTTCCTCCCATTCTAATGGGTATTTTGGTGTCTTGTTCAAAGCCCAAGACGTGAAGCGAAAGGTGGGTTGTATCTTGTTTAAAGCCCAAGATATGAAGCTAAAGAGTCTATTTGTATCTTGTTCAAAGCCCAAGATATGAATCTAAAAGGGTTTGACTTTAAAAAGAATTTGTCATCTCTAAAGAGGGGTTTGTATGTCACAACTGTTTATAAAAGAGAATTACTTTAACCGGGATTTGTGAATCCGGCAATGCCATAATTTCCTTCATAGGGGATTTCCAACCTGAAGGAGAAGACTTTAACTCAGTGCAGAGCAATGCCATCTTTCCTTAGGAATTGTCATGCTAAAAGAGGGACAGTGGCATGGATATAGATGATCCAGAGGCTTGCCGCTTACAGCGATTAGATGAAGGGGAAGGAGTTGTTGATGTTTGTGTACTGTGAATGAGGCACAACTTTGATGCTAAAAGGTTGATTGGATCAACCAGTGGTTTCCTTATACAAAGCCTAAGAGGAGGCTAATATGTGTCTCGTACAAAGCCCGAGAGAAAGGCTAAAAGGTTTTGACTCAACGAGGGAATCTTTTGGTATCTCGTATAAAGCCCGAGATGGAGGATAAAATTGTTAGCTCCGCTGGGGAGAATCATTGTACAAAGCCCAAGAAAGAGGCTATGATGCTGTTTTAGTTGAGTGACAGGTCCAGTATGCTGATTTAAAGAGAAAATCAGTTCTTATATGAGTAATGTTTGCACTTAGGGATTTTGATTCGAGGATCAGGGTTATTTCCTGTTCTTTAAGGAAATGGGAAATCCAAAGGGTATTGAGACTATCCGAGTCTACGCGGTTCCTTCCTATTTTTGAAGGGTGCTTGAGAATGTCTTGGAGACTCAAGGAAATTAGACTGTCCAGGTCTAGAGTTTCATCTTTTGTACTATGCTTTGAGAAACAGTAGTAGACTCTTGGAAAGACTGTTCTATTAAGATGACTGATTTCTGTTCCTATACCTTTAGGAGGTCGTCGGGACAATTTGTACGAAGCCCAAGAGAAGGCTGGAAACTTTTAAGAAGCCGAGTGGTCCTTGTTTGAAGCCCAAGAGTAGGCTATCATTCCCGGAGGAAGAAATCATTTATATGAAGCCTAAGAGGAGGCTGTGAATACTTTTAAGAAGCCGACGGGTCCTTGTACAACGCCCAAGAGGAGGCGGGGATGCTTTTAGGAAGCCTGCGGCTCCTTGAACAATGCCCGAGAGGAGGCCGATGCTTTTAAGAAGCCGATGGGTCCCCAAATCCCGAGAAATTCAAGACAGGATATTCACGAGGAATAAATCAAGCCATGACAGTTCGAGAATTTGGAAGAAACTCAAGAGATGACATTCACGGAGAAAAGATCATCTCTGGGGAGTAGAGTTTCTTTGACAAGTGCTTTTAAGAAGCCGATGGGTCCCCAAACCCTGAGAAATTCAAGACAGGCTATTCATGAGGAATAGATCAAGCCAGGAAAGTTCAAGAATTTGGAAGAAACTCAAGAGATGCCATTCACGGAGAAAAGATCATCTCTGGAGAATAGAGTTTCTTTGACAACTTCTACGAGTGACAGTCTATGAAAGGGTTCACCGAGAATGCTGCCTTTCATGTCTCCATATTGTTTAACCCCAAGAGGAGGGAAGACTGTGTCTGGTAATCCTATGGGGATCTAGTTTTGACTATTTAAGAGTGATCAACGAGCTTAATGCTAGACGTAGTTGCCGGGGAAACTCTAAATATCTATACTATTATTACACAGTTGATATGAGTTTATGAAAGAAGACTTACAGGGAAACAGCCCCACAATACAGTTATATGTATATGAAAGCGGTAAATGAAAGCGGATAAACACTTACCTGGTTGTAGAGCTTCCATGCTATTTGGTTAGTTGTTCAACAAAGAAAGATTGAAAACAATAGTATAATTCAAAATCAAAGGAGAAAGTGCTTTGAAAAAGAAAGATTTGGGGCTTACACCTCAAGGAGAGGCCCAGGGTTTTATCAGTGAGCGCACTGTTTAATTTGTACAGAGGGACTTATACAAATGACTGAGGCCCAAAAATTGTTTTCTGTACAAAGGGATGGGTATTACACTCTCTCAAGAGGCCCAAAAAAGGTTTAATGAAAAAAGTGGGGTTTATAACACGAGGGTAGGCCCAGATGATTTTTTCGTTTAAAATGGCGATCGCGTCGAGATTTTCTTTTAACACGAAAGGGGCTTATACAATATCTGAGGCCCAAAATTGTTTTTGGTTAAAAGGAGATTGGGTCTTACACTCTATTAGAGGCCCAAAAGTTTTGAATGAGTGATGGGGCTTACAGCTCAAGGAGAGGCCCAAGGTTTTTTAAAAGCCGACGATCGCGCCGTTCACTTGTACCGAGGGACTTATACAATAAGTGAGGCCCAAAATGGTTTGTACAGGGGGTTTGGGTCTTATACTCTCTCAAGAGGCCCAAATAGTTTTAAAGAAAAGAAATGGGTCTTACTACTCGAGGGTAGGCCCAGTATTTGTTTTTCAATGGATGATGATCGCGTCGAACTTTTTTAAATACAACGGGACTTATACAATAAGTGAAGCCCGAGATAGGTTGTATTTACAAAGGGTTGGGTCTTACACTCTATTAGAGGCCCAAAGAGGTTTGAAAATGATTTATGAGGGTTGAATTAATCAAAAACCCTAATTTGTTTTCAAAATGTGTTTTAATTGAATAAAAATTCAATTCAAATGATCAAAATTGTTTAACATAGGGAAAACAAATTGTGATCTTGGATTAATGCTTTAAAAATTAAGTATTGACCTACAAAATAATCAGAAGCCATTAAAAGTTGCAAAATCAAGGTGGAAAAAATATTCAAAATGTCAAAAATAATTAAAATATTAATTCTTTGCAAAAATATCAATTATATGAAATAAAAAATATTTTTGGGATTTTTTGGGAAAATAAAATATTTTAACATTTTTGTGAATTATTAAAAAAAGAATCAACTCAAAATCATTAAAACTCTGAGAGAAATTAATTTTTGAATCAATTAAATAAAATCAAAAAATTCAAATATTTGAATTTATGAAAATGGCGCCAAGAACATAGACCAAGAACACGCGCGTTTTCTGCCTTGCCCAGATTTGCATTTTCTATCCAATCTCACTTAATACTTTATTATATCATGCAATCCACATACCAATCAACTCGTTTCAACCTCACGATCATGTCTATGGAAATTAATTTCATTTAAATTAAGCATAAAACAAGAAATCATGAAAAATCCTCAAGAACCCTAAATTCTATATGAAGGCTGGGATTTTTAATACACGATTCAAACAAAGCAATTACTTGAGGGGAAACATTCCATGCATAATGATGAACATTTGGCAAAAGTATTGTGTGGGGAAATATGCATAGATTGAGAGATGACCAAGTTTAGGCTTACCTCTAGGTCGTGACAGCAAGAGCAAATTGATTTCTGAGTTGGAGGTGTTACAGATGAGTTGTGATGATCTGAACAGCTTCCCTACACCCTATGGAGTGTGTTTGAATGCTTGGACTTGATGGAAATTGGCTGGATCACTTCATGGCATCTCAACTACAACTTAGTTAAAACCTTGAGCAATTGACTTGTGATTCTGAGAAATCAGTGTTCCTGATGTTGTTTAAGTGTTTGATCATCTCACATATGATGTATATGAGGTGTGTGTGTGATTGGTTTGAGTAGAATTGCTCTCTAATGAAAAACCCGATAGTGACTTGCTAAGAAAGGCATTTTTGAGAGTGAGAAGTGGTTTTTGAGAAAGGCAAGTGTTGTAGGCCTTTGGTGTACTTAAACTGATCACAATTGAGCTCTATTTATAGTAGAGCAAGTTTGTTTTGCAAGGAATAGTGAATGGAAACTGCTGAGTAGGTTTGGCCAATGTTGGCAAATGAAAATCCAAGTCTTCTCTAGCCATTGACTAGAGGTTAGGGCACAGGCTGCTGGTCCCCTTGGTCTTGGATAAGTCTTGATTGAATTCAGTTGCTAATGGCTCAGTCCATGCCACCTTGATGCTTCCATTGAATGCTCTAATCTAAAATTGGAGTCTTGTCCCTATTTTAGGCAATTCTAGGTTTAGCATGCTATTTCTTGTTCCAAGGACTTTGGAGGCTTGGCTCAGTGATTGTCCCCTTTAGATTCAATCCTCAGATGTGTCCAAGGTGATGACAAGGCTTGGAATTGGTTGATTTTGGCAAATCGACCAAAAGTACAAAAATCTGCCTTGCCTTGGCAGATTTCCGCAAGGCAACTTGCCAATGTCATATCTCATGGCTCAAGTTGAATTTGGTGATGTTCTTGGCCATTTTGGAAATCCCTTATATGATACAACAACTGTCTGATCATATTTGGTTTTTATACTTTTTGGATCCAAGTGAAAAATGTCCCTACATTTGAAAAAAAGTAAGGCAAAATCTGACTTAGTGAAATTTTCACTAAGTGTTGGAACAAAGTGACTTTTCTTGATTTTGATCACTCCATAACTCAAAATCCATGAGGAATTTGGACATAGGTCAGTATGAAGCTGTTGTAGAGGGAAATGAGATCTACAAATCAAGCTTTGGATGGAAAAAAATGGCTTTGTGGTTTAGGAGTTATGATCCTCCAAAGTTGGTACCTTTGTCACTTTTTCATAACTTAGAAAATTTTTCTAAGTTTTTATGGTTACCCCTTTTACAAGTTATCCCATTTTCTTTGATTTTTCTTGATGAATGATGATTCAAATCATACATTAACATCATTTTAGGGTTAAAAATCCATTTTTGTGAAAAATCTCAAAAAGTCAAAGTTGACTTTTGTGCACAGTTGACTTTTTATCCAATGAATTCCGAACTGTGCAATTCTTCAGGAAATCAAGACCTTGACCTAAATAAAACTTGATGGACATGTTCCATGGGTGGCATATAGTGTATTGAATCATGTATTAGGGCTTGGGAGCATGTCTTGGTCAAAAGTCAAAGTTACAGTTGACTTTTCCCACGAAACCCTTCCTGTGGTTCAGATGAAATTGAAACTTGTTGCTCAAAGTTCTTGGATCAATCCATTGTCCCAAATGGATTAATATGGTATATTAGAGACCCTCAAATCATGTCTTGAGGTCTTGGTTCATAATTTGTCCCAAAAGTCAACTTAGGGGTGAATTAGGTCAAGAAACCCTAATTCCTGATTTTTGATGAATGCATCCCCTGAGGTAAAATTGACTTAATGATTGGGTTTATGAGGTTCCATGCAGCATATTAGGTTATGTTTTGGATCTTTGGCTTATGCCTAGATGAAAATTTCCATCTGGAGGCCCTGGTCGACCAAAACCCTAATTTGGTGACAATGGCGATCTTAAGGCTTGATCCCCTAAAAGGGAGCATCCTTGTGCTTAATCCTTGAAGTGGGAGTCCTTTTAATCCTTTGTGTATGTTTGAGAGGTTTAGAAAAGTTGAAGATCATGTCATTCCTTGATTGATCCTTTGTCTAAACACTTAGAGAGGGATTGAAACCCTAATTTTGATTGCAGTGGATGCTCAACCATCTCTGGGGAGAGTGATGAGGCATAAAGATACATCTATATTGTGATGATGATTTACAAAATGATGGGAATCTTAGTGGTCAAAATTTGGGGTATGACAGATGCCCCTATTTAATCTTCTTGGACACGAAGGTGTGAATGGCGAAGGTATTCGGGCATTCGGGGTGAAAGAGGATTAAATATCGGAATACCCGAAATTTTGACGGTGGTTATGAATGGCAGATCACATTCATCTTCTTTTGCTATGCAATGACGCTTAGAAAAGGTAGACTTCCCCTCGATCCTAGTTTCCTACCAAGGAACTGATCTTAGTTTCTGGAATAAACTTCCCCTCGATCCTGGTTTCCTACCAAGGAACTGGTCTAAGTTTTTGATGTAAACTTCCCCTCGATCCTGGTTTCCTACCAAGGAACTAGTCTCAGTTTCTGAAATAAACTTCCCCCACTCTTGGTTTCCTACCAAGGATCTGGTCTCAGTTTCTGGAATAAACTTCCCCTCGATCCTGGTTTCCTACCAAGGAACTAGTCTTAGTTTCTTTTGTCAATAAACTTTATTGACAAGGGGCGCTACGCGTAGCGGTTTTCATCAAACTTCTCACCGAATTTTCCTAGAGAGATGCCATTTGAAGGAAATAGATCTGATGTCAGACTTTCTAGGGAATCCAGTCGTCTGAGTTGTAGAGGTGCACAAACTTCTCTGTTGGAGATGCCATTTGTTGACTCTATTTGGGGAATGCGAGTCTCCTGAAAGACTGCCTTCGCTTGGGGTCTTACATCATACTTTTCTCGGGATCTTCCCGGAGAAATGCCATATGATGGAATCCACTTTGAGGTGCCGATGACCTTTTCATCAGTGGTTTTTTCGGAGAAAAACTGCTGTACCACCGAATCTCTGATTAAGAGGCTTTCTCTAGGGATTTTCCTTAATCCGGGAAAGCAAAAATATCATCTTCAATGGCGAAGAGTGATGTTGACTAAGGGCTCTTTGGTTTTTTAGAAGTTCAAGTTATCAAAGTGGTCGAGGAGCCAACTTCATTCCAGAACTAAACTGGAAGAGAGATATTGTTCAGACGCAACGCTTCCTGACGAGGACAAGGGCTGACAACTCGATTGAGAGGACTGTTATCACTAGGGGATAAGACCGACTAGAGTGATAGTGATGCAATATGAATGCAAATGTAAATCAATAATGCATGATGTATGTATGTTTATGCTAACAAAACTGACGCGAGATACAAACTAACGGATGAACATGACTGGATACTCGGCCACAATGGGAGATGTAAAGTATCACTTGCTCACGATAGCAATTCTGCCTTGCTTAGGAGAGATAATCCCTGTGGGGAATACCGTTAATCGGGCTTAGGAGATAAGAACTCTGTCGAAGATGTCAGATGGAATAGTTGCATCCGACACTGTTGATCCTTCATTCAGGCGCACTGGCGTAGAAAGAGTACTTTGATTCTGCACTTTGAAGTTCGCTTTCTTCTGGAGAAGCGGTTGATGCTCTTTTGATGTTCAATAGTCAAAAGAAATTGCCATCTTTATTTTAAAGCAGAAAGAGTTTTACAAGTAAATTCATTTTGTTTTATTTCAAGAATCGTTAATCATATTAAAATGTCGTTCTGTAAAGCTAAAACAAATGAGAATTACAAACAAAAGAACAAGGGCTCAAATTTTATTGATAAGATGGAGATCAGCCAAACGCGTGATTCCAAAGAGTATATACAAAGCTAGAAAATGGTAATTTACAGGGAAAAGGGCTACGTTGAAACATAACGACCACTATCCTTCTACCAATTTTGAATTCTGGGCATCCTGAGCTTCTGTCGAAGATGACCTTGACTGGAGTTTTCCTCCGATGGATGGTGTAACTACTGCTGAGGGACTTGCCTCTGTTGAACATAGTTACTTGCCATTATCCCTAATTTTTGCCTGGATTGTACTTTGATGTTTCCAATCCACCGGGATGATTTTTTTTTATTTTGTCTCTAACTTTTGCCTGGACCGCCCTTTCGGGTTTTCAATCCACCGAGACGTTTTTTTTAGGCGAAGTATTTCTTGACTACATCAACATTCGTGGGGTAGGCAAATTCCTCTTCGTCCATGGTTCCAAGTCTCAAGGCGCTGCCTGAGAAAGCTTTCGTGACCACATAGGGGTCGTCATAATTCGGAGTCCATTTACCCTGAGAATCAGTGAGAAATGATTGTATTTTCTTGAGCATAAGGTCTCCTTTTCTGAATACGCGAGGTCGGACTTGTTTGTCAAACGCCTTCTTCATTCTTTGATGATATAACTGACAGTGGCATAGTGCCGTGATTCATTTCTCTTCAATCAGATTCAGTTCGTCGTGTCGACTTTGACACCACTCAGCTTCGGTGAGCTTAGCTTCCATCAACACCCGGCTTGATGGGATCTCTACTTCTATGGGGAGCACTGCTTCCATGCCATACACTAGAGAGAAAAAGGTTGCCCCTGTTGAAGTGCGGACAGATGTTCGATAACCGTGAAGAGCAAAGGGTAGCATCTCGTGCCAATCTTTGTAGGTTACAACCATCTTTTGAACAATCTTCTTGATGTTCTTGTTAGCCGCTTCTACCGCTCCGTTCATCTTTGGTCGGTAGGGAGATGAGTTATGGTGTTCGATCTTGAACTCTGCGCATAACTCTTTCATCATCTTATTGTTCAAGTTAGATCCATTATCAATAATGATCGGGCTCGGAACACCATAACGGCAGATGATATTGTTCTTGATAAATCGGACCACCACTTGTCGGGTTACATTGGCATACGACGCTGCTTCGACCCACTTGGTGAAGTAGTCAATGGCTACTAGAATGAACCGATGTCCGTTTGAAGCTTTGAACTCAATCAAGCCAATCATGTCAATTCCCCATATGGAAAAAGGCCATGGGGAAGAAAGAACCTTGAGATGCGTTGGCAGTACAAGAATTTTGTCAGAGTATATCTGACACTTGTGACACCTCCTCATGTACTTGTAGCAGTCGGATTCCACTGTCAACCAATAATACCCTGCTCTCAGAATTTTCCTCGCCATTGTGTGTTCGTTGGCATGAGTGCCAAAGGATCCTTCATGAATTTCTTTCATCAACATGTCTACTTCTGGTCTGTCGACGCATCGAAGCAAAACCAAGTAAAAATTCCTCTTATAGAGTGTATCACCGCTCAGGAAGAAACTGCCAGCCAGTCTTCTGAGGGTTTTTCTGTCCTTCCTTAGTGCCCCAGGAGGGTACTCTTGTTTTTGAAGGAAGCATTTGATATCGTGATACCAAGGTTTGTCGTCTATGACTGCTTCAATCGTGAAGATGTAAGCGGGCCGTTCAAGGCGCATTATGTCGATCTTAGGTATGTCATTCCATTGACCTACACTAATCATGGAAGAGAGAGTGGCTAATGCATCAGCCATGTGATTCTCATCACGTGGGATGTGATGAAACTCAATTCTGTTGAAGAAGGGTAGCAACCTTCTCGCGTAGTCTTTGTAAGGAATCAATCCTGATTGGTATGTGTTCCAATCTCCTTTAATCTGATTGATAACCAAGGATGAGTCGCCATATACATCCAAGTTTTTGATCCTTAAATCAATCGCTTCCTCGAGACCCATAATACAAGCTTCATATTCGGCCTCGTTGTTTGTACATTTAAACGTAAGTCGAGTGGTGAAAGGAATGTGGGTACCCTGAGGGGTAACAATTATTGCCCCAATTCCGTTTCCATAATGATTAACTACCCCGTCAAAGATTAGTCCCCACTGGGAACCTGGTTCTGGCCCTTCACTGGGTAGCGGTTCATCGCAATCTTTCATTTTCAAATACATGACATCTTCGTCTGGGAAGTCAAACCGGATTGATTCTTGATCATCAATCGGTTGATGAGCCAAATGATCAGCTAAAATACTTCCTTTAACGGCTTTCTGAGCATGGTACTCTATGTCATATTCTGATAGCAACATCTGCCAACGAGCAATCCTTCCCCTGAGAGCAGGTTTTTCAAATACATACTTGATTGGATCCATCTCAGAGATCAACCAAGTAGTGTGACGAATCATGTACTGGCGTAGACATTTGGCTGCCCAAGCCAAAGCACAGCAAGTTTTCTCGAACATAGTGTATCGAGTCTCGCAGTCGGTGAACTTCTTGCTTAGATAGTAAATGGCAGACTCTTTCCATTTGGTTTCGTCTTGTTTGCCAAGTACACACCCTATTGAGTCTTCCAAGACTGTGAGGTAAATGATCAGTGGTCTTCCTTCCACTGGAGGTGATAGAATCGGAGGATTCAACAGATATTCCTTGATACTGTCGAAGGCGGTTTGACAGTTTTCTGTCCAAATGCAGTCCTGGTTCTTTTTGAGTAATTTGAAAATCGGCGCACATGTGGCAGTCATGAGGAATATGAATCTGGAGATGTAATTCAAATTTCCTAGGAATCCTCTGACTTGTTTTTCAATTTTCGAAGAAGGCATTTCTTGAATGGCCTTGACCTTGTCAGGATCAACCTCAATTCCTTTCTGGCTGACGATGAACCTTAAGAGTTTCCCTGATCGGACACCAAAGGTGCACTTGTTGGGATTCAAGCAGAGTTTGTATTTTCTCAGTCGCCCGAATAGTTTTGACAGGTAGCTCACATGCTCCTCCTCTGTCTTAGATTTTGCAATCATATCATCGACATACACTTCGATATCTTTATGTATCATGTCATGAAACAGAGTAATCATGGCCCTTTGATAGGTTGCCCCAGCGTTCTTCAAACCGAACGGCATTACCTTGTAACAAAAGGTACCCCATGGGGTGATGAATGAAGTTTTCTCCATGTCTTTCGGCGCCATTTTGATCTGATTATAGCCCGAGAATCCATCCATGAAGGAGAAAACTTTGAACTTTGCTGTACTGTCTACCAGCATGTCAATGTGTGGTAAAGGAAAGTCGTCCTTTGGACTAGCCTTGTTTAGATCCCTGTAATTGACACACATTCTGACCTTTCCGTCCTTTTTCGGAACGGGTACGATGTTGGCTAACCATTGAGGATATTCTGACGTAGCGAGGAAACCCGCGTCAATATGTTTATGTACCTCCTCTTTGATTTTGATGGCCATGTCCGGGTGAGTGCGTCTCAACCTCTGTTTTACTGGCGGACATTCCGATCTTAACGGTAAGTGATGTTCCACGATGCTGGTATCCAACCCTGGCATATCCTGATAGGACCAAGCGAATACATCGGGGAATTCTTTGAGAAGCTTTATCAAACTCTCTTTGGCAGTTGGACTGAGCAGTGCCCCAATCCTGATTTCTTTTCTCTCTTTTTCTGAACCCAAGTTTACCGTTTCCAATGGCTCTTTGTGAGGTTCAATGGACCTTTCCTCTTGTCTGAGTAATCGGAAGATATCTTCTGGAATTTCGTTGTCAACTTCTTCTTCAGCCCCAAATACCGGGAACTCAAAGTTGGGAGAAGGCATCGGATCGTACGTTTCAACGGGGTTTAAAACAAGCAATCTGCATGACGTGATGATTCGTGTTTAGAAGAGATAGAGAAAATGCAAGTGTGTGCAGTGTATTTTTCTTTTACTGCTTGTTTTATTATTGAATTATTTTTTAGGATTATCATTTTCTGAGAAAAAGCAAAAATGAAAACAGCAATTAATGCGGAAATTACAGAACGACGTTATTTTATTGATGAACAAGTCGATTCTTGAAACTACAGCCCTATAAAACAAAACTTTATCACTTTGGGCGAAGAGAAGAGGGAAGATTTACAGAAAGTGAGCCCTATCAAAACATCCGTTTCACCTGGGAAGGGTGAAAGGTTAAAGATGGCAATTACTTTGATTGGCGAACGACCTTCAGAGCATCAACAGCGACCCACTGGCGGCGAACTCCTCGGTGAACCACAAAGTCTGGCACCTTCCTTGATTTGTCTTCAGAAATAACGCTGATTTCTGGTGGAGCAGGATCATTGGAATCTGTCTCCCAGGCAGGGTTGTCGTAGGAGAATTCCTCTGTTACATTTTGCATAGCATTTGTACTCTCTGTTGTATCTCCCCATCCAGTTGGCTGGATATCTTCGAGCCTGATATGAGAGCTTTCGGGAGCGGTGTACTTGACCATGAAGTCATATTTTCCACTCGGTTGTCCCAAGGTGTCCCACCCTTCTTCGGAACTGGAGGAGTCATCCCTCTCGATGACGTTGACCTCATCATGTTAAGTAGTTTCTGAATGACCTGAGTGTTGATCCCATGACATGGTGGGGACACAGGTATTCTGTTCAATGATGCTCAGCTGAGTTTCATTACTCGGCTAACTTTCTGGCCCCAAGTCTCCTGGGTAAGGCTGCCACATTGGCAGACCGTCCATCGGGCCATAGTAATTGTGGTCAAAGTTGTCTTTCATCAGAGTGTCCTCCTCTAATGAATTTGGCGGAGCACGACATCCTTCCGGATCACAATCTCCGTATATCATTTCGACATCTGACCATGGTATAAATCTCGGACTCTGTGCGGGATAGCAAAAGGGCGAAGACACCTCTTCCTGAGACATATAACCGTCCTTGTTAAGATAGGAGTTCCATTCTTCATCTGTGTTGGAGGAATCCTCCTCATTGATAGCATGGATTTCCTTAGGCACTAGGTGAAGGAAACCTCCACTGTGGAAGAAATCTTAAATGGGATGAAGACTTTCATCGTCAGCAGCTGTCTGGGTACAGGTTGCAGAAAAACCAATACCCTTCTTTGTTGTATTGCTAGTAGGAATGACAAGTTGTCCCCATCCTGTTGTATCGGTATTCTCGACCGCTTTAACAACATCTTTGTATGAGGAAATTAAAGTTCCTCCTCCGGATTGTTCGTCCTTGTGTAGCGAAAGCGCTTGGAACTGGGTTCTGATTATCTCTTCTGGTTCCACATAAGTGGATAACGATAAATTGCTGACGAGCAAGGCCTGTTCCCCACAGACTGTGATAAGTTGGCCGTTCTTGACGAACTTTAGCTTTTGGTGGAGGGTTGAAGTGACCGCTCCAGCCTGATGTACCCAAGGTCTTCCTGATAAACAACTGTACGTTGCCCAGATGTCCATGACCTGGAAAGGGACTTGGAAAGTGTGAGGACCAATAGTTATGGGAAGATCAACTTCGTCGATAACCGTTTTTCTGGATCCGTCGGACGCTTTGACGACGACCTCGCTAGTTCTCATCGGGGGGCCCTTGAATGATAATTGCATCAAAGTGGACTTTGGCATAACATTCAGGGCTGACCCTGTGTCTACCAGTACGCTGGCTAAAGCATCGTCTTGGCAGTTGACTGTAATATTGAGCGCCATGTTATGACGGCGACCCTCTTCAGGTAATTCCTCATCACTAAATCCCAATTTATTGCAAGAAGTGATGTTAGAGACAATGGTATCGAACTGTCTAATTGTTACATCCTGTTCCACAAAGGCTTGTTCCAAGACTTTTTGTAGAGCCTCCCTGTGCGCTTTTGAACTGAGTAACAGTGATAATACCGAGATCTTTGAAGGAGTCTGTAACAGTTGATCGACAATGTTGTATTCACTCCTTTGGATGAGCTTCAGTATCTCATCATCATTCTTTGAAAGGTCGAGATCACTGGACTGACCAACTAATGGATCGGGAGCTTCTGTCTGAAGTTCCTTTTCTTTATTGGACACTCCAACTCCTCTGTTAAAGATTCTACCACTCCGTGTTACTCGACTGATGTCTGCAATATTCACGACGGAGGGTAATGGAATTTCCTTTCCATTTTCAATTATCGTTGCACCGTATTTGTAAGGGATTGCCTTAGTTGATTCATATGGTAGTGGTCCCGACAAATAGATGACTATGGGAACCTTCTGGTTTTTCTGACCATCATACGTAATCTCGATTCGTTCCCGGTTGGGAATTCTTGATTCGTCAAGCAGAGGGGTAATGGCAAAAACATTCTTGGTCCTCTGATGATCAGAGATGACGACAACGTCCTCAATTTGATTGGCAAGGTAGTTCGGCGACCAATTGATGGTTCCGAAACCTGGATATGGGTGGATCTCTCCACCATCCACTTGCCCCTGGAGAGCTGCTCGCACAAGGTAACACCCTTGGTTACTTTCCGAATAGAATCCATAACGTTCATAATTGTATGGTGGCACCTGGCCACGCCCACTTTGAATACAATGTAACCTCACTAGGTTAGCTTCCACAGATCGGACATCCTGACTTTGACGCCGAGTGGGGTTTCTGTTATTGATACTAATTTGCTGAGTATCTTCATCCATGTAGATTGGCATCCACTAATGATTTAACAAGTGCTGAAGTGCCTCCTGGACAAGGGCACATCCCTGATCGTTTTTGTAACCTGCTTTACAGCTGTGATAATTATGTGATACCAAGAATCCGAGTTGGACCTGCTCAGCATGCACCTCTACCAAGTTGGTATTCATCAAGCGAATATCGAAAATTTGAACCATATTGATCTGATAGGGATTCCTATCATGGTAGTCCTGGATCCATCCAAGATCCATCTGACGCTAGAGGGCCTCCTGTATGAAAGAGCATCCCTGTTTGTTTACCGAGCAAGTCAGACAAGAACCGTAATCATGCCGTGGCAGATTATGATACTGGCTTTGCCTTGAATGCATTGCCACCAGGTTGGCATTCATTGCACGGATGTCGTGGTTCTGAATGACGTTGGAATTCGTATAGACCATGTTAACTCCACGAACTCGGTGCTCCTGGATCCATCCGAGATCCATCTGTTCCTGTAGAGTTGCTTGCACCACAGAACATCCTCGATTGCTTTTAGAACAGAAATTACACTGATTATAATTATGAGATGGCACATGGCCGTACCCACTCTGTCTACAATGCATCTTGACCAGATTGGCCCTCAACAAGAGTACATCGTGAATTTGATAGACATTGTTAAATTCTTTCTCAATCAAGTTGACTGCAGCTTTTTCATGTTGTGGCAGCGGGTTCGTAAGAACATTGGGATTCGTATCTTTGAAAGATAAGAGCCCGCTCCAAACAAGCTTTTGCATGTCAGACTTGAAATTGAGACAGTTCTCTATGTTATACCCTGATCCTCCTTGATGATAAGGGCATGTCTGATCCGCTTTGAACCAAAAAGGCGGATTTTCCGGTACTGTAAGAGGAGACTTAGTCTGGATGTGCCCCTTACCCAGTAGTAACGAAAATAGTTCTACGTACAACATGGGTATAGGATCAAACCCTGGTGGCCGCGTTGTACGATTGTTATTGTGTTGAGGACGAGCCTACTGAAGAGGCTGTTGTGTCCTTTGCTGATTAGGTTGGCTCTGCGCAACCTGAGGTTGATACGTAGGAATAGGCGCAGGGCTGATAGCAGGAGTTACAGCTGCTACCGGTTGGTATCGTCGCCTTTGCTTTCCGAGAGAGATATTCCTAATATCTTGCTCTTTTTTCTTAGGGAGAGCACTAACGTATCGTTTTGTGTAACACCCCAATTCCCCTCGCGAATAAATAATACAAATATAAATCAGAGTAACTAAAAATTTATTTTTCCAACAGGAAACAGGGATGTCACACTTAAAGAAAGAAAATACAAACCCTGCTCAATTATTTTGATACATAGCACAAAATAGGATAACCCCATAGGGAACCTTTTTCCATATAAAATGAATGTCAATTATGGAATAAAGCGGAAAGATCCATAACCGACTTGTTTTACAAAATGAATCATTTTAGAACACCAAAATATACATACAAAGGTCATTCAAAACATATTCAACAATTGTATACAATTAACTTAAAGCATTCCCCGACTCCCGTGCTACGTATCAGAGCAGACACCAAGACCTAAGCAAACGAAGATCTAACTCTTCCACTTGCCTCCACGCCTCTAAAGCTGACAATCTACACTATGCCATAAAAAGCATATTCCAGCAGAAGGGTGAGAAATAACAACTAAACCAAGATTGCATAATAATATGCAAAAACACATAAAATCACATACACAGTTATTCTCACCCCACACGTCACATACCAATACATATAGCAAGCCATAGATGTATAACATATTTCTAACAATCCAACCACATAGCATATAACAATTATACCAACATAATTACACATTTGCACATAAGGCATACCAAGTCATAGCATTTATCACATATGCACATCAAATTACCAATGCTACTACAATCTCAACACATAACAAATCAATGCACAATTTCCACACATAATCAATCAAATCATGATTTTCCACACATAATGCATCCATTCGCAATTCTCACACATAATCACATATTCCAATCAAACATATACCATTCAATTCAATTGCACATATTTCATCTCATCAATCACAATCACATTTCCATGCACAATTAATTCATGATTTATGCAAATGCACATAGATCGACACAACGACTCTATGCACATGCCATGCGGTACCGACTTCCATTGTCACGTCATTTGTCATGTCATTAGTCCACTCAGGAACTATTGGAACCATCGCTCGTTACTGAGAATCTCAAGTAACTCCCCGTCGGGCCTACGATGTTCACCCGTCGCTTTAAGTCCTCAGGCATCGCCTCATATTTTCGAGGCCCACGACGTTAAGGATTGCTTTAAGTCTCCAAAGGAGCCCACAATCGTCTATACCCATCGCTTTAAGTCCTCAGGCATCGCCTCATATTTTTGAGGCACACGATGGTATAGCATATTCCCTCAGGAATCAAACCGTCACTCAGGACGTTTTCACAATGCACATTATGATGCTTGGCATACAATGACTCATGACACTCACATTGCATCCATGCATACATTCATAATCATGCATAAATCATCAAATACAACACTTGGCATTTTCTTGCCTTTCGGCCACAAATCACAACCACAACAATTACAACAACTTAGCACATGCTTCCACATCATCACATTCATGCATTGCAAAGCAATTCAAACAATGCATTTCAAACCCTAAATGCCACCACACAACATACATTGAAATTTCACATAAACAATGCACTTCATCACAAGCCATAAAATACCACAATCATATCACATACCACAAATCACAACAACATCATAGTTCCTCACACAAGGGATTTACATATCAAATGCTACTCACAACACATCATTATCGCACATTGAAATCAAAACCCAAAACACACATTTATTCCTCCATAACACCACAAACCATCATCACCAACACTTATCACATATATTCACATAATATACCAGCACACAAGCCATATGATACATATTAAAAGCCTATAGCATGATAACACATCATTCGCACACCAATACGATGGTGAAAATCCGACAAACCAACACTTTTTCAAAATCACGACTTAAATAATTCATCTACTGCCCTCCAAACCATTTTAAAAAGAAATAGCTTTTCATTGGCGTTCCAACGCTTCGAACGGCGACCAAAACAGACTTACGGTTTGAAAATTAAGACGAAAACAAAATTGGAAAATATCATGTTCGCTCCAGTATTCGCTAGGCGAACCCTAGCGAACCAAGGCAGTGGAAAACAGTCATAAAGTTCGCTAGGCGAACCTTCTAGCGAACATTCGCCAGTTCCTTCGCTGGGGTTCGCTAGGCGAACCTGCGAAACCCAGAATTCGCAGCAGCGTCAACCTAGGTCATATGGGACCAAAATACATCATTTTTACCACCCAAACACTTCTAATTCATACCAGAACAACCAAAACATGTTTAGACATAATCAACGAGTATTCTACGCGGTTTATATCGAATTTCATCCGTGAAAACATCGATTTCTATCAATTGCTCCTAATTCCAATCGATACGAAAAGTCACGAAACAATCAAAACAATTACAACAAACAACACATATACATACACAAGCAAGATATAATTGAAACTTCTCACCCTTACCCGATTATTCGCGCTCGAAACGGAGAATCTTTGATTTCCTCTTTTCTCCTCTTTTCTCTCCTCTTCCTTTCCTTCCCTTCTCTTTCTTTCCTTTTTCTTTCTTTTCTCTCTTTTTCTTTCCACTTCCTATTTATATAAAATATCTAAACCCCTAAAAGACTACTTTACCCCTCAACCTCAAATATCTCGCAAACGCCCTCAAAATGCGATAAAACATAAACAATGATGAAAAATAACATTTTGTCAAATAAAAGTCAATAATAAAATAATATAAAACCAAAACCAATTAAATCTACTCTATTAAATAAATCTAACAAAACCGGGGCGTTACAATTCTCCCCCACTTAGACATTTTCGTCCTCGAAAATCTAACCGATACGAACAACTCCGGATAAGACTCTCGCATCCGACTAACAACCCAACATGCCAACAAAAGGCACACCACGAATAACACAACTGGCAAACCACCTTGCCAATAGCAGATACAACAACGACACGACGACGACGACCACAACGACGACAAGATGCAAGGCCCATACAATGCACTTGACGACTAACTCACGATTCAAAGAAAAGCCAAGATACCAACACAATGGAAACGAGACAACAACACAAACAAGAACATAAAGTTCCACGACACCACAAGGTCTCCACAACATCAACAAAACCAGAACACCAACATCCTTGTCACACAACCATACTACAACAATGCTATAATTCACCAATCGAACATATAACCAAAACACCCAACTACATAGCAGCCCACGGATAACAGTTAAACTTTTCACATATGACTTCCATCCAGAAGCGTTCAATGGTCTCAACACTCCTACATGTTCCCAATGTTCAACCTATGAACTCTTACCAGTCCCACACTTATATACGAAATGTACCATATCACGCTTCCGCTGCGCACTCTGATTACTTGTAACCATCAAAACTACCAATCTCACGTCCAAAGTCTAACTCTCTCTCATATTCACCAAAAATCACTGTTCACTATTAATATATCCAACTGCACACTATCAGACGTCAATTCACACACCAACCCAAATCTCCAAATTCTCCCAAAAGTTCCCACTCTTTAACCATCAAAGCAGACATAAGTAAAACTCTCGACTTAACTCATCACGCACGACATAACTTTACCAATAGGATAATTCGAGCCAAAGTCATAACTAATCAGGAATTCCAACCATCCGACCGTGCCTTACTCCGAGTTACAAATCAAAAGTTATACAAAAAACAAAATTACACAAACGGCACTGTTCGCTGGGCGAACCTTCTCGCGAGCATTCACTAGCACCTTCGCTAGGCGAACATCCCTCGCGAGCATTCGCTAGCTCCTTCGCTAGGCGAATGTTCCAGCGAACCAACTGTTAGATAAAAACAGACACCAAGTTCGCTAGGCGAACACTCTAGCGAACCTTCGCTCACGCCTTCGCTAAGCGAATACCCGTAGCGAACCTTCGCTACCCTTCGCTGAATGGTTCGCTAGGCGAACCTGCGAAAACTCAGAATTACAACAGTCTTGTTACTCATCCAAAACCGTCCATTCCTCCATCCAAACACCTTGAACCTAAAACCCTTAAAATAATACCTCCAGATTCTCCAACACAATACAATCGCGTCCAATTCCAAATCCTGAATAGTATCGATCCTTTTATGAATCCTCAATTGTCGTAAAGCATAAGCCACGACTTTACCCTCTTGCATTAACACACTGTCTAAACTCCTCAAAGACACATCTCACAAACGGTTTATTAGGATCATCCAGAATCAAAACTGAAGCCGTAGCCAACTTCTACTTCAGCTCACCAAAACTTACTCACAACGAACATCCAGACAAACAACTCACCCTTTGCAAGCCAACTGAGACAACAGAAGTACGAACTTAGCAAAGTCTTCCATAACCTTCCGTAACAACCAACTGAGCCCAAAAGTTTCTAATCTCCTTAACCGACTTAGGAGCCTCTCAAGGTAGAACTGCATCTAATTCCGATGGATCCATAACCATACTCTCATCTGAAATAACATATCCAAGAAAACTAACCCCTTTTTTTTTTTTTTTTTTAACCCAAATTCTCACTCAAATAACTCCGCATACAACTTCGTCTCTTTTCAACACTTGTGATTCAAATCTCAAACACTCTACCTGTTCTTCCTCAGGGTTTACAATAGATCCGAATATCCTCAATCAAAGGCATTACTAACTTATCCAAATAAATATGGAAGATACGATTCCTCTACTCCACAAACATTACAAATTCCTTACTAACACCAAATAACATCACTGCACGTAGTAATACCCAAACAAATTCCAAAAGATATAAATTCTTAAAGTTCTTGCAAAATTCTTTTCCCTGGGTAACTGGTTACTCACATACAAGCTTAACTGAGTAAATAACAGCCTATCCCGATGATAACAAACATAACCAGTCGCATTAAGTCGATCACAGCCTCAACTCACACAATCCACCACTCTTATCAAACATTCCAAACAATTGCAAGTTCACTCAGACTCAGCCAAACCATTCAGTTATCTATTCCTGAAAGTGGACACTTGTTCTCAATCGTTACCTTATTCAACTGTTAGTAATCCATACACAATTTCTTCTCTTTGCAGTCAAAATTCCATAAATCCCCACGTGTAGCAACAACCAACTCAAAGGAACTCTCAAACATTACATCCACACCTAGGGTTTTCTCAAAATTTCCATTAATGCTCTAAAACTCCAAAGACTCCAAACCTCACCAGAACTCTAAGTTTCGCTTTCCATAGTCTCAAAACCAATACCATCATATACATCATACTTGTTATTCCATTCAACCATCCTTCCTTTTTGTTACTAACCAAACCGGAGCTCCCTAAGACAACACCTTAATGTTCCATCCATAACACATCTGAAAACCATACACAACTGACGGCCCAACACTGTGACTTCCTGCCAATTTCCAGAACACTATCATCACAGACCAAACAAACATCTTAGTCCCATCTACTAAGAGTTTTCTACTTACTTAGTAGATCCAAACCTCAAATCTTCACCTTCGTCAAATTCGAGTTCACACTCTTCTCTCTGAGAACCACCTTTGACAATACCCAATCGTTCTCCCTCAATGACTTCCCACTAGACCAACATACCAAAACCTCCAATCCGTCCCACCTTCAGCTATAAGAATCTTCCTCAACTCATCGAAACAATCCGTAATCATTTTCTCAATTCTACACAATACATGGCACACACTATCCAAGCTGGAAAGACACGCCTATTCCATCCAACATAATTCCCGTCTGCTATCAACAAGAGATTAAGGGTGATCAGTTCCTCAATTTGTCAATAGACAGCCGACAATCATGATGGGGCATAAACCATCTTTACCAAACTATAATAGCGTTACTTACATCTCACGCACAAAACTACCTAAGGTACCAATCCTTAGTTGACATAAACCTTACCTCCGCATTCCCTCCGAAACCGGAAACAACACTGTCCAAACAACACTTACAATCTTGCAATTCACAACACACTGAGCCAGCGTTCCACACCTGAAGCAACATGGAGAAGTACCAGCTTCTCCCCCACTTATCTCATTCTAACTCCTGAAAACAAAGGATTAGAAAACCAGAAAGTACTGACAGTGCCTCCCACACATATCACGTACTAAGGGACAGACAACAATGACAGTATTCAACTGTCACACCAACTGACTCAACAACTTGGCCGGACGGACCGACCTACTCTGATACCACTAATGTAACACCCCAATTCCCCTCGCGAATAAATAATACAAATATAAATCAGAGTAACTAAAAATTTATTTTTCCAACAGGAAACAGGGATGTCACACTTAAAGAAAGAAAATACAAACCCTGCTCAATTATTTTGATACATAGCACAAAATAGGATAACCCCATAGGGAACCTTTTTCCATATAAAATGAATGTCAATTATGGAATAAAGCGGAAAGATCCATAACCGACTTGTTTTACAAAATGAATCGTTTTAGAACACCAAAATATACATACAAAGGTCATACAAAACATATTCAACAATTGCATACAATTAACTTAAAGCATTCCCCGACTCCCGTGCTACGTATCAGAGCAGACACCAAGACCTAAGCAAACGAAGATCTAACTCTTCCACTTGCCTCCACGCCTCTAAAGCTGACAATATACACTATGCCATAAAAAGCATATTCCAGCAGAAGGGTGAGAAATAACAACTAAACCAAGATTGCATAATAATATGCAAAAACACATAAAATCACATACACAGTTATTCTCACCCCACACGTCACATACCAATACATATAGCAAGCCATAGATGTATAACATATTTCTAACAATCCAACCACATAGCATATAACAATTATACCAACATAATTACACATTTGCACATAAGGCATACCAAGTCATAACATTTATCACATATGCACATCAAATTACCAATGCTACTACAATCTCAACACATAACAAATCAATGCACAATTTCCACACATAATCAATCAAATCATGATTTTCCACACATAATGCATCCATTCGCAATTCTCACACATAATCACATATTCCAATCAAACATATACCATTCAATTCAATTGCACATATTTTATCTCATCAATCACAATCACATTTCCATGCACAATTAATTCATGATTTATGCAAATGCACATAGATCGACACAACGACTCTATGCACATGCCATGCGGTACCGACTTCCATTGTCACGTCATTTGTCACGTCATTAGTCCACTCAGGAACTATTGGAACCATCGCTCGTTACTGAGAATCTCAAGTAACTCCCCGTCGGGCCTACGATGTTCACCCGTCGCTTTAAGTCCTCAGGCATCGCCTCATATTTTTGAGGCCCACGACGTTAAGGATTGCTTTAAGTCTCCAAAGGATACCACAATCGTCTATACCCATCGCTTTAAGTCCTCAGGCATCGCCTCATATTTTCGAGGCACGCGATGGTATAGCATATTCCCTCAGGAATCAAACCGTCACTCAGGACGTTTTCACAATGCACATTATGATGCTTGGCATACAATGACTCATGACACTCACATTGCATCCATGCATACATTCATAATCATGCATAAATCATCAAATACAACACTTGGCATTTTCTTGCCTTTCGGCCACAAATCACAACCACAACAATTACAACAACTTAGCACATGCTTCCACATCATCACATTCATGCATTGCAAAGCAATTCAAACAATGCATTTCAAACCCTAAATGCCACCACACAACATACATTGAAATTTCACATAAACAATGTACTTCATCACAAGCCATAAAATACCACAATCATATCACATACCACAAATCACAACAACATCATAGTTCCTCACACAAGGGATTTACATATCAAATGCTACTCACAACACATCATTATCGCACATTGAAATCAAAACCCAAAACACACATTTATTCCTCCATAACACCACAAACCATCATCACCAACACTTATCACATATATTCACATAATATACCAGCACACAAGCCATATGATACATATTAAAAGCCTAGAGCATGATAACACATCATTCGCACACCAATACGACGGTGAAAATCTGACAAACCAACACTTTTTCAAAATCACGACTTAAATAATTCATCTACTGCCCTCCAAACCATTTTAAAAAGAAAGAGCTTTTCATTGGCATTCCAACGCTTCGAACGGCGACCAAAACGGACTTACGGTTTGAAAATTACGACGAAAACAAAATTGGAAAATATCATGTTCGCTCCAGTATTCGCTAGGCGAACCCTAGCGAACCAAGGCAGTGGAAAACAGTCATAAAGTTCGCTAGGCGAACCTTCTAGCGAACATTCGCCAGTTCCTTCGCTGGGGTTCGCTAGGCGAACCTGCGAAACCCAGAATTCGCAGCAGCGTCAACCTAGGTCATATGGGACCAAAATACATCATTTTTACCACCCAAACACTTCTAATTCATACCAAAACAACCAAAACATGTTTAGACATAATCAACGAGTATTCTACGCGGTTTATATCAAATTTCATCCGTAAAAACATCGATTTCTATCAATTGCTCCTAATTCCAATCGATACGAAAAGTCACGAAACAATCAAAACAATTACAACAAACAACACATATACATACACAAGCAAGATATAATTGAAACTTCTCACCCTTACCCGATTATTCGCGCTCGAAACGGAGAATCTTTGATTTCCTCTTTTCTCCTCTTTTCTCTCCTCTTCCTTTCCTTCCCTTCTCTTTCTTTCCTTTTTCTTTCTTTTCTCTCTTTTTCTTTCCACTTCCTATTTATATAAAATATCTAAACCCCTAAAAGACTACTTTACCCCTCAACCTCAAATATCTCGCAAACGCCCTCAAAATGCGATAAAACATAAACAATGATGAAAAATAACATTTTGTCAAATAAAAGTCAATAATAAAATAATATAAAACCAAAACCAATTAAATCTACTCTATTAAATAAATCTAACAAAACCGGGGCGTTACATTTTGTACTACTCGATGATCCAACGTCTTTTACCAAACTTCTTTCTCGGACGGCTTCCTCAAGACGAACTCCCATGCCCACCATCTCGGTGAAGTCACTGGGCGCACTGGCAACCATTCTATCATACTAAAATGAGCATAAGGTCTTTAAGAAAATCTTTGTCATCTCTTTTTCCTCAAGCGGTGGACAAATCTGAGCGGCAATTTCACGCCATCTCTGGGCGTACTCCTTAAAGGTTTCCTTGTCCTTTTGTGACATTGATCTGAGTTGATCTCTGTCCGGTGCCATGTCCAAATTATATTTGTATTGTTGGACGAAGGCAGTACCAAGATCTCTGAATGTGCTAATAGTAGTACGGTTTAAACCCATGTACCATTTAAGTGCGGTACCGGTTAAACTATCCTGAAAGTAGTGAATTAGTAGGTCCCGATTCTCCGTCTGAGCTGACATTCGCCGAGCGTACATCACTAGATGGCTCTGAGGGCAAGAGTTACCCTTGTATTTTTCAAAGTCGGGAACTTGAAATTTGTGCGGAACTTTCACATTGGGGACCAGACAAAGGTCTGCGGCATCCTTTCCAAATAAATCCTGACCGCGGATGGCTTGCAGCTCCTTCTGCATTTCCAGGAACGGTTCTTGGAATTCATCCATTCTATCGAACATAGTTTCCTTCTTACCAGAAGGTATCGGCGGAACCTGTCTTTCCGGGACAGTGTGCACCACAGGGGGTGGTGCCGTGACTACAGCAGTGAATCTTGGCATTTCCCAAAGTTTGTAACCTTCAGGAGTCTTCAATATGCCCCTGGCATCTTCGCTTTCCCGAAGTTTGTAACCTTTAGGCCCAGCGGCTTCTGTTATGATTCCCTGATCTTCAGTGATTGGCGGAACATATCCTTCCGGGATATAGTTAACATGCATGCCCCATGGACGATCTTTCGGAATTTGATACCTAGGATCATACTTTTCCACTATGGGCACTGATGTGATCTCTGAGATCACAGTCCTTTGTAGCTGAGCTTCTGCCATGGCTTGCATGTCGTTACGAAGCTTTCTCATATCCTCTCTTAGAGCGTCGATCTCTTCTTTCAACTCTCTGTTCTCTTCCTCAAGATCATCCATCTTTTTCTGACGATTGGCCTGAGTATTGTACGAATGAGACAGTTTGACTCTAGAACCGAGACACAAACGTGAGATTTGTAGGTAAGAAGAATACGCGATGTGAGAATGATGAATGCAATGATTATATTAATTATTTTTTGGTTTAATCAAAATAAACTTCGACAATTAGATTGCAAATATCAAACAGTGGGGAAACCCCTTTTTATTGAATTCAAAGGATTACAGAAATGAAAATACAGTAGAATACAAGGTGCAGAAACAGAAACCTAAGCTAATGGGTCCCGAGTCCTCTCTAAAGAGAAATCGGGTGCTGACTCTGGTACTTTCCTTTTCTTTGACCGGGGCTCTTGGGCCGTTGTCGGGTTATCATTCCTTTGCCAGATGAAAGGAGTGAGCAAATTCCTTTGGTCATCTTGATTCTCTACAGCATGTTGCTCCAAAATTTTAATCAGAGCGTCCTTTTCTTTCAGTAGTTGTTGTATTTCGATGCACTCTACGTTGAGGGTGCGGTACTTGTTCTTCCAAGACCTCTTCTCCCGTTGAACTTTGTTGAGAGTAACTTGAAGCTTTTCAGTCTCGGTCATGAAGTACATGACAGACTCCCTCGGTGGAAGAACTCCATGATGAGGATAAGGCATCTTTAGCTTGAGGGCTCTAGTTTGTACCCAGTGGAGATAAGGCTCCACCGAGACACAGTTCGGTTTTCCTAGAGACTCCCGTCCTTTCTTATGAACATGTTTCCAAGCGTGCACTATTTCTGTCTTTAGTGCTCTGTTACTTTCTCGTTCCTTGAAGAAAAGACCTTCCAAATGAACACTCCGTGGGACGTGCCTCATCGGGTATCCAAATTGACGACGAACAAGAACTGGATGGTAATTGATTCCTCCCTTAGTTCCTATAAGGGGTACATTGGGGAAGTTTCCACAACGTTCAATGATCCTGATTCCATCATAAATCCTATTACACCAATCTATGTCAGAGTTGGTGAGGGACATGATTTTATGTGACCAACGTAAGGCACTCTTGTGATCCCAAAAAGCAGCAGACTTAGGCAAATGAGAGATAGACCATTTATAAAGCAGAGGTACACAACCAGTGATCTCCCCTCCGCTGTACAAATTTCCCAAGCGTACAGAATGATACGCATCTGCGAGCAAAGTCGGCACAGGGTTTCCAATGAGAAAAACCTTAATGGAGTTGATATCGACGAAGTTATTAATGTTGGACAACAAAAATAACCCGTAGGTAAGTAAAATAAAGATGCTTTCAAAAGCAGTCACGTTCCCGATACTGGCGAAGTACAAGGTTTTTTTTGTCAAGAACTGGGCTGGCAAACCTTGTATGCCACCCTTAGTGGTCATGTTAGTCCTGACCTCAGACTCGTCCAAATGAATTGCTCTTGCAATGGTCTGATTCTTTGGAATTTCTTCCAGTCCAGAAAATGGAGCTGGATCTGTAATGTGTAGATCAATCAGATGAGAATACTCCTCCAGTGTTGGTGCTAGCTGGTAATCCGGGAATGTGAAACAATGATAGACTAAATAGTAGAAATGAACGAGCACATCCATGATTCCCTCAATCACATGGACTCTTAGCAGAGATAGCAAACCTCCGTACTTGGCTCTGAAAGCCTCTTGGTTTATGATCATCCTCGCCAAACCTCTTAAATCCTCTAGTTTTGGAATCCTGAAGGTGTACTTATGAGTTCTCCTTCTACCGAAATCCATTAGCGTAATCCTTTTCTCTGATATTTGCAATCACAGTCTTAGTTTAATTTGAAAAACAGAGAGACTAGAAGAGAAATTTTTTGAATGTTTTAATGTTTTTTAAATGAATGCATGAATGCAGCACAAAAAAACATAGAAAAAACATAGGGTCAAAGGGTCGTTGTCATGAAGTCAAGGCTCTACCCATCCCCAAAGGTTTATACTAGTGTGATTTTTTGTTCCTGTACTCAAAATCATCAGCTCCTCCCAGGATAACAAACAACAAGCGGATCGCCAGCGAGCTGTATGAAATCTTAGAGTAAATGCTATTCATCGAGAATAAATCATCAGCCTCAAATGAGGGTAGTATCGCGTGACAACAATTTCTGATAGCTTCCGCACTACAAAAGGGTTGGCTCTTCAGCTTCTCAAACGTCACAATCGGCTCATTGCCTATGAGAGGGAATGGGTTGCATTGGGAAGCCTCCATTGAGGTTGATGGTCGACCTCATCGCCATCACTTATCTTAAGTGTATACTCAATCTTTCCACATGCGGCATCACACGCATTCCCATTAGCAGAAAAATAAACATAGATATCAATTAGGAAAAGCAGTATATATATTTGTCCTAACGTCCTAGACCTTTAAAAGCTAAGAATCTTAAGTTCCTGACAGAAAATGGTTTCCCGGCGGAGTCACCATCCTGTGGTTTCATTCCAAATTAACGGCGTTTTGACCTAAGATCCTAGCGACGTCGGGGTTTCAAGAGATAAGAGGAACAAAATACCTTGAAAGGCGTCATTTTTGTGGTACCCTCTTCCAAGATTTCTACCTAGGAGACGAGAAGAGAACAAGATCCCTAAAAAAGATTCTCCCCAGCAGAGTCGCCATTTTTCTGTAGCGAGTGATTTTTGGATATGGTTGCGAAGCATGATCGCTCTAATACTACAGTTCGATTCATTTTTTATCCTATTAAAGCTGATGAAGGAAAGGAAATAGATGTCTCCAACTAACCCTGCTTGCATATTGAGGTTAAACAGTCAAAACTGTTGGTTTACAGATGCTACAAAGATTCGGGGTCTCTCCTAGGTTATTTGGCAAAAAAAGGGTGTTTTGGGCTTATCGGTTGAAATGTTAGGACGGATGTATCAAATTGGATTTTGGGTTTTGGTTTAGCGTGCTCGCTAAGATTTTTCTTTCAATCTTATGGTTACGTATTCCCGTTTTTTCCGAAAACAGGGAAATCAGAGCGATCGTAGTTCCTCCTATTCTATGGGAGGAAATGGGTATTTTGGTGTCTTGTTCAAAGCCCAAGACGTGAAGCGAAAGGTGGTTTGTATCTTGTTTAAAGCCCAAGATATGAAGCTAAAGAGTCTGTTTGTATCTTGTTCAAAGCCCAAGATATGAAGCTAAAAGGGTTTGACTTTAGAGAGAATTTGTCATCTCTAAAGAGGGGTTTGTATGTCACAACTGTTTATAAAGGAGAATTACTTTAACCTGGATTTGTGAATCCGACAATACCATAATTTCCTTCATAGGTGATTTCCAACCTAAAGGAGAAGACTTTAACCCAGTGTAGAGCAATGCCATCTTTCCTTAGGAATATCTTATGCTAAAAGAGGGACAGTGGCATGGATATAGATGATCCAGAGGCTTGCCGCTTACAGCGATTAGATGAAGGGGAAGGAGTTGTTGATGTTTATGTACTATGAACGAGGCACAACTTTGATGCTAAAAGGTTGATTGGATCAAGCAGTGGTTTTCTTATACAAAGCCTAAGAGGAGGCTAATATGTGTCTCATACAAAGCCCTAGAGAGAGGCTAAAAGGTTTTGACTCAACGAGGGAATCTTTTGGTATCTCATATAAAGCCCGAGATGGAGGCTAAAATTGTTAGCTCCGTCGGGGAGAATCATTGTACAAAGCCCAAGAGATAGGCTATGGTGCTGTTTCAGTTGAGTGACAGGTCCAGTATGCTGATTTAAAGAGAAAATCAGTTCTTATATGAGTAATGTTTGCACTTAGGGATTTTGATTCGAGGATCAGGGTTATTTCCTGTTCTTTAAGGAAATGGGAAATCCAAAGGGTATTGAGATTGTCCGAGTCTATGGGGTTCCTTCCTATTTTTGAAGGGTGCTTGAGAATGTCTTGGAGACTCAAGGAAATTAGACTGTCCAGGTCTAGAGTTTCATTATTTGTACTATGCTTTGAGAAACAGTAGTAGACTCTTGGAAAGACTGTTCTATTAAGATGACTGATTTCTGTTCCTGTACCTTTAGGAGGTCGTCGGGACAATTTGTACGAAGCCCAAGAGAAGGCTGGAAACTTTTAAGAAGCCGAGTGGTCCTTGTATGAAGCCCAAGAGTAGGCTATCATTCCCTGAGGAAGAAATCATTTATACGAAGCCTAAGAGGAGGCTGTGAATACTTTTAAGAAGCCGACGGGTCCTTGTACAACGCCCAAGAGGAGGCGGGGATGCTTTTAGGAAGCCTGTGGGTCCTTGAACAATGCCCAAGAGGAGGCCGATGCTTTTAGGAAGTCAATGGGTCCCCAAACCCCGAGAAATTCAAGACAGGCTATTCACGAGGAATAGATCAAGCCAGGAAAGTTCGAGAATTTGGAAGAAACTCAGGAGATGCCATTCACGGAGAAAAGATCATCTCTGGGGAGTAGAGTTTCTTTGACAAGTGCTTTTAAGAAGCCGATGGGTCCCCAAACTGCAAGAAATTCAAGACAGGCTATTCACGAGGAATAGATCAAGCCAGGAAAGTTCGAGAATTTGGAAGAAACTCAAGAGATGCCATTCACGAAGAAAAGATCATCTCTGGGGAATAGGGTGTCTTTGACAACTTCTACGAGTGACAGTCTATGAAAGGGTTCACCGAGAATGCTGCCTTTCATGTCTCCATATTGTTTAACCCCAAGAGGAGGGAAGACTGTGTCTGGTAATCCTATGGGGATCTAGTTTTGACTATTTAAGAGTGATCAACGGGCTTAATGCTAGACGTAGTTGCCGGGGAAACTCTAAATATCTATACTATTATTACACAGTTGATATGAGTTTATGAAAGAAGACTTACAGCGAAACAGCCCCACAATACAGTTATATGTATATGAAAGCGGTAAATGAAAGCGGATAAACACTTACTCGTTTGTAGAGCTTCCATGCTATTTTGTTAGTTGTTCAACAAAGAAAGATTGAAAACAACATTATAATTCAAAATCAAAGGAGAAAGTGCTTTGAAAAAGAAATATTTGGGGCTTACAACTCAAGGAGAGGCCCAGGGTTTTATCAGTGAGCGCACTGTTGAATTTGTACAGAGGGACTTATACAAGTGACTGAGGCCCAAAATTTTTTTTCTGTACGAAGGGATGGGTCTTACACTCACTCAAGAGGCCCAAAAAAGGTTTAAAGAAAAAGAGTGGGGCTTATAACACGAGGGTAGGCCCAGATGAATTTTCGTTTAAAATGGCGATCACGCCGAGATTTTCTTTTAACGCGAATGGGCTTATACAATTTCTGAGGCCCAAAGTTGTTTTTGGTTAAAAGGGGATTGGGTCTTACACTCTATTAGAGGCCCAAAAGTTTTGAATGAGTGATGGGGCTTACAGCTCAAGGAGAGGCCCAAGGTTTTTTAAAAGGCGACGATCGCGTCGTTCACTTGTACCGAGAGACTTATACAATAAGTGAGGCCCAAAATGGTTTGTACAAGGGGGTTTGGGTCTTATACTCTCTCAAGAGGCCCAATGAGTTTTAAAGAAAAGAAATGAGTCTTACTACTCGAGGGTAGGCCCAGTATTTTTTTTTCAACGGATGATGATCGCGTCGAACTTTTTTAAATACAACGGGACTTATACAATAAGTGAAGCCCAAGATAGGTTGTATTTACAAAGGGTTGGGTCTTACACTCTATTAGAGGCCCAAAGAGGTTTGAAAATGATTTATAAGGGTTGAATTAATCAAAAACCCTAATTTGTTTCAAAATGTGTTCTAATTGAATAAAAATTCAATTAAAATGATCAAAATTGTTTAACATAGGGAAAACAAATTGTGATCTTGGATTAATGCTTCAAAAATTAAGTATTGACCTACAAAATAATAAAAGTCATTAAAAGTTGCAAAATTAAGGTGGAAAAAATATTCAAAATGTCAAAAACAATTAAAATATTAATTCTTTGCAAAAATATCAATTATATGAAATAAAAAATATTTTTGGGATTTTTTGGGAAAATAAAATATTTTAACATTTTTGTGAATTATTAAAAAAAGAATCAACTCAAAATCATTAAAACTCAGAGAGAAATTAATTTTTGAATCAATTAAATAAAATCACAAAATTCAAATATTTGAATTTATGAAAATGGCGCCAAGAACATGAACCAAGAACACGCGCGTTTTCTGCCTTGCCTAGATTTGTATTTTCTATCCAATCTCACTGAATACTTGATTATATCATGCAATCCACATACCAATCAACTCGTTTCAACCTCACGATCATGTCTATGGCAATTAATTTCATTTAAATTAAGCATAAAACAAGAAATCATGAAAAATCCTCAAGAACCCTAAATTCAGCATGAAGGCTGGGATTTTTAATACACGATTCAAACAAAGTAATTACTTGAGGGGAAACATTCCATGTATGATGATGAACATTCGGCAAAAGTATTGTGCGAGGAAATATGCATAGATTGATAGATGACAAAGTTTAGGCTTACCTCTAGGTCGTGACAGCAAGAGCAAATTGATTTCTGAGTTGGAGGTGTTACAGATGAGTTGTGATGATCTGAACAGCTTCCCTACACCCTATGGAGTGTGTTTGAATGCTTGGACTTAATGGAAATTGGCTGGATCACTTCATGGCATCTCAACTGCAACTTGGTTAAAACCTTGAGCAATTGACTGGTGATTCTGAGAAATCAGTGTTCCAAATGTTGTTTAGGTGTTTGATCATCTCACATATGATGTATATGAGGTGTGTGTGTGATTGGTTTGAGTGGAATTGCTCTCTAATGAAAAACCTGATAGTGACTTGCTAAGAAAGGCATTTTTGAGAGTGAGAAGTGGTTTTTGAGAAAGGCAAGTGTTGTAGGCCTTTGGTGTACTTAAAATTATCACAATTAAGCTCTATTTATAGTAGAGCAAGTTTGTTTTGCAAGGAATAGTGAATGGAAACTGCTGAGTAGGTTTGGCCAATGTTGGCAAATGAAAATCCCAGTCTCCTCTAGCCATTGACTAGAGGTTAGGGCACAGGCTGCTGGTCCCCTTGGTCATGGATAAGTCTTGACTGAATTCAGTTGCTAATGGCTCAATCTATGCCACCTTGATGCTTTCATTTAATGCCCTAATCCAAAATTGGAGTCTTGTCCCTATTTTAGGCAATTCTAGGTTTAGCATGCTATTTCTTATTCCAAGGACGTTGGAGGCTTGGCTCAGTGATTGTCCCCTTTAGATTCAATCCTCAGATGTGTCCAAGGTGATGACAAGGCTTGGAATTGGCTGATTTTGGCAAATCGACCAAAAGTGCAAAAATATGCCTTGCCTTGGCAGATTTTAGCAAGGCAACTTGCCAATGTCATATCTCATGGCTCAAGTTGAATTTGGTGATGTTCTTGGCCATTTTGGAAAGCCCTTATATGATACAACAACTGTATGATCATATTTGGTTTTGATACTTTTTGGATCCAAGTGAAAAATGTCCCTACATTTGAAAAAAAGTAAGGCAAAATCTGACTTAGTGAAATTTTCACTAAGTGTTGGAACAAAGTGACTTTTCTTAATTTTGATCACTCCATAACTCAAAATCCATGAGGAATTTGGACATAGGTCAGTATGAAGCTTTTATAGAGGGCAATGAGATCTACAAATCAAGCTTTGGATGGAAAAAAATGGCTTTGTGGTTTAGGAGTTATGATCCTCCAAAGTTGGTACCTTTGTCACTTTTTCATAACTTAGAAAATTTTTCTAAGTTTTTATGGTTACCCCTTTTACAAGTTATCCCATTTTCTTTGATTTTTCTTGATGAATGATGATTCAAATCATACATTAACATCATTTTAGGGTTAAAAATCCATTTTTGTGAAAAATCTCAAAAAGTCAAAGTTGACTTTTGTGCACAGTTGACTTTTCATCCGATGAATTCCGAACTGTGCAATTCTTCAGGAAATCAAGTCCTTGACCTAAATCAAACTTGATGGACATGTTCCATGGGTGGCATAGAGTGTATTGAATCATGTATTAGGGCTTAGGAGCATGTCCTGGTCAAAAGTCAAAGTTACAGTTGACTTTTCCCGCGAAACCCTAACTGTGGTTCAGATGAAATTGAAACTTATTGCTCAAGGTTCTTGGATCAATCCATTGTCCCAAATGGATTAATATGGTATATTAGAGACCCTCAAATCATGTCTTGAGGTCTTGGTTCATGATTTGTCCCAAAAGTCAACTTAGGGGTGAATTAGGTCAAGAACCCTAATTCCTGATTTTTGATGAATGTATCCCCTGAGGTAAAATTGACTTAATGATTAGGTTTATGAGGTTCCATGGAGCATATTAGGTTATGTTTTGGATCTTTGGCTTATTCCTAGATGAAAATTTCCATCTGGAGGCCCTGGTCGACCAAAACCCTAATTTGGTGACACTGGCGATCTTGAGGCTTGATCCACCTAAAAGGGAGCATCCTTGTGCTTAATCCTTGAAGTGGGAGTCCTTTTGATCCTTTGTGTATGTTTGAGAGGTTTAGGCAAGTTGAAGATCATGTCATTCCTTGATTGATCCTTTGTCTAAACACTCAGAGAGGGATTGAAACCCTAATTTTGATTGCAGTGGATGCTCAACCATCTCTGGGGAGACTGATGAGGCATAAAGAAACATCCATATTGTGATGATGATTTACACAATGATGGGAATCTTAGTGGTCAAAATTTGGGGTATGACAACAGTTATATATATATATATATATATATATATATATATATATATATATATATATATATATATATATATATATATATATATATATATATGAAAGCGAGTAAATGAAAGCTGTTAAAACTTACAGGTGAGCAAGCTTCCATGCTGTATGGTTAGTTGTTCAAAGAAATTAAAGGAAGTATAGATAACAATATATATATTTGAATCTAAATTAAAAGGGAATTATTTTGAAAAGATTGGTGGGGCTTATACTCAAGGGGAGGCCCATGGTTTAATAGCGATTGCACCGTTGTTTTGAATATTGTACCGGGACTTATACAACGACTGAGGCCCAAAATGGTTTATGTACAACAAGGGTTGAGTCTTACAACTCAAGGAGAAGCCCAAAAGGTGTTTTAAAAGAAAAGGAATGGGATTTACAACACGAGGGTAGGCCCAGATGATTTTCTTATTTGAAAATGGCGATTGCGCCGAGATTTTTTTAACGCTGAGGGACTTATACAATGTCTAAGGCCCAAAAAGGTTTTGGTCAAAAAGGGATTGGGTCTTACACTCTATTAGAGGCCCATGAGTGATTTTAAGAAAAGAATGGGGCTTACAACTCAAGCAGAGGCCCAGTTGATTTTGTTAAACAGGCGACGATCGCGCCGAACTTTTGAAAATATACAGAGGGACTTATATAATGTTTGAGGCCCAAAATTGTCTATATTTACAAATGGGTTGGGTCTTACACTCTATTAGAGGCCCATGAGTGTATGAAAAAGATTGATGAGGGTGGAATCAATCAAAACCCTAATTATGTCTAAAATGAAATTAATTTTGTTTAAAAATTAAGAAAAATGATTGAAAACATGTGAAAAATGAGTGGTGATCTTGGATCAATGTTTCAAAAATCATGTTTTTATCCATAAAATGATTGAAAACCATTTATGTTTGGAAAATCAAGAAAGGAAAAAAATATTTTAGATGTTAAAAAACAAATAAAAATTAAATTCTTTGCAAAAATATCAAGTATATGAAATAAATAATATTTTTGGGAAATTTTGGTAAAATAAAATATTTCAACATTTTTGTGAATTATTAAAAAAAAGAATCAACTCAAAATAATTAAAATTCAGAAAGAAATTAATTTTTGAATCAATTAAATAAAAATCACAAAAATTCAAATATTTGAATTTTGAAAAAGGGTGCCAAGAACACCCAAGAACACGTGCGTGTTATGAGTTTTTCCCAGATTTGCAATTTCTCATCAATCTCACTGAATACTTGATGAAATCACACAATCCACATATATATCTACTTGTTTTCACCTCACGATCATGTCTATGGTCTTTAATTTCATTTATTTTAAGCATGGAATAAGAAATCAAAGAGAAACCTCAAGAACCCTAAATTCTGCATGAAGGCTCAGAAATTCCACACACGATTCATACAAAGTAATTAATTGAGGGAAACCATACATGATTATGAACATATGGCAAAAGTATTATGCGAGGAAATATGCATGAATCATGAGATGACCAAGTTGAGGCTTACCTCTTGCAGTTGGTGATCGTGTTTTCAGTTAGAGGTGTTACAGCTTGGTTCCAATGATGTGGACAGCTTCCCTAGGTGCTATGGAGTGTGTCTGAATGCTTGAAGTGGATTGAATTGAGCTAGAACTTGATTTGACACCTCAACTGCAAATCTGTCAAAGGCTTGTGCAGATGGCTGGTGATTTTGAGAATCTGGTGTTCCAGATATTGTTTAAGTGTTTGGATCACTTCTATATGATGTTTATGAGGTGTGTGGGTGATTGGTTTGGTTGGAATTTCCCTCAAACTCAAAACCCGATAGTGACTTGATTTAGAAGGCAAAATTGGAGTGAAAGAGGTGATTTTGAGGAAAGCGTCAGTTTGGGTGCTTTGGTGTACTCCAATTGATCACAAATGAGGTCTATTTATAGTGCAACAAGTTTTTTTTGGCTGCAATAGTGTATGGTAACTGGTACTAGTCTGTGGCCAATTGTGATCAAATGGAATCTCAAGTCTCCTCTAGCCATTGACTTGAGATTAGAGCACAAGCCTATGGTTCTTTGATTCAAGGATAAGGCTTGACTGAAGTGTTCATCTTTGATCTGATACATGCTACCTCTAAGCATTCATTAAATGTTCCAAAACAAAATTGGAGTCTTGAGGCATCTTTAGCTTTTAGGGGTGTCAAACCTATACGTAGTTCCAATGACTTTGGTGGCTTATGGATCAGTGTTTGTTCCTCTTTGGTCTCCCCCTGAGGTGTGCAGATGGATAAACTTGTTTTTCATTTATAGAAATTGATCAAATCGAGCCATAATGCACAAATCTAGCTTGCAAGACAGTTTGCATCAAGGCATATTGCAGCCATCATATCTTCTAGCTCTGATGGAATTTGATGGAGTTCTTGGACATTTTGGAAAGCTGATATATCATATTTCAACATGATGTCCAACTTTGGTTTTGATCCAACTTTAAAGTATGCCATGAGAGCTACAAATCCATATTTAGACCATCCAAAATGGTTGCTTGGATCTCAAGTTATGATCCTTGGAAGTTGGTACTCTAGCCACTTTGTTCCATAACTTAGAAAAATTCTAAGTTTTTTATGGTTACCCCTTTTACAAGTTAACTCACTTTCTTTGATTTTTCTTGATGAATGATGATTCCAAATACATATTAACATTTTTTTAGGGTTGAGGAACTATAATTGTGAAAAATCTCAAAAAGTCAAACTTTGACTTTTGTGCACAGTTGACTTTTTATCAGATGAATTCCAAACTCTGCGATCCTTTGTGAAATCAAGTCTTTGATCTAAATAAAACTTGATGGCTATGTTCCATAGGTGTTATAGGGTGTATTGAATCATGTCCCAGGGTTTGGGAGCATGTCCACGTCAAAAGTCAAAGGTTCAGTTGACTTTTTTCTCGAAACCCTAATTGTGGTCCTAAGGAAATTGAAACTTGTGGATCAAGCTTCTTGGATCACTCCATTGTTGCAAATGGATCAATGTGGTTTATTAGAGACCCTCAAATCATGTCTTGAGGTCTTGGCTCCTGTTTTGTCCCAAAATTCAACCTAGGGGTGAATTAGGTCAAGAAACCCTAATTCCTGATTTTTGGTAAATGCATCCCTTGAGACTAAATTGACTTGATGATTGGGTCCATGAGGTCCCTTGGAGTATCTTTAGTTATATTTTGAAGCATTGGATCATGCCCAGATGAAGATTTTCATCTGGAGGCCCTGGTCGACCAAAACCCTAATTTGGTGACACTGGCGATCTTGAGGCTTAATCCACTTGGAATGTTGCAACCTTGTGCCTGATTCCTGATGTGGGAGTCCTCTTGATCATTTATATGTGTTTGAGAGGTTAGACAAGTTGAATATCATGTTATTTCTTAATTGATCCTTTGTCTAAGGCTCTAAGAGGGCTTAAAACCCTAATGCTTGATTGCAGGGAATGCCCAATAACTCTTGAGGAGATTGATGAGGCATATAGGTACATCCATATTGTAATGATGATTTGCACAATGATGGGAAATCTTAGTGGTCAAAATTTGGGGTATGACACTTATCTCATAAGCCCGACCAATTGTTTTCCCCACAGGGACTATCTCTCCTAAGCAAGGCAAAATTGCTATTTTGGACCAAATGGTACTTCCTCGTCCCCGCAGTGGCCGGGTGTCCAATCATGTTCATCCATTAGTCTGCATGTCGTGTCAGTTTCGTCAGCATATACATACATACATCATGCATTATTGATTCATATATGTTCATATTGTATCACTACCACGCTAGTTGGTCTTACCCCTAGTAATAAAAGTCCTCTTGTCAATTGAGTTGTCAGTTCTTTCCTGGTCAGGAAGTGAATAATCTAAGCAATATGTCTCCAGTTTATCTCTGGATTAGAGACGGTCTTCGACCACTTTGATAACTTGAACCTCTGAAAAGCAAGAAAAATTTCGACAAACATCACTCTTCGCCATTGAAGATGATATCTTCGCTTTCCCGGATTAAGGAAAATCCCCAGAGAAAGCCTCTTAATCAAAGCTTCAGCAATACAACAGTTTTTCTCCAGAAAATTCGCTGACGAAAGGGTCATCAGTACCTCCAAACTGGATTACATCACATGGCATTTCTTCGAGAAGATCTCGAGGAAAAGTGTGATGTAATACCCCCAAGCAGAAAGCAATCTCTCAAGAGACTCGTTTTCCCCAGTAGAGTCAACAAGTGGTGTCTCCAAAAGAGAAGTTTGTACACCTCTGCAGCTCAGACGAATGGGTTCCCCAGCAAGTCTGACATCAAAACTTTTTCCATCAAATGGCATCTCCCCAGGAAAATTCGGCGAGAAGTTTGAGGAAAACCACTACGAATAGCGTCCCTTGTCAAGAAAGTTTATTGACAAAAAAAAACTGAGACCAGATCCTTGGTAGGAAACCAGGATCGAGGGGAAGTTTATATCAGAAACTGAGACCAGTTCCATGGCTGAAGACCAGGATCGAGGGGAGGTTTAGTCTAAAAGAAAACTTAGACCAAATTTTCACCACTAAGATATCCCATCATTGTGCAAGGCATTACCACAATATGGATGAACTATCATGCCTCATCAATAGCCTCAGAGATGTTTGAGCATTCCCTACAATCAAGCATTAGGGTTTTAAGCCCTCTTAGAGCCTTAGACAAAGGATCAATCAAGAAATGACATGATCTTCAACTTGTTGTTAGCTCCTAATTTTGATGCTACATGATTTCAAACAATTTGGGTTTAAGGGAAGATATTCTTTAAGACAATAAGCTGAAAAAGAAGGCTTCGACTAGAAGGTCTTCGACCATGTTTGCTGAAAGCCTGAGTCGAATGGAAGGATTTCAAGACTTCAAACATTTCTAAGTTCAAAGAGTCAATTCGACAGGATGAAACTGATATGGATAATGCGCTACGGTTACAACTAGATAGTGGAGGGAAGTTTTACTATTTGAATTTGAAAAGAGGACAGGTGGCGAAGATCCAGAAGTTGAAGACATGCAAAGTGCCAAGTGGCGTAATCTAGGAGTAAAACCGTCAAATGGTGGTTACTTCAGAGTATTATAAATAGGTTAGTCCTAGAGTTAGAATAGGTGTGAAAAAATCATATTTGTACAAGTAACTCTATATTCACTCAAAGTATCCAGTGTGTCGAGAAACAAGTGAAGTGAGAATATACGTGATTGTAATCACCATCATCATTTATTGCAATGCAATTTACTTTGAAGTTTCTGTTCCTGATTCTTTACTTTGATATCTGTGTTTTTACAAACTTTTACCTTTCAAGTCAATTACATTACCAAGTCTTTACTTTGAAGTTTACGTTTAAAAACTCTTTACTTTTAAGCATTTATCTTTCTGCATATTAAGATCTTTACGCATTCCTTTTCAGCATTTAATTCCAGTTTTTATCAAACCTTTACATTCAGCCTTTTCTCTCTTTTGATGTATCGTTTGATTTAGTTGTTTCTTTGATCTTTATCGTTGTCCTTTACACTTCAAACACCTTTTTCATTTATGAGTATTGTCGAAAAAGCATACCTTACCAAATCGTGAAATATTCTAAACACACATACAACACATGTCCTAGGATCAATCTGATCGATCCTGTAAGTTACTAGAACTTTATTGTTTTAGAAGATCAGCGGTTGTTTACCAATTTTCAAGGTAAACAAATTGGCACGCCCAGTGGGACATTGCTAAACATGGATTTGGAAGTTTGTAACTTTTAAATAACCGCCAAAAGGAAGTTTTATAATTGCCTTTTTAAGTATTTTTGTTTCATTGGTCGAGATTGTGGCAAACTATCATATGCACTTGAGAAGTGGAAAGGTAGCCAATTCAAACGAATATAGACCAAAGAGAAGAAACGTGAGGAGAATGGCATCTGGCCAAGGAAATTTGAATCCCAGTTCTGCTGGGACTAATACCCAGCCAAGCAGTTCAAGTGTTCAGAACAGCACCATCAATCCTCAAGAATTACCAAGAAGTACTGTGACACCAACTCCAGTTCCTTCGACAGGAGGGTCAACAGTGTTAACCATGGTGACAGAGCCAGCATCTTCGACAGCGGGACCAGGGGCGACATACGTGAGGCCTACACTTAGCCAGTCTTGGAGTACATTGGTCCATCAGTGACAAATCCACAGACTCCGCCAGGAGGAGGTTCGACGTACAGGCAGTTTCCTCCCCCAGGATTTTCACAGTCTTTGCCTAGGAACCCAATCTATGGCATGCCAACGGCAATGATGCAGAATCTGCGTACTGCACCCCCAGTATATTCAAAAAATGTGATATCTTCCCCTTTGCAGGAGCCAGGTTATGGAATTAACATGGGTCGAAACAGCCAGTCCGTAGGTTTGGGATATTCTGCTCAAGGGCCCAACCTAACAAATGAGTCTGCAGCATATTTGAGGCAACAGATGGATGAGAGCAACATGCAAATGGTACATACTTTGTCTCAAACGATGGGAGAAATTTTCCACTCATTGATCCAGAATACTACTCAAACCAATCAAATGATGACAACCCAAATGACACGAATAACAGAGTTCATGGGAATGCCAGCTCCTGTTCAACACCCAAATCAGGGAGTCGAGATGAGGGAGAATGCTCAACAAGTTAACCCAGTGAATCCAGGGTTGGTCGAACCACCTAGGGAGGAGCCTCCTAAAAATCAAATACCAATACTTAAAGAGGAGGAACTAAGGATGGTGCTAGTGAACAGAAATCAAGACGCTGATCGTGTGGTGAATCAGGTTCGACGCAACAATGTAGCAGCAGAGAACAATTTGGCAGCCTTGGTCGAAAGAATAATGGATCGAAATGGCCTGATTATGGGTTTTTCTAGGCCAAATTTTACTTCGCCTATAGTAGACTATATACTTCAAGCTGAATTGCCTCCCAGGACAAAAGTACCAAAGTTTACTAAGTTCTTAGGAGATACTACAGAATCTACCGTCGAACATGTGGCGCGCTACCTGATCGAAGCTGGTGAGATTGCAAATGATGAGAGTCTGAGGGTGAAGTATTTCCCTAGTTCCCTCACTAAAAATGCGTTCACATGGTTCACTACATTGCCATCTGGTTCGATTTGTAATTGAACTCAGTTAGAATGTTTGTTCCATGAGCAATTTTACATGGGTCAGACGAAAATTAGTTTGAAAGAATTGGCTAGTGTGAAACGAATGTTCAATGAGCCAATAGATGATTACTTGAATAGGTTTCGACTACTCAAGGCTAGATGCTTTACACAAGTACCTGAGCATGAGCTTGTCGAAATGGCCGCTGGTGGCCTTGATTACTCTATCAGGAAAAAACTGGACACCCATTATTTAAGGGATATGGCCCAGTTGGCTGACAGAGTTCGACAACTAGAGCGTCTCAAAGATGAGAAAGCTAGGGTGAATAAGAATAAGAAGGTAGATTACATCGAATGCCAGGAGGGTATCGAAGAACTGTATGATGAGTCCGTTAGGTTCGACGAAAATGAGATAGACCTTGCTGAACTTAAGAAGGGCCCTCCTTATTCTTGTAAATTATTAGTTCCTTCGAATGGAAAAAACCCTGTCGAAACCGAAAAGAATGATAGGTTCCCAAAGAAAACATACACTTTCGACATCACTTAATGTGACAAAATTTTTGATTTGTTAGTTAAGGATGGTCAGATATTAGTGCCCCCTGGTGCTAAAATACCACCTTAAGAGCAAAGAAAAAAGAGAGGTTTTTCTAAATACCATAACTACTTGGGTCATAAGACGTCTCAATGTTTTCTTTTCAGGGATTTGGTGCAGAACGCTATTCATGAGGGAAGGCTCAAATATGGGGAGAAGACTAAGTCCTAGATGAAGATTGACACTAACCCCCTTGAAGTAGCTGAAGCAAATTATGCAGAGCCTGAGGAGGTCAACATGGTCGAACTGGTTGAATTATCTAACAGCAGTTCGGATAATGTTAGTACCAACGAAGCTCTTGGCAGAAATGCCACGGTGGTGGACGTTACTGAGGACCTTACCAATGATGTTGTGTTTATTAGAGAGGCTGAAGAAATGGATGGCTATTAGCTTGAGCATTTGATATGTATGGCTGCTGAACATTACTTTAGCACCTCTTTTGAAGTTCAAAGGTTCGACACTGAAACTACAGTCGAGACCCATGCTGAAGTTGAAGCACCAAAATTGCAGATGGTGACAAGAGAGATTGCTGATCATTTTAGACAGATGGACGAGGCTGTTGAAAGCCTTGATATTGACTTTTCCAAAATGCGTTTAAAAGATGAAGTCAACATGAACATGGTCGAAGTTACTGACAGACAGACCATGGATATTGATGAACAAGAGGACTTCGATAAACTGGCTTATCCCGGAGAGGATGAAACCATCATTGATTTTCTCCACAGGTGCCAGGGGAAGAACTCTGAAGTCATGCTGTGCCCTCGATGCAGTGCTATCTTCAACAAAGAAGCTGCTCATGGCCTCCAAGCAGGGAAAGAGGCCAAATCTGGACGTGAGAAGAGAGCTGCTCATAAGCCAGGGAGTTTCGACCCAAGGAAAGCTACTCAAAAACAATATGGCCCAAGGCCACAAATTCCAAGGGCCAAGCAAGCTACTTTCAACCCCAGTGGCGAAGTACCAACTGGAAGGTGGGTTAAACCCGTCGAAGCAGCAGGAAAAGGGAAGCAAAGATGGAAAAGTTTCGATGTGGCTAGAGGTTCTTCAATTGAGTATAGGAAAGAATTCAAGTCCTCAAACAAAGCTGCCTATGTTTCTGAAAATTACAAAGGAAAAAATCCCATGTCTAGGTCCTAGTGGAGGAGAGAACAGAGACGAAGGAAGGCTCTAAGGGAAGCTCAGGCTAAGGATTCGACGGAGACCAGCACTAATGTCCTACCAGCTAGCAATAAAGGTGTTGGCATGAGAACAACAAACCAGCTGCCGGTGGGTCGAAAGCTGTTTACTTCCAAGAAGGAAGAAGCTGAGAAATTTGTGGTCGAAACAGTTGAAGACGAAGCGTCGACCCATTATTTTGATTCAGACTCTGATGCTTCTTTGAACATCATTGTCAACGTAGTGTCAGTAATGCCAAGGGAATATGACAGAGTGACTGAAGTGGAAAACTTGGATGCCAACGCTGAGGCAGAAATGGCAGCACACCAACCTGTGTGCTATTATGTAATGAACAACGGCTCTGTCGAAGAACATAATGCTTTCTTTGAGCGACCAACTGAGGCCATGAAGGGACACTTGAAGCCTCTGTATATTACTAGGAAAGTAGAGAACGTGGCTGTTAATAAGATCTTGGTGGATTGTGGGGCTACTGTCAATTTAATGCCACATTTTCTGCTAAGTAAAATTGGTAAATTCGACACTGATCTTAAACCCCACAACATGGTCCTCTCCAACTATGAAGGGAAGATTGGGACCACTCTAGGTGTCTTACAGGTTGACTTGACTGTGGGTACAGTGACAAGACCCACCTTGTTCATGGTGGTCGAAAGCAAAGCTAACTACAACCTTTTGCTAGGAAGGGAATGGATCCATGGCATTGGGGCAGTGCCTTCATCAATGCACCAACGAATAACAATCTGGAGGCCTGATGGAATAGTAGAAAACATTGAAGCTAAACAAGGCTACTTTAAGGTACCTGTTAATCATGTTGATGGTTATGAGTTCGACAAAAATTTGGCGCATATTGCACCTTGTACTCCAGCAGAATTCGATCTCTCCCCAGATGACCATGCATTCTGCTCATTACACTTGCACCCACTGGAGGGGTTTCGATGGGACAGAGAGGTCGTAAGAGAAGAAGGAAATGTCCCGTACTATGGGCTGCTTGAGGTTGACCCCATAGGCTGGGGAAGTGAATTCAGTAATAATGACTGAGTTCGACGCACTACAAAGAATTTTGGCCTATGTGGCCGAATCTAAGTTACAAGCGGCCTTAGAGGCTGCACATAACCACATGGTTGTCGAAGCCAATACTCAAATTTGTGAAGAAGGCCCTGGTAAGGACTTTGAGCCTGAGCCACCTGATGGGCCTCAAATTGAAGGCCAAAACCAAAGGCTTGATGTTATTCATGATAATGAGCCTTTAGGTTTTGAAAAGGATCCACTGTCAGATAATATTAAAATGCTGTCGCAAGATCCTTTGGAAGAAATTGACTTGGGTGAAGGGGGAGTAAAAAGGCCTACTTATATTAGCGCTAGTCTCGACCCACTACTCAAATTCGAAATGGTCCAGCTGTTGAAGGAATTCAAGGATTGCTTCCGGTTTGAGGAGAGAGCTTGTTGAACATAAGTTGCCAATCATACCTGGGAAAAAGCCAGTCAAGGAAAATCCAAGATGGTTTCCCCCAACAATCCTTTCCAAGATCAAAGAGGAGATTGAAAGGCTACATAGATGCAAGTTCATCCGTACAGCTAGGTATGTCGAATGGCTAGCTAATATTGTACCAGTCATTAAAAAGAATGGTTCTTTAAGGGTTTGTATAGATTTTAGAGATCTAAATTCTGCAACCCCTAAAGACGAATATTCTATGCTTGTGGCAGAAATGCTGATTAATTCTGCTGCAGGACATGAATACTTGAGCATGTTGGATGGTTATTCTGGTTATAACCAAATATTCATTGCTGAGGAAGATGTCCCAAAAACTACTTTTCGATGTCCAGGGGCATTAGGCACTTATGAATGGGTAGTGATGCCTTTCGGTCTAAAAAATGCTGGGGCAACTTACCAGAGAGCAATGAATTCGATCTTTCATGACTTTATTGAGACTTTTATGCAAATATATATTGATGATATTGTTGTTAAGTCCTTTTCAAGAAAAGATCATATAAGCCATCTTCGACATTCCTTTGAAAGGATGAGAAAGTATGGTTTGAAAATGAATCCTCTCAAATGTGATTTTTGTGTCCAGGCAGGGGATTTCTTAGGCTTTGTGGTCCACAAGAAGGGGATCGAAATTAACCAGAATAAAACCAAAGCCATTATGGAAGCAAAAGCGCCATCAACAAAGAAGGAATTGCAGTCTCTCTTGGGCAAAATAAACTTCTTGAGGAGATTTATATGTAACTTAAGTGGGAAAACGCAAGCCTTTTCACCATTGCTTCGAGCTAGCAAGGATGGGTTCGACTGAGGGCAAGATCAACAGGAAGCCTTCGACAAAATCAAAGAGTACCTGAGTCACCCCCTATTCTCTCACCACCTCGTGGTAATAAGTGTATGAGATTGTACATAGCTGCGTCAGATAGAACTTTAGGGAGCATGTTAGCTCAAGAGGATGATGATGGTGTCGAAAGAGCCGTTTATTACCTTAGTAGAGTTTTAAATGATGCAGAAACTAGATATAGCATGATTGAAAAATTATGTTTATGTTTATATTACTCTTGTACCAAATTGAAGCATTATATAAAACCAGTTGATGTTTATGTTTCTTCTCGTTATGACGTTATTAAACATATGTTGTCCAAACCTATTTTTCATAGTCGAATTGGAAAATGGGCATTAGCATTAACTGAATATTCTTTAACTTATAAGCCTTTAAAAGCTGTTAAAGGACAAATAGTGGTAGACTTTATAGCTGACCATTCTACAAATGAGACCCCCTTGAACTATATTGATGTGGAACCTTGGAAGTTATATTTCGACGGGTCGAGCCACAAAGATGGGACAGGCATAGGAGTACTTGTTATTTCTCCTGATAAAATTCCAATAACACTTAAGTATAAAATCGAAGGTCGTTGTTCTAACAACGAAGCTGAATATGAAGCTTTAATTGCTGGACTTGAAGTATTGTTGGAATTGGGGGCAACTCATGTCGAAATAATGGGAGATTCAGAACTGGTCATAAAACAAGTGACCAAAGAGTACAAGTGCATAAAAGAAAACTTGATTATGTACTTTGTAGTTGTGAATCAACTGTTGAAAAAATTCGACGCAGTTAGTTTTCGACATATCCCTAGACTGGAAAACCAGGTAGCTAATGACTTGGCTCAGATTGCATCAGGGTATAAAGTTTCAAAAGACAAATTACAAGATGCAATCGAAGTCGAAGTCAGAGGAAAGGTGGTGTCAGTAGGATTAGCCCCATTAGATTTGGAAGAAACTAAGCTAGGATATGTTGATGAAGACAATTTCACAATTCTGGCAGTTGATAGTATAACTGACAAGGATTGGAGGAAACCTATAATGGATTACCTGAAAAATCCAATAGCTTCGACAGAAAGGAAAATCAAGTATCAAGCTTTAAGTTATGTCTTGTTGGGTAATGAATTATTCAAAAAGACTCCTGAGGGAGTATTGCTTAAGTGCCTCAGTGAGGCAGAAGCATACTTAGCCCTTTCGACTGTCCATAGTGGGGCATGTGGGGCACATCAGGTAAGCCATAAAATGAAATGGTTGTTGTTTCGACAAGGCATGTATTGGCCTACCATGTTAAAAGATTGTATGGAATTTGTTAAGGGTTGTCAGGAATGTCAAGTTCACGCTGGCATTCAACATGTCCCTGCAAGTGAATTACACTCTATAGTGAAACCTTGGCCTTTTAGAGGATGGGCTTTGGATTTGGTCGGAGAGATTCGACCAGCCTCATCTAAAAATCATAAGTACATTTTGGTAGGTATTGATTATTTTACCAAATGGGTAGAAGCTATCCCATTACCAAATGTTGATCAAGAAGATGTGATTGAATTTATCCAGAAGCACATCATCTATAGGTTTGGAATCCCAGAGACAATTACAACAGACCAAGGATTAGTCTTCACTGGTCGAAAAATGCAAGAGTTTTCTAAAGATATGGGATTCAATCTTGTAACGTCCACACCTTATTATGCTCAAGCTAATGGCCAAGTCGAAGCAGCAAATAAAGTAGTTATTGGGTTTATAAAAAAGCATGTGGGAAAAAGCCAAGAAATTGGCACAGAACATTGGACCAAATACTACGGGCATGTCGAACGTCCCCTAAAGAGGCAACTAATACTACCCCATTTCGACTGACTTTTGGTCATGATGCAGTTCTGCCTGTGGAAATTTATCTTCAATCAATAAGGATTCAAAGGCATCATGAGATTCCATCTGAATGTTATTGGAATATGATGCTTGATGAATAAGTAGACTTAGATGAAGAAAGGCTCCATGTATTAGAGTTGCTGAAAAGGCAAAAGAAAAGGGTGGAGAAGTCTTATAACAAAAAGGTCAAGATTAAAACCTTTTCAGCTGGAGATATATTGTGGAAAGTAATCTTACCTATGGATCGAAAGACCAGAACTTTAGGGAAATGGTCTCCTAAATGGGAAGGTCCTTTTCAAATTATTAAGGCGTTTAGTAATAATGCTTATGAGATTCAAGAGATGGTGGGTGATCTACGAGTCTTAAGGGTAAATGGGAAATATTTGAAAAAATATAAGCTTATTTTACAAGAAATTCATATTAAAACCTAAAGTTTCATTCAGACTATAAAAGCCAAAATATGCCATGTGGGGCCAAAATGGCATACAAAAAAAAAACAACAGTTACAATAACATGAAACCCAGGAGAAAGATCATTCATAGTCCCTCCAATTAATATAGTTGAGGAAGGCAACATAATCTTCGTCAACTTCCTCATCAGAGTTTTGTGCTTTGGAATGTCCTTTCTTGGGGACCTTAATCTTGGTGTCTCTCTTCTTGGCGCGAGATGTTGCTCCAGTTGAAGTGTTATTGAGGACAGTGGTTGTTGCCTCAACTTTCTTTGTCTCCCCAGCCACCTTCTTGGTCATTGCTTTCTTTGAAGAAGTACTCATGCTTGATGTGGTAGGTGCAAAATATCCCAAGAGGGAAGAAGGTTTTATAGAGGCAAGGCTTTGTAGGGATTGACCAGTCAACGATGGAAATTCATGAAATGACCCTTGGGAATAGACCCTAGGGTTACGCTATTAATATTCCTTTATGGAATAGAAACTTGTGCCGTTGGAACACTAAGCTGTTAAAAGCTGCGCTATTTTCATGATTTCCAAGAAAAGAGGAAGAATACTTTAATTACTCAGTTAGCAAAGTTTGAGAGAAAAATTTTGCAAGTCGAAGATTTAGTAGCAAACAGAAGAATTTAGATAAAGGCCATAGGGCATTAAGTTTGTCTGTACATGGGGCCTTAAAAGGGCCATAAAACATGATGAACAAAAAGTGGAACTACAAACAAGAAATCATAAGACAATCAGAAAGGGAGCTTCGACTTCAACTCAAGGAAGTTGACCTTGTGATTCTGAAGGCGTTTCTCACATAGAGCTTTGTTGAGTTTGACTGCTGAAAGTTCTTTTTCAAGCGTTTGGGCCTTGTCAAGGAAGTCTATGGTGCGCTTCAGCTCTCTGGCCATTTCAGTGTCGTCGAACTCTCCCAGCTCTAGGTTGCGCTTTTCAGTGTTAGAAATCTTGTTCTGCAGCTCTTCAATTTGCTGCTTCCAGTCATCAATGTTCTTTTGGTTCGACTCCACTTCTGCCTGCCTTTTCTGTTATTCAGTCTCTAGACTTTCGACCATAGCTTCTGATGCATGTGCTTCATCCCAAGCTGAAGCTTCCAATCCAGTTGTGATTTTAATGTTGTCTTGGATCTTGGGAAGGAGCTTGAAGTCCTCAGACATCTGATTTACTAGAGCAGTTAGCTCCATAAGGAATTTAGAAACATCTTTACCAAGGGTCGAAAGGTCCAGTTTTTGGGGGCTATCTTTCAAAAAGAGAGGAGCAGTTTGATCTGAAAGTAAGACATTGTGGATGTCTCCCTTGAAGAATTTGTCCTTGATTTTTTGAAGGATAGGGCTGGCAAAATCATCTAGAGCTGGACCCCCAGAGCTGGTCGAAGTGCTGAGACTGGTACCTGAAGAGCTGTACTTCTTCCCAAGTATCATCCTGTCATACTCTCGAGGATTCGACCATTTGAGGGCAGCCAAGGGGTCTCCTGTAGGGGGTCCTCCAGCAGTGAAAGTGACTGTAGGTCCAGGAGTTGGAGTGTTGGCAGGACCTGGTCCAGCCACAGGTGTGTGGGCTTGATCTTGCTCAGTCCTTTCCCTCTCTTCTTCTTGTTCTTCATCTTCTTCGACTTCCTCCTCTTCTACTTCGGTGGGCCTTCCTTCTGTGTCCATACCAATAGTCTCTTTTTGGTCGAGAGGTTGTTGATGAGAAACATCATCCTCTTCATGATCAGAGCCATCGGTCTGGGATTGTTGAGTAGTGGTCCTAGCAGGAGAACTTTGGTTTGTTTCATCTGTTGCAGGAGGAGGAATTGTAAGAGGGATAGGTTGGTTAATTTCGCTGATTGAACTATATCTAGAACCAAGGTCAGAGGTAGGGTGATAAGTTGGCTCACCTTGGCTATTCAGGAGAGTTGTTGTAAACCTGAAGGAAGGTTGTGGTGGGTTAGAACCACCTACATCAGCCTGAAAAACCACAAGTAAAGGGAATAAGATTTGGAGAAGTGTGAGTAGGGAATCCAAATACTGAATGAAGATAGTACGCATACCTATACAGCCGCAGCATCAGGACTTGAGTTCGCACTCTCAGGATCGCCAGCAGTCGTTTTCGACGCAACCCAGGAGGGTTGTTTCTTGACACCACTACCAGCAGGTGTCTTCTCAAGGATACTTGCCGCCTTTAAGGGAGATTGGGTGGTAGTTCCAGAAGCTTTGACAAGCTTCCTTTTCTTCTTAACTACTATCTCCTCAGGGGACTCATCATCAATATCTGGAGGAACAACTGCTTGAGCACCTTTCTTGCCTTTTTTTGAAGGCGTTGGAGGTTTTCAAGCAGCCTGAAAGGTGACGCAAATATTAGAAGTTTGGTTACACAAAAAGACTTGGGCAATGGATATAAAGTACTTTTGTACCTTCAGTGTCCTTTTCGACCTTGGCAGCACCCTTCGATGAGCGGGTCTTCCTGGCCATGGCTGAAAGACTGACGATTATTACAAGGTTAATAATTGAGTGGTTAGTTAAAAAATTACAAATCAAGGGCCTCAAACCTTCATATATTTCAGATTCGACACAAACATCCTCGACCCCTATATGAAGGTGTCCTTTGAAACTGTCCAGCGTATGTTTAGTCTCAACCACCCATTGGGCTTTCGGTTGAGACTGCTGTCGAAGGAGTTTTAAGTGCTCACCACAGACAAACCAGTCTGGAAATGGGGGAACAAGTGCCACTCCAAAATCAGCGTTAGGTAGTCGTGGGAACTTTGGAGGAAAGAGTTCAAAAGCTACCTTATAACGTTTCTCAAGGGGAACGTTTGAAGGGATTTTCTCCTTCAAAGTGACAGCAGCCTCACGAACGGTTGGACTAATATCATCTGGTCGATAGACAGTTTCAAAGTACTTTTGAAAGGCTTGAATTTCTTTGACATGAATGAACTTACTCTTCTTGGTCTTCTCCTGCACATCAAGAAAAGCTTGGTCAAGTAAGGAAGAGAAAGCAGCAACATCAAGAAATTGCTCACTGTAGTACTTCGACCACCAGTTATGGAAGAGTTTGGTACACAAGAATGTGGGCTGAAAATACACCGGGGAAAGGGTTGTTTTCCTAGCGTTCCACCAGTCGAAAGTGATTGCAGCACCCCTTTCATCAAAACTAGCAGTGTGAAGGACCACATGGCCTTTCTTCCCATATAGACACTTGGGGAAAATCTGAGCCAACCCAAACTGTCAAGAGATAAGATTTGGTTGGTAAGCAATTAAGGCTGCCATGTCTCTTCCAAGATTAAGCCTTTCAGCGATAAATCTAGGAATCAAAAAGGCTTCCCAGATTGAAACAGATTCGGCGTCGAGTTTGGTGGAGGAATCAGGGAATGGCCTTGTGAACCACTCAGGTCCACATTTTCTCTCAGCAAAGGGGGCCATACTAGGTGTGAACTCATGCCTTTTTGCAAACATCATAATATAACTGGAGAAGGCTCTCTTGAGAGTTTCCCCATCGCCATTGGGCGTGAGTTTCACCAGGCGGGTACCTCCGACCCTCCTCTCTTTGATTTCAGCAGAATCCTCACCGACCTGCCCTTTCCTGGGAAGGCTAGCTTCTAAAGTTGCATTGAGCCACAACTGAATTAGCCAGAGAGGGCCATTCAAGTGAACAGTACCTTGGGCCTCCAAGTCTTTGAGTCGAGCCGCCCCTTCGCTAAGAAACTCGTAGAGGTTCACCATAATCAACCCACTAAGGCAAACTCCTCTATTGTTGTGAAGTTGGTTGGCCAGAGTGAGATACTTCTTGGCCACCTGCAGGGATTTTGAACAAAAAACATACCTCGACAGCCAAACGGTGAGGAAGGCAATGTGTTCTGTTGCGGTGAAAATCGGATAACAAGCTATTAATTAACTTGCATCATATTTCTTTTACAACCGACTTTGATTTATCCAAAGGAAAGGTTCAAGATCGAAGAAAACCTAAAGTGGGGAGATCTAAGGTTCGGGGGTTGGTTATACAAAGGGAAGGTATTAGCACCCTAAGTATCTGTAGTACTCTACAGGAACCTCTTGTTTAGTTTATGTTATGTTATGTTTGCTTAGGTAAATCTGTACTAAGACTAAGGTAAAGACCTAGGTATGTACACTAAGTTTGCTCGCCAAGACGTCGCATCTTGTGCCTACGTATCTGACTAATGAATCAGAGCAACCGTAGTTCACCTAACTAGGGATGAAAGAAAAGGAAACATTGACTATGGCCAACGTTTCAAAGGGAATAAGCATAATCTCACGTAGAGTCCACGATAACTCTCTAAGTCTACGTTATGAAGGGAGGAAGTGAATTCTCATGATAGTGAGAACCACACAGAGTTCATGATAACTCTGTAAGTCTGAGTAAAAGGTAAAGTGAGTTCTCATGATAGTGAGAATCACATGGAGTCCATGATAACTCCATCCTATTACTAAACTATGAGGGAAACGGCTCTTATGAGGCCAATGATGAAATGGGAAAGGTTTGTGACTTAGGAGTCAAAGTAAAGATCTTTCCTTTGGAAGGAGGGTCAAGTGTGAACAATCATGAATATGATATAAACAGTGTGAATATGAACAAAGATATAATCCAGATAATATGAACAGGATATGAACATGAATATGATCAAGATAGAATGAACAAGCTATAAACATGGTATATACAGTGACATCAAAGTCAAGTGATCAAAGAATGACAGTAAATACATAGTATCATGCTTAACATGCTAGAATGCTAAAACAATGTCAGGCAAACATATATACAAGCAGACATCAATAGATAAAAATGCATCAATGTAAATAAGCAAGAGATAGAAAGATCTGACCAGAATAGTGCATAAACACTTCCCACTGATGGGCCACTGACCAGCCTAGCAAGATCCGAAGACCAGAATACCAACTCCAAGAGCATAGGGTAAAAGTCCTAAATCTAAGTCCTCAGTCCAAAACACAATAGTAACCACAGTCCGGTCAATTGAGTTTTTTAGGGTTTCGATATTTATTAGTGTATCTTAAATGAACAAATAAAATGAACAATATACACAAGATATAAATATGAACAATGATAATATTAACAAGGATAATAATCGATATAAAGAATAAATCAGGATATATATATATATATATATATTGACTGAAGGTAAATTTAGTGATTGTCGATTAATTTATTGGATCGATGAATCGGGTCTAATGTAGTGCTGATCCGTCGTAGTAAGGTCTATGAGAAAGACCATACTATAGGAGGATGCACAATTTGATCTTTTTGTTAAGACACGATAGAAAAATGATATAGAAGATCATTATCTGATGAATTCGTGCCACACGAAAAGAAAAGGTGAAGACCTCGTCTTGAGTCACAAACTCTCGTTGATTAGTCGAAGGTAACCTATCACGATCTCAAAGTATAGAAAGAAATCTCAATGATCACTCACTATAGATTTGAAATAATAAAGGTTCATTGCTTCGCTAACAACGTTCGTGAATAGAAAGACTTCATCGGTCAAAAATGAAAATGAAGATATAAGAAAATACAGAATGAAGTAGGAATAAAGTCGGTCTCGTCTTAATCATGATTTAATCGAGAAACCGATAATCTATGATATTCGACTTTCATCGACCGATAAAATAATGAAGGTGGCCTCATACATATCACGACTTTTAGTAATTTGATAAATCGACTAAGTCGTGATTTCTGTAATATCATCGGCCCAAATAAAAGAAAATGGACTCGAAGTGAAAAATAAAGTCGGTCTCATCTAAATAAGGATTTAGATCGATAAATCGAATACCTTTTTAATTAGATTTTCATTGATCGATAAAATAAACAAAAACGGCCTCATAGTCATCACGATTTTTTTAGTAAAGTAAATCAATAAAAATCGTGGCTTTTTAATATCATAGGCCCAAATAAAAATGAAGTTAAAAGTAGATGAAGATAAAAAATAATAAATGATAATAAAAAACGAAGTGGAAATTGGAAGAGAAAGATTCCAAACAAAATATTAAAAATGTATTCAATATATTATATATAAAAATCTAAAATAAAAAGTGACGAAACTTGGCAAAAATAAAAAAAAAACATTAGAAAGAGGAGGGGGCGTGCAGCGCCGGATTAAGAGAGGTGAGGATTAGGAAAAGATATTTAAACGGGCTTCAAGCCCAAACCAAAGCCAAGAAAGATTAATTATCAACAGAAAACAAGCTTCCAGGCTAACACGACCAAAATGGAAAATGATACATCCACCGCTCAAAATTATTTAAAAGAAAAAGGGGCAAAACATGGCATCTAAAAATCACACCCTTCCAAAATCAGGTCAAAACAAATGAACAATAGGGCAACACCAGGGGACGGCTGCGAACAACGAGGAACAACAACACCGACCGGAAGAAACATCATCATCACATTCGCGCTTCAAATCACCAGCCGTGAACGAGAAGGAAACAACATCATCATCACGTTCGACCTCTCCGATCCTTCTCGCGGTCTCGGTTACAAGGTTTGAAAGGTTTCAACTTTGTCCAATTTCTCTTCGTCTCTTTCTCTATTCTGAAACTGATTCAGGCTGTATGGGTTTTGGATTATAGTTGTTGATGACGGTATGAACAGAGGGATGTTGAAGAAGGTTGGAGAGAAAAAAATAGAGAGTTATGCTGTTTAGGTTGAAGATTGGTCAAAGGTTATTGTTGATTGTTTTCTGGGTCTTCGATGGGCTTCAGGTTGATTTGGGTTTTGAAGTTTATTAAGGGTTAAAGATTGGAACAGAGGAAATGTTGTGGTGTTTTTATGGTGGTTTGTTACGGCTGTGTACAGTTGAAGACGGGTTTGTGCGTATCAATGGTGTTGGCTGTTTGAAGGTTTGAAGAAGGAAAGGAGTAGCAGAGGTTTCTTCAGAGGGATTAGGTGAGTGTTTGGCGAAGAGAAACAGAGTGAGGTTAAGGTTTTTGGAGGATGTTGGAAGGTTTGTCGTGAATGATGAGGGGCGTTGGGTTTACTGGTTGGTCTCTCGCATAATCCCTCATCCCTTTTTATTCTCTTGCTTCCTTCTTCACAAAACTTGTTGATGAAGTCTTTGGTACAACTCCTTGTCTTGTTATGGTTGACAAGTCTTTTTCGACTGATTTTGCAGGTCTGTGGTGTTGCAGAGTGGTAAGTTGTTTTCAAGGTTGCAGGAATTGTAGTCTTGGACGGTTGTATAAAACGTATACAGCAAGATGAAATGAACTTTACATAATGTAGTGCCCCTCTTTGTGATTTGTAATTTATTATAACTAAAAGAAAATAAACTCTATTTTTAAAATGATTTTTGTTTTTTTTTTAAAACAAAAGAAAATAATAAGAAGAAAACTAATTGAAAACTAAACTTAAATTAGAAATGAAACTGACTAAACTGAATTAATCTAATTGAATTAAAATGAACTAAATTAAAAATTAAAATTGAATTGAAAAAAATAAACTAACTAAATTCAAAATTAAACTAGATTAAAAATAAAAGAAAATGAAATTAATATGGATAAATAAAAATTAAACTAATTGAATTAAAATATAAACTCAACTAAAATGTAAACTATATTAAAATAATTATATTAAAAATCGAACTAAATTGAAAAAATTAAACTCAGTCAATTCCAAGTAAATTTAAAAATAAGATAAATTCTAAAATGGAAAGATAAAAATGGCTAAAAAACATGATTAATGATCAATGGCCCAAAAGACCGCGAATGCTAAAATGACCGGCAAAAAAAAAGACGTGCAGAAAACCATAGTATCTGAGGGTAAAATTTGGAGTGCAACAGTTGCCCCTATTTAAATATCTTCACCGGATGACAAGGGATATAGAAAGATGGTAAAAGATATTTAAATATAGATAACCGAAAATTTTGCCCTTAGATACGCTGATATGCAATGATATGAACCAAACTAGTCTAAGATGCGGACATGCCATGAACTAGTATGATGGTATGATGCTATGATGGCGCAAAAATATAATCAACAACGAAAGCAAACACACACAGGTGAGCAACACCGGGGAAAGATGAAGGTCAGTATCCATGAGGGAAACTCATTGGGGATACAAGCTAACAGACAAAAGAGGCTTACTAGGGAGACTCCAAGGAAACACTGGGGATAGAAAAACTGAGGGGAAACCCTACAAGTTCTTATTGGAGATATGACACCAAAAGAGGTGTTCTCTACTAGGGAAAGATCCAGGGAGGTAGACGACAGGTTCATAGGTGACCGGACGACACTGGGGAAAAGACACATTCTTACTGGGTATGAAACCAGAAAGAAGACATGATCACCACAGGGGATCATTTTGAAATAAAAGGATAGACATCCTACAAAATATTTTCTGGGGATTTTCTATACTGAAGAGTTCAACCGAGATCTTCAAGAAAAGCCAGAAAAGACAGAGGTAAACTCTGCGTCAGATGATGAAAGGTGACTGGACCTTTTGGCTGTGAATGAGGTTAATGAATCAAAAATGTACCAGAACTGGTTGAGATAACAAATATGATTCCGTTTATGGAGGATGCCAGTGATGACTGGACTTTAGGTTCAAGCTTGGCATGATTCAAGAAGGAACAAACTGAAATAAAAGCCTAAGGTGACTCGATTCAAACCAAAGACGGTGCCAACGATAATTGGACTTTGGGTTCAAGTTTGACACGATTCAAACAGGAACGGGATCTTAAAATAAGAGACAATGTTCGACACGATTCGAACAAGGACTCAGTTCAAGTTTGACACGATTCGAACAAGAACAAGATCTAAAAACAAGAGACAATGTCCGACACGATTCGAACAAGGACTCGGTTCAAGTTTGACAAGATTCAAACAAGAACAAGATCTTAAAACAAGAGACAATGTCCGACACGATTCGAACAAGGACTCGGTTCAAGTTTGACACGATTCAAACAAGAACAAGATCTTAAAACAAGAGACAATGTCCGACACGATTTGAACAAGGACTCGGTTTAGGTTTGACAAGATTCAAACAAGAACAAGATCTTAAAACAAGAGACAATGTTCGACACGATTCGAACAAGGACTCAGTTCAAGTTTGACACGATTCAAACAAGAACAAGATCTTAAAACAAGAGACAATGTTCGACACGATTCGAACAAGGACTCGGTTCAAGTTTGACACGATTCAAACAAGAACAAGATCTTAAAAGCCTAAGGTGACTCGATTCAAACCAAAGACGGTGCCAACAATAATTGGACTTTGGGTTCAAACTTGACACGATTCAAGCAGGAACGGTTTTAAACAACAGGAAAGATGCCAGCGATGACTGGACTTAAGGTTAGACTTCTTGGGGAATACTGCACAAAGAATCAAGATTTGACACTCAAAGGCGAAGATCGGACATAAGTCTAGCTTAGCCAAAGGTTTAAGATAAACCGGGAATGTCTTCACTTTACTGGTGAAATAAAGGCTCACATTGTCAAAGAGTATGAAGACAGGAAGAAGACATGATCTCCAATTGGGGATCAATGTGAAACAAAAGGATAAACAGATTTCCTGGAGATTCTTATAATGAAGAGTTCAAACGGGATCTTCAAGAGGAACCAGAAAAGGCAGAAACAACTCTGCGTACCAGTATAAGCTGGACTTTTGAACACTTTATAAAAAAGATTGACGAAGAAAAAACACCGTAACTAGGGATCACGTCAAACGGGTTGATGGAAAGTGACTGACTGAAAGTAACTGAACAAAATCAAGGACGGGTAAGCTTCTCGTGAGAGAGATCGCCACTTGTTGTTGGGGTATAAGTTCCAAAGAGATGTTGATATTACAACACTCTTGGAGAAATAATTTTATCTTCAATGGGGATCTGTAAAAGATTCTTCCTGTGAGACACAATGCAAAATAAATGCACATTCAAGATGGGCTCAGAAACCACACCTGCCAGGGATCAAATTTCAATCTACGAACAAGCTAGAAAGAAACGGTCAAACAAGACTCCAATTGAGGAATGAACTCAAATTGGGATTTATCTTATCCACGCGTGGAAAAGATAACTGAAGCAACCATCATCCACGAGGATAAAACTCTGTGGGTAATTCAGAAAAGATGGGCACTTTATGCCTATGGCTGACTTTCTATTGGAGTGAATAGACAAACCCAGTTACTTGGGGAGATAAACACCAAAGTGAACAAAATAGGTAAACACCAGAAACATGTAGCAAAAATGATAATATGCTATGCATATGAGTGCTTATGCCATGCTTAAGCTTATGCTGACAAAACAGACAAGAAGTGAAACTGGAGATGAAATAAACATCTCGACGAGGATGCCCAGCCAAACTCAAAAGGTTGGACCATCACTGGGGGTGAAGTAGCTTTACTTCAAGGTTATGTCCTTCTCTGGGGAAAAGAGTACTCCACTTGATATAGCATCTTGACTTCACTAGGAATACCATCATGAGCTTAATTTCTTCATTGGAGAGAAGAGATCCATTGGGAAGTGCCAAGATTAGCTGAAGAGACAACTTACTGGGAGCTGGCAGAGACGCCACAAAAGTTGAGTAGTTCTGCATAACTCATCTTCCCCAGGGTACATGGTCTGTCAGAAGAATACATCAAGAGGATTTTACAGAAAAATTGGCATACAAGGTGTTTCAATACCTTCAAACTCTTGGAGAGATTTATCGAATCTCGACATAACTGCCCCTGATTGACTGCTTTGCACGACAGAGCCCGTGAACTAGTTATATGTCTTGATCGAAGACCAAGATTGAAGCTAAGAGGTTAATTGGGTTCCGCTGGGGAAAATCATTATACAAAGCCTAAGAGAAGGTTGTCTGATTGTTTATACTCATCCCGGAGTGTCTTGTACAAAGCCTAGATTAACAGCGTCTGCACAACAAAATCCTTGAGTTAATTATCCAGTCTGGTTGTTGACAACTGGGGAATAAACTTGCCCCTGTCAGCTTGGTTAATCTGTGAAGAAGATGTCCCAGACTAGTTGACCTTTGAGAGGTTTGTCGAATATCGACTTGACTGCTTCTGATTAACTGGTCTTGTGATGATAAGTCACCAAGAGGACTTTACAGAAGAATTGAAATGCCAGATGCTTCAATGTCTTCAAACTCTTGAAGAGATCCATGAGTCTTGACATAACTGCCTTAGTTTAACTGTATTCGCAATACAAAGTCCTTTAAACTGTGGTAGAAACAACTGGGGAACAAACTTGCCCCTGTTGATGGGTCATCGGAGTCCAAACTTGTCCTGAAATGACCTCAAGAAGGCTTTCCCCAATATTCCGAACTTTGAAGAGTTCTGCCCCTGATTTAACAGCTCTTGGAATTGTGGATTGGCATAATCTTCCGCTTAGTTACCCCTTGACTGAGCTTCCTTTATCAAATCAAATTCCCTAGCTGACTGCATTTGTCGGGATTCCTTTGATGTTGAATCACTTCACAAACAAGTATTGTTCATTTAAAATTGGCAATTTCAGTGCAAAAATTCATGCAAGCTTTTGAAATCAAGTTTTATTGATGAAACACACACGGTGTAATGATTAAATAATAAAAAACAAAGTGGATCTGGTCATTTACAGAATGAAAGATGAAGTGGTCAACACACACAATTAGCAAAGATCATTAGGAGTCAGGTTAATCAACCTCGTTGTAGTATGCTTTCAAAACAACCTTACCTCAATTAGGTCTTTTAAGGGTTGTAACGTGGCTTGGTTCACGGTTTTATGAAACAAAGATAAAAGCTCCAAGTTTGTTTGGTACCCACCCCATCTTCGTGATGAACTCCAATCCTAAGCTCAGTTAACTTAAGCTATACATTCATGTTCCTACAGACTAGGAATGAGCTGATGATCATTGATGATGATTTAGACGCCTTGGATAGTCAGTACTCCCTTGCAGAATTTGGTCAATCTTTGAGACTTTGAGACTTCTCCTTGTCTTTGCTGGTTGAGGTCACGATACCTCTTCTTTTGATTTGATTGAGGTCACGATACCTCTCTTTGTTTGCGGTTAGGACCTCCTTTTTGTTTGATTGTTGATTTGAAACTCCTTTTTTGGCTGTTGTACAAGTTCTTTTTGTATAAGGCAAAGTTCTGGGCTTCCCATCTTTCTTGGCTTTTGCCTTGAAAGGGACTCGGCCCATCCTTTGATTAAGGATTTTTCAGCTATCCTTCCTTATTGTTGCTTGGATGAACAACTTATACAACGCTAACTCATTTGATTTGAGAGAGCTGACTGGTGCCTTGCATGAAGCGCTTGCGTTCAAATACGTAACCAAGTTAAACTGAGAACTACCCTGCCCCAAGGTTGAGATTTAAGGGTTTTTTGTGTAAAGAAAGAAAACTCCTACTTCTAGGCTCGAAGGGTTAACGAGGGATTATCTTCCTTATTTCTCCAGTGTTTGGAAATTGAAACAATGCCTTACATCCTCGACAAGGTTTAATCGAAAGCATACCACAGTAGTTAAGGATTTTTCGTCATCCTCCCAATCTTTGCTTAACAACAAGTTTGATAAATGGAAAGAAACAAGATAAAGATATTTTTGTTTTTTTGTTGTTTTTTGTTTTCACGACCATAAAATTAAATGAGTGAAACGAATGGACTTAATCAAAAGATGCATAAACGTTTCATTAATCTTGCCAATTTGAAAAAACAACAGCTTATAAGCAAATCTAATTCAAACATACAAAGAAAATACAACAAAAATGCTAAACAACCAAATGATTGCCAGCTTTAGGGAATTGAAATTTCCTTCTTAATCTGCCAAGCTGAGATAGTCATCTTCAGAGTTGATTGTCGAGATCCGCCTAAGAATCATCTTCACTCACAGAAAATTCTTCCACCTCAGAGTCTGATGAACCTGCCTGATTAGGCGAAGGTTGGCTGATTTGGACGCCTTGAGGCGTGAATGAGAACATATCAAAGTCAAACAAAGTCTGAACCTGGCTTCTGAGTACCCTAAGTCTTCAGCTGAATGCCTCTGTGCCCCAGCATGGTGGTCACAACGAACGAGTCTGAAAAAGACAACTTCAAAAGCTACTTTAAGTCCAATGATGGCTTCAGGAAGCCGCCTGGGTTACAGACAAAGGACGGACAAGACTCAAGGCTGAGAAATACAAATGCAATGCAAATGACATGCAATGGGAATGCAATGTTAATGCAAGCCAAATGGTTTCAAGGAACTCAAAGTCCAACTGCGAACATTTTGGAAACTGAAGAGTTTTATTTTAAAATCCTTGATCTCTAAGGATCTTCGCAAAGAAAAGAACTTCTGAGTTCTTTGAAATCGTTAATGGATGCGAGGAGATGTATGCAATGCACAAACACGGGCACACAAAACATATATATATGCACACCCAAAAGCACATAAGCACAAACATATGTACACTGGTATTCACAGATATGCACAAACAAACATATACAGATATTCATAGATATGCACACACAAACAAGAGAGGACCTAGGTTTGAAGATCACGAGCATGGAGCCATGGTCTACCCATCCCAGAAGGTATGTACTATGGGTTTTCGTCTGCAGAACAGGGTTCTAAAAATTTCCCAGAGTCGACAACCCATCTTTTGGATTTTAAGGATTTCCCAGATGACTTGGTAATCAATAAAATTCTTAAGAGGATCTCGTCTGAGTGTAGTATCGCGTGACAACCAATTCAGAAATAGACTCCATCATGGTCACCGCACTACATCCTAAAAGGCCAAGTGGGGTTTGGTAACTACGGTTCTCAATATCACGGGCTCCTAGGTCGAGAGTAGCACATTTTCACGAACGAATTCGTTCAACATAACTAGACTCTCGAGAGGGCCTCAACTGAGTGATGGTGTTCTCAATTCAAGTTTTCAGGATTCGACTCCCTCAAAGCCTCCTTGAATACCATCGTCCTATCCTTATTACACTCAAGTCCGGGTTAGGACTTATCTCACCACTCAAGAACCAAGCCAACAAAAGTAACTCAAGCACAGCAGGTATATAGATATATACAGATATGTATATGTATAAGAAATAAGCATAAATAACATAAGCAAAACAAGGTGGGCTTAACCCTAAAAAATAAGAGAACTCCCCAGTGAAGTCGCCATTCTATTGCGGTGAAAATCGGATAACAAGCTATTAATTAACTTGCATCATATTTCTTTTACAACCGACTTTGATTTATCCAAAGGAAAGGTTCAAGATCGAAGAAAACCTAAAGGGGGGAGATCTAAGGTTCGGGGGTTGGTTATACAAAGGGAAGGTATTAGCACCCTAAGTATCTGTAGTACTCTACAGGAACGTCTTGTTTAGTTTGTGTTATGTTATATTTGCTAAGGTAAATCTGTACTAAGACTAAGGTAAAGACCTAGGTATGTACACTAAGTTTGGTCGCCAAGACGTCGCATCTTGTGTCTACTGTCATACCCCAAATTTTGACCAATGAGATTTACCATCATTGTGCAAATCATCATCACAATATGGATGAACCATCATGCCTCATCAAATGCCTCAAGGGTTGTTGAGCATTCACTACAATCAAACTTAGGGTTTTAAGCCCTCTCAGAGCTTTAGACAAAGGATCAATAAAGGAATGACTTGATCTTCAACTTGTCTAACCTCTAAAATATCCACAATGGATCAAAAGGACTCCCACTTCAAGGATTAAGCACAAGGTTGCTCCCTTCTAGGTGGATCAAGTCTCAAAATCGACAGTGTCACCAAATTAGGGTTTTGGTCGACCAGGGCCTCCAGATGGAAAATTTTCATCTGGGCACAAGCCAATGATCCAAAACATAACCTAATATACTCCATGGGACCTCATGGACCCAATCATCAAGTCAATTTGACCTCAGGGGATGCATACATAAAAAATCAGGAATTAGGGTTTCTTGACCTAATTCACCCCTAAGTTGACTTTTGGGACAAATCATGAACCAAGACCTTAAGACATGATTTGAGGGTCTCTAATATACCATATTGATCCATTTGGAACAATGGATTAATCCAAGAAGCTTGAGCAACAAGTCTCAATTTCATCTGCACCACAATTAGGGTTTCACGAGGAAAGTCAACTGTAACTTTGACTTTTGACCAGGACATGCTCCCAAACCCTAAGACATGATTCAATATACCATATGACACCCATGGAACATGTCCATCAAGTTTGATTTAGGTCAAGGACATGATATCCTGAAGAATTGCACAATTTGGAATTCATCTAATAAAAAGTCAACTGTGCACAAAAGTCAACTTTGACTTTTTGAGATTTTTCACCAAAATGGATTTTTAACCCTAAAATGATGTTAATGTATGATTTGAATCATCATTCATCAAGAAAAATCAAAGAAAGTGGGATAACTTGTAAAAGGGGTAACCATAAAAACTTAGAAAAATTTCTAAGTTATGGAAAAAGTGACACTAATGTGCCAACTTTGGAGGACCATAACTCCTAAACCACAAGGCCATTGTTCCCCATTCAAAGCTTGATTTGTAAATCACATTGCCCTCTACAAAAGCTTCATACTGACCTATGTCCAAATTCCTCATGGATTTTGAGTTATGGAGTGATCAAAATCAAGAAAAGTCACTTTGTTCCAACACTTAGTGAAAATTTCACTAAGTCAGAATCTGCCTTTACTTTTTTCCAAATGTAGGGGGATTTTTCACTTGGATTAAAAATAGATCAAAACCAAACATGTTCAAAAAGTTGTTGTATCATGTAAGGGCTTTCCAAAATGACCAAGAACATTACCAAATTCAATTTGAGTCATGAGATATGACATTGGCAAGTTGCCTGCCAAGGCAAGGCAGATTTTTGCACTTTTGGTCGTTTTGCCAAAATCAGCGAAATCCAAATGCTCCTATCCACTTGGACACCTCTGAGGATTGAATCTAAAGGGGACAATCACTGATCCAAGCCTCCAAAGTCTTTGGAACAAGAAATAACATGTTGAACCTAGAATTGCCAAAATAGGGACAAGACTCCAATTTTGGATTGGAGCATTCAATGGAAGCATCAAGGTGGCATGGACTGAGCCATTCTCAACTGAATTCAGTCAAGACTTATCCAAGACCAAGGGGACCAGCAGCCTGTGCCCTAACCTCTAGTCAATGGCTAGAGGAGACTTGGATTTTCATTTGCCAACATTGGCCAAACCTACTCAGCAGTTGCCATTCACTATTCCTTGCAAAAGAAACTTGCTCTACTATAAATAGAGCTCAATTGTGATAAGTTTAAGTACACCAAGGGCCTACTACACTTGCCTTTCTCAAAAACCACTTCTCACTCTCAAAAATGCCTTTCTTAGTAAGTCACTATCGGGTTTTTCATTAGAGAGCAATTCCACTCAAACCAATCATACACACACCTCACATACATCATATAGAAGTGATCCAAACACTCACATAACATCTGGAACACCAAAATCACAAAATCACCAGCCAGTTGCTCAAGTTCTTGACAGATTTGCAGTTGGGGTACCATCTCAAGTTCCAAATCATTTCAATCCATTCCAAGCATTCATACACACTCCATGGCACCTAGGGAAGCTATCCAGATCATTCAAACCTAGATGTAACACCTCCAACACAAAACACGATCACCAGCTGCAAGAGGTAAGCATGAGCTCTTCTAACTCTATGATCCATGCAATTTTTGCTGCACAATAATTTGGCCATATGTTCGTAATCATGCATGGAATGTTTTCCCTCAATAAATTGCATTGTTAGAATCGTGTGTGAAATTTCTGAACCGTCCTGCAGAAATTAGGGTTCTTGAGGTTTCTCTTTGATTTCTTATTCCATGTTAAAAATAAATGAAATTAAAGACCATAGACATGATCGTGAGGTTAAAACGAGTTGACTGATATGTAGATTGCATGATATAATCAAGTATTCAGTGAGATTGGATAGAAAATGTAAATCTGGGAAACTCAGAACACGCGCGTGTTCTTGCCTTTGTTCTTGGCGCCATTTTCAAATATTTGAATATTTGAATTTTGTGATTTTATTTAATTGATTCAAAAATTAATTTCTCTTTGAGTTTTAATGATTTTGAGTTGATTCTTTTTTGGAGAATTCACAAAAATGTTAAAATATTTTATTTTATCAAAAAATCCCAAAAATATTATATATTTCATATAATTGATATTTTTGCAAAGAATTAATGTTTTATTTGTTTTTGCCATTTAAAATGTTTTTTCCCTCTTGATTTTGTAACTTTTAATGCCTTCTAATAATTTTGTAGGTCAATACTTAATTTTTGAAGCATTAATCCAAGATCACAATTTGGTTTCCATATGTTAAACAATTTTGATCATTTTAATTGAATTTTTATTCAATTAAAACACATTTTGAAAACAAATTAGGGTTTTTGGATTAATTCAACCCTCATAAATCATTTTCAAAACACTTTGGGCCTCTAATAGAGTGTAAGACTCAATCCTTTCTTTGACCAAATCATTTTTGGGCCTCAGTGCATTGTATAAGTCCCGATACCGTAAAAAACAAACGGCGCGATCGTCGCCCTTTTGAAAAATAACAATTGGGCCTCTCCTTGAGCTATAAGACCCATTCAAAACTTTTGGGCCTCTAATAGAGTGTAAGACCTAACCCCCTTTTAACCAAAACAATTTTGGTCCTCACTTATTGTATAAGTCCCTCTGCGTTAAAAGAAAACCTCGGCGCGATCGCCATTTTTTAAGGAAAAATCATCTGGGCCTACACTCGTGTTATAAGCCTCACTCTTTTTCTTTAAAAACTTTTTGGGCCTCTTGAGAGAGTGTAAGATCCATCCCTTTGTACAGAAAATCTTTTTTGGGCCTCAGTCACTTGTATAAGTCCCTCTGTACGAATTCAACAGTGCAATCACTGGTAAAACCCTGGGCCTCTCCTTGAGCTGTAAACCCCAAATCTTTCTTTTTCAAAGCACTTTCTCCTTTGATTTTGAATATACTGTTGTTTTCAATCTGTCTTTATTGAACAACGAACCAAACAACACGGAAGCTCTACAACCGAGTAAGTGTTTAGACGCTTTCATTTACCGCTTTCATATACATATAACTGTATTGTGGGGATGTTTCATTGTAAGTTTTCTTTCGTAAACTCTTATCAACTGTGTAATAATAGTATAGATATTTAGAGTTTCCCCGGCAACTACGTCTAGAACTAGGAAAAGCTGTCGTGTTTATTCGTAGAAATAGACAGCTAGATCCCCAATAGGATCACCAGATACAGTCTTCTCTTCGGCTGTCCTTATTAGGAATTGTCAAGAAACTCTACTCCCAGAGATGAATGTATTCTCCGTGAATGGCATCTTTGAGTTTCTTCTAAATTCTCGAACTTTCCTGGCTTGATCTATTCCTTGTGAATAGCCTGTCTTGAATTTCTCGGGGTTTGGGGACCCATCGACTTCTTAAAAGCATCGGCCTCCTCTTGGGCATTGTTCAAGGACCCACAGGCTTCCTAAAAGCATCCCCGCCTCCTCTTGGGCTTTGTACAAGGAGCCGTCGGCTTCTTAGAAGTATTCACAGTCTCCTCTTAGGCTTCGTATAATGATTCTTCCTCCGGGAATGATAGCCTTCTCTTGGGCTTCATACAAGGACCACTCGGCTTCTTAAAAGTTTCCAGCCTCCTCTTGGGCTTCGTACAAATTGTCCCGACGACCTCCTAGAGGTATAGGAATAGAACCTAGTCATCTTCATAGAACAGTCCTTTCAAAGAGTCTATTACTGTTTCTCAAAGCATAGTACAAAGATGAAACTCTAGACACAGACAGTCTAATTTCCTTGAGTCTCTAAGACATTCTCAAGCTCCCTTCAAGAATAGGAAGGAAACCCGTAGACTCGGACAGTCTCAATACCCTTTGGATTTCCCGTTTCCTCAAAGACAAGGAAATATCCCTGATCCTCGAATCAAATCCTTGAGTACAGCATTGCTCATATAAGAACTGATTTTCTCTTTTAAAATCAGTATATTGGACCTATCACTCAACTGAAACAGTCATACTAGCCTCCTCTTGGGCTTTGTACAATGATTCTCCCCAGCGGAGCTAACGATTTTAGCCTCCATCTCGGGCTTCGTACGAGATACAAAAGACTCCCTCATTGAGTCAAACAACATTTAGCCTCTCTCTCGGGCTTTGTACGAGACACATAAGAGACTCCCTCTTTGAATCAATCACCTTTTAGTCTCCATCTCAGGCTTTATACGAGATATAAAAAGGTTCTTATTGAGCCAAACAAATTTTAGCCTCCATCTCGGGCTTTGTACGAGATACAAAATCACTCTCTTGTTGAGTATAAAAGATCCTCTTGTAGGACCAACCCCTTTTAGCCTCTCTCTCGGGCTTTGTACGAGATACATATTAGCCTCCTCTTAGGCTTTGTATAAGAAAACCACTGGTTGATCCAATCAACCGTTTAGCATCAAAGCTATGCCTCGTTCACAGTACACAAACATCAACAACTTCGTCCCCTTCATCTAATCGCTCTAAGCGGCAAGCCTCTGGATCATCTACATCCATGCTACTGTCCCTCTTTTAGCATGAGAATTTCCTAAGGAAAGATAACATTGCTCTACACTGAGTTAAAGTCTTCTCCTTCAAGTTTAAAACCCCCTATAAAGGAAATTATGGCATTGCCGGATTCACACATCCCGGTTAAAGTAATTCTCCTTTATAAACAGATGTGACATACAACCCCCTCTTTAGAGATGACAAATTCTCTCTAAAAGTCAAACCCTTTTAGCTTCACATCTTGGGCTTTGAACAAGATACAAATAGACCTTTTAGCTTCATATCTTGGGCTTTGAACAAGATACAAACACTTTTAGCTTCACGTCTTGGGCTTTGAACAAGACACCAAAACACCCATTTCCTCCCATAGAATATGAGGAACTACGAACGCTCTGATTTACCTGTTTCGGTAAACGGGAATACGTAGGCATAAGATTGAAAGAAAAATCTTAGCGAGCACACTAAACAAAAACCCAAAATCCCATACTTTCATATACATCCGTCCTAAACATCTCAACCGATAGCCTAAAACACCCCTTTTCAAAAAAATAACCAAGAAGAGACCCCGAATCTTTGTAGCATCTGTAAACCAATAGTTTTGACTGTTTAACCTCAGTATACAAGCAGGGTTAGTTGGAGACATCTATTTCCCTTCCTTCATCAGCTTTAATAGGATAAAAAATGAATCGAACTGTAGTACTAGAGCGATCGTGCTTCGCAACCACATCCAAAAATCACTCGCTAAAGAAAAATGGCGACTCTACTGGGGACAACCATTTTTTTAGGGATCTTGTTCTCTTCTCGTCTCCTAGGTAGAAATCTTAGACTAAGGTACCACAAAAAGGCGCCTTTCAAGCCATTTTGTTCCTCTTATCTCTTGAAGCCGTGACGTCACTAGGATCTTAGGTCAAAACGCCGTTAATTTGGAATGAAACCACATGATGGTGACTCCGCCGGGAAACCATTTTCTATCAGGAACTTAGGATTCATAGCTTTAAAAGGTCCAGGACTTTAGGACGAATATATATACTGATTTTCCTAATTGCTATACCTGTTTATTTTTCTACTAATGGGAATGCGTGTGATGCCGCATGTGGAAAGATTGAGTATACACTTAAGATAAGTGATGGCGACGAGGTCGACCATCAACCTCAGTGGAGGCTGACCAATGCAACCCATTCCCTCTCATAGGTAATGGGCCGATTGTGATGTCTGAGAAGCTAAGGAGCCAACCCTTTTGTAGTGCGGAAACTATCGGAAATAGTTGTCACACGATACTACCCTCATTTGAGGCTGATGATCTATTCTCGGTGAATAGCATTTACTCTAAGATTTCATACAGCTCGCTGGCGATCCGCTTGCTGTTTGTTATCCTGGGAGGAGCTGATGATTTTGAGTACAGGTACAAAAAATCACCCTAGTATAAACCTTTAGGGATGGGTAGAGCCTTGACTTCATGACAACGACCCTTTGACCCCATGTTTTTTCTATGTTTTTGTGTGCTGCATTCATGCATTCATCTAAAAAACATTAAAACATTCAAAAAAAAGTTTTCTCTTCTAGTCTCTATGTTTTTCAAATTAAACTAAGACCGTGATTGCATATATCAGAGAAAAGGATTGTGCTAATGGATTTCGGTAGAAGGAGAACTCATAAGTACACCTTCAGGATTCTAAAACTAGAGGATTTGAGAGGTTTGGCGAGAATGATCACAAACCAAGAGGCCTTCAGAGCCAAGTACGGAGGTATGCTACCTCTGTTAAGGGTTCATGTTATAGAAGGAATCATGGACGCGCTCGTTCAATTCTACAATCCAGTTTATCACTACTTCACATTCCCGGATTACCAGCTCGCACCAACGCTGGAGGAGTATTCTCATCTGATTGATTTACGTATCACTGATCGAGCTCCATTTTCTGGACTGGAAGAAATTCCAAAGAATCAGACCATTGTAAGAGCAATTCATTTGGATATGTCAGAAGTCAGGACTCACATGACTACCAAGGGTGGCATACAAGGTTTGCCAGCCCAGTTTCTGACAAAGGAAGCTCTGTACTTCGCTAGTATAGGGAACGAGACTGCTTTTGAAAGCATATTTGTTTTACGCACCTACGGATTATTTTTGCTGCCCAACATTAATAATTTCGTCGATATCAACTCCATTAAGAATTTTCTCATTGGAAACCCTGTGCCGACTTTGCTCACAGATGCGTATCATTCTGTACACTTGGGGAATTTGTACAGCGGAGGGGAGATCACATGTTGTGTACCTCTGCTTTATAAATGGATTATCTCCCATTTACCTAGGTCTGCTACTTTCTGGGATCATAAGAGTGCCTTACGTTGGTCGTAGAAAATCATATCACTCACCAACTCTGACATAGATTGGTGCAATAGGATTTATGACAGGATTAGGATAATTGATCGTTGTGGAAACTTCCCCAACGTACCCCTTATAGGAACTAAGGGAGAAATCAACTATCATCCGATATTGGTTCGCCGTCAGTTTGGATACCCGATGAGGCACGTCCCACGGAATGCTCATCTGGAAGGTCTTTTCTTCAAGGAAGGAGAAAATGACAGAGCACTAAAGACGGAAATAGTGCACGCTTGGAAACACATTCATAAGAAAGGCTCTAGGAAAACCGGAGTGTGTCTTGGTGGAGCCTTATCTCCACTGGGTACAAACTAGAGCTCTCAAGCTAAAGATGCCTTATCCTCGTTACGGAATTCTTTCACCGAGGGAATCTTTCATGTACTTCATGATGGAAACTGAAAAGCTTTAGGTTACTCTCAACAAAGTTCAACGGGAGAGGAGGTCTTGGAAGAACAAGTATCGCACCCTCGATGTGGAGTGTATCAAAATACAGCAACTACTGAAAGATAAGGATGCTCTGATTGAAATTTTGGAGCAACATGCTGTAGAGAATCAGGATGACCAAAGGAATTTGTTCGCTCCTTTCACTTGGCAAAGGAATGACAACCCGACAATGGCTCAAGAGCCCCGATCAAAGAAAAGGAAGATACCAGAATCAGCACCCGAGTTCTCTCGGGACCCATTAGCTTAGGTTTCTATTTCTGCACTTTGTAATCTACTGTATTTTCGTTTCCGCAATCCTTTGAATTTCAATAAAAAGGGGTTTCCCCGCAGTTTGATATTTTCAATCTAATTGTCGAAGTTTATTTTGATTAAACCAAAAACAACAATTAATATAATCATTGCATTCATCATTCTCACATCGCGTATTCTTCTTACCTACGAATCTCATGTTTGTGTCTCGGTTCTAGAGTCAAACTGTCTCATTCGTACAATACTCGGGCTAACCGTCAGAAAAAGATGGATGATCTTGAGGAAGAAAACAGAGAGTTGAAAGAAGAGATTGACGCTCTGAGAGAGGATATGAGAAAGCTTCGTAACGACATGCAAGCCATGGCAGAAGCTCAGCTACAAAGGACTGTGATCTCGGAGATCACCTCAACGCCCATAGTGGAGAAGTTTGATCCTAGGTATCAGATGCCAAAAGATCGTCCCTGGGGCATGCCTGCAAACTATATCCCGGAAGGATATGTTCTGCCGATCGCTGAAGATCAGAGAATCGCGACAGATGCCGCTGGTCCTGAAGGTTACAAAATTTGGGAAAGCGAAGATACCAGAGGCATATTGAAGACTCCTGAAGGTTACAAACTTCGGGAAACGCCAAGACTCACTGCCGTAGTCACGGTACCACCCCCTGTGGTGCACACTGTCCCAGAAGGACAGATTCCATAGATACCTTCTGGTAAAAAGGAAACTATGTTTGACCGAATGGATGAATTCAAGGAACAGATCTTGGAAATGCAGAAGGAACTGCAAGCCATTCGTGGTCAGGATCTATTTGGGAAGGACGTCGCTGACCTTTGTCTGGTCCCCAATATGAAAGTCCCGCACAAGTTCCAAGTGCCCGGCTTTGAAAAGTACAAGGGTAACTCTTGCCCTCAGAGTCACTTAGTGATGTACACTCGGCGAATGTCAGCTCAGACGGAGAATCAGGACCTACTGATTCACTACTTTCAGGATAGTTTAACCGGTGCCGCATTAAAATGGTACATGGGTTTAAACCGTGCTACGATTAGCACATTCAGAGATCTTGGTACTGCCTTCGTCCAACAATACAAATATAATTTGGACATGTCACCGGACAGAGATCAACTCCGATCAATGTCACAAAAGGACAAGGAAACCTTTAAGGAGTACGCCCAGAGATGGCGTGAAATTGCCGCTCAAATTTGTCCACCTCTTGAGGAAAAGGAGATGACAAAGATTTTCTTAAAGACCTTGAGCTCATTTTACTACGACAGAATGGTTGCCAGTGCTCCCAGTGACTTCACCGAGATGGTGGGCATGGGAGTTCGTCTTTAGGAAGTCGTCCGAGAAGGAAGTTTGGCAAAAGACGCTGGACCATCAAGCAGTACAAAACGATACGGTAGTGCTCTCCCTAAGAAAAAAGAGCAGGATATTGGGAATATCTCTCTCAGAAAGCAAAGGCGAAGTTATCAACCGGTAGCAGCTGTAACTCCTGCTATCAGCCATGCGCCTATTCCTACGTATCAACCTCAGGTTGCGCAAAGCCAACCTAATCAGCAAGGGACACAACAGCCTCTTCAGCAGGCTCGTCCTCTATACAATAACAACCTTACAACACGACCATCAGGGTTTGATCCTATACCCATGTTGTACGCAGAACTATTTCCGTTACTTCTAGCTAAGGGGCACATCCAGACTAAGTCTCCTCTTACAGTACCAGAAAATCCGCCTTTTTGGTTTAAGGTGGATCAAACGTGCCCTTATCATCAAGGAGGATCAGGGCATAACATAGAGAATTGTCTCAATTTCAAATCCGACGTGCAAAACCTTGTTAGAAGCGGGCTCTTATCTTTCAAAAATACGAATCCCAATGTTCTCACGAACCCGCTGCCTCAACACGAGAAAGCTGCAGTCAACCTGATTGAGAGAGAGTCTAACAATGTCTATCAAATTCACGATGTACTCTTATTGAGGACCAATCTGGTCAAGATGCATTGTAGACAGAGTGGATATGGACATGTGCCACCTCATAATTATCACCAGTGTGATATCTGCTCTAAAAACAATCAAGAATGTTCTGTGGTGCAATCAGCTCTACAGGAACAGTTGGATCTCAGATGGATCCAAGAGCACTGAGTTCGCGGAGTTAACATGATTTACACGAATTCCAACATCATTCAGAGCCACGACATCCGTGCGATGAATGTCAACTTGGCGGCGATGCACTCAAGGAAAAGCCAGTATCATAATCTGCCACGACACGATTACAGTTCCTGTCTGACTTGCTCGGTAAACAAACAGGGATGCTCTTTCATACAAGAGGCCCTCCAGCATCAGATGGATCTTGGATGGATCCAAGACTACCATGATAGGAACTCTTATCATATCAACATGGTTCAGATCTTCGATATTCGCGTGATGAATACCAACCTGGTAGAGTTACATGCTGAGCAGGTCCGACTCGGATTCTTAATATCACACGACTATCAAAGCTGTAAAGCAGGTTGCGAAAACGATCGAGGTTGTACCCTTGTCCAGGAGGCACTTCAGCACTTGTTAAATCACTGGTGGATACCAATCTATATGGATGAAGATACTCAGCAGATTAGTATCAGTAATAGGAATCCTACTCGACGTCAAAGTCAGGATGTCCGATCTGTGGAAGCTAACCTAGTGAGGTTACATTGTATTCAAAGTGGGCGTGGCCAGGTGCCCCCACACAATTATGTCCGTTGTAGTGTCTGTTCCGAAAGTAACCAAGGGTGTTACCTTGTGAGAGCAGCTCTTCAGGGTCAGGTGGATCGTGGAGAGATTCGCCCATATCCGGGTTTTGGACCCATCAACTGGACGCCGAGCTACCTTGCCAATCAAGTCGAGGATGTTGTCACAATCTCTGGTCGTCACCAGACCAGGGATGTGTTTGCCATTATCCCTCTACTTGACAAATCTAGAGCTCCTAACCTGGAACAGATCGAGATTACTTATAATGGTCAGAAAAAACAGAAGGTTCCCATAGTCATCTATCTTCCGGGACCACTACCGTATGAATTAGCTAAGGCTATCCCTTACAAATACGGTGCAACGACAGTTGAAAATGGAAAGGAAATTCCATTACCCTCCGTCGTGAATATTGCAGACATCAGTCGTGTAACACGGAGTGGTAGAATCTTCAACAGGGGAGTTGGAGAGTCTAACAAAGAAAAGGAACTTCAGGCAAAAGCTCCCGATCCATCAGTCGGTCAATCCAGTAATCCCGACCTTTCAAAAAATAATGATGAGATGCTGAAGCTCATCCAAAGGAGTGAATATAACATTGTTGATCAGCTGTTACAGACTCCTTCAAAGATCTCGGTATTATCACTCTTACTCAGTTCAGAAGCCCTCAGGGAGGCTCTACAGAAAGTCTTGGAGCAAACCTTTGTGGAATAGGATGTAACAATCAGACAGTTCGATAGCATTGTCTCTAACATCACTTCCTGCAATAATTTGGGATTTAGTGATGAGGAATTACCCGAAGAGGGTCGCCGTCATAACATGGCGCTCAACATTACAGTTAACTACCAGGACGATGCTTTAGTCAGCGTACTGGTAGACACAGGGTCAGCCCTGAATGTTATGCCGAAGTCCACTTTGATGCAATTATCATTCAAAGGCCCTCCGATGAGAACCAGCGAGGTCGTCATCAAAGCGATCGACGAATCCAGAAAAACAGTTATCGGCGAAGTTGATCTTCCCATAACTATCGGTCCTCACACTTTCCAAGTCACTTTCCAGGTCATGGACATCCGGGCAACATACAGTTGTTTATTAGGAAGACCTTGGATACATCAGGCTGGAGCGGTCAATTCGACCCTCCACCAAAAGCTAAAGTTCGTTCAGAATGATCAACTTGTCACAGTCTATGGAGAACAGGCCTTGCTCGTGAGTAACTTATCATCATCTGCTTGCGTAGAACCTGAGGAGGTTATTGGGACGCAGTTCCAAGCGCTGTCGGTGGGCAAGGACAATCAATCCCAAGGAGGAACCTCGATTTCCTCATACAAAGATGTTATCAAAGCAGTCGAGGGTACCGATACAACCGGATGGGGACAACTTGTCATTCCTATTGACAATAAAACAAAGAAGGGTCTTGGTTTTTCTGCAACCTGTACCTAGACAGCTGCCAGCGATGGAAGTCTTCATCCCATTCAGAACTTTTTCCACAGTGGAGGTTTTCTTCACCTAGTGTCTCAAGCAGTACATGCTATCAATGAGGAAGATCCCTCTGACACAGATGAAGAATGGAAGTCCTATCTTAATGAGGACAGTTATATGTCTCAGGAAGAGGTGCTTACGCCATTTTGCTATCCCGCACAGAGTCCGAGATTTATACCACGATCAGATGTCGAAATGATATACGGAGGTTGTGATCCGGAAGGATGTCGTGCTCCGCCAAATTCATTAGAGGAAGACACTCCGATGAAAGACAACTTTAACCACGACTACTATGGCCCAATGGATGGTCTGCCAATGTGGCAACCTTATCCAGGAGACTTGGGGCAAGAGAGTCAACCGAACAATGAAAATCAGCTGACCGTCATTGAACAGAATACCTGTGTCCCCACCATGTCATGGGATCAACACTCAGGTCATTCAGAAACTACTCAACATGACGATGAATTCGCAACGTTTGCAAGACTAGAATTCATTAATTATGTTTTTCCTGAGGTCAACGTCATCGAGAGAGATGACTCATCCAGTTCAAAAGAAGTGTGGGACACCTTGGGACAACCGAGCGGAAAATTTGACTATACGGTCAAGTACACTGCTCCCGAAAGCTCTCGTATCAGGCTCGAAGATATCCAGCCGACTAGATGGGGATATACAGCTAAGAGCACAAATGCTATGCAAAATACAACAGAGGAATTCTCCTACGACAATTCTGCCTGGGAGACAGATTCCAATGATCCTACTCCACCAGAAATCAGTGTTATTTCTGAAGACAAATCGAGGAAGGTGCCAGACTTTGTGATTCACCGAGGAGTTCGCCGCCAATGGGTTGCCGTCGAGGTTCCGAAGATCGTTCATTAGTCAAAGTAATTGCCATCTTTAACCTTTCACCCTGCCCAGGTGAAACGGATGTTTTGATAGGGCTCGCTTCCTGTAAATTTTCCCTCTTCGCTCCGCCCAAAGCGACAGAGTTATGTTTTATAGGGCTGTAGTTTCAAGAATCGACTTGTTCATTAATAAAATAACGTCGTTCTGTAATTTCCGCATTAATTGCTGTTTTCTCTTTTTGCTTTTTCAGAAAATGGTAATCCTAAAAAACAATTAAAAATAAAAACAAGCAGTAAAATAAATACACTGCACACACTCGCATTTTCTCTATCTCTTCTAAGCACGAATTATCACGTCATGCAGATTGCTTGTTTTAAACCCTGTTGAAACATATAATCCGATGCCTTCTCCCAACTTTGAGTTCCCGATGTTTGGGGCTGAAGAAGAAGTTGACAGCGAAATTCCAGAAGAGATCTCCTGATTACTCAGACAAGAGAAAAGGTCCATTGAACCTCACAAAGAGCCGTTGGAAACGATGAATGTGGGTTCAGAAAAAGAGTGAAAAGAAATCAGGATTGGGGCACTGCTCAGTCCAACTGCCAGAGAGGGTTTGGTAAAGCTTCTTAGAGAATTTCCCGATGTATTCGCTTGGTCCTATCAGGATATGCCAGGGTTGGATACCAACATCGTGGAACATCAATTATCGTTAAGATCGGAATGTCCGCCAGTAAAGCAAAGGTTGAGACGGACTCACCCAGACATGGCCATCAAAATCAAAGAGGAGGCACAGAAACAGATCGACGCAGGTTTCCTCGCTACATCTGAATATCCTCAATGGTTAGCCAACATCGTATCCATTCCCAAAAAGGACGGAAAGGTCAGAATGTGTGTTGATTACAGGGATCTGAACAAGGCAAGTCCAAAGGACGAATTTCCTTTACCACACATTGACATGCTGGTAGACATCACAACAAAGTTCAAAATTTTCACCTTCATGGATGGATTCTCGGGCTAAAACCATATTAAAATGGCACCGAAAGACATGGAGAAAACTTCATTTATCACCCTCATGGGGTACCTTTTGTTACAAGGTGATGTCGTTCGGCTTGAAGAACGTCGGGGCAACCTATCAAAGGGCCATGACTACTCTGTTTCATGACATGATACACAGAGAGATAGAGGTATATGTCGATGACATGATTGCAAAATCTAAGATAGAAGAGGAGCATGTGACCCACCTGTCGAAACTATTCGAGCGTTTGAGGAAGTACAAACTCCGCTTGAATCCCAACAAGTGCACCTTCGGTGTCCGTTCGGGGAAACTCTTAGGGTTCATCATCAGCCAGAAAGGAATTGAGGTCGATCTTGAGAAGGTCAAGGCCATTCGAGAAATGCCTTCTCCGAAAACTGAAAAACAAGTAAGAGGATTCTTGGGACGTTTGAACTACATCTCCAGATTCATATTCCTTATGACCGCCACGTGTGCGCCGATTTTCAAATTACTCAAAAAGAACCAGGATTGCGTTTGGTCAGAAGATTGCCAAACCGCCTTCGACAGTATTAAGGAATACCTATTGAATCCGCCGATTCTATCATCTCCAGTGGAAGGAAGACCACTGATCATTTACCTCACAGTCCTAGAGGACTCAATGGGATGTGTACTTGGCCAACAAGACGAAACCGAACGGAAAGAGTCTGCCATCTACTATCTGAGCAAGAAATTCACCGACTGCGAGACTCGGTACACAATGCTTGAGAAAACTTGTTGCGCTTTGGCTTGGGCAGCCAAACGTCTTCGCCAATACATGATTCGTCACACTACTTGGTTAATCTCCGAAATGGATCCAATCAAGTATGTTTTCGAAAAGCCTGCTCTCATGGGAAGAATTACCCGTTGGCAGATGTTATTATCAGAATATGACATAGAGTACCACGCTCAGAAAGCCGTTAAAGGAAGTATTTTAGCCGATCATTTGGCTCATCAACTGATTGACGATCAAGAATCAACCGGGTTTGACTTCCCAGACGAAGATGTCATTTATCTAAAAATGAAAGATTGCGATGAACCGTTACCCAGTGAAGGGCAAGAACCAGGTTCCCAATGGGGACTTATCTTTGACGGAGCAGTTAATCATTATGGAAACGGAATTGGGGTAATCATTGTTACCCCTCAGGGTACCCACATTCCTTTCACCGCCAGACTTACGTTCAAATGTACGAACAACGAGGCCGAATACGAAGCTTGTATTATGGGTCTCGAGGAAGCGATTGATTTAAGGATCAAAAACTTGGACGTATACGGCGACTCAGCCTTGGTTATCAATCAGATAAAAGGAGATTGGAACACATACCAATCAGGACTGATTCCTTACAAAGACTATGCAAGAAGGTTGTTACCTTTCTTCAACAGAGTCGAGTTTCATCACGTCCCTCGTAATGAAAATCACATGGCTGATGCCTTAGCCACTCTCTCTTCCATGATTAGTGTAGGTCAATGGAACGACCTACCTAAGATCGACATAATGCACCTTGAAAGGCCCGCCTACGTCTTCACGATCGAAGCAGTCATAGACAACAAACCTTGGTATCACGATATCAAATGCTTCCTTCAGAAACAAGAGTACCCATCTGGGGTACTCCGAAAAGACAGGAAAACCCTCAGAAGATTGGCTGGAAGCTTCTTCCTGAGCGGTGACACTCTTTATAAGAGGAATTTTGACTTGGTCTTGCTCCGACGCGTAGACAGACCAGAAGCAGACATGCTTATGAAAGAAATTCATGAAGGATCCTTTGGTACTCATGCCAACGGACACACAATGGCGAGAAAAATTCTGAGAGCAGGGTACTACTGGTTGACCATGGAATCCGACTGCTACAAGTACATGAGGAGGTGTCACAAGTGTCAGATATATTCAGACAAAATTCATGTACCGCCATCACATCTCAAAGTTCTTTCTTCCCCGTGGCCTTTTTCCATATCGGGAATCGACATGATTGGCTTGATCGAACCTAAGGCTTGAAACGGACATCGGTTCATCCTGGTAGCCAATGACTATTTCACTAAGTGGGTCGAAGCAGCATCGTACACTAATGTAACCCGACAAGTGGTGGTCCGATTTATCAAAAACAATATCATCTGCCGTTATGGTGTTCCGAGCCAGATCATTACTGATAATCGATCTAACTTAATAAGATGATGAAAAAGTTGTGCGTTGAGTTCAAGATCGAACACCATAACTCATCTCCCTAACGACCCAAGATGAACGGAGCGGTAGAAACGGCTAACATGAACATCAAGAGGATCGTTCAGAAGATGTTTGTAACCTACAAAGACTGGCATGAGATGCTACCCTTTGCTCTTCCCGGTTATCGAACATATGTCCGCACTTCAACAGGGGCAACCCCTTTCTCTCTAGTATATGGTATGAAGGCAGTTCTCCCCATAGAAGTAGAGATCCCATCAATCCGAGTATTGATGGAAGCTAAGCTTTCAGAAGCTGAATGGTGTCAAAGTCGACACGACGAATTAAACCTGATCAAAGAGAAGCGAATCACGGCACTATGCCATGGCCAGTTGTATCAGCAGAGAATGAAGAAGGCGTTCGACAAAAAGGTCCGACCTCGTGCCTTCAGAATTGGAGACCTCGTGCTCAAGAAGATACAATCGTTTCTCACTGACTCTCGGGGCAAATGGACCCTAAATTATGATGGCCCCTATGTGGTCACAAAAGCTTTCTCAGGCGGTGCCTTGAGACTTGCAACCATGGACGGAGAGGAATTTGCCTACCCCACGAACGTTGATGTAGTCAAGAAATACTTCGCCTAAACTAAAAAAAAAACATCTCGGTGGATTGAAAACCTGAAAGGGCGGTCCAGGCAAAAGTTAGAGACATGAAAAAATCATCCCGATGGATTGGAAACATCATAGTACAATCCAGGCAAAAATTAGGGATAATGGCAAGTAACTATGTTCAACAGAGGCAAGTCCCTCAGCAGCAGTTACATCATCCATCAGAGGAAAACTCCAGTCAAGGTCACCTTCAACAGAAGCTCAGGATGTCCCGAATTCAAAGTTGGTAGAAGGATAGTGGTCGTTATGTTTCAACATAGCCCTTTTCCCTGTAAATTACCATTTTCAAACTTTGTAAATACTCTTTGGAATCACACGTTTGGCTGATCTCCATCTTATCAATAAAATTTGAGCCCTTGTGCTTTTTTTTGTAGTTCTTATTTGTTTTAGCCTTACAGAATGGCGTTTTAATATGATTAGCGATTCTTGAAATGAAACAAAAATGAATTTACTTGTTAAAACTTTTTCTGCTTTTAAATTAAAGATGGCAATTGCTTTTGACTGTTGAACATCAAAAGAACGTCGATTGTGTCTCCAAAGCCGTTTGAATTTCAAAGTACAGAATCAAAGTACTCCTTCTAGGCCAGTACGCCTGAACGAAGGATCAACTGTATGAGATGCAACTTTCCCATCTGATACCCTCGGCCGAGTTCTTATCTCCTAGGCCCGATCAACGGTATTCCCCGCAGGGATTATCTCTCCTAAGCAAGGCAGAATTGCTATCTTGAACCAAGTGATACCTTTCATCTCCAGCAGTGGCCGAGTATCCAGTCGTGTTCATCCGTCAGTCTGTGTGTTGTGTCAAGTCTTTGTCAGCATATACATACATACATCATGCATTTTACTTGCATTCGCATTCATATTGCATCACTATCACTCTAGTCAGTCTTATTCCACAGTGATAAAAGTCCTCTCAATCGAGTTGTCAGTTCTTGCCTCGTCAGGAAACGCTGCGTTTGAACAATCTCGCCTCCAGTGTATCTCTGGGTTAGAGTCGGCACTCGACCACTTTGATAACTTGAACCTCTGAAAAGCCAGAGAAGCTTTCTACAAATGTCACTCTTCGCCATTGAAGATGATATCCTTACTTTCCCGGATTAAAGAAAAATCCCCAGAGAAAGCCTTTTAAACAGAGATTTGGCAGTACAGTTGCCTTTCTCCAAAAGACCGCTGATGAAAAGGTCACTGGCACCTCAAAATTGGAGCCCATCATATGGCATTTCTCCGGGAAGATCCCGAGAAAAGTATGATGTAAGACCCGAAGCGGAAGCAGTCTCTCAAGAGACTCATTTTCCCCAGATAGAGTCCACAAATGGCGTCTCCAATAGAGAAGTTTGTGCACCTCTACAACTCAGACGATTGGGCTCCCCAGCGAGTCTAACGTCAAACTTTTCCCATCAAATGACATCTCCCCAGGAAAATTCGGCGAGAAGTTTGAGGAAAACCTCTACAAATAGCGTCCCTTGTCAATAAAGTTTATTGACGGAAGAAACTAAGACCAGTTGCTTGGTAGGAAACCAGGATCGAGGGGAAGTTTAAATCAGAAACTTAGACCAATTCCTTGGTAGGAAACCAGGATCGAGGGGAGGTTTATTTCAAAAGGAGACTTAGACCAGTTCCTTGGTAGGAAACCAGGATCGAGGGGAAGTTTACCTTTTCTAAGCATCATTGCTTAGCAAAAGGAGATGAATGCGTAAGCTACCATTCATAGCCATCAAAATTTCGGGTATTTCGATATTTAATCCTCTTGCACCCCGAATGCCCGAATACCTTCGTCATTCACACCGTCGGGTCCAAGAAAATTAAATAGGGGCATCTGTCATACCCCAAATTTTGAACACTGAGATTTCCCATCATTGTGCAAATCATCATCACAATATGGATGAACCATCATGCCTCATCAAATGCCTCAAGGGTTGTTGAGCATTCACTACAATCAAAATTAGGGTTTTAAGCCCTCTCAGAGCTTTAGACAAAGGATCAATCAAGGAATGACTTGATCTTCAAGTTGTCTAACCTCTAAAATATCCACAATGGATCAAAAGGACTCCCACTTCAAGGATTAAGCACAAGGCTGCTCCCTTCTAGGTGGATCAAGTCTCAAGATCGACAGTGTCACCAAATTAGGGTTTTGGTCGACCAGGGCCTCCAGATGGAAAATTTTCATCTGGGCACAAGCCAATGATCCAAAACATAACCTAATATACTCCATGGGACCTCATGGACCCAATCATCAAGTCAATTTGACCTCAGGGGATGCATACATCAAAAATCAGGAATTAGGGTTTCTTGACCTAATTCACCCCTAAGTTGACTTTTGGGACAAATCATGAACCAAGACCTCAAGACATGATTTGAGGGTCTCTAATATACCATATTGATCCATTTGGAACAATGGATTAATCCAAGAAGCTTGAGCAACAAGTCTCAATTTCATCTGCACCACAATTAGGGTTTCGCGAGGAAAGTCAACTGTAACTTTGACTTTTGACCAGGACATGCTCCCAAACCCTAAGACATGATTCAATATACCCTATGACACCCATGGAACATGTCCATCAAGTTTGATTTAGGTCAAGGACATGATTTCCTGAAGAATTGTACAGTTTGGAATTCATCTGATAAAAAGTCAACTGTGCACAAAAGTCAACTTTGACTTTTTGAGATTTTTCACCAAAATGGATTTTTAACCCTAAAATGATGTTAATGTATAATTTGAATCATCATTCATCAAGAAAAATCAAAGAAAGTGGGATAACTTGTTAAAGGGGTAACCATAAAAACTTAGAAAAAATTCTAAGTTATGGAAAAAGTGACACTAATGTGCCAACTTTGGAGGACCATAACTCCTAAACCACAAGGCCATTGTTCCCCATTCAAAGCTTGATTTGTAGATCACATTTCCCTCTATAAAAGCTTCATATAGACCTAAGTCCAAATTCCTCATGGATTTTGAGTTATGGAGTGATCAAAATCAAGAAAAGTCACTTTGTTCCAACACTTGGTGAAAATTTCACTAAGTCAGAATCTGCCTTTACTTTTTTCCAAATGTAGGGGGATTTTTCACTTGGATTCAAAATAGATCAAAACCAAACATGTTCAAACAGTTGTTGTATCATGTAAGGGCTTTCCAAAATGACCAAGAACATTACCAAAGTCAATTTGAGCCATGAGATATGACATTGGCAAGTTGCCTTGCTGAAATCTGCCAAGGCAAGGCAGATTTTTGCACTTTTGGTCGATTTACCAAAATCAGCCAAATCCAAATGCTCCTATCCACTTGGACACCTCTGAGGATTGAATCTAAAGGGGACAATCACTGAGCCAAGCTTCCAAAGTCTTTGGAACAAGAAATAGCATGTTGAACCTAGAATTGCCAAAATAGGGACAAGACTCCAATTTTGGATTGGAGCATTCAATGGAAGCATCAAGGTGGCATGGACTGAGCCATTCTCAACTGAATTCAGTTAAGACTTATCCAAGACCCAGGGGACCAGCAGCCTGTGCCCTAACCTCTAGTCAATGGCTAGAGGAGACTTGGATTTTCATTTGCCAACATTGGCCAAACCTACTCAGCAGTTGCCATTCACTATTCCTTGCAAAACAAACTTGCTCAACTATAAATAGAGCTCAATTGTGATCATTTTAAGTACACCAAAGGCTTACAACACTTGCCTTTCTCAAAAACCACTTCTCACTCTCAAAAATGCCTTTCTTAGCAAGTCACTATCGGGTTTTTCATTAGAGAGCAATTCCACTCAAACCATTCACACACACACACCTCACATACATCATATAGAAGTGATCCAAACACTCACATAACATCTAGAACACCAAAATCACAAAATCACCAGCCAGTTGCTCAAGTTCTTGACAGATTTGCAGTTGGGGTACTATCTCAAGTTCCAGATCATTTCAATCCATTCCAAGCATTCATACACACTCCATGGCACCTAGGGAAGCTATCCAGATCATTGGAACCTAGCTGTAACACCTCCAACACAAAACACGATCACCAGCAGCAAGAGGTAAGCATGAGTTCTTCTAACTCTATGATCCATGCAATTTTTGCTGCACAATAATTTGGCCATATGTTCATAATCATGCATGGAATATTTTCCCTCAATAAGTTGCATTGTTAGAATCGTGTGTGAAATTTCTGAACCTTCATGCAAAAATGGTTCTTGAGGTTTCTCTTTGATTTCTTATTCCATGTTAAAAATAAATGAAAATAAAGACCACAGACATGATCGTGAGGTTAAAACGAGTTGATTGATATGTAGATTGCATGATATAATCAAGTATTCAGTGAGATTGGATGGAAAATACAAATTTGGGAAACTCAGAACACGCGTGTGTTCTTGCCTTTGTTCTTGGCGTCATTTTCAAATATTTGAATATTTGAATTTTGTGATTTTATTTAATTGATTCAAAAATTAATTTCTCTCTGAGTTTTAATGATTTTGAGTTGATTCTTTTTTTGATAATTCACATAAATGTTAAAATATTTTATTTTATTAAAAAATCCCAAAAATATTATTTATTTCATATAATTGATATTTTTGCAAAGAATTAATGTTTTATTTGTTTTTTCCATTTAAAATGTTTTTTCCCTCTTGATTTTGTAACTTTTAATGCCTTCTAATTATTTTGTAGGTCAATACTTAATTTTTGAAGCATTAATCCAAGATCACAATTTGGTTTCCATATGTTAAACAATTTTGATCATTTTAATTGAATTTTTATTCAATTAAAACACATTTTGAAAACAAATTAGGGTTTTTGGATTAATTCGACCCTCATAAATCATTTTCAAAACACTTTGGGCCTCTAATAGAGTGTAAGACCCAATCCTTTTTTTGGCCAAATCATTTTTGGGCCTCAGTTCATTGTATAAGTCTCGATACCGTAAAAAACAAACGGCGCGATCGTCGCCCTTTTGAAAAATAACAATTGGGCCTCTCCTTGAGCTATAAGACCCATTCAAAACTTTTGGGCCTCTAATAGAGTGTAAGACCCAACCCCCTTTTAACCAAAACAATTTTGGGCCTCACTTATTGTATAAGTCCCTCTCCGTTAAAAGAAAACCTCGGCGCGATCGCCATTTTTTAACAAAAAATCATCTGGGCCTACCCTCGTGTTATAAGCCCCACTCTTTTTCTTTAAAAAAATTTTGGGCCTCTTGAGAGAGTGTAAGATCCATCCCTTTGTACAGAAAACCTTTTTTGGGCCTCAGTCACTCGTATAAGTCCCTCTATACGAATTCAACAGTGCAATCACTGGTAAAACCCTGGGCCTCTCCTTGAGCTGTAAGCCCCAAATCTTTCTTTTTCAAAGCACTTTCTCCTTTGATTTTGAATATACTGTTGTTTTCAATCTGTCTTTGTTGAACAACGAACCAAACAGCATGGAAGCTCTACAACCGAGTAGGTGTTTAGACGCTTTCATTTACCGCTTTCATATACATATAACTGTATTGTGGGGCTGTTTCGTTGTAAGTCTTCTTTCGTAAACTCATATCAACTGTGTAATAATAGTATATATATTTAGAGTTTCCCCGACAACTACGTCTAGAACTAGGAAAAGCCGCCGCGTTTATTCGTAGAAATAGACAGCTAGATTCCCAATAGGATCACCAGATACATTATTATCTTCGGCTGTCCTCATTAGGAGTTGTCAAGAAACTCTACTCCCAGAGATGAATGTATTCTCCGTGAATGGCATCTTTGAGTTTCTTCCAAATTCTCAAACTTTCCTGGCTTGATCTATTCCTTGTGAATAACCTGTCTTGAATTTCTCGGGGTTTGGGGACCCATCGGCTTCTTAAAAGCATCGGCCTCCTCTTGGGCATTGTTCAAGGACCCACAGGCTTCCTAAAAGCATCCCCGCCTCCTCTTGGGCTTTGTACAAGGACCCGTCGGCTTCTTAGAAGTATTCACAGCCTCCTCTTAGGCTTCGTATAATGATTCTTCCTCCGGGAATGATAACCTTCTCTTGGGCTTCATACAAGGACCACTCGGCTTCTTAAAAGTTTCCAGCCTCCTCTTCGGCTTCGTACAAATTGTCCCGACGACCTCCTAGAGGTATAGGAACAGAACCTAGTCATCTTTATAGAACAGTCCTTTCAAAGAGTCTACTACTGTTCCTCAAAGCATAGTACAAAAGATGAAACTCTAGACACGGACAGTCTAATTTCCTTGAGTCTCCAAGACATTCTCAAGCTCCCTTCAAGAATAGGAAGGAAACCCGTAGACTCGGACAATCTCAATACCCTTTGGATTTCCCGTTTCCTCAATGACAAGGAAATATCCCTGATCCTCAAATCAAATCCTTGAGTACATCATTGCTCATATAAGAACTGATTTTCTCTTTTAAAATCAATATATTGGACCTGTCACTCAACTGAAACAGTCATACTAGCCTCCTCTTGGGCTTTGTACAATGATTCTCCCCAGCGGAGCTAACGATTTTAGCCTCAATCTCGGGCTTCGTACGAGATACAAAAGACTCCCTCGTTGAGTCAAACAACGTTTAGCCTCTCTCTCGGGCTTTGTACGAGACACATAAGAGACTCCTTCTTTGAATCAATCACATTTTAGTCTCCATCTCGGGCTTTATATGAGATATAAAAAGGTTCTTATTGAGCCAAACAAATTTTAGCCTCCATCTCGGGCTTTGTACGAGATACGAAATCACTCTCTTGTTGAGTATAAAAGATCCTCTTGTAGGACCAACCCCTTTTAGCCTCTCTCTCGGGCTTTGTACGAGACACATATTAGCCTCATCTTAGGCTTTGTATAAGAAAACCACAGGTTGATCCAATCAACCTTTTAGCATCAAAGATGTGCCTCATTCACAGTACCCAAACATCAACAACTCCTTCCCCTTCATCTAATCGCTGTAAGCGGCAAGCCTCTGGATCATCTACATCCATGCCACTGTCCCTCTTTTAGCATGAGAAATTCCTAAGGAAAAATAGCATTGCTCTACACTGAGTTAAAGTCTTCTCCTTCAGGTTTAAAACCCCCTATAAAGGAAATTATGGAATTGTCGGATTCACACATCCTGGTTAAAGTAATTCTCCTTTATAAACAGTTGTGACATACAACCCCCTCTTTAGAGATGACAAATTCTCTCTAAAAGTCAAACCCTTTTAGCTTCACATCTTGGGATTTGAACAAGATACAAATAGACCTTTTAGCTTCATATCTTGGGCTTTGAACAAGATACAAACACTTTTAGCTTCACGTCTTGGGCTTTGAACAAGACACCAAAACACCCATTTCCTCCCATAGAATAGGAGGAACTACGAATGCTCTGATTTCCCTGTTTCGGTAAACGGGAATACGTAGGCATAAGATTGAAAGAAAAATCTTAGCGATCGTGCTTTAATAGGATAAAAAATGAATCGAACTGTAGTACTAGAGTGATCGTGCTTCGCAGCCACATCCAAAAATCACTCGCTACATCTACGTATCTGACTAATGAATCAGAGCAACCGTAGTTCACCTAACTAGGGGGAAAGAAAAGGAAACATTGACTATGGCCAACGTTTCAAAGGGAATGAGCATAAGCTCACGTAGAGTCCATGATAACTCTCTAAGTCTACGTTATGAAAGGAGGAAGTGAATTCTCATGATAGTGAGAACCACACAGAGTTCATGATAACTCTGTAAGTCTGAGTAAAAGGTAAAGTGAGTTCTCATGATAGTGAGAATCACATGCAGTACATGATAACTCCATCCTATTACTAAACTATGAGGGAAACGGCTCTTATGAGGCCAATGATGAAATGAGAAAGGTTTGTGACTTAGGAGTCAAAGTAAAGATCTTTCCTTTGGAAGGAGGGTCAAGTGTGAACAATCATGAATATGATATAAACATTGTGAATATGAACAAAGATATAATCCAGATAATATGAACATGATTGAACATGAATATGATCAAGATAGAATGAACAAGCTATAAACATGGTATATACAGTGACATCAAAGTCAAGTGATCAAAGAATGACAGTAAATACATAGTATCATGCTTAACATGCTAGAATGCTAAAACAATGTCAGGCAAATATATATACAAGCAGACTTCAAGAGATAAAAATGCATCAATGTAAATAAGTAAGAGATAGAAAGATTTGACCAGAATAGTGCATAAACACTTCCCACTGATGGGCCACTGACCAGCCTAGCAAGATCTGAAGACCAGAATACCAACTCCAAGAGCATAGGGTAAAAGTCCTAAATCTAAGTCCTCAGTCCAAAACACAATAGTAACCACAGTCCGGTCAATTGAGTTTTTTAGGGTTTTGATATTTATTAGTGTATCTTAAATGAACAAATAAAATGAACAATATACACAAGATATAAATATGAACAATGATAATATTAACAAGGATAATAATCGATATAAAGAATAAATCAGGATATATATATATATATATATATATATATTTATATATATATATATTGACTGAAGGTAAATTTAGTGATTGTCGATTAATTTATTGGATCGATGAATCGGGTCCAATGTAGTGCTGATCTGTCGTAGTACGGTCTATGAGAAAGACCATACTATAGGAGGATGTACAATTTGATCTTTGTATTAAGACACGATAGAAAAATGACATAGAAGATCATTCTCTGATGAAATCGTGCCACACGAAAAGAAAAGGTGGAGACCTCGTCTTGAGTCACAAACTCTCGTTGATTAGTCGAAGGTAACCTATCACGATCTCAAAGTATAGAAAGAAATCTCAATGATCACGCACTACAGATTTGAAATAATGAAGGTTCGTTGTTTCGCTAACAACGTTCGTGAATAGAAAGACTTCATCGGTCAAAAATGAAAATGAAGATATAAGAAAATACATAATGAAGTAGGAATAAAGTCGGTCTCGTCTTAATCATGATTTAATCGAGAAACCGATAATCTATGATATTCGACTTTAATCGACCGATAAAATAATGAAGGTGGCCTCATACATATCACGACTTTTAGTAATTTGATAAATCGACTAAGTCGTGATTTCTGTAATATCATCGGCCCAAATAAAAGAAAATGGACTCGAAGTGAAAAATAAAGTCGGTCTCATCTAAATAAGGATTTAGATCGATAAATCGAATACCTTTTTAATTAGATTTTCATTGACCGATAAAATAAACAAAAACGGCCTCATAGTCATCACGATTTTTTTAGTAAAGTAAATCAATAAAAATTGTGGCTTTTTAATATCATAGGCCCAAATAAAAATGAAGATAAAAGTAGATGAAGATAAAAAATAATAAATGATAATAAAAAAGGAAGTGGAAATTGGAAGAGAAAGATGCCAAACAAAATATTAAAAATGTATTCAATATATTTTATATAAAAATCTAAAATAAAAATTGACGAAACTTGGCAAAAATAAAAAAACATTAGAAAGAGGAGGGGGCGTGCAACACTGGATTAAGAGAGGTGAGGATTAGCAAAAGATATTTAAACGGGCTTCAAGCCCAAACCAAAGCCAAGAAAGATTAAGTATCAACAGAAAACTAGCTTCCAGGCTAACACGGCCAAAATGGAAAATGATACATCCACCGTTCAAAATTATTTAAAAGAAAAAGGGGCAAAACATGGCATCTAAAAATCACACCCTTCCAAAATCAGGTCAAAACAAATGAACAACAGGGCAACGCCAGGGGACAGCTGCGAACAACGAGCAACAACAACACCGACCGAAAGAAACATCATCATCACATTCGCGCTTCAAATCACCAGTCGTGAACAAGAAGGAAACAACATCATCATCACGTTCGACCTCTCTGATCCTTCTCGCGGTCTCGGTTACAAGGTTTGAAAGGTTTCAACTTTGTCTGATTTCTCTTTGCCTCTTTCTCTACTCTGAAACCGATTTGGGCTGTATGGGTTTTGGATTATAGTTGTTGATGATGGTCTGAACAGAGGGAGGTTGAAGAAGGTTGGAGAGAAAAAAATAGAGAGTTATGTTGTTTAGGTTGAAGATTGGTCGAAGGTTGTTGTTGATTATTTTCTGGGTCTTCGATGAGCTTCAGGTTGATTTGGGTTTTGAAGTTTATGAAGGGTTAAAGATTGGAACAGAGGAAATGTTATGGTGTTTTTATGGTGGTTTGTTACGGCTGTGTACAGTTGAAGACATGTTTGTGCGTATCAATGGTGTTGGCTGTTTGAAGGTTTGAAGAAGGAAAGGAGTAGCGGAGGTTTCGTCTGAGGGATTAGGTGAGTGTTTGGCGAAGAGAAACAGGGTGAGGTTAAGGTTTTTGGAGGATGTTGGAAGGTTTGTCGTGAATGATGAGGGGCGTTGGGTTTACTGGTTGGTCTCTCGAATAATCCCTCATTCCTTTTTATTCTCTTGCTTCCTTCTTCAAAAAACTTGTTGATGAAGTCTTTGGTACAACTCCTTGTCTTGTTATGGTTGACAAGTCTTTTTCGACTGATTTTGCAGGTCTGTGGTGTTGCAGAGTGGTAAGTTGTTTTCAAGGTTGCAGGAATTATAGTCTTGGACGGTTGTATAAAACGTATACAGCAAGATGAAATGAACCTTACATAATGTAGTGACCCTCTTTGTGATTTGTAATTTATTATAACTAAAAGAAAATAAACTCTATTTTTAAAATGATTTTTGTTTTTTTTTTAAAACAAAAGAAAATAATAAGAAGAAAACTAATTGAAAACTAAACTTAAATTAGAAATGAAACGGACTAAACTGAAAATTAAAATTGAATTAAAAAAATAAACTAAACTAAATTCAAAATTAAACTAGATTAAAAATAAAAGAAAATGAAATTAATATGGATAAATAAAAATTAAACTAATTGAATTAAAATATAAACTCAACTAAAATGTAAACTATATTAAAATAAGGGTTAAATATGTTTTTAGTCCCTATAAAATTTGAAATTTCATTTTTAGTCCCTCCCTACCTTTAGGCAACGGTTTTTACAAAAAAACTGTTGCCAAAACCAGCTAAAACCGTTGCCAAAACCCAGGAGGGACTAAAAATGAAATTTCAAACTTTATAGGGACTAAAAACATATTTAACCCTTAAAATAATTATATTAAAAATCGAACTAAATTGAAAAAATTAAACTCAGTCAATTCCAAGTAAATCTAAAAATAAGATAAATTCTAAAATGGAAAGTTAAAAATGGCTACAAAACATGATTAATGATCAATGGCCCAAAAGACCGCGAATGCTAAAATAACCGACAAAAAAAGAAGGCGTGCAGAAAACCATAGTATCTGAGGGTAAAATTTGGGGTGCAACATGTTCCTTATCAGTGATTTCTGCAGTATCACGTTTGTGGTGGTTGATGAAGTGGGTATATGTGAGCTTGGAGTCAGAGATCCCTATGGTATCTGTAATACCCCAAATTTTGACCACTAGAGTTTCCCATCATTGTGCAAATCATCATCACAATATGGATGAATCATCATGCCTCATTAGTCTCCCTAAAGATGGGTGAGCATCCACTACAATCAAAATTAGGGTTTCAAGCCCTCTCTGAGCTTTAGACAAAGGCTCAATCAAGAAATGACTTGATTTTCAACTTGTCTGATCTCTCAAACATCCTCAAAAGGATCAAAAGGACTCCCACTTCAAGGATTAAGCACAAGGTTGCTCCCTTCTAGGTGGATCAAGCCTCAAGATCGCTAGTGTCACCAAATTAGGGTTTTGATCACCCAGGGCCTCCAGATGAAAAGTTTCATCTGGGCACAAGCCATTGATCCAAAACATGACCTAATATACTTCATGGAACCTCATGAACCCATGCATCAAGTCACTTTTGCCTCAAGGGATGCATTTATCAAAAATCAGGAATTAGGGTTTCTTGACCTAATTCACCCCTAAGTTGACTTTTGGGACAAATCATGAGCCAAGACCTCAAGAGATGATTTGAGGGTCTCTAATATACCATATTGATCCATTTGGGACAATGGATCAATCCAAGAAGTTTGAGCAACAAGTCTCAATTCCATCTGCACCACAATTAGGGTTTTAAGGGAAAAGTCAACTGTAACTTTGACTTTTGACCAAGACATGCTCCCAAACCCTAATACATGATTGAATATACCCTATGACACCCATGTAACATGTCCATCAAGTTTGATTTAGGTCAAGGACATGATTTCCTGAAGAATTGCACAGTTTGGAATTCATCTGATAAAAAGTCAACTGTGCACAAAAGTCAACTTTGACTTTTTGAGATTTTTCACCAAAATGGATTTTTAACCCTAAAATGATGTTAATGTATGATTTTAATCATCATTCATCAAGAAAAATCAAGAAAAGTGAGATAACTTGTAAAAGGGGTAACCATAAAACTTAGAAATTTTTCTAAGTTAAAAATAAAGTGGCAAGGGTACCAACTTTGAAGGACCATAACTCCTAAACCACAAGGCCATTTTTTCTCATCCAAAGATGGATTTGTAGCCCTCATTATCACCTACAAAAACTTCAACTACAAGTCATTCCAATTCATTAAGGATTTTGAGTTATGGAGTGATCAAAGTGGCTGAAAAGTGAAACTGTCACTTTTTCCAACACTTAGTGAAATTTTCACTAAGTCAGATTCTGCCTCACTTTTTGCCAAATGTAGGGGGATTTTTCACTTGGAATCAAAAGATATCAAAACCAAACTTGTTCAAACAGTTGTTGTATCATGTAAGAGCTTTCCAAAATGGCCAAGAACATTGCCAAATTCAACTTACACCATGAGATATGACATTGGCAAGTTGCCTTGCTGAAATCTGTCAAGGCAAGGCAGAATTTGCAACTTTGGTCGATTTGCCAAAATCAGCCAAATTCAATTGCTCCTATCCACTTGGACACCTCAGAGGATTGAATCTAAAGGGGACAATCACTGAGCCAAGCCTCCAAAGTCCATGGAACAAGAAATAGCATGTTGAACCTAGAATGGCCAAAATAGGGACAAGACTTCAAATTTGGAATGAGGCATTCAATGGAACCATGAAGGTGGCATGGACTGAGCCATTCTCATCTGAAATCAGTCAAGACTTATCCAAGACCAAGGGAACCAAAGCTCTGTGCCCTAACCTCAAGTCAATGGCTAGAGGAGACTTGGATTTTCATTTGCCAACATTGGCCAAACCTACTTACCAGCTGCCATGCACTATTCCTTGGAAAACAAACTTGCTCTACTATAAATAGAGCTCAATTGTGGTCAGTTTGAGTACACCAAAGCCATCTAATAGATGCTTTCCTCAAAATCTCTTCTTTCACTCCAATTTTGCCTTCTAAGGCAAGTCACTATCGGGTTTTGAGTTTGAGAGCAATTCCAATCAAACCAATCACTCACACACCTCACATACATCACATATGAGCTGATCAAACACTTAGGTTACTTCTGAAACATCAATTTCACAAAATCACCAGCTGGTTGCTCAAGGTTTTAACCAAAGTGCAGCTGAGGCACCACAAAATGATCCAGCCAATTTCAATCAAGTCCAACCATCCAAACACAATCCATAGGGTGTAGGGAAGCTGTTCATATCATCACAACCCATCTGTAACACCTCCAAATCAAAAATCACTTTGCACTTGCTGTCACCGCCTAGAGGTAAGCACATGCTTGGTCATCTCTCAATCTATGCATATTTCCTCGCACAATAATTTGGCCATATGTTCATAATCATGCATGGAATGTTTTCCCTCAATTAATTGCATTGTTTGAATCGTGTATCAAAAATCCTAGCTTTCATGCAGAAATTAGGGTTCTTGAGGTCTCTTCGTGATTTCTTGTTGTATGTTTAATTTAAATGAAATTAATGGACATAGACATGATCGTGAGGTTGAGACGAGCATAATGATATGTGGATTGCATGATATGATTACGTATTCATGGAGATTGGATAGAAAATGCAAATCTGAGAAACCAAGAACACGCGCGTGTTCTTCAGCTTGTTCTTGGCGCCATTTTTAGAAATTCAAATATTTGAATTTTGTGATTTTGTTTAATTGATTCAAAAATTAATTTCTCTCTGAGTTTTAATGATTTTGAGTTGATTCTTTTTTTAATAATTCACAAAAATGTTAAAATATTTTATTTTCCCAAAAAAATCCCAAAAATATTATTTATTTCATATAATTGATATTTTTGCAAAGAATTAATGTTTTAATTGTTTTTGGCATTTTAAATATTTTTTCTACATTGATTTTGCAACTTTTAATGCTTTCTAATTATTTTGTAGGTCAATACTTAATTTTTGAAGCATTAATCCAAGATCACAATTTGTTTTCCATGTGTTAAACAATTTTTGATCATTTTAATTGAATTTTTATTCAATTAAATACATTTTGAAAACAAATTAGGGTTTTGGATTAATGCAACCCTCATAAATCATTTTCAAAACTTTTTGGGCCTCTTGAGAGAGTGTAAGACCCATCCCCCCTTGTACAAAAACTATTTGGGCCTCACTCATTGTATAAGTCCCTCTGTACAAGTAAACGGCGCGATCGTCGCCCGTTTAAAATAAAAGAATCATCTGGGCCTCTCCTTGAGCTATAAGACCCATTCAAAACACTTCGGGCCTCTATTAGAGTGTAAGACCCAATCCCCCTTTTAACCAAGACATCTTGGGCCTCACTTATTGTATAAGTCCCTCTGCGTTAAAAGAAAACCTCGGCGCGATCGCCATTTTTAAACGAAAAAATCATTTGGGCCTACCCTCGTGTTATAAGCCCCACTCTCTTTTTTTTCTTTAAACCTTTTTGGGCCTCTTGAGAGAGTGTAAGACCCATCCCTTTGTACAGAAAACCATTTTGGGCCCCAGTCACTTGTATAAGTCCCTCTGTACAAAGTCAAACAGTGCGCTCACTGATAAAACCTTGGGCCTCTCCTTGAGCTGTAAGCCCCAAATCTTTCTTTTTCAAAGCACTTTCTCCTTTGATTTTGAATATACTGTTGTTTTCAATCTTTCTTTGTTGAACAACTAACCAAACAACATGGAAGCACTCCAACCGAGTAAGTGGTTATCGCTTTCGTTTACTGCTTTCATATTATAAACTGTATTGTGGGGCTGCTCACTGTAAGTCTCCTTTCATAAACTCATATCTACTGTGTAATAATAGTATAGATATTTCGAGTTTCCCCGGCTACTACGTCTAGAACTAGGTGACGCCGTTTCATTTATTCGTAGAAATAGACGCCTAGATCCCCAATAGGAGCACCAGATACAGTCTTCTCTTCGGCTGTCCTCCTTAGGAATCGTCAAGAAGCTCTACTCCCCAAGATGAATGTATTCTCCGTGAATGGCATCTTTGAGTTTCTTCCAAATTCTCGAACTTTCCTGACTTGATCTATTCCTCGTGGATAGCTTGCCTTGAATGTCTCGGGGTTTGGGTACCCACTACGGTCATAATCTTGGACCTTAACTAAGGAACCCTCTTTAAAAGCTAAAAGTCGCTGGATAGTAAACCTCGCACGTTTACCAGAGGTTTTTATCTATAAAAGAGTTATCTCTCCTAATGGAAAGGAGATGATAGACCCACAGGCTTCTTAAAAGCATCGGCCTCCTCTTGGGCATTATTCAAGGATCCTACGGCTTCTTAGAAGTATTCACAGCCTCCTCTTAGGCTTCGTATAATGATCTCTTCCTCCGGGAATGATAGCCTCCTCTTGGGCTTCGTACAAGGACCCGTCGGCTTCTTAAAAGTTTCCAGCCTCCTCTTGGGCTTCGTACAAATTGTCCCAACGACCTCCTAGAGGTACAGGAACAGAACCTAGTCATCCTCATAGAACAGTCCTTTCATAGAGTCTACTACTGTTTCTCAAAGCATAGTACAAAAGATAAAACTCTAGACACGGACAGTCTAACTATCCTTGAGTCTCAAAGACATTCTCAAGTGACCCCTTCGTTAAATAGGAAGGAGACCCGCAGACTCGGACAGTCTCAATACCCTTTGGATTTCCAGTTTCCTCAAAGAAAAGGAAACAACCCCGATCCTCAAATCAAATCCCTGAGTACAGTGTTGCTCATATAAGAACTGATTTTCTCTTTTAAAATCAGTATATTGGATCTGTCACTCAACCAAAACAGTTACAATAGCCTCCCCTTGGGCTTTGTACAATGATTCTCCCCAGCGGAGTCAAATAACCTTTTAGCCTCTCTCTCGGGCTTTGTACGAGACACATAAGAGACTCCCTCGTTGAGTCAATTACCCCTTTCGCCTCCATCTCGGGCCTTATACGAGCTACAAAGGGGTTCTTATCGAGCCAAAACAATTTTAGCCTCCATCTCGGGCTTCGTACGAGATACAAAGACTCTCTTGTTGAGTCAAGCCTTTAGCCTCTCTCTCGGGCTTTGTACGAGATACACAAAGACTCCCTCGCGGAGTCAAACAAATAATAGCCTCCATCTCGGGCTTCGTACGAGACACAAAGGCTCCATCGTCGGGTCAAAATCTTTTAGCCTCTCTCTCTGGCTTTGTACGGGACACAAAATAGCCTCCTCTTAGGCTTTGTATAATGATTTTCCTAGCGCAAAATAGCCTCCTCTTAGGCTTTGTATAAGAAAACCACTAGTTGATCCAATCAACCTTTTAGCATCAAAGCTGTGCCTTGTTCACAGTACACAAACATCAACAACTCCTTTCCCTTCATCCAGCGGCAAACCTCTGGATCATCTATATCCACGCCACTGTCCCTCTTTTAGCATGAGAAATTCCTAAGGAAAGATGGCATTGCTCTACACTGAGTTAAAGTCTTCCCCTTCAGGTTAAAACCCTTTCTTCGGAAATTATGGCATTGCTCGGATCCGCGTATCCCAGTTAAAGTAATTCTCCTTCTCCCCTCTTTAGAGATGACAAATTCTCTCTAAAGTCGAGGTCTTTCAGCTTCACGTCTTGGGCTTTGAACAAGACACAAATAGACCCTTCAGCTTGGGCTTTGAACAAGATACAAACTACCCTTTCGCTTCACGTCTTGGGCTTTGAACAAGACACCAAAACACCCATTTCCTCCCATAGAATAGGAGGAACTACGAACGCTCTGATTTCCCTGTTTCGGTAAACAGGAATACGTAGGCATAAGATCGAAAGAAAAGATCTTAGCGAGCGCAATCAACAAAAAACCCAAATCCCATATCTCCATCAATCAAAAAAGCAGTAATTCAAAAGCATCAGTCCTAACATCCTAATCCTTGTTCCCCGCTAGAAACCTTCTGGCCAGGTAAAAAGAAAGAAAACTGTATTGGCGAAAATACAAATAACCAGTACAAAGGCCCCCCCACATTGATAGCATACGTAACCTAACAGACCACTGTTTAAACTCAGTATGCAAGTAGGGTTAATTGGAGACATCTATTTCCCTTCCTTATTCAGCTCACAATAGGATAAAAAATGAATCGACCTGTAGTCAAAGCTCAAACCGCAGAGAGCGACCAGCGCTTAAGAACTGCGTCCAAAATCGCTCGCTACAGAAAAGTGGCGCCCACCGTGGGGCTTTTCAAAGTTAGATCTAGGCACGTTCTTCCTTTTCTTCACTTATGTGATACCACAGATTGGGGCTTCCGCCGGGGAACTCATTTCTGTCAGGAACTTAGGAATCATAGCTTTATAAGTCTAGGATGATTAGGACAAATATATATACTGCTTTTCCTAATTGCTATACGTGTTTATTTTTCTGCTACTGGGAATGCGTGTGATGCCGCATGTGGTGAGAATGAGTATACACTTAAGATAAGTGATGGCGACGGGGTCGACCATCAACCTCAGTGGAGGCTGACCAACGCAACCCATTACCTCTTCTAGCCAATGGGCCGGTTGTTAAGTCTGAGAAGCTGAGGAGCCAAACCCTTTCGTAGTGCGGAAACTATCGGAAATAGTTGTTACGCGATACTACCCTCATTTGAGGCTGGTGATCTATTCTCGGTGAATGGCACTTACTCTAAGATTGCTTTACAACTCGCTGGCGATCCGCTTGTTGTTTTGCTTTCCTGGGAGGCGCTGATGATAATGAGTACAGGTACAAAAATCACCCTAGTATAAACCTTTGGGGATGGGTAGAGCCTTGACTTCATGACAACGACCCTTTGACCCCATGTTTTTTCTATGTTTTTGTGTGCTGCATTCATGCATCCATTTAATAAAACATTAAAACATTCAAAAAATCTTCTCTTCTAGTCTCTCTGTTTTTCAAATTAAACTAAGACTGTGATTGCAAATATCAGAGAAAAAGATTTCATTAATGGATTTCGGTAGAAGGAGAACTCACCAGTATACCTTCAAGGTTCCAAAGCTAGCGGATTTGAGAAAGTTAGCGAGGATGATCGTTAACCCAGAGGCTTTCAGAGCCAAGCACGGTGGTTTGCTACCACTGTTAAGAGTCCATGTGATTAAGGGGATCATGGACACGCTCATTCAGTTCTACGATCTGGTTTATCACTGTTTCACGTTCCCGGATTACCAGCTATCACCAACGCAGGAGGAGTATTCTCATCTGACTGATTTACATATCACTGATCGAGCTCCATTTTCTAGACTGGAAGAAATTCCAAAGAATCAGACTATTGCAATAGCAATTCATTTGGACGAGTCTGAGGTCAGGACTCACATGACCACTAAGGGTGGCATCCAAGGTTTGCCAGCCCAGTTCTTGACAAAAAAGGCTCTATACTTCGCTAGTATAGGGAACGGGACTGCTTTTGAAAGCATCTTTGTCTTGCTCACCTACGGGTTATTTTTGTTTCCCAACATCAATAACTTCGTCGATATCAACGCTATTAAGGTTTTTCTCATTGGAAACCCTGTGCCAACTTTGCTCGCAGATGCGTATCATTCTGTACACTTGGGAAATTTGTACAGCGGAGGGGAGATCACATGCTGTGTACCTTTGCTCTACAAATGGTTTATCTCTCACTTGCCCAAGTCTGCTGCTTTTTAGGATTGCAAGAGTATCTTACGTTGGTCGCAGAAGATCATGTCTCTCACCAATTCCGATATAGATTGGTGTAATAGGATTTATGAGGGAATCAGAATCATTGACCGTTGTGGAAACTTCCCCAGCGTACCCCTCATAGGAACTAAAGGAGGAATCAACTTTCATCCGATATTGGTTCTTCGTCAATTTGAATACCCGATGAGACACATCCCACTGGGTGTTCATCTGGAAGGTCTTTTCTTCAAAGAAGGAGAAAATGACAGAGCACTAAAGATGGAAATAGTGCAAGCTTGGAAACACGTTCATAAGAAAGGACGAGAGTCTCTGGGAAAACCGGACTGTGTCTCGGTGGAGCCTTATCTCCATTGGGTACAAACTAGAGCTCTCAAGCTAAAGATGCCTTATCCTCGTTACGGAATTCTTCCACCGAGGGAAACTGTCATGTACTTCATGACAGAAACTGAAAAGCTTCAGGTTACTCTCAACAAAGTTCAAAAGGAAAGAAGATCTTGGAAGAACAAGTATCGCACCTTCGACGTAGAGTGTATCCAAATACAGCAACTACTAAAAGAGAAAGATGCTCTGATTGAAATTTTGGAGCAGCATGCTGTAGAGAATCAAGATGACCAAAGGAATTTGCTCGCTCCTTTCACCTGGCAAAGGAATGACAACCCGACAACGGCCCAAGCGCCCCGGTCAAAGAAGAGGACTCGGGACCCATTAGTTTAGGTTTCTGTTTCTGCACTTTGTAATCTACTGTATTTCCATTTCTGTAATCCTTTGGAATTCAATAAAAAGGGGTTTCCCCACTGTTTGATATTTGCAATCTAATTGTCGAAGTTTATTTTGATTAAACCAAAAAACAATTAATATAATCATTGCGTTCATCATTCTCACATCGCGTATTCTTCTTCCCTACGAATCTTACGTTTGTGTCTCGATTCTAGAGTCAAACTGTCTCATTCGTATAATACTCAGGCCAATCGTCAGAAAAGGATGGATAATCTTGAGGAAGAGAACAGAGAGTTGAGAGAAGAGCTCAACGCTCTGAGAGAGGATATGAGAAAGCTTCGTAACGACATGCAAGCCATGGTAGAAGCTCAGCTACAAAGAACTGTGATCTCAGAGATCACCTCAACGCCCATCATAGAAAAGTATGATCCTAGGTATCAGATGCCGAAAGATCGTCCTTGGGGCATGCCTGTTAACTATATCCGGGAAGGATATGTTCCGCCGATCACTGAAGATCAGGGAATCACAACAGAATCCGCTGGGCCTGAAGGTTACAAACTTCGGGAAAGCGAAGATGCTAGGGGCATACTCAAGACTCCTGAAGGTTACAAACTTCGGGAGGCGCCAAGACTTACTGCCGTAGTCACGGTACCACCCCCTGCGGTGCACACTGTCCCGGAAGGACAGATTCCACAGACACCTTCTGGTAAGAAGGAAACTATGTTCGATAGAATGGATGAATTCCAGGAGAAGTTCTTGGAAATGCAGAAAGAACTGCAGGCCATTCGCGATCAGGATCTATTTGGAAAAGACGCCGCAGACCTCTGCTTGGTCCCAAATGTGAAAGTCCCGCACAAGTTCCAAGTGCCCGACTTTGAAAAATACAGGGGTAACTCTTTCCCTCAGAGCCATCTGGTGATGTACGCTCGGCGGATGTCAGCTCAGACGGAGAATCAGGACCTACTGATTCACTACTTCCAGGATAGTCTAACCGGTGCCGCATTAAAATGGTACATGGGTTTAAACCGTGCAACGATCAGCACTTTCAGAGATCTTGGTACTGCCTTCGTCCAACAATACAAATACAATTTGGACATGGCACCCGACAGAGATCAACTCAGATCAATGTCGCAAAAGGACAAGGAAACCTTTAAGGAGTATGCTCAAAGGTGGCGTGAAATTGCCGCTCAAATTTGTCCACCTCTTGAGGAAAAAGAGATGACAAAGATCTTCTTAAAGACCTTGAGCTCATTTTACTACGGCCGAATGGTCGCCAATGCACCAAGTGATTTCACCGAAATGGTCGGCATGGGTGTACGTCTTGAGGAAGCCGTCCGAGAAGGACGTTTGGTAAAAGACACTGGATCGACGAGCGGTACTAAAAAATATGGTAGTGCACTCCCTAAGAAAAAAGAGCAAGATATTGGGAATATCTCTCTTGAAAAGTAAAAGCGTCGTTATCAGCCGGTAGCAGCTGTAACTCCTGCTATCAGCCCTGCGCCTGTTCCTATGTATCAACCTCAGGTTGCGTAGAGCTAACCTGACCAACAAAGGACACAACAGCCTCTTCAGCAGGCTCATCCTCCATATAACAACAACCGTACAACACGACCATCAGGATTTGATCCTATACCCGTATCGTACGCAGAACTGTTTCCGTTACTGCTAACCAAGGGGCACATTCAGACTAAGTCCCCTCTTACAGTTCCAGAAAATACACCTTTTTGGTTTCAGGCGGATCAGACGTGCCCTTATCATCAAGGAGGTTCAGGGCATAACATAGAGACTTGTCTCAATTTCAAGTCTGACGTGCAAAAGCTTGTTAGGAGCGGGCTCTTATCTTTCAAAGATACGAATCCCAATGTTCTCACGAACCCGCTGCCTCAACATAAGAAAGTTGCAGTCAATCTGATTAAGAAAGAGACTAACAATGTCTATCAAATTCACGATGTACTCTTGTTGAAAACCAATCTGGTTAAGATGCATTGTAGACAGAGTGGATATGGCCACGTGCCACCTCATAATTATCACCAGTGTGATATCTGCTCTAAAGACAACCAGGGATGTTCTGTGGTGCAAGCAGCTCTACAGGAACAAATGGATCTTGGATGGATCCAAGAGCACCGAGTTCGTGGAGTTAACATGGTTTACACGAATTCCAACGTCATTCAAAACCACGACATCCGTGCGATGAATGTAAACTTGGTGGCGATGCACTCAAGGCAAAGCCAGTATCATAATCTGCCGCGGCACGATTACAGTTCCTGTCTGATTTTCTCGGTAAACAAACAGGGATGCTCTTTCATACAAGAGGCCCTCCAGCGTCAGATGGATCTTGGATGGATCCAAGACTACCATGATAGGAACTCCTATCAAATCAACATGGTTCAGATCTTCGATATCCGCATAATGAATACCAACCTGGTAGAGTTACATTCTGAGCAGGTCCGACTTGGATTCTTAATATCACATTACTATCAAAGCTGTAAAGCGGGTTGCGAAAACGATCGAGGTTGTACCCTTGTCCAGGAGGCACTTCAGCACTTGTTAAATCACTGGTGGATGCCAATCTATATGGACGAAGATACTCAGCAGATTAGTATCAATAACAGGAATCCTACTCGTCTTCAAAGTCAGGAGGTCCGATCAATGGGAGGTAACCTAGTGAGGTTACATTGTATTCAAAGTGGGAAGGTAACCACACAACTATGACAGTTGTAGCGTCTGTTCGGAAAGTAACCAAGGGTGTTACCTTGTGAGAGCAGCTCTTCAGGGTCAGGTCGATCATGGAGAAATTCGTCCATATCCAGGTTCAGGACCCATCATTTGGTCGCCGAACTATCTTGCCGAGCAAGTTGAGGATATTGTCACGATCTCTGGTCATCACAAGACCAGGGATGTTTTTGCCATTATCCCTCTACTTGACGAATCTAAAGTTCCCAACCGGGAACAGATCGAGGTTACTTATGATGGTCAGAAAAATCAGAAGGTTCCCATAGTCATCTATCTGCCGGGACCACTACCGTATGAATTGGCTAAGGTTATCCCTTACAAATACGGTGCAACAATAGTCGAAAATGGAAAGGAAATTCCATTACCCTCCGTCGTAAATATTGCAGACATCAATCGTGTAACACGGAGCGGTCGAATCTTCAACCGAGGGGTTGGAGAATCCAACAAAGAAAAGGAACTTCAGGCAGAAATTCCTGATCCACCAGTCGGTCAGTCTAGTAATCCCGACTTCTCAAAAGACAAATATGAGATGCTAAAGCTCATCCAAAGGAGTGAATACAACATTGTTGATCAACTGTTACAGACTCCTTCAAAGATCTCAGTATTATCACTGTTACTCAGTTCAGAAGCACACAGAGAGGCTCTACAGAAAGTCTTGGAGCAAGCCTTTGTGGAACAGGATGTAACAGTCGGACAATTCGATAGCATTGTCTCTAACATCACTTCCTGCAATAATTTGGGATTTAGTGATGAGGAATTACCCGAAGAGGGTCGCCGTCATAACATGGCGCTCAACATTACAGTCAACTGCCAGGACGATGCTTTAGCCAACGTACTGGTAGACACAGGGTCAACCCTGAATGTTATGCCGAAGTCTACTTTGATGCAATTATCATTTAAGGGCCCTCCGATGAGAGTCAGCGAGGTCGTCGTCAAAGCATTCGACGGATCCAGAAAAATAGTTATCGGCGAAGTTGATCTTCCCATAACTATTGGTCCTCACACTTTCCAAATCACTTTCCAGGTCATGGACATCCGGGCAACATACAGTTGTTTATTAGGAAGACCTTGGATACATCAGGCTGGAGCGGTTACTTCAACCCTCCACCAAAAGCTAAAGTTCATCAAGAACGATCAACTTATCACGGTTTGTGGGGAACAAGCCTTGCTTGTGAGTAACCTATCATCATCTACTTGTGTGGAACCCGAGGAGGTTATTGGAACTCAGTTCCAAGCACTATCGGTGAGCAAGGACAATCAGTTCAAAGAAGGAACTTCAATTTCTTCATACAAAGATGCTATCAAAGCGGTTGAGAGTATCGATACGACAGGATGGGGACGGCTTGTCATTCCTATTGACAATAAAACAAAGAAGGGTCTTGGTTTTTCTGCGACCTGTACCCAGACAGCTGCCAATGATGAAAGTCTTCATCCCCTTCAAAACTTCTTCCACAGTGGAGGTTTTCTTCACCCAGTGTCTCAGACAGTTCATGCTATCAATGAGGAAGATCCCTCTGACACAGATGAAGAATGGAAGTCCTACCTTAACAAGGACGGTTATATGTCTCAGGAAGAGGTGCCTATGCCTTTTTGCTTTCCTACAGTAAGTCCGAGATTTATACCAAGATCAGATGTCGAAATGATCTACGGGGATTGTGATCCGGAAGGATGCCGCGCTCCGCTAAACTCATTAGTGGAAGACACTCCGATGAAAGATAATTTTGACTACACCTACTATGGCCCAATGGATGGTATGCCAATGTGGCAACCTTACCCAGGAAACTTGGGGCAAGAGAGTCAGCCGAACAATGAAACTCAGCTGAGCATCATTGAACAGAATACCTGTGTCCCCACCATGCCATGGGATCAACACTCAGGTCATCCTGAAGCTACTCAACATGAAGATGAATTCTCAACGTTTGCAGGACTTGAATTCATCAACTATGCTTTTCCCGAGGTCAACGTCATCGAGAGAGATGACTCCTCCAGTTCCAAAGAAGTTTGGGACACTCTGGGACAACCAAGTTGAAAATACGACTTTATGGTCAAGTACACTGCTCCCGAAAGCTCTCGTATCAGGCTCGAAGATATCCAGCCAACTGGATGGGGAGATACAGCTGAGAGCACCAATGCTATGCAAAATGCAACAGAGGAATCCTCCTACGACAATTCGGCCTGGGAAACAGATTCCAATGATCCTGCTCCACTAGAAATCAGCGTCATTTCTGAAGACAAATCAAGGAAGGTGCCAGACTTTGTGATTCACCGAGGAGTTCGCCGCCAATGGGTTGTTGTCGAGGTTCTGAAGGTCGTTCGCCAGTCAAAGTAATTGCCATCTTTAACCTTTCACCCTGCCCAGGTGAAACGGATATTTTGATAGGGCTCGTTTTCTGTAAATTTCCCTCTTCGCTTTGCCCAAAGCGACAGAGTTTTGTTTTATAGGGCTGTAGTTTCAAGATTCGACTTGTTCATTAATAAAATAATGTTGTTCTGTAATTTCCGCATTAATTGCTGTTTTCTCTTTTTGCTGTTTCAGAAAATGGTAATCCTAAAAAACATTCAATGATAAAAACAAGCAGTAAAATAAATACACTGCACACACTTGCATTTCTCTCTATCTCTTTTAAACACGAATCATCACGCCATGCAGATTGCTTGTTTTAAACCCCGTTGAAACATACGATCCGATGCCTTCTTCCGACTTTGATTTCCCGGTATTCGAGGCTGAAGAAGAAGTTGACAACGAAATTCCAGAAGAGATGTCCCGACTACTCAGACAAGAGGAAAGGTCCATTGAACCTCACAAAGAACCGTTGGAAACGGTAAACTTGGGTTCAGAGCAAGAGAGAAAAGAAATCAGGATTGGGGCACTGCTCAGTCCAACTACCAGAGAGGGTTTGATAAAGCTTCTCAAAGAATTCCCCGATGTGTTCGCTTGGTCCTATCAGGATATGCCAGGGTTGGATACCAGCATCGTGGAACATCATTTACCTTTAAGATCAAAATGTCCTCCAGTAAAGTAAAGGTTGAGACGGACTCACCCGGACATGGCCATCAAAATCAAAGAGGAGGTACAGAAACAGATTAACGCGGGTTTCCTTGCCACATCTGAATATCCTCAATGGTTAGCCAACATCGTACCCGTTCCCAAAAAGGACGGAAAGGTCAGAATGTGTGTCGATTACAGAGATCTGAACAAGGCAAGTCCAAAGGACGACTTTCCTTTACCACACATTGACATGCTGGTTGACAGCACAGCAAAGTTCAAAGTTTTCTCCTTCATGGATGGATTCTCGGGCTATAACCAGATCAAAATGGCACCGAAAGACATGGAGAAAACTTCGTTCATTACCCCATGGGGTACCTTTTGTTACAAGGTAATGTCGTTCGGTTTGAAGAATGCCGGGGCAACCTATCAAAGGGCCATGACTACTCTGTTTCATGACATGATACACAAGGAAATCGAAGTGTATATCGATGATATGATTGCAAAATAAAAAATAGAGAGTGAGCACGTTGAACATCTGTCAAAATTGTTCGAACGTCTAAGAAAATTCAAGCTCCGCTTGAATCCTAACAAGTGCACCTTCGGTGTCCGTTCAGGGAAACTACTAGGGTTCATCGTCAGCCAGAAAGGAATTGAGGTTGATCCTGACAAGGTCAAGGACATTCAAGAAATGCCTTCTCCGAAAACTGAAAACAAGTCAGAGGATTCCTGGGACGTTTGAACTACATCTCCAGATTCATATTCCTTATGACCGCCACGTGTGCGCCGATTTTCAAGTTACTAAAAAAGAACCAGGATTGCATTTGGTCAGAAGATTGCCAAACCGCCTTCGACAGTATTAGGGAATACCTGTTGAATCCGCCAATTCTATCACCTCTAGTGGAAGGGAGACCACTGATCATTTACCTCACAGTCCTAGAGGACTTAATGGGATGTGTACTTGGCCAACAAGACGAAACCAAAAGGAAAGAGTCTGCCATTTACTATCTAAGCAAGAAATTCACCGACTGCGAGACTCGGTACACAATGCTTGAGAAAACTTGTTGCGCTTTGGCTTGGGCAGCCAAACGTCTTCGCCAATACATGATTCATACTACTTGGTTGGTCTCCGAAATGGATCCAATCAAGTACGTTTTCGAAAAACCTACTCTCACGGGAAGAATTGCCCGTTGGCAGATGTTATTATCAGAATATGACATAGAGTACCATGCTCAGAAAGCCGTTAAAGGAAGTATTTTAGCCGATCATTTGGCTCATCAACCGATTGACGATCAAGAATCAATCGGGTTTGACTTCCCAGACGAAGATGTCATGTATCTAAAGATGAAAGATTGCGATGAACCGCTACCCAGTGAAGGGCCAGAACCAGGTTCCCAATGGGGACTTATCTTTGACGGAGCAGTCAATCATTATGGAAACGGAATTGGGGCAATCATTGTTACCCCTCAGGGTTCCCACATTCCTTTCACCGCTCGACTTACGTTCAAATGTACGAACAACGAGACCGAATACGAAGCTTGTATTATGGGTCTCGAAGAAGCGATTGATTTAAGGATCAAAAACTTGGACGTATACGGCGACTCAGCCCGGGTTATCAATCAGATAAAAGGAGATTGGAACACATACCAATCAGGATTGATTCCTTACAAAGACTATGCAAGAAGGTTGTTACCCTTCTTCAACAGAGTCGACTTTCATCACATCCCTCGTGATGAGAATCACATGGCTGATGCATTAGCCACTCTCTCTTCCATGATTAGTGTAGGTCGATGGAATGACATACCTAAGATCTACATTATGCGCCTTGAAAGGCCCGCTTACATCTTCGAGATTGAAGCAGTCATAGACGACAGACCTTGGTATCATGATATCAAAGGCTTCCTTCAGAAACAAGAGTACCCATCCGGGGCACTCAGAAAAGACAGGAAAACCCTCAGAAGATTGGCTGGAAACTTCTTCCTGAGTGGTGACACTCTTTATAAGAGAAATTTTGACATGGTCTTGCTCCGATGCGTCGACAGACCAGAAGCGGACATGCTCGTGAAAGAAATTCACGAAGGATCCTTTGGCACTCATGCCAACGGACACACGATGGCGAGAAAAATTCTCAGGGCCGGGTATTATTGGTTGACCATGGAATCCAACTGCTACAAGTACATGAGGAGGTGTCACAAGTGTCAGATATACTCCGACAAAATTCATGTACCGCCATCACATCTCAAAGTTCTTTCTTCCCCGTGGCCATTTTCCATATGGGGAATCGATATGATTGGTATGACGGAGCCCAAGGCTTCAAACGGACATCGGTTCATCCTGGTAGCCATTGACTATTTCACCAAGTGGGCCAAAGCAGCGTCATTCGCCAATGTAACCTGACAAGTGGTGGTCCGATTTATCAAAAATAATATCATCTGCCGTTATGGTGTTCCAAGCAAGATCATTACTGATAATGGATCTAACTTGAACAATAAGATGATGAAAGAGTTGTGTGCTGAGTTCAAAATCGAATACCATAACTCATCTTCCTACCGACCCAAGATGAACGGAGCGGTAGAAGCGGCTAACAAGAACATCAAGGGGATTGTTCAGAAGATGGTTGTAACCTATAAGGATTGGCACGAAATGCTACCCTTTGCTCTTCACGGTTATCGAACATCTGTCCGCACTTCAACAGGGGCAACCCCTTTCTCTCTAGTATATGGCATGGAAGCAGTCCTCCCCATAGAAGTAGAGATCCCATCAATCCGAGTATTGATGGAAGCTAAGCTTACGGAAGCTGAATGGTGTCAAAGCCGACACGACGAACTGAATCTGATCGAAGAGAAGCGAATCACGGCACTATGCCACGGTCAGTTGTATCAGCAAAGAATGAAAAGGGCGTTCGACAAAAAGGTCCGACCTCGTGTTTTCAGAAAAGGAGACCTTGTGCTCAAGAAGATACAATCATTTCTCACTGACTCTCGGGGCAAATGGACCCCAAATTACGATGGCCCCTATGTGGTCACGAAAGCTTTCTCAGGCGGTGCCTTGAAACTTGCAACCATGGACGGAGAGGAATTTACCTACCCCACGAATGTTGATGTAGTCAAGAAATACTTTGCCTAAACTAAAAAAAAATGTCTCGGTGGATTGAAAACCCGAACGGGCGGTCCAGGCAAAAGTTAGAGACATGAAAAAAAATCATCCCGATGGATTGGAAATCTCATAGTACAATCCAGGCAAAAGTTAGGGATAATGGCAAGTAACTATGTTCAACAGAGGCAAGTCCCTCAACAGCAGTTGCATCATCTATCGGAGGAAATCTCCAGTCAAAGGTCATCTTCGACGGAAGCTCAGGATGTCCCGAACTCAAAGTTGGTAGAAGGATAGTGGTCGTTATGTTTCAACGTAGCCCTTTTCCCTGTAAATTACCATTTTCTAACTTTGTATATACTCTTTGGAATCACGCGTTTGGCTGATCTCCATCTTATCAATAAAATTGGAGCCCTTGTGCTTTTGTTTGTAATTCTTTACTTTTTTTAGCTTTACAGAACGACGTTGTTTAAACTTAATCAGCGATTCTTGAGATAAAACAAAAATAAATTTACTTGTTAAACTTTTTCTGCTTTTAAATTAAAGATGGCATTTCTTTTGACTGTTGAACATCAGAAGAACGTCGATCGCTTCTCTCGAAGTAAGCGAACTTCAAAGTGCAGAATCAAAGTACTCCTTCTAGACCAGTACTCCTGAATGAAGGGTCAATAATGTCAGAGAGCATGTTTCGTCTGACATCCTCGGCCGAGTTCTCATCTCCTAATCCCGATCAACATAGCTCCCAACGGGACTATCTCTCCTAAGCAAGGTGGAATTGCTATTTTGAATCAACGGTACTTCTTCGCCCCGCGATGGCCGAGTATCCAATTGTGTTCATCCATTAGTCTGTATGTCGCGTCTGTTTTGTCAGCATATACATACATACATACATCATGCATTTTTTATTTGCGTTCGCCTTTCATATTGCATCACTATCACTCTAGTCGGTCTTGTCCCCTAGTGGTAGATGTCCTCTCAATCGAGTTGTCAGTTCTTGCCTCGTCAGGAAATACTGTGTCTGAACAACCTCGCTTCCAGTTTAATTCTAGAAAGAAGTTGGTCCTTGACCACTTTGATAACTTGAACCTCTGAAAAGCCAGAGAAAACTTTCAATAAACATCACTCTTCGCCATTGAAGATGATATCCTTGCTTTCCTGGATTAAGGAAAATCCACAGAGAAAGCCTCGTGATCAGAGATTCGGCAGCACGCCAGTTTTGCTCCGAAAAACCACTGATGAGAAGGTCATTGGCACCTCAAAATTGGATCCCATCATATGGCATTTCTCCGGGAAGATCCCGAGAAAAGTATGATGTAACCCCAAACGAAAACAGTCTCTCAAGAGACTCGCTTTCCCCAGTAGGATCGACAAATGGCATCTCCAAAACAGAGAAGTTTGTGTACCTCTACAATTCAGACGAATGGGTTCCCCAGCAAGTCTGACATCAAAACTTTTTCCACTCAAATGGCATCTCCCCAGGAAAATTCGGCGAGAAGTTTGAAGGAAAACCGCTACTAACAGCGTCCCATGTCAATAAAGTTTATTGACAACTAAGACCAGTTCCTTGGTAGGAAACCAGGATCGAGGGGAAGTTTAAATCAGAAACTAAGACCAGTTCCTTGGTAAGAAACCAGGATCGAGGGGAAGTTTAAAAGAGAAACTAAGACCAGTTCCTCGGTAGGAAACCAGGATCGAGGGGAAGTTTATTTAAGAAAACTGAGACCAGTTCCTTGGCTGAAGACCAGGATCGAGGGGAAGTTTACCTTTTCTAAGCATCATTGCTTAGAAAAAGAAGATGGATGTGATTTTCCATTCATAACCGCCATCAAAATTTCGGGTATTCCGATATTTAATCCTCTTGCACCCCGAATGCCCGAATACCTTCGCCATTCACACCTTCGGGTCCAAGAAAATTAAATAGGGGCATCTGTAATACCCCAAATTTTGACCACTAGAATTTCCCATCATTGTGAAAATCATCATCACAATATGAATGAATCATCACGCCTCATTAGTCTCCCTAAAGATGGGTGAGCATCCACTACAATCAAAATTAGGGTTTCAAGCCCTCTCTGAGCTTTAGACAAAGGCTCAATCAAGAAATGACTTGATTTTCAACTTGTCTGATCTCTCAAACATCCTCAAAAGGATCAAAAGGACTCCCACTTCAAGGATTAAGCACAAGGTTGCTCCCTTCTAGGTGGATCAAGCCTCAAGATCGCCAGTGTCACCAAATTAGGGTTTTGATCACCCAGGGCCTCCAGATGAAAAGTTTCATCTGGGCACAAGCCATTGATCCAAAACATGACCTAATATACTTCATGGAACCTCATGAACCCATGCATCAAGTCACTTTTGCCTCAAGGGATGCATTCATCAAAAATCAGGAATTAGGGTTTCTTGACCTAATTCACCCCTAAGTTGACTTTTGGGACAAATCATGAGCCAAGACCTCAAGAGATGATTTGAGGGTCTCTAATATACCATATTGATCCATTTGGAACAATGGATCAATCCAAGAAGTTTGAGCAACAAGTCTCAATTCCATCTGCACCACAATTAGGGTTTTAAGGGAAAAGTCAACTGTAACTTTGACTTTTGACCAAGACATGCTCCCAAACCCTAATACATGATTGAATATACCCTATGACACCCATGGAACATGTCCATCAAGTTTGATTTAGGTCAAGGACATGATTTCCTGAAGAATTGCACAGTTTGGAATTCATCTGATAAAAAGTCAACTGTGCACAAAAGTCAACTTTGACTTTTTGAGATTTTTCACCAAAATGGATTTTTAACCCTAAAATGATGTTAATGTATGATTTGAATCATCATTCATCAAGAAAAATCAAGAAAAGTGAGATAACTTGTAAAAGGGGTAACCATAAAACTTAGAAATTTTTCTAAGTTAAAAATAAAGTGGCAAAGGTACCAACTTTGAAGGACCATAACTCCTAAACCACAAGGCCATTTTTTCTCATCCAAAGATGGATTTGTAGCCCTCATTATCACCTACAAAAACTTCAACTACAAGTCATTCCAATTCATTAAGGATTTTGAGTTATGGAGTGATCAAAGTGGCTGAAAAGTGAAAATGTCACTTTTTCCAACACTTAGTGAAATTTTCACTAAGTCAGATTCTGCCTCACTTTTTGCCAAATGTAGGGGGATTTTTCACTTGGAATCAAAAGAGATCAAAACCAAACTTGTTCAAACAATTGTTGTATCATGTAAGAGCTTTCCAAAATGGCCAAGAACATTGCCAAATTCAACTTACACCATGAGATATGACATTGGCAAGTTGCCTTGCTGAAATCTGTCAAGGCAAGGCAGAGTTTGCAACTTTGGTCGATTTGCCAAAATCAGCCAAATTCAATTGCTCCTATCCACTTGGACACCTCAGAGGATTGAATCTAAAGGGGACAATCACTGAGCCAAGCCTCCAAAGTCCATGGAACAAGAAATAGCATGTTGAACCTAGAATGGCCAAAATAGGGACAAGACTTCAAATTTGGAATGAGGCATTCAATGGAACCATGAAGGTGGCATGGACTGAGCCATTCTCATCTGAAATCAGTCAAGACTTATCCAAGACCAAGGGAACCAAAGCTCTGTGCCCTAACCTCTAGTCAATGGCTAGAGGAGACTTGGATTTTCATTTGCCAACATTGGCCAAACCTACTTACCAGCTGCCATGCACTATTCCTTGCAAAACAAACTCGCTCTACTATAAATAGAGCTCAATTGTGGTCAGTTTGAGTACACCAAAGCCATCTAACAGATGCTTTCCTCAAAATCTCTTCTTTCACTCCAATTTTGCCTTCTAAGGCAAGTCACTATCGGGTTTTGAGTTTGAGAGCAATTCCAATCAAACCAATCACTCACACACCTCACATACATCACATATGAGCTGATCAAACACTTAGGTTACTTCTGAAACATCAATTTCACAAAATCACCAACTGGTTGCTCAAGGTTTCAACCAAAGTGCAGCTGAGGTACCACAAAATGATCCAGCCAATTTCAATCAAGTCCAACCATCCAAACACAATCCATAGGGTGTAGGGAAGCTGTTCAGATCATCACAACCCATCTGTAACACCTCCAAATCAAAAATCACTTTGCACTTGCTGTCACGGCCTAGAGGTAAGCACATGCTTGGTCATCTCTCAATCTATGCATATTTCCTCACACAATAATTTGGCCATATGTTCATAATCATGCATGGAATGTTTTCCCTCAATTAATTGCATTGTTTGAATCGTGTATCAAAAATCCTAGCCTTCATGCAGAAATTAGGGTTCTTGAGGTCTCTTCGTGATTTCTTGTTGTATGTTTAATTTAAATGAAATTAATGGACATAGACATGATCGTGAGGTTGAGACGAGCATAATGATATGTGGATTGCATGATATGATTACGTATTCATGGAGATTGGATAGAAAATGCAAATCTGAGAAACCAAGAACACGCGCGTGTTCTTCAACTTGTTCTTGGCGCCATTTTTAGAAATTCAAATATTTGAATTTTGTGATTTGTTTAATTGATTCAAAAAATAATTTCTCTCTGACTTTTAATGATTTTGAGTTGATTCTTTTTTTAATAATTCACAAAAATGTTAAAATATTTTATTTTCCCAAAAAAATCCCAAAAATATTATTTATTTCATATAATTGATATTTTTGCAAAGAAATAATGTTTTAATTGTTTTTGGCATTTTAAATATTTTTTCTACATTGATTTTGCAACTTTTAATGCTTTCTAATTATTTTGTAGGTCAATACTTAATTTTTGAAGCATTAATCCAAGATCACAATTTGTTTTCCATGTGTTAAACAATTTTTGATCATTTTAATTGAATTTTTATTCAATTAAATACATTTTGAAAACAAATTAGGGTTTTGGATTAATTCAACCATCATAAATCATTTTCAAAACTTTTTGGGCCTCTTGAGAGAGTGTAAGACCCATCCCCCCTTGTACAAAAATTGTTTGGGCCTCACTCATTGTATAAGTCCCTCTGTACAAGTAAACGGCGCGATCGTCGCCCGTTTAAAATAAAAGAATCATCTGGGCCTCTCCTTGAGCTATAAGACCCATTCAAAACACTTCGGGCCTCTATTAGAGTGTAAGACCCAATCCCCCTTTTAACCAAGACATCTTGGGCCTCACTTATTGTATAAGTCCCTCTGCGTTAAAAGAAAACCTCGACGCGATCGCCATTTTTAAACGAAAAAATCATTTAGGCCTACCCTCGTGTTATAAGCCCCACTCTCTTTTTTTTTCTTTAAACCTTTTTGGGCCTCTTGAGAGAGTGTAAGACCCATCCCTTTGTACAGAAAACCATTTTGGGCCCCAGTCACTTGTATAAGTCCCTCTGTACAAAGTCAAACAGTGCGCTCACTGATAAAACCTTGGGCCTCTCCTTGAGCTGTAAGCCCCAAATCTTTCTTTTTCAAAGCACTTTCTCCTTTGATTTTGAGTATACTATTGTTTTCAATCTTTCTTTGTTGAACAACTAACCAAACAGCATGGAAGCACTCCAATCGAGTAAGTGGTTATCGCTTTCGTTTACTGCTTTCATATTATAAACTGTATTGTGGGGCTGCTCACTGTAAGTCTCCTTTCATAAACTTATATCTTCTGTGTAATAATAGTATAGATATTTCGAGTTTCCCCGGCTACTACGTCTAGAACTAGGTGACGCCGTTTCATTTATTCGTAGAAATAGACGCCTAGATCCCCAATAGGAGCACCAGATACAGTCTTCTCTTCGGCTGTCCTCCTTAGGAATCGTCAAGAAGCTCTACTCCCCAAGATGAATGTATTCTCCGTGAATGGCATCTTTGAGTTTCTTCCAAATTCTCGAACTTTCCTGACTTGATCTATTCCTCGTGGATAGCTTGCCTTGAATGTCTCGGGGTTTGGGTACCCACTACGGTCATAATCTTGGACCTTAACTAAGGAACCCTCTTTAAAAGCTAAAAGTCGCTGGATAGTAAACCTCGCACGTTTACTAGTGGTTTTTATCTTTAAAAGAGTTATCTCTCCTAATGGAAAGGAGATGATAGACCCACAGGCTTCTTAAAAGCATCAGCCTCCTCTTGGGCATTATTCAAGGACCCTACGGCTTCTTAGAAGTATTCACAGCCTCCTCTTAGGCTTCGTATAATGATCTCTTCCTCCGGGAATGATAGCCTCCTCTTGGGCTTCGTACAAGGACCCGTCGGCTTCTTAAAAGTTTCCAGCCTCCTCTTGGGCTTCGTACAAATTCTCCCGACGACCTCCTAGAGGTATAGGAACAGAACCTAGTCATCCTCATAGAACAGTCCTTTCATAGAGTCTACTACTGTTTCTCAAAGCATAGTACAAAAGATAAAACTCTAGACACGGACAGTCTAACTATCCTTGAGTCTCAAAGACATTCTCAAGTGACCCCTTTTTTAGCATGAGAAATTCCTAAGGAAAGATGGCATTGCTCTACACTGAGTTAAAGTCTTCCCCTTCAGGTTAAAACCCTTTCTTCGGAAATTATGGCATTGCTCGGATCCGCGTATCCCAGTTAAAGTAATTCTCCTTCTCCCCTCTTTAGAGATGACAAATTCTCTCTAAAGTCGAGGTCTTTCAGCTTCACGTCTTGGGCTTTGAACAAGACACAAATAGACCCTTCAGCTTCATATCTTGGGCTTTGAACAAGATACAAACTACCCTTTCGCTTCACGTCTTGGGCTTTGAACAAGACACCAAAACACCCATTTCCTCCCATAGAATAGGAGGAACTACGAACGCTCTGATTTCCCTATTTCGGTAAACGGGAATACGTAGGCATAAGATCGAAAGAAAAGATCTTAGTGAGCGCAATCAACAAAAAACCCAAATCCCATATCTCCATCAATCAAAAAAGCAGTAATTCAAAAGCATCAGTCCTAACATCCTAATCCTTGTTCCCCGCCAGAAACCTTCTGCCCAGGTAAAAAGAAAGAAAACTGTATTGGCGAAAATACAAATAACCAGTACAAAGGCCCCCCCACATTGATAGCATCCGTAACCTAACAGACCGTTGTTTAAACTCAGTATGCAAGCAGGGTTAATTGGAGACATCTATTTCCCTTCCTTATTCAGCTCACAATAGGATAAAAAATGAATCGACTTGTAGTCAAAGCTCAAACCGCAGAGAGCGACCAACGCTTAAGAACCGCGTCCAAAATCGCTCGTTACAGTATCCTCTGCATCAGTATCAGGATCGTATGAAATGCCATCTCGTCGAAGACCTGCAATGGCAGCAAGGTCGAAGAGTGTGGGAGTAACCATCCCACAAGGAAGATGAAAGGTGTAGTGGGTACTATCCCAAAAGTAAAGCGATGCTGCCAGCAAGTTCAAATAATAAGGGATGTTGGTCTTCGACAGCATAAGCAGATCATAGATTCCAATGGTTTTCCAATGATTAGCTTTGACCCTTTCCATTCTGGTCATCCAAAGGTCAAAATCCTTTAAAGGGTTGACAGCTCTTACCAGCCTCGTACCATCATGAAGGTACCTCAGATCCATTTTCGTCAGAGTGGGTGTATCAGGAGAGGCTCTATCCTCATTAGGGTTGCTTTTATGCCCTAAAGGTCTAGATTTACGGTAAGAAGGAAAGAACTCAGCCAGTTTTTCATTGGTGGGTTTTACATCAGCTAGGGGGCCACCTAAAGCATAGGGTTTATCAAATACAAGGAGAGGGATCATTACCTGAGATTCATAAATGCTCCTTGCTTCTTCAAGAAGAGGTTCCGACATAAACTGTTGGTTCTTTACCACCTTTGGTCCGGGGATATTTGAAAATGGCGGGAGAGTTTGCTTGAACAGAGTGGTTTTACCTTTTTAGTTTTTTGTTTCTTGGTGAGTGGGTTGTGAAGACGCCATTTTTGGGAGTTGAAGAGAAAAGTAAGAGTGCGTTCTGGGGTTTCTTGAGAGAGTTTAGAGAACAAGAAAAATAAGTTGAAAGAAAGTCTGAGAATGCAAAGAGTTTCAAATTGGAAGAAAAGGGTACTTATAGGCATTTGGAAGGTGAGGGGACTGTGAATCCACCGTTAAAATGGAAACGATAGTGGGACGCGTGTCCTCTTCTGAGATCTTTGGATGGTGGTGGTTAAAAGCAGATTGTAAATGCTTAATCCCAAGAAAAGTGATGATAAAAACTGTTCGCAAATACGGCTGAAGGGACGTTTGAAGATTTTCCATCATGACATGACGTCATAAGCATGGTTGAAAGAAACTGAACAGTTTCTAAATCGTGGGTTGGTCAGTTAAGACCATGTTTTCCATAATCGAATGAGCAGGCGTCGAAAATTATGTTATCAAAAAAATGACCTTCCTACCAATACTGGCGAAAGGACATTTTTGGGGGGCAATTTGTTAGCTCCTAATTTCGACGCTACATGATTTCAAACAATTTGGCTATAAGGGAAGATATTCTTTAAGATAATAAGCTAAAAAAGAAGGCTTCGACTAGAAGGTCTTCGACCATGTTTGCTGAAAGCCTAAGTCGAATGGAAGGATTTCAAGACTTCAAACATTTCTAAGTTCAAAGAGTCAATTCGACAGGATGAAACTGATATGGATAATGCGCTGCAGTTACAACTAGATAATGGAGGGAAGTTTTACTATTTGAATTTGAAAAGAGGATATGTGGCGAAGATCCAGAAGTTGAAGACATGCAAAGTGCCAAGTGGCGTAATCTAGGAGTAAAACCGTCAAATGGTGGTTACTTTAGAGTATTATAAATAGGTTAGTCCTAGAGTTAGAATAGGTGTGAAAAAATCATATTTGTACAAGTAACTCTATATTCACTCAAAGTATCCAGTGTGTCGAGAAACAAGTGAAGTGAGAATGTACGTGATTGTAATCACCATCATCATTTATTGCAATGCAATTTACTTTGAAGTTTCTGTTCCAGATTCTTTACTTTGAAATCTTTGTTTTTACAAACTTTTACCTTTCAAGTCAATTACATTACCAAGTCTTTACTTTGAAGTTTACGTTTAAAAAGCCTTTACTTTTAAGCATTTATCTTTCTGCACTTTAAGATCTTTACGCATTCCTTTCCAGCATTTAATTCCAGTTTTTATCAAACCTTTACATTCAGCCTTTTCTCTCTTTTGATGTATCGTTCGATTTAGTTGTTTCTTTGATATTTATCGTTGTCCTTTACACTTCAAACACCTTTTTCATTTATGAGTATTGTCGAAAAAGCATACCTTACCAAATCGTGAAATATTCTAAATACACATACATCACATGTCCTAGGATCAATCTGATCGATCCTATAATTTACTAGAACTTTATTGTTTTAGAAGATCAGCGGTTGTTTACCAATTTTCAAGGTAAACACTTGTCTAATCTCTCAAACACATATAAATGATCAAGAGGACTCCCACATCAAGAATCAGGCACAATGTTGCAGCATTCCAGGTGGCTTAAGCCTCAAGATCGCCAGTGTCACCAAATTAGGGTGTTGGTCGACCAGGCCTCCAGATGAAAATCTTCATCTGGGCATGAGCCAATGCTTCAAAATATAACTCAAGATACTCCAAGGGACCTCATAGACCCAATCATCAAGTCAATTTAGCCTTAGGGGATGCATTCACCAAAAATCAGGAATTAGGGTTTCTTGACCTAATTCACCCCTAAGTTGACTTTTGGGACAAAACATGAGCCAAGACCTCAAGAAATGATTTGAGGGTCTCTAATAAACCACATTGATCCATTTGCAACAATGGATTTATCCAAGAAGCTTGATCCACGAGTTTCAATTTCCTCAGGACCACAATTACGGTTTCGGGGAAAAAGTCAATTGAACCTTTGACTTTTTAGCTGGACATGCTCCCAAACCCTGGGACATGATTCAATACACCCTATAACACCTATGGAACATATCCATAAAGTTTGATTTAGATTAAGGACTTAATTTCACAAAGGATCGCACAGTTTGGAATTCATCTGATAAAAAGTCAATTGTGCACAAAAGTCAAGTTTGACTATTTGAGATTTTTCACAATTATGGTTCCTCATCCCTAAAACAATGTTAATATGTGATTTGAATCATCATTCATCAAGAAAAATCAAATAAAGTGAGGTAACTTGTAAAAGGGGTAACCATAAAAAACTTAGAAGTTTTCTAAGTTATGGAACAAAGTGGCTAGGGTACCAACTTCCAAGTATCATAACTTGAGATCCAAGCAACCATTTTGGATGGTCTAAAGATGGATTTGTAGCTCTCGTGGCATACTTTAAAAGTGTCAACTACACCTCATTCCAATTCCTCATTGATTTTAAGTTATGGAGTGATCAAAATGGCTGAAAACACAAAAGTGACATTTTTCCAACCCTTAGTGAAATTTTCACTAAGTTAGAATCTGTCTTATTTTTTCCCAAATGTAGAGGCATTTTTCATTGTAATTCAAGTTGGATCAAAACCAAAGTTGGATATCATGTTGAAATAGGATATATCAGCTTTCCAAAATGTCCAAGAACTCCATCAAATTCCATCTGAGCTATAAGATATGATGGCTGCAATATGCCTTGATGCAAACTGTCTTGCAAGACAGATTTGTGCATTATGGCTCGATTTGATCAAATTGTGTAACTCCAAGCATGGTTATCCATCTACACACCTCAAGGGGGAACAAACAAGGGACAAGCACTGATCTATCAACCATGCCAAACCTAAAAAGCCTAAAGAAGGCCAAGACTCCAATTTTGTTTTGGAACATTTAATGGATGCTTAGAGGTGGCATGCATCAGAGCAAAGATGAACACTTCAGTCAAGCCTTATCCTTGAATCAAAGAACCATAGGCCTGTGCTCTAATCTCAAGTCAATGGCTAGAGGAGACTTGAGATTCCATTTGATCACAATTGGCCACAGACCTGTACAAGTTGCCATACACTATTGCAGCCAAAACAAACTTGTTGCACTATAAATAGACCTCATTTGTGATCATTTTGAGTACACCAAAGCACGCAAACTGATGCTTTCCTCAAAATCACACTCTCACTTCCAATTTTGCCTTCTAAAGAGTGTCACTACCGGGTTTTGAGTTTGAGAGAAATTCCAACCAAACCAATCACACACACACCTCATAAACATCATATAGAAGTGATCCAAACACTTAAACAACATCTGGAACACCAGATTCTCAAAATTACCAGCCATCTGCACAAGCCTTTGACAGATTTGCAGTTGAGGTGCCAAATCAAGTTTCAGCTCAATTCAATCCACTCTAAGCATTCAGACACACTCCATAGCACCTAGGGAAGTTGCCCTCATCATTGGAACCAATCTGTAACACCTCCAACCTAGAACTCGATCACCAGCTACAAGAGGTAAGCCTCAACTTGATAATCTCATGATTCATGCATATTTCCTCGCACAATAATGTTTCCATATGTTCATAATCATGTATGGAATGTTTCCCCTCAATTAATTGCTTTGTATGAATCGTGTGTGGAATTTCTGAGCCTTCATGCAGAATTTAAGGTTCTTGAGGTTTCTCTTTGATTTCTTATTCCATGCTTAAAATAAATGAAATTAAAGACCATAGACATGATCGTGAGGTGAAAACGAGTAGATTGATATGTGGATTGTGTGATTTCATCAAGTATTCAGTGAGATTGATGAGAAAATGCAAATCTAGGCAAAACTCAGAACACGCGCGTGTTCTTGGGTGTTCTTGGCGCCCATTTTAAAAAATTCAAATATTTGAATTTTGTGATTTTATTTAATTGATTCAAAAATTAATTTCTCTCTGAATTTTAATGACTTTAAGTTGATTGTTTTTTTAATAATTCACAAAAATGTTAAAATATTTTATTTTACAAAAGTTTCCCAAAAACATTATTTATTTCATATATTTGATATTTTTGCAAAGAATTAATTTTTATTTGTTTTTTACCATTTAAAATATTTTTTCCTTGATTTTCCAAACTTAATTGATTTTCAATCATTTTGTGGATAAAAAAATGATTTTTAAAACATTGATCCAAGATCACGACTCATTTTTCACATGTTTTCAATAATTTTTATTAATTTTTAAACAAAATTAATTCCATTTTAGACAAAATTAGGGTTTTGATTAATTCCACCCTCATCAATCTTTTTCAAACACTCATGAGCCTATAATAGAGAGTAAGACCCAATCCATCTTTGAAACAAAAATGGTTTGGGCCTCAGTCATTGTATAAGACCCACAGCGTTTTCAAAAATCTCGGCACGTTCGCCAGTTTAAAATAAAACCCATTGGGCCTCTCCTTGAGTTGTAAGTCCCATTCTTTTTCATAAAATTACTCATGGGCCTCTAATAGAGTGTAAGACCCAATCCTTTTTTTTAAACAAAACCGTTTTGGGCCTCAGACAATGTATAAGTCCCTATGCGTTAAAAAAATCTTGGCGCGATCACCATTTTCAAATAAGAAAATCATCTGGGCCTACCCTTGTGATGTAAGTCCAATTTATTTTCTTTAAATAATCTTTGGGCTTCTCCTTGAGTTGTAAGACCCAACCCTTGTTGTACATAAATCTTTTTGGGCCTCAGTCGTTGTATAAGTCCCGGTACAATATTCAAAACAACGGTGCAATCACTGTTAAACCTTGGGCCTCTCCTTGAGTATAAGCCCCACAATCTTTTCAAAAACAATTTCCCTTTTGATTTAGATTCAAATATATGTATTGTTATCAAAATTTTCTTTAATTTCTTCGAACAACTAACAATACAACATGGAAGCTTGCTCACCTGTAAGATTTATCGACTTTCTTTTACACGCTTTCATATATAAATAACTGTATTGTGGGAAGCTGCGCATGGTTAGTTTTCTTTAATATCTTTTTTAAATACTTGTCATATATCAACTGTATATATACTAGTATAGTTATTTAGAGTTTTCCCAGGCAACTAGGTCTAGAACTAGGTAAAGCCCTGTTGGTCACTTTTAAAATACAAACAAAACTAGATCCCCATAGGATCTCCAGATACAATCTTGCCTTCTCTTGGGCTTAAACAATATGGAACAAAGAGAAAGGCAATATTCTTCGTGAACCTTTTCTCAAGCTGTCACTTTAGAAATTGTCAAAGAAATTCTACTCCCCGAGTTGATCTATTCTCGGTGAATAGCATCTCTTGAATTTCTTCAAATCACAGAACTTTCACTAAATGATATATTCTCAATGAATAGCATTTCTTGAACTTTTCTTGGTTTGGGACCCACAGGCTTCCTAAAAGCATCCCCACCTCCTCTTGGGCTTTGTACAAGGACCCTCCCACTTATTTGAAGTTCTCATGCCTTATCTTGGGCTTAATACAAGGACCCTGACGACCTCTTAAAGGTATAAGACAAAACTTAGTCATTCTTTGCTAGAGCACTCTTTCCAATGTCAGACCTCAGGCCACTTTAGGGTTGATTCTCATCCCTTAATGCCCTTGCCTCCTATTGGGCATCATACAAAAGATAAAAATCTTCCACACCAGTAGACTTGGACAGTCTAATCCCCTTGAGTCTCAAAGACATTCTCAAGTTCCTTACAACTGTAGGAAAAAACACCGGGCATTCTGGATCAATCTCCAGTAGAAATCTAGTCTCTCTCATGAGAGTTCCCCGACCAGGGTCAGCACTATCTTAAATTAGAACCTCAAGGTATCTGACATCTCAACTCTTCTGTAATCCTCAGCAAGAGTTGATTCCCCACTTGGACCTGCCTGGGGATCTCAATTATCCCCGACAAAATATAGCCTCCTCTTAGGCTTTGTATAAGGACCTTTCCTCAGCAGAAAGCTAGCCTCCACTTAGGCTTTGTATAATTATCCTTCCTCAGCGAAGTCAGTCTCCTCTTGGGCTTTGTACAAATGATTCTCCCCAGCAGAGCTAACCTTTTTAGACTCTCTTGTTGAGTTAATCACCTTTTTAGACTCTCTTGTTGAGTCAATCACCTTTTCAGACTCTCTCGTTGAGTCAATCACTTTTTAGACTCTCTTGTTGAGTCAATCACTTTTTAGACTCTTTTGTTGAGTAAATCACCTTTTCAGACTCTCTCGTTGAGTCAATCACTTTTTAGACTCTCTTGTTGAGTCAATCACTTTTTAGACTCTCTTGTTGAGTCAATCACCTTTTCGGACACTCTTGTTGAGTCAACCTTTTTTAGCCTCAATCTTGGGCTTTGTACAAGACATATAAACATGCTCTCTCGTTGAGTCGATCTTTGTCCAAACTTGGTATAAAGATTTCCCCTAGCAGGAGCTAGCCTCTTCTCAAGTTGTTTATAATAATTTCTTCAGCTTATCCAGCCTCTATCCTGGGCTTGGTACAGGACAGATAAAAACACTCTCTTGTTGAGTCAAACCCCTTTAGCCTCAATCTTGGGCTTTGTACAAGACATAAATCTCCCTCTCTTAAGCTTGGGACAGATATCTTCTCCAACAGAGTCATTTCCTCCCAGCCTTCCTTTAGGCTTTGGGGAATTATTTTCCCCAAGAAGAGTCAAACTCGTTTCAGCCTCCTCTTAGGCTTTGTATAATGATTTTCCCAATAAGGTCAGCCTCAAATCTTGGGCTTTGTACAAGACACATACAAACCCTCCCCATCAGGAGTCAAAATCCCTTTTAGCCTCAATCTTGGGCTTTGTACAAGACAGACAAAATATTTTCCCCGGAAAAGTCAAACTTCTAGCCTCCTCTTAAGCTTTGTATAAAGAAATCCCCTAGCTGAGTCAATTAACCTTTTAGCATCAACCTTGTGCTTTGATCAAGGTACACAAAAATCAACCATCCTTCTTTAGAGATGAAAAATTCTCTCTCAGTCAAAACCTTTTAGCTTCAATCTTGGGCTTTGAATAAGACACCAAAACATTTTCTCCTCCCTTAGAATAGGAGGAACTACGATTGCTCTGATTTCCCTGTTTCATTTAAACGGGAATACGTAGGCATAAGATTGCGAAATCTTAGCAAGCATACTAATCAAAAACTCTAGGTCCAGTACCTTTACATCAAAACTTAGGTCCAGTACCTTACCAAAAACACCCGAACATCATCAAAAACTCACTCACTCGCTCATACTTCCCAAGAAACTTTCCCAACCCATTAACAGATAAACACCATCAATTACAAAGCGAAACCTAAAGTTATCATCCCGTGGATAACCACATATAGGATGGGTAATTGACAACTCCCCAATGTATAACCTGACCCCGACTCCCCAAATCTCTTTTAAGCATTTGTTCAATTAAACATTCGCGTGCAAGGTTAGTTTTAGATAGCTTCCCTTTCCCTTTCAGCTTCATGGGATAAATAAGAAATCAGAAAGTAGCACCCCCTCCTACCATTACGGTGAGGAAAACTTCAGCAATAAGGTGGTCGTGTCACCGACAAAAATCCTCGCTACACTTACATTAGGGACCAAACAAAGGTCAGCGGCGTCTTTGCCAAACAAGTCCTTTCCGCGAATGGCATGCAGTTCTTTCTGCATTTCCAAGAGCTGTTCCTGAAATTCATTCATCCTGTCATATACTTCTTCGTTTCTGCCTGAAGTGGCATGCATAATCTATTCTTTCGTGATAGTGTGTACCACCGGTTGTGTTATAGACATTACGACACTAATTCTTTGCGCTTCAGTAACCTGAAGTTTGTAACCTTCAGGAGTTTCTGTTGTAATCCTTGCATCTTTATTTACCTGAAGTTTGTAACCTTCAGGTCTGGTGGTTCCTGCTACGGCTTCCGAGTCTTCAGTGACCGGTGGGATGTATCCTTCAGGTATAAAGTTGAGAGGCATGCCCCAGGGGAAACCTTTAGGCATGGTGTACTGAGGATGACTGTCAGGTGTTTCAAATGTTGATGTAGACGTAATCTCTGAGATCACAGTCCTTTGATGTTGTTGTTCCTGGGCTGCTGCCAAGGATTCTATGGTGTTGTGGAGTTTCTCCAAACTCTCCTTTAGAGCATTGATTTCTTCTCTCATTTTTCTGTTCTCTTCCTCGAGATCGTCCAAGTTTTTATGTCGATTGGCCCGAGTATTGTATGAATGAGACAGTTTGACTCTAGATTGTGACACATGTGTGAGACTCAATGACAAAGATGTGTTATGTGAGAATGATGAATGATATGTAAAGAATGAGAATGATATATTTTTTTAGATTTTGTTTTCAAAAGAACTTTTAACAATTATATTGCAAATATCACACAGCGGGGGAGACCCTTTTATTGAACTCGAAAGATTGTAGTATTTTACAGGGAAAAGTACAGTATTTTACAATGTGTGAGAAGGAAAATTAGTCCAATGGATCTTGAGTTCTCTCTGAGGAGAGCCCATATGCTGGTTCCTAAATTTTTATTATCTTTGATCGGGCCTCTTCAGTGGTCGACGATCCTCTGCCAAGTGAAAGGAGAGAGCAAATTTCTTCGTTCCTCCTGACTTTCTATAGCATGCTGCTCTAGTATCTCAATTCGGGCATCCTTTTCCTTTAGCAGTTCCCGAATCTTGGTACATTCCAAATTAAGAATCTGGTACTTGTTCTTCCAAGAGTTGGATTTTGTTGAGAGCGATCTGGAGTTTTTCCGTATCGGACATGAAATAAAGAACATATTCCTTTAAGGGAAAAACTTCTTGATTAGGGTAAGGCATCCTTAGTTTAATGGCTCTAGTTTGCACCCAGTGGAGATAAGGCTCTGCAGAGATGCAGTTTGGCCTCCCCAGGGATTCTCTACCCTTCCTATGAATATGTTGTCAGGCATGCACTATTTCTTTCTTTAGTGCATTCATTTTCCCTTTCCTTGAAGAAAATACCTTCCAGATGAACATTATGTTGGATATTCTTCATCGGGTATCCAAGTAGACGGCGAGCTAAAATTGGATGATAGTTGATCCCTCCTTTAGTACCAATGAGGGGTACATTAGGGAAATTTCCACATTTGTCAATGATTTTTACTCCGTCATAGATCTGATTGTACCAATCTATGTCAGAATTGGTAAGAGACACAATCTTCTACGACCATCGCAGACTACTCTTGTGATCCCAAAAAGCAGCAGACTTGGGCAAGTGGGAAATAAACCATTTGTAGAGTAATGGTACACAGCATGTGATCATCCCCTGCTGTACAAATTCCTTAAGTGTACAGAATGATAAGCATCTGCGAGCAAGGTTGGTACTGGGTTCCCAATTAAGAATATTTTAAGAGCATTGGTGTCGACGAAGTTATCAATGTTGGGAAAGAGGAATAACCCATATATGAGCAGAACAAAAACATCCTCGAAAGAAGTTATATTTCCTATACTGGAAAAGTATAAAGCTTTCTCCATCAGGAATTTAGCCGGTAAACCCTGGATCCCTCCCTTGGTGGTCATGTGAGTCCTGATTTCTGACTCTTCCAAAGAGATTGCTCTTGCAATGGCTTGATCTTTTGGAATTTCTTCCAATCCGGAAAATGGATCTTGATCAGTGATAGGTAAATCAATTAGGTGGGAGTACTCTTCCAGTGTTGGTGTGAGCTGGTAATCTAGGAAGGTGAAGCAGTGGTATACCGGATCGTAGAACTGAACCAGTGTAGACAATATCCCTTCAACCATACTGAGCTTCAAGAGAGAAACCAGTCCTTCGTGCTTAGCTCTGAAAGCCTCGAGATTAGTAATCATTCTTCTAAATTTTCTTAGGTCTTCTAGTTTTAGAACCTTGAAGGTGTACTTGTGCGTTTTTCTTCTACCGAAATCCATAACGCAACTTCTGATATTTGTAATTATTATTTTAGTTCTCTTAGAAGAAATATTTTTTCTTGTTTGAAAAGAGTTTTTTAATGAATGTATGAATGCATGAATGCAGCAAACAAAAATATTTGAAAACATGGGTTTAATGGTTCATCGTCACGAGCATGGAGCCGTGGATCTACCCATCCCCAAGGTGTGTACTACAGGTTGAATTTTGTACCTGTAGAACGGATCCTAAAAAAGGTTCCCAAAATCATTGACCCCTCTTGAGGATATTAACAGCAAACTGACTGACTCATGATAGCTATAATATCCCAAGATGAATCTCTTTTGAGTGTAGTATCGTGTATCAACTATTCCCGATAGTCACCCCACTACCTAATGGTCAAATGGTTAAATGTCTACTAATCCTCAGTTTCAATGGTGACCCAATGGGAAAAAACAATGCTTTCACGACATGCTCGTTCAACATTGGTAATTCCACGTGGGCACCTCCACTAATTCGGTGGACTCTCAAGTTAGCTTGGTCGGGATTCACTCCCTATAAGCCTCCCTGAATACGCCACCACTTATCTTTATGTTCTCTCGGACTCACCACATGCGTATTAATCGCATTCCCAGATAACAATAATTTAAATAAGGATATCAAATAATATGAAAGCAGAATATATAAAAAAATGAGAAAGCAAGTAAGATATTAGAAAAATAAATGCAAAGCAATTCCTAGACCTCTTAGGAAATCTAATCCTAATCCCCAGCAGAGTCACCATTTTTCTGTAGCCGTCAGTTTTTCCGGTGACGCGACCACCTTATCGCATGATTTGCTGCTACTTTCTGATTTCTTTATTTATCCTATGAAGCTTGAAGGGAAGCGGAAGATATCCTAAACTAACCCTACGCAAATGTTTTCTTTAAGAAATACTAAGAGATCGGGGATCGGGGTCTGGTTATACAAACGGAAGCTGTTAACACCCAGTGTATATATAGTAATCTATATGAACCTTATTTTGCATGTATTTCTATTAATTTGAAACGCTTTATTGTGTTTATCTGCTGTGGATTGGGAAAGTTTCTCCTTTGGGAGGATTGAGGGAATGTTTTTGTTGTTTTTCGGGTTTTATGTTGTTTTTGGGAAGGTACTGGACCGAAGATTTTGATTTGTGTGCTCACTAAAATTTTGCAATCTTATGCCTACGTATTCCCGTAAAGAGATTTGGGAAATCAAAGCAATCGTAGTTCCTACTATTCTATGGGAGGAAATATGGTGTCTTGTTCAAAGCCCAAGATTAAAGCTATCTGAGTATTTGTGTCTTGTTCAATGCCCAAGATTGAAGCTAAAAAGGGTGACAGAGAGAGAGATTGTCATCTCTAAAGGGAGATATCTCACCTATTCATCACAAGATGTTTGGTAATTGGTTATAAAGGGAAATTACTTTAATTGGGATGTATGGAATCCAACAATGCCATAATTTCCTTTATAAGAGAGATGTCATGAAGGAAGAAGCTTTAACTCAGTGTAGAGCAATGCTTCTTTTTCCTTATGAGTCTTTCATTCTAAGAGAGGAACATTGGCTTGGATGTATAGAATCTAGAGGCTTGCCACTTACAATAGTCAGATGAAAGAGATATTTTAGCCAGGATAAAGGAGGGACTCCAACTTGGATTTTGAATCAACAAGTGTGCCACTTACAGCAATTATCTGGAAAATGGTTTTGATTGTTTGTTTTGATATGTGTTGTATAGAAGATGTATCTTCCTGCAAAGTGGACCCAAGGTCTCATCTGAGGGGATGTTGATTTTTGTGTGCCTTGATCAAAGCTCAAGGTTGAAGCTGAAAGAAAATGACTCCACTGGGAAGGGTTTTATCTGTCTTGTACAAAGCCCAAGATTGTGGCTGACTGAGGAAATTCTTATATGAAGCTTAAGAGGCGGCTATCTCTTGCTGAGGATTTATTGAAATCTAGGAGCAGGTCTAAATTGTATTGAGGAATCCAAAAGGAATTTACTCTTGCTGGAAATCAGGGAAGAGTTGAAATACCAGATGCCATGAGGCTATGATTTTATTAGGGTTTTGTTGAGGTCAATCTGACCTTGGCTGGGATTTTCAAGGTGAAAGTTAAGCCTTGTTGGAGGTCAGATAAGTTTAAAGGTGAATTTGAAAACCTTAGAGGTTTTTAACTCTGCTGGAGACTGGTGTATTAATAAAATGCTTAGGGTTTTCCCTATGCCTTTAGGAAACCTGAGGGTCTCTGTGTGAAGTCCAAAATGAGACTATGATAATGAGACTTTCCAAGTCCATTTGTATGAAGCCCAAGTGGAGGCTGAGACTATCCAAGTCTCATTAAGAAGAGATAGACTCTGGTTGGAAATAGATCTTTGTATGATGCCCAAGAGGAGGATGTTGGTTGATGATCAACTCTTGGATGGTAGGATATTCTGGACTTTTGACTCTCCTTGGGATTGAACTAGTATAGATGACTAAATTCTTATCTTATGCTTTTAAGAAGCCTTTGGGTCCTTGTACTAAGCCCAAGAGGAGGCTGGGGAACTTCTAAGAAGCCTGTTGGTCCTTGTACTAAGCCCAAGAGGAGGTTGGGGATACTTCTAGGAAGCCTGTGGGTCCAAGCTTAAGAAAAGTTCAAGAAAGGTTTCACCGAGAATTAATCCTTTCTTTGTTGAACAGTTCTAAAGTTTGAAGAAATTCAAAAGAGGTTTCACCGGGAATTAATCCTCTTTGGGGAAATGAATTTCTTGCATATGTTTCTAAGTTTTGACAGTCTTGAGAAAAGTTTCACAGGGAATAATGCCTTTCTCTGTTCCATATTGAATAAGCCCGAGAGGAAGCAGGATGTATCGAGGGGAGTTTCCTATGAGGGAACTAGTTTTGACTAAGTTAGAAGTAACCTCTGGTTTGACCTACGTGTAGACCTAACTGCTGGGGAAACTCTAAACAGATATGCACAAGTATATAGAGATAAGTTTATTAACAAGTATATAAACAAATATCCATTGAATTGAAAAGATGTTGGGTCTTACACTCTGAAAAGAGACCTAAGTGTATTGTGATTGATCTTATTGATTACAACTGTATGATTAGGGTTTTAAGAAATTGAAGATAGTTTTGATAAAACTTTGAATTTGAATTTGAATTAAAATAAAAGTTGTTTAAAAGAAAAGAAAGTTTGGGGCTTATAACTCAAAAAGAGGCCCAAGTGGTCTAAGAGCAGTTTCACTGGGAATAATGCTCCTCTTAGTACCAGTTAAAACATACAGATGATTTTGAAAATAGAGGTATGGGGATTACAAATCAAGGAGAGGCCCATGGAGGTTGTTTATTGTTAAAACAAAGTTTTTGTACAAAATACTGGGGCTTATACTCAAGGAGAGGCCCATATGACTTATTTTGAAAACAGGGATTACATTGTGATAACGAAAGACGTTGTGGGACTTATACTACAACAGAGGCCCAAAATTGTTTATGTACAAAAAGGTTTGGGTCTTACACTCTATTAGAGGCCCAAAAGTGTTTGTAAAGAAGAAAAATGAGGCTTCCACTCAAGGAGAGGCCCAAGCTTGTTTATTTGAAAGGCGACGATCGCGCCGCAGTTTTGAAAACCACGGTGGGACTTATATAATGACTGAGGCCCAAATTATTAATGTACAAAAATGAGTGGGTCTTACACTCTATTAGAGGCCCAAAAGTGTTTGTAAAGAAGAAAAATTTTAAAATCAAAGGAAAACCCTAATTTTATTTAAAAATACAATTTTTCAAAGAAAATTAAATAAAAAATGATATAAAATATCAAATATGTTTAAAAAATATGTTTTGAACTTTGAAAAATGTTTGAAAATAGATTTTTTAATCCACAAAATGATTTGAATTCAATTGGTTTTTAAAAAAACAAGAAAAATAATTTATTTCAAATGTTTAAAACAATTAAAAAAGAAATTCTTCGAAAAATTCAAAAATATATCAAATATAAAATATTTTTTTTAATTTTTTTTGTGGAATTAAATATTAAAATATGTAAGTGATTTATGTTTAAAAAATCATTTGAAAAAGATTAAAAATGAGAGAGATATGAATTTCTGAAATTAATTGAAAAAAAACAAAACATTTAAAAATTCAAACATTTGAATTACGGCGCGAAGAACTTCATTTTCTTCCTCGCGTGTGCCATAATTCTCGGATTTGCAAAAGCTCTCATATCTCACTGAATACGTAATGAAATTGACTTTTGTAAACATGAAAGTTGCTCGTTTTTGAACAAGGATTTCAATGGTACCAATTAACTGCATTTATTTTAAGTGTGGAGTGAGAAATCAAGTGGAGAACAGATGAACCCTAATTTTTGCAAGAACATCATGAAACTTCATACACGATAGATACAAAGTAATTAATTGAGGGGAAACACTCTATATAAGTGCAGAAACAAGTTGATAACTTGAAAACACATTTATGATGCATGGATCATAGAGTTTGAGAGTGTCAGGCTTACTTGTGCAAGAGGAATTTGAATTCTGATGTAGAGGTGTTACAGATGTTGTGTGATGATCTAGACAGCTTCAATGGACCTTATGTAAGGTGTTTAGAAGCTTGGAATGGATTGAAAACACCTGGATCATTTTGTGGCACCTCAGCTGCAATTAGGCCTAAGTTGGATTTTGAGCTTTGTGATTATGATGTTACGGATGATGGAGAAGTGTTTGGACAAGTTCTATATGATGTATGTGTGGTGTTAGGATCAGTGGTTGTGGTGGAATCCTTCTCTATTTGAAAATTCGCATGTTACTTGCCAAAGAAGGAAATTCTGGTTTTAAAGAGTGATTTGGAGGAAAACATGAGTTCTGATGTTTTGGGGTGTTCAAATCAGTCATAAATGACCTCTATTTATAGTAAAGGAAGTTTGTTTTTGAAGGAATAATGAATGGAGGCTGGATCACCCTATTATCCATTGAATTTTGTCATGTAGCCAAAGTCTCCTTTAGCCATTGACTTGAGATCAGCTTTGTAGGTTTAGGTCTTCTGAACTTTGGATATGTCTTGACTCATTTGAATAACAATGCCTCAGGTCATGCCACCTCTATGCACCCATTGAATGCCTTATGACAAAATTGAATGTTTTGGAAATGAATCTTGAATGCCACATGCCTAAGGGATATGGTTTTTGACTTGGTGGTCTTATGCTCAGATTCCTCATAATTCATGTTGATATTGGAGAGAAATACAATGATGCAAGTTTCCAAAATTGGCTCAAGAAAACTTGGGATGCAAGTCATGTACCAATGCTGTCAAAAAAACAATTTGTGTCAAGGCATATTGGTCACTCCATATGTCTTTGCTCAAATGGAGTTTGATGATGTTCTTGTACTCTTTGGAAAGCTTGCATATCATACTTCAACTTTGATGTTTAACTTTGTTCTTGATTAATCTTGGATAATAATGAAAAATGGCCTCAAAGTTGGTAAAATACAAGACAGATTCTGTCCAAAAATTTCACTAGGTGTCTAAGCTCAAAAGTTTTGAAACCCTAACTTCATGGGTTTATAACTAAAAGTCCAAGCTTTTTTTGATCATGGAGCACTGTGACACTTTTGTAGTATGTAATGAGAGCTTTAATTTGAGCTTAGGATGGAAGAAAACGACTGTGTGGTTTGGGAGTTATGACCTTGTAAAGTTGGGAAAAATCATCATTTTTTCATAACTTAGTGAAATTTCAAGTTTTCTTAAGATTACCCCTTTTGCAAGTAACTTCACTTTTCTTGATTTTTATTGATGGATGATGATCCTAACCATGAGTTAACATTGTTTTTAACTTAAAGAAGCCAGTTTGTCAAGAAGTCTCAAAAGTCAAACTTGGTTTTTTGGCACAGTTGACTTTTTATCAAATGAATTTCAAACTTTGTGATCCTCTATGAAATCAAGTCCTTGGGTTAAATCAAACCTAATGGATGGACTCCATAGGTATTTTTGAGTGTCTTGAATCATGTTCCAAGGTTTGAGATCATGTCTTGGTCAAAAGTCAAAGGTGGGGTTGACTTTTTCTCAGAAACCCTAGTTTATGGTCCAGATGAATTTGAATCTTTATATTGCTCATGAATCAAGTTCTTTGTGTCAATTTGAAGTTGTAAGAGGATCAATATAAGATATTTGAGGTCTTGAAAACATTCCTTGAGGTTTTGGCTCATGCCTTGCTCCATAAGTCAACTTAGGAGTGAATTAGGTCAAGAAACCCTAATTCCTGATTTTTGATGAATGCATCCCCTGAGTCTGTTTTGAACTTATGATTGGATCCACGAGGTCCCTTTGAGCTTCTTCTATCATGTTTTGAAGTATTGGCTCATGCCCAGATGAAAATTTCTCTCTAGAGGCCTTGGTCGACCAAAACCCTGATTTGGTGACACTGATGATCTTGAGGCTTGATCCACTTGAAATGTTGCACTCTTGTTCTTGATTCTTGATGTGGGAGACCTCTTGACCCTTTATGGATGTTTGAGAGACTTTAAAAGTTGAAGATCATGCCAATTCTTGACAGATCCTTTATCTGAGTGCTCTGAGAGGGTCCAAAACCCTAATTCTTGATTGAGGTGAATGCTCAATGAAATTCTGGTCTATATATATCAGATGTCCTATCGAGATGTCGTGACACTGATATACAACAACAATGAACAAGTTCAAAACAAAAGTGTGCATAAAATGTAAAGAACACCAGAAATTGTTAACCCAGTTCGGATCTAACTATCCTACATCTGGGGGCTACCAAGCCAGGGATGAAATCAATATTCGATAGTATCAATTAACTGATAACCACACCCGGTTCAATCAGCTCACTTAATCACTACCCTTCCTATGACTTCTACCTAAGACTCCCCTAGGTATGAGGCCCTCCTCAAATCCCTCTTCAATCACAACCCGTGACTGGTTCCTTACAAGACAAGTAACAATGGTCGAAACACAAATTCTCAATACTTCACAGCTTATGAGAATTAACACACAACTACTCAATGCTTAAAAGCTTATGAGCAACCTTACACAACTTACACTACAGTCCTTATACTGTTATCATAAGATACCAGTTAGGCTCACAAAACACAAGCACACAACCCTAAAAATACATGTAAGTTCGACACCTAAAACTAGGTATACATCAGTCTATTTATAGCTTGAAATCTGGACTGAATTTGGGCTTCAAAAACGCAGCAATTAGGCTGCTCACAAATCTGCAAAATTAACTCCAATAAAATAGGTCTTCAATCCAAAGTTTCCTATTATGTCTCCATAATTAGAAACAGCAGCAAATCCGAAAACCAACAAGTAACCCTAATCCAAAAATGCTTTGGATGCCACATAGGATAACCAAATATTCACAGAATATTCAGTTACAAATCTTTGTAACAGAATCTGCAATAAAACTTGACTTCACAGCGCGATGTCCTATGAGCAGTCATGGAACATCTTCATTCGACATGTTGAACAAGGAGTAGTGAAACATATTTCTAGACACCTTCATTCAACATTTGCTGCTACATGAGTTTTAGCAAAATAATGCTAACCATAAAACCAAAGAAATTACAATCTCCCCCTTTGGCATATTTTTGGCTAAAACTCCACACACACTCAAACACCATCAGCATCAGCAGCGGAAGAAAAACCATTAACAGCATAAAAAAAACTCAAACAAATCCAGCATAGTAGCACTCCCCTTCAGTTGCATAAAACACACAGTACCACAAGAACACTCATCATAGTAAACTGGCAAAACTCCCCCTCAACAGCAGCAACATTTCACATTCTCCCCCTCAATAACACAAGCACTTACTAATGCTGCTCCCCCTCACACTTGCTGCTTCCCCTCACACTTACTACTCCCCATTTTTAGCCACAAATATGACAAAGAGAGGTCATAGACAAATGTAACCAAATCACATTAAATTGTTCAACACCAAACCAGAATTAAGTTGTCTAAAAGGAAAAAAAACTTGCAAAAAAAATAAACATGCAGACAAAAGCAGAAGATAAACTTGCAGACAACCTAGTTAATCAGCATTGTCCTCTTCATCAGCAACCTCATCACTTTCACCTTCAGATTCAGAAGCACCATTCTCAGAACCAGAATCTTCAGACTGCTGGACACTCCTTCTGTCAGACTCAGTAGATTCACCTTGTCCATTATCTTCAGTCCGCTCTTGATCTTTAGTAGCATTTCTCTTTTCAATCAAGATTTTAATCAGCTGCTCTAGCTTTGCCTTCCTTGATGTATCTCTCCTGATAGATTCTTCCAGCTCTTTGCAAGTTTCCTGCATCTGAGCAATGATTTCATCATCAAGACTAGCATGACTTGAAGTTGACAAGGATGTTCCAACATCAGATACATGATCTCGACCTAACAGCCTATAATTCAAAGTCATTGGAGGATTTCTCTTGCTGACTTTGTCACTTCTTACTAAGCATTCAGGAAATTGGTCCAAGATCATTCCACAGATTAAGGATGGAAAACATATGGGTAGCTTAACAGCAGATGAGCTAGCTTGCTTCAAAACTTGTTCAAAGATATATGCTCCAAAGTTGAAAGGGACCTTCTTTCCAATAGCATAGATAAATTTTCCAAGCATAAATGAGATGGTGGAAATATGGTTGGTAGAAACCCAGTTTACCACTGCAATTCTGTGAAGGATAACATATTTGACACTTAGCTTCCCAGAAGAGAGATTTCCTTCATTTGGCCAACCTTTGATGCAGCCCCCTGTTATCTCCTCACAGATTTCATCATCTGTTGCTTCTAACTCAGCCTGATGGTCCGTAGGTCTCCCTAGAAAGTAATTAATCACTTTGGGAGAAAATTTCACAGCTTTGCCTCTTACATAGACTTTTCTGAGTTTGCTATTACAGTCTTCAGGGATACTCACAACAAACTCCTTAAGCAACTTCTCATAACATGGTCCTATGTCAGACACAGTCTTCATCAACCCAGCTGCTTCAATAAGATCAACTACTTCCTTATACTTGTTGAAGTCTTTTCCCAATTCTCTCTCTAAAGCTACTCTTCTTTGGTTGACAATGTTCAACCTATCAGTTTGCCTCTGAGATCTGACAGTTTGATCCTCCCTTCTCCCACTGATGTCCTGGACATCAGTTCCAGCATTTGACTCATTCAGTTCTGTGACCCTCCTTTTCTTGATTGGAACCACAACTTTACTCCATTGCTTAGAGGGACCTGCTCCAGCCTTTCTTTTGTTACTCCCCACATCAGCAGATTTCTTAATCATTTCTGCATCCTTTGAAGTCTCAGTCACAATGGTATTCTCTTTTCCACTCCTGATTCTTTGAAGTATGTCAGCTATTGGTTCCTCATCAGAGTTTTTCTCAGCAATATTACTAGACATCTCAGCCCTCTTCTTGCTTCTTCTTTCCCTAGCCACCTGAACTGGTATACAACTTTCAGTCATATCAGTAGGACTATTATTTGTATTTCCAGCCATGGATATTGGGACATCAGACCCGACATCTTTATCAGCTTCACTAACAGCAATGGTGGCAAATCTTCTAAGACTCTGATCTCTGCTGGAAACATTATCATCAAGAGTCCTACTATCATTCTTAGTTTTATCCCCCCTCCTATTTGAGTCCTTCTCAGTAACATTTTTTCTAGGGCTTATCTTATCAGAATAAAACCTAGTAATCATTTTGTCTTTCTTCCTAGATAACAGGGGTTTAGACTTCATACTTTTATTTACAGAGTGGGAAACTGGTTGCTTACCTCTAGTGTCAGCAGGGACAACATTCAACGGGGCGATATCAAGCACAAGGTCGGAGAGTTTGATCATTCGGTGCAGATCATAGTCTTCATCATTGACTGGAGAAGTTTTTGAATCAGCAGGAGAATCATGATGTTGAGACATTTTTTGTTGTTCACAAAATGCAGTATTGAAGAAAGTAAGAGCAAACCCTAGCGGAGAAGAGTTTTGAGAGAATGGATCAGATGAATTTTTTGCACTGTAGGATTGAAGTTGGAATGTGTCAGCTGTGCTATTTATAAGTTTTGGAAATGGGTCCTTATACACGTGCCATTCACAAGTTCTTTGGTTTAACACTTCCATAATGGTGCTTTCATCTTTCCACAAGTAGCAATTCTCTGAGGTTCTTTCACCTCTCATAACAACAAAATTCTTTTCATCCACTATTAAACATTCGTAGTTTGTAAAGATGACCCTAAGACCTTGATCACACAACTGGCTTATGCTTATCAGATTAGTATCTAATCCTTCAACAAGCAATACTTCTTCCAAAATTGGCTGTCCTGGACAGTCCACTCTTCCAACACCAAGCACTTTTCCTTTTGATCCATTACCAAAATCCACCTTATTAGGAGCATGGTACTCAACATCTGACATATATCTACTAACACCGGTCATATGTCGAGAACATCCACTATCAAAGAACCATTTTTCATCTGTAGAGACTCTGAAAGACTTGTAGTCCCTATGTTCTTTTACAAAATCCTTTGAAGTCCATATCCTTCTTGTTTCAACCCTGCCCTTTTTCCTACTATACTGTTGCATGGGTTTGGGATAACCATGCAGCTTGTAGCAAAATGCTTTTATATGACCAAACTTCCCGCAATGGTAGCATGTCCATCTTTGATTCTTTTTCTTTATGAATTTCTTCTGATGTCTAGGAGGCTGTTGCAACATGTTATTTGACATCTCCACTTCTTGCTTTATTTTCTGAGGAACAAACTTCAATACAGTCTTCTTGGAAGTCTCTGCTTGATTGTTAAAACCAAGGCCTTGCACATTTCCAGCTTCTTTCCCATTCTGAAGGATCTCATCCAGCTGCGTGGTACCATTGTTCAGCATTCTTATAGATTTGGTCATATTGTCAAGTTTTGACTTTTGCCATTCAACCTCCTCCTTCAGATCAGCAATGGTTGATAAATGTTCTTCCTTCTCAGCTTCCAGTTGAGCTATCAAGATCTTCTGCTCCAATATAATCTGGCACCTTTCTTTATTCTTGATACACAGTTCTGAAAATCCTGAGAATACTTCTTCCTTAGTAAGTTCTCCAACATAAGATTCTTTGTCAGAGTCAGATTCACAAGAAGTTTCTTCATCAGCCTTACATACTCCAGTCAAAGCTGTCACCAATTTTGTTGATTCTTCTTCAATATCACTCTCAGACTCTCCTTCTGACCAAGACACGGATAGGCCCTTCTTCTGCCTTTTGAGATATGTGGGACACTCAGTCTTTAAGTGCCCATATCCCTCACATTCATAGCATTGAACTCTCTTCCCTTGATTAAAGTCTTCTTCAGTTCTGCCTCCATCCTGATTCTTTCTGATGTTGAGTGACTTGTTCTGAGAATTAGCTCTCGACTTCCAGTCAATCCTCTTCAACACTTTGTTAAATTATTTACCAAGTAATACCAAATCTTTAGACACATCTTCATCTTTGACCAGTTTTCCTTCATCATCTGAGTCATCAGCACTTTACACAAATGCTATACTCTTCTTCTTTTCAGCTTTTTCACCGAGTCCTAACTCAAAAGTTTGGAGTGATCCCATAAGCTCATCCACCTTCATCTTGTCAATGTCCTGAGCTTCCTCTATAGCAGTAACCTTCATATCAAATCTCTTAGGAAGAGACCTGAGAATCTTCCTGACCAGCTTACTGTCAGACATCTTTTCTCCTAAGGCACTAGAGGCATTAGCTATCTCAATAATGTTCATATGAAAATCATGAATGCTCTCATCCTCTTTCATCTTCAAACTCTCAGACTTGCTAGTGAGAAGCTGAAGCTTTGACATTTTCACCTTTAAGGTCCCTTCATGAGCAACTTTCAAGACCTACCAAGCCTCTTTGGCAATAGTACAATGCTCAATTAGCCTGAAGATATTTCTGTTGACACCATTGAACAATGCACTCATGGCTTTAGAATTTCCAACAGACCCTTTGTAGTCAGTATCATCCCAGTCCTCTTCTTCCTTCAGAACATCAGTAGGGTTACCTTTATCATCTTTAACCTTAGGGGGCTCCCATACTTTGATGACAGCTTTCCATGCTTGATCATCCATGGATTTTATGAAGGCTATCATTCTAGGTTTCCAATACTCATAGTTTGAACCATCCAGCAGAGGTGGTTTATTCAGAGCTCCTCCATCCTTGTCCATTGTTCCAGAAAGTACCTTCCCTGAATCTCACCCAGAAACAACAAAGGGTGCCTGCTCTTTATGCCAATTGAAATTCTGGTCTATATATATCAGATGTCCTATCGAGATGTCGTGACACTGATATACAACAACAATGAACAAGTTCAAAACAAAAGTGTGCATAAAATGTAAAGAACACCAGAAATTGTTAACCCAGTTCGGATCTAACTATCCTACATCTGGGGGCTACCAAGCCAGGGATGAAATCAATATTCGATAGTATCAATTAACTGATAACCACACCCGGTTCAATCAGCTCACTTAATCACTACCCTTCCTATGACTTCTACCTAAGACTCCCCTAGGTATGAGGCCCTCCTCAAATCCCTCTTCAATCACAACCCGTGACTGGTTCCTTACAAGACAAGTAACAATGGTCGAAACACAAATTCTCAATACTTCACAGCTTATGAGAATTAACACACAACTACTCAATGCTTAAAAGCTTATGAGCAACCTTACACAACTTACACTACAGTCCTTATACTGTTATCATAAGATACCAGTTAGGCTCACAAAACACAAGCACACAACCCTAAAAATACATGTAAGTTCGACACCTAAAACTAGGTATACATCAGTCTATTTATAGCTTGAAATCTGGACTGAATTTGGGCTTCAAAAACGCAGCAATTAGGCTGCTCACAAATCTGCAAAATTAACTCCAATAAAATAGGTCTTCAATCCAAAGTTTCCTATTATGTCTCCATAATTAGAAACAGCAGCAAATCCGAAAACCAACAAGTAACCCTAATCCAAAAATGCTTTGGATGCCACATAGGATAACCAAATATTCACAGAATATTCAGTTACAAATCTTTGTAACAGAATCTGCAATAAAACCTGACTTCACAGCACGATGTCCTATGAGCAGTCATGGAACATCTTTATTCGACATGTTGAACAAGGAGTAGTGAAACATATTTCTAGACACCTTCATTCAACATCTGCTGCTACATGAGTTTTAGCAAAATAATGCCAACCATAAAACCAAAGAAATAACACTCAACAATCTTTGAGAGGATTGATGAGGTATGAAGGTACATACATATTGTGGTGATGATTTGCACAATGATGGGAAATCTTGTGGTCAAAATTTAGGGTATGACAAGACCATCTATTTGAAGATCCATTGGCTAAAGACAATGTTTCAAAGGTGTTGATACATTGCAGTAGTCAAACCACTTTAACTAAAGCATACAAAAAGTGTATAATAGAAAGTCTTGGCAAGCAGGACTTAGACATTTTTTCATAAAAAAAAAATTGATTAAGAATGCAATCATTCACATACATACGATTGAGCTATAATTTTGTTGATCCATTTACTAAGCCACTGGCCAGAGACTTAGTAAAAACAACCTCGAGAGGTATGGGGTTGAAACTCCTTGAGTAAGAGTTCGACAGCGGCGACAACCCAATCTTACGTTAGTTAAACATCAACCTCAAGATTCAATGGGTAACAACAAGTCGTTGATTTGGATGTTTGTCAAACATTTCATGATAATGTTGACTTTTAAAATGAGGGTAGATTTTTTTTAAAATCTTAATGAATTTTAATACCGAGGGTATGTGTCTCATGGAAAAGGATATAATATGAACTTCACCTATGTGAATTTCGAGAAGGTGTCATCTCAAAGTGAGAGTTGGAGTTTCTCTCATGAAAAATTCATGAAACAGGAAAGCATATGGCCATAATAGGTGCTAAGCGAGAAATGTAGGCGAAGAACCCTTAAAGAATGTGTGTAAGGTAACACCGGTCTATTCACATAGATTAATGGTTTAAAAGCATTGCTACCTAACATTCTGATTAGACTTTGCATTGTATTCACTAAGGTTAAGTTTTAAATCAAAATATAACTAACTGTATTAACATTCTTAATTTCTCTTTTTTGGAATTGGTCTTGGCATTGTTAGAATAAGTGGGGGATTGTTGGAAATTAATAGATAATTAATACCCATGGATGTGTTCAAATGTGACAAAGTTAAAGAGGATAAAAGTGCCCATAGCCAAAAGTGGAAATTGCCTTCAAATCTGTCCGAAAGAATTTTGGTCAGTTTTTGCACTAAACATCCACTAGTGGAATTTGCCTTTAATCTGTCTGAAGAAAATTTTGGTCTGTTTTTGCACTAAACATCCACCAGTGGAAGTTGCCGTTAAATTTTTCTCGGGATACTGAAAGTTTGAATTTCGAATTAAAAATATACAACAGTTCATGAAGTGGTGCATAATGTAACTATAGGCGAACCATTACGATCTTATGCTGAAAAGGTGTTGTTTCATCCGAGTATCCTCTTCTACAAAATTCCAAATACTCTTCGCTAAATAATCGAGTTTTCGCCGTTCTTGCGCAAATTCGATATAAGGTTGAATTATCTTGGGTATTCCTGCGTTCCAACTCTTAAGACATTTGAGAGTGCTTGAAATACTTTTAAAGAAAGTGATATCACTATTATGGAATAGAACTTTAACAACGGTTATGAAAGATATATTACCACACAGGACCAGGCGTTGTTATGTGGAGTGTGGTTGTATATATGATACTTACAATTATGACCATGTAACCGTTGTAATAAACTGGAAAGCGCACGCCCTATCACAACGGTTTATCCAAAAAGCCGTTGTGATAAAGTGATGGTCCTAAGTTCGATTTCCTGCTGCGCAGTTTTGTTTTTAATTTTTTACTGGACAGCGCGTGAGTTATTATATCGGTTATGATAAATAACCGTTGTAAAATTTTCTGCGGAATTTACAATTATATCCTGCTTTTATAATTTATACCAATTTTTAACCTATATTATTGTTCACCATATCACAACAGAAAATACAACACGGATTTGTGATAAAGTTATAATAATATTAATTGTATCATACTCATGATACACCATTACATCATCATGAATCTTATGTAATCAATACATCAACCATTACACCATCAGTAAACATACAAATCTAATAAACTATAACCTAATTCGTCATTACAACAAATGCAATGAACACTAAAAATAAAAAATCCAGGTAATCTTCAACTGTTTCTTCAGGATCTTCACCTTCAACATTAATTCGTCCTCCTTGGCTTTGTAGGTATTAACAATTCTCTTCTCCTCATTCAAGTTCTTTACTAGTGAAGATATTATTTGTTTTGCTCTAAGATCCATCTCGTCATCCAACCAAGCAAAGTGATAGCATTGTTTGTATCCTTGAATCTTATACATCCCACAACCATAGAAACAGTGGCCTGGGTTTGAGTCGGTCCATGTCGTCATCAACAAAGCGTTGAGACCACACTTGCATACGTACCTTGAACAATTTGAGGACCTTCTTCCATGGCTACAGCCGGACAGCTGAGACATTTTAATGGAAAGATTTGATGGAAACTTTATGGAAAAGAATGAAAAAAAAGTATACGGTGAAACTTTATGGAAGGATTTGCTGAGACACTTTCCTATTTCATCTAGTTCATGAAGCTATGAAAAAAAAGTACAAGGTGAATGAAGTTAACACAATGGCTTCATACTTCTTGTATTTTTCTTCATAGCTACATAAACCATATGTAACATAGCGAAAATATACTTCTTGTATTCACTACGCCAAAAATATTTTTGGCAACACTACAAAGACAACGCTTTTCCAAGAAAGTGTTGCAATACATTTTATTAAAAAAAAACTCAAAAAAGCGCTGCTAAAGGTGGACTTCAGCAAGCGCTTTCAAAAAGAACTGATAAAAGCCAAACTAAGGCTACCTTTAAGAGAGCGCTTTTAGGAAAGCGTTGCTAAAGGTCCTGCATAAGCCATACCTTAGGCATCGCTTTTGGAAAGCGCTGCTAAAGGACCAATTCACTACACACCTTAAAAAGCGCTTTTCCCAGAAAGCGCTGCTAAAGCTCAGCCTACGAAAGCGCTTTCTAAAAGCGCTGCTAAAGCTCAGCCAACGAAAGTGCTTTCTAAAAGCGCTGCTAAAGGTGCTTTAGTTAGTAAAAATTAAAACGCAAAAAACCAGTAACAAATCATTTCTACTGTTTAACCCTAACATTTGCATTTTCACTCTCATGACTCTCTCCATTCTTGGCAACCGCTGCTGTTCCTCTGTCACTGTTCACGACCGTCCCTATTCATCCATCACTGTTCGTGACCATCCATGTTCCTCTATCACTGTTCACCACCGTCCCAGTTCCAGCCGTGTTTGCGTCATTGTTCCACCGTTGTCGCTGCTCCTCTGACCGTTTGAGCAAGGTATTTTTCATTTCCATTTCTTGTTTCGCATTTCATTTTGTTTCTTGTGGTTGTTAGCATTTGTTTTGGCCAAATAATAGTAGTGTTATTGTGGTTGTTAGCATTTGATTTTGAAATTGTTGTTGTAGTAAGGTTGAAGATGATGAATAATGATATTTGGTGAACTTCTTTTGAGAATTGGTGTTAATTTTGTAAGTTGATATTGAATGTTAGTGGTGAATTCTTGGAATTAATTGATGATAATGACATTGTTGACGGATAATTTTTAGTGATTACTTTGTTAATTATTAAGGTTGAAGATGATGAATATTGATGAAATTAATTGTTAATTGTTGAGGTTGATGTTGCTATTGAGTTTAAATGTGGAATTGATAATTTTGGTGATTGATTTATGCTCGAATTGATGATTCTTTGTTGAGGTTGAAGATGATTACTTTGTTAATTGTTGCGACCTATTAAATTTGTCTTGTTATATTTGGTATACATCATCAGTTACTGTAGCGAGCGATTTTCGTCGGTGATGCGACCACCTTATCGCTGGGTTTTCCTCGCCGCGATGAGGAGGGGGTGCTACTTTCTGATTTCTTATTTATCCCGTGAAGCTGGAAAGGAAAGGGAAGATATCCAAAACTAACCTTGCACGCGATTGTTTAACTGAACAAACGCTTAAAAGAGATTGGGGGGTCCGGGGTCAGGTTATACAATAGGGAGTTGTCAATTACCCATCCTATACGTGGTTATCCACAGGATATCAGCTTTAGGTCTCTCTTTGTAATTGATAGTGTTTATCTGTTGTCGTAACCCGAAATTTGACCTCCCTCTTTTGCCTTTTGCATAAGCATGCGCATTCGCATTGTTGGAATACGCAGTCGCACTTTTCTTTGTGTGTTTCTTGTTGCAGGATATCCAGGTTTTCCAAGTCCGATTAATTGAATCCTCACAAGATCATCACATCATCAAAACAAGCTCAAAATAAAGGTTTCCATGTTTATTTATCAAGACAAGAGATGGAAAATCGAAAGCGGGATTTCAACATCATTTTTCAGCAAATTTGTGGAAATTTGGCTGAAGTAACCGGTTAGCAGATATACTGTAACTGGTTACTCAGTGTATTTTTCACCAAAAAGTGCAAGTTCTCAAGAAAGTAACCGGTTAGCACATATGTTGTAACCGGTTACTCTGTGCAAAATTTCAGTTCCTGCTGCATTTTTGGGACAGCCTCGTTGCACACTCTTTGGTCATTGATTCTACAATATTCTAGCAGCATGTGGAATATTCTAGACTTCTCTAGACATTTCAAGGCTATTCAATTCAATCCAAGTGCATTTACTCTAATGCTTCACTCAAAATTAAGTGCACCATGTTCCTTGTTTTACAAGCATGCCAACCTTTGGATGAGGGAGCCCACATTGGGATTGTTCTTGAGTTGGTTCTAACTAACCGAGTTAACCACCTTGACTCGGTGAGTCAAGTCCAACTAACTCCTAGCCTAGTTCCAAACCCAAAGCTAAGTCCAAACCTCTCACACTCCAAACCAAAAATCTATTTAAGCACACCTTCACTCACTTTTCAAGGCTCTCCATCATTTCCCATATTTCTCACACAAATCCTTCACAATTTCACTCTCAATTCTCTCACATTCTCTCTGATTTTTTCTGCTACATCTTCATCTTCATCTCAATTCTCTTCCAAAACCTCACCAAAGCTCATTTCAACTTTGAAGGATAATCACTTTTACATCAAAAGTGATTATTTCTTGAGCTCAATCTTCATCCTTTTTGCTATTCTACTTGGATTTCTGGAGTTATCGTGGCTTGTGGATTAATCTCAAGTAGTTGCTTCAACATTCAACGGTTCGAATTCACATTTCGGAGTTTCGACGTATTTCGCTCGGTTTCGATACATTTCGTCTACTAATTGAAGATTCCTCTGGTTTTCTTTGATTTTCTGCATCAAGAATACTTTGCAACAATTACCAAGGCAAATCTCCGCCTTGTAGGTTGGTGGATCTCACTAATTTTACTATTTTGAGCATTTTTGCATCATTCGCGATGTAGTCGATAATTTTGCGTGTGAATTGATTTTGGCATTATTTGATCCATGATCTTGATGTGTTAATTGATTCTATCGTTGTTTATTTGTTGTTTTCAAGTTCAATTTTCGTGCTCAAATTTGTGTCCTAGCATGTGGTGTTTGACATAAGTGAATATGTTCTGAAAACTACTTTTGAAAAGTTGTTTTTGCTGTTATTTTTGCCTCTGTTATAGTGGTTACCGATTAGCAGATATGCTGTAACCGGTTACACAGTGCAATTTTCACTAAAAAACACTCATTTTTAAACATGTAACCGGTTAGCAGATATGCTGTAACCGGTTACCACTGTACATAATGTCATTTTCTTGCATTTTCAAGTGTGTTTGACATGCTTTCTTCATTTTAACTTCCATTGATTGTCATGCTTGATTTTATGGATGTTTTAAATGTCATTTAACTTCTGTTTGAAGCTTATTCATAAACTTTTGTTGCACACTTTCCATTATTCAAATTGTTCATGTTTTGGCATCATATGAATATAATCATTCTTGCATTTCTCTTTGATCACCATAGCATGACTTTGTGTTGCATATTTGTTGATCATTTGGTACTATTTTGTACTCCCTTCCTTGGTTTTGCATTAAGTTTCATTCTTCATGGATGAACTTAATTTTGTATAATCAATAATTCACACCTTTTGCCTTAACGATTTTCCACTCTCTTTGGAAAATTATTGGCATGGCTTTCCCTTTGATTAATTGATCGAAACCATGTTTCGATTAGTTGATCTTCCCCTTTCCTCTCTTTAGGCCTCCTTTAGAGCTTTCTCTCTCGATTCCCCGTGGAGTGGAGTTTCGCGCTGCGCCTTGCATCGAAGCACTGTACAATTGAAGTTGTTACACTGTCCATTTCTCCATGCAGGAGCACTGTACAATTGAAGTTGTTACGCTGTCCGTTTCTGCACGCACGAGCACTGTACAAATTGGGGATGTTACGCTGTATGTTTCCTTTTCCGCACTATACTTTGAGTGCTAGAGAATGAATGAGGAAGGAGTTGTCCTACCCTCATTCTGACTATTTCTTGGGTAAGGGTGTTGGCCCTCTCGCTGAGAATAGTCACCTCTATCCTCGAGCTATAGTGTTCCTCATTCCCCAGTCGGGTCGACCCTTGATCACTTTTTGCACCTCTCAATCTCTCTCTTGATTAATCACCATCCTTCTTAGTTAAGATCATTGTCTTGATTTAGCATCCTTCTCATTTGTCTCAACATTCTTTTCTTGTGGCCAATCATTACTATTTTGATTCCCCTGAAGAGTCTCAACCCCCATTTTTCGGTTAATCAGAGGTTTTCTGTTAAAACCGAATCCCTAGGAGTTCGCAACCTTCTTTTGGTTCTTCTCCCTTTGTTTGGTTAACCACTGCTTGTCAGTTAAAACACCAATTTGCACTCTCTTTTCCTCAGTTAACCACAGTCCGTCTGTTAAAATACTGAGTTACTCTTGGGTTAATCACCTTTTCTTGGTTAATCACTCGTCTCTTCAGCTAACCACAATCCGTCTGTTAAAATACTGAGTTTCCTTGGGTTAATCACCTTTTCTCGGTTAATCACCCTTTTCTTCAGTTAACCACAGTCCGTCTGTTAAAACATTGAATCCTTTTTTTGAGTTAATCACCTCCTTTTGGTTAATCACTCGTTTTTCTCGGTTAATCACAATTCTCCTATTAAAACCGAACCCCGCAGTTGGTAACATTTATTGGTTCGGATACTTGCACCCTTGAGCTAGTAACCTCTTTTGGTTCAATACCCTCCTTTGTTGGTCAAATGTTGTTTGTTCAGTCAATACCAACACCCCTTTTGGGTTACGACCTTCGATCGATCCTACACCCGCTCTTCTGGTTGATCACAGTTTTCTCTATTAAAAGCAATGCTTCTCTATTCCCACAGAGTTGTAATCCTTGTTTCCTCGGTTAACCACTATTTATCAATTAACATACCGATGTCCCCTCTGAGTCAAACACCTTCTCTTGGTTCAGCACTCTCTCTCTTGGTTTATCACAGTCCGTCTGTTGACACCAGCCTCTTTTCCCCGCCAGGGTCTTACTTTCTTCCTTCGATTAACCACTGTCATCCAGTTAATACACCGAGTCTCCCTTTTCTCTTGATTTTCACCACTATCCCTTTATTTGGATCCCCAGAGGATTCTTTTCTATACCCTTTGCTCTTACTTTCTTGGTTTCGACACCATTTCTTTCTGTTATCCCCAGCGGAGTTTCTTTCCTTCTTGGTTTTGACACCATTCTTTTCCTAGTCTCTTGTGCAATCGCTCTTACTGTGTGGTCTTCCCCAGTAGAGTTTTTCTTTCACTCTTTCTCTTGATTTTGACACCACACCTTTTGTTTTCCTGTTTCTTTCTTATTTTGTTTTCCATTCAGTTCCACGAACTACGGAAGCTCTGATTCTGCATTCGTTCGAATGTCAGATACGTAGGCACGAGACGCGATGTCTTGGCGAGCACACTTCCACCCTTATTTCCTTCTCCTTTTCTTCCTTCTTTTCTGTCCCCTGGTTCCATTAACTATGACACTCTGATTTCCACATTGCACTATGAGGGTACGTAGGCACGAGGGACACAATCCTCCGCGAGCACTTTCGTTCTTTTCTTTCGTTTTTCCCCTTTCTCTCTCTCCTTTTTATTTTAGCTAGAAGCCTTTAGATAGATAACCCATCCAAGCCTAGAAGCAAGCGAAATGGTTCTCGTCGAGTACGACGGATGCGTTAGGTGCTAATACCTTCCTTTCGTATAACCAACCCCCTGTTCCCGTTTCTCTTCCCTTGGGTTTTATCGATATTTTCCCTGTCCTTTGGGACTAAATAAAGTTCGGTGGCGACTCTGTTGTATCTTTGAGTGTACGATTCGCTCAGGATGTAAACCACCCATCTTCATCTGTTAATGGGTTGGGAAAGTTTCTTGGGAAGTATGAGTGAGTGTGTGAGTTAATGTTGATGTTCGGATTTTCCCGATGTTTTTGGTAAGGTGCTGGACCTAGAGTTTTTGGTTGGTATGCTCGCTAAGATTTCACAATCTTATGCCTACGTATTCCCGTTTAAACGAAATAGGGAAATCAGAGCAATCGTAGTTCCTCCTATTCTAAGGGAGGAAAAGATGTTTTGGTGTCTTGTTCAAAGCCCAAGATTGAAGCTAAAAGGTTTTGACTGAGAGAGAATTTGTCATCTCAAAAGAGGGATTATTGATTTTTGTGTGCCTTGATCAAAGCCCAAGGTTGATGCTAAAAGGTTAATTGACTCAGCTAGGGGATTTCTTTAAACAAAGCCTAAGAGGAGGCTGGATAACACTGACTCAACAAGAGAGTGTATATATTGGTGTCTTGTACAAAGCCCAAGATTGAGGCAAAGAAGAGATTGACTCTTTGGGGATATCATTATACAAAGCCTAAGAGGAGGCTAGAAGTTTGACTTTTCTGGGGGAAAATGTTTTATCTGTCTTGCACAAAGCCCAAGATTGAGGCTAAAAGTATTTTGACTCCGTCGGGGAGGGTTGTATGTGTCTTGTACAAAGCCCAAGATTGAGGCTGAAATAAGAAGTTTAGCTAGTGAGGATATTTTTATGTGTCTTATATAAAGCCCAAGATTGAGGCTGACCTTACTGGGAAAATCATTATACAAAGCCTAAGAGGAGGCAGAAATGAGTTTGACTCTTCTTAGGGAAAATCATTCCCCAAAGCCTAAAGGAAGGCTGGGAGGAAATGACTCTGCTAGAGAAGATATATGTCCCAAGCTTAAGAGAGGGAGATTTATGTCTTCTACAAAGCCCAAGTATTTTTATCTGTCCTGTACCAAGCCCAGGATGGAGGCTGAACAAGCTGAAGAAGTTATTCTACACAACTTGAGAGGAGGCTAGCTCCTGCTAGGGGAAATCTTTATACCAAGTTTGGACAAAGATTGACTCAACATGAGAGTATTTTTATCTGTCTTGTACAAAGCTCAAGATTGAGGCTAAAAAAGGTTGACTCAACAAGAGAGTCTGAAAAGGTGATTGAATCAACAAGAGAGTCTAAAAAGTGACTGACTCAACAAGAGAGTCTAAAAAGTGATGGACTCAACAAGAGAGTTTGAAAAGGTTAATTGACTCAATAAGAGAATATGGAAGTTGATTGACTCAACAAGAGAGTCTGGAAAAGTGATGAACTCAATAAGAGAGTCTGGAAAGGTTAATTCCGTTGGGGAGAATCTTTGTACAAAGCCCAAGAGAAGGCTAGCTTTCTGCTGAGGAAAGGTCCTTATACAAAGCCTAAGAGGAGGCTATCTTTTTCCAGGGATAATTGAGATCCCTAGGCAGGTCCAAGTGGGGAATCAACTCTTGCGGAGGATTATAGAAGAGTTGAGATGTCAGATACCTTGAGGTTCTGATTTGAGATAGTGTTAACCCTGGTTGGGGAACTCTTATGAGAGAGACTGGGTTTCTGCTGGAGATCGATCCGGGGTTTTTTTCCTATAGTTGTAAGGAACTTGATAATGTCTTTCAGACTCAAGGGGATTAGACTGTCCAAGTTTACTGGTGTGGAAGAGTTTTATCTTTTGTATGATGCCCAAGAGAAGTCAAGGACATTAAGGGATGAGAATCAACCCTAAAGTGGCCTGAGGTCTGACACTAGAAAGACTGCTCTAGCAAAGGATGACTAAGTTCTTTCTCATACCTTTAAAAGGTCATCAAGGTCCTTATATTAAGCCCAAGAGAAGGCATGAGAACTTCTAAGAAGCCGCAGGGTCCTTGTACAAAGCCCAAGAGGAGGCAGGGCTGCTTTTAGGAAGCCTGTGTGTTCCAAACCAAGAAAAGTTCAAGAAATTCTATTCACTGAGAATAGATCATTTAGTGAAAGTTCAAGGCTTGAAGAAACTTAAGAGATGCTATTCACCGTGAATAGATCACCTCTGGGGAGTATAATTTCTTTGACAATTTCTAGGGGTGACAGTCTGAGAAAAGGTTCATGAGGAATACTGCCTTTCTCTTTGTTCCATATTATTTAAGCCCAAGAGAAGGCAAAACTGTATCCAGAAATCCTATGGGGATCTAGTTTTGTTTGTATTTTAAGAGTGACCAACAGGGCTTTACCTAGTTCTGGACCTAGTTGTTGGGGAAAACTCTAAATAACTATTCTAGTATATATACAGTTGATATATGACAAGTATTTAAAAAAGGTACGAAATAAGGCTAACCATGCGTAGCTTCCCATAATATAGTTATATATATCAAAGCATGTAAAAGAAAGCTAATAAAAACTTATAGGTGAGCAAGCTTCCATGCTGTATTGTTAGTTGTTCAAAGAAATTAAAGAAAATTTTGATAACAACATGTATATTTGAATCTAAATCCAAAGATATATTGCTTTGAAAAGATTGTTGGGGCTTATACTCAAGGAGAGACCCTAGGTTTATCAGTGATCGCACCGTTGTTTTGAACATCGTCTCTGGACTTATACAACGACTGAGGCCCAAAAAAAGGTTTATTCACAAAAAGGGTTGGGTCTTACAACTCAAGGAGAAGCCCAAAGATTATTTAAAGAAAAGAAATGGGACTTACAACACAAGCGTGGGCCCAGATGATTTTCTTGTTTGAAAATGGCGATCGCGCAGAGATTTTTTAACGCAGTGGGACTTATACAATGTCTGAGGCCCAAAAAGGCTTTGGTTAAAAAAAGGGATTAGGTATTACACTCTATTAGAGGCCCATGAGAGGTTTTAAGAAAAAGAATGGGGCTTACAACTCAAGGAGAGGCCCAAGTGGTTTTATTTTAAACTGGCGATCGCGCCGAGATTTTTGAAAACACTGTGGGTCTTATACAATGACTGAGGCCCAAACTATTTTGGTTTCAAAGAGGGATTGGGTCTTACACTCTATTAGAGGCCCAAAATGGTTTTAAAAAAAATTGATGAGGGTGGAATTAATCAATACCCTAATTTTGTTTAAAAATGGAATTAATTTTGTTTAAAATTAATAAAAATTATTGAAAACATGTGAAAAATGAGTGGTGATCTTGGATCAATATTTCAAAAATCATGTTTTTATCCACAAAATGATTGGAAACAATTTAAGTTTGGAAAATAAAAAAGGAAGAAATATTTTAAATGTTAAAAACAAATAAAGATCAATTCTTTTGCAAAAATATCAAGTATATGAAATAAATAATATTTTTGGGAATTTTTTGTAAAATAAACTATTTTAACATTTGTTAGTTCTTGTGATTGGCTGAAATTTTGGTAAAACAATGTTAATGTCATAGTTGATGTTTCACCATGAGCTTCTAACATTATTGATATGTTTAGTTAACATTCTGGTTGCAGTTGAGTGCTGATGTTAAACCCGATGTTGTGACATCAGTTGTGAACATCAGTCTGAGATGATTAATTAGGGCTGCGCGTGTTTCTGGTGTTAATGAGATATTCTGGTGAAGAGAATCAGAGATTGCAGGCAAATATCATGGGTTAGATATATTATGTTGCAATCAATTATGAAGAAGATTAGTTTGTTGCTAATTTAATGCAAAAAGATATGGAGAATAATTAGAGTTAATTATGAAGAGCTGATTGAAGTTTTAATTGAAGATCTATTATGTAGCAGAAGATTTGTATTGATTTGAAGGCCCAAATCCAGTTGGGAAAAAGTTATGAATAGAATGCTTGTAATCTAGAATAGACACGGGTCCAAGATGTAGGCCATTAGGGCTTTGTCCAAGTGAACCACTCGGGTTCTGAGATGGTCATTGTGTTCTAACTCATAAACCTGTAGGTAATGAGTTTTGTATTATTTTTGGAGGAAGCTTTGAAGCAACTACAAGATGTGCCATGGAAGTGTGACTTCTACTTGTCTGTGATTGAAGAGTTGTTGGTATCAAGTTGTTGATGCAGTGGCGGAGTTGTTGACTGCTAGACATCATTGTGATGGTTGGGAGTGAGATGGAGTCTCATATCTAGGGTGGACTTAGATAGAAGGGTCATTGGGTAGTGATTAAATTAGGTAGATTGTCAACTGGTTTGTTGAGTCTGTAATTTGATACTACTAATAGTGGACTTCCTTCCTGGCTCGGTATGCCCTCAGATGTAGGTTGTTAGACCGAACTGGGTGAACAATCATTGTGTGTTTTTCTGTTGTTTTACATTGCAGAGTGTGTTGTGTGACATCACACGTAACACCACATGCTTTTAGTGTCTTGTTCATACAGCAGATATTGATGTTGTAACATCACACTTTACATCACATATCTGGTACCAGAATTTTCATTGGTATCAGAGCAGGCATCCTGTCTATTTCTGGATGAGATCTAGGGAAGATACTTTCTGGTTCATGAGAAAGGAAGATAGTTTTGCTGAGTTATGGACTTGGTCAGTTCATATAGTTGTTTGTATGATCCCTTGAAGTGAAGGATGGACTATTCATGATAGGGTATGTATTGGACCTGTCAGGAGAACTGCTGTTGTGAGTTTGATTTGTTGGCACATGGTTTATGGTGATGGTGTGCAAGGATTATTGAGTAGTGCCTGAAGGTTATTGAGGAGTTGTTGTGTGTTCCGCTGCATGGTATCTGATGTAACCCTGGTTGGTTCTTGTATATCTGGTGGTGAGATTCTAGGAAGGTATTCTCTTGGAAAGACATTAGGGTTTGGTCTCCTCAGCAGGATATTCTATGATGTTGTAGTTTATGCAAGACAGCTTCAACTGTTTGGTTAGATACTTGAGGATTATCTCATATCCTTGTTTTGGGAAAGAAGTGATCAAAAGGTGAATGGATCTTATTAAAGACTGTATGACATGGAACTTTCAGTTCTTTTTGAAGAAGATTATAATTCAAATCAGGAATTAAAGACCAACCTGTCCAGAATAGTGATTACTTATTTATCATTTTTCTTGATGGTGAAAGAAGAGGGTAGAGTCAAAGCAAAAGAGTATCACTGTCAAATCTTTCATACGGGAGTGAAGATCTTGATAAGTTATCTCTTAAGCTTAGTTGTGGTGACCTAATGAGGAGGAAGTTTCATCAAGAAAGAAGCTGAGCTTAATATGTCAATTCTAATGTCTCGACATCGCGCTACACATCAGCAGTTTATGGTAAATGCTAAGTCAAAGACCTATTAAATTGTAGCTATATTGAAGGATCACTGAAGCTATGAAGCTATGAAGTTCCTTCAGTTTTGTGGCTTGAAGGATTGGATGTAGCAGTTTGTCTATGGTATGCTGAAGGATGGCAGTTATCACTCTTAAGTTAAGAGGTCTGAACCTTGTGCTTATAAGAAAAAGCTTATGGAAGAGTGTGTTACGCAAGTTACTGCAGTTTTGTTGGTCTGATCTTAGAAGTTGATCAGAGGTTGATATGTTCTTGTGTGTTCCCTACAAGAGATATGTGTGGATTAATATGGTTGTAGTCTCCAAATCCATATGAGATGTTTAGTGTGATTTAGACTAATGTCGGAACTGATGTTGAAACATCATTGCTCAGGGTGGCGTAAAAGATTAAGACACTGACCTAACCTGGAAGGCTTTTGTGGTATGAATGGTTGTCATGATGGTTTGTGAGAAGGTTACCTGGACAGGAGTTGAGTATTTGACTGCCTTTGATAAGGTTGTGCACTCAACTAATGACAAAATAAATTGACGGGAGACTATGTATATGTCTGATGTAAAAGTGCAGAACTGTTGAGAATATACTTTTCTCTATGTGGCTATTTATTTCTCTTCATGGTGTGTGAGAACTCTGTTATAACACGAAGATTGAGTGTTCTACAGTGTATTTCGAAGTGGCATTATTTGGTATAGTTATGGGGTAGTCGTGGACTACTTATCTTCTGAAGATTCAGATGTGGGAGGTTTGAAGTCTTTGGAGGTTCTGAGCAGGATGGAGGTTGTCTACTCAAACTTGATTGTAGAATCAAGTCTATGAGAGCATGGAAATCTGTTTCTGCAAAGGGAGGAGGTTCTTCTGAGTGGCAGAAGGAAGAGCTGAATTCAACAGTTGGATGTCATAATCTAGCTTAACATCAGGAGTCTCAGCTGGTGATGTGGCACATCAGCTTATGATAGGATGATCTATAGGAATGAACAATAGGATGCTTCAAAAAGATCATTCTCATGGCATTTTGCGGGAGCTGCGGGAAGGAGAAGATGTTACATGACCATGGCTTTGGGAGTCTAAGTGTGTTTGCTTTTGAGCAAGTGAACATGTGACTTGAAGATCAAGTTTTCTTGGTGGATCAAGATATCTTTGTGAGAGTTCTGACAAACGTGAATGAGGTGATCAAATTGTGGCATTTGGTTGATCTCAGAAGTGGATTCAAAGAATCAAGATAATCAGAGTGTGGCAACTGGTTATTATTGAGGATTGTCTTGGAACAAGTTACTCTTGGGCAAAAGGGTGATGAGTTGAAGACTCAAAGAGATTATTCTTCTTGAAGGTGGATGAGAGTTTTATTCTCTAGTTCTTTGGATTACTATGCAATAGTAAGTCCAATTGGTGGAGCATCTCAAGAATCATGGTGATGATATCTTGGTGTGTGGCAAATGTTCTAACTTGTGTTGGGACATTATCTAGTTGAATATCCTTGGTGAAGGATGATTTTGTTCTGGTTCTGAAGCATGGTGCATACATTATGCCTAAGGAGCATCTACATAGTCATACGGTAGAATGATGAAGTAGAAGGTCTGCCTTGGATGGAGAATGTAGAGAAGATCAGGTATTTATTGATTGTATGATAGGGAATGACTGCCTTTAGAGAAAGGGACAATGATACCAAAGTGCTTGTGCTCAGCAAGTGTGCTCAAATGATCATCTTCATCTAGAGCATTAGTTAACCATGACAGGGGGAGTACTTGTACGTATATTGTGAAGATTACATGCTGATAAAGACCGTGAAGATTGGTTGAATCTTATGAGGATATAATGTCAGATAACATGTTATGACATTAGGGTGTTGGTTGGCATTGGATGGTTCTAGCCATGTGAAGCTAAGAATTTGAATCTTCTGAGGAGAAGTCTGAAGACAAGTTTATTGTTTTGGAATGTATAATCTTCTGTGGAAGTCTTGGGTTGATAATGTTGTGAGCAAGCAGACATTGTGTGATAAGATGTCAGAACATGGTACAGGACATGTTTCTCTTGAGCCAAACAGGGATTTATTTTGGATGGTGGTGTAAGGATAAGAGAAACACGTGTCTTTGATTATGCATGGAACTGTTTTGGCACAATTTATGGTAAGAGTCAGTTTAGAAGCAATAAAGGCGGTCAAGACTGTTTTGGATGGTAGACATTGAATTTGGATGGAGTTTTTAGTTCCTAAAATAGCGTTTCTATGACCAAGAACTTTGACTATTCAAGGTTCGTTAATTCCAAAGTAACTGGTCAGCTATTTATAGAGGTTATTCCTTGCTCCTTCAGACAGTGAGTATTCTTGTTTCATAAGTCTTATGGGGTTTGTTTATTTTTGGGTGAGCACTGCTTGGGTCTGGTTCCGTGAGGGCTTTCTTTGCCAATTTGTGGCTAAAAAGGGGGAGAAAGGAAAGGGTTTTGTGCTAAAGGGTTTGCGCAGCTGCTATGTCTGGAGTCTGCAGTTTCAAATGTGGTTCAGAGATGTCAAAGAGGATGTCCTAACCTTAGGTTGGTGTTGAGTCTTTGTGACTTATGTCCTGAGTTATGAACACAGTTGTGACTTGTGTTCTGAGTTACCTGGGTTGGCAGAATGGCACTTCTTAAGTTTCATCTTATGCCACAGATTAAACCCGGTGTCTGATCAAAGAAGGTGTGCAGAATTCTCTTATGCCACCATTGGTCTTTGATGTATAGACAGACATTTCTTTTCTGGAGGAGTCTTCTACATTTGTTCTGGGTATGTCCTGGAAGGAAAAAGAAATGTGTAGATTTGAGGGGGAGTGTTAGATATCTTCTTCCTCATGTGCTGCCTGAAGTTGCTGTGTTGTGGTGATGTTATGTCAAACATGATGTCCTAACATCATTTAAAAGTTCCCAAGAAGATGATTCTCCATGGTTGCTGTACACAGTAGCTACTGATGGTCACTGTTAGGTTCAGTAGTACTAACAATAGTATAGGGTTGTAATTGCTGCTGTAATCTGAGTAGTAATGTTTATGTATATATGATTTAGCCAAAAATTAGCCAAAGGGGGAGATTGTTAGTTCTTGTGATTGACTGAAATTTTGGTAAAACAATGTTAATGTCATAGTTGATGTTTCAACATGAGCTTCTAACATTATTGATATGTTTAGTTAACATTCTGGTTGCAGTTGAGTGCTGATATTAAACCCGATGTCGTGACATCAGTTGTGAACATCAGTCTGAGATGATTAATTAGGGTTGCACGTGTTTCTGGTGTTAATGAGATATTCTGGTGAAGAGAATCAGAGATTGCAGGCGAATATCATGGGTTAGATATATTTTGTTGCAATCAGTTATGAAGAAGATTAATTTGTTGCTAATTTAATGCAAAAAGATATGGAGAATAATTAGAGTTAATTATGAAGAGCTGATTGAAGATTTAATTGAAGATCTATTATGTAGTAGAATCTTTTGCAGATTTGTAGCAGAAGATTTGTTGTGATTTGAAGGCCCAAATCCAGTTGGGAAAAAGTTATAAATAGAATCCTTGTAATCTAGAATAGACACGGGTCCAAGATGTAGGTCATTAGGGCTTTGTCTAAGTGAACCACTCGGGTTCTGAGATGGTCATTGTGTTCTAACTCAGAAACCTGTAGGTAATGAGTTTTGTATTGTTTTTGGAGGAAGATTTGAAGCAACTCCAAGGTGTGTCATGGAAGTGTGACTTCTACTTGTCTGTGATTGAAGAGTTGTTGGTATCAAACTGTTGATGCAGTGGCGGAGTTGTTGACTGCTAGACATCATTGCGATGATTGGGAGTGAGATGGAGTCTCATATCTAGGGCGGACTTAGATAGAATGGTCATTGGGTAGTGATTAAATTAGGTAGATTGTCAACTGATTTGTTGAGTCTGTAATTTGATACTACTAATAGTGGACTTCGTTCCTGGCTTGGTATGCCCCCAGATGTAGGTTGTTAGACCGAACTGGGTGAACAATCCTTGTGTGCTTTTCTGTTGTTTTACATTGCAGAGTGTGTTTTTGTGACATCACACATAACACCACATGCTTTTAGTGTCTTGTTCATACAGCAGATATTGATATTGTGACATCACACTTAACATCACATATCTGGTACCAGAATTTCACATTTTTATGAATTATTAAAAAAAGAATCAACTCAAAATCATTAAAATTCAGAGAGACATTAATTTTTGAATCAATTAAATAAAATAAAAAATTCAAATATTTGAATTTTCGAAAAAGGGCGCCAAGAACACCCAAGAACACGCGTGTGTTCTGAGTTTTGCCCAGATTTACATTTTCTCATCAATCTCACTGAATACTTGATGAAATCACACAATCCACATATCAATCTACTCGTTTTCACCTGACGATCATGTCTATGGTCTTTAATTTCATTTATTTTAAGCATGGAATAAGAAATCAAAGAGAAACCTCAAGAACCCTAAATTCTGCATGAAGGCTCAGAAATTCCACACACGATTCATACAAAGTAATTAATTGAGGGGAAACATTCCATACATGATTATGAACATATGGCAAAATTATTGTGCGAGGAAATATGCATGAATCATGAGATGACCAAGTTAAGGCTTACCTCTTGCAGCTGGTGATCGAGTTCTAGGTTGGAGGTGTTACAACTTGGTTCCAATGATGTGGACAGCTTCCCTAGGTGCTATGGAGTGTGTCTGAATGCTTGGAGTGAATTGAATTGAGCTGGAACTTGATTTGGTACCTCAACTACAATTCTTTCAAAGGCTTGTGCAGATGGCTGGTGATTTTGAGAATCTGGTGTTCCAGATGTTGTTTAAGTGTTTGGATCACTTCTATATGATGTTTATGAGGTGTGTGTGTGTGTGATTGGTTTGGTTGGAATTGTTCTCAAACTCAAAACCCGATAGTGACTTTATTTAGAAGACAAAATTAGAAGTGAGAGTTTGATTTTGAGAAAGGCAAGTGTTATAGGCCTTTGGTGTACTCAAACTAATCAGAAATGAGGTCTATTTATAGTGTGTCAAGTTTGTTTTGCAAGGAATAGGGAATGGCAACTGCAGAAGGCCTATGGTTATTTGATTCAAGGATAAGGCTTGAGTGAAGTGTTCATCTTTGCTCTGATACATGCCACCTCTAAGCCTCCAATAAATGTTCCAAAACAAAATTGGTGTCTTGGTCTCCTTTAGGCTTTTTAGGTTTGGCATGGCTATTGTAGATTTTGGGACTTTGGAGGCTGATAGATTAGTGCTTGTCCCTTGTTTGTTCCCCCTTGAGGTGTGCAGATAGATAAACATGTTTGGAGTTGCACAATTTGATTAAATTGAGCCATAATGCACAAATCTGGCTTGCAACACAATTTGCATCAGGGCCTATTGCGGCCATCATATCTTCTAGCTCAGATGGAATTTGATGGAGTTCTTGGACATTTTCAAAAGCTGATATATCCTATTTAAACATGATGTCCAACTTTAATTACAATGAGAAATGCCTCTACATTTGGGAAAAAATAAGACAGATTCTGACTTAGTGAAAATTTCACTAAGTGTTGGAAAAATGTCACTTTTGTGTTTTCAGCCATTTTGATCACTCCATAACTTAAAATCATTGAGGAATTCGAATGAGGTGTAGTTGACACTTTTAAAGTATGCCATGAGAGCTACAAATCCATATTTGGACCATCCAAAATGGTTGCTTGGATCTCAAGTTATGATACTTGGAAGTTGGTACCCTAGCCACTTTGTTCCGTAACTTAGAAAAATTCTAAGTTTTTATGGTTACCCCTTTTACAAGTTAACTCACTTTCTTTGATTTTACTTGATGAATGATGATCCCAATCACACATTAACATTGTTTTAGGGTCAAGGAACCATAATTGTGAAAAATTCCAAAAAGTCAAACTTGACTTTTGTGCATAGTTGACTTTTTACCAAATGAATTCCAAACTGTGTGGTCCTTGGTGAAATCAAGTCCTTGACCTAAATCAAACCTAATGGATATGTTCCATAGGTGTTATAGGGTGCATTGAATCATGTCCCAAGGTTTGGGTGCATGTCTGAGTCAAAAGTCAAAGGTATAGTTGACTTTTCCCTCGAAACCCTAATTGTGGTCCTGATGAAATTGAAACTTGGGGATCAAGCTGCTTGGATCAATCCATTGTTGCAAATGGATCAATGTAGGGTATTGGAGACCCTCAAATCATGTCTTGAGGTCTTGGCTCATGTTTTGTCCCAAAAGTCAACTTAGGGGTGAATTAGGTCAAGAAACCCTAATTCCTGATTTTTGGTAAATGCATCCCCTGAGGTTAAATTGACTTGATGATTAGTTATATAAGGTACCTTGGAGTATCTTGAGTTATATTTTGAAGCATTGGCTCATGCCCAGATGAAGATTTTCATCCGGAGGCTCTGGTCGACCAAAACCCTAATTTGGTGACACTAGCGATCTTAAAGCTTAATCCACTTGGAATGCTGCAACCTTGTGCTTGATTCTTGACGTGGGAGTCCTCTTAATCCTTTATGTGTGCTATAGAGTTTAGACAAGTTGAAGATCATGTCATTTCTTAATTGATCCTTTGTCTAAGTACTCTGCAAGGGCTTAAAACCCTAATGCTTGATTGCAGGGAATGCTCAACAATTCTTGAGGAGATTGATGAGGCATAAAGGTACATCCATATTGTGATGATGATTTGTACAATGATGGTAAATCTTAGTGGTCAAAATTTGGGGTATGACAGATGCCTCTATTTAATCTTCTTGGACCCGAAGGTGTGAATGGCGAAGGTATTCGGGCATTCAGGGTGCAAAAGGATTAAATATCGGAATACCCGAAATTTTGACGGCGTCTATGAATGGTAGTTTATGCATTCATCTTCTTTTACTAAGCTTTGATACTTAGAAAAGGTAAAACTTCCTCTCGATCCTGGTTTCCTACCAAAGAACTGGTCTCAGTTTTTGATACAAACTTCCCCTTAAACCTGGTTTCCTACCAAGGAACTAGTCTAAGTTTTCTTTTGGACTAAACCTCCCCTCGATCCTGGTCTTCAGCCATGGAACTGGTCTCAGTTTCTAATATAAACTTCCCTTCGATCCTGGTTTCCTACCAAGGATCTAGTCTCAGTTTCTTTTGTCAATAAACTTTCTTGACAAGGGACGCTATTCATAACGGTTTTCCTCAAACTTCTCGCCGAATTTTCCTGGGGAGATGCCATTTGATGGAAAAAGTTTTGATGTCAGACTTGCTGGGGAACCCATTCGTCTGAACTGTAGAGGTGTACAAACTTTTCTAATGGAGACGCCATTTGTTGACTCTAATAGGGAAAACGAGTCTCTTGAGAGGCTGCTTTTTGCTTGGGGATATTACATCATACGTTTCCCCGATATCTTCTCAGAGAAATGCCATGTGATGTAATCCAATTTTGAGGTGCTTATGACCTTTTGGTCAGCGAATTTTTCGGAGAAAAACTGCTATATTGCCGAAGCTTTGATTAAAAGGCTTTCTCTGGGGATTTTCCTTAATCTGGGAAAGCGAAGATATCATATTCGATGGCGAAGAGTGATGTTTATCGAAGGTCTTCTTGCCTTTCAGAGGTTTAAGTTATCAAAGTGGTCGAGGACCGTCTCTAATCCAGAGATAAACTGGAGAGAGATTGCTTAGATGATTCACTTCCTGACAGGGAAAGAACTGACAACTCAATTGACAAGAGGACTTTTATCACTAGGGGATAAGACCGTCTAGGGTGATAGTGATGCAATATGAATATAATGTAAATCAATAATGAGTACCATTTGGTCCAAAATAGCAATCCTGCCTTGCTTATGAGAGATAGTTCCTGTGGGGAAAACCGTTGGTCAGGTTAGGAGATAAGAACTCTGCCGGGGATGTCGTACGAAATATTCGCATCTGACATCCTTCATTCAGGTGTACTAGTTAAGAAGAAGTACTTTGATTATGCATTTTGAGATTTGATTACTTCTGGAGAAGCGATCGATGTTCTTTCAATGTTCAACAGTCAAAAGAAATTGCCATATTTATTTTAAAAGAAGAAAAAGTTTGACAATTAAATCCATTTTTGTTTTATTTCAAGAATCTTTGATCATGTTAAAATGTCGTTCTGTAAAGCTAAAACAAATAAGAACTGCAAACAAAAGTACTAAGGCTCAAATTTTATTGATAGGATGGAAATCAGCCAAACACGTGATTCCATAGAGTTTGACTTGGACTGGAGTTTTCCTGACATATGGCATGACTACTACTGAGGGACTTTCCCCTTTGTTTGACGTAGTTACTTGCCATTATCCTTAACTTTTTCCTGGATTGTACTTTGAGATTTCCAATCCATCGGGATGATTTTTGATCATGTCTCTAATTTTTGCCTGGACCGCCCTTTCAGGTTTTCAATCCACTGAGACGTTTTTTTATTTTTATTTAGGCGAAGTATTTCTTGACTACGCCAACATTTGTGGGGTAAGCAAATTCCTCTCCATCCATGGTTGCGAGTCTCAGGGCGCCGCCTGAGAAGGCTTTCTTGACCACATAGGGGCCGTCATAATTTGGAGTCCATTTACCCCGAGAATCAGTGAGAAATGATTGTATCTTCTTGAGCACGAGGTCTCCTTTCCTGAAGACGCGTGGTCGGACCTTTTTGTCAAACGCCTTCTTCATTCTTTGCTGATACAACTGACCATGGTATAGAGTCGTTATTCGCTTTTATTCGATCAGATTCAGTTTGTCGTGTCGACTTCGACACCATTCAGCTTCTGTTAACTCGGCTTCCATCAATACCCGGATTGATGGTATCTAGTTATATGGGGAGTACTGCCTCCATGCCATATACTAGAGAGAAAGGGGTTGCCCCTGTTGAAGTGCGGACAGATGTGCGATAACTGTGAAGAGCAAAGGGTAACATCTCGTGCCTGTCTTTGTAGGTTACAACCATCTTTTGAACAATCTTCTTGATGTTCTTGTTAGCCGCTTCTACCGCTCCTTTCATCTTAGGTCGGTTGGGAAATGAGTTATGGTGTTCGATCTTGAACTCAGTACACAACTCCTTCATCATCTTGTTGTTCAAGTTGGATCCATTATCAGTAATGATCTAGCTTGGAACACTATAACGGCAGATGAGATTGTTTTTTATGAAGCGGACCACCACTTGTAGGGTTACATTGGCGTATGATGCTGCTACAACCCATTTGGTGAAGTAATCAATGGCAACCAGAATGAACCGATGTCTGTTTGAAGCTTTGGGTTCAATCATGCCAATCATGTCGATTCCCCATATGGAAAAAAACCACGGGGAAGAAAGAACTTTGAGATGTGTTGGTGGTACATGGATTTTGTCTGAGTATATCTAACACTTGTGACACCTTCTCATGTACTTATAGCAACCGGATCCCATGGTCAACCAATAGTATCCTGCTCTTAGAATTTTTCTTGCCATTGTGTATCCATTGGCATGTGTGCCAAAGGATCCTTCGTGAATTTCTTTTATCAGTCTGTTTGCTTCTGTTCTGTCTACGCATCGGAGCAAGACCATGTCAAAGTTCTTCTTATCGAATGTATCACTGCTCAGGAAAAAATAGACTGCTAGCCTTCTGAGGGTCTTTCTGTCCTTTCTGGATGCCCTAGGTGGGTACTCCTGTTTCTGCAGGAAGCATTTGATATCGTGATACCAAGTTTTGTCGTCTATGACTGCTTCAATCGTGAAGATGTAGGCGGGCCGTTCAAGGCGCATTATGTCGATCTTAGGTATGTCGTTCCATTGACCTACACTAATCATGGAAGAGAGAGGGGCTAATGCATCAGCCATGTGATTCTCTTCACGAGGGATGTGATGAAACTCGATTCTGCTGAAGAATGGTAACAACCTTCTCGCGTAATCTTTGTAAGGAATCAATCCTGATTGGTATGTGTTCCAATCTCCTTTGATCTGATTGGTAACCAGGGTTGAGTCTTCATACACATCCAAGTTCTTAATCCTTAAGTCAATTGCTTCTTTGAGACCCATGATACAAGCTTCGTATTCGGCCTCGTTGTTTGTACACTTGAATGTCAGTCGTACGGTGAAAGGAATGTGGGTACCCTGAGGTGTTATGATAATTGTCCCAATTTCGTTTCCCTAATGATTGACAGCTCCGTCAAAAATTAGTCCCCATTGGGAACCCGGTTCTGGCCCTTCACTAGGTAGTGGTTCATCACGATCTTTCATTTTTATATACATGACATCTTCATCTGGGAAGTTAAATCTGATTGATTCCTGATTGTCAATCGGTTGATGAGACAAATGATCAGCTAAAACACTTCCTTTGATGGATTTTTGAGCATGGTACTCGATGTCATATTCTGATAACAACATCTGCAAATGGGTGATCCTTCCCGTGAGAGAAGGTTTTTCAAAGACATACTTGATCGAATCCTATTTCGGAGATTAACCAAGTAGTGTGGAAAATTATGTACTGGCAAAGACGTTTGGCTTCCCAAGCCAGAGCACAGCAAGTTTTCTCAAGCATAGTGTATCGAGTCTCGCTGTCATACCCCAAATTTTGACCACTAAGATTTCCCATCATTGTGCAAATCATCATCACAATATGGATGGACCATCAAACCTCATTAGTTTCCCCAAAGATGGGTGAGCATCCACCACAATCAAACTTAGGGTTTCAAACCCTCTCAGAGCTCTTAGACAAAGGATCAATCAAGGAATGACATGATCTTCAACTTGTCTAAACCTCTAAAAATTCCCCAATGGATCAAGAGGACTCCCACATCAAGGATCAAGCACAAGGTTGCAACATTCCAAGTGGATCAAGCCTCAAGATCGCTAGTGTCACCAAATTAGGGTTTTGGTCGATCAGGGCCTCCAGGTGGAAATTTTCCCCTAGGCATGAGCCAATGCTTCAAAGAATAACCCAAAATACTCTAAGGGACCTCATAAACCCAATCATAAAGTCATCTTAACCTTAGGGGATGCATTCATAAAAAGTCAAGAATTAGGGTTTCTTGACCTAATTGTCGCACCTCGAAAAAAAATCGCTTAATCGAAGACACGACCCTCGCGCGAAAGGCGTAGAAAACGGTTCGATAGAGTCGCCACCGAACTTTATTTATCCCAAAAGAGGGAAAGGAAAATATCGATAAAGCCTTTGAGGGAGACAAGAACGTGGTCGTCGCAACCACATTCTGGGTTCGGGAGTCGGTTACGTGAGAGGAAGGTACGCGCACCCCCTCACGTCCGTTGTACTCAACGGGAACCTCTTAGTTTGAATTGTGAGGAAATATTAGCTAAGCTTGTTTGTTTTCTTCTCAATGGTAAACGCGAAATGATAAGATAAAGGGAAAAGATACTAAGGGGAAATGGGGTGGTTTTAGGATAGGATGCTCGGCAAGATCATCGCGACCTCGGGCCTACGTATGCTTATTCGGACGAGAATGAGGAATCAGAACAATTGTAGTTCGACTACGGGGTTTAACGGAAAAAGATGGTAGTGTGCTCGCCAAGATCATCGTAATCTTGTGCCTACGTATCTTTACTCGGACGAGAATAAAGAATCAGAGCAGTCGTAGTTCGTGGTACCCCCACGAAACAAGGGTTAGGGTTTGAATTTTAGGAGATGAAAGATTGAATGACATGCAACCCAAGGGGAGTGCCTCGAGAGCAGTCACTCAAGAATCCAAGGAATGTTGGACTCCAAGAACTTAGTTCTTTTGTGAGTTTATTGCGAAAATGTTTGATAGGGGTTAAGTGTTTTAAGACGAGAGGGTGAATGAATAACAACCTAAGGGGCGTGCCTCAAGAGCCATTCATTCGAAGATCCAAGGAATGCTAGATTCCAAGAACCTCCTCCTTTCGTAAGTTGATTAAGAAAAACATTTGAAAAAGATTGAGTCGAATTGAATGAGAAAAGAGGTGAGGATCGATACTAGTCCCTAGGGGTGCTCCTAGTAACGAAACCACGAGATGTGCAAGTGTGCGTTGGATGTCGAGGCAAAAGGCGCTCGACTTACGAGAATGTTTCGAGAAGTAGCTCAACGACGAATCGAGGATTGGTTTTGGAATGGTTTGATTTGAAAAGGGTCGAAAGATTGAATGAACGGAAACTCAAGGGGCGTGCCTTAAGAGCCATCCAATCGAAGATCCAAGGAATGCTAGATTCCAAGAATATCCTTCTTTCGAAGTTTGATCGAGAAAATTTTTGGTTGCGTTTTCGAATCGAATTAAGGTATGCAAAGAGTTTATTTGTATAAAAATGAGGAGGTTTGATTTGTTAAGTGTTTTAGGGAGAATGACGATTATTCGATAAACGAGACGTTAGCCTCGTAACCAATTAATTGGGGTATTGATCTCAATGACACCTTTTTCATTCGATTGATTTATAAAATATTGTTTAATGGACGAAGGTACCACGTGGAATGCTAGACCCCAATGGCATTCTTTTGTCCAAATAATTAAGAAACCTGTCTTAGAAACGAAAGGTCGAGTGATCACAACCCAAGGCGTGGGCCTCAATAGCGGTCACTCAAGAACCCAAGAAGTGCTAGACCTCAAGAATTCAACTCTTTCGCAATTTTATTAAGAAAAATGATTGATTATGTGTGTTAAGTATTTTAATCAGATTTAAAAGGAGCTATTAGTATTGGACTCGGGGTTTTATCAAATTTGAAAGACTGTACTCATGTCTTACTTAACAATTAAAGATCAATATACAAGAATAGCTCATGCAAGTCCAAGCAATGTACGCACTCAAGACTCAAATACTTAAATGCTCATGAATTCAAATTGCTTGAAAAAACATAATTATTTAAAACCAATTCTAATATTAATTCTTAAGTGATATATGATTTATTAAATATTTTTATAAAACTCAAGAGTTTCTAAACTAATTAAAATTAAAAGGAAGGAAAATTTTTGTTAAAATCCAAGTTGTTAAAAAAAATACAAATCCAACTCATGGGATAGGAGGTGCATTTTGTGACAGAGTGTGTGAAACCCAGCATCGTTGGACCTTGTATGTTGGCCCGTGAAACCATCCGTATGAATTCAGTCCATTCATAATGCCCACTAATGATGGCTATAGAGCAAGAGAAGAAAACCGGTCCACTTATTAACAAACTAGTTTATCAAAAGCTGCCATCGTTGTTTTATCAAAACCGGCTAACAAAAGTTATCAAGTAATGCATTAGTCATAAGATGGGTCCCAGCTAGCTTAATTTAAGTTACCAAAAAAATCAGCCCCAATGTATCATCAATGCACACCAATTACCAAAACTTTGGGCAGTGCAAAAAGCTACAGCAAAATTGAAATGTTTTGAAAATAAACAGTTTATTTAACATCATCAAAAAACAGCCATCAACATTAAAATGAAAGAAAACCAAAAGGGTCATACTCATCCCCAATTCGAAATGCATGTCCCAAGAGCGCCAACTCACTCAGTCCCTTCAACCCTTGACTCAACTCTCTATCATGGAGGAGCACGGTTGACATAGGGACAACGATCATTGTTGGTGCATGCTTATTGTCAACAAAATTCACAAAAATCGTAAACCCTTGGTGCGTATAGATAAAATGACAGAGAAACAACCATCGCACCAGCAAGGTTTTCACAACTACCTCAAGATATTTATGCGAGGAAGAGAACACTTGCTTTGGTGGAGCCAAGAACCTCCGGCGATCTCCCTCAGACTCCGACGGCCTTCGAATGCGTAAGTTTACTTGTCCTTCGTATCTTTAATGTCTTGGTCTGAGCTTCATGTACTTCTTGCTATTACTGTTAGCGGCTAGTAGCTCGATTCAGATGAGTCTCAGTGTGAGGCTCAATGAATCTTAGATCGAGAGCTTTATGTGATGAGGTGGGGAGAAATTTGAGCAGAGTAACGGTAGATATTTCTCGGTCCTTTTCACTGATAATTAGTGTTCTATTTATAGGGATTTTGAGGCTTGGTTGGTACGTGCGATTCAAGGAATTCTCAGAGAAATATCCTCTAATTCGTGTGAGTCTGAGCTGGGAATTTGCAAGTCTGTTAGAGAGGATCCTCGTATTGGGATTTTGTGGGACCAAGGCTGATGGTGACTCATTTTTGGTTTTGTCTGTAGTGTGCTTAAATTCCTTCTAGAACGTGATCTTTTCCTGAGTTTTTACCACAAAAATTTGAAAGTTTTCACTATGCTGATGTGGTTTTCACTACTCTTTTACCATGCTAACATGTAGGTCTTTTGACTCAATAGTTCTGACTTTTGCTTCTTTTATTTCTTCCTTTATTATGCAGAACGTTTTTTTCTATTGCTGAAGTTGATTGATTATTGCAAGTTTTGCTTTGATGGCTTAGCTGGTGCAGGGTGTGGTAAGTGGCTCGTGAGTTGTTGTTGTAGTATTGCTGGAAAGTGTTTCTTGCGTTGAAAGTTTGGTTTTGGCTGGAATTTTCATGGTTGGTTATGATCTGCAGGTTAACGTGGTGGAAATTTTGGTGGGACTGGCTTTGATGCGCGAATCATTGTGGATAAGAACATGTTGCTGCTGCTTAGCGGTTGTTGGTTTTGGGTGTTGCACGGTCTTACGGTTTGGTGCAGGTTGGTATTGGAGGTGGCTGGAAGAGTTAATGAAGAGCTAGCAACTCAGAATGCGAAGGCTGCAACGATTTTGTCGTATCTTCACCAAAAGTAACATTTTCAACTCTGAATAACCGCTGTCTCGTGGTTGCTGCCGGGTGGATCAATGTTTGGCAAGTTTTACCCACATCTTATAGTAAATTCAACCTGATTTTATACTGATCTTATGGCTGTAGGTTGAATTGAAAATAATTTTGTGATTTGTTGTGCTGTTGTCTAATTACTAAAATGTAAATTGTTTTATTTGCAGGTTAGTATTGATGTAAAGGCAGGAAAATTTTGGAGGGCTGACGGTTTGTGGTATTGGTTTGTATGGTTGTGGTTTAGAATTACACCATTATGATTTACTGCAGGATATCGTGTGGTTTTGTAAGAATTTATGGTGTAATGGTCATTATTGCAGCGTGTTTTATTGTTATGCGCCGTATTGAAAACTTAGTGAATTTGAGTGTCATGGTTATTGTGCATTGTTTTGGCTTTTTGGATGTATTTTCTTGCGCAGGTTTTTTTGAAGTGTGGGGTCCTTTGTATTGATCTTGTGGCTAGGAATCTGTGGCTGATTGAGAGACTACTTGAAATGGTCACTTGGCTGTAGTAGGCAAATAGCTCATGCGAAAATATATTTTGGCTCATGCTTTATGGAGTGACATGAATTACTATTTTTTGTAGATTTTCTGATTGCCATAGGCTCATGGGCCTTTTTGGTTGTTCTTATTTTCCAATCTTGTAAAATAATGGAAATTGGAATAGGTTTTTCCCTTTGTGATTCATACAAACTACAAAATATATTCTTAAGAATTTTGTATGAATGTAGCCACTTGGATATTGGGTGTAACTTGAATCCAATTGAATCTTGATCCGAAACTGATTTTAACCTTGGCATGATCTAAAGATTGCACGTTGATACAAAATTGAAATTGGTCTCGGAACTTGAAATTAATTTGAATGCAATTCTCATCCCTTGAACCAATTCAACTTAAATAAAATCTTGAATCGGTCTTTGAGAAATAAAATCAACCATAAATAAATCTTGCACTTGGAATCAATTAAAGCCTCGAATCAATGAATCAATCTTAACTTAATCACGATGAACCAACTCCTTCAACATGCCTTGAAACTTGAATTAGGACTGGAAATATGAAACTCAACTGCACAAAACCCTAAATCAGATGAGCCAATTATTGACGAAACCTTTATCCTATCACAACCTATTAACTAGATCCATATACAGATGATTTGAAATGGCACAAACTCTTTGACTTAGAACTTCAAACACACACCACATAAATTGTCTTCCCTAGCCTTGATCATGACCAAACTTAAGTCCAACCAGATTAACTGTATACACCACTGACCTAACAAACATGACTGACATCCAACTCATCCTTACAACACATGGGTTTAGGACAAGAAGAAACAACAACATATTTTTTTGGATTTTTTGAATAAAAGTTAGTGGATGGACTTACAGATGAAAATATATACAGGTAGGACAAATTTGGGGTATGACACTAATTCACCCCTAAGTTGACTTTTGGGACAAAACATGAGCCAAGGCCTCAAGACATGAATTGAGGGTCCCTAATACACTACATTGATCCATTTTCAACAATGGATTGATCCAAGAAGCTTGATTCACAGGTTTCAATTTCATCAGAACCACCTTTAGGGTTTCGCGAGAAAAGTCAACTGTGCCTTTGACTTTTGAGCAAGACATGCTCCCAAACCTTGGGACATGATTCAATACACCCTATAACACCTATGAAATCAATCCATCAAGTTTGATTTAGGTCAAGGACTTGATTTCATAGAGGATCGCACAGTTTGGAATTCATCTGATAAAAAGTCAATTATGCCCAAAAGTCAAAGTTTGACTTTTTGATTTTTTGATCAATTATGGTCCCCTAACCCTAAAATGATGTTAATGTGTGATTGGAATCATCATTCATCAAGAAAAATCAAGAAAAGTGGGATAACTTGAAAAAGGGGTAACCATAAAAAACTTAGAAATTTTCCATGGATCATAACTTGAGATCCAAGCAACCATTTTGGCTGATCCAAAAATGGATTTGTAGCTCTCATGGCATACTTTAAAAGTGTCAACTACACCTCACTCCAATTCTTCATGGATTTTTAGTTATGGAGTGACCAAAATGAGAAAAACATGAAAATGCCACTTTTTCAAAATGTAAGGGCATTTTTCACTTAGATCCAAAAAGTTTCAAAACAAACTATGATCACACATATGTTGTATCATATGAGAGCTTTCCAAAATGGCCAAGAACTCCATCAAATCCCTTTTGAGCTAAGAGTTATGACAGTGGCAAGGCAGATTTGTGCATTTTGCTCGATTTGATCAAATTGTGCAAATGACAAACACGGTTATCCATCTGAACACCTCAGGGAGAGACCAAGGAGGGACAAACACTAATCCATAAGCCTCCCAAGTCTTTGGAACCAAAAGTAGCATGTCAAACCTAGAAATGCCTAAAAAGGGGACAAGACTCCAATTTTGTTTTGGAGCATTCAATGGATGCACCAAGGTGGCATGAATTGAGCCTTTTCCAACTGAATGAGTCAAGGATGATCTCTGAACTAAGGAACCAAAGGCCTGTGCTCTAACCTCTAGTCAATGGCTAGAGGAGACTTGAGATTCCAAAATGATCCAATTGGACAATGAGCTGCTGCAGTTGCCATTCACTATTGCTTGCAAAACAAACTTGCTCTACTATAAATAGAGCTCATTTGTTCTCAGTTTAAGTACACCAAAGCCATCAAACTGATGATTTACTCAAAATCTCTTCTTTCACTCCAAAATTTCCTTCCAAAGCAAGTCACTATAGGGTTTTGAGTTTGAGAGCCATTCCAACCAAACCAATCACACACACACACACACACCTCATAAACATCATATAGAAGTGATCCAAACACTTAAACAACATATGGAACAATAATCTCACAAAATCACCAGCCAATTGTTCAAGGTTTTAACCAAGTTGCAGCTGAGGTGCCATACTTTGTTCCAGTCCATTTCAGATCACTCGAAGCACTTAAACACTTCCATATGATGTAGGGAAGCTGTTCAGATCATCACAACTCATCTGTAACACCTCCAACTCAAAAATCACTTTGCCCTTGCTGTCACGACCTTAAAGTAAGCCTAAACTTGGTCATCTCTTAATCTATGTATATTTCCTCGCACAATACTTTTGCCAAATGTTCATAATCATGCATAGAATGTTTCCCCTCAATTAATTGCTTTGTTTGAATCGTGTATCAAAATTCTCAACCTTCATTCAAATTTTAGGGTTCTTGAGGTTTTGTCTTGATTTCTTATTCCATGCTTAAAATAAATGAAATTAAAGATCATAGACATGATCCTGAGGTGAAAACGAGTAGATTGATATGTGGATTGTGTGATTTTATCAAGTATTCAGTGAGATTGGTGAGAAAATGCAAATCTGCAGAAACAGAGGGGTGGCGCGTGTTATTGGCGCCTTTTTTTGAATATTTGAATATTTGAATTTTGTGATTTTATTTAATTGATTCAAAAATTAATTTCTCTCTGAGTTTTTATGATTTTGAGTTGATTCTTTTTTTAATAATTCACAAAAATGATAAATTATTTTATTTTTCCAAAAATTCCGAAAAATATTATTTATCTCATATACTTGATATTTTTGCGTAGACTTAATCTTTTATTTGTTTTTTAACATTTAAAATATTTTTTCCTCCTTGATTTTCCAAATTTAATTGGTTTCCAATCATTTTGTGGATATAAACATGATTTTTCAAACATTAATCCAAGATCACAACTTGTTTTTCATACATGTTTGATAATTTTTATTATTTTAATTAAATTCTTATTTAATTAAAATATATTTTGAAATTAATTTAGGGTTTTGATCTTAATCACCCTAAACAAATCATTTTCAAACACTCATGGGCCTCTAATAGAGTGTAAGACCCAACCCCTCTTGAAAACCAAAATATTTTGGGCCTCAGTGTATTGTATAAGTCTCGATACCGTCAAAAAGTTCGGCAAGATCGTCGTCTTTTTTTTAACAAAAATCTTTGGGCTTCTCTTAAGCTATAAGACCCATCTTTATTCATGTTCAAACCTTTTAGGCCTCTAATAGAGTGTAATACCCAATCCCCTTTTAACCAAAACAATTTTTTGCCTCGGATATTGTATAAGTCCCTCGGTGTTAAAAGAAAAATCTCGGCGCAATCGCCAGTTCAAAAAATCAAATCATCTGGGCCTACCCTCGTGTTGTAAGCCTCATTTCTTTTCTTTTCAAAATCTTTGGGCCTCTAATAGAGTGTAATACCCATCCCCTTGTACATAAAAAAAATTTGGGCCTCACATATTGTATAAGTCCCTCTGTACAGTTTTTAAAATAACGATGTGATCATCGTCAAAACTTGGGCCTCTCCTTGAGCTATAAACCCCAACAATCTTTTCAAAGCACTTTATCCTTTGATTTTGAATTCAAATATATGTTGTTATCGAAACTTTCTTTGTTGAACAACTAACAAAACAGTATGGAAGCTCTACAACGAGTAAGTGTTTATCTGCTTTCATTTACCGCTTTCATATGTATATAACTGTATTGTGGGGCTGTTTCACTATAAGTCTTCTTTCACATCCTTTTATATACCTGTCACATATCCACTGTGTAATACTAGTATAGTTATTTAGAGTTTTCCCCGACAACTACGTCTACCACTAGGTAAAGCCCCTTTGGTCGCTCTTAAATACAAACAAAACTAGATCCCCCGTAGGATTCCAGATACAGTCTTCCCTTCTCTTGGGGTTAAACAATATGGAACAAAGAGAAAGGCAGTATTCTTGGTGAACCTTTTCTCAGACTGTTACCCTTAGAAATTGTCAAAGAAACTTTAACTCCCCATAGATGATCTTTTCCCCGTGAATGACATCTCTTGAGTTTCTTCCAAATTCTCGAACTTTCCTGGAATGATCTCTTCTCTGTGAATTGCATTTCTTGAACTTCTCTTGGTTTGGGGACCCACAGGCTTCCTAAAAGCATCCCCGCCTCCTCTTGGGCATTGAACAAGAACCCTTCGGCTTCTTAGAAGTTCTCATGCCTTCTCTTGGGCTTAATACAAGGACCCTGACAACCTCTTAAAGGTATAAGACATAACTTAGTCATCCTTTGCTAGAACAGTCTTTCCAGTGTCAAAACTACGGCCATTTTAGGGTTGATACTCATCCCTTAATACATGCGCTTCCTCTTGGGCATTGTACAAAATATAACACTCTAGACTTGGACAGTCTAAACCTCTTGAGTCTCAAAGACATGCTCAAGTTCCTTTCAAAGATAGGAAAAAACACCGATCACCCTGGATCAATCTCCAGCCTAAACCCAGTCTCTCTCATGAGAGTTCCCCAAACTTGGACACGTTTCAGGATCTTAATAATCCTCAGCAGTAAACACAACCTCCTCTTGGGCTTTGTACAAATGATTCTCCCCAACGAAGATAACCTTTTCAGACTCTCTTGTTGATTCAACCACTTTTAGCCTCCGTCTTGGGCTTTGTACAAGACAGATAGTAAACACTCTCTTGTTGAGTCTAAAAAATTCTCTTGTTGAATCAACTTTTAGCCTCCTTCTTGGGCTTTGTACAAGACATATAAAAACACTCTCTTGTTGAGTATAAAAGACTTTCTTGTTGAGTCTGTTTCCTTTTAGCCTCAATCTCGGGCTTTGTACGAGACATCAAATCACTTTCTTGTTGAGTATAAAAGGCTCTCTTGTTAAGTCAATCACCCGTTCAAGACTCTCTTGTTGAGTCAACCTTTTTTAGCCTCCATCATGGGCTTTATACAGGACAGATAAAAGCACCCTCTTGTTGAGTCAAATCATTCCAGCCTCCATCTTGGGCTTTATACAAGATACATTCTCCCCAACGAAGTCAAAATTCCTTTTAGCCTCAATCTTGGGCTTTGTGCAAGACTGAAAGAACATTTCCCCCAGAAAAGTCAAACTTCCAGCCTCCTCTTAGGCTTTGTATAAAGAAACCCCCGGTTGAGTCAATCAACCTTTTAGTATCAAATTTGTGCTTTGCTCACAGCATACAAACATCAACAATTCCTCTTTAGAGATGACAAATTCTCTCTCTCAGCCAAAACCCTTTAGCTTCACACGTTGGGCTTTGAACAAGATACAAACCACCTTTAGCTTCATGTCTTGGGCTTTGAACAAGACACCAAAACAATCTCTTTCCTCCCATAGAATAGGAGGAACTACGATCACTCTGATTTTCCTGTTTCGTTAAACGAGAATACGTAGGCATAAGATTGCAAAATCTTAGTGAGCATACTAATAAAAAGCTTAGGTCCAATACCTTACCCAAAACATAAACAAAACTCACTCTCCCAGTTATACTTTCCAAAAAACTTTCCCAACCCATCAGCAGATAAACACTATCAATTACAAAGCAAGACCTAAAAGCTAACATCCTGTGGATAACCACATATAGGATGGGTAACTGACAACTACCCATTGTATAACCTGACCCCATACCCCCCAATCTCTTTTAAAGTGTTTGTTCAGTTAAACATTCGCGTGCAAGGTTAGTTTTAGATACCTTCCCTTTCCCTTCCAGCATCACGGGATAAATAAGAAATCAGAAAGTAGCACCCTTTCTCCACGAGGAGAAAACCCAAACTTCAGTGATAAGGTGGTCGCATCACCGGCAAAAATCGCTCGCTACAGGAAAATGGCGACTCTGCTGGGGAGTTATTTTATTTGTTAGGACTAGGCTATAGCTCTTAAGAGGTCTAGGATGTTAGTTTTAGGATAAATATATATATCACTTTTACTAATTGATATCCGTGTTTATTTTTCTACTAATGGTATTGCGAGTGATGTCGCATGTGGAAAGATTGAGTATACACCTAAGATAAGTGATGGCACTATACGAGTAATCTTATGGGGAGTGAATCACAGATAAGAGGTCTCGGTCGACCATCAAATCAGTGGAGATTCCCTTTACGGATTCAATGCCTATACGACTATGGTTGTTGAAAGAAGATTGTTCCACTGGGTTATCTGAGAAGCTGAGGATTTTAGTAGACTGAAACCATTTTGTAGTGCGGAAGCTATCGAAAATAGTTGTCACGCGATACTACCCTCATTTGAGATTACTCTAAGATACTACAGCTCGCTGGCGATCCGCTTGCTGTCGTTATCCCATGAGGGGTCAGTGATTTTGAGGACAGGTACAAAAAATAACCAGTATAAACCTTTAGGGATGTGTAGAGCCTTGACTTCATGACACCGACCCTTTGACCCCATGTTTTTTCTATGTTTTTGTGTGCTGCATTCATGCATTCATTTCATAAAAAAAACGTTAAAACAAAGAAAAATTTTCTCTTCTAGTCTCTCTTTTTCAAATTAAACTAAGATAATGATTGCAAATGTTAGATAAAGAGATTGCTAATAGATTTCGGTAGAAGGAAGACTCGCAAGTATACCTTCAAGGTTCCAAAATTAGAGGATTTAAGAGGTCTGGCGAGGATGATAACCAACCCTGAGGCTTTCAGAGCTAAGTACGAGGGACTGCTGTCCCTGTTAAGGGTCCATGTAATCGAAGGAATTTTGTCCACACTAATCCAGTTCTACGATCCGGTCTATCACTGTTTCACATTCCCGGATTATCAAGTAGCACCAACACTAGAGGAGTACACTCACCTGACTGATTTGCATATTACTGACCAAGCTCCCTTTTTCGAACTGGAAGAAATTCCAAAGGATCAAACCATTCCAAGAGGAATATAATTAGACGAGTCAGAAGTTAGGACTCACATGATTATTGAGGGTGGTATCCAGGGTTTGTGTGCCCAGTTCTTAATAAAGAAAGCTCTGTACTTTGCTAGTATAGGGAACGTGGCCGCTTTCGAAAGCATATTTGTTTTGCTTACCTACGGGTTATTTTTGTTTCCCAACATCGATAACTTTGTAGATACCAATGCCATTAAGATTTTTCTGATTGGAAACCCTGTACCGACCCTGCTCGCAGATGCTTATCATTTTGTACACTTAGGGAATTTGTACAGCAGAGGAATGATCACATGCTGTGTACCCCTGCTATATAAATGGTTTATTTCCCATTTGCCAAAGTCTGGTGCATTTTTGGATCAAAAGAATACTTTACGTTGGTCGCAGAGAATCATGTCTCTTACCAACTCTGACATCGATTGGTACAATCGAATCTATGACAAGATCAGAGTCATTGACCGTTGTGGAAATTTCCCAAATGTACCCGTCATAGGAATTAAAGGAGGAATCAATTATCATCAAGTTTTGGTTCGTCGTCAATTTGGATACCCGATGAGGCATGTCTCGCGTAATGCTCATCTGGAAGGTCTTTTCTTCAAGGAAGGAGAAAATGACAGGGCACTAAAGACAGAAATAGTGCATGCCTGGAAACACGTTCATAGGAAAGGAAGGGAGTCTCTAGGAAAACCGAACTGCGTCTCTGTGGAACCTTATCTCCACTTGGTACAAACTAGAGCCCTCAAGCCGAGGATGCCTTACCCTCGTCTGGAAGTTCTTCCATTAAGGGACCCTGTCCTTTATTTTATGTCTGATACGGAAAAACTTCAGGTTACTCTCAACAAAGTTCAACAGGAGAAAAGGTCTTGGAAGAATAAGTACCGTATTCTCAATGTGGAGTGCAAAAAAATACAGCAACTGTTAAGAGAAAAAGATTCTCTGATTGAGATTTTAGAGCAACATGCTGTAGAAAATCAAGAGGACCAGAGGAATTTGCTCACTCCTTTCACTTGGCAAAGGAATGACAACCCGACAACGGCTCAACAGCCCAAGTCAAAGAAAAGTAAAGTACCAGAACCAGCACCTGAGCTCTCCTCAGAGAGGACTCGAGACCCATAAGTTTAGATTTCCTTTTACAGCACTATGTAAATTACTGTATTTCTTTTTCGCAGTCTTTGAACTCAATAAAATGGGGTTTCCCCACTGTTTGATATTTGCAATCCAATTGTCGAAGTTTAGTTTGATTAAACAAAAAATTAATTAAAATATAATTATTGCATTCATCATTCTCGCATAACGCATTCTTCTTACCTACGAATCTCACGTTTGCGTCTCGATTCTAGAGTCAAATTATCTCATTCGTACAATACTCGGGCCAATCAACAGAAAAAGATGGATGATCTCGAGGAAGAGAACAGAGAGTTGAGGGAAGAGATCGACACCCTGAAAGAGGATCATTTGAAAGCTTCATAACGACATGCAAGCTCTAGCAGAAGCTCAGATGCAACAACAAAGACTGTGATCTCAGAGATCACATCAATGCCCATAGTGGAAAAGTATGATCCTCAGTATTACATGCCTAAAGATCGTCCATGGGGTATGCCTATTAACTTTATCCCGAAAGGATATGTTCCACCGATCACTGAAGATTAGGGAACCACAACAGGGACCGCAGGGCCTGAAGGTTACAAACTTCAGGAAAGTGAAGATGCCAGGGGCTTGACGGTAACTCCTGAAGGTTACAACCTTCAGGAGAGGGAAGGACCTAGAGTCACTGCCATGATGACTATACCACCACCCGTGGTACACACTGTCCCAGAAGGACAGATTCCACAGATACCTTCTGGTTGAAACGAAAGTGTGTTTGACAGAATGAATGAGTTCCAGGAACAGTTCCTGGAGATGCAGAAAGAACTACAAGCCCTTCGCGGTCAGGATCTATTCGGAAAGGACGCCGCAGACCTTTGTTTTGTCCCCAATGTGAAAGTTCTGCACAAGTTCAAAGTGCCCGAATATGAAAAGTACAAGGGTAACTCTTACCCTCAAAGCCATTTGGTGATGTACGCTTAGCGGATGTCAACTCAGACAAAGAACCAATAGCTACTGATCCATTATTTCCAGGATAGTTTAACCGGTGCCGCACTCAAATGGTACATGGGTTTAAACTGCACTAAGATCGGCACTTTCGGAGATCTTGGCGCTGCTTTCGTTCTACAATATAAGTATAACTTGATATGGCACCGAAGAGAGATCAGCGCAGAGCCATGTCGCAAAAGGACAGGGAAACCTTTAAGGAGTACGCTCAGAGATGGCGTGAAGTTGCCGCCCAGATTTGTCCACCTCTTGAGGAAAAAGAGACGAAAAATATACTTTTAAAAACCTTGAGCTCATTTTACTACGACAGAATGGTCGCCAGTGTGCCCAGTGACTTTACTGAAATGGTAGGCATAGGAGTTCGTCTCGAGGAAGCAGTCTGAGAAGGACGTTTAGTTAAAGTCGCTGGATCATCAAGTAGTACAAAACGATACGATAGTGCTCTCCCTAAGAAAAAATAGCAAGATATTGGCAATATATCTCTCGGAAAGCAAAGGCGGCGGTACCAACCAGTAGCAGCTGTAACACCTTCTATCAACTCTGCGCCTGTTCCTACGTATCAACCTCAGGTTGCTCAAAGCCAACCGAATCAATAGCAATATCAGCAAAGGACACAACAACCTCTTCAGCAGGCTCGTCCTCAGTACAACAACAATCGTACAACGCGACCACCAGGGTTCGACCCTATACCGATGTTGTACGCATAACTGTTTCCATTATTACTGGTCAAGGGGCATATCCAAACTAGGTCTCCTCTTACAGTACCAGAAAATCCGCCTTTTTGGTTCAAAGCGGATTAGACTTGTCCTTACCATCAAGGAGGACCGGGGCATAACATAGAAAACTGTCTCAGTTTCAAATCCGATGTGCAAAAGCTTGTTAGGAGCGGGGTCTTATCCTTCAAGGATACAAATCCTAATGTTCTCACGAACCCATTACCTCAACACGAGAAAGCTGCGGTAAATTTGATAGGGAAGACTCCAACAACAGCTATCAAATTCATGACGTACTCTTATTAAGGGCCAACTTGGTCAAGATGCATCGTAGACAAAGCGGATACGGGCATGTACCATCTCAAAATTATCACCAGTGTGATATCTGCTCCAAAAATAATCAAGGATGTTCTGTGGTGCAATCAGCTCTACAGGAACAATTAGATCTTGGATGGATCCAAGAGCATCGAATTCGTGATGTCAACATGACTTATGAAAATTCCAACATCATCCAGAACCACGACATATGTGCGATGAATGTCAACTTAGTGGCAATGCACTCAAGGCAAAGCCAATATCATAATCTACCGCGACACGATTACAATTCATGTCTGACTTGCTCGGGAAACAAACAGGGATGCTCTTTTGTACAAGATGTTCTCCAGCGTCAGATGGATCTTGGGTGGATCTAGGACTACCATGATAGAAATCCTTATTAGGTTAAAATGATTCAAATCTTTGATATTCGTTTGATGAATACCAGCTTGGTGGAGCTACACGCCAAGCACGTCCAACTTGGTTTTCTCACTTCACATGATTATCTGAGTTGTAAAGTATGTTGTGGGAGTAACCAAGGATGTGCTCTCATTCAAAGAACTTTACAACACTTGTTAAACCATTGGTGGCTTCCGATCTATCTAGACGAAGACATGCAACAAATCAGTGTGACAAATGGGAACCCTACTAGATATCAAAATCAGGATGTTCGATCTATGGAAATAGACATAGTAAGGTTGCACTGCATTCAAAGTGGATGTGTCCAGGTGCCACCACACGATTACGAGCGCTATAGAGTCTGCTCGGAAAATAATCAAGGATGTTACCTCGTGCGAGCAGCCCTTCAAAGTCAGTTGGTTCCCAAGGAGATTCAACCGTGTCCAAGTTCTGGATCAATCAACTAGACGCTAGACTATTTGGCTTATCAAATTAAGGATGTTGTCGTGATCTCTGATCACGAAAGGACCAAAGATGTTTATAACATCATCCCTCTACTTGACGAATCGAAGGTTCTTAACCAGGAATTGATTGAAGTTACTTACGACAGTTAGAAAAATCATAAGGCTCCTGTAGTTATCTATCTACCAGGACCAGTGTCGTACAAATCCGATAAGGCGATCCCTTTCAAATACGGTGCAACAACAATTAAGAATGGAAAGGAAATTCCATTACCCTCCATCGTAAATATTGCAGACATTAGTCAAGTAACACAGAGTAGTCGAATCTTCAACAAAGGAGTTGGAGAACCTAACAGAGAAAGGCAACCTCAAACGGAAGCTCCCAATTCACCAGTCGGTCAATCCAGTGATCCCGGCCTTTCAAAGAACGATGATGCGAGGCTGAAGCTCATCCAAAGGAGTGAATACAACATTATTGATCAGCTGTTACAAACTCCTTCAAAGATCTCTGTGTTATCTCTTTTACTTAGTTCCGAAGCCCACAAAGAGGCTCTACAGAAAGTCTTAGAGCAGGCCTTTGTGGAACAGGATGTGTCGATAAGGCAATTCGACACTATCGTCTCTAACATCACTTCCTGCAACAAATTGGGGTTTAGTAATGAGAAATTTCCAGAAGAAGGTAAAAGTCACAACATGGCGCTCAATATCACAGTCAACTTCCAGGACGATGCCTTAGCCAGCATACTGGTAGATACCGGATCGGCTCTCAACGTCATGTCGAAGTCCACTCTAATGCAACTATCATTCAAAGGATCTCCGATTAGAAGCAGTGAGGTCGTCGTCAAAGCATTTGACGGGTCCTGAAAAACGGTTATCGGCGAAGTCGTCCTTCCCATAACTATCGGTCCTCACACTTTCCAAGTCACTTTCCAGGTCATGGACATCTGGGCAACATACAGCTGTCTGTTGGGAAGACCTTGGATATACCAAGTTGGGGCGGTTACTTCGACACTTCACCAGAAGCTGAAGTTCGTTAAGAATGACCAACTCGTCACGGTCTGTGGAGAACAAGCCTTGATTGTGAGTAACCTATCATTGTCTACTTGTGTAGAACCCGAGGAGGTTATTGGAACTCAGTTCCAAGCGCTTTCGATGAGCAATAAGAATCAATCATAAAAAGGAACATCGATCTCCTCGTACAAAGATGCTCTCGAGGTGATCCAAAGTAACAATGCAAAGGGATAGGGATAGCTTGGCATCCATACTGATAATAAAACAAAGAAGGGTCTTGGTTTTTCTGCAACCTGTACCCAGACTACCGCTAATGGTGAAAGTCTTCATCCCATTCAGAACTTCTTCCATAGTGGAGGTTTCCTTCACCCAGTATCTCAAGAAGTACATACCATCAACGAGGGAGATTCCTATGACACAGATGAGGAATGGATGTCCTATCTTAACGAGGACGGTTATATGTCTCAGGAAAAGGTGCCTATGCCATTTTGCTATCCCGCACAGAGTCTGAGATATATACCAAGGTCAGATGTCAAGATGATATACAGAGATTGTGATCCAGAAGGATGTCATGTTCCACCAAACTCATTAGAGGAAGACACTCTGATGAAAGACAGCTTTGACCATGACTATTATGGCCCGATGGATGGTTTGCCTATCTGGCAGCTGTACCCAGGAGACTTGGGGCAAGAAAATCAGCCGAACAATGAAAATCAGCTGAGCATCATTGGAAAAAATACCTGCGTCCCCACCATGTCATGGGATCAACACTCAAATAATTCAGAAAATATCCAGTGCGACGATGAATTTGCAAAGTTTGTAGGACTAGAGTTCATCAACTATGCCTTTCCCGAGCTCAACGTCATCGAGAGAGATGACTCCTCCAGTTCCAAAGAAGTGTGGGACACCTTAGGACAACCGAGTGGCAAGTACGACTTCTTGGTCAAGTACACTGCTCCTGAAAGCTCTCGTATCAGGCTCAAGGACATCCAGCCAACTTGATGGGGAGATTTTCCTGAGAGCACAAATACTATGCAAAATACAACTGAGGAATCCTCCTACGACAACTCTGTCTGGGAGACAGATTCCAATGATCCTGCTCCAGAAGAAATCAGCATTATTTCTGAAGACAAATCAAGGAAGATACCAGACTTTGTCATTCACCGAGGAGTACACCGCCAATGGGTTGCAGTCGATGTTCCGAAGATCGTTCATAAGTCCAAGTAATGGCCATCTTGGTTTTAACCTTTCGCCCTGCCCAGGTGAAACGGATGTTTTGATAGGTCTCACTTTCTATAAATATCCCTCTTCGCTTCGCCCAAAGCGACAGAGTTTTTTTTATAAGGCTGTAGTTTCAAGAATAACGTCATTCTGTAATTCCCGCATTAATTGTTGTTTTCTCTTTTAGCTTTTTCAGAAAATGGTAATCCTAAAAAACAATTCAAAATAATAAAAACAAGCAGTAAAAAAAATACACTGCACACACTCTTGCATTTCTCTCTATCTCTTCTAAAAAACAATCATCACGTCATGCAGATTGCTTGTTTTAAACCCCATTGAAACATACGATCCAATTCCTTCTCCCAACTTTGAATTCTCGGTATTAGAGGCCGAAGAAGAAGATGACAAAGAAATTCTAGAGGAGATCTTCCGATTACTCAAACAAGAGGAAAGGTTCATCAAACCTCACAAAGAACTGTTGGAAACGGTCAACTTGGGTTCAGAAGAAGAGAGAAAAGAAGTCAAGATTGGAGCACTGCTAAGTCCGACTGTCAAAGAAACTTTGATAAAGCTTCTCAAAGAGTTTCCCGATGTATTCGATGTGAGAATAAGATTTGGTTCTGCAATATTATCTCTAAGTTTTGATGATAACAGATAAATATTTGTATGAACAATTTTGTGCAACTAATGTTGTTATGAGTGAGAACCTAGCAAACAGGTTCTGCTTCCGTAATTTAGCGCAATGCTCAATGTAAGATGTTTCGAAGAACAGAACTCAACTCGAAGATGAGACAAGGGTTCTGATGAAACAAAGTCAATTGCTAAAGCCTCACAAGAAGTTCTGAAGACTCCAAAGACAGGCTCTGAAGATTCGGAAGACTTAAAGCAGAAAAGGATAACGCTCTTAAAGACCAAGTACTGAAGTTATGAAGACTGATTCCTAATGGACTTCTTCAATCAACGAAAGACTTGAAGCATTAGATATTCTGCTATAAAGATTCCACTCATGCTTCATTAAATTAACATCAGAAGCCTCTGGATATGAAGAAAGTTGATTTAAGAGAACAAGGTTCAAAAGACAAGTTTTGAAGATTCTGGAAGCGCAAAGCTGATGATTCAAAGGCTTGATAATCACAAGAACCATACAATGTTTTCCCTTCTTACTCACGCTCACAAAAATCCTATGATGTTGAGAAGCCGAGAAAAAATACCACATTGTACAGCTGTACCACATTACAACGTTAAAATTCTCGAAGACTGTGCAAAATACAAACAAGACAATCTGACACAGACAGGACGCACTGCATGCAGAAGATTTTGTACCTGTCCTCACGCTTCCAAGCCGTAAGCCTACTTAGCTATCATGATTTCATTTCAACGGCTCTTTTCACTCAGCTATAAAAGGAAGCTCAAAGACTTGAAGAAAAATATACATGTGAACAACGACAATACCTTCTAACTCAGTTCTTTCTTAAGTCATTTCTGGTCTAAAAGCGTGTTTACGTTATCAACTTGATAAGAAGCAATTCTCTGTAAACTTATTGTGTTTGAACTTAAAGTTGTATTCCTTAAGAGAGTCTTAGTGATTAGATCTCTTGAGGAGTCTAGGACGTGCGTCTTAGAGGTTGTGCCTTGAGTAAGACCTGTGTGGTTGGATTATTTGAGAAGTCTAGAACGTGTGATTTCTAGAGGTTGTTGTTAGTCACCAGTTGTGTTGCTCGTGCAGTGTACTATTTTGTTGAATAGTGGATTAAGACCTCGTTGAGAGAGGCAAAATCACCTTGGCGGGTGGACTAGACTAACTTCAGAGATACTCAGGTTAACTAGTATAAACATAACATGTTTATATCTTTTTGTTTAACTAAGCCGTTGTTCTTTAGAAAAAGGGAAAAAGATTTTAAAGAAAGTTACTCAAAAGAAACAATTATTTTTGAAAAACCAATTCAAACCCCTCTTTCTTGCATTTTTCACACCTTCAATTGGCATCAGAGCTCCTATTCTGAAGTGATAAAAAGATTGAATTTTTATCAAGCACTTAACAGTGTTCAGTATCGATCCAAGTGTGAAAAACAATGACTACACCACCACTAAGAACTTCTGAAACAAATGTCATTGAAAGAGAATCTTACACTGCAAAACCTCATATCTTTGATAGTGAAAAGTTTGACTATTGGAAAGATAGAATTGAAAGTTATTTCTTATCATTTGATCTAGATCTATGTGATCTAGTACTTGATGGCTACAGTCATCCAGTAGATTCTGTAGGTAAAAAGATTGAAAGAAGTGAGTTTACAGATGCTCAGAAGAAAACCTACAAAAATCATCACAAAGCAAGAACTATTCTGTTGAACGCAATTTCTTATACTGAGTATGAGAAAATCACAAACAAAGAAACTGCAAAATCCATCTTTGGCTGTCTTCGTATGAATCACGAAGGAAATGCTAAAGTCAAGGAGACAAAGGCTCTTGCGCTAATCCAGAAATACGAAGTCTTTAAAATGGAAGAAGATGAGTCTGTTGAAACCATGTTCTCAAGGTTACAAATGCTTATTGCCAGACTCAGAGTTATAAACAAAGGCTATTCTACTGCTGATCATGTCAAGAAAATCATCAGAAGTCTTCCAGTAAAATGGAGACCAATGGTGACTGCCTTGAAAGTTGTAAAGGATTTGAATAATATCAGTCTTGAAGAACTTATCAGTTCTTTAAGAAGTCATGAAATAGAGCTTCAAGGAGATGAACCTCAGAAGAAACACAAATCCATTGCACTAAAAGTAAAACTAGAAAAGAAGAAAGCTTATCAGGAAGAAGAAGAGATGGAAGAATCTGAAGAAGATTCAGAAGAAGACGATATATCACTCATATCAAGGAAGATAAGTCAACTTTGGAAGTATAGAAGGAACAAGTTCAAAGGACCAAGGAGAAGATTCGAATCTACATCTGGTCAAAGAAGAAACTATGGAAAAGATATTACGTGTTTTGAATGCAAAGAACCTGGACATCTCAAATATGATTGTCCAAAGCCCAAGAAAGAAGAAAGACCTAGGAAAACCAAAATGGGTCTCATGGCAACATGGGATGACTCAGAATCTGAAGATGATGCTGATGAAAGTCGGGTCAACATGGCATTCATGGCAGAAACCATAAGCAACTCGTCAGAGGAAGAACTATCAGACTCCGACGATGAAAGAGAGGTACTTTCTTCCTTATCACGTTCTGAACTTGAATTAGGATTAACTGAACTTATCAAAAGATATCAAAATCTTCAAAGCAAATTCAAAATCCTGAAAAAAAAACTTTTTAGTTTCTTTAGAAGATCTTACTAAAAATAAGAAAATCATCTCTGAGCAAAATGAGAAAATATTTGTCTTAGAAAACTCAAATTCTATCCTGAAATGTAAATTATCTAAGGTAGAAGAAGAAATGGTCTCAAACTCAGCTAACACTAGTAAAGAAGACAAATATGATAACACATTTAAAAACTTTCTTGCCAAAAGCGTAGATAGAAGCAAAATGGCTTCACTGATCTATGGAGTCAGTAGAAATGGTAGCAGAGGTCTAGGATATTCAGGACCATCTCAACCATATGATGAAACCAAAAACATCAAAATAATACCTCTGTCCAAACAGTTTACTCCCTCTGGTACTAATCTTAAACATTTAGAACCAAAAGGTTCAAACTCTAAGATTACACGTACACATCCACTAAAGAAGTACTCTAAACACAAACACTATGCACAAACTCCACACCGTTTTGCTAACGTAAGGAAGTCTAAAGGGATCAGAACCTTTAGAAAAACTAATGTGAAATGACCCACAAAATGGGTACCTAAAAACAAGATAATTTATGTTGCAGATATCCTTAATAGCTCCATTGAAACACCAGTCATGGTACCTAGACAGTGGATGCTCGCGACACATGACGGGAGAAAGGCTTATGTTCCAAGATCTGAAACTTAAACCTGGAGGCGTGGTCGGTTTCGGAGGAAATCAGAAAGGAAGAATCATTGGCTCCGGAACCGTTGGAAATGGTAAGCTTCCTTCCATTAAAAATGTTTTGTTAGTAGAAGGTCTAATGCATAATCTGTTGTCAATAAGCCAACTTAGCGACAGTGGTTATGATCTCATTTTTAATCAAACATCTTGTAAAGCGGTAAGTCAGAAGGATTGATCTGTCCTATTCAACTGAAAGAGGAAAAACAACACTTACAAAATTAAGTTATCTGATTTAAAACATCAAAATGTAAAATGTCTTCTTTTTGTAAACGAAGAGCAATGGGTCTGGCACAGACGTCTTGGCCATGTCAATCTGAGAAGAATCTCTCAACTTAATAAGCATGTCAGAAAGGAAAGTTTTCAAAAACCTCTTTCAAAGCTAAAAATGTTGTTTCCACCTCCAGATCGTTGGAACTTCTTCACATTGATCTGTTTGGTCCTGTAAAAATGGCCTATCTCAATGGTAAGAAATATGGACTAGTCATCGTTGATGACTACAGCAGATGGACATGGGTAAAATTCTTAAAACACAAGGATGAATCACATTCTGGGTTTGCTTCCTTCTGCACTCAAGTACAAAATGAGAAAAATTGTAAAATAGTCAGAGTAAGGAGTGATCATGGTGGAGAATTTGAAAATAAAAACTTTGAGGAACTTTTTGCTTCACATGGAATATCTCACGATTTTTCTTGCCCTAGAACTCCATAACAAAACGGAGTTGTAGAAAGAAAGAATCGAACTTTGCAAGAAATGGCACGCACCATGATCCAAGAAACTGACATAGCTAAACATTTCTGGGCGGAAGCAATCAACATAGCATGCTATATTCAAAATAGAATCTCTATAAGACCTATCTTGAATAAAACTCCATATGAATTATGGAAGAATAAATTACCCAACATTTCTTATTTTCATCCGTTTTGATGTGTTTGTTTTATGCTTAACACTAAAGAAAATCTTAGCAAGTTTTATTCCAAAGCACAGAAGTGTCTGTTGTTGGGATACTCTGAACGTTCGAAAGGCTATAGAGTTTACAACACAGAATCAAGAATTGTGGAGGAATCCATTCATGTTAGATTCAATGACAAGCCTGACTCAGAAAAGTCAGAGCTAGTTGAGAAACTTGCAGATTTAGAAATCAGATTCTCTGAATCTAAGGAAAAGGTAGAGGAAGTCAAAGAATAGCAAGATCTTACACCAGAAACCACTGAAGTAACTCCAACTACCTCATCTCAACGAAGAAGAAGATTGTCCACATCCCATCCTGAGGAACTAATTCTGGGAAACAAAGATGCTCCTATTAGAACCAGATCATCCTTTAGACCATCAGAAGAAACACTTGTAGGACTAGTGTCGTTGATAGAACCAACTACAATAGAAGAAGCTCTCATGGACAAAGACTGGGTTCTGGCTAAAAGAAGAACTTAATCAATTCTCCAAAAATGATGTTTGGGATCTAGTTCCTAAACCTAAGAATGTTCATGTCATAGGAATCAAGTGGGTATTTAGGAACAAGCTAAATGAGAAGGGAGAATTTGTCAGAAACAAAGCACGACTTGTTGCTCAAGGATACAGTCAACGGGAAGGAATTGACTACAACGAAACATTTGCTCCAGTTGCAAGACTTGAAGCAATACGTTTGTTAATATCCTTTTTAGTAAATCATGACATCACTCTCTATCAAATGAATGTTAAGAGCGCATTCTTAAATGGCTATATATCAGAAGAAGTTTATGTCAAACAACCTCCTGGTTTTGAAAATTCAGAAAAATCAGACTCTGTTTTTAAACTTAAAAAATCACTCTATGGTTTAAAACAAGCTCCCAGAGCTTGGTATGAAAGATTAAGCATGTTTTTACTAGAAAACAATTTCACCAGAGGAAAGGTTGACACAACAATTTTCTGCAAGACATATAAGAATGACATTTTCATTGTTCAAATCTATGTTGATGACATTATTTTTGGTTCTGCTAACTCTTCTCGATGTCAAGAATTTTCAAAGTTAATGCATGCCGAATTTGAAATGAGTCTCATGGGAGAACTAAAGTTCTTCCTTGGAATTCAAATTGATCAAAGATCAGAGGCCACTTACATTCATCAAACCAAGTACACAAAAGAACTTTTGAAAAAGTTCAATATGATGGATTGCAACATTGCTAAAACACCAATGCATCCAACGTGTGTCATGGGAAAGGAAGAAACATGAGTTAAGGTTTTTCAAAAACTCTATCGTGGTATGATAGGTTCTCTCTTATATCTAACTGCTTCTAGACCTGATATATTATTCAGTGTACATCTATGTGCTAGATTCTAATCAGATCCAAGAGAATCACATTTAACCGCTGTCAAACGAATTCTAAGGTATCTGAAAGGAACAACTAACCTTGGCCTGATGTATAAGAAAACATCAGAGTATACTCTTTCTGGTTACTGCGATGCAGACTATGCGGGAGACAGATTAGAAAGAAAGAGCACATCAGGGAACTGTCAGTTCTTAGGAAGCAATTTAATCTCATGGTCAAGCAAGAGACAATCTACAATTGCTCTCTCAATAGCTGAAGCAGAATACATATTAGCCTCCCTATGCAGTACTCAAATGCTATGGATGAAAAATCAGCTGGAAGACTATCAGATATATGAGAGTAACATTCCTATCTTCTGTGATAATACTGCTGCTATCTGCTTAATTAAAAATCCAATTTTGCATTCTAGGGCTAAACATATAGAAATAAAACATCATTTTATTAGGGACTATGTTCAGAAGGGAACTCAATGCTTAAAATTCATTGATACAGACCATCAGTGGGCTGAAATTTTCACAAAACCCTTAGCTGAAGATAGATTTCTAATTATTTTAAAACATCTAAATATGAAATACTGTTCAGAATAAAATATTTTCAGAACCTCATGAGAAAAGCATTTTTCATCAGAACCACTTTCTTAACGCATCACAAGTTCTGATAATTTTGTGACATGTCATATTTTCAGAAAAATTATCTTTGCACGTGATTTAAATAAAAATTAAGTCACTTTAACTATTCAAATTAAATAATTAGCATTTCTCTTGAGATTGATTCAACTATCGCATTTACTAGCTTATCCCCTCAAGAGTGCGTCTGTCCTTTAAACCCTCGAGAATTTTTTTTTTCACAAACCGTAAAACGATAATCAACTCTCATCTAATTCTCTCTCTATCTATCACTCCCTCAAAATCAACTTAAAGATCAACCCTCAATTCCTTCTTACCACCGTAAGGATGAACACTCATTAACAAGACACCGTTCAAATCTCCCAAGAACTACCATCCTCATCAATCAAACCCACTACTACTCTATCAACGGCTGAACCAGTTGGTTCAGATCCATTAAATCTTCCCTCAATTGATGCAAACCATGTCACCCAGAGAACTCGCTCTGTGACATGTGTGACACATACAAATGACCTAACTGTTCTGAAAGAGCTAGATGTCGATTTCGACAACCTCTCTGATAATGGGTTTAACCTAATTGATCAATTGGGCGCTCAAGAATGGAAGAATTACTTTGATAGACTAAGAGGTCCATGCTTTGATGATCTAGTGAAATAATTTTGGAGACATGCAGATACAGACGAATTCCATGTGGTATCTTTTGTTCTGGAGCAGAAAATTATCATCACTGAGAGATCTATCTCCGAATTACTAGGAATGAAGTTCTTGGAAGTAAAAATGGACTACAAAAGTAAAAACTTGCGCGACAACCTAAGGATATGGCACAAGATCTTTCTTGGATGCATCAATCCAAGACCGGCAAAGAGTGCTACAGATTTTGCCAACGCAAATAAAAAACACATGCTGTACTACCTGCACAAACATGAGAAAATGTGCCTTCCCTCCATTCTATTCTACTATTTAAGGAATATGGTGCGTAAAACCAGAACAACAGCCTCACCAGAAAAGAATATTGTCAACTACATTCCCTTTGGAAGACTGATCTTTGACATCCTGGTTGAATGCGGATTAGTGGATTATCTGACCAAGGAAGCAAATTTCACGGAGTATCTGAATAAAAGAGTTGGAGAAGTTTTCAATGCTGTAAATCTTAAACATATGAAGATGATTGCAAATGTAGAGGTGAAACCAACACCTATTTCTCCTGACACGGTGAAAAAGATCAGGAATCTAGTGGGAAACTATCGATTCTACCGCAAAGAAGATAATCCAACATCAATAGCCTCTTACATTGCCATAATGAGAGAAGCAGAATCCAGAATTGAAGAAGTTGTCCCTCAGTCAAAGCATATTACCAGGAGCAAGAGGAAGCTTGCTGAAGAGGATGCAGAGGGTAAAAAGAAGAAAAAGGATGAAACTGAAATCTCCATAAAAGAAGCCCTTCTTCTTGAGAAAATCAATAAAGTTGATGCAAATCCATCTGTGGCTACACCATCTATATCAATCACCTCTACCTCCAATCCACAAGTAAGGTTTAAACCACCATCTTTCTCTATTCCTTTACCAACCACTAATCAATCAACCAACAGTCCTTCAATAACTACCCCAACCCTGTCCGAGATTGTTTCAACAACTACCTCAACAATTCAGCCAAATAAACTAGAACCAACAAACCAAATCTCTGAATCTCTAGCTCCCATTACTGAATCTAGCTCTGAAGGAACCTCCTATGAGTCTCTAGAAATTATCTTACCAGAAAACCTCATGAACTCTGACAATCTAGAAGTCAACTCTCTGAACAATCAACAACAACCACCTGAACCTGCTGCTACTGAGATTAACTTATCTCAGCAAACACCATCTGAAACCAACTCTGATAAATTCAACCTCGCTCTGGTTGTCTACAATACTCCACCTCCAACTTCCTTTGAAGAATGTATAAGTCAATTTCATGGCAAAGCACTTGAGAAGTTTGCTAGGTTAAGAGCGGAACTTTGTACAAGCACAAAGCTCATGGAACTTGAGAGTTCCTGTCAAAGTTTTCAAAAATGGCTAGACATGGAACTTACAAGAATTGTAAGTTTCTCAAACACAACCATAACTGCTGAACTAGAAAAAGCTAAGGAGAAAGCAGAAGCTGAAGCAAGAGTCAGAGTACTCAAGTTCTTAGCTGATAAGCAGAAAGAAGCTGAAGAAAAAGCTGCTAAAGAAGCAGAAGAGCAAGCTGCTAGAAAGGCACGAGAAGCTGCAGAGGCTGAAAAAGCTAAAGAAAGTGTTATGATTGCTTCCACCTCTGATCCTGTTATCAAGCGTCTGGGAGACGCCGTTGATGAAATCAGAACAGAACAGAAGAACTTCAGAGAAAGGTTTGACAAGCAAGATACTATCAATGAAAATCTTCAGATCATGATAAAGAAAATCTGGGTCAAACTGTCCTCTGACAGCAAATAAACCTCTGTTTTTCTTTTAAGCTTTAGTTCTGTGTTTTTTACTCTTGGTCTACCCTATGTTTATCTTTTTGATTCATGACAAAAAGGGGGAGAAAGTAATATGAATGTGATAATTTTGATCCAATAGTCATTCTCTGAAAACAATGCTGCTTACATGCTAACAGATAAATCTGTCATCTCTATTAGATTGTTTCTCTGTATGTTTTCTTCTCTGTGCAGATAACTCAGAATTCTAATGATGGAGAAAGACTCAAAAGGTTAATGAAGTCAGGGGGAGCCCTTACAAGAACCTTAGTCTAATACTAGGGGGGAGCATTTCATAAAAAGGATAAGCTATCCCAAAAACCTTTTCATCTTCCCTGTATTATATATATCAAAATTGTGTCATCAAATTATATAGTTTTGTCATCAACAAAAAGGGGGAGATTGTGAGAACAAGATTTGGTTCTGCAATATTATCTCTAAGTTTTGATGATAACAGATAAATATTTGTATGAACAATTTTGTGCAACTAATGTTGTTATGTGTGAGAACCTAGCAAACAGGTTCTGCTTCCGTAATTTAGCGCAATGCTCAATGTAAGATGCTTCGAAGAACAGAAATCAACTCGAAGATGAGACAAGGGTTCTGATGAAACAAAGTCAAATTGCTAAAGCCTCACAAGAAGTTATGAAGACTCCGAATACAGGCTCTGAAGATTCGGAAGACTTAAAGCAGAAAAGGATAACGCTCTTAAAGACCAAGTACTGAAGTTCTGAAGACTGATTCCTAATGGACTTCTTCAATCTACAGAAGACTTGAAGCATCAGATATTCTGACATAAAGATTCCACTCATGCTTCATCAAATTAACATCAGAAGCCTCTGGATATGAATAAAGTGGATTTAAGAGAACAAGGTACAAAAGACAAGTTCTGAAGATTCTGGAAGCGCAGAGCTGATGATTCAAAGACTTGATAATCACAAGAACCATACAATGTTTTCCCTTCTTACTCACGCTCACAAAAAACCTATGATGTTGAGAAGCAGAGAAAAACTGCCACACTGTACAGCTGTACCACATTACAACGTTAAAATTCTCGAAGACTGTGCAAAATACAAACAAGACAATCTGACACAGATAGGACGCGCTACATGCAGAAGATTTTGTACCTGTCCTCACGCTTCCAAGCCGTAAGCCTACTTAGCTATCATGATTTCATTTCAACAGCTCTTTTCACTCAGCTATAAAAGAAAGCTCAAAGACTTGTAGAAAAATATACATGCGAACAACGACAATACCTTCTAACTCCATTCTTTTTTTAGTCATTTCTGGTCTAAAAGCATGTTTACCTTATCAGCTTGATAAGAAGCAATTCTCTGTAAACTTATTATGTTTGAAATTAAAGTTGTATTCCTTAATAGAGTCTTAGTGATTAGATCTCTTGAGAAGTCTAGGACGTGCGTCTTAGAGGTTGTGCCTTAAGTAAGACCTATGTGGTTGGATTACTTGAGAAGTCTAGAACGTGTGAGTTCTAGAGGTTGTTGTTAGTCACCAGCTGTGTTGCTCGTGCAGTGTACTATTGTGTTGAATAGTGGATTAAGACCTCGTTGAGAGAGGCAAAATCACGTTGGCGGGTGGACTAGAATAACTTAAGAGATTCTCAAGTGAACTAGTATAAACATAACGTGTTTATATCTTTTTGTTTAACTAAGTCGTTGTTCTTTAGAAAAAGGGAAAAAGATTTTAAAGAAAGTTACTCAAAAGAAACAATTATTTTTGAAAAACCAATTCAAACCCCCCTTTCTTGCGTTTTTCACACCTTCATTCACTTGGTCCTATCAGGACATGCCAGGGTTGGATACCGGCATCGTGGAACATCATCTACCGTTAAGATCAGAATGTCCACGGGTAAAACAAAGACTAAGACGGACTCACCAAGACGTGGCCATCAAAATCAAAGACGAGGTACTGAAACAGATTGACACGGGTTTCCTCGCCACTTTAGAATATCCTCAATGGTTAGCCAACATCGTACCAGTTTCGAAAAAGGATGGAAAGGTCAGAATGTGTGTAGATTACAGAGATCTAAACAAGGCTAGTCCAAAGGACGACTTTCCTTTACCACTCATTGACATGCTGGTTGACAGCACAACAAAGTTCAAAGTCTTCTCCTTCATGGATGGGTTCTCGGGCTATAATCAAATCAAAATAGCGTCGAAAGACATGGAGAAAACTTCATTCATCACCTCATGGGGTTCTTTTTGTTACAAGGTAATGCCATTCGGGTTAAAGAATGTCGGGGCAACCTACCAAACGGCCATGACTACTCTGTTCCATGACATGGTACACAAAGAAATACAGGTATATGTCGATGACATGATTGCCAAATCTAAGACAGAGGAGGAGCATGTGACCCACCACTCAAAACTATTCGAGCGTCTGAGAAAGTACAAGCTCTGCTTGAATCCTAACAAATGCACGTTCGTGTTTGCTCAGGGAAACTTTTAGGGTTCATCGTCAGCCAGAAAGGAATTGAGGTTGATCTTGACAAGGTCAAGGCCATTCAAGGAATGCCTTCTCCAAAGACTGAAAAACAAGTTAGGGGATTCCTGGGACGTTTGAATTACATTTCCAGATTTATATTCCTCATGACCGCGACATGTGCGCCGATCTTCAAATTACTCAAGAAGAATCAGGACTGCATTTGGACAGAAGACTGCCAAACCACCTTCGATAGTATCCAGGAACACCTGTTGAACCCACTGATTCTATCACCTCCAGTGGAGGGGAGACCGTTGATCATATACCTAACAGTCTTGGAGGACTCAATGGGTTATATACTTGTCCAACAAGATGAAACCAAAAGGAAAGAGTCTTCCATTTACTATTTAAGCAAAAAATTCACTGGCTGCGAGACTCGGTATACTATGCTTGAGAAAAATTGTTGTGTTTTGGCTTGGGCAGCCAAACGTCTTAGCCAATATATGATTCGTCACATTACTTGGTTAATCTCCGAAATGGATCCAATCAAGTACGTCTTTGAAAAGCCTGCTCTCACGTGAAGGATAGCCCGGTGGAAGATGTTGTTATCAGAAAATGGCATAGAGTACCATGCTCAGAAAGCCGTCAAAGGAAGTATTTTAGCCGATCATTTGGCCTATCAACCGATTGATGATTAGGAATCAGTCGGATTTGACTTCCCAGACGAAGATGTCATGTACTTGAAAATGAAAGATTGCGATGAACCACTACCCAGTGAAGGGCCAGAGCCAGGTTCCCAATGGGGACTTATCTTTGACGGAGCTGTTAATCATTACGGAAATGGAATTGGGCAATCATCATAACACCTCAGGGTACCCACATTCCTTTAACCGCTAGACTTACGTTCAAGTGCACAAACAACGAGGCCAAATATGAAGCTTGTATCATGGGTCTCGAAGAAGCGATCGACTTAAGGATCAAGAACTTGGACGTATATGGCGACTCAGCCCTGGTTATCAATCAGATCAAAGGAGATTAGGACACATACCAATCAGGACTGATTCCTTACAAAGATTACGCGAGAAGTTTGTTACCATTCTTCAACAGAATTGAGTTTCATCGCATCCCTCGTGAAGAGAATCACATGGCTGATGCATTAGCCACTCTCTCTTTCATGATTAGTGTAGGTCAACGGAATGACATACCTAAGATTGACATAATGCGCCTTGAACGGCCCGCTTACATCTTCGCGATTGAAGCAGTCATAGACGACAAACCTTGGTATCACGATATCAAATGCTTTCTTCAGAAACAAGAGTACCCACCTAGGCCATTAAGAAAGGACAGAAAAACCCTCAGAAGGCTGGCAGGCAGTTTCTTCCTGAGCAGTGATACACTCTATAAGAGAAACTTCGACATGGTCTTGCTCCGCTGCGTAGACGGACCAGAAGCAAACATGCTGATAAAAGAAATTCATGAAGGATCCTTTGGCACTCATGCCAACGGACACACAATGGCCAGAAAAATTCTGAGAGTAGGGTACTATTGGCTGACAATGGAATCTGATTGCTACAAGTACACGAGGAAGTGTCACAAGTGTCAGATATACTCAGACAAAATCCATGTACTGCCAACGCATCTCAAAAATCTCTCTTCCCCATGACCTTTTTCCATATGGGGAATCGACATGATTGGCATGATTGAACCAAAAGCTTCAAATGGACATCGGTTCATCCTGGTAGCCATTGATTACTTCACCAAGTGGGTCGAAGCAGCGTCATACGCTAATGTAACCCGACAAGTGGTGGTCCGATTTATCAAAAACAATATCATTTGTCGTTATGGTGTTCCAAGCCAGATCATTATTGACAATGGATCTAACTTGAATAATAAGATGATGAAAGAGTTGTGCGCTGAGTTCAAGATCGAACACCATAACTCATCTCCCTACCAACCTAAGATGAACGGAGTGGTAGAAGCGGCTAACAAGAACATCAAGAAGATTTTTCAAAAGATGGTTGTAACCTACAAAGACTGGCATGAGATGCTACCCTTTGCTCTTCATGGTTATCGGACATCTGTCTGAACTTCAACAGGGGCAACCCCTTTATTTCTAGTATATGGCATGGAAGCAGTGCTTCCCATAGAAGTAGAGATCCCATCAATCCGGGTATTAATGGAAGCTAAGCTAACAGAGGCTGAATGAAGTCAAAGTCGACACGATGAGCTGAATCTGATCGAAGAGAAACGAATAACGGCACTATGCCACGGTCAGTTGTATCAATAGAGAATGAAGAAGGCGTTTGACAAAAAGATCCGACCTCACGTCTTCAGGAAAGGAGACCTCGTGCTAAAAAAGATCCAATCATTTCTCACTGATTCTCGAAGAAAATGGACTCCGAATTATGACGGACCATACGTGGTCACGAAAGCCTTCTCAGGCGGCGACTTGAGACTCGCAACCATGAACGGAGAGGAATTTTCCTACCCCACAAATGTTGATGTAGTCAAGAAATACATTTGCCTAAAAAAATGTCTCGCTGGATTGAAAACCAGAAAGGAGGGTCCAGGAAAAAATTAGAGACATAATCAAAAATCATCCCGGTGGATTGGAAATCTCAAAGTACAATCCAGGCAAAAGTTAGGGATAATGGCAAGTAACTATGTCTAATCAGTTCAAATCCCTCAGCAACAGTCATGTCGTTCATCAGAAAAACTCCAGTCAAGGTCAACTTCGACAGAAGCTCGGGATGTCCAGAATTCAAAGTTGGTAGAAGGATAGTGGTCGTTATGTTTCAATGTAGCCCTGTTCCCTTAAATTACCATTTTTTAACTTTGTAAATACTCCATGGAATCACGCACTTGGCTGATTTTCATCCTATTAATAAAATTTGAGCCCTTGTGCTTTTGTTTGCAATTCTTATTTGTTTTAGCTTTACAGAATGACGTTTTAACATGATTAACGATTCTTGAAATAAAATAAAAATGAATTTACTTGTAAAATTTTTCTGCTTTAAAAATAAAGATGGCAATTTCTTTTGACTGTGGAACATCGAAAGAACGTCGATCGCTTCTCCAGAAGTAATCGAGCTTCGAAGTGCAGAATCAAAGTACTCCTTCTTAATCAGTACGCCTGAATGAGGGATCATTTGTGTCAGAGACCGTGTTTCATCTAACACCCTCGGCAGAGTTCTTATCTCCTAAGTCTGACCAACGGTTTTCCCCACAGGGACTATCTCTCCTAAGCAAGGCAGAATTGCTACTTTTGGACCAATGATACTTTTCATCACCCGTAGTGGCCGAGTATCCAGACGTGTTCATCCACTAGTTTGTATGTCATGTCAGTTTTGTCAGCATAAACATACATACATCATGTATTATTGATTTACATTCATATTCATAGCGCATCACTATCACTCTAGTCGGTCTTGTTCCCTAGTGATAAAAGTCCTCCCAGTCGAGTTGTCAGTTATTTCCTTGTTATGAAATGTCGTGTCTGAACAACCTCTCCTCCAGTTTATTTCTGGATTAAAGTTGGTCCCTTGACCACTTTAATAACTTGAACCTCTGAAAAACAAGAGAACTGTCAACAAATGTCACTCTTCACCATTGAAGATGATATCTTTGCTTTCCCGGATTAAGGAAAATCCCCAGAGAAAGCCTCTTAATCAAAGATTCTAAAATGCAGCAGTTCTTCTTCGGAAAGTTCGCTGACGAAAAGGTCATCAGTACCTCCGAATTGGATTACATCACACGGCATTTCCTCTGAGAAGACGTCAAGGAAAAGTATGATGTAATATCCCCAAGCGAAAGCAGTCTCTCAAAAGACTCGTTTTCCCCGGTAGAGTCAATAAGTGGCGTCTCCAACCAGAAAAGTTTGAACACCTCTGCAGCTCAGACGACTGGGTTCCCCAGCAAGTCTGACATCAAAAGTTTTTCTATCAAATGGCATCTCCCCAGGAAAATTCGGCGAGAAGTTTAAGGAAAACCGCTACGAACAGCGTCCCTTGTTAATAAATTTTATTGACAAAAGAAACTTATACCAGTTCCTTGGTAGGAAACCAGGATCAAGGGTAAGCTTACATTAGAAACTGAGACCAGTTCCTTGGTAGGAAACCATGATCGAGGGGAAGTTTACAAAAGAAACTTAGACCAGTTCCTTGGTAGGAAACCAGGATCGACGGGAAGTTTTACCTTTTCTAAGCATCATTGGTTAGCAAAAGAAGATGGATGAGCAAGCTGCCATTCATAACCACCATCAAAATTTCGGGTATTCCGATATTTAATCCTCTTGCACCCCGAATGCCCGAATACCTTCACCATTCACACCTTCGGGTCCAAGAAGATTAAATAGGGGAATCTGTCATACCCCAAATTTTGGGGATGGGTAGAGCCTTGACTTCATGACACCGACCCTTTGACCCCATGTTTTTTCTATGTTTTTGTGTGCTGCATTCATGCATTCATTTCATTAAAAAACATTAAAAAAACAAAGAAATATCTTCTCTTCTAGTCTCTCTTTTTCAAATTAAACTAAGACAATGATTGTAAATGTCAGATAAAGAGATTGCTAATGGATTTCGATAGAAGTAAAAATGACAAGTACACCTTCAAGGTTCCAAAATTAGAGGATTTAAGAGGTCTGGCAAGGATGATAACCAACCCTGAGGCTTTCAGAGCTAAGTATGGAGGATTGCTGTCCTTGTTAAGGGTCCATGTAATCGAAGGAATCCTGTCCACACTAATCTAGTTCTACGATCCGGTCTATCACTGTTTCACATTCCCGGATTATCAACTAGCACTAACACTGGAGGAGTACTCTCACCTGACTGATTTACATATTACTGATCAAGCTCCCTTTTCTGGACTGGAAGAGATTCCAAAGGATCAAACAATTGCAAGAGCAATCTATTTGGACGAGTCAGAAGTCAGGGCTCATATGACCACTAAGGGTGGAATACAGGGTTTGCCAGCCCAGTTCTTAAAAAAGGAAGCTTTGTACTTTGCTAGTATAGGGAACGTGGCCGCTTTCAAAAGCATCTTTGTTTTTCTTACCTACGGGTTATTTTTGTTTCCCAACATTGATAACTTTGTTGATATCAACGCCATTAAGATTTTTCTGATTGGAAACCATGTACCGACCTTGCTCGCAGATGCTTATCATTCTGTACACTTAAGGAATTTGTACAGTGGAGGAATGATCACATGCTGTGTACCCCTGCTGTACAGATGGTTCACTTCCCATTTGCCCAAGTCTGCTCCATTTCGAGATCAAAAGAATACTTTACGTTGGTCACAGAGAATCTTGTCTCTTACCAACTCTGACATCGATTGGTACAATCAAATCTATGACAGGATCAGAATCATCGACCGTTGTGGAAATTTCCCAAATGTACCCCTTTTAGGAACTAAGGGAGGAATCAACTATCATACAATTTTAGTTCCTCGTCAATTTGGATACCCGATGAGACATGTCCCGTGTAATGCTCATCTGGAAGGTCTTTTCTTCAAGGAAGGAGAAAATGACAGAGCACTAAAGACGGAAATAGTGCATGCCTGGAAACACGTTCATAGGAAAGGAAGAGAATCTCTAGGAAAACCAGACTGTGTCTCGGTGGAGCCTTATCTCCACTGGGTACAAACTAGAGCTCTCAAGCTGAGGATGCCTTACCCTCGTTAGGAAGTTCTTCCGTTAAGGGACCCCATCCTTTACTTTATGTCTGATATGGAAAAACTTCAGGTTACTCTCAACAAAGTTCAGCAGGAGAAGAGGTCTTGGAGGAACAAGTACCGTATTCTCAATGTGGAGTGTAAGAAAATACAGCAACTATTGAAAGATAAAGATGCTCTGATCGAAATTTTAGAGCAACATGCTGTAGAAAATCAGGATGACCAGAGGAATTTGCTCGCTCCTTTCACTTGGCAAAGGAATGACGACCCGACAACGGCTCAAGAGCCCCGATCAAAGAAAAGGAAAGTACCAGAACCAACACTTGAGCTCGCTTCAGAGAGGACTCAGGACCCATAAGTTTAGATTTCCTTTTGCAGCATTATGTAAATTACTGTATTTCCATTCTGCAATCTTTGAATTCAATAAAACGGGGTTTCCCCACTGTTTGATATTTGCAATCCAATTGTCGAAGTTTACTTTGAATAAACAAAAAATATATATACAATTAATATAATCATTGCATATCATTCGTAACACATTCTTCTTACCTACGAATCTGACGTTTGCGTCTCAATTCTAGAATCAAACTGTCTCATTCATACAATACTCGGGCCAATCGACAGAAAAAGATGGATGATCTCGAGGAAGAAAACAGAGAGTTGAGGGAAGAGATCGACACTCTAAAAGAGGATCTGAGAAAGCTTCACAATGATATGCAAGCTCTGGCAGAAGCTCAGATGCAACAACAAAGGACTGTGATCTCAGAGATCACATCAACGCCCATAGTGGAAAAGTATAATCCTAGGTACAAAATGCCAAAAGATCGTCCCTGGGGTATGCCTATTAACTATATCCCAGAAGGATATGTTCCGCCAATCACTGAAGATCAGGGAACCGCAGTAGGAGCCGCTGGGCCTGAAGGTTCCAAACTTTGGGAAAATGAAGATTCCTGGGGCATGACAGCAACTCCTGAAGGTTATAAAATTCGGGAGAGGGAAGGACCTAGAGTCACTGCCATGATGACTATACCACCACCCGTGGTACACACTATCCCGGAAGGACAGATCCCACCGATACCTTCTGGTGGAAACGAAAGTATGTTCGATAGAATGAATGAGTTCCAAGAACAGTTCCTGGAAATGCAGAAAGAACTACAAGCCCTTCACGGTCAGGATCTATTTGGAAAAGACGCCGCAGACCTTTGTTTGGTCCCCAATGTGAAAGTTCCGCAAAAATTCAAAGTGCCTGAAATTGAAAAGTACAAGGGTAACTCTTGCCCTCAAAGCCATTTGGTGATGTACGCTCGGAGGATGTCAACTCAGACAGAGAACAACCAGCTACTGATCTACTATTTCCAATATAGTTTAACTGGTGCTGCACTCAAATGGTACATGGGCACTTTCAGAGATCTTGGCGCTGCCTTCGTTCAACAATATAAGTATAACCTGGACATGGCACCGGACAGAGATCAAATCAGATCGATGTCACAAAAGGACAAGGAAACCTTTAAGGAGTATGCTCAGAGATGGTGTGAAATTGCCGCCCAGATTTGTCCACCTCTTGACAAAAAAGAGATGACAAAGATCTTCTTGGAAACCTTAAGATCATTTTACTTACACAGAATGGTTGCCAGTGCGCCCAGCGACTTCACCGAGATGGTGGGTATGGGAGTTCGTCTTGAGGAAGAAGTCTGAGAAGGACGTTTAGTTAAAGATGCTGGATCATCAAGTAGTACAAAGTGATACAGTAATGCTCTCCCTAAGAAAAAAGAGCAGGATATTGGGAATATCTCTCTCAAAAAGCAAAGGCAACGGTACCAACCAGTAGCAGCCATAACGCCTACTGTCAACCCTCCGCCTATTCCTACACATCAACCTCAGGTTGCTCAGAGCCAACCGATTCAACATCAATATCAGTAAAGGACACAACAGCCTCTTCAGCAGGCTCTTCCTCCATATAACAACAATCGTACGACACGACCTCCAGGTTTGATCCTATACCAATGTTGTACGCAGAACTGTTTCCACTCTTACTAATCAAGGGGCATGTCCAAACCAGATCTCCTCTTACAATACCGGAAAATCTGCCTTTTTGGTTCAAAGCGGATCAGACATGCCCTTACCATCAAGGAGGACTGGGGCATAGCATAGAAAACTGTCTTAGTTTCAAATCCGATGAGATGCTGAGACTCATCCAGAAGAGTGAGTACAATATTGTAGACCAACTGTTGCAAATTCCTTCAAAGATCTCAGTGTTATCGCTTTTGCTCAGTTCCGAAGCCCGCAGAGAGGCTCTATAGAAAGTCTTAGAATAAGCCTTTGTGGAACAGGATGTGGCAATACGAAAGTTTGGTAGTATCGTCTCTAACATCACTTCCTGCAACAACTTGGGGTTTAGCGATGAGGAATTGCCAGAAGAAGGCAAAAGCCATAATATGGCGCTCAATATCACAGTCAACTGCCAGGACGATGCTTTAGCCAGTGTGCTGGTAGACACCGGATCGGCTCTCAACGTCATGCCAAAGTCCACTCTAATGCGACTACCATTTAAAGGATCTCCGATGAGAGGCAGTGAGGTCATCGTCAAAGCATTTGACGGGTCCAGAAAAATAGTTATCGGCGAAGTTGACCTTCCCATAACTATCGGTCCTCACTCTTTCCTAGTCACTTTCCAGGTCATGGACATCCGGGCAATATACAATTACTTATTAGGAAGACCTTGGATACACCAGGCTGGGGCAGTCACTTCGACACTTCACCAGAAGCTGAAGTTCGTCAAGAATGACCAACTCGTCACGGTGTGCGGAGAGCAGGCCTTGCTCGTGAGTAAACTTTCATTGTCCACTGGTGTAGAACCCGAGGAGGTTATTGGAACTCAGTTCCAAGCACTTTCGGTGAGCAATGAGAATCAATCAGAAAAAGGAACATTGATTTCCTCATACAAAGATGCTTTCAAAGTAATCGAGAGTAACAATGCAAAGGGATGGGGACAACTTGTCATTCCTATTGATAATAAAACAAAGAAGGGTCTTGGTTTTTTTGCAACCTATACCCAGACAGCTGCTAACGATGAAAGTCTTCATCCCATTCAGAACTTCTTCCATAGTGGAGGTTTCCTTCACCCAGTGTCTCAAGAGGTACATACCATCAACGAGGAAGATTCCTCCGACACAGATGAGGAATGGAAGTCCTATCTTAACAAGGACGGTTATATGTCTTAGGAAGAGGTGCCTATGCCATTTTTCTATCCCGCACAGAGTCTGAGATTTATACCGAGGTCATACGTCGAAATGATATACGGAGATTGTGATCCGAAAAGATGTCGTGCTCCGCCAAATTCATTAGAGGGAGACACTCCGATGAAATACAACTTTGACCATGACTACTATGGCCCGATGGATGGTCTTCCTATCTGGCAACCGTACCCTGGAGACTTGGGGCAAGAAAATCAGCCGAACAATGAAAATCAGCTGAGCGTCATTGGAAAAAATACCTGTGTCCCAACCATGTCATGGGATCAACACTCAGGTCATTTAGAAAACGTCTAGTACGACGATGAATTTGCAAAGTTTGGAGGACTAGAATTCCTTAACTATGCTTTTCCCGAGGTCAACGTCATCGAAATGGATGACTCCTCCAGTTCCAAAGAAGTGTGGGACACCTTGGGACAACCGAGTGGTGAATACGACTTCATGGTCAAATACACCGCTCCTGAAAGCTCTCGTATCAGACTCGAAGACATCCAGCCAACTGGATGGGGGGATTTGCCTGAGAGCATAAATACTATGCAAAATACAACTGAGGAATCCTCCTACGACAACTCTGCCTGCGAGACAGATTCCAATGATCCCGTTCCACCAAGAAATCAGTGTTATTTCTGAAGACAAATCAAGAAAGAAGGTACCAGACTTTGTGATTCACCAGGAAGTTCGCCGCCAATGGGTTGTTGTCGATGTTCTGAAGATCGTTCATAAGTCAAAGTAATTGTTGTCTTTATCTTAACCTTTCACCCTGCCCAGGTGAAACAGATGTTTTGATAGGGCTCACTTTCTATAAATATCCCTCTTCGCTTCGTCCAAAGTGACAGAGTTTTGTTTTATATGGCTGTAGTTTCAAGAATCGACAAAATAATAAATAAATAAACGTCGTTCTATAATTTCCGCGTTAATTGTTATTTTCTCTTTTCGTTTTTTCAGAAAATGGTAATCCTAAAAAACAACAAATAATAAAAACAAGCAGTAAAAAATATACTACACACACTCTTGCATTTCTCTCTATCTCTTCTAAACACAAATCATCATGTCATGTAGATTTCCTGTTTTAAACCCCATTGAAATGTACGATCTGATGCCTTCTCCCAACTTTGAATTCCCGGTATTTGAGGCTGAAGAAGAAGATGACGAAGAAATTCCAGAGGAGATCTCCCGATTACTCAGACAAGAGGAAAGGTCCATTAAACCTCACAAAGAGCCGTTGGAAACGGTCAACTTGGGCTCAAAGGAAGAGATAAAAGAAGTCAAGATTGGGGCCCTACTCAGTCCAACTGTCAAAGAAAGTTTGATAAAGTTTCTCAAAGACTTTCCCGATGTATTTACTTGGTCCTATCAGGATATGCCAGGGCTGGATACCAGCATTGTGGAACATCATCTACCGTTAAGATCAGAATGTCCACCAGTAAAACAGAGGTCGAGACGGACTCATCTAGACATGGCCATCAAAATCAAAGAGGAAGTACAGAAACAGATTGACGCGGGTTTCCTCGCCACGTCAGAATATCCTCAATGGTTTGCCAACATCGTACCAGTTCCAAAAAAGGACGGGAAGGTCAGAATGTGTGTGGATTACAGAGATCTAAACAAGGATAGTCCAAAGGATGACTTTCTTTTACCACACATTGACATGCCGGTTGACAATATAGCAAAGTTCAAGGTCTTCTCCTTCATGGATGGATTCTCGGGCTATAATCAGATAAAAATGGCACCGAAACACATGGAGAAAACTTCCTTTATCACCCCATGAGGCACCTTTTGTTATAAGGTAATGTCGTTCAGTTTGAAGAACGTCGGGGCAACCTATTAAAGGGCCATGACTACTCTGTTTCATGACATGATACACAAGGAAATCGAGGTATATGTCGATGACATTATTGCCAAATCTAGAACAGAGGAGGAGCATGTGACCCACCTGTCAAAACTATTCGAGCGATTGAGAAAGTACAAACTCCGCTTGAATCCCAACAAGTACACCTTCGGTGTCCGCTCAAGGAAACTCTTAGGGTTCATCGTCAGCTAGAAAGGAATTGAGGTAGATCCTGACAAAGTCAAGGCAATTCAGAAATGCCCTCTCCTAAGACTGAAAAATAAGTCAGGGGATTCCTGGGAAGTCTGAATTACATTTCCAGATTTATATTCCTCATGACCGCGACATGCGCTCCGATTTTCAAATTACTAAAAAAGAATCAGGACTGTGTTTAGATAGAAGACTGCCAAACCGCCTTCGACAGTATCAAGGAATACCTGTTGAACCCACCGATTCTTTCATCACCAGTGTGTCATACCCCAAATTTTTACCACTAAGATTTCCCATTATTGTGTAAATCATCATCACAATATGGATGAACCATTATGCCTCATTAGTCTCCCCAAAGATGGGTGAGCATCCACTACAATCAAACTTAGGGTTTCAAGCCCTCTCAGAGTTCTTTGACAAACAATCAATCAAGAATTGACATGATCTTCAACTTGTCTAGCCTCTCAAACATCCACAATGGATCAAGAGGACTGCCACAGCAAGAATCAAGCACACGGTTAAAGCATTCTAAGTGGATCAAGCCTCAAGATCGCCAGTGTCACCAAATTAGGGTTTTGGTCGACCAGGGCCTCCAGATGGAATTTTTCCTCTGGGAATGAGCCAATGCTTCAAAGCATAACCTAAGATACTCCATGGGACATCATAAACCCAATCATCAAGTCAATTTTGCCTAAGGGGATGCATTCATCAAAAATCAGGAATTAGGGTTTCTTGACCCAATTCACCCCTAAGTTGACTTTTGGGACAAAACACGAGCCAAGACCTCAAGACATGATTTGAGGGTCTCTAACCCACTACATTGATCCATTTGCAACAATGGATTGGTCCAGGAAGCTTGATCAACAAGTTTCAAATTCATCAGAACCACAGTTAGGGTTTCGCGGGAAAAGTCAACTGTGCCTTTGACTTTTGACCCAAGCATGCTCCCAAACCTTGGGACATGATTCAATACACCCTATAACACCTATGAAATCAATCCATCAAGTTTGATTTAGGTCAAGGACTTGATTTCATAGAGGATCGCACAGTTTGGAGTTCATCTGACAAAAAGTCAACTGTGCACAAAAGTCAACTTTGACTTTTTAAGATTTTTCACAATTATGGTTCTTCGACCCTAAAATGATGTTAATGTGTGATTAGAATCATCATTCATCAAGAAAAATCAAGAAAAGTGGGATAACTTATAAAATGGGTAACCATAAAAAACTTAGAATTTTTCTAAGTTATGGAACAAAGTGGCTAGGGTACCAACTTCCAAGGATCGAAACTTGAGATCCAAGCAACCATTTGGGTTGATCCAAAGATGGATTTGTAGCTCTCATGGCATACTTTAAAAGTGTCAACTACACCTCATTCCAATTCCTCATGGATTTCAAGTTATGGAATGGCCAAAATCACAAAAAGTGAAAATGTCACTTTTTTCCAACACTAAGTGAAATTTTCACTAAGTCAGAATCTGCCTTCACTTTTTTCCAAATGTAGGGGCATTTTTCACTTGGATCCAAAAGGTATCAAAACAAACTATGATCACACATATGTTGTATCATATGAGAGATCTCCAAAATGGCCAAGAACTCCATGGAATTCCACTTGAGCCATGAGATATGACCATGCCAATATGCCTTGCTGCAAACTGTCATGGCAAGGCAGATTTGTGCATTTTGCTCGATTTGCCAAATTTGTGCAAATGACAAACATGTTTATCCATCTGAACACCTCAGGGGGAGACCAAGGAGGGACAAACACTGATCTATCAACCTCCCAAGTCCTTGGAACCAAAAGTAGCATGCAAAACCTAGAAATCCCTGAAGAGGGGACAAGACTCCAATTTTGGTTTGGAGCATTTAATGTATGCACCAAGGTGGCATGGACTGAACCATTTCCAACTGAATTCAGTCAAGACATATCCAAGAACTAGGGAACCAGCAGCCTGTGCTCTAACCTCTAGTCAATGGCTAGAGGAGACTTGAGATTCCAAAATGCAACCATTGGCCAAACCTCTGCTGCAGTTGCCCTTCATTATTGCTTGCATAACAAACTTGCTCTACTATAAATAGAGCTCATTTTTGCTCAGTTTAAGTACACCAAAGCCATCACACAGATGCTTTCCTCAAAATTACCTTCTCACTTCCAAATTTGCCTTCCAAAGCAAGTCACTATCGGGTTTTGAGTTTGATAGCAATTCCAACCAAACCTCTCACACACACACCTCATAAACATCATATAGAAGTGATCCAAACACTCATAAGTGACCTGTAACACCAAAATCACAAAGTCCCCTCTCAAAACCTCAAAATAGGGCCTTTTTGCATTTTTCAAGCCATGCCTTGATTCAGTCACTTTCAAAACCAGATAAAGCCTCAAACACACTCCAAATATCATTCTTGAATTGTCCCTAATGGTTCCACACATCTGGAACATCATTTGAGAGAGTTGTTATTTTAGCCATTTTTGCCCCTTTTGCAAGAAAGGGCCAATTTCCATTCCTGAGGTTTCCAGCTAATTCCAATCATCCTAAAAGCTTCTAAGGGATCATTTGAGAGTGTTCAAAGCATCAAAACATTTATGGAACAAGGAACTTGGCAGATAGCCCAAAAAGCTCCAAAGGAGGTAAGCATCACAACTTAAACTCTGTAAAATATGCCTTGCTTTGAGGTCCACTGATCATGCATCTCTTATACATGTTATATGGCCTATTTCAAAACCACTATCGGGTTTAGAGGAGGATTGATTTTCTAGAAATACCACCACCACCATTGGATTCCTTGTGAAATCCTAGGCCATGTGCATATAAAATCCATGTACCGCCTACACATCTCAAAGTTCTTTCTTCCCCATGGCCTTTTTCCATATGGGGAATCGACATGATCATCATGATTGATCCCAAGGATTCGAACAGACATTGGTACATCCTGGTAGCCTTTGATTACTTCACCAAATGGGTCGAAGTAGCGCCATACGTTAATGTAACCCGACAAGTGGTAGTCTGATTTATCAAAAACAATATCATCTGTCGTTATGGTGTTCCGAGCCAGATCATTACTGATAATGGATCTAACTTGAACAATAAGATGATGAAAGAGTTGTGTGCAGGTTTCAAGATCGAACACCATAACTCATCTCCCTACCGACCCAAGATTAACGGAGCGGTAGAAGCGGCTAACAAGAACATCAAGAAGATCGTTCAAAAGATGGTTGTAACCTACAAAGATTGGCACGAAATGCTGCCCTTTGCTCTTCACGGTTATCGTATATCTGTCCACACTTCAATAGCGGCAACCCCTTTCTCTCTAGTATATGGCATGAAAGCAATGCTCCCCATCTAAGTAGAAATCCCATCAATCCGGGTATTGATGGAGGCTAAGCCAACAGAAGCTGAATGGTGTCAAAGTCGACACGATGAACTGAACCTGATCGAAGAAAAGAAAATCACGACACTATGCCATGGTCAGCTGTATCAGCAAAGGATGAAGAAGGCGTTCAACAAAAAGGTTCGACCTCGCGTCTTCAGGAAAGGAGACCATGTGCTCAAAAAGATACAATCATTTCTCACTAATTCCTGGGGCAAATGGGCTCCGAATTATGACGGCCCCTATGTGGTCAAGAAAGCTTTCTCAGGCGGCGCCCTGAGACTTGCAACCATGGACGGAGAGGAATTTGCCTACCCCACAAATGTTGATGTAGTCAAGAAATACTTCGCCTAAAAAAAACGTCTCGGTGGATTGAAAACCCGAAAGGGCGGTCCAGGTAAAAATTAGAGACATGATCAAAAATCATCCCGGTGAATTGGAAACCTCAAAGTACAATCCATGAAAAAATTAGGGATAATGGCAAGTAACTATGTTCAACAAAGGGGCAAGTCCCTCGGCAGCAGTTACATCATCCGTCAGGAAAACGCCAGTCAAGGTCATCTTCGACAGAAGCTCAGGATGCCCCGAAGTCAAAATTGGTAGAAGGATAGTGGTCGTTATGTTTAGATGTAGCCCTTTTCCCTCTAATTACCATTTTCTAACTTTGTAAATACTCTATGGAATCACGCGTTTGGCTGATTTCCATCCTATCAATAAAATTTGAGCCCTCGTGCTTTTGTTTGCATTCTTATTTGTTTTAGCTTTACAGAACGACGTTTTAATATGATTAACGAATCTTGAAATAAATTAAAAATGAATTTTTACTTGTCAAACTTTTTCTGCTTTTCAAAATAAAGATGGCAATTTATTTTGACTGTTGAACATCGAAAGAACTTCGATAGCTTCTCCAGAAGTAATCAAACCTCAAAGTGCAGAATCAAAGTACTCCTTCTAAACCGATACGCCTGAATGAAGGATCAGCTGTGTTAGATGCGAATATTCCGTCTGACACCCCCGGCAGAGCTCTTATCTCCTAAGCCCGACCAATATAGCTCCCCGCAGGGACTACTTCTCCTAAGCAAGGAAGAATTGCTATCATGAACCAGTGATACTTTTCATCCCCCAATGTGGCCGAGTATCCAGTCGTGTTCATTTACTACTCTATATGTCGCATCAGTTTTGTCAGCATACACATACATACACCATGCATTATTGATTCACATGCATAATCATATTGCATCACTATCACTCTCGTCAGTCTTATCCCCTAGTGATAACAGTCCCCTCAATCAAGTTGTCAGTTCTTTCCTCGTCAGGAAATGTTGCGTCTGTACACTCTCTCTCCTCCAGTTTATTTCTGGGATGAAGTCGGCCCTTGACCACTTTGATAACTTGAACCTCTGAAAAACCAGAGAACTCTCAACCAACATCATTCTTTGCCATTGAAGATGATGTCTTCGCTTTCCCGGATTAAGGAAAATCCCTAGAGAAAGCCTCTCAACTAAAGACTTTCAGCAACACATTGGTCCTTCTCTCCAGAATGTCAATGTCAACAAAGTCATCGGCACCTCAAAATTGGATCACGTCATATGGCATTTCTCCGAGAAGATCTCTGAGAAAAGTATAATGTAAATACCCAAGCAGAAGCAATCTCTCAAGAGACTCGATTTCCCCAGATAGAGTTAACAAATGGCATCTCCAACAGAGAAGTTTGTACTCCTCTACAATTCAAACAGATGGGTTCCCCAGCAAGTGTAACATCAAAAGTTTTTCCCATCAAAAAGCATCTCTCCAGGAAAATTCGGCGAGAAGTTTGAGGAAAACCGCTACAAATAAGTGTCCCTTGTCAATAAAGTTTATTGACAAAAGAAACCAAGACCAGATCCTTGGTAGGAAACCAGGATCGAGGGGAGGTTTATATCGGAAACCAAGACCAGTTCCTTGGTAGGAAACCAGGATCGAGGGGAAGTTTATATCGGAAACTGAGACCAGTTCCTTGGTAGGAAACCAGGATCGAGGGGAGGTTTACCTTTTCAAAGCATCATTGCTTAGCAAAAGAGGAGGGATGCGTCAACTACCATTCTTAACCACCATCAAAATTTCGGGTATTCCGATATTTAATCCTCTTGCACCCCGAATGCCCGAATACCTTCGTCATTCACACCTTCGGATCCAAGAAGATTAAATAGGGGCATCTGTCATACCCCAAATTTTAACCACCAATATTTCCCATCATTGTGCAAATCATCCTCACAATATGGATGAACCATCATACCTCATCAGTCTCCCCAAAGGTGGGTGAGCATTTACTACAATCAAATTTAGGGTTTCAGGCCCTCTCAGAGTTCTTAGACAAAGGATCAATCAAGGAATAACATGATCTTCAACTTCTCTAGCCTCTCAAACATCCACAAAGGATCAAGAGGACTCCCACTTGAAGAATCAAGCACAAGGCTACTCCCTTCTAGGTGGTTCAAGCCTCACGATCGACTGTGTCACCAAATTAGGGTTTTGGTCGACCAGGGCCTCCAGATGGAAATTTTCCTCTGGGCATGAGCCAATTCTTCAAAGCATAACCTAATATACCCCATGGAACCTCATGGACCCCATCATCAAGTTAATTTAGCCTCAGGGGATGCATTCACTAAAAATCAGGAATTAGGGTTTCTTGACCTAATTCACCCCTAAGTTGACTTTTGGGACAAAACATGAGCCAAAACCTAAAGAAGGGATTTGAGGGTCTCAAATACATCACATTGATCCATTTGCAACAATGGATTGATCCAAGAAGCTTGATTCACAAGTTTCAGTTTCATCTGAACCACAATTAGGGTTTTGATGAAAAAGTCAACTGTAGCTTTGACTTTTGACCAGGACATGCTCCCAAACCCTAGGACATGATCCAATACACCCTATAACACCTATGAAATCAATCCATCAAGTTTGATTTAGGTCAAGGACTTGATTTCATAGAGGATCGCACAGTTTGGAATTCATCTGACGAAAAGTTAACTGTGCATAAAAGTCAAACTTTGACTTTTTGAGATTTTTTACAATTATGGTTTTTTAACCCTAAAATGATGTTAATGTGTGATTGGAATCATCATTCATCAAGAAAAATCAAGAAAAGTGGGATAACTTGTAAAAGGGGCAACCATAAAAAACTTAGAAAATTTTATAAGTTATGGAATAAAGTGGCTAGGGTACCAACTTTAGAGGATCATAACTCCTAAACCACAAGGCCATTTTTTCCCATTCAAAGCTGGATTTTTAGCTCTCATTACCCTCTCCAAAAGCTTTAACTACCACTCATTCCAATTCCCCATGGATTTTGAGTTATGGAGTGATCAAAATCAAGAAAAATGAAAATGTCACTTTTTTCCAACACTTAGTGAATTTTTCACTAAATCAGAATCTGCCTTCACTTTTTTCCAAATGTAGGGGCATTTTTCACTTGGATCCAAAAAGTATCAAAACCAATTATCATAAAACAGTTGTTGTATCATATGAGGGCTTTCCAAAATGGCCAAGAACTCCATCAAATTCCACTTGAGCCATGAGATGTGACAATGCCAATATGCCTTGCTGAAAACTGCCAAAGCAATGCAGATTTTGGAGTTTTGCTCGATTTGCCCAAATTTTACAAAAGGCAAGCAACTCTATCCATCTGAACACCTCAAGGGGGGGCCAAGGAGGAACCAAATCTGATCCCAAGCCTCCCAAGTCTTTGGAACCAAAAATAGCATGCCAAACCTAGAATTGCCTAAAAGAGGGACAAGACTCCAATTTTGGATTGGAGCATTCAATGCATACACCAAGGTGGCATGGATTGAGCCATTGATAACTGAATTCAGTCAAGACTTATCCAAGACCAAGGGAAGCAGCAGCCTGTGTCCTAACCTCTAGTAAATGGCTAGAAGAGACTTGGATTCTCATTGCTCAACATTGGCCAAACCTATGCAGCAGTTGCCATTCACTATTCCTTACAAAACAAACTTTCTCTACTATAAATAGAGCTCATTTGTGATCAGTTTGAGTACACCAAAGCCATCAAATAGATGCTTTCCTCAAAATCTCCTTCTTCACTCCAATTTTGCCTTCCAAAGCAAGTCACTATCGGGTTTTGAGTTTGAGAGCAATTCCAATCAAACTAATCACACACACACACACACCTCATAAACATCATATAGAAGTGATCCAAACACTCACATAACATCTGGAACACCAAAATCACAAAATCACTAGTCAATTGCTTAATCCTTTGACAGATTTGCAGTTGGGGTGCCATCTCAAGTTCCAGATCATTTCAATCCATTCCAAGCATCCAGACACACTCCATGGCACCTAGGGAAGCTATCCAGATCATTGGAACCTAGCTGTAACACCTCTAATCCAAAACACGATCACCAGCTGCAAGTGGTAAGCATGAGCTCTTCTAACTCTATGATGCATGCAATTTTTGCTGCACAATAATTTGGCCATACGTTCATAATCATGCATAGAGTGTTTACCCTTAATCAATTTCTTTGTATAAATCGTGTATGAAATTTCTGAACCTTCATGCAGAATTTAGGGTTCTTGAGGTTTCTCTTGGATTTCTTATTCCATGCTTAAAATAAATGAAATTAAAGACCATATACATGATCGTGAGGTTGAAACGAGTAGATTGATATGTAGATTGCATGATATAATCAAGTATTCAGTGAGATTGGATAGAAAACGCAAATCTGCAGAAACATAGGAAGGGCGCGTGTTCTTGCCATGTTCTTGGCGCCCTTTTTCAAATATTTGAATATTTGAATTTTGTGACTTTATTTAATTGATTCAAAAATTAATTTCTCTCTGAGTTTTAATGATTTTGAGTTGATTCTTTTCTTAATAATTCACAAAAATGTTAAAATATTTTATTTTACCAAAAAATCCCAAAAATATTATTTATTTCATATAATTGATATTTTTGCCAAGAATTAATATTTTAATTGTTTTTGACATTTAAAATATTTTTTCCTTTTGATTTTGCAAATTTTAATGATTTCTAATCATTTTGTAGGTCAAAACATGATTTTTGAAACATTAATCCAAGATCACAATTTGTTTCCACATGTTAAACAATTTTGATCATTTTAATTGAATTTTTTATTCAATTAAAATATATTTTGGAAACAAATTAGGGTTTTGATTCATTCAACCCTCATCAAACCTTTTAAAAACACTTTGGGCCTCTAATAGAGTGTAAGACCCAATCCTTTGTAAATACAAACCTATTTTGGGCCTCAAATGTTGTATAAGTCCCGTTGTATTTCAAAAAAAGTTCGGCGCGGTCATCGCTCATTTAAAACAAACCATCTGGGCCTCTCCTTGAGCTGTAAGCCCCATCACATGTACAAAAATTATTTTTTGGGCCTCTAATAGAGTGTAAGACCCAATCCCATTTTGAAACCAAAAACTTTTGGGCCTCATTCGTTGTATGAGACCCACGGTGTTTTCAGAACTTCGGCGCGATCGTCGCCCTTTTCAAAAATCTTGGGCTTCTCCTTGAGCTATAAGACCCATCTTTGTTCACTTTAAATCATTTTGGGCCTCTTGAGAGAGTGTAAGACCCATCCCCTTGTACAGAAAATCTTTCTTGGGCCTCAGTCACTTGTATAAGTCCCTGTACAAAACGACAGTGCGATCACTGATAAAATCCTAGGCCTTTCCTTGAGCTGTAAGCCCCTGTTTTCCTTTCAAAAGCACTTTCTCCTTTGATTTTGAATATAATATTGTTATCAAAGTTTTCTTTGTTGAACAAACTAACCAAACAGCATGGAAGCTCTACAATCGAGTAAGTGTTTACCCGCTTTCATTTACCGCTTTCATATGTATATAACTGTATTGTGGGGCTGTTTCACTGTAAGTCTTCTTTCATAAACTCATATCGACTGTGTAATACTAGTATAGATATTTAGAGTTTCCCCGGTAAGTACGTCTAGAACTAGACAAAACCTCGTCTTCTTACATCCGACGTTCTCCCAGATGTTTCAACATAACCTAAACCATGAGAATTTCCTTTTACAACAATTTTAGATAACTAGATCTAAGAAATCTTCCCCTTGAACAGTTCATATACAGAAGGCCAATGTTCCAAGTGAAACCCCTTTTGGAACTGTTCATCAACGTCCTCTTGGGCTTAGTGCAAGGACCCGTAGGCTTCCTAATAGCACCCCCGCCTCCTCTTGGGCGTTGTATAAGGACCCGTCAGCTTCTTAGAAGTTTTCACAGCCTCCTCTTAGGCTTCGTATAATGATTCTTCCTCTGGGAAGATAGCCTCCTCTTGGGCTTTGTACAAATTGTCCCGTCGGCTTCTTAAAAGTTTTTCTTCCCTCCTCTTGGGCTTCGTACAAATTGTCTCGACGACCTCTTAAAGGTATAGGAACAGAAATTAGTCATCTTAATAGAATAGTCTTTCAAAGAGTCTAGATCTTCCTACGACGAACATAATGTCTATTGATCTCTCTTAGGCATAGTACAAAAGATAAAACTCTAGACTTGGACAGTCTAACCTCCTTGAGTCTCGAAGACATTTTCAAGTTCCTTTCAATAATAGGAAAAAAACACCCGTAGACTTGGGCAGTCTCAATACACTTCGGATTCCCCGTTTCCTTAAAGAACAGGAAATAATCCCGGTCCTCAGATCAAATCCATGAGTACAACATTACCCATATAAGAACTGATTTTCTCTTTTAACCAACATACTGGACCTGTCACTCAACTGAAACAGTAACCCTAGCCTCCTCTTGGGCTCTGTACAATGATTCTCCCCAGCAGAGTTAACCTTTGTAGCCTCCATCTCGGGCTTTGTACGAGATACAAAACACTCTCTTGGTGAGTATAAAAGACTCTCTTGTTGAGTCAAACATTTTTTTGCCTTCATCTCGGGCTTCGTACGAGATACAAATCACTCTCTTGTTGAGTATGAAAGATGTAACGCCCCAGTCAGTCCAGTCAGTTTTGTCAGTTTTGTCTTTTTAATTAATTGAGTCGTTTTGAGTATTTTATTGTTATATTATTTTATTTCTGACTTTTATGTGAAAATATGTTGTTTTTCATCGTGAATATATTTTGTCGCGTTGTGGGAACGTTTGCGAGATATTTGAGTGTGGGGGTATTTTGGGCATTTCACTTTATTTTCCTTAAGTTAGTATAATAGAATAGAAAGAGAGAAAAATAGAAAAGGAAAGAAAAAGAGAAGAAGAAAAGTAGAGAGAAAGAAGAAGAGGAGAAAGAAAAAGAGATAGAGAGAAAACTTGGGAAAAAATCTAGAAATCGATCAACCGACTTTTCTACACGCTATTAAATCGGGTAAGGGTGCGAAACTCGATTATACTATGTTTGTGTATGATTATGTATGTGTGTGTTTGGATGATTCTCTTGTTTTTTCCATGTTTTTCACTTCTAGGTTGAAAATGATAAAATGATAGAAATCGAGGTTTTAGCGGTTAGAAATCGATGTAAATGTTGTAGATTACTTGTTACCATAATTGGGTTATATTCTGATTGTTATATTTTGATTAGAAAGAGATTTTGGTGGAAAATATGGGTTTTGGGTTTTCAAACAGCGCTGCAAAATTCTGGGTTTTCCTTGGTTCGCCTAGCGAATCTGGGGCGAAGCAGCAGCAAACGAAGTTTTCGCGGGTTCGCCTAGTGAACCAGTTAGCGAAGGTTAGCGAAGGTTCGCTAAGTTGTTCGCCTAGCGAACTTTGTGTGTTTTGGGTTCTGGTGGTTGCTGCCTTGGTTCGCCAAGGGGTTCGCCTAGCAAACTTTGTGTCTATTTTCTAGCTGGTAGTGGGTTCGCTGGACATTCACCTAGCGAAGGTGGTAGCGAATGCTTGCAAGAGGGTTCGCCTAGCGAACATGGCTGTTTGTGCAATTTTGTTTTCTTACTAACTTTTGATCTGTGGTTCGGTTTGAGGCGTAGTTTGATGCGTTAGAAAGCTTATAAAATGTTCTTCTTATTGTAATGGTTTTGAGATTGTTGGCCGATTAAATTAGGTCGGGAATTAGAGAATATGTCATTTTGTTGATTTTTGCCGTTTAAATTGTGTGAACTTGATATGTATTATACAATGTGTTGTTGATGTGGATATTGTATGACTTGTGTGCTGTTGTGTGATGAAAATTCATGAAATACATGTTGTGATGATGATTTGTGGCCTTAGGGCAAGAAAATGCAAGGTGTGGTAATTAATGATATATGCATGATTATGGATATGTATATGTGTGCATTTTAAATGTCACGGGTCATTGTATGCCAAGCATCATGATATGCATTCTTGTGACGTCCTGAGTGACGGATTGATTCCAGAGGGAATCTGCTATAACATCGTGTGGCTTAAAAATAAGAGGACTGAAGCGCCTTAAAAATAAGAGGACCAAAAGCGATGATTATAGACGAGCGTGTGCTCATGTGGGGTGTGAGTGATCGTGTCGTGTGCCCGTGTGGGGTGTGAGCGATCCATAAACGTCGTGTGCCCGTGTCGGGTGTGAGCGACAGGGAACATCGTATGCCCAATGGGGAGTTACAGTGATGTAACGAGCGATGATTCTAGCAGAGTTCCTGAGTGAACTAGTGATGAGTAACATTGGAAGTCGGTACCGCATGTGCATTGCAAGATTCGTTGTGTCGGTCTCTGTGCATTTGCATAAATCATGGATTAATTGTGTATGGAATTGTGAATGTGATTGATGAGATGGAATATGTATAATTATATTGATGATGAGTGTATTGTGTATGACTGATGTGTGTTGGTATTGGATATCTGAGACTTGTGTTGTGTGGTATTTTATTCTGGTGCATTTGTGGTGAGAATATTTTACTTGTGCATTTCTGTGTTAATATATAATTATATGCAACTGTATTATGATTGTGTTTCTCACCCTTCTGCTGTTTTATAATTATCTATGAGGCATTGAAGATTAGAGTTGCTTGAGGTCTTTTTGTGAAGCTAGGGTCTTCATTTTTTTGTCGGTCGGCTCTGATATGTGACACCGGGTAGTTAGGGAGGCCGTTTGTGATTATTTATATTATGTATATGTATCTTTTGGATTGTACATATATGATTGTATTTGGCAGACAAACCTTTCATGATATATATATATATATATGAGATTTCAGTATACATTTTCCGCTTTTATTCTGTATTTGAATTGTGGGTGTATTACTACCTGAATTGTTGCATATCTTTATGAGCAGGGTTATTGTATGTTTGTTTCAAATTGATGTGACCCCTCGGTCTATGCCGTGAATTTGTAAATATACTCTGATGAAAATTTGTATTTTAGTTATCGCTTTAATAACTTGGGGGTATAGATTAGGGGTGTTACATTAAGTGGTATCAGAGCGAGTCCGTGTCAGTTCGTGTTTGTTGTGTCAGTCCTTGTTGGTGTTGGCATTTGGAGTCAGCTGTTTATTTAACCATAGCTTCTGTTATTGGAAATGAACAGAATATGGCTGGTAGAAATGACGCTGCTTTGGCTGCTGCTATGCAAGCTATGGCTCGGGCTGTGCAGGGTGCACCAAATGCTGCTGGTAATGATGAGTTCAGGAAGAACAAACCGCCTGTCTTTAAAGGGAGACATGATCCTGATGGTGCACAGATTTGGTTGAAAGAGATTGAAAGGATTTTCTGAGTTATGGATTGTGCTGAGGATCAGAAGGTGAGATTGGGTACTCACATGTTGCAGGAGGAAGCAGATGATTGGGGGGTTAGTACTTGTCAGGTGTTGGAAGCTGGGGATGAAGAAGTTACTTGGGAATTGTTTAGCCGGGAGTTTCTGAGGAAGTATTTTCCCGAGGATGTTAGAGGAAAGAAGGAAATTGAGTTCTTGGAATTGAAACAAGGTAATATGTCTATTGTTGATTATACTGCTAAGTTTGTGGAGCTTGTGCAGATTTATCCTCATTATTCTAAAGCGACTGCGGAGTTTACTAAGTGTGTGAAGTATGAGAGCGGATTGCGTCCTGAGATTAAGAAGGCAATCGGTTATCAAAGGATAAGAAGGTTTTCTAATTTGGTGGAATGTTGTAGGATTTATGAAGAGGATAGTAAAGCTCTTTCTACTCACTATAACAGTGTGAGTGACAGAAAAGGGAAGCAACAGTTCTGTAGTGGTTCGTATGTGACACCAGCTGATAAGGGTAAGCCAAGGGGTACTTTTGATTGAAGGCCCAGTGGTGGAGGTATGTCTGGTTCTCTGAGGTGTTATAAATGTGGTGAGTTGGGGCATCGTCAGTTTGAGTGCAGGAAAGATATGAGGAAGTGTACTAATTGTGGAGGTGTCGAACATGTCGTAGCTGATTGTAAAAGGAAGAATGTGGTGAAGTGTTTAAACTGTGGTGAACCTGGTCATATTAGCACGAAGTGTTCGAAACTGAAGCAGGCTTCATCTGGTGGGAAAGTGTTTGCATTGGCAGGGACTGTGACTACTAATGCAGGTCGTCTGATCAGAGGTACTTGTTTTATTAGTTGATACTATTGATACTGCAGCGACTCATTCGTTTATTTCGTCTGAGTGCGCTAAGCGTTTGAATCTTGTGTTGTCTTTGATGGATGGTGAGATGGTTATTGATACTCCAGCAATGGGGTCAGTAACTACTTCTTTGGTTTGTTTGAGTTGTCCTTTGACCATTTATGGTAAAGACTTTAAGATGGATTTAGTGTGTTTGCCGTTGGAGGGATTAGATGTGGTTCTGGGAATGAATTGGTTGCAGTTCAATCGGGTTCATATTGATTGTTATCATAAGTTAGTAAGGTTTCCTTCTCTTGAAGAAGATGAAGATTCGAGTTTCTTGTCTACCAAAGAGTTGAAGAAACTTTTGGCTGATGAAGCTCAGTTGTTTGGGTTGTTTGCATCGTTGATGTGGATAGTCATGTGTCGCTTGATGTGTTTCCTGTTGTGTGTGAATTTCCGGAAGTGTTTCCTGAGGTTATTTCAGACTTGCCGTCGGAGAGAGAGGTGGAGTTTTCGATAGATCTAGTTCCTGGTACTAGACCTGTTTCTATGGCACCTTATCATATGTCGGCATCTGAGTTAGTTGAGTTAAAGAAGCAATTGAAAGAATTGTTGGAGAAGAGGTTTGTGAGGCCAAGTGTTTCTCCTTGGGGTGCTCCAGTTTTGTTGGTGAAAAAAAAGATGGAAGTATGCGGTTGTGTATTGATTATCTCCAGTTGAATAAGGTGACGATTAAGAATAAGTATCCTCTTCCAAGAATTGATGATTTGATGGATCAGTTAGTTGGTGCTTGTGTGTTCAGTAAGATTGACTTGAGGTCGGGGTATCATCAGATTAGGGTGAAAGAGGAAGATATTCAGAAGACGGCTTTTAGGACACGTTACGGTCATTATGAATATTTTGTGATGCCGTTCGGGGTTTCTAATGCGCCAGGTGTGTTTATGGAGTACATGAACCGTATTTTTCACGAGCATTTGGATCGATTTGTTGTTGTGTTTATTGACGACATATTGATTTATTCTAAGTCTCGGGAGGAGCACGTGGAGCATTTGCGTATTGTTTTGCAGGTTTTGAAGGAAAATAAGCTTTTTGCCAAATTGTCCAAGTGTGAATTTTGGTTGTTGGAGATGAGTTTTCTTGGACACGTAATTTCAGGTAATGGTATTGCTGTGGGTCCATCTAAAGTAGAAGCAGTTCTACAATGGGAGGCTCCGAGATCTGTTACTGAAATTCGAAGCTTTTTGGGTTTGGCCGGATATTATCGAAGGTTCATTGAAGGTTTTTCTAAGCTAGCACTTCCTTTGACCCAGTTGACTTGTAAAGGGCAAGCGTTCATTTGGGATATTCGGTGTGAGGAAATTTTTAATGAGCTGAAGAGAAGATTGACGACAGCTCCAATTTTGATTTTGCTGAATCCTAATGAACCGTTTGTGGTGTATTGTGATGCGTCCTTGATTGGTTTAGGTGGTGTGCTAATGCAAGACGGTAAGGTCGTGGCGTATGCTTCAAGGAAATTGAGAATGCATGAGAAAAATTATCCTACTCATGATCTTGAATTAGCGATTGTGGTGTTTGTATTGAAGATTTGGAGGCATTATCTTTTTGGTGCGAGTTTGAAGTCTTTAGTGATCACAAAAGTTTGAAATATTTGTTTGATCAGAAGGAATTGAATATGAGACAACGAAGATGGTTGGAATTTTTAAAGGACTACGACTTTGGCTTGAATTACCATCCTAGTAAAGCTAATGTGGTAGCCGATGCGTTGAGCCGGAAATTGTTACATATGTCCGCTTTAATGGTTAAGGAGTGGGAGCTTTTGGAATCGTTTAGAGATTTGAGTTTGGTATGTGAAGTGACGTCGGATAGTGTGAGGCTGGGTATGTTGAAGGTTACTAATGATTTTCTGATGACGGTAAGTGACAAACAGAAGTTGGATGTGAAATTGGTGGATTTGATGTTGGTTGGCGGAAAAGATGCGAGTGGTGATTTTCAAGTGGATATTAATGGTGTTTTGAGGTTCCGAGGTAGAATTTGTATTCCGGACGATTCGGATTTGAAACGGATGATTTTGGAAGATGGACACCGGAGTAATTTGAGTATACATCAGGGAGCGAACAAGATGTACCAAGATTTGAAAAAGATATTTTGGTGGTCTGGATTGAAAAGAGATGTGGCTCAGTTTGTGTATGCTTGTTTGACGTGCCAGAAGTCGAAAGTGGAACATCAGAGGCCTAATGGTTTGTTGCAACCGTTGGATATTCCTGAGTGGAAATGGGATATCATTTCGATGGATTTTGTAACCGGGTTGCCGAATACTCAGCGAGGGCATAATGCTATTTGGGTGATTGTGGATAGGCTGACTAAATCGGCTCATTTCATTCCGATTGACATCAGTTTTTCTTTGGAGCGGTTAGCGGAGATTTATATCAGTGTGATTGTGAAGTTGCATGGAGTTCCGTTAAGTATTATTTCGGATCGAGACCCGAGGTTTACCTCGAGATTTTGGGAAATTTTAGAGAAGGCGTTGAGTTCTAAATTGAGATCGAGCTCGGCTTATCATCCTCAGACGGATGGGCAGACGGAGAGCACGATTCAGTCTTTGGAGGATTTGTTGCGAGCGTGTGTTTTGGAACAAGGTGGTGCGTGGGATAGTTATCTTGCATTGATTGAATTCACTTATAATAACAGTTTCCATTCGAGTATTGGAATGGCACCGTTTAAAGCGTTGTATGGACGAAGATGTCGAACACCCTTGTGTTGGCATGAATCTGGTGAGAGTTCGGTGGTTGGACCAGAGTTGGTTCAACAGACTACGGAAAAAGTGAAGCTTATTCGTGAGAAAATGAAGGCTTCTCAGAGTAGGCAAAAGAGTTATCATGATCGGAGACGGAAGGATCTCGAGTTTCAAGAGGGCGATCATGTATTTTTGAGAGTTACGCCGGGTAACGGGTGTTGGTCGTGCATTGAAGTCGAAGAAGCTTACTTCTCAGTTTATTGGTCCTTACCAGATATCTGCGAGAGTGGGTATTGTGGCTTATAGGGTGGCGTTGCCGCTGAGTCTGTCGAATTTGCATGATGTGTTCCATGTTTCACAGCTTCGGAAGTATGTTCCGGATCCATCGCATGTGATTCCGATGGATGAGTTTGAGGTAAGGGAGAACCTTACGGTTAAGGCATTACCCGTTAGGATTTTGGGTCGCGAGGTGAAGTGGTTGAGGGGCAAGGATATTTCACTTGTGAAGGTAGCGTGGGGAGGCGCTGCTGAGGGCAATTTGACGTGGGAGTTGGAGAGTCGGATGCGGGAGTCGTATCCAGAGTTGTTCGTCTCAGCTAATATTTTCGAGGACGAAAATTTCTAAATGAGGGAGAGTTGTAACGCCCCAGTCAGTCCAGTCAGTTTTGTCAGTTTTGTCTTTTTAATTAATTGAGTCGTTTTGAGTATTTTATTGTTATATTATTTTATTGCTGACTTTTATGTGAAAATATGTTGTTTTTTATCGTGAATATATTTTGTCGCGTTATGGAAACGTTTGCGAGATATTTGAGTGTGGGGGTATTTTGAGCAATTCACTTTATTTTCCTTAAGTTAGTATAATAGAATAGAAAGAGAGAAAAATAGAAAAGGAAAGAAAAAGAGAAGAAGAAAAGTAGAGAGAAAGAAGAAGAGGAGAAAGAAAAAGAGATAGAGAGAAAACTTGGGAAAAAATCTAGAAATCGATCAACCGACTTTTCTACACGCTATTAAATCAGGTAAGGGTGCGAAACTCGATTATACTATGTTTGTGTATGACTATGTATGTGTGTGTTTGGATGATTCTCTTGTTTTTTCCATGTTTTTCACTTCTAGGTTGAAAATGATAAAATGATAGAAATCGAGGTTTTAGCGGTTAGAAATCGATGTAAATGTTGTAGATTACTTGTTACCATGATTGGGTTATATTCTGATTGTTATATTTTGATTAGAAAGAGATTTTGGTGGAAAATATGGGTTTTGGATTTTCAAACAGCGCTGCAAAATTTTGGGTTTTCTTTGGTTTGCCTAGCGAATCTGGGGCAAAGCAGCAGCGAACGAAGTTTTCGCGGGTTCGCCTAGCGAACCAGTTAGCGAAGGTTCTCTAAGTTGTTCGCCTAGCAAACTTTGTGTGTTTTGGGTTCTGGTGGTTGCTGCCTTGGTTCGGCAAGGGATTCGCCTAGCGAACTTTGTGTTTGTTTTCTAGCTGGTAGTGGGTTTGCTAGACATTCGCCTAGCGAAGGTGGTAGCGAATGCTCGCTAGAGGGTTCGCCTAGCGAACATGGCTGTTTGTGCAATTTTGTTTTCTTACCAACTTTTGATCTGTGGTTCGGTTTGAGGCGTGGTTTGATGCGTTAGAAAGCTTATAAAATGTTCTTCTTATTGTAATGGTTTTGAGATTGTTGGCCGATTAAATTAGGTCGGGAATTAGAAAATATGTCATTTTGTCGACTTTTGCCGTTTAAATTGTGTGAACTTGATATGTATTTTACAATGTGTTGTTGATGTGGATATTGTATAACTTGTGCGTTATTGTGTGATGAAAATGCATGAAATACATGTTGTTATGATGATTTGTGGCCTTAGGGAATGAAAATGCAAGGTGTGGTAATTGATGATATATGCATGATTATGGATGTGTATATGTGTGCATTTTAAATGTCACGAGTCATTGTATGCCAATCATCATGATATGCATTCTTGTGACGTCCTGAGTGACGGATTGATTCCAGAGGGAATCTGCTATAACATCGTGCGCCTTAAAAATAAGAGGACTGAAGCGCCTTAAAAATAAGAGGACCGAAAGCGATGATTATAGACGATCGTATTCCCATGTGGGGTGTGAGCGATCGGGTCGTGTGCCCGTGTGGGGTGTGAGCGATCCATAAACGTCGTGTGCCTGTGTGAGGTGTGAGCGTCGGGGAACATCGTATGCCCGACGAGGAGTTACAGTGATGTAATGAGTGATGATTCTAGCAGAGTTCCTGAGTGAACTAGTGATGAGAAACATTGGAAGTCGGTACCGCATGTGCATTGCATAGAGTCGTTGTGTCGGTCTCTGTGCATTTGCATAAATCATGGATTAATTGTGTATGGAATTGTGAATGTGATTGATGAGATGGAATATGTATAATTGTATTGATGATGAGTGTATTATGTATGACTGATGTGTGTTGGTATTGGATATTTGAGACTTGTGTTGTGTGGTATTTGATTGTGGTGCATTTGTGGTGAGAATATTTTACTTGTGCATTTCTGTGTTAATATATAATTATATGCAACTATATTATGATTGTGTTTCTCACCCTTCTGCTGTTTTATAATGCTCTATGAGGCATTGCATATTAGAGTTGCTGGAGGTCTTTTTGTGAAGCTAGGGTCTTCATTCTTTTGTCGGTCGGCTGTGACACCGGGTAGTTAGGGAGGCCATTTGTGATTATTTATATTATGTATATGTATCTTTTGGATTGTGCATGTATGATTGTATTTGGCAGACAAACCTTTTATGATATATATATATGAGATTTCAGTACAGATTTTCCGCTTTTATTTTGTATTTGAATTGTGGGTGTATTACTACCTGAATTGTTGCATATCTTTATGAGCAGGGTTATTGTATGTTTGTTTCAAATTGATGTGACCCCTCGGTCTATGCCGTGAATTTGTAAATATACTCTGATGAAATTTTGTATTTTAGTTATCGCTTTAATAGCTTGGGGGTATAGATTGGGGGTGTTACAAAAGACTCTCTTGTTGAGTCAAACCCTTTTAGCCTCCGTCTCGGGCTTCGTACAAGACACATATAAAAGACTCTCTTGTTGAGTCAAACCCTTTCAGCCTCCGTCTCGGGCTTCGTACAAGACACATATAAAAACACTCCCTTGTTGAGTCAACCCTTTTAGCCTCTATCTCGGACTTCGTACGAGATACAAAAGCATCCTCTTGTTGGATCAATAGCCTCCTCTTAGGCTTCGCATAAGGAAATCCCCGTGTGATTCAATCAGCCTTTTAGCATCAAATCATGCTTTGGTCACAGCATACAAACATCAACAACTCATTTTCCCTCGTCTAATTGCTGTAAGTGGTAAGCCTCTGGATTATTTACATCCACGCCACTGTCCCTCTTTTAGCATGAGAAATTCCTAAGGAAAGATAGCATTGTTGTACACTAAGTTAAAGTCTTCTCCTTCAGGTTGAAAATCCCCTATAAAGTTAATTATGGCATTGTTGGATTTACATATCCTAGTTAAAGTAATTCTCCTTTATAATCAGTCACCCAACAGTTGTGACAAACAGACCAAATACCCCCCTTTAGAGATGACAAATTCTCTCTAAAGTCAACACCCTTTTAGCTTCACATCTTGGGCTTCGAACAAGATACAAATAGACCCTTCATCTTCTCATCTTGGGCTTTGAACAAGATATAAACCACCTTTAGCTTCATGTCTCGGGCTTTGAACAAGACACCAAAATACCATTTCCTCCCATAGAATAGGAGGAACTACAATCGCTCTGATTTCCCTATCCCAGGAATACGTAGGCATAAGATTGAAAAAAGAATCTTAGCGAGCACACTAATCGAAAAACCCCAAAGTCCCCTACCTCTAGTCAATCTAGCACAGTATCCCAAACAAATTCCCCATGAACGATCCCGGTATTTCGTTCTGAACAAAATAAGCAGAGAGAGACCCACGAACTAAAACCGCATCTGTATACCAACAATTTTGACTGTTTAACCCCAGTTTGCAAGCAGGGTTAATTGGAGACATCTATTTCCCTTCCTTCATCAGCTTCAATAGGATAAAAAATGAATCGAACTGTAGTACCAAAGCGATAGTGATTCGAAACCACAAAAATCGCGCTACAGCTGTAGTTTCAAGAATCGACCAGTTCATAAATAAAATAACGTCGTTCTGTAATTTCCGCATTAATTCTTGTTTTCTCTTTTTTCTTTTTCAGAAAATGGTAATCCTAAAAAACAATTCAAATAATAAAAACAAGCAGTTCTCAGAAAAACAATGCACACACTGTTGCATTCTCTCTATCTCTTCTAAAAAAAACTAATCATCACGTCATGCAAATTGCTTATTTTAAACCCCATTGAAACATACGATCTGATGGCTTCTCCCAACTTTTAATTCCCAGTATTTGGGGCTGAAGAAGAAGTTGACGACGAAATTCCAAAAGAGATCTCCCGATTACTCAAACAAGAGGAAAGGTCCATTGAACCTCACAAAGAGCCATTGGAAACAGTAAACTTTGGTTCGGAAAAAGAGAGAAAAGAAGTCAGGAATGGGGCACTGCTCAGTCCAACTGCCAAAGAGAGTTTGACAAAGCTTCTCAAAGAATTTCCCAATGTATTTGCTTTGTCCTACCAGGACATGCCAGGGTCGGATACCAGCATCGTGGAACATCATTTACCGTTACGATCAGAATGTCCGCCACTAAAATAGAGGTTGAGACGGACTCACCCGGACATAGACATCAAAATCAAAGAGGAGGTACAGAAACAGATTGACGCGGGTTTCCTCGCCACGTCAAAATATCCTCAATGGTTAGCCAACATTGTACCCGTTCCAAAAAAGGACGGAAAGGTCAGAATGTGTGTCGATTACAGAGATATAAACAAGGCTAGTCCGAAGGATGGCTTTCCTTTACCACAGATTGACATGCTGGTAGACAGTATAACAAAGTTCAAACTTTTCTCCTTCATGGATGGATTCTCGGGCTACAATCAGATAAAAATGGCGCCGAAAGACATGGAGAAAACTTTATTCATTACCCCTTGGGGTACCTTTTGTTATAAGGTAATGTCGTTCGGTTTGAAGAACGTCGGTGAAACCTATCAAAGGGCCATGACTACTCTGTTTCATGACATGATACACAAGGAAATCGAGGTATATGTCGATGATATGATTGCAAAATCTAAAACAGAAGAGGAGCATGTGACCCGCCTGTTAAAACTATTCGAGCGTCTGAGAATGTACAAACTTCGCTTGAATCCCAACAAGTGCATATTCGGTGTCCGTTCAGGGAAACTCTTAGGGTTCATCGTCAGCCAGAAAGGAATTGAGGTTGATCCTGACAAGGTCAAGGCCATTCAAGAAATGCCTTCTCCAAAAAATGAAAAACAAGTCAGAGAATTCCTGGGACATTTGAACTACATTGCCAGATTTATATTGCTAAAAAAGAACCAGGACTGCGTTTGGACAGAAGATTGCCAAACCGCCTTCGACAGTATTAAGGAGTATTTGTTGAATCCACCAATTCTATCACCTCCAGTGGAAGGAAGACCACTGATCATCTACCTCATAGTCCTAGAGGCCTCAATGGGTTGTGTGCTTGGCCAACAAGACGAAACCAAAAGGAAAGAGTCTTCCATCTACTACCTGAGCAAGAAATTCATCGACTGCGAGACTCAATACACTATGCTTGAGAAAACTTGCTGTGCTCTGGCTTGGGTAGCCAAACGTCTTTGCCAGTATATGATTCGTTACACTACTTGGTTAATCTCCGAAATGGATCCAATCAAGTATGTCTTTGAAAAGCCTGCTCTCACAGAAAGGATTGCCTGGGGGCAGATGTTGTTGTCAGAATACGACATTGAGTACCATGCTCAGAAAGCCGTCAAAGGAAGTATTTTAGCCGATCATTTGACTCATCAACCGATTGGCGATCAAGAATTAGTCGGGTTTGAAAATGAAAGATTGCGATGAACCACTACCCAGTGAAGGGCCAGAACCAGGTTCCCATTGGGGACTTATCTTTGACGGAAATGGAATTGGGGCAATCATTGTAACACCTCAGGGTACCCATATTCCTTTCACCGCGCGACTTACATTTAAGTGCACAAACAGCGAGGCCTAATACGAAGCTTGTATCCTGGGTCTCGAGGAAGCGATCAACTTAAGGATCAAAAACTTGGATGTATATGTCGACTCAGCTCTGGTCATCAATCAGATCAAGGGAGATTGTAACACATACCAATTAGGGTTGATTCCTTACAAAGATTACGCGAGAAGGTTGTTACCCTTCTTCAACAGAATCGAGTTTCATCATATCCCTCGTGACGAGAATCACATGGCTGATGCATTAACCACTCTCTCTTCCATGATTAGTGTAGGTCAATGGAACGACTTACCTAAGATTGACATAATGCGCCTAGAAAGGCCCGCTTACATCTTCACGATTGAAGCAGTCATAGACAACAAACCTTGGTACCACTATATCAAATGCTTCCTTCAGAAACAAGAATACCCATCTGGGGCATTCAGAAAGGACCGAAAGACCCTCAGAAGGCTAGCAGGCAGCTTGTTTCTGAGCGGCGATACCCTTTATAAGAGAAACTATGACATGGTCTTACTCCGATGCGTAGACAGACCAGAAGCAAACATGCTGATAAAAGAAATTCATGAAGGATCCTTTGGCACTTATGCCAATGGACACACAATGGCGAGAAAAATTCTAAGACAAGGGTAATATTGGTTGACAATGGAATCCGATTGCTACAAGTATATGAGGAAGTGTCACAAGTGTCAAATATACTCAGACAAAATCCATGTACCGGCAACACATCTCAAAGTTCTTTCTTCCCCATGGCCTTTTTCCATATGGGGAATCAACATGATTGGCATGATCGAACCCAAGGCTTTAAACGAACATCGGTTCATTCTAGTAGCCATTGACTACTTCACCAAGTGGGTCAAAGCAGCGTCATACGCTAATGTAACCCGACAAGTGGTGGTCTGATTCATCAAAAACAATCTCATCTGCCGTTATGGTGTTCCGAGCCAGATCATTACTGATAATGGATCCAACTTGAACAATAAGATGATGAAAGAGTTGTATGCTGAGTTCAAGATCAAACACTATAACTCATCTCCCTACCGACCCAAAATGAACGGAGCGGTAGAAGCGGCTAACAAGAACATCAAGAAGATCGTTCAAAAGATGGTCATAACCTACAAAGACAGGCACGAGATGCTACCCTTTGCTCTTCATGGTTATCGCACATCTGTCCGCACTTCAATAGGGGCAACCCCTTTCTCTCTAGTATATGGCATGGAGGCAGTGCTCCCCATCAAAGTAGAGATCCCATCAATCCGGGTATTGATGGAAGCTAAGCTTATAGAAGCTGAATGGTGTCAAAGCCGACACGACGAACTGAATCTGATTGAAGAAAAGTGAATAACGGCACTATGCCACGGTCAGTTGTATCAGCAGAGAATGAAGAAGGCGTTCGACAAAAAGGTCTGACCTCATGTATTCGGGAAAGGAGACCTTGTGCTCAAGAAGATACAATCATTTCTCACTGATTCTCGGGGCAAATGGACTCCGAATTATGACGGCCCCTATATGGTTAGGAAAGTTTTCTCAGGCGGTGCCCTAAGACTTGCAACCATGGATGGAGAGGAATTTGCCTACCCTACAAATGTTGACGTAGTCAAGAAATACTTCACCTAAATAAAAAAAAACGTCTCGGTGGATTGAAAACCCGAAAGGGCGGTCCCGGCAAAAATTAGAGACGTAATAAAAAAAATCATCCCGGTGGATTGGAAATCTCAAAGTACAATCCATGCAAAAATTAGGTATTCGTGGCAAGTAACTACGTCCAACAAAGGGGAAAATCCCTTAGCAGCAGTAATGCCATCAGTCAGGAAAACTCCAGTCAGGGTCATCTTCGACGGAAGCTCAGGATGCCCAGAATTCAAAGTTGGTAGAAGGATAGTGGTCGTTATATTTCAATGTAGCCCTTTTCCCTTAAATTACCATTTTCTAACTTTGTAAATACTCTATGGGATCACGCGTTTGGCTGATTTCCATCCTATCAATAAAATTTCAGCCCTTGTTCTTTTGTTTGTAATTCTTAATTGTTTTAGCTTTACGGAACGACATTTTTAACATGATCAATGATTCTTGAAATAAAATAAAAATGAATTTACTTGTCAAACTTTTCTTCTTTTAAAATAAAGATGGCAATTTCTTTTGACTGCTGAACATCGAAAAAACATCGGTCGCTTCTCCCGAAGTAATCGAGCTTCAAAGTGCAGAATCAAAGTACTCCTTCTAAACCAGTACACCTAAACGAAGGATCAATTGTATCAGAGACCATGTTTCATTTGACACCCCCCGACAGAGTTCTTGCCTCCTAAACCCGACCAACGGTTGTTCCCCGCAGGGACTATTTCTCCTAAGCAAGGCAGAATTACAATCGTGAACAAGTGATACTTTTTATCTCCCCACTGTGGCCGAGTATCCAGTCGTGTTCATCTACTAGTCTGTATGTCGCATCAGTTTTGTCAGCATAAACATACATACATCATGCATTATTAATTTACATTCACATTCATATTGCATCACTATCTCTTTAGTCAGTCTTATCCCTTAGTGATAACGGTCCTCTTAATCGAGTTGTCAGTTCTTTCCTCGTCAGGAAATGTTGCGTCTGAACAACCTCTCTTCCCCAGTTTATTTCTGGGATGAAGTGGGCCCTTGACCACTTTGATAACTTGAACCTCTGAAAGACCAGAGAACTTTCGACAAATATCACTCTTCGCCATTGAAGATGATATCCTCGCTTTCCCGGATTAAGGAAAATCTCCAGAGAAAGCCCCTTAATCAGAGATTCGGTAATACAGCAGTTTTTCTCCGAAAAATCCGCTGACGAAAAGGTCATCAGCACCTCAAAATTGGATCACATCATATGGCATTTCTCCAAGAAGATCTCCAAGAAAAGTATGATATAATATCCCAAGCTGGAAACAGTATCTCAAGAGACTCGTTTTCCCCAGTAGGGTCGACAAAAGGCATCTCTAACAGAGAAGTTTGTACACCTCTACAACTCAGACGACTGGGTTCCCCCAGCAAGTCTGACATCAAACCTTTTTCCTATAGTTGTAAGGAACTTAAGAATGTATTTTAGACTCAAGGGGATTAGACTGTCTAAGTCTACTGGTGTGGAAGAGTTCTATCTTTTGTATGATGCCCAAGAGGAGGCAAGGACATTAAGGGATGAGAATCAACCCTAAAGTGGCCTGAGGTCTGACACTGGAAAGACTGTAGCAAAGGATGACTAAGTTCTGTCTTATACCTTTAAGAGGTCGTCAGGGTCCTTGTATTAAGCCCAAAAGAAGGCATGAGAACTTCTAAGAAGCCGGAGGGTCCTTGTACAAAGCCCAAGAGGAGGCGAGGATGCTTTTAGGAAGCTTGTGGGTCCCAAACCAGGAAAAGTTCAAGAAATGCTATTCACCGAAAATAGATCATTTAGTGAAAGTTCGAGGCTTGAAGAAACTCAAGAGATGCTATTCACCGAGAATAGATCACCTCTGGGGAGTAGAATTTCTTTGACAATTTCTAGGGGTGACAGTCTGAGAAAACGTTCACGAGGAATACTTTCTTTCTCTTTGTTCCATATTATTTACGCCCAAGAGAAGGCAAGACTGTATCTAGAAATCCTATTGGGATCTAGTTTTGTTTGTATTTTAAGAGTGACCAACAGGGCTTTACCTAGTTCTGGACCTAGTTGCCGGGGAAAACTCTAAATAACTATACTAGTATATATATATATATACAGTTGATATATGACAAGTATTTGAAAAAGGTACGAAAGAAGACTAACCATGCGCATATTCCCATAATATAGTTATATATATGAAAGCATGTAAAAGAAAGCCGATAAAACTTACAAGTGAGCAAGCTTCCATGCTGTATTGTTAGTTGTTCAAAGAAATTAAAGAAAGTTTTGATAACAACATGTATATTTGAATCTAAATCCAAAGAGAAATTGCTTTGAAAAGATTGTTGGGGCTTATACTCACGGAGAGGCCCAAGGTTTAACAGTGATCGCACCGTTGTTTTGAATATCGTCTCGGGACTTATACAACGACTGAGGCCCAAAAAAAGGTTTATTCACAAAAAGGGTTGGGTCTTACAACTCAAGGAGAAGCCCAAAGATTATTTAAAGAAAAGAAATGGGACTTACAACACAAGGGTAGGCCTAGATGATTTTCTTGTTTGAAAATGGCGATCGCGCCGAGATTTTTTAACACAGATGGACTTATATAATGTCTGAGGCCCAAAAAGGTTTTGGTTAAAAAAAAGGGATTAGGTGTTGTCACACCCTCATTTTCACCCTATCTTTACATATCATGCATTCATCATTATCATCGCATTTTGGGGCATATCAAGCATAGATTGGTGCAATTGAGTTGCAAGTGAGGGAGTTACTTTAAGTAAAGTGTTTGGATTTGGATTAGTTGGTGCTCCATTCACGACCAGGAGGAAGTTTGGCCAAATCTTGGTCAAACCTGAGCAAGAGGAGCATACATCATTTATAAGCTATTTTCACCATGGGCCACTTTGAAGGCATGTACTGTTTTGAAACCACCAAGTGATTAAAATAGGGTTTTGGTCCACTACAAGATCCCCATGGCCTAAATAACCAAACGCTCAAGATTGAATTACTTTTTGTTGTTGCTTCGTTTCTCGAAGATGGACCTTTAGTCTTAAGGCATGGGTGTTTGGCTCATATTTGAACACTTTTGGCCATTAGAGTTAACAAAGCTTCAAAAAAAGGATTCCATTTTTATCTAAGTAATGAAAAGGCGTCATTCACTTATTCATGTTGATCTTTGCTTCACTTTGATATGATTCAATTACGAGCAAGAAATACGAATGAGAATCAAAGAGTAAGCTACACACTTTAATCCATTTCTAAAGAAAAGTGAAGAAAGTGTCAAGGAGAGATTTAGATGCAATTTTTAGTTTAGCAAGTTCAAGTTGTTTTCAAGACTCAAATAAAGAAACATGCTATAAATCACAATTGGATCGGTCTAGTTATTTCAATTCCATAAGATACAAATTTGGAACAAGAAATTTACTAAGTGGGATCCATGGTTGCAATTCATTCCAATGTCAAAAGGTCAAAGTCCTTGCTTTGTGTTCATTAATGATGGTAAGGAATGATGAGTGTTTGTTAGAGATTCGGGGAAGAGACGAATTTTATTCTTCAGCAAGGACATTTGCTTGGCATAAACTCATGATTTTTTTTGGAGATTTTGTACATAGACAATGGATACTAGTACGTTATTGATAGGTGTCTCAAGTCCCATTCAATGTCAAGATATGTACAAACGAACTCTCTTTGTGTTACAAATTTAAATCCATCATCTAAGAACTCTTTACAAGAAATATTTACAAAAAAATATAATAAGATAAAACACAACGACTTGGGTCAGCCTGACCAAATTTTGTTCGTGAGGAAGTGAGAGTTTGTAACAATTCGTCACCGGTGCTTCAAGTCATGGCTGGATCACTTTGCAGCCTTTTGAGAAGTGGCAAGATATGGAGGAGTTCTTTAAAAAGCCAACCCATGCTGGAATCTAATAAAACTACAAATAACTTGATGTGCCTCTTTCAATAAAGCTTGGAAATAGTGGAGAATATTAATCAGAAGGAATGAGGCTTCCTGTTACCATCCTTGTTGATATGTGGGCAGAACTGTACAACTTGGACGAGGATGACGCACAAGCAATGGCCATTATACATGATTTGATCACCAAGAACCTGATTAATGTTCAAAATTATTACCAAAACCAACATTAACATTCAAATTACTCAATCAAAGTTCAAGACAAATAACAAATTCCAAATGTTATCAATTCCAACTCACTCGTGCTTCAAGATCAGTTTCAAAATTGTAAATCCATTCCAAATTCAAAAATAAGTCAACAAAACCATGTTTCTTCAAACAATAACAACAAGACAAATTCAGAGGGGACCACACATGTTCAGATTCACAAAAATGGCAAAAACAGAGCAACATCGGAAGTTCACAGTGCTGTAACCTTAACACGAAAACGGAAAAACAATAAAAACTGTAGCAGAAAACCACACAACTAGAGCAGAGCAGTGCATTCAGAAATCAAAATTCTTCACATGGTTTTGTTCTAAAACCCTAATCAAGCCAGTATATAAGAGAGCTATTCAACTAAGTTTTGGGGGGGAGATACGAGAGAAAACCCTAAATCTCAAACTTAAACTCTAAAGCGGACATCGTTAAAACCTAAGTCTCCACTACTAGAAAAAACCAAAAAAAAACTAAGCGTAGAAGTCTCAGAAGTATAGAAGGAGCAGAGGAAGGCTCGGAAACGAGGGATTCAGATTATACCTTAGTGGATTCGTCACCCTGGTAACTTCCAAGAGGTAAATCAGTTTCCCTTACGTGTTGCTTGTTGATTAAACTCCCTTTGTTGTGCGTGAGTTTGTATCTTGTTAAAGCTTTCATCTCTTTCATGGATTCAATGTTTTAAGAAGAATGGTTCGATCTGTTTGATTTTTCAAGTTTTTGGTGAAACTGAGAGTGGATTCAGGTTCAGGACTTTTTTAATAGGGGTTAGAGTTTGATTCACGGCTCGTCTTCTCCGACGAGTATCTTAGGTTTCCGGCGACATTTTCTTGAAGAATGAGAGGGCGACGTCTGAGAGAGGGGGGGAATTGAACTTTGTCCTCATTACTTTGGGTCTTGTCTTATGTCACATTTACTTTTTTCCTTCTAATATCATGTGCTAGCATGTCAATTATTTGGAGTGTTGCAGTGAGAGACGGTGACATTTGTCACCGTCATTTTGAATGGTCCAATTATCAGCTTCATTCCCCGCGCGTTACCTTACCGTGCACCTTCCACTTCAGCCTTAGACTTGGTCAAATTCTGGATTAGTCCGTGAGTCAACCCGTGTTGGCTAAGACCACGCTGGATCCATCTCCTGGACTAATTTCCTTGGGTCTATGTTTTGCTGATAGCACCCTCCTTTTTTTTAAACAAGCCCATTAAGTTTTTTTTATTATTATTTTTAATCTATTTTCTTTTCCACTTCTTTTTTTATTATTGTTTGATTCATAAAAAATATTATAAAAATGTGTGTATTGTTAATTATCTTAAATATATTTATTTAATATTAATTAATTAAATTATTAATTTTATTAAATATTCATATTTAATTTAGTTAATAATTTTGTATGTTATTTAGTTGGGTTAATTATATGAAACCCCCTGCCATTAGAGCGATAATTGATATTGCCCCCCTGAAGTTTTTTTTTGAACCACCCCTTATAAAACCAAAAACTATCTTTTACCACACCCTTTTACTGGTGTTGCTGATTGGGCAGTAATTAATTGGCTAATTGGCAATTAGATTTATGCTTAGTGATTGATCTACATTCTTGTGCAATTAGGGTATGCAATTAAGGATTGAATATAATCCCCAATTGCTAGGGTTTCTTCAATTTCTTCTGCGTTTCCTCACCGTCTTCTTCGTTCATCTTCATCACTTTCCAGCCATCGGTTTCTTCCTTCATCTTCATCGGTCGATTTCTTCCTTTTCTTGTTCGTCGTTATAACAATCGTGTTTCTGCAAGTTTGTTGGTAGCATGTAATGTGGAAGCAGTGAGAATTCAGTTTCGTTTCCAGGTTTACTCGTTTGTGGTTGTGGTAGAGCAATGAAGATGTGGGTCTCCAATACAAGCAAAAACGCAAGAGAAAGTTCTGGAAATGTCGCAATGCTGGGAATGGCTGTGAATTATTTTTATGGGATGATGAAATTGAAGACTCAATCAAAGGGAGCAGTGTTATTCAATCATTTTGTAAGAAGTGTGTAATGGAAGAAGTGAATTTTGAATCAATGGCAAAGAAATTAGAGAAAGTGAAGATGAAGCTTGAAGTTCAAAGAAGGGTTAATTTGAAGCTGAAGATTGCAATTGTGATGCTTTGTTTGATTATTTCCATATTGTATAAATTTATGTAATGTTAAGTAGGTTCTACCTTGCTCGCTCTCATCGCTTCGTCTTGCTATCAGCTTCTCCCTCTTTAATCTTCCAAATGAAAACCCTAATTTCACCGGGAGGGGGGGAGGGGGGGACAAGAATGTGGATCAATCACTAAGCATAAATCTAATTGCCAATTAGCCAATTAATTACTGCCCAGTCAGCAACACCAGTAAAAGGGTGTGGTAAAAGATGGTTTTTGGTTTTATAAGGGGTGGTTCAAAAAAAAAACTTCAAGGGGGCAATATCAAATATCGCCCTAATGGCAGGGGGGTTCATATAATTAACCCTATTTAGTTTGGTTTAGTTGTGTAATTCTCGATTATTATTTATAGTATGCGACTTTCTCACATGATATGTTTATACCTTGATAATATTTGATTAACCTCTTACATACCCATTCAAAACCATTTTCAAAATACATTCTCAATTCAACATCGAGCCATTTTTCACCCTTGTAAGTCGACTGCTTCGTGCGTCGCCATCGACCTTATCCTAGTCAATTAGGTCCCCCACCCCATTTAGTTCAAACCCTTAATCTTCTCTAACGCAAACTAAAACCTCGATCCTTCGAGTATTCTTCAAATCTAAATAAAACACTTAATAATTATGAAATACTTTCTTTCAATAAAAGGTGAAAAGAGAGTTGGACTGGTATCTTCAAGTTCTCTCTTCGGTTGTTTAAGTGTGAAGAGTCTTCTTCACACTTGAATAATTGTCTACTCTAAAAGATTATAATCCTTCTCACATCAAACTATTTTTCCTAAACAATTCGAATCAAAACTATTTTCCAAATCACTTAGATGAAAAAGAGAGAGAATCGAGTCTTCAATTCACTCTCCCGATTGCTTGTGCCCGAGGAGCCTTTCTTAAGCTTCAAGTAATCGTCATCCGCTTAAAATACTTTAATCATAGTAAACCCCTTCACAATTAAGGCTGAAAAAGAGAGAGAGTCGAGTCTTCGATTCACTCTCCCGTTTACTTGTGCCCAAGGAGCCTTTCTTAAGCATTTGAGTAGTCGTCATCCAAATAAAATATCAACACATTAATTCAACTCCTCGCCTTTGTGCGATCAAAACTTTTTCTTAAAAGGACATGTTACGTCTGTTTTACCGCAAACAGGCAACGCCTAAGACTCCACGAGTGAGCTGCAATACACTTAACTGCTAGAACGCGAACGTTAGTATCGTCCATAAAAAACACCAATAAACCGTAGGCCGAACTACGACGCTCTGATTCTTCACTTCTTTGAAGTGAAGATACGTAGGCACAAGGGCCCCAATCCTTGGCGAGCACCCTAATAAAAAAAACCATCCATTTTCCCCTTAGTATTTGAACATTTTTTCATTACTCATCTTAGAAGAAAACAAACAATCCTTAGCTAATTTTCTCACGAATTGAGTCAAGAGGTTCCCGTTGAGTACAACGAACGTGAGGGGTGCTAACACCTTCCCCTCACGTAACCGACTCCCGAACTCAGGATGTGGTTGCGATGACCATGTTCTTTCCCTAAAGGTTTTATTGATATTTCCCTTTCCCTCTTTAGGATAAATAAAATTCGGTGGCGACTCTGTGTTTTCCGCGTCAATCACGAAGTTCGTTACCCTTTCATTTTTTGAGGTACGACAGCTGGTGACTCTGCTGGGGACTAATTGCTCTATGCAAGAGAGAGTCAAGCCTAACTTGATTCGATTCGCGAGAGTTCGTTTCGTTTGTTTGATTTCTTCTTCTTTGTTGTCTCTTTGGTTTGTTTGCTTATTTATGTATTATCTAATTGTTTGTTCAACTTTGTTACTATATCCTATTATCATCTTGTAGCACTGTTGGGTTCCCTGATTTTTGGTACTGTGTGAGATGGCTCTATACCCGAGTCTGAGAAAAACATAGGATTAGGATGGTGGTTGTGTAGTGGAAGCCTACGAGGAGCCTTCCTCATGAAGACGATACGAAAACCCCACTTAGAGTTGATCCCCTTGGAAATGTTATTGTCGTGGTGAGCCTTCATCGTGGCAATAGTGTTTTTAGGCTTGAATCGATAACTCTAAGGACCTTTTCACCCATTTCCATGGTGGTTGGTAGTGTTAACTCATGAGGGTCACTCCTTCTTGGGTTGACGTGAACGTCCCAATTAGATGAGATCCCTCGAACGTATTACTTCCTGACAGTAATATATTCGACCTCGATCTGGGATTCTGAGAACCCTATTTAGAAACCTTGGACTCAATGGTTGTGAGGTGGAGGCCCACAAGGAGCCTTCCTCGTGAGGACGATACGAAAACCTCACCTAGAGGAGATCATTTCAAAGATGTTGTTGTCTTGATGAGCCTTCGTCATGGAAATGATATCTTTGAAAATATCCATAACTCTAGGCACCCACCTGTTTTAGAGCCTACCCTTGGGGTTCCGATAATCAGAGATACCTGTTGCCATTGCTTCAAACTTCAGAGTTACACCTGTGATCTTGAGCATCGCACTTCATTTCCTTGCATATAAAAAAAAACTTATTGCATTCATGACAGTGCATTTGCATAAGCATTTTGCATATCATTCTTCAATCGAAACAAGTGAGCTCATCCATCCTTTGTCCTTAACTCGCAGTTGATTTCCCGACTCTCGTATTGGACTTAAAGTAGATTTGGAAGGAATCACGGTCTCAGAAGAGCAGAACCAGTTTGCAATGAAAGCGGATGTTGAATTGATGAAAAACCAGTGGGACCAACTTGTGGAAGCTATAACAGCCTTAGCAAGGAGAGATGACGACATTCAAAGAACTTCAGCCACTGAGAATGTCGTTCCACCTCAAGTGAACAATGTTGCTTAAGCTCAGCCTGTGCAATTCTCCGTTGAGGATCCTATTATTTGTGAACGTACCATTGTCCAAGAAGGACATTCTTCTTCTCTTGATGCCATGGAATATCACAACTTTGCATTCTCTGAGCCAAATTCCCAAAAGGCAGTCCGTGTGATGAAAACTAAGGACCCGCTAGCTGTTGAGATTATGGAAAAATGTCGAGTGCTGGAAGAGAAGCTTAACACCATAAAGGGTCGTGATACTTTGGATCTGAATGCTTCAAGCATGAGCTTGGTACCCAACCTTGTAATACCTCCAAAGTTCAAGACACCGAGGTTTGAGAAATACAGAGGAGATAGCTGTCCAAAGCAACATTTGGTGATGTTTTGCAAAAGAATGACCTCACATGTTCCTAATGATAAACTCATGATCCATTGTTTTCAAGACAGTCTGAGTGGGGCATCACTGAGTTGGTACATGCAGCTAGAGAGCAGCCACATCCAATCATGGTCAGACCTAGCTAACGCCTTTGTGAAGTAGTACCAATACAATCTGGACATAGCTCCCAACCGCATCCAATTGCAAGGCTTATCTCAAGAGGACAACGAATCCTTCAGAGGGTATGCTCAGGGATGGAGAGAGGTAGCTGCCCACAACCACCTATCTTAGACAGAGAATTGGTTGACATGTTCTTAAATGCCTTGCAAGGTCCATACTTGGAAAAAATGGTTAGCGCTGAGACATCAAACTTTTCTGACCTGGTAATAGCTGGAGAACGCCTCGAGTGTTTTCTCAAGAGTGGAAAAATCCAAGACGCCTTGAACAACCCAGCTAGCGAAAGTGAATCAGTTGTCAGTTCTCAAGAGGAAGAGGATGGTCAAATTAAATCAATATGGGAAATTCCACAAGTTCCACCTCCATTACCTTGTTACCCGAGCATCTCAACTATTCAAAGTCAACAATCCTATGGGTCTACCTGTGCGATTCCATTCTCTCCACATTGTAAATATTCTCCTGTCGATAGAGATGCCCCTCATCAACAACAGATTCCACAGCAGCGTGCTCCGCAACGCCAACGCTACCATAATAAAAGACCAAAAAGGCATTTTGATCCATTTCCAGTGCTATTCAGTCATATACTGCCACGCTTGATCAATAGTGGACTGATAGTGCCAAAGGACTTGGATCCTATGATTCCTCCATAACCACCAGGCTTTGACGCCAATGCACGATGTGGTTACCATGCTGACGCAATGGGGCATTTAACCGAAGATTGCAAATAATTCAAAAACAAGGTCCAAGATTTGATTGAGTCCAAGCTAATCTCATTTACACCTCAAGGTCTTCAAATCAACATCAATTCTTCATCTGGTCAGGCGGGTCTGTCATCCCCTATTATGGAAGAAGTTGCTGAGAGTAAGTGTGAAGAAGGTTATCATACTGGTCTCGGCGAGCAAGAAAGCTAGCCCAACAGTAAATCAAGAAAGAAAAGCCCATTTTCTCAATGCTGGCAATTTTAGATCATGTCATTACTTTGCATTTGTAGTTTCTTTTTTGTTCAGTGCTATTTGCTTTTAGACATTGTTGTTTATTAATGGTATTGTTAATGTAATGAGTATGCATTTTTTTTTAACAAGTCCATTCGTATCCACTCATATTTTCTCATATATAAAAAAATATCACAAAAATATTTCTCAACTCCATTTCCTTTATCACATTGTTGTTTAGCAAAGATTGGAGGGAGGATGATGAAAACTGAATACTCATAATTGCTAATAGTATGCTTTCGGATAAAATCATGCTAATGATGTACAGGCATTGTTTTAAATCCCCTAAGCACCGGAGAGATAGGGAGTTAGTCCTTAGTTAACCACTTCGAGCCTAAAAGCAGGAGTTTCCTTCGGATTTCCAAACCTTTACGCTTAACCTTGGGCATGGGTAATGTTTAGTTATCCTGACTACACATTCGAATTTCAAGATGAAACCTCCTATTATGGCAGTTATTCTTCAACGACCAAAGACTTGGCAGTCATATCCCTTCAAAAAAAAGAGAAAAAAGAAAGCCCGCTAAGTCCACCACCCAAAAAGGCGACTTAGGCAAAAGTTAGGGATCAAATAAATAAATAAAACAAAAAGAGGCCCTTTAATCCTCAAGCAAAACAGAATAAAATTCAGTGATCACCATCAAAAGATCACTGATATCCATCCACAAAAATAAAATAAGGTGACTGTCATTTCAAGAAAATCTTGAATCATCATCTTTACTCTTACACCGTCAAACTCTAGATATGTGTGTCAATTTAACTGAACGTAGGACTGGAGAATCATCACGAAGAAGGGGTGGGTACAAATCAAATTTTGAGCCTTATATCCTTTGTTTCAATAATCGTGAGCCAGGCCACGTTATAACCCTCAAAAGACCTAATTGAGGCAGAGTTTATTCTGAAAGCATACAATAGCAAGGTTGCGTAAACTGGCTCCCCACAGATTTGCTAATCTTTAGCATTGGTGTCATACTCTTACCATATCTTTCACACACCAGTAAATCAGCATTACGTTTGGACTAATGGTCCACTCGTCACACACTGTCACATAATTCCGATAAATAACTTTTCAAAACTTGCATGAATGTCGCATTAAAATTACCATTTTTTTAATAAACAATTTTAGTTGCAAATCAGTACTTGACATTAAGGAAATTCCAACCAATAAAAATCAAAGAGGAACCTGATCATTCGTTGATAATGGCTCGAATCAAGACTTTCTCATAACCCTGTGAATCTGGGGCAAGTCTTTCAAAGGCCAAGACTAGGGCAGACCACTACAAGATTCAGACATTGGGGCAAATCCTCTCGGACTATGTCATGGCATAAATCTTTCAAGGGAAAAACCTTCAAATACCCTACCGACTAGTGGCAGACAAGTTACAAAGGGACAGTTTCCCTCCATGATTTCAAGTTGTTCAAGTTGACCATGTCATACACTAAGCGACCATGGAGTTTAACAAGTGTCAAAAGGCCTTGGGGCAGAGCAAAAGCACGATCAACATGCATTGGATAAGTCGCTACGCTCATACAATCATCTGCAAGCCATCGTGGCACATCAGCTAGAAGTGAGGTTCTCTCAGGAACAAGCATGCAACTTCTGTAAATGATCAAGCTTGGGGCACCAGAAGCATCCACACCTCTCTTCTGATCATCGCACCGTCAAATACCGAGTGTCGGGAAGTCAAATCCTTTCACCAAATAAAGCTCAACCTTCCTTGGCACCTACCAAAAGCCCAACCTTCCTTGGCACCCCGTCTCCTAAAGCCCACCCTGCTTGGCACCTTCCAAAGTCTACCCTGTTGGCATCCACCATCCTTAAAAGCAAAAGTCGACCCTGTTGGCATCCACCATCCTATCACCTAAAGTTCAACCCTGCTTGGCACCTACCAAAAGCCCACCCCGTTGGTACCTTCATAAAATCGATCACCTGCTTGCATCCACATATGCATCGCATATAATTAACATGCACCATATGCATATATAACATAGTCATTTCCTCCCTCAACCCCTGAGTTGATACCTTGTTTTTGTTCTTAACCCCTGAGTCAATGTTGTCTTTACTTTCTCAACCCCTGAGTTGATACCTTATTTTTGTTCTTGACCCCTGAGTCAATGTTGTCTTTACTTTCTTGACCCCCGAGTAGATATCAGTGTTACTATTTTCTTAACCCCCGAGTTCGTATCTTGTTTTAGTTCTTGACCTCCGAGTCGATATTGTCTTTATCTTCCTGACCCCCGAATCGATGTTGTTACCTTTACCTTTTTCAATCCCCGAGTTGATGACAGTGTATATTTTTGCTTATTCAACCCCCGAGTTGAATCGTTTTTTAGATTTGTTCAAGACCCCCGAGTCGATGGTATGCTTGTTAGTCTCAACCCCTGAGTTGATCTACCATTATTCTCAGCAATGTCCAGACTCTCACATTTTCATATCCCCAACATTTTGCATACATTTCTACATCATTTGCATGCTTGTTTAGCCAGTTCCTGTAGTGTAGGGCATTCCTATGGACATTGTCCCCCATCGCTTTATTTCTTGAGCCGTCTTTACCTTTCGTAGGAGGAATATCTCACAATCCTTTTATTCTTGAGTCTTATCCACCTTTCGTAGGAGGAGTATCTCAACCTCTTATATGTCCTCAGGATCCTACAGGGATGCCTCCCCTTTCAAGACTGGCAAAACACTCATGCTCATCTCACATTGCATCTTAAGCATACCATCATATCCCTCATAACCAATTACCTTTCCCAAATGACATATGCCTTTTTTAGCCATCCCACTATTTCATCACCTTTCATTCCTTTCCTTTCCCGGCTGAAAATTTTGGGTATTCTTATATCTAATCCTCTTGTACCTTGACTGTAAGAAAGCCTTTGCCAATCTCACTTTCAAGTCCAAGAAGATTAAATAGGGGCAACTGTCACACCCTCATTTTCACCCTAGCCTTACATATCATAGCATTTCCATCATCTATATATCTCCATTAGGTCATTAGCACAATTTTGCATTCATCCATTTGCGTAAGCTTTCATGATATGGGATCAAGGCATTTTCCTATGGTTCGAGCCTTCCGTATTCAGAGGAGTATCAGCGTGTACTTAAGGCACGAAGACTAGTGCTTTTCACCCTTTGTGTTAAGATTGGCGGGTGGCATTCAATTGAGTTCCATTTGAGGATGCCAAGTCAGGCATGTGTTGTTCCAGTTTAGTTGGATACGACTTGATGTTGTTTAAGAAAGTGGAGATTGTTTCATTCTTTATATATGAAGATCATCAAACCATGGTGTTGTGTCAATACAAGTTGTTTGTTGAAGTCAGGCTGCAGAGCCATTAAAAAGGTCGAGATAGTTGGTACATCTCAGGTTATTTGCAAGTACTAATTGTGTGGTTCAGGTTTTCGTCATTGGTCTGAGGATTCGTCAGGTTTATCGTTCAACCAAGATCATTTCGAGACGGATTCAAAGTTGTGATATGATTTGCGACGGTCTAGTGCAGTTGTCAAGGTTTTAAGTGTTGTTAAGTGCGGAGGCACATTACCATTTTTCATATCCATTCCCATAACCATCTTTATCCACTTTGTTATTTATCCATTTTTCAATTCAATTCCAATTCCATTTTCAATTTCATATCCATTTAACATGGTTCACTATTCATCGTTATTTTACTATCCAAAATCCATATTTTTTGAGATCATTTGTTATTATCCAATTCAAACCACTTATCCTTTTTTTTTTAATATCCACTTTCTCACCATTTTCAAAAATTAATTTATGATCTATTAAAAATTCAATAAGAGCCCATGTCCAATACAAAGAAAATTACACAAAATAAATGTACATTATTTTTATTTTATTTTTATAAGCCCATCACTATTCATCCTCTACCAAGTCTATTTACAACCAAAAAGGATACAAGAGATGAGGCCATGAGAAACTCCATACGACCCATCTTCACAAGAATAAACCACTTACAACCATATGCTTTGCTAAAACAAAAGTCGTGAAAACCTGTACCCAAATTACACACTTTTGTTACACTCTAAGCCAAAAACTAATCTGCATTACCGCTGTATAATCTGTACCAGCAACAACAGAGCAACAACGACCTTTCAAATGGCCACCTACTTCAATACAAACAATACTCTGCCTCAACTTATACGCACCCTGCCATAGCCACACTTGCACCAAGGCCACAAACCATGCACGTGCCACAACCCTCCAAAGATAACCTACAATCCAAAATTCTACCTCCAAAGTTATACGACATACACCAAACAAGCTACAACACCAAACCTGTGATCAAAGCAACCAAACCAAAAAAAAACTAAGCATTAAGAGTGATGTAAAATCCACCATTAGCCAAAGCATCAAACATTTGGTCACAGTTCAGAATTTACATGGCATGCCATACTCATTTTCGTGCAAGAATCATGGACATACACACATCCACAATTTACCCAAAGTCAGAATCAAAGCCACACAAAGCAAGTAGGGACCATTTCTAAAGAAAAATCAGAATTCACGAAAATGGAAAAACAGGGACAGTAACAGAATACACGGTACAACTACCTTAACACAAAAATGGGAAAGAGACAAAGTGTAGCAGACACAGCCTAAACTATAGCAATACAGAGGATTTCAGGACTCTACCAAGCATTGTCTACTAAACCTAATTGAATTCAATATAAAGGAGGCCACATTTCAGATAGAGGGGATCCGAAGTTGCTACACTAAAAAGAAATTCTAAGGCGGCCGTTTCAAGAAGAAGAAGAAGGAGGGACGGAAGAGAGAGCTTGTACCTGCGTTCTGAAGCTTCAAGGGTGAGTTCTTATGCTTCAAGTCTTTTTTCCTATAGTTGATTGCTTGCCTGAATGTAGTGATTTTGTTTCTCTTCTTTATCTTTTCATTTTTGCCGCGATTTGATGATGTTTTGGGGTTAGGGTTTCGAAAGAGGAGCATTTTGATTTGGTAATTTGGTTGAGATTTTGATGAAATAAATGCTAGAATCGAATTCAGGACGTGATTTTGGGTGGGGTTAGTGTTTAAGTTGAGTCGACTTAGGGTCCCCTCGCCGGAGACGACAGCGGTTTCTGCCGCGGATCGTCTTCTCCGGCGGCCTCCTTTAAATTTCCGGTGAAACACTTTTGAGAGAGAGGGAGCGTGAGAGATGAATTCTGATGCATTTGTTTTCGTTTCTTTTCATTGGTAGCATTTTTATCTCATTGCCATCACGCTTCAGTTGTGGTGATTTGGCTGATTTGGACGGTGACACATGTCACCGTCATTTAGGATAAGCATCTCTATTCGCTCTAATTTCCCTACGCGATATTCCCAAGATTCTTACCATGCACCTTCAGATCTAAACCTTAGGATAGAGTTAGCCCTTGACTCAATGAAGATCTAACTTCCCTAATCTATCCTGGATGGTCAACTCGTGTTGACTGGCCTACACACAAACCCTCCACCGCCTGGGCTCAGTCAATCTTGGACTTCATTACCCTTTCAACATGCACCCCCCGTTTTCATTTACTTCACAGGCCCATTTTGGCCTTGTTTTTTTTTATTGTTGTTTTATTTGTTTTTCTTAACTTATTTCTTTTATATTCTTTTTTTTTATGTTTATTTATTTTCTCATAATGTTCACAAAGGATAAAAATTATATTATTATTTTTATTAAATATGTTTAATTAATTTAATTAGTTAAAACCCTAATTAATTTTATTAAGTATTCATATTTAATATAACTAATAATTTTGTATACAATTTTGTGTGATTTCTAACCACTTATCTTGACTATATCCTTTCTCATATTGTGTGTTCACATTGTGATAATACCATTCTAACTTTTGTTGCTCACTTACCCGAAACCATTTTTCACCCTTGTAAGTCGACTGCCTCATGCATCGCCATCTACCTTACCCTAATCAATTAGGTAGTCACTTCCATTTAGTTCAAACCCTTAAGTCGTTTTGAACGCAAACTCAAACCTTGATCCACTTCGAGTATCTTTTTCAAATCAAACTAAAACACTTAATAACTATGTGACATTTTCTTTCAATAAAATAGGAAAAGAGAGTTGGACTGGTATCTTCGAGTACTCTCTTCGATTAATTAAGTGTGAGGAGTCTTCTTCACACTCAAATAATCGTTTTCTCTAAAAGACTTATAATCTGTTCTACATCAAACTATTTTTCATGAACAATTCGAATCAAATATACCTTCTCAATCACTTATATGAAAAAGAGAGAGATTCGAGTCTTCGATTCACTCTCCCGATTACTTGGGCCCGAGGAGCCTTTCTTATGCTTCAAGTAATCATCATCCACTTAAAATACTTTAACTATATCAAAATCCTTTCAGAACTAAGGTTGAAAAAGAGAGAGAGTCGAGTCTTCGATTCACTCTTCCGATTACTTGGGCCCGAGGAGCCTTTCTTAAGCATTCAAGTAATCGTCATCCAAATAAAATATCAACACATTAATTCAACTCCTCGCCTCCGCGCGATTAAAAATATTTTTCTTAAAAGGACATGTTATGTCCGTTCTACTGCAAACAGGTAACGCCTAAGACTCCTAGAGCGAGCTACAATACACCTAACTGCTAGAACGCGAACGTTAGCATCGTCCATATAAAAAACACCAACAAACCGTAGGCCGCACAACGACGCTCTGATTCTTCACTTCTTTGAAGTGAAGATACGTAGGCACAAGCGCCCCAATCCTTGGCGAGCACCCTAATAAAAAAAACCATCCATTTCCCCCTTAGTATCTGAACATTTTTTCATTACTCATCTTAGAAGAAAACAAACAATCCTTAGCTAATTTTCTCACGAATCGAGTCAAGAGGTTCCTGTTGAGTACAACGGACGTGAGGGGTGCTAACACCTTCCCCTCACATAATCGACTCCCGAACTCAGGATGTGGTTGCGATGACCATGTTATTTCCCTAAAGGTTTTATCGATATTTCCCTTTCCCTCTTTAGGATAAATAAAATTCAGTGGCGACTCTGTGTTTTCAGCGTCCATCGCCAAGGTTGTTACCCTGTCATTTTTTGAAATGCGGTTGCTGGCGACTCTGTTGGGGACTAATTGCTCCATGCAAGAGAGAGTCAAGCCTAACTTGATTCGATTCACGAGAGTTAGTTTCGTTTGTTTGATTTCTTTTTCTTTGTTGTTTCTTTGGTTTGCTTGCCTATTTACGTAATATCTAATTGTTTGTTTATCTTTGTTACTATATCCTATTATCAGCTTATAGCACTGTTGGGTTCCCTGATTTTTTGTACTGTGTGAGATGGCACTATACCCGAGTCTGAGAAAAACATAGGATTAGGATGGTGGTTGTGTAGTGGAGGCCCACAAGGAGCCTTCCTCGTGAGGACGATACGAAAATCCCGCTTAGAGTTGATCTCCTTGGAAATGTTATTGTCGTGGTGAGCCTTCATCGTGGCAATAGTGTTTTCAGGCTTGAATCGATAACTCTAAGAAACTTTTAACCCATTTCTATGGTGGTTGGTAGTGTTAACTCATAAGGGTCACTCCTTCTTGGGTTAACGTGAACGCCCCAATCTGATGAGATCCCTCGAATGTATTACTTCCTGACAGTAATATTTTCGACCTCGATCTGGGATTTTGAGAACCCTATTTAGAAACCTTGGACTCGATGGTTGTGTAGTGGAGGCCCACGAGGAGCCTTCCTCGTGAGGACGATACGAAAACCTCACCTAGAGGAGATAATTTCAAAGATGATGTTGTCTTGATGAGCCTTCGTCATGGCAATGATATCTTTGAAAAGATCCATAACTCTAGGTGCCCACCTGTTTTAGAGCCTACCCTTGGGGTTCCGATAACCAGAGATACCTGTTGCCATTGCTTCAAACTTCAGAGTTACACCTGTGATCCTGAGCATCACACTTCATTTCCTTGCATATCAAAAAAAAAACTTATTGCATTCATGACATTGCATTTGCATAAGCATTTTGCATATCATTCTTCAATCGAAATAAGTGAGCTCATCCATCCTCTGTCCTTAACCCGCAGTTGATTTCCCGACTGTCTTATTGGACTTAAAGTAGCTTTGGAAGAAATCATGGTCTCAGAAGAGCAGAACCAGTTTGCAACGAAACTGGATGTTGAATTGATGAAAAACCAGTTTGACCAACTTGTGGAAGCTATGACAGCCTTAGCAAGGAGAGATGACAACATTCAAAGAACTTCAGCCACTGAGTTCCACCTCAAGTGAACAATGTTGCTCAAGCTCAGCCTGTGCAATTCTCCGTTGAGGATCCTATTATTTGTGAACGTACCATTGTCCGAGATGGACATTCTTCTTCTCTTGATGCCATGGAATATCACAACTTTGCATTCTCTGAGCCAAATTCCCAAAAGCCAGTCCCTGTGATGAAAACTAAGGACCCGCGAGCTATTGAGATTATGGAAAAATGTTGAATGCTGGAAGAGAAGCTAAGGTACGACAGGTGTTACACTCTATTAGAGGCCCATGAGAGGTTTTAAGAAAAATAATGGGGCTTACAACTCAAGGAAAGGCCCAAGTGGTTTTATTTTAAATTGGCAATCGCGCCGAGATTTTTGAAAACACTGTGGGTCTTATACAATGACTGAGGCCCAAACTATTTTGGTTTCAAAGAGGGATTGGGTCTTACACTCTATTAGAGGCCCAAAATGGTTTTGAAAAAGATTGACGAGGGTGGAATTAATCAATACCCTAATTTTGTTTTAAAATGGAATTAATTTTGTTTAAAAATTAATAAAAATTATTGAAAACATGTGAAAAATGAGTGGTGATCTTGGATCAATGTTTTAAAAATCATGTTTTTATCCATAAAATGATTAGAAACCATTTAAGTTTGGAAAATCAAAAAGGAAAAAATATTTTAAATGTTAAAAACAAATAAAAATTATTTTTTTTTGCAAAAATATCAAGTATATGAAATAAATAATATTTTTGAGAATTTTTTGTAAAATAAAATATTCTAACATTTTTATGAATTATTAAAAAAAGAATCAACTCAAAATCATTAAAATTCAGAGAGAAATTAATTTTTGAATCAATTAAATAAAATCACAAAATTCAAATATTTGAATTTTTGAAAAAAGGCGCCAAGAACACCCAAGAACACGCGCGTGTTCTGAGTTTTGTCCAAATTTGCATTTTCTCATCAATCTCACTGAATACTTGATGAAATCACACAATCCACATATCAATCTACTCGTTTTCACCTCACGATCATGTCTATGGTCTTTAATTTCATTTATTTTAAGCATGGAATAAGAAATCAAAGAGAAACCTCAAGAACCCTAAATTCTGCTTGAAGGCACAGAAATTCCACACACGATTCATACAAAGCAATTAATTGAGGGGAAACATTCCATACATGATTATGAACATATGGCAAAATTATTGTGCGAGGAAATATGCATGAATCATGAGATTACCAAGTTGAGGCTTACCTCTTGCAGCTGGTGATCGAGTTCTAGGTTGGAGGTGTTACAACTTGGTTCTAATGATGTGGATAGCTTCCCTAGGTGCTATGGAGTGTGTCTGAATGCTTGGAGTGGATTGAATTGAGCTGGAACTTGATTTTGCACCTCAACTGCAAATCTGTCAAAGGCTTGTGCAGATGGCTGGTGATTTTGAGAATCTGGTGTTCCAGATGTTGTTTAAGTGTTTGGATCACTTCTATATGATGTTTATGAGGGGTGTGTGTGTGTGTGTGTGTGATTGGTTTGGTTGGAATTGTTCTCAAACTCAAAACCCGATAGTGACTTGCTTTAGAAGGGAAAATTGGAAGTGAGAGTGTGATTTTGATAAAGGCAAGTGTTATAGGCCTTTGGTGTACTCAAACTGATCAGAAATGAGGTCTATTTATAGTGTGTCAAGTTTGTTTTGCAAGGTATATGGAATGGCAAGTGCAGCAGGCCTTTGGCCAATTGGATCACTTTGGAATCTCAAGTCTCCTCTAGCCATTGACTTGAGATTAGAGCACAGGCCTATGGTTCTTTGATTCAAGGATAGGGCTTGACTGAAGTGTTCATCTTTGCTATGATACATGCCACCTCTAAGCATCCAATAAATGTTCCAAAACAAAATTGGAGTCTTGGCCTCCTATAGGCTTTTTAGGTTTGGCATGGCTATTGTAGATTTTGGGACTTTGGAGGCTGATAGATCAGTGCTTGTCTCTTGTTTGTTCCCCCTTGAGGTGTGCAGATGGATAACCATGCTTGGAGTTGCACAATTTGATCAAATTGAGCCATAATGCACAAATCTGGCTTGCAAGTCAGTTTGCATCAGGGCCTATTGCAGCAATCATATCTTCTAGCTCAGATGGAATTTGATGGAGTTCTTGGACATTTTGGAAAACTGATATATCCTATTTCAACATGATGTCCAACTTTGGTTTTGATCCAACTTGAATTACAATGAGAAATGCCTCTACATTTGGGAAAAAATAAGGCAGATTCTGACTTAGTGAAAATTTCACTAAGTGTTGGAAAAATGTAACTTTTGTGTTTTCAGCCATTTTGATCATTCCATAACTTAAAATCCATGAGGAATTGGAATAAGGTGTAGTTGACACTTTTAAAGTATGCCATGAGAGCTACAAATCCATCTTTGGACCATCCAAAATGGTTGCTTGGATCTCAAGTTATGATCCTTGGAAGTTGGTACCCTAGCCACTTTGTTCCATAACTTAGAAAAATTCTAAGTTTTATGGTTACCCCTTTTACAAGTTAACTCACTTTCTTTGATTTTCCTTGATGAATGATGATTCTAATCACACATTAACATTGTTTTAGGTTCAAGGAACCATAATTGTGAAAAATTCCAAAAAGTCAAACTTGACTTTTGTGCACAGTTGACTTTTTACCAGATGAATTCCAAACTGTGCGGTCCTTGGTGAAATCAAGTCCTTGACCTAAATCAAACCTAATGGATATGTTCCATAGGTGTTATAGGGTGCATTGAATCATGTCCCAAGGTTTGGGAGCATGTCTGAGTCAAAAGTCAAAGGTATAGTTGACTTTTCCCTCGAAATCCTAATTGTGGTCCTGATGAAATTGAAACTTGGGGATCAAGCTTCTTGGATCAATCCATTGTTGTAAATGGATCAATGTAGGGTATTGGAGACCCTCAAATCATGTCTTGAGGTCTTGGCTCATGTTTTGTCCCAAAAGTCAACTTAGGGGTAAATTAGGTCAAGAAACCCTAATTCCTGATTTTTGGTAAATGCATCCCCTGAGGTTAAATTGACTTGATGATTGAGTCCATGAGGTCCCTTGGAGTATCTTGAGTTATATTTTAAAGCACTGGCTCATGCCCAGATGAAGATTTTCATCTGGAGGCCATGGTCGACGAAAACCCTAATTTGGTGACACTGGCGATCTTGAGCCTTAATCCACTTGGAATGCTGCAACTTTGTGCTTGATTCTTGATGTGGGAGTCCTCTTGATCCTTTATGTGTGCTGGAGAGTTTAGAAAAGTTAAAGATCATGTCATTTCTTGATTGATCCTTTGTATAAGTGCTCTGAGAGGGCTTAAAACCCTAATGCTTGATTGCAGGAATGCTGAACAATTCTTGAGGAGATTCATGAGGCATAAAGGTACATCCATATTGTGATGATGATTTGCACAATGATGGGAAATCTTAGTGGTCAAAATTTGGGGTATGACAGTTACTAACTTAGTGAATTTGCTACAGGGGTTACCCGAGAAGAGTGAAATTCGGATCATTTTCAAGAATCTTACACTTTGTGGTTAAGTCCAGAAGTTGCTGACTTCTATACAGGTACTTGTAATTAGTTGTTCTTTTGTGTTTGTTTAGCTTACTTAGTAAAACCATGGATCGAAAATGGATATCTTCCAATCGATTGTTAAAAGAATACGAGACTGGGGTATCAGAATTCGTTAAGTTTGCGGTTGAACACGCCAAAGACCCCAGTCGAATCACATGTCCTTGCTTAGGTTGTTGTTATAATCGTCGGATTGATGTAGTTCAGTTGGAATCGCATTTAATGAGGCATGAAATTAATCGAAGTTATACGTGTTGGATATTACATGGTGAGAGTAACGAGAATGTTGAACTGGGGGATAATACGACCTATGATTCAAACGACAATGGCACAGATACACACGATTGTGATCGAGTCGAAGAGATTGCAGAAGCACTTGAAGAAGATCTCGAGATTGTCCCAAAATGTTTGAGAGGTTGGTATGCGATGCAGAGAAACCGATGTATAAAGGTTGCACTAAATTCACAAGATTGTATGCGGTATTAAAGTTGTACAACTTAAAGGCGGGCAATGGATGGTCGGATAAAAGTTTCACAGAGTTATTAGCCCTTATGAAAGATATGCTTCAGGAGGATAATGTTCTTCCCAATCGAACCTATGAGGCCAAAAAAATATTGTGCTCTATTGGCATTGTAACGCCCCAATTCCCATTGCGAATAAATAATACATAATTAAATCAGAGTAACTAAAAATTTATTTTTTCCGACAGAAACAAGGATGCCACATTTAAAAGTAAGAAAACACAATCCCTGCTCATTTATTTGATACATAACACATAAAATAGAAAATCATTAACGGGAAACTTTTTCCATCTAAAGGGAAAGGTCAATTATGGAATAAAGTGGAAAGATCCATAACCGACTTGTTTTACAAATTAAATCATTTTAGGACATCAACTATATATACAAAAGTACTACAAAATACATTTAACGAATGTATACATATATATATATATATATATATATATAATCATTCCCCGACTCCCGTGCTACGTATCAGAGCAGACACCAAGACCGACAACAGAACGGAGGGCTAATCTTCACAAAAAGACCTCCAGCAACTCTAATCTGCAATGCCTCATAGAGCATTATAAAACAGCAGAAGGGTGAGAAATAACAACTAAATCCAGATTGCGTAATAATATGCAAAAATACATAAAAAGTCACATGCATAGTTATTCTCACCACAAGCATCACATACAATACATATAGCATATACCAATTATACCAACATAATAACACATCCACACATAATGCACACCAAAGTTATGACATATGGAAACGCATCACCACATCACATAACATATGCCTATACATAAAACATCTTATCCACAACCAATGCATTTATCACATATGCACATCAATTCACCAATGCTATCTCAAACTTAACACATAGTCAATCCATTCATGATTCTCACACATAATCAATCCATTCATGATTTTCCACACATAATTAATCCATTCACAATTCTCACACATAATTAATCAAATCATGATGTTCCACACACAATGCATCCATGATTTATGCAAATGCACAGAGACCGACATAACGACTCTATGCAAATGCCATGCGGTACCGACTTCCAATATTTCTCAACACCAGTTCACTCAGGAACTATTGGAACCATCGCTCGTTACTTAGTGTAACTCCCCGCCGGGCATACGATGTTCCCCGTCGCTTTCGGTCCTCTTACTTTTAAGGTTCACGATCCTATCAGATCGCTTTCAGTCCTATTATTTTTAAGGCTCACGACGTTTATGGATTGCTTTCAGTCCTCTTTGTATAAGGCTCACAATCCGATCGCTCACACCCCACATGGGCACACGATCGTCTATAACCATCGCTTTCAGTCCTCTTATTTTTAAGGCTCACGATCCAATCATATCGCTTTCGGTCCTCTTATTTTTAAGGCTCACGATGTTATAGCAGATTCCCTCTGGAATCAATCCGTCACTCAGGACGTCACACCAATGCATATCATGATGCTTGGCATACAATGACTCATGACATTTAATATGCACACATATACACATCCATAATCATGCATATATCATCAACTCATCAATTCCATACATTCATAATTCAACAATATGAATTATCTCATCATTAATATTCATGCATTGAAAACAATTCAAACAATGCATATACTTGCCATAAGGCCACCAAATAACACCCATTGAATTTCACATACACAAAGCATTTCATCACAAACCACAACCCACAACAATCATACAATCACAATTACTTCCACAAGGGATTCACACCACAAAGGCTACCTACAACACATCATAACAACATGCATCAACATCATGTAAACCACATAAAAGTTCCATGTTATATAACAATAGCACAACACACTGTAAAACACCAACTGCACGCATTTAACGCGATAAAAACCCGACAACCCGACTATTTTTCAAAAACACGAATTAATTAAATCATATTTTACCATCCAAACCATTTTTAATAGAAAGAATATTTCATTAGCTTTCCAACGCTTCGAACGGGGACCAAAACGGACTTACGGTTTAAAAGTTATGAATTTTTGAAGTTTTGGAATTTTTTTCATTTTTCCCAGACCTGCGCGCTGAGCGCGCTACCTGCTGAACCTCAGCCTTAAAAACACCATTTTTAGACTTCCGGACATCCGTTTTCGATTCCGTAAAAAGCTGCGATCTCAGAATTCAACGTACTACAATATTTTCATCATTAAAAGTCCATACAACACATTTTCCACGGCTGAAATATTTTGAAAACATAGTTTATCAATTTAACCTAATTCCAAACTCGATCAAAATCACTCGAAAACACACAAACAACCATTCCCGATTAAATATCAACCTATACCAATGTTATCAGACATATCCAAACACTTTTACTCGATCACAACATCAATTTGCACAAAAACATCGATATATATCAAAAACGTAAAAGTTACAAATTCGACTCAATTCAATCAAATGATCACACTAAAACACGACCCAACATCACACGACTCTACTACGCGATTTATTCCGACTTTCGTCCGTGAAAACATCGATTTCTAACCATTTTTACCATTTCGACCTAAAATGAAAACTATAAGAGAATATCCCAAAAAATCTAAGAAAACATACACATATACATACACAAGCAAGATATAATTGAAACTTCTCACCCTTACCCGATTATTCGCGCTTTAAACGGATGAACTCCTGATTTTCCTTCTTTTTTCCTCTTCTCCCTTTCTTTCTCTTTTTCTCTTCTCTTTCTCTTCTTTTCTCTTTTTCTTCTTTCTCTCATTTTCTCTCTATTTCTTTCTATTTTCTTATAATAACAAATATCTAACCCCCAAAAAGACCAAAATACCCCTCAGCTCAAATATCTCCCAAACGCCCTCAAAATGCGATAAAACATAAACAACGATGAAAAATAATATATTGCCAAATAAAAGTCAATAATAAAATAATATAAAAAGAAAATAATTAAATCGACTCGATTAAATAAATAAGACAAAACGGGGTGTTACAGGCATGAGTTATGATAAGATACATGATTGTCTAAATGATTGCATTTTGTTTCGAAATGAATATGCATCGTTAAATGAGTGCCCTAAATGCGGTGTCTCTCGATATAAGAAAAAAAATGTCTCCAGCAAAAGTCTTATGGTATTTTCCTATAAATCCGAGACTTAGACGCATGTTTCGTAGTGAACCGATGCAAAACACTTGACTTGGCATGCAGATGAAAGAATTATAGATGGAAAGTTTCGGCACCCGGCAGATTCACCACAATGGATGAAAATTGATAATGATTATCCTCATTTAGGAGAAGAAGGTAAGAAACCTTTGCTTGGCATTATCTACTGATGGAATGAACCCACATGGTCTTCAAAGTATCTCACATACCATATGGCCTGTGATTATTATAATTTATAACCTACCTCCATGGCAATGTATGAAGCGTAAGTACATGATGTTATCTATGTTAATCTCCGGGCCTAAACAACCAGGGAATGACATAGACGTATGCTTAACACCTTTAATCGAAGACTTAAAGATTTTGTGGGAGAACAGTGTGGAGGTTTATGATGGATATAGGAAAGAAAGTTTCAATTTGAGAGCGCTGTTGTTTGACACAATTAATGATTTTCCAGCATACGGAAATCTATTAGGGTATAGCATTAAAGGTCAAGGTGCGTGTCCTATTTGTGAAGAAAACACAGATTGGACGCGTTTGGAATTTTGTCGGAAGAAATAAAGGAGGAATGGTGTCAATACATGGTTGAAATGAGAATTATATGAGGTATATTATTGTTTTCTTTCTTTTTGTGTTAGGTTTATGGAAGGTGTTGTATAGTTTTGGAAATTGTTGAATAGTTTTAGAAGTTGATGTATAGGTGATGGAAATGGTGTATAAGGTTTAGAATTGGGGCATCTTTAGGATGTTTGGTGTAATTAGTTTTAGAAGTTGTTATTAGAATTTTAGATGTCTACTTGGATGTATCAGATTTGTATTGAGTTATATATATAATGGTTATTTTGGTGTATGAGATTTGTGTTAAAATATATATAATGGTTATTACGGTTTATGTGTTAAATTATAATGGTATACAAGGCCTATGTGTTGAATTATAATGGTATACAAGACCTATGTGTTGAAATAAAGGCTTGTGTTGAATTATACAGGTTTACTATACAGGTTTGTGTTAAAAAATATGACTTATGGAAAAAAATACACAGTAGACAGCGCTTTAGCAAAAAAAACGCTCCAAAAAAAATTGATTTTTAAAAAAAATGCTTTTAAAAAGCGCTTTTAGAAAAGACAACACTTTTTGCCTAAAAGGGGCCCTAATATCTACATAAGACATCGCTTTTAAAAGCCATGCTAAAGGTCCCCCTATGAAAGCGCTTTTCCTTGAAAAAAACGCTGCCTAAAGGGGGTCCTACGAAAGCGTTTTTCTTTGAAAAAGCGCTGCTATATGGGGGTCCTACGAAAATGCTTTTAAAAGCGCTTCTAAAGGGGGTTCTAAGGGGGACCTAGGACAACGTTTTTCAAAGGAAAAAAGCGCTTCCTTTACCTACAGCAGCGCCATCTTTGGCAGCGCTTTTAAGCGCTGCTAAAGGCCAAAAAAGGCGCTGCTACAGGTCTTTTTTGGCATAGTGATTTGTTAAGGTGGCGATGATGGATCTGAAAAAATGAGAACATTCAATAAAAAAATTAGAACTCACTTTTAACAAGACAAGTAAACAAATCGAAGCATAAGTGTAATGAACGAACCTCAAGTTAGCGATTAGTGAAGACGAATCTGAAGACGTATCTGAAGATTGAAGTATGTTTAGAGTTATGTTATGAGAGAGAAGAGTGAAATATGTTAGGGTTTTCTTTTGAGAGAAACGACTGCTATGTAATGAACGATAGATACTTTCGCTTATATACTAAAAAATATCATTTTTCATCACTGTCAGAAATTACAATCGTCATGCAATTTTCAAATTGTACACCGGTTGTTTAGTAACACCGTGGTTAAATATCTTGGGTAAATAATTTTCAATTTTCTATTTTTTTAAAAGTCCTATAACAACGGTTGGTTTATTAACCGTTGTAAAATCATTTACACTTTAATTTTTATATAATGGACTTAAGTGACACACGCTTAATGTAGTCTAAAAAATTGAAAACGTGTATTTGTTGGGGATCGAAGCTTGCTACAAATCATATATTACTACGGTGTTATAAGACAACCGTAGTAATAAATCCAGCTACTCACTGATGCGCGAACATTATAACCTATTACAACGGTGTAAATGAATTCGTTGTAAATCTGGCGTTGTTGTTTGCACGTTTTGTAGTAGTGTAACGTTCACGATTCTAATCTCGATCCATTCGAATTAAATTAAATTTCTAACATCTTTTCCGACGAGCTTGAAGATTTCGTTGATCTCTCCGGCGAGCTTAAATAAGTGAGATAAATTCGAATTTCAACTTATTTATGCTTGTTTTTGCTTCCATCTTCGTAATTTCTCTATATTTCTACTCAGAATCTTTCTAATTCATTGTATATGGTTGTTTCTGTTTATGTGTGAGGTAATAGTGGTTTAAACAGAGGCTAGGGAGGTGAACGACCATGCACAACAAAAAGGTTGTGAAACTCAATCCATGAAGGCAAAGGATTGCTCGATTGAGGAGGCTAACTTTGCTAGGAGGATTGCTCTGAGTTTCTTCATTGTGAAAAAACTCAAAAGAAAGGCCGAGGCAAGCAGAATTTCAGTGTGTTTTTTGTTGTTATGATTGTGGCTGTCAATTCTCATTCTCTTCTCCTCATCTTATAGCAATAGAATTAGGTTAGAATTTTGAGTGTGTTAGGCAAGTGTGTGAAAATTTTATTAGGATTGAGAGGGAAAATTAGTGAAATCATGTGAAGTTCTTGTATCAATTGGAGAGTACAAACCGTGTGCAGTGGTAATGATGAGTGGAATGTGTGAATCATGTGATGAGGTGAAGTGTAAACCGTGTGTGAAATGGAAAAAAATTGTTAGAATAATTTTGCACCAAATTGTTACGTGAAACTTGCTGAGAATACAGGGTGTATGTATAAGTATGATAATGTAATAATAATGAATAAACATTTTTGGAAGTTTTGTCTTTTATTACAAAATGTGGATTTTGATAGTGTATCGGATTCTGTATAGATATACCGGTGCATATTTTATAAAATAAAAAGTAAATACACATGTTACAAATCCGTAAGTATCCTGCTCCAAGACTTAAATCGCTAGCTATGTCCCTATTTTGAGAGTTCTTTAATAAATCAAAAACGTATTTAAAGGAATATTCCATGTGAAATGAATTTATTAACCTCCTTGATTGGTTTTTTGTAGTGCATTATTGTGTATAGAATAAAATTGCACATGCATGCCGACAGTTTTATTATTATTATTATTATTATTATTATTATTATTATTAATATTATCATCATGGTACAACCAAACATTATTTTAACCCACGTGATTCAGTATTGTCTCATGGTGAAATTGGCCTACCGAGACGTGGCGATTATCTGCGGTTCAATATTTACTTATAAATGGACTCAAGTGAGTGTGCTCTAACACACAACCTCCAGAGAACAACAACATCATAGTTGTATCTAATTCTTCACCTTAGATATGAGTTCAGTCCAAGTTCTTTCCACCACAACAATTCATGCACAAAATCACAATCTCAATGGCTCAATTGATCGTACAATCGATCTAACCCCATGGGATCTACAATTCCTTCCTTTTGGATATAATCAAATAAGTTTTGTTTATCGTCAATCAAACAAATCAGATATATTTAACCAAATCCAACACCTTAAACAATCCTTTTCATCTGCCCTTGATTTTTTCCACATCTTTGCAGGTCGTCTCAAAATCACCCATCATGGAGATAACACTATCTCTTGTTCTATCAAGTGTAATAACAAAGGTGCACTATTTGTTCATGCTTCAGCAAAATACATTAATGTGGGTGATATTATTAAATCCACTCATCCTCCTCATGTTCATCACTCACTTTTTTTAATGAATGGAGTCAAAAACTACCAAGGGACATCACACCCATTACTTGCAGTTCAAGTAACAGAGCTAAATGATGGAATAATTATTGGGATTACATCAAGTCATGTGGTTGGTGATGCTAATTTGTTTTCCAACTTTAACAATTTGTGGGCTAAAATCTCTAGAGGGTTTCTCGAAGTGTCCAAAACTCCAATATTTGAACGTTGGTTTCCTAAAGGTAATGAATGTCCCATTCGATTTCCCCTCACAATAGAGACACAAAGTAATCTTAAAGAAAAAAAACTAAACCCACCAGAAAGAATATTTCATTTCACAAAAGAGAATATTGCAAAACTAAAATTCAAAGCCAACTTAGAGACCGGTAAAAAAAATATATCTTCTTTGCAAGCAGTTTTAACTCACCTTTGGCGGTCTTTTACACGTTCTAAGAAACTTGACTACCAAACAAATGTGAGTTTTTCGATTGATATAAGTGTTACACAAAGACTGAATCCTCCTTTGCAAGAGAATTATTTTGGTAATGCTGTAATAGAACATTTGGTTACAATGAAAGCTGGTGAATTGTTGGATGATGGTGGTCTTGGTAAAGGTGCATTGAAGATGAATAAGGCTATTGCTTTGCACACTGATGAGAAGATAAGAAGTCACTATGAAAAGTGGTTAATAAAACCGAGTTTTTATGTTACACCTAAAGATGTGTCCCATAATAATGGTTTGGTGATTGCTTATTCACCTAGGTTTGATGTATATGGTAATGATTTTGGTTGGGGGAAACCTGTGGGAGTTCGAACTGGTGGTGCGGATAAACGAGAAGGAAAAGTTAATGTGTTTGCAGGCGTAGAAAAAGGTAGTATGGAACTTGAAGTGTGTCTTTCTTATGAAATTTTAGAAGCAATGGAAAATGATCGAGAGTTTATGGATGTTGTGTCCACCTAATGTGGATTTTAAGTTCTAATAATGATTTAGAGTCAATTTTGATCTAGAATCATTAATCTTGAGCATTTTTATTTAAATAAGTGATTTTCACATATTCTTAAATGTATTTTTTTGTGTTTTATCACTGATTTTGTCGCTTTATTTTTTTATCTTTATGTGGAGTTGTATTTTTTCATTTCACCATAATGTTCATTTAATTCAAATTAATAAATCATATGTGATTTAAATTTAGTGTATACTCAATCAATAACTTTGGCGTCTACAATATTTTTTTTTTTGAAAAGCAAATACAACTCTATATGTATAAAAAACGAGGCACTGAAAGACCTAGGGTACAAGTACAAGAAAATGAGAAGCGGCATAAGAAGAAGTACATAAACATGTAGCATTAAGGAAAAGTACAAAATAAAAATCAACTTGATACAACACCCAGAAGAAACCAACCATAGATAACAACAACAAAAATCCAAACAAAGACGAAATCTGAAGAAAGGCAAAAACCAAAAATATCATAAAAGATCACTGACTATATCTATCCATCCAAAGACCCTATAAAAGGACACTAGAATCCACTGAACGACATAAACACTCCAAGAGGAGGCCGAAGACACTCAATCTTTTATTGGCTCAGCTACCAGATAAGGTTCTTGATTCAGGCCGAGAAAACACATGAGTTTCCCCACAGACTTACCGAGATACATTTTCCATGCCAAAATATTGTTCATGTCTTCCATGTCCTTTATTATCATCAATTTATCTGAAAACACTATATCATTCAGAGATTTCCAAATCGTGTAGACCACAAGATGCCAAATCATCAACAACCCCCTAAGCCTAGACGTATTACCACTATTATAAAACTTCTGAAAAGGGTCAAAGAATCCTTAGGTATGATTATAGACAAACCTAACCATATGAAAATCATCTACCACACAAGAATCATTACCACACAAGTGATAAACAAATGATAGGACAACTCTAGAAACCTCGAACAGAAAAGGCAAGAGACACCCACATGACCGATGTTAATCTCTCTATTAAGTAAATTATCTCTGGTAGGAATCATATCCTACATGAATTGCCAAGAGAAAAGTAACACTTTAAGAGGGGGTAACTACTCCAGATACTAGATAAAACTGACTTCAGCACCAAGATCTGACGATCTCTAAGGAACTCACGAGAGAGAAGAAAAGAGTATCGGATGCCATGTAATATGAACCATCTTTAGAATGGCTCCACCACAACTTACCAAATTAGGAGGAATGGATAAAATCCCTAACTAATGTAAGAAGATGTGAAATTATAACCCGCTCAGGCTTAAAAATGTTTGATATTCTCCACTTAAGATCTCAAACCCAAGTCTGTCCCTCCCACTTATCAACCTCTCTGGTTGAGCGATCCTTCTGATCATAGATAGAAAAATCCTATGGAACCTAGCTTTAAAAGGAATATCTCCAACTCAAGGGTCTTTCCCGAAATTTGTGAGAAGACGAGAGCCAACTTTCTTAATCATACTATCTCAGAACCAATCTAAGGAGTTATCTTCTCTAGCATAAAAAATAGAACTCATTTCCACCAAGGAGACACAAATTGAAGGCAAGCATCTCTACCTTGTGACACATAAGAAGTTGGAATAATACCATATCTAGAAGATAAAATATCTCTCTAGATCCCAGAGTCTCTCCAGATTAACCGCCACCTTCACTTACCCAACAGAGCCAAGTTAACAAACCGAAGGTCACATACATCGAGGCCTCCAAGTTTCTTGGGCTTACAAACATCAGACCGGCTAACCCAAGCGATCTTAGATCCCTCCTGTTAGATGACGACAATGATCAAGAAGGAAGAGTTGAATATATCATAAATAAAATTTTCTTCAGTTAAAAATCTGTTTTAAAAATTATATATTATGGCAAGTGAAAAAAATTCGGGGTCGACACTTTTAAAACTCTAAATTCGATTAATTAATTTAATTGAATTATTGGGAATTTTATTTGATTAATTGGTGTTTTTAAATTGTTGGTGTGTGATTATGTGGTAAGTATCCTTAAAATAGAGGTGTAGAGAGAGTAAGAGTTTAGTTTAGTTGTCTAGAATTTATTAGAATTTTAATTAATTATTAGAATAAATAGTTTTTTATTCAAATTAATTAAATAAATAGTGTAGCACCCCAAAATTTGCCCTCTCGTTTTCTAACCTTAACTGGATTATGTTTCCTTTTCATTTGCATCATTAGGTCATAATTCATAATTATATAGTGCATTGGACTTTTAAGACATGGGATTACAACATTTCTTTAAATAAAGGTTTTCTACTTGCAAGAGTTTGAAGTCTCGTCCTTGTAATATTCTTATTCAGAAGATTCATCAAAGGCTTTAGGTCAGAGGTTCATTGGTGTGAATCAGGGTTTAATTCTCAGTTCAAGTCATCTTCTTCAAGATTTATCAGTGTACATCAAGGTGAATTAGGGTTTGTATTCAAGGTCAAAGTGTTGTGGGTGGAACTCGTCAGGTTGTCAAGAAGGGGTTCATGTGAGGTTTGATTCAAAAATTGAGATCATCATGATCAAATGTTCAATTGCGTTCATCCGCGGATTTATATTCCTAGAGATTTATGCAGACAAGTTCAAAGCGATTCAGGATTTTCTTAATCAGAGATTCAGAGGATGATTAATTCAGGGGGTTGCTATTTCAATTGCAATTTGTTCACTGGCAATTCTTCTCATTTTGTCAGAGGCGTGTGGAAAATAGTACAAGCTGGTTGAATTAGGATCGAGAGTTCATGGTCGTGCGTGTATTGGTGGAGGTGCATACCCATTTGCTAAACCGTTTTTCTATCCACTTTTGATCACTTCCAAAAAATCATTCCCCAATCCTAAAATCCATTATCCATTTTCATTTTATTAACCATTTTCTATAACTATTTTCTAAACCATTCACAAATATCCACATTTCCAATATCCAATTCTATTTTTTTAATCTATTTCATTATCCATTTTTAAAAGCTCATATCCATATTCAATTCCAATTCTACATCCAAGTGTCCATGTCCATTTTGTTTCTAACCAAATATCCATATTTATTTTTTATCCAAATGATTTTTATCTCTTTCCATTTATATTCATATTCCAAATTCATTTTATCCATTTTTTATCCAATTTTAATCCATTTATTAATCCATATCCATTTCAAAAAAAACAATTATCCATATTTATCAAATACCCAATTAAATAAACCACAAAAAATTTCATTCATTTACAAGCCATATTTCAAGCCTAGCCAACACAATCCAAAGCCCATGCATTTTTCACAAGCTTCCAAAGCCACACGTGAGTTATTGCACCAAGTTGCTCTCACATGAACATAGCGCAAGCCGTTACAAGGAGCCTCCTAATACACGTTGATTCCAAGCCTTCAAAATAATCTTCATGCTACTGGATCCTAAGCCAATGAGCCAGTTGTTACTTTACACGATATGAAAATTTGAAGCCACAGCAAATTGCAAAAAACTTCAGCTGCTATCACATGCTAACCCCACATGAGCTTCGATTCACACGTCCTCAAAACGACCTGTATCAAAAAGAAATACGAAGCAGTGAGAATTACACGCAGCTGCCAAACTCGTGAATATCATAACAGAATTTCCAGTTGTGTTACCAATTCTACCCTCTCAAAATTCTGGTATAAAGTTCAAACGCAACAGACTTGAAGAGCAATTTTTCATCCTTTCCATATTTCATTTTTCTGCAGAAACCAGGTGATCTTCGTTCTTTCAATCCCAAACAGATCACGAACATTCATCTTACAACGAGTTGAAAGCTACAGAAATTCACCCAACAACCTTCAATTCAACCTTCATCATCATTTTTCAGCTTCCAAAAAAACTTTATCAACCTGCAGAGTTCAATAACAGCAACAGCAAACTCAACATCAATCGGTTCATTGATGAACTTTGTAGAATGAACAATCAATAACGTAAAAGTTCAGCAGAGGCAATGGGAATCGAAGGAATAAGAAGGAAGGATTCATAAGCAAATCAACAACAATAACTGAATTTACGCAAAGAAGGAGAAGGAAAAGGAATCGCGTGTACCTGAGATTTCTCCGCATCGTCGAAGACGCCATCGGAGCGACTCCGATTCGTAAGAATTTCTTTCTTCATCATCATCATGTAATTTGTCTGTTGACTGCTTTAAGGTTTTGATTCTGTTGACTGCTTTAAGTTTTTGATTCGAGTCGTATGGTGAGGATCGGAGCTTTGTCTCGCGTTGAGATGTTGAAACAATGGAAGTTCATGGGGGAGAGTTTGTTTAAATAAAAGGAAACATGGAGGAAGCTGTTGTTGTGGTTGGTTGATGAGTAGAGCGCCGATATGGAGGGAGAGCAACGTTGTCGCGATGCCGGTGTTGGATGAGAGGGATGACGTGTGACACCAAAGATTTTTCGAAGAAGAAGGTTATTCTGGGAAGGTAATTGAGGGTGACGGATTTTGAATGGACAGCAAAGAAGTTGACGGTGGTGAGGAAATAAGGTCGGAGAGGGCATTGGAACGAAGAAGAAGATGATGGAGGCACGGCTGATGAAGTTTTGTGGCTGATGTTCAATTTTTGTTTTTAGGTCAAAGTTAATATGGGACCGGGCCTAGTGTAACACCCTTCTAAATCCCACGAATATTCATGTAATGTTAATTAATTAAATCAGAGTAATTCATTAAAAGGGTGCAACATTTCTTCATAAAACTTCTTAATTAAAAACATCTTGCTCCGTAACATGGGTTCTCAAAACCTTGTTTTACTAAAATAAAATACTCCAATTAAGAATTCATCGTTCGACGTCATAATTCACAAAACTTTTTAAAACATTTTAAAACAAGATGAAACACTTCAATACATCATTATCAACATTTAATTCAAACGATTCCCAAAGACCCAATGTTACATCTACCAGAGCAAGACCTTCTTCACTGCGGAAAGATAACTAAATAACATTTAATTCAAACTTCACTGGAAAATAGTCCTTTAAATGCTATGAATGCATGATGCGCAACAACATATAAAATACGACCACGGCTAGTCAAACGCATCATCATTCATCATATTCATCATACTTCATCACATACATTATATTCATCAAAACAACATCATTATATTCTCTTCACATAATCATCAATACTTAGTCACCATCACATATTCATCAACACATAATTAACATCACACCATAACAGCATCCTAAATCTCATAACAGCACCACGATCATCATAAATATCACAATAGCATCTTAATCATCATATCGGCATCATTTATCAAACATCATCATTTTATCAAACAATATCACCATTATTCTTACAGCATCATAAAGTATCTCACAACATCATTTACATCGTGTTAATATCAGTACATCATCATAACACATAATAGCATCAATCCAACACAAATCATTTACCAAGGATATATCATCACATCACAGTCAACATGTAATCATTTATCAATTCATCATATAGCATATTTAGTGATTGATTATGCATATCATATCAACATCATCATTACAATATCACATTACTTCATGACAGTATTATCTCCATCCTAACAACACCAAAACCTAAGTAGTATCATCATCATTAAAATCTTCATGTTCCATTCATAAACATCATAACACATACTTTAAAATCAAACCATTATGAAATTATTACAACCAATACTAGACAATTCATTTCCAGACACAACTCAGGAATTTCACACATACATCATACTTTCTTTTATTTCAGCACACACATCTCTCATATAGCATGGCACACTCCATAGATAATCACATTACAAATATCATCAATACAACAACAAAAACATCATGTCAGCTTATTTCATTATCACCAATACTAAATAATTCCTGCTAATTAAAATCATGAGTTTTCACACAGACAGGCATATTTACAGGTTTATCAACACAGAACATTCATCACTTTTGCCTATCAATTTTATTAGAGGATCACACTATATGATTTATATTATTTCACTAGTTTATAGTTTGTTATGTTACCTTTCCATGGCTTCAAACGACACTAAAAACGGATCTATAAAACAAAAGTTATGGTTTTTTCAAAAAAACAATAAAATGAAATAAAATTCCCTAAAGCAAGGGTGGCTGGCGCCACATCCTGCAAGTGGCCTGCGCCACTCCTTCCACCAGGTGGCTAGCGCCACACTACTAGTGGCTTGCGCCACCCCCCCTTCCCCTGTAACGCCCCAGTTTTAGTATTTTTATTTAATTGAGTCGTTTTGATTATTTTATTATTATATTATTTTATTTCTGACTTTTAGTTGAAAATATGTTATTTTTCATCGAGATTATATTTTATTGCGTTTTGGGAGCGTTTGCGAGATGTTTGAGTGTAGGGGTATTTTGGTCTTTTGTTTGGGTAGATATTATATTTTTCATAGAAATAGAAATAGAAAGAGAGAAAATAGAAAGGAAGGAAAAAGAAGAGAAGGAAAAGAGGAAGAAAGAAAGGAGAAAGAAAAGGAGATAGAGAGAAAACTTGGAAAATCTAAGAATCGATCAACCGACTTTTCTACACGCTATTTAATCGGGTAAGGGTGCGAAACTCGATTATGTTATGCTTGTGTATGATTATGTATGTGTGTATTGGATTGTTTGTTCTGTTTTCATAGTTTTCGATTCTAGGTCGATAGAGAGAAATCGATGTTTTCGCGGTTGGAAATCGGTGTAAACGTAGTAGAAAACGTGTTACCATGAATGAGTTAAGTTTCGATTGCTATATGTTGGTTTGGAAATGTTTTGGGTGGAGAAAATGTGGTTTTGGGATAATCTGGTGCGCTGCTGGGTTTTGCTGAAATCGCAGGTTCGCACTGCGAATGGCCAGCGAATGGGTGGCGAGCGTTCGCGTGAGGATTCGCATTGCAAATGGGGTAGGGAGCATTCGCTGGGGGTTCGCACTGCGAACGTTGGGAATTTTCAAGGCTATTTTGCTTCTGCCACTGTTCGCAGGTACATTCGCACTACGAATGAAGAAGCGAAGGACTTGCTAGGAGCTTCGCACTGCGAACATGACAATTTTTCCCAATTTGTTTTCTCTGTAACTTTTGATCCGAGAGTCGGTTTGAGGCGTGGTTTGATGCATTAGAAAGCTTGTAGCATGTACTTTCTTATGATGATGGTTTTAAGATTGTTAGCCGATTTAATTATGTTAGGAATTTGGAATAGTATCATTTTGTCGACTTTTGTCGTTATAATTGTGTGTAATTGGTGTGTATCATGCAATGTGCTGTTGGTATGGATATGGTATGATTTGCGTGCTGTTGTATGGTATAAATGCATTGTTTTGGGCTTGAATTGCAAAGCATGATTAATGTTGAGTGAGATGATTGCATATATGTGTGCATTTGAATGTCATGAGTCATTGTATGCCAAACATCATGATATGCATTCTTGTGATGTCGTGTGCCATAGTGGGCATGAGCGACGAATCGATTCCAGAGGGAATCCGCTATAACATCGTGTGCCCGTGTGGGGTGTGAGCGATGATTATAGACGATCGTGTGCCCGTGTGGGGTGTGAGCGATCGGATCGTGAGCCTTATACAAAGAAGACCAAAAGCGATCCATAAACGTCGTGAGCCTTATAAAAAGAGGACTGAAAGCGAAGGGGAACATCGCATGCCCGACGGGGAGTTACATTAAGTAACGAGTGGTGGTTCCAATTGTTCCTACGTGAACTGGTGATGAGAATTGATGGAAGTCGGTACCGCATGTGCATATGCATAGAGTCGTTGTGTCGGTGTCTTGCATTTGGATAAATCATGAATGGTTTGATTATGTGTGGAATTGTGAATGAAAGTGGTGAGTTGATATATGATTATACATGTGGGTGATAATTGAATTGTGTACAATTGATATGCTTTTGTGACCAGTATGTGAAAAAATTCATTGTGTTGGTTTGTACCTGATTTATAGCGTATAGTGTGGTGAGAATATTATGTTTGTGCAATCGTGTGTTATTATATAATTATATACAATTATATTATGATTGTGTTTCTCACCCTTCTGCTGTTTTATAATGCTCTATGAGGCATTGCAGATTAGATTGCTGGAGGTCTTTTTGTGAAGCTTAGGTCTTCATTCTTTTGTCGGTCGGCTCTGATATGTGACACCGGGTAGTTAGGGAGACCGTTGGTGATTTATGTGTATATGTATATGTTTCTTTTGAGATTGTACATGTATGATTGTATCTGGCAGACAAAATTTTCATGATATATATATATATATATATATATATATATGAGAATTTCAGTACAGATTTTCCGCTTTTATTCTGTATTTGAATTGTGGGTAGTAGGAACTAAGTTCCTCTGTTAATTGATACCTGATTGTTGCATATCTTTATGGGCAGGTTTATGTGTATTTGGTTTCAAATTGATGTGACCCCTCGGTCTATGCCGTGAATGTTTTAAATATACTTTGATGAAATTTTGAATTTTATTTATCGCTTTAATAGCTTGGGGGTATAGATTGGGGGTGTTACATTAAGTGGTATCAGAGCCAGTCCGTGTCAGTTGTGTCAGTCCTTGTTAGTCTTTGTGGTTCGGTGAGCTGTTTATTTAACCATAGTTGCTGTTATTGGAAATGAACAGAATATGGCTGGTAGGAATGGCGCTGCTTTAGCTGCTACTATGCAAGCTATGGCTCGGGCTGTGCAGGGTGCACCTAATGCTGCAGGTAATGATGAGTTCAGGAAGAACAAACCGCCTGTCTTCAAAGGAAGATATGATCCTGATGGTGCTCAGATATGGCTTAAAGAGATTGAAAGAATCTTCCGAGTAATGGATTGTACTGAGGATCAGAAGGTGAGACTGGGTACTCACATGTTACTGGAAGAATCTGATGATTGGTGGGTTAGTACACGTCGTGTATTGGAAGCTGCAGAGGAGGAGATCACTTGGGCTATGTTTAGCATTGAGTTTCTGAGGAAGTATTTTCCTGAAGATGTAAGAAGAAAGAAGGAAATTGAGTTCTTGGAATTGAAACAAGGTAGTATGTCTGTTGTTGATTATACTGCTAAGTTTGTGGAGCTTGTGCAGTTTTATCCCTATTATGCTGAAGCGACTGCGGAATTCTCTAAGTGTGTAAAGTTTGAGAACGGATTGCGTCCTGAGATAAAGCAGGAAATTGGTTATCAAAGGATTCGGAGGTTTTCTAATTTGGTGGATTGTTGTAGGATTTATGAGGAGGATAGTAAAGCTCGTTCTACTCACTATAAGAGTGTGAGTGAGAGGAAAGGGAAGCAACAGTTCCGTGGTGATCCGTATGTAACACCAGCGGATAAGGGTAAACAAAGGGGGAATTTTGAGAGAAGGCCAAGTGGAGGAGGAATGTCTAGTCCTCTGAGATGTTATAGATGTGGTGATGTGGGACATCGTCGGTCCGAATGTAGGAAGGATTTGAGGAAGTGTTCTAATTGTAGAGGTTTAGGCAATGTCACAGCTGATTGCGCAAGGAAGAATGTGGTGAAGTGTTTCAACTGTGGTGAACCTGGTCACATTAGTACGAAGTGTCCGAAACCGAAGCAAGCTCCAGCTGGTGGGAAAGTTTTTGCCTTGGCGGGAACTCGGACTTCAAGTGCAGATCGTCTGATCAGAGGTACTTGTTTTATTAATATAGTACGCCTTTAGTTGTTATTATTGATACCAGAGCGACTCATTCGTTTATTTCGTCTGAGTGCGTGAAGCGTTTGAATATTGTGTTGTCTTCGATGGGTGGTGAAATGGTTATTGATACTCCAGCAATGGGGTCAGTAACTACTTCTTTGGTTTGTTTAAGTTGTCCTTGGACCATTTATGGTAAAGATTTTGAGATGGATTTGGTGTGTTTACCGTTGGAGGGTTTAGATGTGGTTCTGGGAATGAATTGGTTGCAGTTCAATAGGGTTCATATTGATTGTTATCATAAGCTAGTAAGGTTTCCTTCTCTAGAGGAAGACGAGGACTCGAGTTTCTTATCTACCAAGGAATTGAAGAAACTTTTGTCGAATAAAGCTCAGTTGTTTGGGTTGTTGCATCATTGACTGTGGATAGTGAAGTTTCACTTAATGTGTTTCCAGTTGTGTGTGAATTTCCAGAAGTGTTTCCCGAGGATATTTCAGATGTGCCGCCAGAGAGAGAGGTGGAGTTTTCTATAGAGCTAGTTCCTGGTACTAGACCTGTATCGATGGCGCCATATCGAATGTCGGCATCTGAGTTGGTTAAGTTAAAGAAACAATTGAATGAATTGTTAGAGATGAGGTTTGTGAGACCAAGTGTGTCGCCTTTGGGTGCTCCAGTTTTATTGGTGAAAAAGAAATATGGAAGTATGCGATTGTGTATTGATTATCGCCAGTTGAATAAGGTGATGATTAAGAATAAGTATCCTCTTTCGAGAATTAATGATTTGATTGACCAGTTGGTAGGTGCTTGTGTGTTTAGTAAGATTGACTTGAGGTCAGGGTATCATCAGATAAGGGTGAAAGAGGAAGATATTTAGAAGACGGCTTTTAGGACACGATACGGTCATTATGAATATTCTGTGATGCCGTTCGGGGTTTCTAATGCGCCAGGTGTGTTTATGGAGTACATGAATCGTATTTTCCATGAGCATTTGGATCGTTTTGTTGTTGTGTTTATTGATGATATCTTGATTTATTCTAAGTCTCGGGAGGAGCACGCGGAGCATTTGCGAATTGTTTTGCAGGTTTTGAAGGAAAGAAATCTTTTTGCCAAGTTGTCCAAGTGTGATTTCTGGTTGTCGGAGGTGGGTTTTCTTGGGCACGTGATTTCAGGTAATGGTATTTCTGTGGATCCATCTAAAGTAGATTCAGTTCTACAATGGGAGGCTCCGAGATCCGTTACTGAAATTCGAAGCTTTTTGGGTTTGGCCGGTTATTATCGAAGGTTCATCGAGGGTTTTTCTAAGCTAGCACTTCCTTTGACCCAGTTGACTTGTAAAGGGCAAGCGTTCATTTGGGATATTCGGTGCGAGGAAAGTTTTAATGAGCTGAAGAGAAGATTGACGACAGCTCCGATTTTGATTTTACCGGATCCTAATGAACCATTTGTGGTGTATTGTGATGCATCTTTGATTGGTCTAGGTGAGGTGCTAATGCAAGAAGGTAAGGTCGTGGCTTATGCTTCAAGGCAGTTGAGAGTACATGAGAAAAATTATCCTACTCATGATCTTGAATTAGTGGCTGTGGTTTTTGTGTTGAAGATTTGGAGGCATTATGTCTACGGTGCAAGGTTTGAAGTCTTTAGTGATCATAAGAGTTTGAAATATTTGTTTGATCAGAAAGAGTTAAATATGAGGCAGCGAAGATGGTTGGAATTTTTGAAGGACTATGACTTTGTCTTGAATTACCATCCGGGTAAAGCTAATGTGGTAGCCGATGCGTTGAGTCGGAAATCGTTACATATGTCCGCTTTAATGGTTAAGGAGTGGGAGATTTTGGAAGCTTTTAGGGATTTAAGTCGGATAGCGTGAGGCTTGGAATGTTGAAGGTTATTAATGATTTTCTGAAGACTGTTAGTGAGAAACAGAAGATGGGTGTGAAATTTATGGATTTGATGACAGTTGGAGAGAAAAGTGAAAATGAGGACTTTAAAGTGGATATTAATGGTGTTTTGAGATTCCTAGGTCAAATTTGTATTCCTGATGATGCAGAGTTGAAAAGGATGATTTTAGAGGAAGGACACCGGAGTAATTTGAGTATACATCCGGGAGCGAATAAGATGTACCAAGATTTGAAGAAGATTTTCTGGTGGTCTGGATTGAAAAGAGATGTGGCTCAGTTTGTTTATGCATGTTTGACTTTTCAGAAATCAAAGGTAGAACATATGAGGCCTAGTGGTTTGTTGCAACTGTTGGATATTCCTGGGTGGAAGTGGGACAACATTTCCATGGATTTTGTGACAGGGTTGCCGAATACACAGCGAGGGCATAATGCTATTTGGGTGGTTGTGGATAGGCTGACTAAATCGGCTCATTTCATTCCGATTGACATCAATTTTACTTTGGAGAGGTTGGCTGAGATTTATATCAGTGTGATTGTGAAGTTGCATGGGGTTCCGTTGAGCATTGTTTCGGATCGAGATCTGAGGTTTACCTCGAGATTTTGGGAAAGTTTGCAAAAGGCTTTAGGATCTAAATTGAGATTGAGTTCGGCTTATCATCCGCAGACAGATGGACAGACCGAGAGAACGATTCAGTCATTGGAAGATTTGCTGAGAGCATGTGTTCTTGAACAAGGTGGTGCGTGGGATAATTATCTTGCATTGATTGAATTCATGTATAATAATAGTTTCCATTCTAGTATTGGAATGGCACATTTTGAAGCGTTGTATGGACGAAGAAGTCGAACACCATTGTGTTGGCACGAATCTGGTGAGAGTTCGGTGGTTGGACCAGAGTTGGTGCAACAGACTACGGAAAAAGTGAAACTTATTCGTGAGAAAATGAAGACTTCTCAGAGTAGGCAAAAGAGGTATCATGATCGGAGAAGAAAAGATCTTGAGTTCCAAGAGGGCGATCATGTATTTTTGAGAGTTACACCGGTAACGGGTGTGGGTCGTGCATTGAAGTCAAAGAAACTTACTTCTCGATTTATTGATCCTCACCAGATATCCGCGAGAGTGGGTGCTGTGGCTTATAGGGTGGCGTTGCCGCTGAGTCTGTCGAATTTGCATGATGTGTTCCATGTTTCACAGCTTCAAAAGTATGTTCCGAATTCGTCGCATGTGATTCCAATGGATGAGGTTGAGGTAAGGGAGAACCTTACGGTTGAGGCATTACCAGTGAGGATTTTGGATCGCGAGCTGAAGCGGTTAAGGGGCAAGGAAATTGCACTTGTGAAGGTAGCATGGGGAGGCGCTGCTGAGGGAAATTTGACTTGGGAGTTAGAGAGTCGGATGCGGGAGTCGTATCCAGAGTTGTTCGTCTCAGGTATATTTTCGAGGACGAAAATTTCTAAGTGGGGGAGAGTTGTAACGCCCCAGTTTTAGTATTTTTATTTAATTGAGTCGTTTTGATTATTTTATTATTATATTATTTTATTTCTGACTTTTAGTTAAAAATATGTTATTTTTCATCGAGATTATATTTTATCGCGTTTTGGGAGCGTTTGCGAGATGTTTGAGTGTAGGGGTATTTTGGTCTTTTGTTTGGGTAGATATTATATTTTTCATAGAAATAGAAATAGAAAGAGAGAAAATAGAAAGGAAGGAAAAAGAAGAGAAGAAAAAGAGGAAGAAAGAAAGGAGAAAGAAAAGGAGATAGAGAGAAAACTTGGAAAATCTAAGAATCGATCAACCGACTTTTCTACACGCTATTTAATCGGGTAAGGGTGCGAAACTCGATTATGCTATGCTTGTGTATGATTATGTATGTGTGTATTGGATTGTTTGTTGTGTTTTCATAATTTTCGATTCTAGGTCGATAGAGAGAAATCGATGTTTTCGCGGTTGGAAATCGGTGTAAACGTAGTAGAATACTTGTTACCATGAATGAGTTAAGTTTTGATTGCTATATGTTGGTTTGGAAATGTTTTGGGTGGAGAAAATGTGGTTTTGGGATGATCTGGTGGGCTGCTGGGTTTTGCTGCAATCGCAGGTTCGCACTGCGAATGGCCAGCGAATGGGTGGCAAGCGTTCGCGTGAGGTTCGCACTGCGAACGTTGTATTATTTTTCATTCTGCCACTGTTTGCTGGAGGATTCGCATTGCGAATGGGGTAGGGAGTATTCGCTGGGGGTTCGCACTGCGAACGTTGGGAATTTTCAAGGCTATTTTGCTTCTGCCACTGTTCGCTGGTACATTCCCACTGCGAATGAAGAAGCGAAGGACTCGCTAGGAGCTTCGCACTGCGAACATGACAGCTTTTCCCAATTTGTTTTCTCTGTAACTTTTGATCCGAGAGTCAGTTTGAGGCGTGGTTTGATGCGTTAGAAAGCTTGTAGCATGTACTTTCTTATGATGATGGTTTTGAGATTATTAGCTGATTTAATTATATCGGGAATTTGGAATAGTATCGTTTTGTCGACTTTTGTCGTTATAATTGTGTGTAATTGGTGTGTATCATGCAATGTGCTGTTGGTATGTATATAGTATGATTTTCATGCTGTTGTATGGTATAAATGCATTGTTTTGGGCTTGAATTGCAAAGCATGATTAATGTTGAGTGAGATGATTGCATATATATGTGCATTTGAATTTCATGAGTCATTGTATGCCAAGCATCATGATATGCATTCTTGTGATGTCGTGTGCCCTAGTGGGTGTGAGCGACGAATCGATTCCAGAGGGAATCCGCTATAACGTCGTGTGCCCGTGTGGGGTGTGAGTGATGATTATAGACGATCGTGTGCCCGTGTGAGTTGTGAGCGATCGGATCGTGAGCCTTATACAAAGAGGACCAAAAGCGATCCATAAACGTCTTGAGCCTTATACAAAGAGGACCGAAAGCGACGGGGAACATCGTATGCCCGACGGGGAGTTACATTAAGTAACGAGCGATGGTTCCAATAGTTCCTGAGTGAACTGGTGATGAGAATTGATGGAAGTCGGTACCGCATGTGCATATGCATAGAGTCGTTGTGTCGGTCTCTTGCATTTGCATAAATCATGAATGGTTTGATTATGTGTGGAATTGTGAATGAAAGTGGTGAGTTGATATATGAATATACACGTGGGTGATAATTGAATTGTGTACAATTGATATGCTTTTGTGACCGGTATGTGAGAAAATTCATTGTGTTGGTTTGTACCTGATTTATAGCGTATAGTGTGGTGAGAATATTATGTTTGTGCAATCGTGTGTTATTATATAATTATATACAATTATATTATGATTGTGTTTCTCACCCTTCTGCTGTTTTAATATGCTCTATGAGGCATTGCAGATTAGATTGCTGGAGGTCTTTTTGTGAAGCTTAGGTCTTCATTCTTTTGTCGGTCGGCTCTGATATGTGACACCGGGTAGTTAGGGAGACCGTTGGTGATTTGTGTGTATATGTATATGTTTCTTTTGAGATTGTACATCTATGATTGTATCTGGCAGACAAACTTTTCATGATATATATATATATATATATATATATATGAGAATTTCAGTACAGATTTTCCGCTTTTATTCTGTATCTGAATTGTGGGTAGTAGGAACTAAGTTCCTCTGTTAATTGCTACCTGATTGTTGCATATCTTTATGGGCAGGTTTATGTGTATTTGGTTTCAAATTGATGTGACCCCTCGGTCTATGCCGTGAATGTTTTAAATATACTCTGATGAAATTTTGAATTTTATTTATCGTTTTAATAGCTTGGGGGTATAGATTGGGGGTGTTACACCCCCCCCCCCCCGAACAACTTTTTTTTTCTTTCTTCCTTTTTTATCCATTAATGTTTTCAGTAAGATTTTCCATTAATAATTTCAACCCTTATTTACTTCCTTATTCTATCCATCAATAATAATTCCAGTAAAATTTCAATTAGCAAATTCCCATACAGAATTCCCACAATTCACTTGATTCAGTCACTTTATCAGATCCTCGACATTTTATACCAATCGAAACTGTTATGCTTAATCTACTTAAACCCTCATCATAAGTCATCTTCGATTGATTGTTCAAACATTTTACAAATTACCTAAACTTAAATCAATTATAATAACACAATTTCACTCCCCATACAACATGGTGGCTTGCACCACACATTAACATAGTGGTTGGCGCAAGTTTTTACTTTTTGCACAGTAACCCATATTTCAAGTTCGTTTCTTATACTTAATACTATTTCTGTGATTCATTCAGTATCTCATCAATCAATTAACAATTCAACAGATTACGAAACCATCAAAATCCTCATATATGCCACACTCAATCAACAACTCAATTTCTATATACAATACTACACATCAATTGGAAGCAATCTTTACGTCAAAACATCATCAATTCCATCACAGTTATCATTTATCAAAACTCCACCCAAACCCCAATAATTCCCACAATTATCCAGACCTTAAATCGACTATAATAAAAATGATAAAACTCCCCTTACCTTAATTCGTCGTCGAATCCGTCGTTCTCTTCGCGTTCTACTGAATTCTGATATCCCTTTTCTATTTTCCTCCCGGCCCTAGCAGCTCTCCTATTCTCTCTGCCTCTTCTCCAAATGCATGCACGAAAGGGAAACAATTATTCTTCCGTAACCCTAGAACTCCTTAATATGGTCTTCCCATTATTATCCTTACTAACACTTCATAATTGACCAAAATGCCCTTCTTGTCTCTTCTACCAATAACTCCTTTTTTTTTCTAATTAGAATAATTCCAACTTAATTATTTTAATTATTTTAAATCATTCCAAATTGTCACATAATTCTCAAAATCACTAAAACATCATTTATATCCAATCACTTCACAAAAGAAAATCCCCAAAACATCATATATGTCGAATATTCAACAATAAATCATATATTCCCGATAAATTAATTAAATAAATAATTAATCTAAAATTTGGGGTTTTACAACTCTCCCCCACTTAAAAGAATTTTCGCCCTCGAAAATTACTTCAATCGAATAACTCGGATAACACTCCCTCACCCGACTACTCGTCACCACGAACTTACATTCCAATATAAATACATTCAAATCCACATCGTAGCACAAACTCATTCCTCATATATTGTTTAATGACTAATTTCATCAACTGTTATTAACCATCATCATACAATGCATCCTATCTGCATCATATTTTCACCATAAGTTAACTACCACTAGTTGCTGGCATGTGCCTCGACTTTTCAATTCATGATTAACTCCATAAAGTTGCATTTTTATACACATAGATATGTCATCTCAAAATCAAGCTAATCACAATACTTCATTATCTTCAAGCCAACAGTATAACAGTTTCTCTTCATCCAATTGCAACTAACAACTGAATCTACCTCTTTCTCATTAAACGGTTGACTTCACAGACACTTTTAACATAAGTAATTATGACGCCATGTTCCACCAACTCAACATTTAACACGATCCAACAAGCTATCAATTTCAACAATTTATTAACAATTAATTCAATCTTCACCTTTTAACTAACACTAACTTCATTGACCTCACGAATCCAAGCATTAATACATAATAAAACTGACTGTAGTAGGACTCATATCTCATTCATATTCTAACATAACAAATGAATTACTACGTTGCAATCTTCAAAGCAAACTTCAAACACTACACAACGATAATCCTAACATTCATCTGTCACCAACCTTGTTTGCAAACTGATTCACTAACAGCCATAACTGTCCAATCACTTCCAACTCACGTACCATAAGCATTGACATATGCAGCGACTTCCTACTCAATGCATCATCCCCTTCATTTGATTTTCCAGGATGGTAATTCAAATCGAAATCATAATCCTTCAATAATTCAAGCCACCTTCTCTGTCTCATATTCAACTCCTTCTGATCAAACAAGTACTTTAAGCTTTTATGATCGCTGAACACTTCGAATCTCGAACCAAAAAGATAGTGTCGCCAAAATTTTAGTACAACACTACAGCTGCCAACTCTAGATCATGTGTAGGATAATTCCTTTCATGAACTCTTAATTGTCTCGACGCATAAGCAACAACCTGTCCATTCTGCATTAGCACTCCATCGATACCCATCTTCGATGCATCACAATAAACCACAAAGGACTCCTTCGAATTAGGTAAAATTAATACTGAAGCGGTCGCCAACTTCTTCTTTAATTCTACGAAACTCTTCTCACATGCAACATCCCACACGTATGCTTAACCCTTCCGCGTCAGTTGCGTCAAAGGTAATACCAACTTAGAAAATCCCTCTATGAATCTTCGATAATCACCCGCTAAACCAAGAAACTTCGGATCTCAGTCGCGGACTTCAGAATCTCCCATTTTTAATACCGCATCAACCTTCGAAAGATCCACAGCAATTCCACTAATAGAATTTACATAGCCAAGGAAACTTACTTCTTTCATCCAGAACTTCACAATTCGACAGTTCCACATACAACTTCCTCTCTCCCAATACTTGCAGCACAATCTTCAAATACTCTGCATGCCCTTCTTCTATTTTAGAGTATGTCCAAATATCATCAATAGAACCCACAACAAACTTATCCAGATACTCGTGAAAAATTTGACTCATATGTTCCATGAACACACCAGGTGCATTGGACACACCGAATGGCATCACAGTGTATTCATAGTGACCATATCTCGTCCTAAAAGCCGTCCCCAGAATATCATCTGGTTTAACACGAATCTGATGATAACCAGATCTCAAATCAATCTTGCTGAATACACAAGCTCCCACTAGCTGTTCCCTCAAGTCGTCAATTCTCGAAAATGGATACTTATTCTTGATAGTTACTTTATTTAGTTGTCTGTAGTCGACACACAATCTCATACTACCATCTTTCTTCTTAACCAACAACACCGGAGCACCCCACGGAGAAATGCTTGGTCGAATAAACTTCTTCTCTAATAACTCTTCTAGTTGCTTCTTCAATTCACTTAACTCAGAAGCTGACATCCGATACGGAGCCATCGACATCGGACTTGTGCCTGGTATCAAATCCACTGCAAACTCTACTTCACGCTCTGAGGGCAAATCACTTATGTCATCCGGGAATACATCAGAAAATTCACGGACAACAGGTAATTCAACATTTACAACTTCCCGATCAACTTACAATGGTATAACATTACAAACATCAGAGCTTCATCTTCTAAAAGTTCATCCACTTGCTTAGAAGACTATAACGTTAGCCCTCTACTGTCACCAAACTCGTATCCACGCTCTGGAGGTAAGTCACAATTATCCTTCAGGAAAACATCAGGGATCACACACCACTGGCATCACACTAGCCATTTCATCGTTCTCTGTACTCAGAGAATCCAACATCAACAACACCCGATCCTTTCCCTAAAGACATCCCAACTTAGCTGGCAGACAGAAATCCCGAATCCACAACACCTTCAGTGTCAGAAACAACATAGCCTTCGTATTACCTGTGCTCTCCCAATCAGCAGCATATCACACCACTCATCTAAACAATTAGTGAGCACACATCTTAATTCCAACAAATTCACTGTACACACCATCTAAGCTGGCAAACAAGTCTATCCTATCCAACATGATCCCGTCCATTATCATGAGGCGGTACAAACTATCTTCACCAACTATCGCAGCGTCCAACCCTACCTTAGGCAACGCTCCAAACTCGAAGCACCTTGGAGAAGCACCACCTTCTCCCCCACTTGTTTCATTCCCAACCTGCAAATGGAAAACAAAACAAGCATCGGCAGTGTTTTTACACACATGTCGCACACTAGGGAAACAAACAACATTAGATAACCTGGTCGGACGGACCGACCTGCTCTGATACCACTAATGTAACACCCTTCTAAACCCCACGAATATTCATGTAATGTTAATTAATTAAATCAAAGTAATTCATTAAAAGGGTGCAACATTTCTTCATAAAACTTCTTAATTAAAAACATCCTGCTCCGTAACACAGGTTCTCAAAACATTGTTTTACTAAAATAAAATACTCCAATTAAGAATTCATCGTACGACGTCATAATTCACAAAACTTGTTAAAACATTTTAAAACAAGATGAAACACTTCAATACATCATTATCAACATTTAATTCAAACGATTCCCAAAGACCCGGTGTTACATCTATCAGAGCAAGACCCTCTTCACTGCTGAAAGATAACTAAATAACTCCATAAGCTATCTCGAACTTCTACTGCTATCCTTGAGTACCTGCCCATTTCCCATGGTAGGGGAAATATCAGCAGAAAGGGTGAGTACAATCATAGTCATTATAAAAGACATATGGAATAGATATAGTAGTCATATCCAGGAAATCACAACAACATAACATCATTTAACACATATACCTCATAACAACAAAACACTAAATTCTCATGTCATAACATCACCAAAATCAGAATCACCTCAAACACATCACATAGTACAATTATTGTGTAATGCCACAAATAATGAATGCACCTTCATAAGACAGATGCATGTGGTACCAAAACTTCACTGATGACTTAGTCATCTTCAAACTTCACTAGACAATAAGTCCTACAACTTCACTAGATATCATCCTACAACTTCACTGATGACTTAGTCATCTTCAAACTTCACTGGAAAATAGTCCTTTAAATGCTATGAATGCATGATGCGCAACAACATATAAAATACGACCACGGCTAGTCAAACGCATCATCATTCATCATATTCATCATACTTCATCTCATACATCATATTCATCAAAACATCATCATTATATTCTCTTCACATAATCATCAATACTTAGTCACCATCACATATTCATCAACACATAATTAACATCACACCATAACAGCATCCTAAATCTCATAACAGCACCATGATCATCATAAATATCACAATAGCATCTTAATCATCATATCGGCATCATTTATCAAACATCATCATTTTATCAAACAATATTACCATTATTCTTACAGCATCATAAAGTATCTCACATCATCATTTACATCGTGTTAATATCAGTACATCATCATAACTCATAATAGCATCAATCCAACACAAATCATTTACCAAGGATATATCATAACATCACAGTCAACATGTAATCATTTATCAATTCATCATATAGCATATTTAGTGATTGATTATGCATATCATATCAACATCATCATTACAATATCACATTACTTCATGACAGTATTATCTCCATCCTAACAACACCAAAACCTAAGTAGTATCATCATCATTAAAATCTTCATGTTCCATTCACAAACATCATAACACATACTTTAAAATCAAACCATTATCAAATTATTACAACCAATACTAGAGAATTTATTTCCAGACACAACTCAGGAATTTCACACATACATCATACTTTCTGTTATTTCAGCACACACATCATTCATATAGCATGGCACAATCCATAGATAATCACATTACAAATATCATCAATATAACAACATAAACATCATGTCGGCATTATTTCATTATCACCAATACTAAATAATTCCTGCTAATTAAAATCATGAGTTTTCACACAGACGGGCATATTTACAGGTTTGTCAACACAGAACATTCATCACTTTCGCCTATCAATTTCATTATAGGATCACACTATATGATATATATATATATATATATATATATATATATATATATATATATATATATATATATATATATATATTATTTCACTAGGTTATAGTTTGTTCCGTTACCTTTCCATGGCTTCAAACGGCACTAAAAACGGATCTATAAAACAAAAGTTATGGGTTTTTCAAAAAAACAATAAAATGAAATAAAATTCACTAAAGCATGGGTGGCTGGCGCCACACCCTTCAAGTGGCTTGCGCCACTCCTTCCACCAGGTGGCTGGCGCCACATTACGAAACCATCAAAATCCTCATATTTGCCACACTCAATCAACAACTCAATTTCAATATACATTACTACACATCAATTGGAACCAATCTTTACGTCAAACCATCATCAATTCCGTCACAGTTATCATTTATCAAAACTCCACCAAAACCCCAATAATTCCCACAATTATCCAGACCTTAAATCGACTATAATAAAAATGATAAAACTCCCCTTACCTTAATTCGTCGTCAAATCCATCGTTCTCTTCGCGTTCTACTGAATTCCGATATCCCTTTTCTATTTTGCTCTCGGCCCTAGCAGCTCTCCTATTCTCTCTGCCTCTTCTCCAACTGCATGCACGAAAGAGAAACAGTTATTCTTCCGTAACCCTAGAACTCCTTAATATGGTCTTCCCATTATTATCCTTACTAACACTTCATAATTGACCAAAATGCCCTTCTTGTCTCTACTACCAATAACTCCTTTTTTTTTTTCTAATTAGAATAATTCCAACTTAATTATTTTAATTATTTTAAATTATTCCAAATTGTCACATAATTCTCAAAATCACTAAAACATCATTTATATCCAATCACTTCACAAAAGAAAATCCCCAAAACATCACATATATCGAATATTCCACAATAACTCATATATTCCCAATAAATTAATTTAATAAATAATTAATCTAAAATTTGGGGTGTTACACCTAGGCCCACTTGAGTTTTTTTCGCACCCTGTAAACATCAGTGCGCCCCCTCTGTGCATAAGGAAGAGGCCATTGGGCCTGATGCATAAGGCCCAGCGCCTACTTTCTCCCCCACACACCCGTTTTTCTCTCTGCACACCCCGTGGCTGCATTGGGCCTTAGACTTAAGCCCACACGCCTGAAGCCTAATCACACCTCCAAAATCTGAATTACACCCCTCTTTGTCTTTTTATTTTGATAATTGTTTCTTTTTTTTATTAATTGTTTTGTTTAATTGTTTTGATATTTGTTTTAACTAATTAATTTAGGATAATTTTTAATTAGAAATTAACTTGAAGTGATTCTAGGTTTAGAATTTATTTTGAATTAATCTTAGGCTTAGATACTAATTTTTGATTAATCTTTAATTTTAGTTTTTAGCCTTAGAATTTAATTTGCACTTTATTTTATCTTGGATATTCTTGATTAATTTTGATGCTTATTCTGATTAATTCCTGATTTTTCTCTTTGTTATTGAATTTCTCCTAACTTGGTTTCATATTTGATTCTCTTTTTGTGATTGAGTCGTCTGGTTTTTACTTGTTGATTACTCTGTATTCACATGCTCCCTTAAGGCTCCTAGTCCAACTTAATTTCTGATTAAGCTCGGAGTAGGATAGACATTAGGCTCTCAATCCAAGCATGACAACATTAGGTAGACTTCCCTCCTGATCCTGACCTTAGGGCCACTTTGTATGATAACTTGTAGAAATTCAGTTCCCTTAGACCTTTTGTGTGTCCTTCCCACTCTTCTCTCGCACCCATGTGATCGAGACCCTTCCACCCTTCCCTTTCTTCCGTAGTCCCACGAACTACGAAAGCTCTGATTTGCTCTCTCTGGGTAGATCGAGGATACGTAGGCACAAGACGGTGATGTCTTGGCGAGCACCCTTCCACCCATTCCCGTAATTCAGTGAACTACGGATGCTCTGATTCTCATTTCCGATGAGATACGTAGGCACGAGGATCCCTATCCTTGGCGAGCACACTAACAACTAACTTCCCCTTTTTCTCTCGCCTTAGTGTGATCGAGACTTGTTAACCGAACCTTTTCTCTCGCCCCAGTGTGATCGAGACTTCTTCACCGACCCGTAGGTCGAACTACGATTGCTCTGAATTCCTCCTTCTGATTAGATTAAGGATACGTAGGCACAATACGACGATGTCTTGGCGAGCAACCTCACCCCTTTAGTGCATAGTCCATCGAACTACGTTGACTCTGACTTTCCCATTGCACGAGGGAATACGCAGGCATAGGTCGACGATGAACTATCGAGTCTCTTTTGTTCGTTTTTGTTTTTCCCTTTCCCGTTTCTGTTTAGCAGTAGGCTTTAGATAACTCACCCTTTGATTAGACAACAAGCGTGGATCCCATCGATTACGATGGACGTGTGGGGGTACTAATACCTTCCCCTTGCGTAACCGACTCCCAAACCCGGACTATGGTTGCGATGACCATGTCTTCTGCCTTTTGAGGTTTCTTCGACCATTTCCTTTCCCTGCGTCGGGATAAATAATATTCGGTGGCAACTCTTCTGTTCTAGTTTTCTCGTCGGTTGTTTTTTCGCAGTTACGACAGCTGGCGACTCTGCTAGGGAGAGATTGACCTCTTGCTGGTCCATCCCCTATGCGAGTCAATCCTAGCGCTTTTTTGTTTATTTTCATTGGGTGTTTGCTTTTGTGCATTATCTGTTGTATATTACTGTTTTATTATTTTTATTGCATTTCAATATTGCCATATACTGGACTGTTCTTTGCTGGACTTTTCTGTTTGGTGGGTTGGGTTGTTACAAGAGGTAAAAGGCCCAATACACAGGCTATGAGTTATCCATAGGAACACTGGGAATAAAGTGGTCCATGGGCTACGAGTGGTGTCACGCCACCTTAGCCAAGCATGATGCCACGAGTAGTGGAGGTTCAAATGGAGTATTATCATTGAACACTTTCGTGTGAATATGATGATGCTTCCGGATGAATCGTCGAACCTGTGTTTCTCTTTGACCTACCCTGACCTAGTCTATACCCGTTAGCGGGGCGAGAATGATTCTTACAGGTACATGTACTGTTGGTGACTTTGTTTCTGATGGTGACTATGTTTCCGTTGGTGACTTTGGTTCTTATGGTGGTTCTGAAACTATGCCGAACCCTGGATCTTGTGCTGTGTGGTACTATGCAACGGTCCAGCCATGTCCAGTGGAAGCTTTGATCACATGTCTTATTGCATTCATAACTTTGCATTGCATTTGCATCATGCATCATTTTGCATATCTGTCTCCGACCAGAACAGTGAGCTCATCCATCCTTTGTCCTCGACCTGCAATTGATTTCCCGACTTTCGTATTGGACTTGAATTATTATCTTGGCAGAATCATGAACTTAGGGGAACATAATCAGTTTGTGACTAGGGTCGATGTTGAATTGATGAAGAATCAGTTGGACCAAATTGTGGAAGTTATGGCCGCCATGACTAGGGGAGAAGCCAATATTCAGAGAATTGGGAATGTCATTCCACCTCCGGTGAACAATGTTGCTCAAGCTCAGCCTGTTCGAATCCCTGTTGAGGATCAAGCTATATAGGAGCATACCATTATCTGAGATGGACATTCTTCTTCTCTTAATGCCACAGACTATCAAAGCTTTGCCTTCTCTATTCCAAATTTCCAAGGGGTAGTTCCAAAGAGGAAACCTAAAGACCCACGATCTGCTGAGTTTGATAAAAGATGTCGTGTGTTGGAAGAGAAGCTTGATGCCCTAGTGAGGCGTGCTACTCTTGATTTGGATGCTTCGAGCATGTGTTTGGTACCCGGCCTTGTGTTACCTCCAAAGTTTAAGACACCGAATTTTGAAAAGTAAAAAGGGGATAGCTGTCCGAAGCAACATTTGGTGATGTTTTGCAGAAGAATGACCTCACATGTCCGCAATGACAAGCTTATGATTCACTGTTTCCAGGACAGTATGAGTGGGGCATCACTGAGTTGGTATATGCAGTTAGAGAGTGGTTGCATCCGATCATGGTCAGACCTAGCTAAAGCCTTTGTGAAGCAGTACAACTATAATCTTGACATGGCTCCCAGCCGCCTACAATTGCAAGGTTTATCTCAAGCGGATAATGAATCATTCAGAGAGTATGCTCAGAGATGGAGAGAGTTAGCTTATCGCGTTCAACCACCACTTTTGGAGAGAGAATTGGTTGATATTTTCAGGGGTACTTTGCAAGGACCATACTTCGATAAGATGATTGGGGGATCGAAATTCTCTGACATGGTAATAATTGGAGAACGCATTGAGGTCGGCATAAAGTGTGGAAAGATTCAAGATACCTCAAACTTCCCAGCTAGTGAAAGTGCATCAGTTGGTAGTTCTCAAGAAGAATGGGAGGAAGAAAGTAATTCCGTCCGAGAATCTCCGCCTCCTCATCCTCAGTACTCAGATGTTTCAACTGTTCAGTGTAACGCCCCAAATTTAATTAATTAGTTAATTAAATTAGTGAAGGGTTTTATTATTGGATTTAGACGAAGTTTGAGAATTAATCGAGTAATTGGGTGTTATCGGTATTATTTTAAGAGGCTAATTGGTTTGATATGTCGATCGGAATTATTAAGTTAAAGTCGGATTAATAGTCGGTTAATCGAAAAATTAATAAGTTGATTATGCTGAAGGAGTAATATTAGTAATAATATTATTATTTAGTTGGGTTAGTTGTAGTGTGGTATGTGGCAATGTGGAGGTGTGGATTAGTTGGCCCATTAAATCAAATAATAGTATTAATAGTTATTATTAGATTATTTGGAAAATAAAAGAAAAGAAGTAGCAGTAAGGTGAGAAAAGAAAATGCAGAACGAGGGTTTTGTGTGGAGAAAGAGATCGTGAAACAAAGTTGCAGTTAAAAAGGGAACGAGGGTTTGGAAGCACAAGATTGGAGAAGAGGAATTACGAGAAGTGCGCAGCCGAAACCGGAGAATTCGAACTGCCGTTAAAATCCAGGTAAGGGTGGGTTCGACTATTATAACCGGGGTATGATGAATGTTATGTGGGTATTAGGTTGTATTGAATTGATACTGTCTGTAATTTTGTTGAGTAATCTCTGGTTGGTCTCATACTATCACACAATGTGAAATTGGGTTTATGGGAAATTATTGTTGTGATTGAAAATTGATGTTGCAGTGGGTATAAGTTGATTGTGTCTGAGATAGTTGATCGAAGAAAATATGTTGATGTGTTGGTGTATTATATATCGTAATTAGTTAAATTGACATTGAGTGAAATCTGGAAAATATACAAGCAAGTGGCAATATAGGAAACTATGCGTGTGAAGAAGAAGAAAGGGAATTTGAGACAGGGGAAGAAGAAAGGAAATTTGAGGCGGGGGCCTCACAAGGTGGGGGTGGGCGCCTCCTGATGCATAAGTGGGGGTGGGCGTCCCATGTCTTGGAAAGAAAGGAAGGAGGCGGGGGCCTCCAAGAGTTGAGGTGGGCGCCTCCAATGCCTTTTTGGTTTTTGGTTTTACGTGAGTAGCAGTATTAGTAACGCACCTTAAATTGTAACTAAATACTTTCCAATTAAATCAATTAAATAACCACTTTCTTTTATTTAATATAATGTATTTCTAATCATACCTTATTAAATCAAGTGGTTGGTATTAGTTTATTAGCATAAAGAAAATATGTTAATCATTACCTAGCAGACACTTAACATGAAATCTAATTAAGTAGCAGTGGTGAATTTTGACAGAAAATTGGAAAATGTAGTAGTAGCAGTGGTAACAGAAAATAGAACAAGTAGCAGGAGCAGAATTTTGGCAGAAGCTTGGAAATGATTTTAAGAAAATCGTAACAGAAAGTAGAATTTTGAAATAAACTGGTAGTAGTAACAGAAGTTAAGAACAGTATAGTTTAGTCGGTTTAGCCGGTTTAGGCGAGAAACTTAGTTGTCCGGAAGTTAACGAAAATTGTCGAGGTAGTTCGTAATAATTAGTAGGTGATTTTAGTCGATTTGTTTTGTTGAATTAAGTTGAACGCGTGGAATTGCAGGTACAGTTGGATAAGTTGTATTTTCCCGATTTACGGGCGAAGTATTTAAGTTGCAGGTCTTATGACCAATGTTGTTTGAGTTGTGTTGCTGTTGATTAAGTTGTAGGTCGAATGACCAATGTTGTTTGAGTTGTGTTGTTGTTGATGAAGTTGTAGGTCGAATGACCAATGTTGTTTGAGTTGTGTTGTTGTTGATTAAGTTGTAGGTCGAATGACCAATGTTGGATTAAGTTGATGCTATTGATGCATGTTTGAGTTGTTGTTTTCGTTGTTGCTGTTCTGGTTGTTCTTGTTGATGATGTAGTTGATTGTATGCCTTTGATAATTGTCGCATACATTGCATTCATGAGTCGGGGCTGTATGCTCACACCACGTTGACCTTGATGGCATTGATTAAGTTGGCCTTGATGGCATTGATTAAGTTGGCCTTGATGGCACCACGTTGAAGGCTTATGCCTCGTTGAAATGCCTCGATAACCTGGCATATGTTTAAGTTGGGAGTTTTACTCCGATGGTACCACATGCATTTGCATAGTTGTGTCACATTTTGAGTCGTTGTGAAGTTGTTGTTGTTCTTGATTCGTTGTTGTTGTGAAGTTTCCGTTGTGGTGAAGTTGTCGTTGTTGTGAAGTTGTTGCTTGTTATAAGTTGTTATTGCTATGTCTTGTTGCTTGATATAAATTACTAATGTCGTGAGCTGTTGTTATATATGTTGTTCTTACTATAATTTGCATCTTTTATATAAGTTGTTGGTATATGTTGTTATTTGTTGTCAATACAAGTGGGGTTGCTAATAAGTTGTTTATTTCTGGTTGTTGCATGACTGTCGTATGAAGCGGTGGAATTTATATGATTCTAATCTAGCATATTAATTATCATATTTTGTTTATAATATTCGATATCTCACCCCTTCTGTAATGATGTTACCTATTATGGGTAACTGAGCAGGTACTCAAGAATAGCTGCAGAAGTTGAGGTATAATGTGAAGTCTTAGATGCTGTTAGCTCAAGTTGGTCTTGCTCTGATACGTAGCACTCGGGGGGATGAACGATTGTTGTTTATTTGTTGTTATTGTCTTAGTAGTTGAATCTTAAATTGTTGTTATTAAAGAATTGTTGTTTCAAAGTTGTTTTGAGTTGGACATGAGGTTATGTCATTATAAGTTGAATTATGTGAAGCCGCTTATTAATAAAAGTTGTTTTGTTTTCAAAAGGACAATTCAGGTTGTTATCAGTTCATCCGAATCAGTGTTATGTATCTGAATTATTTGTGATTAATATGAAGTTGTTTTCTGTTGAAGATGTGACATCCTGTTTATGTTGAAGAATTTTTAAAATGAAAACATCTGATTTTATTACTTATCCGCCGGGTAGAAATGGGGTGTTACATTAGTGGTATCAGAGCAGGTCGGTCTGTCTGGCCAATGTTGTCTAATGTTGTTTGTCCCTTAGTACTCGACATGTGTGTGAAACACTGTCGGTACTTGTTTGTTAGTTTCTAGTTGTTGTCTGCAGGTGTTGGTTTGAAACAAGTGGGGGAGAGGCTTGTCTCCCGGACGTGTTGTTAGTATGTAGAAGTTGGTTCAAGGTGATGTTGATTGTAAGGGTGCAAATGTTGTCGAAGCGATGTTGTTGCGAACCGGCGAGAGTATGGACTCATGAATCCGTATCAGTCAAGTTGGAGATGCGCGTAGAGTCTGGACAGTGAATCGAAGATGATTGAAAATTAAGGAATTATTCCGAATGGAATGATAAGTTGGTGGATTAATTCGGTAAGTTGTATATCTTGAGTATAGTTGGATTAAAGTTGAGTGATTTTCGTAGTTGGATGAAAGGAAAGGGTTGTTGGTAGAATTTTGGGAGCAAGAGAAAAAGATGGAACTTATGTTCATCGATCCCAAATTCTGATTTTTGCAATTTTGGAGCAGCTGTCAGTAAAAGAGGCATAACTTTTTACTCGTGATTCAGATTGAAGCGATTCTGAACTTTTTGGAAAGCTTACGAAATTCCCTACAGTTTACATATAAGATTTGTCTTCAGGAAGTTTGTGAAGAGGGAGAAAGTGCGTTTTAATGTTTGGGTCTGATGCTGATTTTTGGAAAATTCTGCATACGGGAATTCTGGACCAGTCCCATTGTAAGGATGATAACTCTTTACTCGTAAATCGGATTTGAGTGATTCTTGAAGTTCTGGAATCTACACGAAATTATCTTCATTTTGGAATAGGATTTTGTGATTGAGAGATCTGTATTGAAGGAGATATATATGGTTGAAGTTGAGCGACATTTGCTGAAAAAAAAAATTGGAAGGATGAAAACAAGTGTGGAATATTATTAAGAATAAAGTGTTGGTATTTGTAAGATGTGACTGTATCGGAGAATGCTTGGAGATGCAACTTATGTTGAATGAGGATGATTAAGACGATGATGCTAAGTAAAGGTAATGTTGAGAGAAATGCGAAAGTTGATTTGTGTTGCTAAGAATTTTCACCTTGGTTGAAAGTTGTAATTGGAGCAAACTGAATTGGATCGTTCTCAATGTTGTAGCGACTTCGGTATTGGAAAAATATTTAAAGTCGTGTTGTACTATGAACGTGCATAAGAGGATGCGTAATGGATTTTGAACGTTTTTGTATCGTTGACGAAGTTGAAACTAAAGAAACTAAGAGTGGCATTGGTAAGCCTTAGAAAGTTGGCGGAGCATTATGCTTACGGACTTTGGGCACAAGTTGAAGTACGCTATTGTGTTGGGTACTGATGATTTATTTCACCGTTATGGTTGTCGGCTGTCTATTGACAAATTGAGGAACTGATCACCCTTAATCCATTGTTGATAGTAGACGGAGTCATAATTGATGGATAGATGTGTCGTGCCAACTAGTATAGTATGTACGTTGAATTGGTCGAAGACAAGCCAAGTGCTTGAAGGTTGTTTGTTTTGCTGATACAAGTTCATATGTTAGAATATTAGTTGAATTTAAGGATGACAGCACGAAGCTGTGTTTGATTGATGAGTAGTATGGAGACTCACAGTCGAGTTCTAGATAACTTGAGTCATTGTTTGTGATGAAGCGAATGGCTAGTATGCCTTAAGGTGTATGTATGGAGTATGAAGCGTATCTTCCATATTTGTTTGGATGAGTTGGAACTGGTGTTTGTTGCGAATGTTTTGAGCTGTTGTAAAATAAGAGGAAGAACGCGTAGAATATTTGAAGGTTGAGTTGTGATTATTAAAAGAAGTTAAATTATAAGTTGATTTGTAAAAGTGGAGTTTTGGTTGGTAAAGATGATTGATCTTGTTGAATTTAAGTGGACTCAGGTGTCAAATGTTGTTGTAATGTTGTTATGCGCCTAAGGTGATTTTGGGAACTATGTTGATAAAAGATAGTAAAGTTGTAATTTATGTGTGGTGTTAACGGGGAGATCCCGAAGAGTTAAGTCGAAAGCCTTGGTATTATGTCGACTCTGATGATTGGAAGTTGGAGGTCAACTGAGTAGAGTTAGTACCTTGAAAGTAATCAGAGTGCGCAGCGAACGCGTAGTGTATTGCGGTTGTTCAGACGTGAATTGTACCGATGTTGATATTTGATTACGTTGATGTTGTATTTAAGTTGGTATTCTTAAGTTGTTGTGTTCTGGTTCTTAAACCGGTAAATTCTTAAGTTGGTTACTTCTTGTGTTGCGATGTTAGTTGTCAATTGCATCACTTGGATAGTATTCGCGTTGTTGTCGCCGTTGAGGTTAAGAACCGTTGTTTGTGTTATACGTGGGTTTCCTTCAGAGTATGGAGATAAGGATCGTATATGTGTTTTGGTGTTGTTTACGTTGCTGCGGTAATGATGCGATGTTGTATAGTCGAGTGTAGGCAAGTGAAGGTTGTTACTATGTGTAGGTGATTGTTTCAAGGTATTACTAGAATGGTTGGCGAATAGTAACGGTTATGTTGCAAGAGTAATTGAAGTATCGGAGTATACGTATTGGGTTTAAACCGTGATTGAGTTGTTGTTAAATCGAAAGATTAAAATACGAATGTTGTGTTAAGGATGGTTGTGTCGGATAGATTTTCGAGGACGAAAATGTCCTAAGTGGGGGACAGTTGTAATGCCCCGAATTTAATTAATTAGTTAATTAAATTAGTGAAGGGTTTTATTATTGGATTTAGACGAAGCTTGAGAATTAATCGAGTAATTGGGTGTTATCGGTATTATTTTAAGAGGCTAATTAGTTTGATATGTCGATCGGAATTATTAAGTTAAAGTCGGATTAATAGTCGGTTAATCGAAATATTAATAAGTTGATTATGCTGAAGGAGTAATATTAGTAATAATATTATTATTTAGTTGGGTTAGTTGTAGTGTGGTATGTGGCAATGTGGAGGTGTGGATTAGTTGGCCCATTAAATCAAATAAATTACTAGTTATATTATTAGATTATTTGGAAAATAAAAGAAAAGAAGTAGCAGTAAGGTGAGAAAAGAAAATGTAGAACGAGGGTTTTGTGTGGAGAAAGAGATCGTGAAACAAAGTTGCAGTTAAAAAGGGAACGAGGGTTTGGAAGCACAAGATTGGAGAAGAGGAATTACGAGAAGTGCGCAGCCGGAACCGGAGAATTCGAACTGCCGTTAAAATCCAGGTAAGGGTGGGTTCGACTATTATAACCGGGGTATGATGAATGTTATGTGGGTATTAGGTTGTATTGAATTGATACTGTCTGTAATTTTGTTGAGTAATCTCTGGTTGGTCTCATACTATCACACAATGTGAAATTGGGTTTATGGGAAATTATTGTTGTGATTGAAAATTGATGTTGCAGTGGGTATAAGTTGATTGTGTCTGAGATAGTTGATCGAAGAAAATATGTTGATGTGTTGGTGTATTATATGTCGTAATTAGTTAAATTGACATTGAGTGAAATCTGGAAAATATACAAGCAAGTGGCAATATAGGAAACTATGCGTGTGAAGAAGAAGAAAGGGAATTTGAGACAGGGGAAGAAGAAAGGAAATTTGAGGCGGGGGCCTCACAAGGTGGGGGTGGGCGCCTCCTGATGCATAAGTGGGGGTGGGCGTCCCATGTCTTGGAAAGAAAGGAAGGAGGCGGGGGCCTCCAAGAGTTGAGGTGGGCGCCTCCAATGCCTTTTTGGTTTTTGGTTTTACGTGAGTAGCAGTATTAGTAACGCACCTTAAATTGTAACTAAATACTTTCCAATTAAATCAATTAAATAACCACTTTCTTTTATTTAATATAATGTATTTCTAATCATACCTTATTAAATCAAGTGGTTGGTATTAGTTTATTAGCATAAAGAAAATATGTTAATCATTACCTAGCAGACACTTAACATGAAATCTAATTAAGTAGCAGTGGTGAATTTTGACAGAAAATTGGAAAATGTAGTAGTAGCAGTGGTAACAGAAAATAGGACAAGTAGCAGGAGCAGAATTTTGGCAAAAGCTTGGAAATGATTTTAAGAAAATCGTAACAGAAAGTAGAATTTTGAAATAAACTGGTAGTAGTAACAGAAGTTAAGAACAGTATAGTTTAGTCGGTTTAGCCGGTTTAGGCAAGAAACTTAGTTGTCCGGAAGTTAACGAAAATTGTCGAGGTAGTTCGTAATAATTAGTAGGTGATTTTAGTCGATTTGTTTTGTTGAATTAAGTTGAACGCGTGGAATTGCAGGTACAGTTGGATAAGTTGTATTGTCCCGATTTACGGGCGAAGTATTTAAGTTGCAGGTCTTATGACCAATGTTGTTTGAGTTGTGTTGCTGTTGATGAAGTTGTAGGTCGAATGACCAATGTTGTTTGAGTTGTGTTGTTGTTGATTAAGTTGTAGGTCGAATGACCAATGTTGTTTGAGTTGTGTTGTTGTTGATTAAGTTGTAGGTCGAATGACCAATGTTGGATTAAGTTGATGCTATTGATGCATGTTTGAGTTGTTGTTTTCGTTGTTGCTGTTCTGGTTGTTCTTGTTGATGATGTAGTTGATTGTATGCCTTTGATAATTGTCGCATACATTGCATTCATGAGTCGGGGCTGTATGCTCACACCACGTTAACCTTGATGGCATTGATTAAGTTGGCCTTGATGGCATTGATTAAGTTGGCCTTGATGGCACCACGTTGAAGGCTTATGCCTTGTTGAAATGCCTCGATAACCTGGCATATGTTTAAGTTGGGAGTTTTACTCCGATGGTACCACATGCATTTGCATAGTTGTGTCACATTTTGAGTCGTTGTGAAGTTGCTGTTGTTCTTGATTCGTTGTTGTTGTGAAGTTGCCGTTGTGGTGAAGTTGCCGTTGTTGTGAAGTTGTTGCTTGTTATAAGTTGTTATTGCTATGTCTTGTTGCTTGATATAAATTACTAATGTCGTGAGCTGTTGTTATATATGTTGTTCTTACTATAATTTGCATCTTTTATATAAGTTGTTGGTATATGTTGTTATTTGTTGTCAATACAAGTGGGGTTGCTAATAAGTTGTTTATTTCTGGTTGTTGCATGACTGTCGTATGAAGCGGTTGAATTTATATGATTCTAATCTAGCATATTAATTATCATATTTTGTTTATAATATTCGATATCTCACCCCTTCTGTAATGATGTTACCTATTATGGGTAACTGAGCAGGTACTCAAGAATAGCTGCAGAAGTTGAGGTATAATGTGAAGTCTTAGATGCTGTTAGCTCAAGTTGGTCTTGCTCTGATACGTAGCACTCGGGGGGATGAACGATTGTTGTTTATTTGTTGTTATTGTCTTAGTAGTTGAATCTTAAATTGTTGTTATTAAAGAATTGTTGTTTCAAAGTTGTTTTGAGTTGGACATGAGGTTATGTCATTATAAGTTGAATTATGTGAAGTCGCTTATTAATAAAAGTTGTTTTGTTTTCAAAAGGACAATTCAGGTTGTTATCAGTTCATCCGAATCAGTGTTATGTATCTGAATTATTTGTGATTAATATGAAGTTGTTTTCTGTTGAAGATGTGACATCCTGTTTATGTTGAAGAATTTTTAAAATGAAAACTCTGATTTTATTACTTATCCGCCGGGTAGAAATGGGGTGTTACATTCAGAGTCAGCAATCTTCTGGGTTTCCGTATCAGAGACATTATCCTTCTCCAAATCAGAGAACTCCAAAGAATCAACGGTCATACCGCCGTCTGCCGCGTCAGCACGCCCGATAAAGGCTAAGGAAGCCAGAGAGGAATTTCACTCAGTTGCCAATGTCGTACAGTTAGATATTGTCAGATTTAATTAAAGGTGGATTAATAGTGCCGAAGGAATTGAAGCCAGTGCCTTTTCCATACCCACCAGGTTTTGATGCCAATGCCCATTGTGATTACCATGCTGGGGCACAGGGGCATTCAACGGAAGATTGTAAGGTGCTCAGGAGCAAGATTCAGACACTTCTTGACTCCAATATGTTCTCATTCACGCCTCAGGGTATTCAGATCAACAACTCGCCTTCATCCAGTCAGGTGGGTTCATCAGTTCAGGTCATGGAAGAAGTCACCGTGAGCAGTTGTGCAGATGATTATCAGACTGACTTCAACGAGCAATTCTGAAGATGGCTAGCTCAGTAGCAAATCAAGATTGGAAAGCCCAGTTCCCCGAAGCTGGCAATCATTTAGATCATGTAATTTCTTTACATTTGTAGTTTCTTTTCTATTAATGTGCAAACTCATTTGTAAAACTCATATGTTTTCGGTTGATAATGATAATGAAATGAATATGCTTGTTTTGATTAAATCCATTTGTGTTCACTCATGCTTTTCTTTATTGATATCTAACACTTGTTTAAGCAAGATCCGAGGGAGGGTGATGAAATTCAAAGATGCAGAACTTTTGATTGTATGCTTTTGAAATAGAAACCCTGCTGATGATGTACAAGCATCGTTTCAACTTCCCAAACACCGGAGACATAAGGATGATAATCCCTTGTCAACCCCGTTGAGCCTAGAAGTAGGAGTTTCTTTCAAAAAATCCTCAATCTTAACCTGGGGCAGGGTAGGTGTCAGTTAATTTGACCGAGCGTTCAAATTTCAAAAGGAGTGCGCATCCAAGGATCCATTACCTTTTATCCTTCACAACCACAGTGGTTATCCCTCACCAACTGAAGAGTGAGGCAGTCACAACCCTTTCAAACAAGTCAGACAAGCCAGTGTCACACGATTTGTTAAAAAAAAAAGAATACAAAAGAAAAAAGAGAGAAAAAAGGAAAGCTTGCTAAGTCGAAACTTGAAAACAAGTGACTTAGGCAAAAGTTAGGGCATCCCGCTGGACTTCAAAATCGAAGAAAAATTCAAAAGAACCAGTCCAGGCAAAATCAGGGAAATCAAAAACAAAAAACGAAAAATGAAAAAAAAATATCCTCGATAATGAACAAGTCGTGTGACTACAGACACCAAAGACAAAAAGGATGATTGTCACTCTGAAAACCGTTTGGGTTCCTTTTATCCTCATACCATTCATTAACCTTTTTGAAAAGTGAACGCTTGTGTCGAGTTAGCTGAACGTAGGAATGGAGAACATCAAGGAGAATGGGTGGGTACAAACAAAACTTTGAGCCTTATATCCTTTCTTTCTCAAACCGTGAACCAGACCACGTTACAACCCTCAAAAGACCTAATTGAAGCAGGGTTGTCTCGAAAGCATACTTCAGTAAAGATCGCGTCGAACCTGACTCCTAAAAGGATTTTCTTACCATTTATGTTGGTATCAGTGACATTCTGATTAGTGATTCATTCACTATATGCCGCAACATTTTTCCAGTGAACAGACTTGGATTTCAAAACTGTCATATGCATTGCATTAAAATTTTCATTTTCAAAACGATCGGTTTTGCTTGCAAGTAAGTACTTGACATCAGGAAAGTTTCTGCAATGAGAAGATTGATCAAGATAAATTACAAAGTGCCTGAGTACTCCATTGAGCAGGTTCAAGTCATATCAAATGGGCAATTCATTCCGAGATTCAACCAATCTGGGGCAATCAAGTCGAGTTTCAATAAATCTCTCATAGATCAATCAGGCAGGGGAAAAATCAGCTCAAAGGTGCATATTGAGACTAGATTCATCAAAAGCAAGAAGTTATTCTCTTCGGAGGACGGTTAATCCAAGTCATGGGGAAAGATATGTCAGATCCACATGATACCTCTCGAAGACAGGTTCCTTTATGGGTTATGTTGTATCAAGGCATCTTTTGGTCATATCACATCTGTAGGGTTCATGTTGATAGCTAGCACGTGATGACCCCAGTAGAGTTTCTCTCCCCGGCAGAGATAGCTGAAATTTTATCACTCTTAGCAGAGCATTATGAAGATTGTGATTATGCTCCCCAGTAAGAGTTCAAGAGTTTGCTCTCCCCTATCCAGGTTGGTGAAGTTTATTGCTTTTCATCCAGAGTTCATATCCCCGTACAGGATAAGAGTGTTGGGTTTGTGCTTCCCTAGTTTGCGGTAAAGTTGCTCCCATCTCCCCAACAGGGTAAGGGTAGAAAGTAAGTCTCCAACAGAGGAGTAAGCTCAATGTTGTCCCCTAGCAGAGTTGATATCGTCAATCATTGTTCTCCAAGCAAATTTGTTGGTGATGGCTGGTATTCCCCGGCAGGTTAAGGGCGTTTCCCCGGCAACAAGTTAAGTTTAATGATATTCCCCAACAAGTTTGGTGTTATTGACTTCATTCCCCAAGCAGAGTTTGGTGCTAGTCATCTTAATGGCTTGGTCAACAGTGATTGACGTCCCTGGCAGATTCCAAGTCCAATGGTTATTGGCACCTTTTCCGTAGCAGATCTTTGGGTTCTATTTTCAGTAGTTGTTATTCTTGATCCCTAACAGAGTGGTAGTTCTCTTCGGATTTCATCTTCAGCAGTGGTTATATCGAGAAGGCCGTTCATTGTAATTTCCTCAGCAGGGTTTGTGACCTCGGAGACAGTTTAGTTTGTCATCCCTGGCGATATTAGCTTCGTCTCTTCAACATTTATTTAGCTGGAGGGGTCCTGTTGCATATCATAAGCATTTGCATTTCATCCTCAAATGCGTAGCATTTCCATTTCATATGGAGCATTACGCCAAAAAAATTCAAACATATGCATGCGAAGCATAAGCCAGATTTGGTATCTTGCGCGTAAACCCGAATCAATTTTCAGTCAAGACAGTGACATATCCCTAGAGAGAGTTCCGAGTCATTCCCCAGCAGACATTTCAGTCAACCTCTGCTTACCTTTATTCAGGGTTATAGGTCATACGTCGATCTTACCCTCGATCAGTCCTTGTCCATCAACCCTTTGATGACGATATTCCAAAAATAAGTTTCCTTTCCGTCATTTCTATGATGATGCGTTTCTTCGATCATGTTTCCTTTCTGTCATCCCTATGACAATGTGTCTTCTTCGTTCAGGTTTCCTTTCTGTCATCCCTATGACAATGTGTTATCTTCGTTCAGATTTTCTTTCTGTCATCCCCATGACGATGTGTCTATAAGATGGAACTTTCTTTCTGTCATCCCCATGACGATGTGTCCCTACGGTGGAATTTTCTTTCTGTCATCCCCATGACGATGTGTCCCTATGGTGGAATTTTCTTTCTGTCATCCCCATGACGATGTGTCCCTATGGTGGAATTTTCTTTCTGTCATCCCCATGACGACGTGTCCATACGGTGGAATTTTCTTTCTGTCATCCCCATGATGATGTGTCCCTATGGTCGAATTTTATTTATGTCATCCCCATGACGATGTGTCCCTATGGTGGAATTTTCTTTCTGTCATCACTATGACAATGTATTATCTTTGTTCAGATTTTCTTTCTGTCATCCCCATGATGATGTGTCCCTACGGTGGAATTTTCTTCCTGTCATCCCAATGACAATGTGTTATCTCCGTTTAGATTTTATTTCTGTCATCCCCATGACGATGTGTCCCTACGGTGGAATTTTCTTTCTGTCATCCCTATGACGATGTGTTCTCTTCGGTCAAATTGCCTTTCCGTCAATTCTTTGACGATGTGCTTCCTTCGGTTGGGCTATCTTTCCGTCAATTCTTTGACGATGTGGTCTGTTGGGTATCTTTTCTTTCCATCAATTCTTTGACGACGTGGTCTGTTGGGTATGTGTTCTTTCAAATGCGGTTCAGGGGTTCACTTTTCTTTCTATGGGTATGTTGTCTTTTTGTAAAATCCCTTTGATGAGGTGTGACAGGGCTCCAATCGCCTTTTCTCCCCACAGTTAACAAATTTTCGGGTTCTTTTTATATTCAATCTCCGTGTACCTTGAATGTCTGAAAGCCGTTACTATCACCCTTTCAGGTCCAAGTCGATTAAATAGGGGCAGCTGTAACACCCCAAAATTTGCCCTCTCTTTTTCTAACCTTAACTGGATTATGTTTCCTTTTCATTTGCATCATTAGGTCATAGTTTATAATCATATAGTGCATTGGACTTCTAAGACATGGGATTACAACATTTCTTTAAATAAAGGTTTTCTACTTGCAAGAGTTTGAAGTCTGGTCCTTGTAATATTCTTACTCAGAAGATTCATCAAAGGCTTTGGGTCAGAGGTTCATTGGTGTGAATCAGGGTTTAATTTCTTCCTAGTTCAAGTCATCTTCTTCAAGATTTATCAGTGTACATCAAGGTGAATTAGGGTTTGTATTCAAGGTCAAAGTGTTGTGGGTGGAACTCATCAGGTTGTCAAGCAGGGGTTCATGTGAGGTTTGATTCAAAAGTTGAGATCATCATGATCATATGTTCAATTGTGTTCATCCGCGGATTTATTTTCCTAGAGATTTATTCAGACAAGTTCAAAGTGATTCAGGATTTACTTAATCAGAGATTCAGAGGATGATTAATTCAGGGGGTTGTTATTTCAATTGCAATTTGTTCAGTGGCAATTGTGCTCATTTTGTCAGAGGCGTGTGAAAAATAGTACAAGCTGGTTGAATTAGGATCAAGAGTTCATGGTCGTGCGTGTATTGGTGGAGGTGCATACCCATTTGCTAAACCGTTTATCTATCAGCTTTTAATCACTTCCAAAAAATCATTCCCCATTCCTAAAATCCATTATCCATTTTCATTTTATTAATCATTTTCTATAACTATTTTCTAAACCATTCACAAATATCCACATTTCCAATATCCAATTCCATTTTTTAATCTATTTCATTATCCATTTTTAAAAGCTCATATCCATATTCAATTCCAATTCTACATCCAAGTGTCCATGTCCATTTTGTTTCCAACCAAATATCCATTTTTATTTTTTATCCAAATGATTTTTATCTCTTTCCATTTATATTCATATTCCAAATTCATTTTATTCATTTTTTTATCCAATTTTAATCCATTTATTAATCCATTTCCATTTCAAAAAAACCAATTATCCATATTTATCAAATACCCAATTAAATAAACCACAAAAAATTTCATTCATTTACAAGCCATGTTTCAAGTCTAGCCAACACAATCCAAAGGCCATCCATTTTTTCACAAGCTTCCAAAGCCACATGTGAGCTACTGCACCAAGTTGCTCTCACATGAACATAGCGCAAGCCATTACAAGGAGCCTCCTAATACACGCTGATTCCAAGCCTTCAAAATAATCTTCATGCTACTGGATCCTAATCCAATGAGCCAGCTGTTACTTTACACGATATGAAAATTTGAAGCCACAGTAAATTGCAAAAAACTTCAGCTGCTATCACATGCTAACCCCACACGAGCTTCGATTCACACGTCCTCAAAACGACCTGTATCAAAAAGAAATACGAAGCAGTGAGAATTACACGAAGGTGCCAAACTCATGAATATCATAACAGAATTTCCAGCTATGTTACCAATTCTACCCCCTCAAAATTCTGGTATAAAGTTCTAACGCAACAGACTTGAAGAGCAATTTTTCATCCTTTCCATATTTCAGTTTTTTGCAGAAACCAGGTGATCTTCGTTCTTCCAATCCTAAACAGATCACCAAAATTCATCTTACAGCGAGTTGAAAGTTGCAGAAATTTTCACCCAACAACCTTCAATTCAACCTTCATCATCATTTTTCAGTTTCCAAAAAAACATTATCATCCTGCAGAGTTCAATAACAGCAACAACAAACTCAACATCAATTGATTCATTCATAAACTTTGCAGAATGAACAATCAATAACGTAAAAGTTCAGCAGAGGCAAAGGGAATCGAAGGAAGAAGAAAGAAGGATTCATAAGCAAATCAACAACAACAACTGAAGTTACGCAAAGAAGGAGAAGGAAAGGGAATCGCGTGTACCTGAGATTTCTTCGCATCGTCGAAGACGCCATCGGAGCGACTCCGATTCGTAAGCCTTTCTTCCTTCATCATCATCATGTAATTTTTTTGTTGACTGCTTTAAGTTTTTTATTCTGTTGACTGGTTTAAGTTTTTGATTCGAGTCGTATGGTGAGGATCAGAGCTTTGTCTCGCGTTGAGATGTTGAAACAATGGAATTTCATGGCGGAGAGTTTGTTTGAATAAAAGGAAACACGGAGGAAGCTGTTGTTGTGGTTGGTTGATGAGTAGAGCGCCGAGACGGGGGGAGAGCAACGTTGTCGCGATGCCGGTGTTGGATGAGAGGGATGACGTGTGACGCCAGAGATTTTGCGAAGAAGAAGGTTGTTCTGGGAAGGTAATTGACGGTGACGGATTTTGAATGGACAGAAAAGAAGTTGACGGCGGTGAGGAAATAAGGTCGGAGAGGGCGTTGGAACGAAGAAGAAGATGATGGAGGCACGGCTGATGAAGTTTTGTGGCTGATGTTCAGTTTTGTTTTTAGGTCAAAGCTAATATGGGACCGGGCCTAGGCCCACTTGAGTTTTTTTCGCGCCCTGTAAACATCGGCGCGCCCCCTCTGTGGATAAGGAAGAGGCCATTGGGCCTGATGCATAAGGCCCAGCGCTTGCTTTCTCCCCCACACACCCGTTTTTCTCTCTGCACCCCCCGTGGCTGCATTGGGCCTTAGATTTAAGCCCACACGTCTAAAGCCTAATCACACCTCCAAAATCTGAATTACACCCCTCTTTGTCTTTTTATTTTGATAATTGTTTCTTTTTTTATTAATTGTTTTGTTTTATTGTTTTGATATTTGTTTTAACTAATTAATTTAGGATAATTTTTAATTAGAAATTAACTTGAAGTGATTCTAGGTTTAGAATTTATTTTAAATTAATCTTAGGCTTAGATATTAATTTTTTTATTAATATTTAATTTTAGTTTTTAGCCTTAAAATTTAATTTGCACTTTATTTTATCTTGGATATTCTTGATTAATTTTGATGCTTATTCTGATTAATTCCTGATTTTTCTCTTTGTTCTTGAATTTCTCCTAACTTGGTTTCATATTTGATTCTCTCTTTGTGATTGAGCTGTCTGGTGTTTACTTGTTGATTACTCTGTATTCACATGCTCCCTTAAGGCTCATATTCCGACTTATTTTCTGATTAAGCTCGGAGTAGGATAGACATTAGGCTCTCAATCCAAGCATGACAACATTAGGTAGACTTCCCTCCTGATCCTGACCTTAGGGCCACTTTGTATGATAACTTGTAAGAATTCAGTTCCCTTAGACCTTTTGTGTGTCCTTCCCACTCTTCTCTCGCACCCATGTGATCGAGAGCCTTCCACCCTTCCCTTTCTTCCGTAATCCCATGAACTACGAACGCTCTGATTTCCTCTCTCTGGATAGATTGAGGATACATAGGCACAAGACGGCGATATCTTGGCGAGCACCCTTCCACCCATTCCGTAATCCCATGAACTACGGATGCTCTGATTCTCATTTCCGATGAGATACGTAGGCACGAGGATCCCTATCCTTGGCGAGCAAACTAACAACTAACATCCCCTTTTTCTCTCGCCTTAGTGTGATCGAGACCTGTTAATCGAACCTTTTCTCTCGCCCCAGTGCGATCGAGACTTCTTCACCGACCCGTAGGTCGAACTACACTGCTCTGACTTCCTTCTTCTAGTTAGATTGAGGATACGTAGGCACAAGACGGCGATGTATTGGCGAGCAACCTCCCCCCTTTAGTGCGTAGTCCGTCGAACTACGTTGACTCTGACTTTCCCATTGCACGAGGGAATATGTAGGCATAGGACGGTGATGTCCTATCGAGTCTCTTTTGTCCGTTTTTGTTTTTCCCTTTCCCGTTTCCGTTTAGCAGTAGGCTTTAGATAACTCACCCTTTGATTAGACAACAAGCGTGGATCCCATCGAGTACGATGGACACGTGTGGGTGCTAATACCTTCCCTCGCGTAACCGACTCCCGAACTCGGACTATGGTTGCGATGACCATGTCTTCTCCCTTTTGAGGTTTCTTCGATCATTTCCTTTCCCTGCGTCGGGATAAATAACGTTCGGTGGCGACTCTTCTATTCTAGTTTTCTCGCCGGTTATTTTTTCGCAGTTGCGACAAATAATAATATGAGAAATGAAGAAAGTGGGTGGTGAAAATAGAGAAGCTATTAACGAGTTTGGAAAAACTCATAATTAAACAAAGTGATGGGGGACTACATATTCTAAAAATAGGGAGAAAGCTAGGTTTTTAGACAAACCGCGTGACATACATAGAACAAAGGCAAAAAGGAGAGAAAGAGCAAAAGCTAGGAATTGAATAGGGAACTCACAGAAGTTGCCCAATTCAACATCAATTTCTGGAGATCTAAGGCAAGGGGGAGAATAACCTTCAATAAGGGATTATGCATTAGGGGTAGGGTAGAAGATTCTGTGAGTGCTTTTGGATTTTTAGTGATGTCAAAAGTAGGATAATGTAGCATTATATATATTGGATGGTATCCTTCCATTCTAGATGAGTATCTTAGTATTAGGAAGCATTTAAATGAGTTGGAAAAGGAGATTACATCATAAATGCATATAAAACCATGTTTTTGGGTGTTCAAGTCATTTTAGGTCGACACATGCATAAGTAGGTCGACCTATATAAGTTTGAGATTCAGTATAAGTCGACACATAGAATTTCAGGTCGGCTCCTATGGATCAATGTTAAAGCCTGTAGCCATTGTACATAGGTCTCCTCTCTTAGGTCGACACGTGGGCAAAATGAAACCTTCATAGGCCAACCTGAGACCTTCATAGGTCGGCCTGAGTACCTTGATAGGACGACCTATTTCTTTGATAGGCCGAAACATGCGATATCCCACTTCAAATATTTCATTTTTCTCTAACAAATTGCATTCCTTTTGCTCATTATTTCCCATACCTATATATACTCATACATGCACCTTTTCCTAGTAAGGTACTAGTGTATAACTTAAACAAAACCAGAATTACAAAGCTTTCCCACCATCTTCAACCTTTCTTCTATGCATACACACAATCAAATTACACATAATCATTTTTTGATTGGGTGACCATCTAGATTAAGGTTGATAACGTCCAATTATGTTGGTGTAACCGAGAATATTAGGTTGGGATCTTTGTGTGTTTTAAATAAGAAAACCAAGGTGGGGTTTTCCTTCAAGATCATTGGGATTTGAAGGTTTTGGACAAGATCACGTTAACATGGATTCGACAGAGTGAAGGCCTTGTGACAAGGTGGTTTCCTTGCAAGGGAGTAGCGCGAGACAGTGAATCGTGTTCGGAAATCTTGGGTTCAACAAGTGCATGTTTGGGATAATCCGACTAAGTGAAAACCTTGAAAATGAGAAGGTCTTGCAAGAAAGTAGTCAAGAATAGGTGGATTGTAGCAACATTGTTGGTGACTTGATCAAGCTTTGATCAAGGGTTTAGAGGTGGTTGAATCAACAACAAACCATAGGGTTTGTGGGGTTAGAGTTCTTCACCTTTTGTATGAACATTTTTGTAAAGATAAGGTTAATTGCAAGTATCTCAATTCTATTACAAATTAAGGGCAGACGTACCCATAGTGAGGCCGATTGAGGAACTTCCTAAACAAATCTTTGGGTCTCTCTCTCTTTATCTCTTTATCTCTTTAATTGTTTCCAATGAACTTGCTACTAACAAAGTTTTGAGATGTTTAAGTAGGTAAGGTCACCGCCATCAAGGAGGCAAATGATCTTAAGTCTCTTGATCTCACGACTTTGTTTGGTAAGTTGGAGGAGCATGAGCAAGAGCTCAATTGCTTAGCAAAATACGACTTTGTTTGGTAAGAAGGGAAGAAGTCCATAGCTCTAAAGACTTCTACCTCAAGACCTTCGCATTGTGAGCATGGTGATAGTGAAAACGGTGATGGCAAGAGTTTGTATGAGGAGTATATGAGGATGTTCGTAAAGAGATACCAAAGGTATATAAGGATGAATGATGTTAAAAATTCTGACAAGAACATAGCCAAGTTTAGAAGGTTGACAAGCTCCTCAAAGGATGATGAAAGAAGGAAGAGTAAGCTTAGAATATCTTGCAATCATTGTGGCGAAGTCGGTCACTATAGACTTAAGGAAGAAAGATAAAGAAAAGAGCCATCACAAGACTTTTAGGAAGTCTAGGAGAGCATATGTCACTTGGGAGAGTGCAAGTGAATCCTCTAGTGATGAAAGCACAACTTCAAGTGTCGAACCGACTCAAATTTGTCTTATGGCATATAGAAAGAAAAAGAAAAATGTAAGTCTTTCTAAGCTTTAGTATATTAACGATTTATCCTATTTTGAATTACAAAAGACCTTTAAAGATCTTCATAGAGAATCCTTAAAAAATTTTAACAAGTTATCTTCACATGAAAAAGTCATTTTAAATTTAAAAGCTAAAGTATTAGAATCCGAAAGAAAGTTCGAAGTTATTAAGAAATCTATGATAGATATTCAAAGTGACAAGGGTGAGGATATAAAACCTCCTAGGTTTGGTTGTGAACATTGTCATAATAGATAAGAGGAAGTAAAATCTCTTCAAGACAAATTAGATGATGCCTTGTAACCTAAGATTGTGTTTGTTATTTATCCTTCTAAGTTTGAAAAGCCTTTAAATCATTCTAAAAAGAAGCATATATATATATATATATATATATATATATATATATATATATATATATATATATATATGTATGTATGTATGTATAAGGACTCAAATAGCAAGGACATGTCTCATAAAAACCTATCTTGTCATTATTGTTGCAAAAAAGGTCATACCATTTAAAGGTGCAAATTTAGGAAACTATTTGTTCCTAAAGGATCTGTTTAATGGTTGCCTAAATGCAACTTTGATCTCACTCACTATCAAGGACCAAATGAAAATTGTGTACCTATTTCCTTTGTTTAAGTTTTCAGGTTGAGTGTCTTGACTCTACCGAAAAGATGTGCTATATTGATAGTGGATGTTCAAGGAACATGACGGGTGACATATGTAACACCCTTTTCTACCCCACAAATATTACAGCATAATAATCATAATATCAGAGTAAAATTAGAACCACCTCAAAAGGGCACACATTTCTCAATAAATTCAAATAAAACAAATGCTCCGTAAACACGGATTTTCCTCAAAATATTCAAAAGCCATCAAAACTAGCAGCGGAACCACCATAACCACAATAATCCAAAATAAAAAGGTTTTAAAATAAAAACCCTAATAATCAAATAACAACAAAATGTCAACATAATATGTTTCGACTCAATGACCCAACCCGATGTTACACTATCAGAGCAAGACCCTCTACATCGACCAAAAGCAAAATAAACTCCAAAAGTCCTCAAAGGCATCCACAACTAAGCCTGATCACCTGCACGTTACCCACGTGGAGGCAACATTCAAATAGGCAGCGTGAGTAATCACAATTCATTATAATCAATATAAAAATAGGATATGCATAAAATGGTGTCATTATCATATACAACATCATCAGGGTCATCACAAAGGAAAACATCAAAATTCACGATATCATAAGTCACATCATTGCCAAATAAATGCAATGCATAACAAGACTCATGCAGGTGGTACCAATTCATCAACGTCGATCGACACTAGGCCATCACCATCCAAAGATCCCCGTCAATAGGATCGATTCTACACAAGAATCAGAGCACGTCAAATTACCTCACATCCACACAATGGGATTGAAGCCACAATAGACCGAAGTCTGAAATGCTACGAATGCATGATACACAACGTCATTATCATCATCATCAATAAAAGTCATTACGTGCATCATCATTCATCAAAATCTCATGTTAATCATATCATCATTTATTCATTAATCATTATGAATCATCATCTCATAATCATCAATATAGCTCATGGTAATTTATCAAAATAGTTAGGTATCATCATCTCATAATCATAAATATAATTCATGTTCATTCACATCATCATTTAATCATCAAACATCTTTTATAAACATGACATAATCATCAATATAATCATGGTAATTCATCAGAATAATCACAACTCAAAACATTAAGACAACACAAGAATCATAAAACAAATTCATTGTTTCAACGCACAACACATAACACATACACGAAAAACCCGACTACTGCATCGAATAGTTGGAATTCAGGCATTGGAAGTAGTATTATCAAAAAGTGTTTGAAACCAGCTTTCCAACGACTTGAACGATGACTGAAACGGACATACGGATTAAAAGTTATGAATTTCTGAAGTTTAGAAAAATTATGCCCGTAACAGCAGCAAACAACACTGTCATGTTCGCTGCGAGTCTCTACTGCTCGCTATGCGAACTTTCGCTATGCGAACTATAGTTCACTATGCGAACTCTCTTAGACAGCAAACCAGAAAAATGCGATTTCTGCAGTTTGGAGGCCTTCCGGACCTCCGAATTCGATTCCGTAAAAAGTCTCAATCCCAGAATTCGAAATACTACCATTATATAACAATTATAATAGCCTACAAAACCTTTTTAAAGATCCTAACATCATACATAGGCCACAATTTAATCGATCAATTTATGCATTTTTCCTCTTATCAAAACTTCCGACACGCAAAAACCCCAATCCCCAAATACCTTCATAACTCCCTCAAATCCCTTTTCCTACAAGGTCAGAACAACATCAACATGGAGATTAGCCTCGAAGGCCTACTTTTATCTGATTCAATCCAATCCTTCATATTCATCATCAATCCATATAAACAACACCTAAATCATCAATATACTCATAAACCCACATAAACCTCAAAAATCCGCTTTAAATACATCGAATTCCTATATTGAAAACAATGAAAGGCAATACTCCCCATACCTTAGATTGTCGATTCCAAGCTTTCTTTTATTAGTTCTTGGAAACCTTCTCGAATTCAAGACTTTTTCCTCTTTTCTCAGAGCTCTGGCCTTTTCCTTTCTTTTCACGGTCTAACAAAATGAATCATATTCCTCTCAAATTCTCCTTTTTGTTATATCTAACCTTTGGGCTTCTAAAATGGGCTTTCCCAATATTACCCTCACTAACTCCTCCTTAAAAGTCAAATTTTCTCTTAATCCTTCAAATATTATTTAAATAAATAATAATACAATATATTCTATATTATATACTATTATTTAAATAAATAGCCAAAACTTCCACAAAATACCGACGTCAACGCAAACCACCAAAATTCACAAAAATTCATGAATATTATATTTAAATAAATTAAATAAATATTCTTACAAATTTGGGGTGTTACAACTCTCCCCCGCTTAAAGAATTTTCATCCTCGAAAATTAGCACAAGGAAATAGAGTCGGATACGACTCCCTCATCTGATCTTCATGTTTCCAAGTTCAACTTTCGCCAGCTGGTCCACCCCACAACATCTTCACCAAAGCTATGTATTTATCCAGTGGTTGCTTCATCTCTCGACCATCAATCCGCACAGGTAATGCTTCCACAGTCAGGTTATCCCTCACTTGTACATCATCCATCTAAATCACATGTGACAGATCCGAAATGTGCTTCCTCAACTGAGACACATGGAACACGTCATGCAAATTCTCAAGTGACGGTGGTAAAGCAATTCGAAAGTCTACCCCTCCTATCCTCTGCAAGATTTGATATGGACCAAAAAAACGTGGAGTGAGCTTCCTAGACTTCGAAGCTCGACCCACACCAGTCATTGTCGTACCCTCAAAAAACACGTGATCTGCCTCTTGGAATTCAAGTGTTTTCCTCCCCTTATCATGGTAGCTCTTCTAGAGACTCTGCGAAGCTCTCATCCTTTCTTGGATCATCTTAATCTTCTCAGTCTTCTCTTGCACAATCTCAGGTCCGAGTACAACGCTTTCACCTGACTCATACCAACACAAAGGAGTCCTACACCTTCTCCCATACAAAGCTTCATAGGGCCCCATTCCAATACTAGCATGAAAACTATTATTGTACGTGAACTCAATCAACGGTAAAAGGCTATCCCAAGATCCTCCGTGATCCAACACATAAGCCCTCAGCAAATCCTCTAAGGATTGGATAGTCCTTGCCGTCTGACCGTCCGTCTGCGGATGATAGGCAGAACTCATCCTTAACTTAGTACCCAAAGCGTCTTGCAAACTCTTCCAGAACCTAGATGTAAATCTCAGATCCCTATCCGACACAATACTCGAAGTTATCCCATGTAACTTCACAATCTCCTCAATGTACATCTCGGCTAACTTCTGCATAGAATGATTAATCTTCATCGGAAAGAAATGAGCCGACTTAGTTAATCTATCCACGATCACCCAAATTGAATCATTTCCCTTAGTAGTTCTCGGTAATCCTGACACAAAATCCATGGAAATGCTATCCCATTTCCATTCTGGAATATTCAATGGCTGCATCATACCTGAAGGCTTCTGATGCTCAATCTTTGACTTGTAGCACGTCAAGCATGCATAAAAGAACTCGGCAATATCCTTCTTCATACCCGACCACCAAAACAACTATTTTCAAATCCTGGTACATCTTCGTAGCACCGGGATGAATACTCAACCTACTTCTGTGTCCTTCTTCTAGAATACTCTTCATGATTTCTGGAATATCTGGAACACATACCCTATCCCGAAACCTCATCACACCATTCTCATCAATCCAGAATTCTCCTCCGTTATCTTGGTTAATCAAAGTCAACTGGTCAACCAACTTTAAATCAGATTATTGTCTCACTCTGAATTCTTCAAGAATACCACTAGTCAACTTCAACATTCCCAACTTCACGCTGTCAGAGGTCTCTTCACATACCAAACTCAAATCTCAAAATTGCTCAATTAATTCCAATTCTCTCACCATAAGCATCGACATATGCAATGACTTCCTGCTCAATGCATCATCCACTACATTTTCTTTGCCCGGATGATAACTCAAGTCAAAATCAAAATCATTCGACAGCTCTAACCGCCTCCTCTGCCTCATATTCAATTCTTTTTGGTCAAATAATTACTTCAGACTTTTATGATCACTGAACACTTCAAACTTAGAGCCAAACAGATAATGTCTCCAAATCTTCAACATAAACACCACAGCGGTCAATTCCAAGTCATGTGTAGGATAATTCCTCTCATGAACTCGCAATTGTCTCGAAGCATATGCAACAAATTGTCCATTCTACATTAATTTCCACCAAGGTCCATCTTCGACGCATAGCAATACACCACAAAAGATTCGCTCGGATTAGGAAAAATCAACACTTGAGCGGCCGTCAACCTCTTCTTCAATTCCACAAAACTATCTTTGCAAGCTACATCTCACATAAAAGCTTGACCCTTGCGAGTCAATTGAGTCAAAGGTAATGCCAACTTAGAAAAGCCTTCGATAAACTTGCGGTAATAACCCGCCAATCCCAGAAAACTTCGTATCCCGGTAGCAGACTTCAGAGTCTCCCGCTGTAACACAACATCAATTTTAGAGGGATCAACGGCAATCCCGCCACTTGAAATCACATGGCCAAGAAAATTCACTTCCTTCAACCAAACCTCACACTTGGATAACTTTGCATACAACTTCTTCTCCTTTAATACTCGCAACATAGTTCTCAAATACTCAGCAGGTTCTTCTTCAGATCTAGAATATATCAAGATATCATCGATAAACACCACCACAAACTTATCCAAATACTCATGAAAAATCTGCTTCATGTACTCCATGAACACACCAGGTGCATTGGATACACCAAACGGCATCACAGTGTATTCATAGTGACCATACCTTGTCCTGAAAGCCGTCTTTGGGATATCATCAGGCTTAACACGAATCTGATGATAACCAGACCTCAAATCATTCTTACTGAACACACAAGTGCCTGCCAGCTGATCCATCAAATTGTCAATTCTTGGGAGCAGATACTTATTCTTAATAGTCACTTTATTCAACTGCCGATAATCAATACACAACCTCATGCTACCATCTTTCTTCTTCACGGATAACAGAGGAGCACCCCTCAGAGAAACACTCGGTCGAACAAACTTCATCCGAAGCAACTCTTCTAATTGTTTCTTCAATTCTCCTAACTCAGATACAGACATCCGATAAGGAGCCATTCACACCGGACTCATACCTGGTATCAAATCCGCCGCAACCTCTACCTCATGCTCTGGAGGCAAATCACTTACGTCATCAGGAAACACTTCCAAAATTTCACAAACAAAAGGCAAAACACCAGCTTCTCCACCTTTACTAATACTCAAGGGTGCCCTCAACATTAACATCTCAGCACCATCCTACATCGACTCATCAAAACAAACTGTAAGCACTTGGCTTAACTCCAAATAATTCACTGCGCACACCATTTAAGCTCATAAGACACGTCTATCCCATCCAACATGACCCCGTCTATTATCAACAAGAGATTAAGGGTGATCAGTTCCTTAATTATTCAATAACAGTCGACTATCAAGAGGCGGTACAAACTATCTTTACCAAACTATCGTAGCGTCCAACACCACACTTAGCCATCGCACCACACTTGAAGCACCTTGGAGAAGAACCATCTTCTCCCCCACTTGTTTCATTCTCAACCTGCAAATGGAAAAATAAAACAAGCATCGACAGTGTTTTCACACACATGTCGCAAACTAGGGAATATACAACATTAGACAACCTGGCCGGACGGGCCAACTTGCGCTGATACCACTAATGTAACACCTTTTTCTACCCCACAAATATTGTCGCAGAATAATCATAATATCAAAGTAAAATCAGAACCACCTCAAAAGGGCGCACATTTCTCAATAAATTCAAATAAAACCAATGCTCCGTAAACACGGGTTTTCCTCAAAATATTCAAAAGCCATCAAAATTAGCAGCGGAACCACCATAACCACAATAATCCAAAATAAAAAGGTTTTAAAATAAACACCCTAATAATCAAATAACAACAAAATGTCAACATAATATGTTTTGACTCAACGACCCAACCCGATGTTACACTATCAGAGCAAGACCCTCTACATCGACCAAAGCAAAATAAACTCCAAAAGTCCTCGAAGGCATCCACAGCTAAGTCTGATCACCTGCACGTTACCCACGTGGAGGCAACGTTCAAACAGGCAGGGTGAGTAATCACAATTCATTATAACTAATATAAAAATAGGATATTCATAAAATGGCGTCATTATCATATTCAACATCATCAGGGTCATCACAAAGGAAAACATCAAAAATCGCGATATCATAAATCACATCAATGCCAAATAAATGCAATGCACAACAAGACTCATGCATGTGGTACCAATTCATCAAAGTCGATGGACACTAGGCCATCACCCTCCAAAGATCCCCGTCAATAGGATCGATTCTACACAAGAACCGGAGCATGTTAAATTACCTAACATCCACACAATGGGATTGAAGCTACAATAGACCAAAGTCTGGAATGCTATGAATGCATGATACACAATGTCATTATCATCATCATCAATAAAAGTCATTACATGCATCATCATTCATCCAAATCTCATGTTAAACATATCGTCATTTATTCATCAAACATCATGAATCATCTCATAATCATCAATATAGCTCATGGTAATTCATCAAAATAGTTAGGTATCATCATCTCATAATCATCTATATAATTCATGTTCATTCACATCATTATTTAATCATCAAACATCCTGTATAAACATCTCATAATCATCAATATAATCTTGGTAATTCATCATAATAATCACAGCTCAAAACATCAAGACAACACAAGAATCCTAAAACAAATTCATCGTTTCAACGCACAACACATAACACATATACGAAAAACCCGACTACTATATCGAATAGTTGGAATTCTGGCATTGGACGTAATTTTATCAAAAAGTGTTTGAAATCAGCTTTCCAACGACTCGAATGACGACTGAAACGAACATACGGGTTAAAAGTTATGAATTTCTGAAGTTTAGAAAAATTATGTCCGTAACAGTAGCAAACAACACTGTCATGTTCGCTGCGAGTCGCTACTGCTCGCTATGTAAACTTTCGCTACGCGAACTCTCCTGGACAATAAACCAGAAAAATGCGATTTTTGCAGTTTGGAGACCTTTCGGACCTCCGAATTCAATTCCGTAAAAAGTCTCAATCCCATAATTCGAAATACTACCATTATATAACAATTATAATAGCCTACAACACCTTTTTAAAGATCCTAACATCATACTGTCATACCCCAAATTTTGACCACTAGGATTGCCCATCATTGTGCAAATCATCATCACAATAGGGATATGCCATCATACTTCATCAGTCTCCCCGAAGATGGGTAAGCATCCACTACAATCAAGAATTAGGGTTTCAAGCCCTCTCAGAGTTCTTAGACAAAGGATCAATCAAGGAATGACATGATCTTCAACTTGTCTAACCTCTCAAAATATCCACAATGGATCAAAAGGACTCCCACTTCAAGGATTAAGCACAAGGCTGCTCCCTTCTAGGTGGATTAAGTCTCAAGATCGACAGTGTCACCAAATTAGGGTTTTGGTCGACCAGGGCCTCCAGATGAGAATTTTCATCTAGGCATAAGCAAATGATCCAAAACATAACCTAATATACTCCATGGAACCTCATGGACCCAATCATCCAGTCAATTTTGCCTCAGGGGATGCATTCATAAAAAATCAGGAATTAGGGTTTCTTGACCTAATTCACCCCTAAGTTGACTTTTAGGGCAAGTCATGAGCCAAGACCTCAAGAGGGGGTTTGAGGGTCTCTAATGAACTATATTGATCCATTTGCAACAATGGATTAATCCAAGAGGCTTGAGCAACATGTTTCAATTTCATCTGCACCACAGTTAGGGTTTTAAGGAAAAATCAACTGTAACTTGACTTTTGACCAGGACATGCTCCCAAGCCCTAAGACATGATTCAATATACCCTATGACACCCATGGAACATGTCCATCAAGTTTGATTTAGGTCAAGGACATGATTTCATGAAGAATTGCACAGTTTGGAATTCATCTGATAAAAAGTCAACTGTGCACAAAAGTCAACTTTAACTTTTTGAGATTTTTCACCAAAATGGATTTTTAACCTTAAAATGATGTTAATGTATGATTTAAATCATCATTCATCAATAAAAATAAAGAAAAGTTGGATAACTTGTAAAAGGGGTAACCATAAAAAACTTAGAAAATTTTCTAAGTTAAAAAATAAAGTGGCTAGGGTACCAACTTTGGAGGACCATAACTCCTAAACCACAAAGCCATTTTGTCCCATCCAAGGCTTGATTTGTAGATCTCATTGCCCTCTACAAAAACTTCAACTAGACCTAATTCCAATTCATTGTGGATTTTTAGTTATGGAGTGATCAAAATCAAGAAAAGTCACTTTGTTCCAACACTTAGTGAAAATTTCACTAAGTCAAATTTTACCCTACTTTTTGCCAAATGTAGGGGGATTTTTCACTGGGATTCAAAAGACATCAAAACCAAACATGTTCAAACAGTTGTTGTATCATGTAAGGGCTTTCCAAAATGGCCAAGAACATTACCAAATTCCATTTGAGTCATGAGATATGACATTGGAAAATTGCCTTGCTGAAATCTGCCAAGGCAAGACAGAATTTGCATTTTTGCTCGATTTGCCAAAATCAGCCAAATCCAAATGCTCCTATCCACTTGAACACCTCAGAGGATTGAATCTAAAGGGGACAATCACTGAGCCAAGCCTCCAAAGTCTTTGGAACAAGAAATAACATGTTGAACCTAGAATGGCCAAAATAGGGACAAGATTCCAATTTTGGATTGGAGCATTCAATGGAAGCATCAAGGTGGCATGGACTGAGCCATTCTTAACTGAATTCAGTCAAGACTTATCCAAGACCAAGGGAACCACAGCCCTGTGCCCTAACCTCTAGTCAATGGCTAGAGGAGACTTAGATTTCCATTGGCCAACATTGAACAAACACCTGCTGCAGTTGCCATTCACTGTGGATCCCAAAACAAACTTGCTCTACTATAAATAGAGCTCAATTGTGATCAGTTTGAGTACACCAAAGCCATCAAACAGATGCTTTCCTCAAAATCTCTTCTTTCACTCCAATTTTGCCTTCCAAAGCAAGTCACTATCGGGTTTTGAGTTTGAGAGCTTTTCCAATCAAACCAATCACACACACACCTCATATACATCATATGTGAGCTGATCAAACACTTAAACAACAACTGGAACACTGATTTCTCAGAATCACCAGTCAATTGCTCAAGGTTTTAACCAAAGTGCAGTTGAGATACCATGAAGTGATCCAGCCATTCTCAGTCAAGTCCAAGCATTCAAACACACTCCATAGGGTGTAGGGAAGCTGTTCAGATCATTACAATTCATCTGTAACACCTCGTACTCAGAAATCAATTTTCTCTTGCTGTCACGACCTAGAGGTAAGCTTAAACTTGGTCATCTCTCAATCTATGCATATTTCCTCGCACAATACTTTTGCCAAATGTTCATAATCATGCATGGAATGTTTCCCCTCAATTAATTGCATTGTTTGAATCGTGTATCAAAAATCCTAGCCTTCATGCAGAAATTAGGGTTCTTGAGGATTTTTCATGATTTCTTGTTATATGTTTAATTTAAATGAAATTAAATACCATAGACATGATCGTGAGGTTGAAACGAGTTGATTGGTATGTGGATTTCATGATATAATCAAGTATTCAGTGAGATTGGAGAGAAAATGCAAATCTGGGCCAAGCTGAAACACGCGCGTGTTCTTCAGCTGTTCTTGGCGCCATTTTTCATAAATTCAAATATTTGAATTTTGTTATTTTATTTAATTGATTCAAAAATTAATTTCTCTCTGAGTTTTAATGATTTTGAGTTGATTCTTTTTTTAATAATTCACAAAAATGTTAAAATATTTTATTTTCCCAAAAAAATCCCAAAAATATTAATTATTTTATATAATTGATATTTTTACAAAGAATTAATGTTTTAATTGTTTTTGACATTTAAAATATTTTTTCCACCTTGATTTTGAACCTTTTAATTCTTTCTAATTATTTTGTAGGTCAATACTTAATTTTTGAAACATTAATCCAAACTCACAATTTGTTTTTCCTATGTGAAACAATTTTGATCATTTTAATTGAATTTTTATTCAATTAAAACACATTTTTGAAAACAAATTAGGGTTTTTGGATTAATTCAACCCTCATAAATCATTTTCAAAACACTTTGGGCCTCTAATAGAGTGTAAGACCCAATCCTTTTTTTGACCAAATCATTTTTGGGCCTCAGTGCATTGTATAAGTCTCGATACCGTCAAAAACAAACGGCGTGATCATCGCCTTTTGAAAAATAACCTTTTGGGCCTCTCCTTGAGCTATAAGACCCATTCAAAACTTTTGGGCCTCTAATAGAGTGTAAGACCCAACCCCCTTTTAACCAAAATCATTTAGGCCTCAGATATTGTATAAGCCCCTTTGCGTTAAAAGAAAATCTCAGCGCGATCGCCATTTTTAAACGAAAAGTCAACTGGGCCTACCCTCGTGTTATAAGCCCCACTCTTTTTCTTTAAACCTTTTGCGCGTCTTGAGAGAGTGTAAGACCCATCCCTTTGTACATAAAACAATTTTTGGGCCTTCAGTCACTTGTATAAGTCCCTCTGTACAAAACCAACAGTGCGCTCACTGATAAAACCCTGGGCCTCTCCTTGAGCTGTAAGCCCTAAATCTTTCTTTTTCAAAGCACTTTCTCCTTTGATTTTGAAATATACTGTTGTTTTCAATCTTTGTTGAACAACTAACCAAACAGCATGGAAGCTCTACAATCGAGTAAGTGGTTATTGCTTTCATTTACCGCTTTCATATACATATAACTGTATTGTAGGGCTGTTTCGCTGTAAGTCTTCTTTCATAAACTCATATCAACTGTGTAATAATAGTATAGATATTTAGAGTTTCCCCGGCAACTACGTCTAGCACTAGGTAAAGTCATTGATCACTCTTAGAAATAGTCTAAACTAGATCCCCATAGGATTACCAGACACAGTCTTCCCTCCTCTTGGGGTTAAACAATATGGAGACATGAAAGGCAGCATTCTCGGTGAACCCTTTAATAGACTGTCACTTTTAGAAGTTGTCAAAGAAACTCTATTCCCCAGAGATGATCTTTTCTCCGTGAAAGGCATCTTTTGAGTTTCTTCCAAATTCTCGGACTTTCCTGGCTTGATCTATTCCTTGTGAATAGCTTGCCTTGAATTTCTTGAGGTTTGGGGACCCACGGGCTTCTTAAAAGCACCGGCCTCCTCTTGGGCATTGTACAAGGACCCACAGGCTTCCTAAAAGCAACCCCGCCTCCTCTTGGGCTTAGTACAAGGACCCTACGGCTTCTTATAAGTATTCACAGCCTCCTCTTAGGCTTCGTATAATGATTCTTCCTCCGGGAATGATAGCCTCCTCTTGGGCATCGTACAAGGACCCGCTGGCTTCTTAAAAGTTTCCAGCCTCCTCTTGGGCTTCGTACAAATTATCCCGACGACCTCCTAGAGGTATAGGAACAGAAATTAGTCATCTGCATAGAACGGTCCTTTCATAAAGTCTACTACTATTTCTCAAAGCGTAGTACAAAAGATGAAACTCTAGACTTGGACAGTCTAATCTCCTTGAGTCTCAAAGACATTCTCAAGTGACCCCTTCAAGAATAGGAAGAAAACCCCGTAGACTCGGACAGTCTCAATACCCTTCAGATTTCCCACTTCCTTAAAGAACAAGAATAACCCGGATCCTCGAATCAAATCCTTGAGTACAGTGTTGCTCATATAAGAACTGATTTTCTCTTTCAAAATCAGTATACTAGACCTGTCACTTAACTGAATAGTCGCCATAGCCTCCTCTTAGGCTTTGTATAAAGATCCTTCTCCCGTGAAGTTAGCCTCTCTCTTGGACTTTATACAATGATTCTCCCCAGCGGAGTTAAACAACATTTAGCCTCTCTCTCGGGCTTTGTACGAGACACATAAGAGACTCCCTCGTTGAGTCGATCACCCTTTCGCCTCCATCTCGGGCTTTATACGAGATACAAAAAGGTTCATACTGAGCCACACAAATTTTAGCCTCCATCTCGGGCTTCGTACGAGATACAAAAACTCTCTTGTTGAGTCAAATTGCCTCCATCTCGGGCTTTATACGAGATACCAAAAGGATTCCCTCGTTGAGTCAAAACCTTTTAGCCTCTCTCTCGGGCTTTGTACGAGACACATATTAACCTTCTCTTAGGCTTTGTATAAGAAAACCACTGGTTGATCCAATCAACCTTTTAGCAGCAAAGCTGTGCCTCATTCACAGTACGTAAACATCAACAACTCCTTCCCCTCCATCTAATCGCTATAAGCGGCAAGCCTCTGGAACATCTACATCCATGCCACTGTCCCTCTTTTAGTATGAGAAATTCCTAAGGAAAGATGGCATTACTCTACACTGAGTTAAAGTCTTCTCCTTCAGGTTAAAATCCCCTATAAAGGAAATTATGGCATTGCCGGATTCACAAATCCAGGTTAAAGTAATTCTCCGTTATAAACAGTCGTAACAGACAAACCCCTCTTTAGAGATGACAAATTCTCTCTAAGATCAACACTTTCAGCTTCACATCTTGGGCTTTGAACAAGATACAAACCACCTTTCAGCTTCACATCTTGGGCTTTGAACAAGATACAAATCACCTTTCGCTTCACGTCTTGGGCTTTGAACAAGACACCAAAAAAACCATTTCCTCCCATAGAATAGGAGGAACTACGAATGCTCTGATTTCCCTGTTTCGGTAAACGGGAATACGTAGGCATAAGATTGAAAGAAAAATCTTAGCGAGCACACTAAACCAAAACCCAATATCCCATACTTTCATATATATATCCGTCCGAACTTCCTAACCAATAGCCTAAAGCACCCCTCGTCAACAAAATAAACTAGGAAAAACCCCGAATCTTTGTAGCATCTGTAACCTAACAGACCGCTGTTTAAACTCAGTATGCAAGCAGGGTTAATTGGAGACATCTATTTCCCTTTCTTCATCAGCTTTAATAGGATAAAAAATGAATCGAGTTGTAGTACCAGAGCGATCGTGCTTCGCAACCACATCCAAAAATCACTCGCTACAGAAGAATGGCGGCTCTGCTGGGGAACTTGTTCTTTTTTTGTGGAAACCTTGACGTCACTAGGATCTTAGGTCAAAACGCCGTTAATTGGGAATGAAACCACAGGATGGTGACTCCGCCGGGACACCATTTTCTGTCAAGAACTTAAGATTCTTAGCTTTTAAAAGTCTAGGATGATTTAGGACAAATATATATACTGCTTTTCCTAATTGCTATACGTGTTTATTTTTCTGCTACTGGGAATGCGTGTGATGTCGCATGTGGAAAGATCGAGTATACACTTAAGATAAGTGATGGCGACGAGGTCGACCATCAACCCCAGTGGAGGCTGACCAATGCAACCCATTCTCTCACCTAGACAATGGGCCGATTGTGATGTCTGAGAAGCTAAGGAGCCAAACCCTTTTGTAGTGCGGAAACTATCAAGAATAGTTGTTACGCGATACTACCCTCATTTGAGGCTGGTGATCTATTCTTGGTAAATGGCACTTACTCTAAGATTGCTTTACAACTCGCTGGCGATCCGGTTGTTGTTTTGCTTTCCTGGGAGGAGCTGATGATAATGAGTACAGGTACAAAAATCACCCTAGTATAAACCTTTGGGGATGGGTAGAGCCTTGACTTCATGACAACGACCCTTTGACCCCGTGTTTTTTCTATGTTTTTGTGTGCTGCATTCATGCATTCATTTAAAAAACATTAAAACATTCAAAAAAATTTCTCTTCTAGTCTCTCTGTTTTTCAAATTAAACTAAGACTGTGATTGCAAATATCAGAGAAAAGGATTTCACTAATGGATTTTGGTAGAAGGAGAACTCATAGTTATACCTTCAAGGTTCCAAAGCTAGAGGATTTAAGAAGGTTAGCAAGGATGATCACTAACCAAGAGGCTTTCAGAGCCAAGCACGGAGGTTTGCTACCACTGTTAAGAGTCCATGTGATTGAGGGAATCATGGATGCGCTCATTCAGTTTTACGATCCGATTTATCACTGTTTCACATTCCTGGATTACCAGTTCGCACCAACGCTGGAGGAGTATTCTCATCTGATTGATTTACATATCACAGATCGAGCTCCATTTTCTAGACTGGAAGAAATTCCAAAGAATCAGACCATTGCAAGAGCAATTCATTTGGACAAGTCTGAGGTCAGGACTCACCTAACTACCAAGGGTGGCATCAAAGGTTTGCCAGCCCAGTTCTTGACAAAGAAAGCCCTGTATTTTTCCAGTATAGGAAACGTGACTGCTTTTGAAAGCATCTTTGTCTTGCTCACCTACGGGTTATTTTTGTTTCCCAACATTAATAATTTCGTCGATATCAACTCCATTAAGGTTTTTCTCATTGGAAACCCTGTACCGACTTTGGTCGCAGATGCGTATCATTCATTCAGTACCTTTGCTTTACAAGTGGTTTATCTCTCACTTACCCAAGTCTGCTGCTTTTTGGGATTGTAAGAGTGCCTTACGTTGGTCGCAGAAGATCATGTCCCTTACCAACTCTGATATAGATTGGTGTAATAGGATCCATGATGGAATCAGGATCATTGACCGTTGTGGAAACTTCCCCAACATACCCCTTATAGGAATTAAGGGAGGAATCAACTATCATCCAGTTCTCGTTCATCGTCAATTTGGATACCCGATGAGACTCGTCCCACGGGGTGTTCATCTGGAAGGTCTTTTCTTCACGGAAGGAGAAAATGACAGAGCACTAAAGACAGAAATAGTGCACGCTTGTAAGCATGTTCATAAGAAAGGACGAGAGTCTCTGGGAAAACCAGACTGTGTCTCGGTAGAGCCTTATCTCCATTGGGTACAAACTAGAGCTCTCAAGCTAAAGATGCCTTATCCTCGTTACGAAATTCTTCCGCCGAGGGAATCTGTCATGTACTTCATGACTGAAACTGAAAAGCTTCAGGTTACTCTCAACAAAGCTCAACGGGAGAGAAGGTCTTGGAAGAACAAGTACCACACCCTCGACGTAGAGTGCATCAAAATACAGCAATTACTGAAAGATAAGGACGCTCTAATTGAAATTTTGGAGCAACATGCCGTGGATAATCAGGATAACCAAAGGAGTTTGCTCACTCCTTTCACCTGGAAAAGGAATGACAACCCGACAACGGCCCAAGAGCCCCGGTCAAAGAAAAGGAAGATACTAGAATCAGCACCCGATTTCTCTTCAGAGAGGACTCGGGACCCATTAGTTTAGGTTTCTGTTTCTGCACCTTGTAATCTACTGTATTTCCATTTCTGTAATCCTTTGAATTCAATAAAAAGGGGTTTCCCCACCGTTTGATATTTGCAATCTAATTGTCGAAGTTTATTTTGATTAAACCAAAAAAACAATTAATATAATCATTGCATTCATCATTCTCACATCGCGTATTCTTCTTACCTACGAATCTCATGTTTGTGTCTCGGTTCTAGAGTCAAACTGTCTCATTCGTATAATACTCGGGCCAATCGTCAGAAAAAGATGGATGATCTTGAGGAAGAAAATAGAGAGTTGAAAGAAGAGATCGACACTCTGAGGGAGGATATGAGGAAGCTTCGTAACGACATGCAAGCCATGGCAGAAGCTCAGCTACAAAGAACTGTGATCTCAGAGATCACCTCAACGCCCATAGTGGAGAAGTATGATCCTAGGTATCAAATGCCAAAAGATCATCTTTGGGGCATGCCTGTTAACTATATCCCGGAAGGATATGTTTCGTCGATCACTGAAGATCAGGGAATCACAACAGAAGCCGCTGGGCCTGAAGGTTACAAACTTCGGGAAAACGAAGATGCCAGAGGCATACTGAAGACTCTTGAAGGTTACAAACTTCAGGAAATGCCAAGATTCACTGCCGTGGTCACGGTCCCACCCCCTGTGGTGCACACTGTCCCGGAAGGACAGACTCCACAGATACCTTCTGGTAAAAAAGAAACTATGTTTGACAGGATGGATGAATTCCAGGAACAATTCCTGGAAATGCAGAAGGAGATGCAAGCTATTCGCGGTCAGGATCTATTTGGAAAGGACGCCGCAGACCTCTGCTTGGTCCCCAATGTGAAATTTCCGCACCAATTTCAAGTGCCCGACTTTGAAAAATACAAGGGTAACTCTTGCCCTCAGAGCCATCTGGTGATGTACGCTTGGCGAATGTCAGCTCAGACGGAGAATCAGGACCTACTGATTCACTACTTTCAGGATAGTCTAACCGGTGCCGCCTTAAAATGGTACATGGGTTTAAACCGTGCCACGATCAACACTTTCAGATATCTTGGCACTGCCTTCGTCCAACAATACAAATACAATTTGGACATGGCACCCGACAGAGATCAACTCAGATCGATGTCGCAAAAGGACAAGGAAACCTTTAAGGAGTATGCTCAAAGGTGGCGTGAAATTTCCGCTCAAATTTGTCCACCTCTTAAGGAAAAAGAGATGACAAAGATCTTCTTAAAGACCTTAAGCTCATTTTACTATGACCGAATGGTTGCCAGTGCACCCAGTGATTTCACCGAGATGGTGGACATGGGCGTACGTCTTGAGGAAGCCACTCGAGAAAGACGTTTGGTAAAAGACACTGGATCGACGAGCAGTACTTAAAAATACGGTAATGCTCTCCCTAAGAAAAAAGAGCAAGATATTGGGAATATCTCTCTCAAAAAGCAAAGGCATCGTTATCAACCGGTAGCAGTTGTGACTCCTGCTATCAACCCTGCGTCTATTCCTACGTATCAACCTCAGGTTGCACAGAGCCAACCTGATCAGCAAAGGACACAACAGCCTCTTCAGTAGGCTCGTCCTCCATATAACAACAACCATACAACACGACCACCAGGATTTGATCCTATACACGTGTCGTACGCAGAGCTGTTTCCATTACTACTGGCTAAGGGGTACATTCAGACTAAGTCTCCTTTTACAGTACCGAAAATTCTGCCTTTCTGGTTTAAGGTGGATCAAACTTGCCCTTATCACCAAGGAGGACCAGGGCATAACATCGAGACTTGTCTCAATTTCAAGTCCGACATGCAAAAGCTTGTTAGGAGCGGGGTCTTATCCTTCAAGGATACAAATCCTAATGTTCTCACGAACCCGCTGCCTCAACATGAGAAGGCTGCAGTTAATTTGATAGAAGGAGAGACTAACGATGTCTATCAAATTCACGATGTACTCTTGTTGAAAACCAATCTGGCCAAGATGCATTGTAGACAGAGTGGATATGGCCATGTGCCACCTCATAATTATCACCAGTGTGATATTTGCTCTAAAGATAACCAGGGATGTTCTATGGTGCAAGCAGCCCTACAGGAACAAATGGATCTCGGATGGATCCAAGAGCACTGAGTTTGTGGAGTTAACATGGTTTACACGAACTCCAACGTCATTCAGAACCACGACATCCGTGCAATGAATGCCAACTTGGTGGCGATGCACTCAAGGCAAAGCCAGTATCATAATCTGCCGTGGCATGATTACAATTCTTGTCTGATTTGCTCGGTAAACAAATAGGGATGCTCTTTCATACAGGAGGCCCTCCAGCGTCAGATGGATCTTGGATGGATCCAAGACTACCATGATAGGAACTCCTATCAAATCAACATGGTTCAGATCTTCGATATTCGCGTGATGAATGCCAACCTGGTAGAGTTACATGCTGAGCAGGTCCGACTCGGATTCTTAATATCACATGACTATCAAAGCTGTAAAGCGGGTTGCGAAAATGACAAAGGTTGTGCCCTTGTCCAGGAAACACTTTAGCACTTGTTGAACCACTGGTGGCTTCCAATCTATATGGACGAAACGCATACCCTATTCTGTTTTCCCACACAGAGTCTGATATTTATACCACGGTTAAATGTCCAAATGATATATGAAGATTGTGATCCAGAAGGATGCCGTGCTCCGCCAAATTCAGTAGAGGAGGATACTCTGATGAAAGACAACTTTGACCACAATTACTATGGCCCGATGGATGGCCTGCCAATGTGGTAGCCTTACCCAGGAGACTTGGGGCCAGAAAGTTAGCCGAGTAATGAAACTCAGCTGAGTCTCATTGAACAGAATACATGTGTCCCCACGATGTCATGGGATCAACACTCAGGTCATTCAGAAACTACTCAACATGATGATGAATTTGCAATGTTTGCAGTACTTGAATTCATCAACTATGCTTTTCCTGAGGTCAACATCATCGAGAGAGATGACTCCTCCAGTTCCAAAGAAGTTTGGGACACCTTGGGACAACTGAGTGGAAAATACGACTATATGGTCAGGTACACCGCTCCCGAAAGCTCTCGTATCAGGCTCGAAGATATCCAGCCTAGTGGATGAGGAGATACAGCTGAGAGCACAACTACTCTGCATAATACAACAGAGGAATTCTCCTACGACAATTCTGCTTGGGAGACAGATTCCAATGATCCCGCTCCACCAGAAATCAGCGTCATTTCTGAAGACAAATCAAGGAAGGTGCCAGACTTTGTGATTCACCGAGGAGTTCGCCGCCAATGGGTTGTCGTCGAGGTTCTGAAGATCATTCATCAGTCAAAGTAATTGCCATCTTTAACCTTTCACCCTGCCCAGGTGAAACAGATGTTTTGATAGGGCTCACTTTCTGTAAAATTTCCCTCTTAGCTTCGCCCAAAGCGATAGAGTTTTGTTTTATAGGGTTGTAGTTTCAAGGATCGACTTGTTCATTAATAAAATAATGTCGTTCTGTAATTTCCGCATTAATTGTTGTTTTCTCTTTTTGCTTTTTTAGAAAATGGTAATCCTAAAAAACAATTCAAATAAAAACAAGCAGTAATAAAAAAAATATATACACTGCACACACTTGCATCTTCTCTATCTCTTCTAAACACGAATCATCACGTCATGCAGATTACTTGTTTTAAACCCTGTTGAAACATACGATCCGATGCCTTCTCCCAACTTTGAGTTCCCGGTATTCGAGGCTGAAGAAGAAAATGACGACAAAATTCCAGAAGAGATCTCTCTACTACTCAGACAAGAGGAAAGGTTCATTGAACCTCACAAAGAGCCGTTGGAAACAGTAAACTTAGGTTCAGAACAAGAGAGAAAAGAAATCAGGATTGGGGCACTGCTCAGTCCAACTGCCAAAGAGAGTTTGATAAAGCTTCTCAGAGAATTCCCCGATGTATTCGCTTGGTCCAATCAGGATATGCCAGGGTTGGATACCAGCATCGTGGAACATCATTTACCGTTGAGATCGGAATGTCCGCCAGTAAAGCAAAGGTTGAGACGCACTCACCCAGACATGGCCATCAAAATCAAAGAGGAGGTACAGATACAGATTGACGCGGGTTTCCTCGCTACGTCTGGATATCCTCAATGGTTAGCCAACATCGTACCCGTTCCTAAAAAGGACGGAAAGGTCAGAATGTGTGTCGACTACAGGGATCTAAACAAGGCTAGTCCAAAGGACAACTTTCCTTTACCACACATTGATATGCTGGTAGACAGCACAACAAAGTTCAAAATTTTCTCCTTCATGGATGGATTCTCGGGCTATAACCAGATCTAAATGGCGCCGAAAGACATGGAGAAAACTTTGTTCATTACCCCATGGGGTACCTTTTATTACAAGGTAATGCCGTTCGGTTTGAAGAACGCCGGGGCAACCTATCAAAGGGCCATGACTACTCTTTTTCATGACATGATACACAAAGAAATCGAGGTATATGTTGATGATATGATTACAAAATCAAAAACAGAGAGTGAGCATGTTGAACATCTGTCAAAATTGTTCGAACGTCTAAGAAAATTCAAGCTCGACTTGAATCCCAACAAGTGCACCTTCGGTGTCCGTTCAGGGAAACTACTAGGGTTCATCGTCAGCCAGAAAGGAATTGAGGTTGATCCTGACAAGGTCAAGTCCATTCAAGAAATGCCTTCTCCGAAAACTGAAAAACAAGTCAGAGGATTCTTGGGACGTTTGAACTACATCTCGAGATTCATATTCCTCATGACCGCCACATGTGCGCCGATTTTCAAATTACTCAAAAAGAATCAGGATTGCGTTTGGACAAAAGATTGTCAAACCGCCTTCGACAGTATCAAGGAATATCTGTTGAATCTGCCGATTCTATCACCTCCAGTGGAAGGAAGACCACTGATCATTTACCTCACAGTCCTAGAGGACTCAATGGGATGTGTACTTGGCCAACAAGACGAAACCAAAAGGAAAGAGTCTGCCATTTACTATTTGAGCAAGAAATTCACCGACTGCGAGACCCGGTACACGATGCTTGAGAAAACTTGTTGCGCTTTGGCTTGGGCAGCTAAACGTCTTCGCCAATACATGATTCGTCATACTACTTGGTTAATCTCCGAAATGGATCCAATCAAGTACGTCTTCGAAAAACCTGCTCTCACGGGTAGGATTGCCCGTTGGCAGATGCTGTTATCCGAATATGACATAGAGTACCACGCTCAGAAAGCAGCTAAGGGAAGTATTTTAGCCGATCATTTGGCTCATCAACCGATTGACGATCAGGAATCAATCGGGTTTGACTTCCCAGACGAAGATGTCATGTATCTAAAAATGAAAGATTGCGATGAACCATTACCCAGTGAAGGGACAGAACCAGGTTCCCAGTGGGGACTAATCTTTGACGGAGCAGTTAATCATTATGGAAACGGAATTGGGGCAATCATTGTTACCTCTCAGGGTACCCACATTCCTTTCACTGCTCGACTTACGTTCAAATGTATGAACATCGAGGCCGAATACGAAGCTTGTATCATGGGTCTCGAAGAAGCGATTGATTTAAGGATCAAAAACTTGGATGTATATGGTGATTTAGCCCTGGTTATCAATCAGATAAAAGGAGATTGGAACACATACCAATCAAGATTAATTCCTTACAAAGACTACGCAAGAAGGTTGCTACCCTTCTTTAACAGAGTTGAGTTTCATCACATCCCTCGTGAGGAGAATCACATGGCTGATGCATTAGCCACTCTCTCTTCCATAATTAGTGTAGGTCAATGGAACGACTTATCTAAGATCGACATAATGCGCCTTGAACGGCCCGCTTACATCTTCATGATTGAAGCAGTCATAGACGACAAACCTTGGTATTATGATATCAAATGCTTCCTTCAGAAACGAGAGTACCCACCTGGGGCATCCAGGAAAGATAGGAAAACGCTCAGAAGATTGGCTGGAAACTTCTTCCTGAGCGGTGACACTCTCTATAAGAGAAATTTTGACATGGTCTTGCTCCGATGCGTCGACAGACTAGAAGCAGACATGCTTATGAAAGAAATTCATGAAGGATCCTTTGGCACTCATGCCAACGGACATACAATGGCGAGAAAAATTCTAAGAGCAGGGTACTATTGGTTGACAATGGAATCCGACTGCTACAAGTACATGAGGAAGTGTCACAAGTGTCAGATATACTCTGACAAAATTTGTGTACCGCCATCACATCACAAAGTTCTTTCTTCCCCATGGCCTTTTTCCATATGGGGAATCGACATGATTGGCTTGATTGAACCTAAGGCTTCAAACGGACATCAGTTCATCCTGGTAGCCATTGACTATTTCACCAAGTGGGTCGAAGCAGCGTCATGCGCTAATGTAACCCGACAAGTGGTGGTCTGATTTATCAAAAACAATATCATCTGCCGTTATGGTGTTCCGAGCCAGATCATTACTGACAATGGATCTAAATTGAACAATAAGATGATGAAGGACTTGTGTGCAAAGTTCAAGATTGAACATCATAACTCATCTCCCTACCGACCCAAGATGAACGGAGCGGTAGAAGCGGCTAACAAGAACATCAAGAAAATTGTTCAGAAGATGGTTGTAACCTACAAAGATTGGAACGAAATGCTACCCTTTGCTCTTCACGGTTATCACACATCTGTCCGCACTTCAACAGGGGCAACCCCTTTCTCTCTAGTGTATGGCATGGAAGCAGTGCTCCCCATAGAAGTAGAGATTCTGTCAATCTGAGTATTGATGGAAGCTAAGCTCACCGAAGCTGAATGGTGTCAAAGCCGACACGACGAACTAAATCTGATCGAAGAAAAGAGAATAACGACACTATGCCATGGTCAGTTGTATCAGCAGAGAATGAAGAGGGTGTTTGACAAAAAGGTCCGACCTCGTGTTTTCAGAAAAGGAGACCTTGTGCTCAAGAAGATACATTCATTTCTCACTGATTCCCGAGGTAAATGGACTCCGAATTATGATGGCCCCTATGTGGTCATGAAAGCTTTCTCAGGTGGCGCCTTGAGACTTGCAACCATGGACGGAGAGGAATTTGCCTACCCCACAAATGTTGATGTACCCCACAAATGTTGATGTAGTCAAGAAATACTTCGCCTAAACTAAAAAAAAAAACGTCTCGGTGGATTGAAAACCCGAAAGGGCGGTCCATGCAACAGTTAGAGACATGAGAAAAAAATCATCCCGGTGGATTGGAAACATCACAGTACAATCCAGGCAAAAGTTAGGGATAATGGAAAGTAACTATGTTCAACAGAGGCAAGTCCCTCAGCAGCAGTTACATCATCCATCGGAGGAAAACTCCAGTCAAGGTCATCTTCGACAGAAGCTCAGGATGCCCCGAATTCAAAGTTGGTAGAAGGATAGTGGTCGTTATGTTTCAACGTAGCCCTTTTCCCTGTAAATTACCATTTTCAAACTTTGTATATACTCTTTGGAATCACGTGTTTGGCTGATATCCAACTTATCAATAAAATTTGAGCCCTTGTGCTTTTGTTTGTAATTCTTATTTGTTTTAGCTTTATAGAACGACATTTTAACATGATTAGTGATTCTTGAAATAAAACAAAAATGAATTTACTTGTTAAAACTTTTTCTGCTTTTAAATTAAAGACGACAATTTCTTTTGACTGTTGAACATCAGAAGAACATCGGTCGCTTCTCCAGAAGTAATCCAACCTCAAAGTGCAGAATCAAAGTACTCCTTCTAACCCAGTACGCCTGAATGAAGGGATCAACTGTGTCAGAGACCTTGTTTCATCTGACACGCCTTGGTCGAGTTCTTATCTCCTAAGCCCGATCAACATAGCTCCCAACAAGGACTCTCTCTCTCCTAAGCAAGGTGGAATTGCTATCTTGAACCAGCAGTACTTCTTCGCCCTGCGATGGCCGAGTATCTAGTCATGTTCATCTATTAGTCTGTATGTTGCGTCAGTTTTGTCAGCATAAACATACATGCATCATTGCATTATTGATTTACATTCACATTTCATATTGCATCGCTATCACTCTAGTCGGTCTTGTCCCCTAGTGATAAAAGTCCTCTCAATTGAGTTGTCAGCCCTTTCCTCGTCAGGAAGTGTTACGTCTGAACATTCTCTCTCCTCCAGTTTTATTTCTGGATTGAAGTTGGGTCCTCGACCACTTTGATAACTTGAACCTCTGAAAGACCAGAGAGCCCTCAGTTAACATCACTCTTCGCTATTGAAGATGATATCCTTGTTTTCCCGGATTAAAGAAAATCCCGAGAGAAAGCCTCCTAATTCGAAGATTCGACAGTACGGCAGTTTTTCTCCGAAAAACCCACTGATGAAAAGGTCATCGACACCTCAAAATTGGATCACATCGTATGGCATTTCTCCGAGAAAAGTATGATGTAAAGACCCCAAACGAATGCAGTCTCTCAAGGGACTCGCATTCCTCGAGTAGAGTCAACAAATGGCATCTCCAACAGAGAAGTTTGTACACCTCTACAACTCAGACGACTGGGTTCCCCAGCAAGTCTGACATCGAAAGTTTTTCCCTCAAATGGCATCTCCCCAGGAAAATTCGCCGAGAAGTTTGAAGGAAAGCCGCTACGAATAGCGTCCCTTGTCAGTAAAGTTTATTGACGAAAGAAACTAAGACCCGTTCCTCGGTAGGAAACCAGGATCGAGGGGAAGTTTACATCAGAAACTAAGACTAGTTCCTCGGTAGGAAACCAGGATCGAGGGGAAGTTTACATCAGAAACTAAGACCAGTTCCTTGGTAGGAAACCAGGATCGAGGGGAAGTTTAATTCAGCAACTTAGACCAGTTCCTTGGTAGACAACCAAGATCGAGGGGAAGTTTTACCTTTTCTAAGTGTCATTGCTTAGCAAAAGAAGATGAATGTGTAAGCTGCCATTCATAGCCATCAAAATTTTGGGTATTCCGATATTTAATCCTCTTGCACCCCGAATGCCCGAATACCTTCGTCATTCACACCTTCGGGTCCAAGAAGATTAAATAGGGGCATCTGTCATACCCAAAATTTTGACCACTAGGATGTCCCATCATTGTGCAAATCATCATCACAATAGGGATGGGCCATCATACTTCATCAGTCTCCCCAAAGATGGGTGAGCATCCACTACAATCAAGAATTAAGGTTTCAAGCCCTCTCAGAGTTCTTAGACAAAGGATCAATCAAGGAATGACATGATCTTCAACTTGTCTAACCTCTCAAAATATCCACAATGGATCAAAAGGACTCCCACTTCAAGGATTAAGCACAAGGCTGCTCCCTTCTAGGTGGATTAAGTCTCAAGATCGACAGTGTCACCAAATTAGGGTTTTGGTCGACCAGGGCCTCCAGATGAGAATTTTCATCTGGGAACAAGCCAATGATCCAAAACATAACCTAATATACTCCATGGAACCTCATGGACCCAATCATCCAGTCAATTTTGCCTCAGGGGATGCATTCATAAAAAATCAGGAATTAGGGTTTCTTGACCTAATTCACCCCTAAGTTGACTTTTAGGGCAAGTCATGAGCCAAGACCTCAAGAGAGGGTTTGAGGGTCTCTAATGAACTATATTGATCCATTTGTAACAATGGATTAATCTAAAAGGATTGAGCAACAAATTTCAATTTCATCTGCACCACAGTTAGGGTTTTAAGGAAAAAGTCAACTATAACTTTGACTTTTGACCAGGACATGCTCCCAAGCCCTAAGACATGATTCAATATACCCTATGACACCCATGGAACATGTTCATCAAGTTTGATTTAGGTCAAGGACATGATTTCATGAAGAATTGCACAGTTTGGAATTCATCTGATAAAAAGTCAACTGTGCACAAAAGTCAACTTTGACTTTTTGAGATTTTTCACCAAAATGGATTTTTAACCCTAAAATGATGTTAATGTATGATTTGAATCATCATTCATCAAGAAAAATCAAGAAAAGTTGGATAACTTGTAAAAGGGTAACCATAAAAAACTTAGAAAATTTTCTAAGTTAAAAAATAAAGTGGCTAGGGTACCAACTTTGGAGGACCATAACTCCTAAACCACAAAGCCATTTTCTCCCATCCAAGGCTTGATTTGTAGATCTCATTGGCCTCTACAAAAACTTCAGCTAGACCTAATTCTAATTCATTGTGGATTTTGAGTTATGGAGTGATCAAAATCAAGAAAAGTCACTTTGTTCCAACACTTAGTGAAAATTTCACTAACTCAGATTTTACCCTACTTTTTGCCAAATGTAGGGGGATTTTTCACTTGGATTCAAAAGAGATCAAAACCAAACATGTTCAAACAGTTGTTGTATCATGTAAGGGCTTTCCAAAATGGCCAAGAACATTACCAAATTCCATTTGAGTCATGAGATATGACATTGGAAAGTTGCCTTGCTGAAATCTGCCAAGGCAAGGCAGAATTTGCATTTTTACTCGATTTACCAAAATCAGCCAAATCCAAATGCTCCTATCCACTTGGACACCTCAGAGGATTGAATCTAAAGGGGGCAATCACTGAGCCAAGCCTCCAAAGTCTTTGGAACAAGAAATAGCATGTTGAACCTAGAATGGCCAAAATAGGGACAAGACTCCAATTTTGGATTGGAGCATTCAATGGAAGCATCAAGGTGGCATGGACTGAGCCATTCTCAACTAAATTCAGTCAAGACTTATCCTAGACCAAGGGAACCACAGCCCTGTGCCCTAACCTCTAGTCAATGGCTAGAGGAGACTTGGATTTCCATTGGCCAACATTGAACAAACACCTGCTGCAGTTGCCATTCACTGTGGATCCCAAAACAAACTTGCTCTACTATAAATAGAGCTCAATTGTGATCAGTTTGAGTACACCAAAGCCATCAAACAGATGCTTTCCTCAAAATCTCTTCTTTCACTCCAATTTTTCCTTCCAAAGCAAGTCACTATCGGGTTTTGAGTTTGAGAGCTTTTCCAATCAAACCAATCACACACACCTCATATACATCATATGTGAGATGATCAAACACTTAAACAACAACTGGAACACTGATTTCTCAGAATTACCAGGCAATTCCTCAAGGTTTTAACCAAAGTGCAGTTGAGATGCCATGAAGTGATCCAGCCATTCTCAGTCAAGTCCAAGCATTCAAACACACTCCATAGGGTGTAGGGAAGCTGTTCAGATCATCACAATTCATCTGTAACACCTCCTACTCAGAAATCAATTTGCTCTTGTTGTCACGGCCTAGAGGTAAGCTTAAACTTGGTCAATTCTCAATCTATGCATATTTCCTCGCACAATACTTTTGCCAAATGTTCATAATCATGCATGAAATGTTTCCCCTCAATTAATTGCATTGTTTGAATCGTGTATCAAAAATCCTAGCCTTCATGCAGAAATTAGGGTTCTTGAGGATTTTTCATGATTTCTTGTTATATGTTTAATTTAAATGAAATTAAATACCATAGACATGATCGTGAGGTTGAAACGAGTTGATTGGTATGTGGATTGCATGATATAATCAAGTATTCAGTGAGATTGGAGAGAAAATGCAAATCTGGGCCAAGCTGAAACACGCGCGTGTTCTTCAGCTGTTCTTGGCGCCATTTTTCATAAATCCAAATATTTGAATTTTGTGATCTTATTTAATTGATTCAAATATTAATTTCTCTCTGAGTTTTAATGATTTTGAGTTGATTCTTTTTTTAATAATTCACAAAAATGTTAAAATATTTTATTTTCCCAAAAAAATATTATTTATTTTATATAATTGATATTTTTGCAAAGAATTAATGTTTTAATTGTTTTTGACATTTAAAATATTTTAGGTCAATACTTAATTTTTGAAACATTAATCCAAAATCACAATTTGTTTTTCATATGTTAAACAATTTTGATCATTTTAATTGAATTTTTATTCAATTAAAACACATTTTTGAAAACAAATTAGGGTTTTTGGATTAATTCAACCCTCATAAATCATTTTAAAAACACTTTGGGTCTCTAATAGAGTGTAAGACCCAATCATTTTTTTGACCAAATCATTTTTGGGCCTCAGTGCATTGTATAAGTCCCGATACCGTCAAAAACAAACGGCGCGATCATCGCCTTTTGAAAAATAACCTTTTGGGCCTCTCCTTGAGCTATAAGACCCATTCAAAACTTTTGGGCCTCTAATAGAGTGTAAGACCCAACCCCCTTTTAACCAAAATCATTTGGGCCTCAGATATTGTATAAGCCCCTTCGCGTTAAAAGAAAATCTCGGCGCGATCGCCATTTTTAAACGAAAAGTCAACTAGGCCTACCCTCGTGTTATAAGCCCCACTCTTATTCTTTAAACCTTTTGGGCCTCTTGAGAAAGTGTAAGACCCATCCCTTTGTACAGAAAACAATTTTTGGGCCTCAGTCACATGTATAAGTCCCTCTGTACAAAAACAACAGTGCGCTCAAATCTTTCTTTTTCAAAGCACTTTCTCCTTTGATTATGAATATACTGTTGTTTTCAATCTTTGTTGAACAACTAACCAAACAGCATGGAAGCTTTACAACCGAGTAAGTGGTTATTGCTTTCATTTACCGCTTTCATATACATATAACTGTATTATGGGGCTGTTTTGCTGTAAGTCTTCTTTCATAAATTCATATCAACTGTGTAATAATAGTATAAATATTTAGAGTTTCCCCGACAACTACGTCTAGCACTAGGTAAAGCCGTTGATCACTCTTAGAAATAGTCTAAACTAGATCCCCATAGGATTACCAGACACGGTCTTCCCTCCTCTTGGGGTTAAATAATATGGAGACATGAAAGGCAGCATTCTCGGTGAACCCTTTCATAGACTGACACTTTTAGAAGTTGTCAAAGAAACTCTATTCCCCAAAGATGATCTTTTCTCCGTGAATGGCATCTCTTGAGTTTCTTCCAAATTCTCGGACTTTCCTGGCTTGATCTATTCTCGGTGAATGGCATGTCTTGAACTTCTCGGGGTTTGGAGACCCACAGGCTTTTTAAAAGCACTTGTCAAGAAACTATACTCCCCAGAGATGATCTTTTCTCCGTGAATGGCATCTCTTGAGTTTCTTCCAAATTCTCGGACTTTCCTGACTTGATCTATTCCTTGTGAATAGCTTGCCTTGAATTTCTCGAGGTTTGGGGACCCACGGGCTTCTTAAAAGCACCGACCTCCTCTTAGGCATCGTACAAGGACCCACAGGCTTCCTAAAAGCAACCCCGCCTCCTCTTGGGCTTAGTACAAGGACCCTACGGCTTCTTAGAAGTATTCACAACCTCCTCTTAGGCTTCGTATAATGATTCTTCCTCCGGGAATGATAGCCTACTCTTGGGCATCGTACAAGGACCCGCCGGCTTCTTAAATGTTTCCAGCCTCCTCTTGGGCTTCGTACAAATTGTCCCGACGACCTCCTAGAGGTATAGGAATAGAAATTAGTCATCTGCATAGAATAGTCCTTTCACAGAGTCTACTACTGTTTCTCAAAGCGCAGTACAAAAGATGACACTCTAGACTTAGACAGTCTAATCTCCTTGAGTCTCAAAGACTTTCTCAAGTGACCCCTTCAAGAATAGGAAGAAAACCCCGTAGACTCGGACAGTCTCAATACCCTTCGGATTTCCCACTTCCTTAAAGAACAGGAATAACTCGGATCCTCGAATTAAATCCTTGAGTACAGTGTTGCTCATATAAGAACTGATTTTCTCTTTCAAAATCAGTATACTGGACCTGTCACTTAACTGAATAGTCGCCATAGCCTCCTCTTAGGCTTTGTATAAAGATCCTTCTCCTGTGAAGTTAGCCTCTCTCTTGGGCTTTATACAATGATTCTCCCCAGCGGAGTTAAAAAACATTTAGCCTCTCTCTCGGGCTTTGTACGAGACACATAAGAGACTCCCTCGTTGAGTCAATCACCCTTTCGCCTCCATCTCAGGATTTATACGAGATACAAAAAGGTCCTTACAGAGCCACACAAATTTTAGCCTCCATCTCGGGCTTCGTACGAGATACAAAAACTCTCTTGTTGAGTCAAATTGCCTCCATCTCGGGCTTTATACGAGATACCAAAAAGATTCCCTCGTTAAGTCAAAACCTTTTAGCCTCTCTCTCGGGCTTTGTACGAGACACATATTAGCCTTCTCTTAGTCTTTGTATAAGAAAACCACCGGTTGATCCAATCAACCTTTTAGCAGCAAAGTTGTGCCTTGTTCACAGTACGTAAACATCAACAACTCCTTCCCCTCCATCTAATCGCTGTAAGCGACAAGCCTCTGGATCATCTACATCCATGCCACTGTCCCTCTTTTAGTATGAGAAATTCCTAAGGAAAGATGGCATTACTCTACACTAAGTTAAAGTCTTCTCCTTCAGGTTGAAATCCCCTATAAAGGAAATTATGGCATTGCCGGATTCACAAATCCCGGTTAAAGTAATTCTCCGTTATAAACAGTCGTAACAGACAAACCCCTCTTTAGAGATGAAAAATTCTCTCTAAGGTCAACACTTTCAGCTTCACATCTTGGCTCTGAACAAGATACAAACCACCTTTCAGCTTCACATCTTGGGCTTTGAACAAGATACAAATCACCTTTCGCTTCACGTCTTGGGCTTTGAACAAGACACCAAAAAAACCATTTACTCCCATAGAATAGGAGGAACTACGAACGCTTTGATTTCCCTGTTTCGGTAAACGGGAATACGTAGGCATAAGATTGAAAGAAAAATTTTAGCGATCACACTAAACCAAAACCCAAAATCCCATACTTTCATATATATATCCGTCCTAACATCCTAACTAATAGCCTAAAGCACCCCTCGTCAACAAAATAAACTAGGAAAAATGCCGAATCTTTGTAGCATCTGTAACCTAACAGACCGCTGTTTAAACTCAGTATGCAAGCAGGGTTAATTGGAGACATCTATTTCCCTTCCTTCATCAGCTTTAATAGGATAAAAAATGAATCGAGTTGTAGTACCAGAGCGATCGTGCTTCGCAACCACATCCAAAAATCACTTTCTACACATACATAGACCACAATTTAACTGATTAATTTATGCATTTTTCCTCTTATCAAAACTTTCGTCACACAAAAACCCTTATCCCCAAATACCTTCATAACTCCCACAAATCCCTTTCCCTACAAGTTCAGAACAACATCAATAGGGAGATTAGCCTCGAAGGCCTACTTTTATCCGATTCAATCTAACCCTTCATATTCATCATCAATCCACAAAAACAACACCTAAATCATCAATTTACTCATAAACCCACAAACCCACATAAACCTCAAAGATCCGCTTTAAATACATCGAATTCCTATATTGAAAACAATGAAAAGCAATACTCCCAATACCTTAGATTGTCGATTCCAAGCTTTCTTTCTTTAGTTCTTGGAAACCTTCTCGAATCCTAGGTTTTTCCCTCTTTCCTCAGAGTTCTGGCCTTTTCCTTTCTTTTCACGGTCTAACAAAATGAATCATATTCCTCTCAAATTCTCCTTTTTGTTAAACCTAACCTTTGGGCTTCTAAAATGGGCTTTTCCAATATTACCCTCACTAACTCCTCCTTAAAAGTTCAATTTACCCTTAATCCTTCACATATTATTTAAAGAAATAATAATACAACATATTCTATATTATATACTATTATTTAAATAAATATCCAAAACTTCCACAAAATACCGACGTCAACGCAAACCACCAAAATTCACTAAAATTCACGAATATTATATTTAAATAAATTAAATAAATATTCTTACAAACTTGGGGTGTTACAACTCTCCCCCACTTAAAGAATTTTCGCCCTCGAAAATTACCTCAAGGAAATAGAGTCGGATACGACTCCCTCATCTGATCTTCACGTTTCAAACTTCAACATTCGCCAGCTAGTCCACCCCACAACATCTTCACCAAAGCTATGTATTTATCCCGCAGTTGCTTCATCTCTCGACCATCAATCCGCACAGGTAATGCTTCAGCAGTCAGATTATCCCTAACTTGTACATCATCCATCTAAATCACATGCGATGGATCCGAAATGTACTTCCTCAACTGAGGCACATGGAACACGTCATGCAAATTCGCAAGTGACGACGGTAAAGCAATTCGAAAGGTTACCCCTCCTATCCTCTGCAAGATTTGATATGGACCAAAAAAGCGTGGAGTGGGCTTCCTAGACTTCAAAGCTCAACCCACACCAGTCACTGGCGTCACCCTAAAAAAACACGCGATCTCCCTCTTGAAATTCAAGTGTCTTCCTCCCCTTATCATGGTAGCTCTTTTGGAGACTCTGCGAAGATCTCATCCTTTCTTGGATCATCTTAATCTTCTCAGTCTTCTCTTGCTCAATCTCAGGTCCGAGTACAACACTCTCGTCTGACTCATACCAACACAAAGGAGTCCTACACCTTCTCCTATACAAAGCTTCAAAGGGCGCCATTCCAATACTAGCATGAAAACTATTATTGTACGTGAACTCAATCAACGGTAAAAGGCTATCCTAAGATCCTCCGTGATCCAACACACAAGCCCTCAGCAAATCCTCTAAGGATTGGATAGTCCTTTCTGTCTGACCGTCCGTCTACGGATGATAGGCATAACTCATCCTCAACTTAGTACCCAAAGCATCTTGCAAACTCTTCCAGAACCTAGATGTAAATCTCGGATCCCTATCCTTCACAATACTCGAAGTTATCCCATGTAACTTCACAATCTCCGCAATGTACATCTCGGCTAACTTCTGCATAGAATGATTAATCTTCATCGGAAAGAAACGAGCCGATTTAGTTAATCTATCCACGATCACCCAAATTGAATCATTTCCCTTAGCAGTTCTCGGTAATCCTGACACAAAATCGATGGAAATGCTATCGCATCTCCATTCTGGAATATTCAATGGCTGCATCATACCTGAAGGCTTCTGATGCTCAATCTTTGACTTCTGGCACGTCAAGCATGTATAAACGAACTCGGCAATATCCTTCTTCATACCTGGCCACCAAAACAACTTTTTTCAAATTCTGGTACATCTTCGTACCACCGGGATGAATACTCAACCTACTTCTCTGTCCTTCTTCTAGAATACTCTTCATGATTTCTAGAATATCTGGAACACATACCCTATCCCGAAACCTCATCACACCATTCTCATCAATCCGGAATTCTCCTCCATTATCTTGGTTAATCAAAGTCAACCGGTCAACCAACTTTAAATCAGATTGCTGTCTCACTCTGATTTCTTCCAGAATACCACTAGTCAACTTCAACATTCCCAACTTCACACTGTCAGAGGTCTCTTCACATACCAAACTCAAATCTCAAAATTGCTCAATTAATTCCAATTCTCTCACCGTAAGCATCGACATATGCAATGACTTCCTGCTTAATGCATCAGCCACTACATTTTCTTTGCCCGGATGATGACTCAAGTCAAAATCGAAATGCTTCAACAGCTCTAACCGCCTCATCTGCCTCATATTCAATTCTTTTTGGTCAAATAATTACTTCAGACTTTTATAATCACTGAACACTTCAAACTTAGAGCCAAACAGATCATGTCTCCAAATCTTCAACACAAACACCACAGCGGCAAATTCCAAGTCATGTGTAGGATAATTCCTCTCATGAACTCGCAATTGTCTCGAAGCATATGCAACAACTTGTCCATTCTACATTAATTTCCACCAAGGCCCATCTTCGACGCATAGCAATACACCACAAAAGATTCGCTCGGATTAGGAAAAATCAACACTTGAGTGGTCGTCAACCTCTTCTTCAATTCCACAAAACTCTCTTTGCAAGCTACATTTCACACAAAAGCTTGACCCTTTCGAGTCAACTGAGTCAAAGGTAGTGCCAACTTAGAAAAGCCTTCGATAAACTTCCGGTAATAACCTGCCAATCCCAGAAAACTTCGTATCTCGTTAACAGACTTCGGAGTCTCCCGCTGTAACACAATATCAATTTTAGAGGGATCAACGGCTATCCCGCCACTTGAAATCACATGGCCAAGAAAATTCACTTCCTTCAACCAAAACTCACACTTGGATAGCTTTGCATACAACTTCTTCTCCTTCAATACTCGTAACATAGTTATCAAATACTCAGCATGCTCTTCTTCAGATCTAGAATATACCAATATATCATCGATAAACACCACCACAAACTTATCCAAATACTCATGAAAAATCTGCTTCACGTACTCAATGAACACACCAGGTGCATTGGATACACCAAAAGGCATCACAGTGTATTCATAGCGACCTTACCTCGTCCTGAAAGCCGTCTTTGGGATATCATCAGGCTTAACACGAATCTGATGATAACCAGACCTCAAATCATTCTTACTGAACACACAAGTGCCTACCAGCTGATCCATCAAATCGTCAATTCTCGGGAGCAGATACTTATTCTTAATAGTCACTTTATTTAACTGCCGATAATCAATTCACAACCTCATGCTACCATCTTTCTTCTTCACCGACAACACAGGAGCACCCCACAGAGAAAAAATCGGTCGAACAAACTTCATCCGAAGCAACTCTTCCAATTGTTTCTTCAATTCTCCTAACTCAGATGCAGACATCTGATAAGGAGCCATTGACACTGGACTCATACCTGGTATCAAATCCGCGCAACCTCTAGCTCACGCTTTGGAGGCAAATCACTTACGTCATCCAGAAACACTTCTGAAATTTCACAAACAAAAGGCAAAACACCAGCTTCTCCACCATTACTAATACTCAAGGTTGCCCTCAACATAAACATCTCAGCACCATCCTACATCGACTCATCAAAACAATATGTAAGCACTTGGCTTAACTCCAAACAATTCACTGCGCACACCATTTAAGCTCGCAAGACACGTCTATCCCATCCAACATGATCCCATCTATTATCAACAAGAGATTAAGGGTGATCAGTTCCTCAATTTTTCAATAACAACCGACTATCATGAGGCGGTACAAACTATCTTTACCAAACTATCGTAGCGTCTAACACCACACTTAGCCATCGCTCCACACTTGAAGCACCATCTTCTTCCCCACTTGTTTCATTCTCAACCTGCAAATGGAAAATAAAACAAGCATTGACAGTGTTTTCACACACATGTCGCACACTAGGGAATAAACAACATTAGACTACCTGGTCGGACGGGCCGACCTGCGCTGATACCACTAATGTAACACCCTTTTCTACCCCACAAATATTGCAGCAGAATAATCATAATATCAAAGTTAAATCAGAACCACCTCAAAAGGGCGCACATTTCCCAATAAATTCAAATAAAACAAATGCTCCGTAAACACGGGTTTTCCTCAAAATATTCAAAAGCCATCAAAATTAGCAGCGGAACCACTATAACCACAATAATCCAAAATAAAAAGGTTTTAAAATAAAAACCCTAATAATCAAATAACAACAAAATGTCAACATAATATGTTTCGACTCAACGACCCAACCCGATGTTTCACTATCAGAGCAAGACCCTCTACATCGACCAAAAGCAAAATAAACTCCAAAAGTCCTCGAAGGCATCCACAGCTAAGCCTGATCACCTGCACGTTACCCACATGGAGGTAACGTTCAAACAGGCAGGGTGAGTAATCACAATTCATTATAATTAATATAAAAACAGGATATGCATAAAATGGCGTCATTATCATATTCAACATCATCAGGGCCATCACAAAGGAAAACATAAAAAATCACGATATCATAAATCACATCAATGCCAAATAAATGCAATGCACAACAAGACTCATGCATGTGGTACCAATTCATCAAAGTCGATGGGCACTTGGCCATCACCCTCCAAAGATCCCCATCAATATGATCGATTCTCCACAAGAATCGGAGCACGTCAAATTACCTCACATCCACACAATGGGATTGAAGCCACAATAGACCGAAGTCTGGAATGCTATGAATGCATCATCATCAATAAAAGTCATCACGTGCATCATCATTCATCAAAATCTCATGTTAATCATATCGTCATTTATTCATCAAACATCATGAATCATCATCTCATAATTGTAGCACCTCAAAATTTGCCCTACATTTTTTTTTGCTTGTGTTTCGCATTCATCTGCATATCCATTAGGTCATAACTCATTCATTCATTTGCATTGGGATCCTGAGGCATGGGATCGTGGTTTCTTATCTTCTATTCGAATGGGTTGATATTCATCAATTGAAGATGGTGGTTAGGGTTCATGGCAAAGGCATCTTGACATGAGATTCAGTTGTGGATGCATATTGTGGTCAGGATAACGTCATTCTCTCGGTTGCTTATTGTTCGTTGCTTGTAATTAGGGGAAATTGAAGTCGATTGGGGTTGGGAATTCATTAAGCATTTGAGTTTTGATTTGGATATGAATTTTGACTGGTCAAGAGTTTTAAGCATACGGGGTGTGAAGAAGGTTCATGTGGATTATTTGGAATTCATCCATTTAAAGTCCATTTTATTATATATCCATAAACATCCATTTCCATGTCTTTTATCCATTTCAATTCATTGCACATTTTATCCACTTTAAACCACTTTCAAAACCATTTTTCTAAACCCATCCAATTATCCAAACGTTTCCATATCCAGCCCATTTGGCCATTTTCATTCGACTCCATTATCTTAGCCAATGTCCTACCCAAATTTTAATCCACATTTCACTTTAAAACTCACTTGCTCATTTTGACTATAACCATGTTTGTATCTACTTCCGAAGGCCAAACCTTTCTTAAAGTGATGATATGGTAAACAAATTCATCCAATGTTAATGTGCATTTTTTTTGACACATAGAGTCGTAGTAATCCTGGAACTGCTGTCGACAAAATAAAAGGAGGAAATAATCCAAAGGAAGCTTGAGAGCGAGCTGGGAACAGTGAGTCTTTGGTCAGTAAGATTGAAGAGAAGCAAATGGTGGTTGGGATATATGGTGTGGTAATTTGCACATGTCGATAATGAACAAAAGCGTTGTCAAGGGCTTGCTAAATCAGTATGTTTAGCAGATGAAAATTCAAAATGGATTGTTCCACGACTATTATTTCTTTATAGCTATTTCATTTGTGAAGATAAATCCATCTAGACCTGGCAAAGCAGAGCCAAAATAAATGTCATGGGGTCTCTGATTCTGCTGACAATATTTCGGTTAAACAGTGAATACATAAAACCTGTTATCACCAGTATAACATCCATGGACACGTCCCATGTTCTTGAAGTGGTGAAAAATGCTAGAGGATCACACGTTATTGAAGTTTTTGAGTTCAGGTGCTTTTACCATTGAAAAGTGCTTCACCGCCTGTAATTTATCTCTAAGAGAGACTATAGTGTCTGAACTATTGGTTGTACAAAGTGAGCTTTCCAAGGCAAAGCAGGGCTCTTACCTATTGAGGGTATTAGAGGTTGATGCATTTGCTGCAAGTCCAGATCATTGGAAGTCAAAATAAGTATCAAAAGAGTCTACTTATATAGATTTTTATGCTGCATTTGGCTCCGGCGATACAAGACCATCCAAAAAGGATGGTTTTCTTGCTGATGCTTTAAATGATAAATCTAATCCAAATAATAAAAAATACAGAGAAAACGTTGGGCCTGCAGCGAGATTCTATCATTTCACAGCAGATGGAAAGTATATAACAGAAAAGCATCTCAATAAAAAGGGGTTGAGAAAAAGAAATTCCAGACCAGAAAATCCAACCACCCCTAACCGATTTTTTCTCCTTCTAACTAATTGTCATCGCAATAGAAAACGAACAATCTCAATCCCCTGATTCAAGCACCACTGCACCATCTTCAAAGATCTTCCTCAATCCGCTGCCGAAATCATCTTCCGATCACCACCGTCATTACATCTCTGCACAATCTTTAATCACCTTCAATCTTGGCATCATCATTAACCTTCGACGCTCTTCATCAATCGCGAATTTCGTTCATCGGCGCTTGAAACCGTTAACCACTTCATCAATTCTCCAATCAATTCATCAATATCAACAACCTGCAAATTGAATCAAGAACAAGCAGCTGCAAGTTCAATTTAGCGAATTCGTATCCCAATCGTAACACTGATAACAACCGAGTGCAGTATCAGAAAAGAAGAGGAAAAGATAATTCGCATCAACAACTACCGATCGCGATTGCAATACTCACAAGAACACGCACACGCCTTCAACATATTCAATGTATCTTCATCAGTTCAAGCCTTCACGAATTCATCAATCTTCGTCGATTCTTCATCTATCATCATCTCCAATTCATCAACTCTACACCAACATCAACGCAATAGATTGAACACGGAGGAACCGTGAGTGAAGAAGAAGAGAGCGAAAAAGCGAACTTACTGATGAGAGATTGCTCACAAATCCATACGTCAACCATCGTCATCTTCTCCACCGTGTACGAACTTCCGTCTCGAAGGTACACCAAAATTCTTCAATTCAATTCGCATTCACGAGGATTTAATTTAACAAATCTAGTTAGGGTTCTTGAAGGGGGTTGATTAAATTTTAGTGTTAGAGTAGATTATGAGTTGAATTGATGATGAAATCGAGATAGGGGAAGAGTAGAGAAAAATGTGGTTATAGTGTTTCTTGTGAACGGAGAGAGGCCGAGTGTTTGTTTGCGGCGGAACGGTGAGTTGTGTTGCAAGGGAGGAGGCCATGGATGGAGGTTCTACGATGAAGAAGAGAGGATGACGCAGGGTATGGTGCTGAAGATGGATGGAAATCTACCTGAGTGAATCGCACACTCAAAGATACAACAGAGTCGCCACCGAACTTTATTTAGTCCCAAAGGACAGGGAAAATATCGATAAAACCCGAGGGGAAGAGAAACGGGAACGGGGGGTCGGTTATGCGAAAGGAAGGTATTAGCACCTAACGTATCCGTCGTACTCGACGGGAACCATTTCGCTTGCTTCTAGGCTTGGATGGGTGATCTATCTAAAGGCTTCTAGATAAAAGGAATGAGAGAGAGAGAGAGAAAGGGGAAAAAGAAAAGAAAGAAAGAAGGTGCTCAGGGAGGAACAAAGTCCTCGTGCCTACGTACCCTCATAGGGCAATGAGGAAGTCAGAGCGCCGTAGTTCAGAAAACCAGGGGACGGAAAAGAAGGAAGAAAAGGAGGAAGACGGAAGAAAGGTGGAAGTGTGCTCGCCGAGATCATTACGATCTCATACCTACGTATCATACATTCAAAAGAATGCAGAATCAGAGCTTCCGTAGTTCGGGGAACTGAACGGAAAAAAAAGAAAAGGAAAAGAAAGAAACAAAGAAACGAAAGAAGTGGTGTCAAAACCAAGGATGGAAGAAAAACTCTACTGGGGAAGAACTCGCAACGAGAGCGTTTGCACAAAAGAATAGGAAAAGAGTGGTGTCAAAACCAAGAATGAAAGAAACTCCGCTGGGGATGGCAAAGAGAATTGGTGTCGAAACCAAGAAAGTAAGAGCAAAGGGAATGGGAAGGACTCCGCTGGGGATCCAAATAGAGGAATGGTGTCATAACCAAGAGAAAAAGGAAACTCGGTATATTAACTGGCTGGCAATGGTTAACCGAAGAAAGGGAGCAGACTGCAACTCTGTGGAGATAGAGAAGCATTGGTTTTAACAGAGAAAACTGTGATTAAACTGAAAAACGGGTGTCGGACCGAATAAAGATCGTGACCCAAAGGGGTTCGATAAACTGACTGAACAAATAGTACCAACCGAAGAAAGGGTATTTGAACTAAAGAACGGTTACTAACCCAAGGGTGCAAGTATTCGAACCAAGAGGAGGTTGCCAACTGCGGGGGATTCGGTGTTTACAGAAGGACTGTGATTAACCGAAGGGAACGAGTGATTAACCAAGAGAAGGTGATTAACTCGAAAAGGGTTCAGTATTTTAATAGATAGACTATGGTTAACTGAAGAGACGGATGATTAACTAAGAGAAGGTGATTAACTCGAAAAAGGTTAAGTATTTTAATCGATAGATTGTGGTTAACTGAAGGATATTGCAAGCATTGGTGTTTTAACTGACAAGCAGTGGTTAACCAATCAAATGGAGAGGAACCAAAGAAAAGATTGCAAACTCCTGGGGAAGTGTCAGTTGTTTAACAGAAAGACTGTGTTCAACCGAAGCAAGGAATAGAAACTCTGCAAGGGAATCTAAAAGCAATGATTGATTACAAGAGGAAAGGAGTGATGGAACAAAGAGAGATTGCTGGCGCAAGAATAATGATCTCAACCTAGAAGGGTGGTGATTGGTCAAAAGGAGCGATTGAAAGAGATAGGAGTGATCAAGGATCGATCTGACTGGGGAAGGAGCAACACTACAGCTTGAGGATAGAGGTGACTATTCTCGAAAGAGATGGCCAAAAGCCATTACCCAAGAAATAGTCAGAATGAGGGTAGGACAACCATCCTCATTCCTTCTCTAACGCTCAAAGGATAGTGCGTAAATTAAAATGGACAGTGCAACAGCTCCAATGTTGTACGGTGCTCCTGCGGAGAGAAACGGGCAGCATAACGGCGTCAACTTGTATAGTGCTCCGATGCAAGGCGCAACGCGAAGCTCTAACCCCACGAGGGGAATGCGAGAAAAAGCTCTAAAGGAGGCCTAAAGAGAGGAAAAAAGGGAGATCGATTAATCGAAACAAAGTTTCGATCAATTAATCAAGGGATAAACATGCTAACAACTTTCCAAATAGAATGAAAAGTCATCAAAGCAAAAAGGAGTGAATTATTGATTAAACAAGATTAAGTTTATCCATGACAAATAAACTTAATACAAGCTGAAATGGAAAGTGCAAAACAGTGCCAAATGATTATCAAAGTGTCACACAAAATCATGTATCATGTGAACAAAGATAGTTCAAGAATGATTATGTTTATACAATGCTAAGAACATGGAGCAAATGAATAATCAAAAATGTGCATCGAATGTTTGTGAATATGCTTCAACCAGAAGTGAAATGTCATTAAAAACATCCATAAAATCAAGCATAATGATCAATGGAAATTAAAATGGAGAAAGCATGGCAAACACACTTGAAAATGCAAGAAAATGGCAATTTTGTTCAGTGTTAACCGGTTACTCACCATGCGTTAACCGGTTACTTGCTTGAATATTGGCATTTTTGGTGAAAATTGAACTGAGTAACCGGTTACTCACCATGTGTTAACCGGTTAACACTGAGCAAATTGTGAAAAAACAGAAAAAACAGCATATGCAACAAGTGGTTTTCAACACATAATCACTTATACAAACTACCACATGCTAGGAACTGAGATTGTGCATGAAAATTGAGCTTGAAAACAACAAATAAACAGAGGTTAAATCAACTAATACAATTGGATCATGGATCAAACAAATGCAAAACCAAATCACACACAACAATTATCGACTACATTGCGAGCGATACGAAAATGTGCGAAACGGTAAAATTAGTTAGATCCACCAACCTACAAGCCGGAGATTTGGCTTGGTAAATGTTGCAAAGGATTATTGATGCAAAAAATCAAAGAAAACTAGAGGAATCTTCAATTTGTAGACGAACCGTATCGAAGTCGAGCAAAATGCGATAAAGCTCCAAAACGCGAATTTGAACCGTTAGAAGTTGCAGCAACTACTCAAGATCAATCCAAAAGTTGAAATAACTCCAGAAATCCAAGTGTAATAGCAAGAATGATGAAGGTTGAGCTCAAGAAATAATCACTTTTGATGTAAAATTGATTATTCTTCAAAGTAGAGATGAGCTTTGGTGAGGTTTTGGAAGAGAATTGAGATGAAGATGAAGATGTAGTAGAGAAATTCAGAGAGAATGTGGGAGAATTGAGAGTGAAATGGAGCAAAATGGTTGAAGGTCCTTGAAAATGAGTGAAGGTGAGTTTATACAGATTTTAGGTTTGGAGTGTGAGATGGTTTGGAATTTGGTTTGGAATTAGCTTTGGGTTTGGAACTAAGCTAAGAGTTAGTTAGACTTGACTCACCGAGTCAAGGCGGTTAACTCGGTTAGTTAGAACCAACTCGGTACCAATCCCAATGTGAGTTTCAAAATCCAAAGGTTGACATGTTGGTAAATTAAGTAACATGGTGCACTTAAATTAGAGTGATGCATTGGAATAAATGTACCTGGATTTAAATGAATAGTGTTGAAATATCTAGGGATATCTAGAATATTCCCCACACTGATAGAATCAAGTTGAACCAAAGCCCAAAGTGAGTGCATGGATGCTGTCCTAAAATGCAGCAGAAATCACAAAATTGCACTGAGTAACCGGTTCTCACCATGCGTTAACCGGTTACTTCAGTCAATTTTTGCCCAAATTGCTCAGGAAATGATACTGGAGTCCAGGTTGTGGTTTTCCACCTCTTGTCTTGATGAATAAACATGGAAACCTTTATTTTGAGCTCGTTTTGATGAGGTGATGACCTTGTGAGGATATGATTAATCGGGCTTAAAAAACCTGAATATCCTGCAACAAGAAACACACGAAGAAAAGTGCGAATGCGTATGCTAGCGATGCGAATGCTTATGCTTATGCAAAAGGTAAAAGAGGGAGGTCAAATTTCGGGTTACGACAGCTGCCCCTATTTAATCCTCTTGGACCTGAATGTACGAATTGCGCCGGCTTTTCGATGATTCGAGGTAAAAGGGGATTAAATAAAAGAGTAGCTCGAGAATTTGGCCGATGGCGACAAAAGAAGAGTTGAAAGTGTTTAAAGGTTGAAAAGTGCAAAGTTTGCTGAAAATCTGCTGGGAGATAAGTCAGGAAAAATAAAGAGAGGGAGTATGATCAATGCATATGCTATGTATGCGTTTCTACATGATGCTTGGTATCATGCAATGCAAAGGCTCAAGGTAAGGCACGGTGTGAAGTGATTAGGAAGAAACCGTAGCAAAATGACTTCGGCATCCTTGGTCGGGGAGAGAACCTGCAGATGAAGACAATCTCTGCTGGAGACAACATTTCACAAAGGAAGATAATTCTGCCGGGGAAAGAAACTGAGAACATCTCAGGTTTCTAAATCACCATGGCTGTCCCTGTCGGGGATGAAAGAACCAAGTCAATTCTTCCTACCAAAACTGGCTCTGCGTGGGGAAAAGAGAATCCTGAATCATGTTGACTCAGCTGAGGGGAAACCACTGCTGTTGGTGACAGATAGTTCCTGATCATAGGAAATGATACACAAACCTTGCCGGGGAAGAAAGAACAAAGCAACTTTGCTGGGAACACCTTGGCAACTTGCTGGGAGGATGATGACTCTGTTGAGGAACTGCTGAGGAAACAACAGCTTCTTTATTGAATCAAAACATTGTCGGCCAGGCGTTAGGCTTACCAATGGATATTACCGCTCACACTGCAGGAGTTACCAGTAACACATGCAATGCATATTGTTTTCTTGATTGATTTAGCTTTTTATTGTTCTCAACGTTTTTTAGTATTATGTGATCACAAATAATTGTTTATTTTGCAAACAAAATACTGGAATGAAAACAAATTGAAATAACAAAGAATGCATTTTATGGAATGTGAAATTTTTGTACATAATGTGTGTACAAGGATGCAAAATCCTTGATGAGGAAATTTGCAATAAAATTGAGAAACAAATGTAAATGGCAAAGGGAAATTATGCTTTGCATTGATTACAACATTGGCCACCATCCACTGTAAGTCTAGGTTCCAACGCCTTGCCCCAGTTGATGGTGATTGGACTGCTTTGTTACCGTCTAAGGTCTAGCCATGAGGAAGAGAGGCTCAAGTGTTCACAGTCAATGCCTTTATCCCTAATTTTTCCCTGGACACATTTTCTCGTTTATTTTTCATCCACCGGGATGCCCATTTTTGCCTAAGTCGCCCTTTCGAGTTTTCAACTTAGCGGGCTATTATTGTTTTTTTTTTCATTGTCCCTAACTTTTGCATGGACATTTCTTTTTTTGGTCCATCAGGACTTCCATTTTTTCCTAGATTGCCCTTGCAGATGTCAATCTAGCGGATTTTATCCATTTTTTTCAGGCATAATATTTTTTGACTGTATCGGAGTTCACGGGCGATGGCAACTCCTCCCCATCCATGGTGGTGAGGATCAGGGCTCCGCCTGAAAAGGCCTTCTTGACAACAAAGGGTTCTTCGTAGTTGGGAGTCCACTTGCCTCGTGGATCCGAGTGAACAGGTGAATATCTCTTGAGCACGAGTTCGCCTTCGCAGAATGTTCGAGGGAGAACTCTCTTGTCAAAAGCTCGCTTGAGGCGTCTCTGATACAATTGACCATGACAAACGGCTGCAAGGCGCTTCTCTTCGATGAGATTCAGCTGGTCGTATCTGGATTGAACCCATTCGGCTTCATCAAGACCTGCTTCCATGATGACTCTGAGTGAAGGAATTTCGACTTCGATGGGTAGAAAAGCCTCCATACCATACACAAGTGAGTACGGAGTTGCCCTAGTGGAAGTACAAACTGAAGTTCGGTAACCATGCAGTGTAAAGGGAAGCATTTCATGCCAATCCTTGTAAGTTTTGACCATTTTCTGGACAATCCTCTTGATGTTTTTGTTTGCTGCTTCAACGGCGCCATTCATCTTGGGCCGATATGGTGAAGAGTTGTGGTGCTCGATCTTAAATTCTTGACACAACTCCTTCATCATGTTGTTATTCAGGTTGCTTGCATTGTCCGTGATAATGCTGCTAGGAATGCCATAGCGACAGATTATCTCTTTCTTGATAAATCTAGCAACCACTTGTCGTGTAACGTTCGTGTAGGAAGCAACTTCAACCCACTTGGTGAAGTAGTCGATAGCAACTAGAATAAATCGATGACCGTTGGAAGCCTTCGGGTCGATCATTCCAATCATATCTATACCCCACATGGAAAATGGCCAAGGTGAAGTTAAAACATTCAATGGAGTTGAAGGCACATGGATCTTGTCTCCGTAGATTTGGCACTTGTGACATCTTTTGGCTAAGTTGTAACAATCTACCTCCATTTTTGTCCAGTAATACCCAGCCCGAAGGATCTTCTTAACCATAGCAGGACCTTTAGTATGTACACCCTCGCAGCCCTCATATATGGACCTTATGATCGTGTTTGCTTCGTGTCTATCCACACATCTGAGCAACACGGAATCATAATTCCTCTTGTACAGTATACCACCACTTAAGAAGAATTTGGCGCAAAGCCGCCTAAGAGCTTTCTTGTCAGTGATGGTGATACCCTCGGGATATTCCTATTTTTCCAGATATCTTTTGATGTCGTAGAACCAAGGCTTGTCATTGGACTCATCCTCGATTGCTACAGTGTGCTGGTTCGTTCAAGTGATCAATGCGGTTATGAGGAGCTTCATTCTTCCACTTGACCTTGAACATGGATGCTAAAGTTGCAAGAGCATTAGCTAATTGATTTTCCTCTCTGGGAATATGATGAAAAGTGATCTCATCAAAGTAAGGAATCAACTTCGCTATGTGTTGTTGGTACGGAACCAGCTTGGAATCCCGAGTCACAGAATTCCCTCTGACTTGACCGATGACCAAGGCAGAATCTCCATAGACCTCAAGAATCTTGATTCTCATGTCAATTTCCGCTTCAATACCGTAGATACATGCTTCGTATTCAGCCATATTGTTGGTGCACGCAAAGCATAATCTGGCAGTGAAGGGAAGGTGAAAACCTATTGGAGAGATGAGGATAGCACCGATTCGACGACCCTTAGAATTTGAGGCACCGTCAAACATGAGCGTCCATCGCGCTCCTGGTTCAGGTCCTATGTCAGGATCTGGAGTCTCATAATCTCTGATAAACAGAACATCCTCATCGGGAAAGTCAAACTTCATCTGTTGATAACCCTCTATAGGTTGATGAGCAAGGTAGTCAGAAAAGACGCTCCCTTTTATTGCTTTCTGGGTAACATGCTGGATATCATACTCAGTTAGCAGCATTTGCCACCGAGCAATCCTTCCGGAGGCAGCAGGCTTTTCAAAGATGTACTTTATCGGATCCATTTTGGACATCAACAAAGTAGTATGGCAAATCATGTATTATCGTAGGCGTCGAGCAACCCAGACCAAAGCACAACAAGTTTACTCCAAGAGTAAGTATCTGGTCTCACAATCAGTGAACTTCTTGCTCAGATAGTATATTGCATGTTCTTTTCTACCAGTGTCGTCATGTTGACCCAATACACATCCCATCGATTCATCGAGAACAGTGAGATACATGATTAAAGGCCTACCAGGAACCGGTGGTACTAAGATCGGTGGTTCTTGCAAGTTTTATTTTATTTTATCGAATGCTTCCTGACAATCATTATTCCATTCAACCGATTGATTTTTTCTTAGTAATTTGAACATTGGTTCACAGGTAGCCGTCAAATGTGAAATGAACCTTGAAATGTAATTGAGTCTGCCCAGAAAGCCTCAGACTTCTTTTTCTGTTTTGGGAGGCGGCATGTTTTGAATTGCTCGAACCTTATCAGGTTCAACTTCAATGCCCTTCTGACTCACAATAAAGCCCAACATTTTACCAGATCGGACTCTAAAGGTGCACTTTGCAGGATTCAACCGCAATCTAAACTTCCAGAGTCTGTCAAACAGTTTCTTCAGATGAACCAAATGATCATCTTTAGTTCTGGACTTTGCAATCATATCATCCACGTAAACCTCAATCTCTTTATGAATCATATCGTGAAAGAGGGTTGTCATGGCACGCTTGTATGTTGCCCCTGCATTCTTTAGACCGAATGGCATGACTTTGTAGCAATATGTACCTCATGGTGTGATGAAAGTAGTCTTCTCCATATCAGCTGGGGACATCTTGATCTGATTATATCCTGAAAAACCGTCCATGAAGGAAAAGACAGAGAACTGCGCTGTGTTGTCTACTAAGACATCAATATGAGGCAAAGGAAAATTATCCTTTGGGCTCGCCTTGTTGAGATCTCAATAGTCCACACACATTCTGACTTTGCCGTCCTTCTTGGGAACCGGGACAATCTTGGCAATCCATTCAGGATATTCGAAAGTGGCTAGGAACCCAGCATTAAGCTGCTTCTTTACCTCTTCTCTGATTTTGAGTGCCATGTCGGGTCTAGTCCTTCTGAGTTTATGCTTGACAGGAGGACATCTAGGCTTGATTGGCAAGTGATGTTCAACGATGTTGGTATCCAACCCAGGCATATCTTGATAGGACCAGGCGAAGATATCAACATACTCTTTCAACAACTTGACCAAATCAGAGTGTACATGCATTGCGAGGGATGCACCAACCATGACTTCTCTTCTGACCTCATCAGTACCAAGATTGACAACTTCCACTGGCTCTTTGTGTGGCAGAATCTCTCTACGCTCGTGCTCAAGGAGCCTTGCTAGTTCAGCTGGTAATTCACAATCTTCCTTACCATCTTCTTCGGTTTGGTTAATTGGAATTCCAGAATTACAATGGATGTTTGCCATGTTATTATCAATGCTTTTATTAGTTCTGCATGTTTATGAATATGTTTAGAATGACCTATTTTAAAAGTGAAAAACAAAAGAAACTTTTGCCATTTATTTTGTGAAAAGTAAAATAAAGAAAGAAAATAGAGCATGATTTTGAATGCAAAAAACTTTCATTTATTGATCACATAATATTGCAAAAGCGTGAGGCCCTTTACAAGCTATCCACTCGTCTCGGGCGAGGACGAGGGAATGAAAAAGCAAAATGCATAACATGTTATAAGGGAAAACCACAGGAATCACGGTAGATGTCTAATTGTTGAGCTTGAAACCCGGCGGACACTTGCGCACGAATCTTGAAGTCAGATTGCTAGGACCAGCATCATCAGCAGCTGCCACGATGTCACCCTGCTGGAAACCCGCACTGTGGAACTTGATAAAGATGCATGGCTTCCAATCAGAGGAACCAGATTGACGACCAGGATGATAACCCACTCCAAAATGATTATGCTTCTCAACCACATCAATCACGTGCCCCCATCCTGGAAAGGCACCGCTATCGATGGTCTCTTTAGCATTCTTAGCAGATGCTAAAGTCAATTGGGGTGATCCACTTTAACTAGTTAAAGCAGAGCTGACATCTTCGAACTCGAGACACTGCAACGGCACCTCAACTATGCCTTCTTCTGTCTCGACATATCAAAAAGATGATAACTCGCTCACAATCAAATCCTCTTCACCACAGACGATGACAAGCTGATCGTCAAACATGAATTTTAACTTCTGGTGTAAAGTGGAGGTAACTGCCCTTGCCGCGTGGATCCATGGACGACCCAAAAGGCAACTGTATGCTGGATTAATATCCATCACTTGGAAAGTAATGGTAAATAGATGCGGCCCAATGTTGATGGGTAAGTCCACTTCTCCAATGACCTGTCTTCGAGAACCTTCAAAGGCTCTGACAACTAAGGCACTTGGTCTCATCTCGATTCCTTCCACCGGTATTTGACTCAATGTGCCCTTAGGCATCACATTGAGAGAAGAACCAGTATCCACTAGAACACGAGATAACAGGATGTCTGTGCAGGTTACAGATATGTGCAGTGCTTTATTGTGGACAGTTCCTTCAGGAGGTAGTTCCGATTCATTAAAACCCAAATATCGACTTGTAGTTATGTTGGCCACTACATCATCGAATTCGACGACAGATATATCTTGCATGACATGGGCGCTGTTCAAAACTTTCAACAGAGCTGATCTGTGCGCAGGCGAACTCATGAGTAAGGACAAAATTGAGATCCTCGAGGGAGTCTGACCCAGCTGATCCACAATCTTAAAGTCACTTTTCTTGATCAGCTTAAGGAACTCTTGATCATCAAGAGTCTCCTTTCCCTTTGAAACATTCTCAGACGAAATAATCGGTATTGGAATGGCAGTAGATGCCCCTTGTTGGACCACAGGGGTTGTGAATGCATGTGTCTCCTTAGGAGAAATAACAATTGGAATTTGCACGGGTTTCGTAGTGACCTTCGGGGCAAACACTCGTCCACTACGAGTCATACCTCCCCCAGCTGTAACATTTACGATCTTTGATTCAGCGAACCTTATCTCTTGATCTCCAGAAAACACAGAAGACCCATACTTCCACGGTACCTCCTTAGAATTCTGATACAAAAACGGCTTCGGCGGGCAAACAACGATGGGTTACATCTTCTTCTGTTTAGGGGATTCAGCTGGAACCTTCCTATAGACGATGGTGAATGGCTCAATGGAAGGAACCTCCTCAACATGTTTAGATCTGGCAAATTGCACTTCACCACGGTTCATCAGAAACTGGACATAACCCTTCAGCCTTCGACACTGGTTGGGATTATCATCACAAATCTGACACTTACCATGCAAACCTTTCAACAGCCCATGTTCGTTCAATTTCTTGAAAACCACAGCCATCGGAGTTTTTACCTCATCGACATCCATAATCAGTTCAGCCCTTGAATTATCCCCAATCATGTTAACTGTAGGTCCACCGTGATCCGACAACGGATTATTCTGAATGTTAGGTCCTTCCTCAGCGAAAGTCAGAACCTTCTTATCAATGAGTTCATGAAACTTAGTTTTGAAAACAAAGCAATCCTCGGTTGCATGTCCTATGTATCCGGCATGATAGGCACAAGATGTATTTGGGTTATGCTTCGGGCTAAATGGAGGAATCGCAGGTGCAATCTGTTTGGGGACAATTGCCCCTTGATGAACCAAGTAGGGAAACAATTCTGTGTATGACACCAGAATTCTATCAAAATTAGGACGCTTGCGGCTTCCTTGATTGTTGTTATTCTGACGGTTTTGATTCTGCTGATTTTTGTTGTTTTGTTGATTCTGTTGCTGATTCTGAGCATTCTGAACTGGTTATTGCGGATGATATTGATATGGAGGTTGTTGATACTGTGCAGCAGCAATGTACGGATATAGATAGTATGGCATAGGAGCCATGGGAGCTGGATACTGAGGAGAAACTTGAGCTGTAACAGCATTGGCTTCACCTTCCTTTTTCTTTGACTGACTATTCTGAGACTTCCGAGTGGCCGGCTGCTGGGAAGCAGCTCCAGGAATCTTTCCAGTTTTCAAACCATTCTTAATCCGTTCACTAATCGTCACCACATCAGCAAAGTTTGATGAAGAACTACCCATCATTTTCTCATAGTAAGATCCTTGCAATGTACCCATAAAGATGTCAACCAACTCATTATCAGAGAGAGCAGGTCGCACACGGGATACCATCTCACGCCATCTTTGTGCATACTCCTTGAATGTTTTAGATGAACGCTGGGACTGATTCTGCAACTGCAATCTGGTGGGCGCCAGATCAAGATTATATTTGTATTGTCTCACGAATGCTTCAGACAAATCCCTCCAAGTACGGATTTTGCTGCGCTTCAGGCCCATGTACCAATCCAACGAGGCTCCAGACAAGCTATCTTGAAAACAATGAACAAGCAATTCATCATTGTCGATATGGGATGTCATCTTCCTGCAGTACATAGTGATGTGACTACGCGGGCAGCTCAAACCTTCATACTTTGGTAAATCAGGTATCTTGAATTTCTACGGGAACACAACATTCGGAACCAAACACAAATCTTTGGCTTCCATGCCAAAAGAAGAGAACCCTTCGATAGCTCTGATACAGTCTTCTAACAACTTGTAGTCAACAGATCTATTCTGATTAGTGGGCCTGACAAGAATCTGAGGATTTGGCAGCTGAGAAGCAGCAGGAGCATTCACTTGTGGGTTAGCAAACTGAGAAGGATACACCAAACCTGGATTAACCATCTGACCAACATTCTGACCCATCGGTACACCATACAGATAATTCGAAGGAGGTACCCCAGCAGCTGAGGAAGATGCCCCAGGGTAGAACATCCCAGGATGAACATTCGGAACAGCAGTTTGAGCAACTTGGGACGGAACCGAAACATGAATAGGAGGAGCCCTATAAACATGCTCTTCATCATCAGGAGTTTCAGTGTCAACCAATCCGGCAGTTTGATGAGTTTGAGCCTGAAGATTCTCAGGATCATCATTCATCACTGGAGGCGGGACTGGAGTAGGCATGACCCATGGATAGGCAGCAGCATTCCCATTAGGCATGGGTACAACAAAAGGCTGATATGGCATGAAGGCACTACTTTTATTTGCAATCTGCGGAGTGTAATTTGGAGGCATGCCCCAAGGGAAACCAGCAGGCATCTGGTTCAAACTAGGCTGAACAGCAGGCTGATTCACAGGCTCAGCTGGCATGTCAACTCTAGCAGGAGAAGGAACAACGACAGCAGGAGTAGCCGTAACAACAGGAGGAACAGTTACAACAGGGGTGACAACAGTTGCATCAGTAGTGGTTGCAACAACAGTGGCAACAGCAGCAGCGTCCCTCTGAGCACGAAGGAGCTCCATAATGACATCCATGTTCGTCTGGAATTGATCCATCCAACCTTGGAATTGTGCCAGAGTTTCCTTGTACACAGCATTCTCAGCTTCAAAGTCAGCCATGATTCTGGATTTGCTTGAGCGAGTAAAATACCGATGTCGAGTCGTCGTCTTGCTACAAGGAATGCGAACAAGGATGAGCAATGGTTCCCGGATGAAGGACATGCATATGCAGGCATGAGTGAATGCAATTCATGCAAAAATAAAGTTTTAAAATGCTTATGCAAAAATTAATTTGACATGATGAGATGATATGCAACACCAGAATCAACAAGCCAGCATTGTCTGAATAGTCAAATCTGAACATCTGCAAAGGTAGTGCTGCGTTGGGGTGAGATCTGAAGCAATGAGAGAACAAATGTTGGAAGAGTCTTGGTTCCCTGCAGAAAAACCCAATATCCCCCTCACAGGTGTGATCTAGAAAGCGGGATTCTCAGTTTCGGATTCTCGATTTGAGAAGCAATAGTACATTCATCCCTCAGGGTACAATACTATCGCCAAACAAAGAGGCCATTCACTGAGTCCTCCAAAAAGGGTCATCCTATGGCAAGTTCCCAGCTTTGGGTCCTCGGATCAAGGAAGCGTAATGGGTTTGCCATTTATGGTCTTCCATTATCGTTCCTTGGGAGGAGTACCGCAACTGAGTCCTCGGGAATGGTCGCCAGAGTCGACAGTTTTCCAGGTTACATTCCATCGTCTGCCCCAAATGCGCAGGATAGAATATTACCAAAGAAAACCTCGTCTGGATGTGGAGTTTTCGTGTATACTAAGTCTGGCCAAATGCCACACAAGTCACACTACTTTCCACTCTAATCCGGGATGTATACTCAAGCCTGGGTATTGGGCTTATCTCTCAAGTAGCAACCCAACCCTCCAAAAGCAGAAAAATAGCAAATATCTAGAGTATGCAACATATGAATATTCAAAGCAGTAAATAAATGCAATAAATAAACATAAAGCTAAAGCGTAAATAAAGCTAGTAAAGCGCAGAAGATAAACATCCAAACAAGCAAGAAAAGCAAACGAAACTAGGCGAGACCCCTCAAGGGATGGACCAGCAGTAGGTCAATCTGTCCCCAGCAGAGTCGCCAGTTGAAGATGGCTGGAAATCTACCTGAGTGATTCGCACACTCAAAGATACAACAGAGTCGCCACCTAACTTTATTTAGTCCCAAAGGACAGGGAAAATATCGATAAAACCCGAGGGGAAGAGAAACGGGAATGGGGGGTCGGTTATGCGAAAGAAAGGTATTAGCACCTAAAGCATCCGTCGTACTCGACGGGAACCATTTCGCTTGCTTCTAGGCTTGGATGGGTGATCTATCTAAAGGCTTCTAGCTAAAAGGAAGGAGAGAGAGAGAGAGATAGAGAAAGGGGAAAAAGAAAAGAAAGAAAGAAGGTGCTCGCGGAGGAACAAAGTCCTCGTGCCTATGTACCCTCATAGTGCAATGAGGAAGTCAGAGCGCCGTAGTTCAGAAAACCAGGGGACGGAAAAGAAGGAAGAAAAGGAGGAAGACGGAAGAAAGGTGGAAGTGTGCTCCCCGAGATCATTACGATCTCATGCCTATGTATCATACATTCAAAAGAATGCAGAATCAGAGCTTCCGTAGTTCGGGGAACTGAACGGAAAAAAAGAAAAGGAAAAGAAAGAAACAAAGAAACGAAAGAAGTGGTGTCAAAACCAAGGATGGAAGAAAAACTCTACTGGGGAAGAACTCGCATCAAGAGTGTTTGCACAAAAGAATAGGAAAAGAGTGGTGTCAAAACTAAGAATGAAAGAAACTCCGCTGGGGATGGAAAAGAGAATTGGTCTCGAAACCAAGAAAGTAAGAGCAAAGGGAATGGGAAGGACTCCGCTGGGGATCCAAATAGAAGAATGGTGTAATAACCAAGAGAAAAAGGAGACTCAGTATATTAACTGGCTGGCAGTGGTTAACCGAAGAAAGGGAGCAGACTGCAACTCTGTGGAGATAGAGAAGTATTGGTTTTAACAGAGAAAACTGTGATTAACCAGAAAAACGGGTGTAGGACCGAATAAAGATCGTGACCCAAAGGGGTTCGGTAAACTGACTGAACAAATAGTACACAACCAAAGAAAGGGTATTTAAACCAAAGAAATGTTACTAACCCAAGGGTGCAAGTATTCAAACCAAGAGGAGGTTGCCAACTGCGGGGGATTCAGTGTTTACAGACGGACTAAGATTAACCGAAGGGAGCGAGTGATTAACCAAGAGAAGGTGATTAACTCGAATAGGGTTTAGTATTTTAACAGATAGACTGTGGTTAACTGAAGAGACGGGTGATTAACCAAGAGAAGGTGATTAACTTGAAAAGGGTTCAGTATTTTAACAGATAGACTGTGGTTAACTGACGGAGATTGCAAGCATTGGTGTTTTAATTGACAGGCAGTGGTTAACCAATCAAAGGGAGAGGAACCAAAGAAAAGGTTACGAACTCCTGGGGAAGTGTCGATTGTTTAACAAAAAGACTGTGTTCAATCGAAGCAAGGAATAGAAACTCTACAGGGGAATCTAAAAGCAATGATTGATTACAAGAGGAAAGGAGTGATGGAACAAATAGAGATTGCTGGCGCAAGAATAATGATCTCAACCAAGAAGGATGGTGATTGATCAAAATGAGCGATTGAAAGAGATAGGAGTGATCAAGGATCGATCTGACTGGGGAAGGAGCAACACTACAACTTGAGGATAGAGGTGACTATTCTCGAAAGAGATGGCCAAATGCCATTACCCAAGAAATAGTCAGAATGAGGGTAGGACAACCATCCTCATTCCTTCTCTAACGCTCAAAGTATAGTACAGAAATTGAAACGGACAGCGCAACAACTCCAATGTTGTACTGTGCTCCTGCGGAGAGAAACGGGTAGCATAACAGTGTCAACTTGTACAGTGCTCCGATGCAAGGCGCAGCGCGAAGCTCCAACTCCACGAGGGGAATGCGAGAAAAAGCTCTAAAGGAGGCCTAAAGAGAGGAAAAAGGGGAGATCGATTAATCGAAACAAAGTTTTGATCAATTAATCACGGGATAAACATGCTAACAACTTTCCAAATAGAATGAAAAGTCATTAAAGCAAAAAGGAGTGAATTATTGATTAAACAATATTAAGTTTATCCATGACAAATAAACTTAATACAAGATGAAATGGAAAGTGCAAAACTGTGCCAAATGATTATCAAAGTGTCACACAAAATCATGTATCATGTGAACAAAGATAGTGCAAGAATGATTATGTTCATACAATGCTAAGAACATGGAGCAAATGAATAATCGAAAACGTGCATCGAAAGTTTGTGAATATGCTTCAACCAGAAGTGAAATGTCATTAAAAACATCCATAAAATCAAGCATAATGATCAATGGAAATTAAAATGGAGAAAGCATGGCAAACACACTTGAAAATGCAAGAAAATGGAAATTCTGTTCAGTGTTAACCGGTTACTCACCATGCGTTAACCGGTTACTTGCTTGAAAATTGGCGTTTTTGGTGAAAATTGAACTGAGTAACCGGTTACTCACCATGTGTTAACCGGTTAACACTGAGAAAATTGTGAAAAAATAGAAAAAAATAGCATATGCAACAAGTGGTTTTCAACACATAATCACTTATACAAACTACCACATGCTAGGAACTGAGATTTTGCACGAAAATTGAGCTTGAAAACAACAAATAAACAGAGGTAAAATCAACTAATACAATTGGATCATGGATCAAACAAATGCAAAACCAAATCACACACAACAATTATCGACTACATTGCGAGCGATACGAAAATGTGCGAAACGGTAAAATAAGTTAGATCCATTAACCTACAAGCTAGAGATTTGGCTTGGTAAATGTTGCAAAGGATTATTGATGCAGTAAATCAAAGAAAACCAGAGGAATCTTCAATTTGTTGACGAACCGTATCGAAGTCGAGCAAAATGCGATAAAGATCCAAAACGCGAATTCGAACCGTTAGAAGTTGCAGCAACTACTCAAGATCAATCCAAAAGTTGAAATAACTCCAGAAATTCAAGTGTAATAGCAAGAATGATGAAGGTTAAGCTCAAGAAATAATCACTTTTGATGTAAAAGTGATTATTCTTCAAAGTAGAGATGAGCTTTGGTGAGGTTTTGGAAGAGAATTGAGATGAAGATGAAGATGTAGTAGAGAAATTCAGAGAGAATGTGGGAGAATTGAGAGTGAAATGGAGCAAAATGGTTGAAGGTCCTTGAAAATGAGTGAAGGTGAGTTTATATAGATTTTAGGTTTGGAGTGTGAGATGGTTTGGAATTTGGTTTGGAATTAGCTTTGGGTTTGGAACTAGGCTAGGAGTTAGTTAGACTTGACTCACCGAGTCAAGGCGGTTAACTCGGTTAGTTAGAACCAACTCGGTACCAATCCCAATGTGAGTTTCAAAATCCAAAGGTTGACATGTTGGTAAATTAAGTAACATGGTGCACTTAAATTAGAGTGATGCATTGGAATAAATGTACTTGGATTGAAATGAATAGTGTTGAAATATCTAGAGATGTCTAGAATGTTCCCCACACTGCTAGAATCAAGTTGAACTAAAGCCCAAAGTGAGTGCATGGATGCTGTCCCAAGATGCAGCAGAAATCACAAAATTGCACTAAGTAACCGGTTACTCACCATGGGTTAACCGGTTACTTCCGTCAAATTTTGCCCAAATTGCTCAGGAAATGATACTGGAGTCCCGGTTGTGGTTTTTCACCTCTTGTCTTGATGAATAAACATGGAAACCTTTATTTTGAGCTCGTTTTGATGAGGTGATGACCTTGTGAGGATATGATTAATCGGGCTTAAAAAACCTGAATATCCTGCAACAAGAAACACACGAAGAAAAGTGCGAATGCGTATGCTAGCGATGCGAATGCTTATGCTTATGCAAAAGGCTAAAGACGGAGGTCAAATTTCGGGTTACGACAGGTGCGGCGGTATTTGGAAGAAGGGTGCTGAGTGAAGTACTTGGTTTTTAGGTCAACAAATAGAAGGAGGTGGATTGGGCCTTTCCTCCATAGAAATTCTATCTGCACCACCAATTTTACATTCACACCCTCCTGACATCTTGGGATTAAAGCCATTGGGCCTAACATGTCAAGCCACACACCTCAATTTCAATTCTGCACCCTCTCTGCATATGTATGCTCGTGGATTGAGTTTAACTTTGTTTTGGGCCTATGATTTTGCTAATTACAGCCTGTTTCTTTTCTGCACGTCATGGTTAATTAACTTTGCTAATTGATGATTAGGAAATTTGTTAATTTTGATTTAGAAATTGTTAGTTGTGGTTAGGATTCTTTGTTAATTTTGTTTAACTTTGATCCTAATTGTGTTTAGATCTTAATTGCGATTGTTGATTTATCTTGGTTTTTGGATAGTAATTAGGAGTTAATTATGATTCTTAGTTTGTAATTGTTGTTTAAGTTTCAATCTCAAATAGATTTTGAATTTTGATTGATTTTTAATTTTAGATTTTAATCTTAACCCGAATTGATTTTGTATTAGGAACAATCTTTAATATGGTTAGTTTTTGACTAATTGTTGTTTACCTTTTATTCTTGATTTCACTTACTTCTTATTGACAAGCTCCATTAGAATTTTGACTAACTTTTTGAGTTTGTTTTGTAGTGATTCTCATTTGTTTTGATAAGTGGCTTAAATCTAGAAGTTGTTGTAACATACATTGCTGTAACGGACAAAATGTGCTGTAAAATGTTGATATTCTTCCTGGTTCCATACACACCTGTCCTGTTCTGGAAATAGTAGCTGTTATAGCTTGTTTTTACTTGTTGCTGTTTTTTACAGCAATGCAGGTGCTGGAGCGCTGTTGTTGCTGCTGTTTATGATTTATTGCCTTGTTTTATTATTTTTTGAAGAGCACTTGGTTCCATGTCTTTCACTGACCCTTTCCGCTTTCTAACACTCTTGCTTATTAATGCTAGATTGCGAGAAGTGTGTCGGTTTGCTAATACTTTGCTTACGTTGCTACGGATTGATATCCGTTCGGTATTATTTCTCTTCCCTTTTACTAATTCCGTATTTTTCCTTTTTATGCCATGAGAACTAGGATTCGGAGTCCGTGCCACTTGGCCGGCAATGCTGGAAGTCCTCAAAGGAGGCTCTGTTTGTGATTGTTTAATATTGTGCCTAAGACCTCCAAAGAGGCACCCCATTCCTATATCCCCTTGTAAGACCTCAAAGGAGGCATCTGACGGAATGAGAGTCCGCAATCGACTCCCACCATTTCTAGTCCCAGGTCGTTCTTAGCTCGCATTTCATGTTGATGCTTTGAGCATAACTCACTCTTGTTATCGAGTCCGTCAAGTGGAAGAAGGGTTTAGCAATCAAACCCCCACACCTTGTCTATAGCTCGCATTAACCAATGCTGATGCTTATGTGATCTGATTCACATCTTCCCCTTTCTTACTCTGCTCTCCATGGTTTTCGATACCATTGGATGAGTACCATTATTTCCCATAGCTAGCTTGTTTGCCTCGGTTGATATGACCCCTTGGCTAAAGCTCCCCCTTTCTTACTTTAATTGTGTGACATTGTTGTTGACCAACACTGTTTATTCTTTTGTTTGCTTTCAGTTTATTTTGTGATTGATTTATCCTGTGTTTACTTGTCTGATGACATGATCCCCTTAGGATTCCTAGCTCCACTAAATTTTTGATTAAGTTGGAGGTAGGAGAGACATTAGGATAGCAATCCATGCATGACAACATTAGGTAGACTTCCCTCTTGATCCTGACCTTAGGGCCACCTTTGCATGATAATATTAGGAACAAATTAGATTCCCTTAGTGTTTTCTTTTCAACTTGGGTCTTCTCTTCTCATCTCATAATCTTTATAAAACACTTAATAAAGGATTAACAGGTATTGCGCACGAGCCTTATATGTGGGAAATGAGATAGTGGGGGATCTTCCTTCACTTTATTAGGATGTTTAGTATGCGTCCCGTCTTGGGTCGATACGCAAGACATTCGATCCTATGTTATGGACTTGGGTGCAATGCAAGTTACAAACAACTTCAAAAAACACTTATGTCTAAAAAACATAAAACAAACTCAAACCTTTTTTATCCTTCGGGATCGTTAAGTGTCAAACCTCATTTTCAGAAAAGGGCACGTTACTTTCGTCTCGTCGCAAACAGGCATCGACCCTAACTGCCGGACGTGAATCTAACATCGCTCATAAAAAACACCAACTTCGTTAAGTCGAACTACGACTGCTCTGATTTCCTCTCTCTGGTTCAATTGAGGATATGTAGGCACGAGACGACGATGTCTTGGCTAGCAAACTCCCCCATAGTTCGTGTCCGAACTACGTTGACTCTGATTTTCTTGTTCCCGAGGGAATACGTAGGCCTAGGACTCCGAGGACGTCCTATCGAGTCACTTCTTTTTCTTTTCTTCTTCGTTTCTCCGTCCTTTTCCGTTCTCATTCCTTCTCCTTTCCATTAGCAGTGGAGCTCCAGACGACGACACCCTTTGATCGAGACAACAAGCGTGGATCCCATCGAGTACGATGGACGCGTGGCGTGCTAACACCTTCCCTTCGCGTAACTGACTCCCTTACCCGTTTCTCTTGGTCGTGAGACCATGCTCTTTCCTTTCCCTCAGGTTTATGAAGTGTTTCCTTTCCCTCCCTTGGGATAAATACACATTGCTGGCGACTCTGTTTTCCATACCACTTTCGCGTTTGTACTTGGATGAAAATCCCGGGAGCGACAACTGGCGACTCTGGTTTCCTAAGCTAATCAATCCTAGCGCTTGTCTGTTTTTGTTTCATTGGGTGTTTTTTGTGGAGCTGTAGTGCTCTATTTTGCTATTTTACTATATTACTATTTACTGTATTACTGCTTTACTGTATATTGTTGTATTACTATTTTTACTGCATTTACTGCATTACATACCATTATTATGCTGGACTGTGCTGGTTTTTCTGTTTGTTGAGCAGGGTATTTTGAGAGATAAGCCCATTACATAGGCTTGAGTGTACACATAGGACTATAGTGGAAAGTAGTGTGGCCTATGTAGCGTCTTGGTACGTATGGTTTACACGAAATCCATAACCAGATGAGGTTTTCTTGGAAGATGCTCTGATTTACGCGTCTTGTGCATTTCAGGGTGTTAACCTAGAAAGCTGTCGACTCTGGTGACCATTCTCGAGGACTCAGTTGCGGCACTCCTCCCGAGTTATGATAATGGCAGACCAGAAATGGCTAACCCATTACACATTCTTGATCCGAGGACCCAATGCTGGGAACTTGCTATAGGATATCCTTTTTGAAAGAGAATTAGTGGAGGCACTCCTCGATTGGCGATAGTACTGTACCCCGAGGGATGAATGTACTATTGCTTCTCGACCTCAGTGCCAGAAGCCGGGGACCTTTCGTTTTGGAGAATCAGTTGAGGCCTCCTCGATTGATGATGATGCCAAACCAGAAGTGGTGAACGTATCATCATTTCTCGACCTGAGAGCCCAGGATACTGAGGATCCTAGTACCCACATGTGAGAATGGGCGGGTGTTTACAAGTTTGTAGGTAACCTTAACCTTCAACCTACTCGGTATTCTGGTTTTCCTATTAGTGTGGACTCATCAGCCTGGTATTATGGTATTCTGACATTCTGACCATCCAGGTATTCTGATTAGGTCGGTATTCTGCTTATGCCGATATTCTGGCATCCGGTATTCTGATTATGCCGATATTCTGGCATTATGGTACTCTGCTTATGCCAATATTCTGGCATTTTTTTATTCTGATTATTCGGATATTCTGGCATTTTTGTATTCTGATTATTTGGATATCCTGGTATTCCGATATTCTCTTCAGAGCAGACCTTTGAACTTATCCATTCAGCAGCACAACAGTATTGAGCATTGTGGAAAGCCTTGATCCCATGTCTGTTGCATCTGCATCATCATTTTCGCATACATGTTCTTGTATTTCCAAGGGATATTAACTTTGAGACTTGTTGCTGAGCATTTCCATCTATTTCTTATGGTTCGTATGTGAAACAAAATTTAAATCAAAGCATAATGATTCCTTGGAAATATTCGAACATGGCATTCTGCATTGCATTCCATACTCATATGCAGGGCAGGTGTTTGAGGTTGGCCTTTTGATCCCAATCGGGTTTTCTCCATGGTTGCAGATTCAATCTTTTTAAGTCGTGTCCTAATTGAGCAAAATCAGAAGAAAGTCATGGATCAGATGCAAGCCGAGTTGATTGAGATGCGGACTCGCATGGCTCAGTTTATGGAGTTAATGCAAGGTGTTGCTCAAGGTCAAGAGCAGTTAAGGACTCTGGTCCAGCCTCTGATTGCTAGAGTCAATGAGGATGTGGTTATGCATGGGGGTGTTCATACTGGTGCTATTCCTCCGGGGGGAGGTGTTAATGGTAATGGTGTCCATACTGGTCCTCCGGGCGGAGGTATTCATGTTCCTTCTGTTGTTATCCCTCCGGGCGAAGGAGAGAATTTCGTGATTCCTTCTATAGTAGGGGGAGGAAACAGTATCTGTGTAGTACATGACCGTCGCCATGGTGATCAACAGGATGATGTGTTTTCTCTTCCAGGTGGGGATGCTGACCCTCGACTGGATAATGGTCAAAGAATTAGGATGATTGAAGAGCAGTTGAAAGGGGTTGTGAATCAGAATTCCTTGGGTATGGATTTGGAAGATTTGGGACTGGTCCCTGGTGTCAAGATTCCGCACAAGTTTCAGGCGCCTACTTTCGAGAAATATAATGGTGTTACTTGCCCAAAGACTCATGTTCGGGCCTATGCGAGGAAAATGGCTGCATATTCTAAGGACAAAAAGTTAATGATGCATTTCTTCCAAGATAGCTTGACTGGGGCATCTTTGGAATGGTACATGTAGTTAGAGAGATCCCATGTTCGAAATTGGAGGGAGTTGATGAAAGCTTTTGTTAAGCACTATCAGTACAATACTGATATGGCTCTAAATAGGACACAGTTGCAAAACTTGTCACAGAAGAATAATGAAGGCTTTAAGGAGTACGCCCAGAGGTGGCGGGAATTGGCAGCAAGGGTACAGCCTCCCATGTTAGAGCAAGAGATGATAAGTATGTTTATGGCTACCCTACAAGGTCATTATTATGAAAAGCTGGTACCTTGTATGCCTGGATAGTTTGCCGACTTGATCTTAGTGGGAGAAATGGTCGAAAGCGGTATCAAAATGGGAAAGATTCAAGTTACTCCCGGTTATTCTGAAAATGCGAAGAAACGTTACAGGGGGGAAGAAGGAGAGACTAATGTCTTTCAGTACCAACAACCTTATGCTCATCAACACCAGAAGTATCAGCGTCAGAATCAGCATAGGCCTCGCAACAACTTGGAAAGAAGGAATGCTCATCTTCATCCAGTTCCCATGTCGTACAGTTAACTCTTGCCACACCTGGTTCAAAATTCATTGGTGGAGCCCAAGACTTTGAAGCCTGTTCCAGAACCATACCCTCCGGGGTAGAATCCCCATGTGCAATGTGGATATCATGGAGGGTCTAAGGGGCACTCAACTGAAGATTACAAATCCTTCCAGGCCAAAGTGCAACAATTGATTGACAAAGGGTAAATATCCTTTCCAGAAGGAGACTTGGTTGTGCATGTCGACCTCTCATCTGTTTGAAGACTTCAAGGGTCATCTCCTAAAGCCAGTAGTCCAGGCGGAGTCAAGTCCCCTCAACAATGGAAATCTTTAGATTCTTTACTGCATTTCCATATGTAGCTTTCATTTGTTGTTTAAACAGTGTTTGCATGAAAAAACTTGTTTGTATTTTGAATGTTGATTTTAATGCAATGAATGTATTATTCCTGAAGTACTTTTATTTTACGCACTCATATCATGTTTATATGCACTGTAATACCAACTTTCTTGTCTAAAACTCTTGAGGGAGGATGATGAGATGAAAACGTAAAATCTTTGGTTGTGTGCTTTTGGATAAAACCCTGTTGAGGATGTACAGGCATTGTTTTAAATCTCTAAACACTAGAGATATAAGGGAGATAGACCCTCGTTAACCCCTTTAAGCCTTGAAGTAGGAGTTTCTTTTGTACGAAAAAACCCTCACACTTAACCCAGGGGCAGGGTAGGCGTCAGTTAGTTTGGCCGAGTGCTCAAATTTTAAAACGAGTGTGCATTTGAGGATCCATCACCTTCTATTACACCGTCAAGAGGTCAAGAGAGGTGAAACCATAATGGTTATCCATCAACAATCAAGGAGTGAGGCAGTCACAACCCTTTCAACAAAGTCAAGACAAGCCAGTGTCACACGATTTGTTCAGAAAAAAAGAGAATAGAAAAAAGGAAAAAAGGAAAAAGCCCACTAAGTCGAAACTTGAAAACAAGTGACTTAGGCAAAAGTTAAGGCATCCCGCTGGATTCAAAACTGAAAAACTCAAAAGAGCCAGTCCAGGCAAAATCAGGGATCAAAAGAATGAAAAGCGAAAAGCGGAAAAGGATTACAAAAGAAAAATCCTCAAATAAGAACAAAGTCGTGTGGCTACAAACACAAAAGACAAAAGGGGTGACTGTTGCTCCAAAACCTCATCAGGTCTCAAACCATCAATTGCATGGGTTCCTTAAAGATCACAAAACCTTTTGAGAGATGAGCGCTTGTGTTCGATTAGCTAAACGTAGGACTGGAGAACATCACGAAGAGTGGGTGGGCACCAATAAACTTTGAGCCTTAAATCCTTTTTTTTCTCAAAATCGTGAACCAGGCCACGATACAACCCTCAAAAGCCCTAATTGAAATAGGGTTTATTCCGAAGGCGTACTTTAACGAGATAGCGTTCCTGACTCCCATGGGTTGTGCTAATAAGATTTTTGTTCGTATTACATGTGCGTATTGTTTTCCATTCAAAAATAAATGTCGCATCCCAGCTAGTGATTTGTCCACGAGGCTTGGCAATGCATTTTCAATAAAACTTCAGGTTAACAAGAGTGTTGCATTAGAATTGTCATTCTCATATTAAACATTTTCTGCTCGCATGTGTTTGACATCAAAGAAGCTTACATGATGAACATCAGTTGAGAAGCTCGATCACGCCAGGTTGAGATGGTGAAAACTCTGAAGGACAGTCAGGTCAAGGGGTATGTGGCCAAGAGACGATGCGCAGCCTGGGGGTTCCCGATAAATGGCGATAAGAGGCAGCCAATATGGAACAATCACAGTGAAAACTCTCCCTAAAGCAGCCAAACTGGGCAATTATGTCGAGATTCAATAAATCTCTCCATAAACATTTAATATGGGGCAATCAGGTCGATTTGACAAATCTCTGTAAGATCAGTCAGGGGCAAGGTTTCTTTAAGACTCGGGGCAGGCCACCCCTATAGCGTGAGAAGTTGTCCACTCCTGAAGACGGTTAATTGAAAGCACCTCTTCAAAGTTCAGAATACTGGGGTAGAGTATTTTCAAGTCATTACAAATCCTTTCGAGGTAATTTACTTCATGGGTTATGCAGTCTGGGGCAGTTATGTCGAGATCTAATAAATCTCTCCAAGAGTTTGAAGACCCTAGGGCAGTGTGAATGCCCGGTCTTCTATAAAATCCTCTTGAGATGATTTCTTCCTTTAGACCTGGTGTTCTGGGGCAAATGGAGAGTTCAAAAGGCCGTTTATGAACATAGAGACGGTTCAGTTTACCATATGGCTGCAGGGTAACAAATTTGTTTTCCTCAGTAGAGTTTCTCTCCCCAGCACTGAAAGTTCATCATCATCAATAGAGATTACTCTCCCCAGCAAGAGTATAGAGGATTGTGTTCCCTAGCCGAAGTCATGGTTGGTTGCTTATTCCCCAGCAAGCAGTCAGAAGTGGATTGCTCAAAGGTGGATATTGTTGTATCTCCAGCAGGAGATGTGTTGGATGTCTTTGAAAAGACTTTATTTTCCCCACAGAGCCTGGTACTCACTTTCCTCAGCAGGTCAGGAAGTGTATTTCCGTCAGCAACAGCATGCTCTAATCCCCAGCAGGGTAAAAAAATTGTTCTCCCCAGTCAGAGTACAAGAGATTGATCCTCAGCCATCATCTAAAGTTGGTTGCTTTAGGATGGATGTTGTTTTGTTACCACAGGAGAGTTATGGAACATATTCCCAAGACAAAGATGTTGTCTTCCCCGCAGAGTATGGGTGTCTATTCCCCTCGGCCAGTAAGGAAACATGTTTTCATCAGCAACAGCAGGATAAGGGTGAAGTCATTTCCCCAACAGCGGGTTCAGCCCAATGGTGTCCCCAGCGGGTCTAGTATTGGTGATTTGTCTCCCCAAGCCGAGTTTGGTGGTAATCCTCGCAGCGGTTTGTTCAACGATGGTTGATATCCCCAGCAGGTTTTAATTCCAAGTGATATTTGGCACTCTTCTAATTCAGGTATTGGTTTCCTTTTTCAAAAAGTTATATATAATCCCCAACAGAGTGGATTTTCTTTTGGGATTTCATCTCCAGCAGAAGTGGTTGATCAAAGGAGTTGTTCAAAGTGATCCTTCCCAGCAGAGTTCTTGGACTCAAGGGACAATTTATTTTGTCATCCCCAGTGGAGCTGCCTTCGTTTTCAGCATTTATTTTACTGAGGAGCCTCCTTGCATCTTGCATATAGTGATCATCATTACATTGCATCCTCAAAACGCGTAGCATTTCCATTTCGTATGGAGCATTACGCCATAGAAAAATTCAAACATATGCATTCGAAGCATAAGCCAAGTTTGATACTTTCTTTGTCAGCTCTATTTCTCAGCAGAGATGGCATAATTCTGGATATTTTTTTTGTCAGTTCTCTTTCTTAGCAGAGATGGCATAATTCCGGGTATTTTGTTTGCCAGTTCTCTTCCTCAGCAGAGATGGCATAGTTCAGGAGATTTTGGTTGCCAGTTCTCTTTCTCAGCAAAGATGGCATAACTCATGGTATTTTGTTTGCCAGTTCTATTTCTCAGCAGAGATGGTATAGTTCAGGAGATTTTGTTTGCCAGTTCTCTTTCTCAGCAGAGATGGCATAGTTTAGGAGATTTTGTTTGCCAGTTCTCTTCCTCAGCAGAGATGGCATAGTTCAGTAGATTTTGGTTGCCAATTCTCTTTCTCAGCAGAGATGGCATAACTCGTGGTATTTTCTTTGTTAGTTCTCTTTCTCAGCAGAGATGACATAACTCTGGAGATTTTGGTTCATCCTAGGTGAGATCGCCGAGGAATGTGTTCATCCTACCTGTGCTCCCCGGCAGAGTCTTTTATTTAGACTTTTCCTTTCCCCAGCAGAATCGTCTTATCTGTGGGTTGTAAGTCCGTTGATTTTACCTCTCACCCTTTCGGTTTACGACCGTATCTTTTCTAGGAGTTTGCCTTTGATTGGCCAATCTATTTCGTGAAATCCAGTTCTCGTCTGGCTTATTTGGTGAAATTCAGTTCTCGTCTGGTAGTCAGTTCTCGTCTAACTTATTTCGTGAAAGCCAGTTCTCGTCTGGTAGTCAGTTCTCGTCTGACTTATTTGGTGAAATCTAGTTCTCGTCTGGTAGTCAGTTCTCGTCTGACTTATTTGGTTAAATCCAGTTCTCGTCTAGTAGTCAGTTCTCGTCTGACTTATTTGGTGAAATCCAGTTCTCGCCTGGTAGTCAGTTCTTGTCTGACTTATTTCGTGAAACCCAGTTCTCTTCCTCAGCAGAGATGGCATAACTCAGAAGAGTTTGTTTCACTTTATCCCCAGCGAAGTCCACATTCAGCTTGATCTTCCTTTTCGAGTTCGTCTTCGGCCTTCCTCATTTTATTTTGTTGGGTAGCCCGCCTTCGGCTGGCAATCACTCCATTTCATTATCCCCACAGTTGGCAAATTTTGGGGTTCTTTTGGTATTCAATCTCCGTGTATCCTTGAATGTCTGAAAGTCGTTGCTATCATACCTTCAGATCCAAGTTGATTGAATAGGGGCAGCTGTAGCACCTCAAAATTTTCCCTACCTTTTTTTGGCTTGTGTTTCGCATTCATCTGCATATCCATTAGGTCATAACTCATTCATTCATTTGCATTGGGCTCCTGAGGCATGGGATCATGGTTTCTTATCTTCTGTGTGAATGGGTTGATATTCATCAATTGAAGATGGTGGTTAGGGTTCATGGCAAAGGCATATTGACATGAGATTCAGTTGTGGATGCATATTGTGGTCAAGATAACGTTATTCTCTCGGTTGCTTATTGTTCATTGCTTGAAATTAGGGGAAATTGAAGTCGATTGGGGTTGGGAATTCATTAAGCATTTGAGTTTTGATTTGGATATGAATTTTGACTGGTCAAGAGTTTTAAGCATACAGGGTGTGAAGAAGGTTCATGTGGATTATTTGGAATTCATCCATTTAAAGTCCATTTTATTATATATCCATAAACATCCATTTCCATGTCTTTTATCCATTTCAATTCATTGCACATTTTATCCACTTTAAACTACTTTCAAAACCATTTTTCTAAACCCATCAAATTATCCAAACGTTTCCATATCCAGCCCATTTGGCCATTTTCATTCGACTCCATTATCTTAGCCAATGTCCTACCCAAATTTTAATCCACATTTCACTTTAAAACTCACTTGCTCATTTTGACTATAACCATTTTTGTATCTACTTCCGAAGGCCAAACCTTTCTTAAAGTGATGATATGGTAAACAAATTCATCCAATGTTAATGTGCAATTTTTTTTTGACACATAGAGTCGTAGTAATCCTAGAACTACTGTCGGCAAAATAAAGGGAGGAAATAATCCAAAGGAAGCTTGAGAGCGAGCTGGGAACAGTGAGTCTTTGGTGAGTAAGATTGAAGAGAAGCAAAGGGTGGTTGGGATATATGGTGTGGTAATTTGAACATGTCGATAATGAACAAAAGCGTTGTCAAGGGCTTGCTAATATACTATGTTTAGCATATGAAAATTCAAAATGGATTGTTCCACGCCTATTATTTCTTGATATCTATTTCATTTGTGAAGATAAATCCATCTGGACCTGGCAAAGCGGAGCCAAAATAAATGTCATAGGGTCTCTGATTCTGCTGACAATATTTCGGTTAAACAGTGAATACATAAAACCTGTTATCACCAGTATAACATCCATGGACACGACCCATGTTCTTGAAGTGGTGAAAAATGCTAGAGGATCACACGTTATTGATGTTTTTGAGTTCAGGTGCTTTTACCATTGAATAGTGCTTCACTGCTTGTAATTTATCTCTAAGAGAGACTATAGTGTCTGAACTATTGGCTGTGCAAAGTGAGCTTTCCAAGCCAAAGCAGGGCTCTTACCTATTGAGGGGATTAGAGGTTGATGGATTTGCTGCAAGTCCAGATCATTGGAAGTCAAAATAAGTATCAAAAGAGTCTACTTATATAGATTTTTATGCTACATTTGGCTCCGGCGATACAAGACCAGCCAAAAAGGATGGTTTTCTTGTTGATGCTTCAAATAATAAATCTAATCCAAATAATCAAAAATACAGAGAAAACGTAGGGCCTGCAGCGGGATTCTATCATTTCACAGCAGATGGAAAGTATATAACAGAAAAGCATCTCAATAAAAAGGGGTTGAGAAAAAGAAATTCCAGACCAGAAAATCCAACCACCCCTAACTGATTTTTTCTCCTTCTAACTAACTGTCATCGCAACAGAAAACTAACAATCTCAATCCCCTGATTCAAGCTCCACCGTACCATCTTCAAAGATCTTCCTCAATCCGCTGCCGAAATCATCTTCCGATCACCACCGTCATTACATCTCTGCACAATCTTCAATCACCTTCAATCTTGGCATCATCATCAACCTTCGACGCTCTTCATCAGTCGCAAATTTCGTTCATCGGCGCTTGAAACCGTTAACCACTTCATTAATTCTCTAATCAATTCATCAATATCAACAACCTGCAAATTGAATCAAGAACAAGCAGCTGCAAGTTCAATTCAGCGAATTCGTATCCCAATCGTAACACCGATAACAACCGAGTACAGTATCAGAAAAGAAGAGGAAAAGATAATTCACATCAACAACTACCGATCGCGATTGCAATACTCACAAGAACACGCACACGCCTTCAACATTTTCAATGTATCTTCATCGGTTCAAGCCTTCACGAATTCATCAATCTTCGTCGATTCTTCATCGATCATCATCTCCGATTCATCAACTCTACACCAACATCAACGCAACAGATTGAACACAGAGGAACCGTGAGTGAAGAAGAAGCGAGCGAAAAAGCGAACTTACTGACGAGAGATTGCTCACAAATCCATACGTCAACCATCGTCATCTTCTCCATCGCGTACGAACTTCTGTCTCGAAGGTACACCGAAATTCTTCAGTTCAATTAGCATTCACGAGGATTTAATTTAACAAATCATGTTAGGGTTCTTGAAGGGGGTTGATTAAGTTTTGGTGTTAGAGTAGGTTTTGAGTTGAATTGATGATGAAATCGGGATAGGGGAAGAGTAGAGAAAAATGTGGTGATAGTGTTTCTTGTGAGCGGAGAGAGGCCGAGTGTTTGTTTGCGGCGGAACAGTGAGTTGTGTTGCGAGGGAGGAGGCCATGGATGGAGGTTCTACGAAGAAGAAGAGAGGATGACGCAGGGTATGGTGCGGCTGCATTTGGAAGAAGGGTGCTGAGTGGAGTACTTGGTTTTTAGGTCAACAAATAGAAGGAGGTGGATTGGGCCTTTCCTCCATAGAAATTCTATCCGCACCACTAATTTTACATTCACAACCTCCTGGCATCTTGGGATTAAAGCCATTGGGCCTAACATGTCAAGCCACACACCTTAATTTCAATTCTGCACCCTCTCTGCATATGGATGCTCGTGGATTGAGTTTAACTTTGTTTTGGGCCTATGATTTTGCTAATTACAGCCTGTTTCTTTTCTGCACGTCATGGTTAATTAACTTTGCTAATTGATGATTAGGAAATTTGTTAATTTTGATTTAGAAATTGTTAGTTGTGGTTAGGATTCTTTGTTAATTTTGGTTAACTTTGATCCTAGTTGTGTTTAGATCTTAATTGCGATTGTTGATTCATCTTAGTTTTTGGATAGTAATTAGGAGTTAATTCTGATTCTTAGTTTGTAATTGTTGTTTAAGTTTGAATCTCGAATAGATTTTGAATTTTGATTGATTTTTAATTTTAGATTTTAATCTTAACCCGAATTGATTTTGTATTAGGAACAATCTTTTATAAGGTTAGTTTTTGACTAATCGTTGTTTACCTTTTAGTATTGATTTCACTTACTTCTTATTGACAAGCTCCATTTGAATTTTGACTAACTTTTTGAGTTTGTTTTGTAGTGATTCTCACTTATTTTGATAAGTGGCTTAAATGTAGAAGTTGGTGTAACATACACTGCTGTAACGGAAAAAATATGCTGTAAAATGTTGATATTCTGTCTGGTTGTATACACACCTGTCCTGTTCTGGAAATAGTAGCTGTTATAGACTTTTTTTACTTGTTGCTGTTTTTTACAGCAATGCAGGTGCTGGAGCGCTGTTGTTACTGCTATTTATGATTTATTGCCTTGTTTTATTATTTTTTGAAGAGCACTTGGTTCCATGTCTTTCACGGACCCTTTTCGCTTTCTAACACTCTTGCTTATTTATGCTAGATTGCGAGAAGTGTGTCGGTTTGCTAATACTTTGCCTACGTTGCTAGGGATTGATATCCGTTCGGTATTATTTCTCTTCCCTTTTACTAATTCCGCATTTTTCCTTTTTATGCCATGAGAAGTATGATTGGGAGTCCGTGCCAGTTGGCCGGCAATGCTGGAAGTCCTCAAAGGAGGCTCTGTTTGTGATTGTTTAATATTTTGCCTAAGACCTCCAAAGAGGCATCCCATTCCCGTATCCCCTTGTAAGACCTCAAAGGAGGCATCAGGCGGAATGAGAGTCCGCAATCGACTCCCGCCATTTTTATTCCCAGGTCGTTCTTAGCTCGCATTTCATGTTGATGCTTTGAGCATAACTCACTCTTGTTATCGAGTCCGTCAAGTGGAAGAAGGGTTTAGCAATCAAACCCCCACACCTTGTCTATAGCTCGCATTGACCAATGCTGATGCTTATGTGATCTGATTCACATCTTCCCCTTCCTTACTCTGCTCTCCATGGTTTTCGATACCATTGGATGAGTACCATTATTTCTCACAGCTAGCTTGTTTGCCTCGGTTGATATGACCCCTTGTCTAAAGCTCCCCCTTTCTTACTTTAATTGTGTGACATTGTTGTTGACCAACACTGTTTATTCTTTCGTTTGCTTTCAGTTCATTTTGTGATTGATTTATCCTGTGTTTACTTGTCTGATGACATGATCCCCTTAGGATTCCTAGCTCCACTAAATTTTTGATTAAGTCAGAGGTAGGAGAGACATTAGGATAATAATCCATGCATGACAACATTAGGTAGACTTCCCTCTTGATCCTGACCTTAGGGCTACCTTTGCATGATAACATTAGGAACAAATTAGATTCCCTTAGTGTTTTCTTTTCAACTTGGGTCTTCTCTTCTCATGTCATAATCTTTATATAACACTTAATAAAGGATTAACAGGTATTGCGCATGAGCCTTATATATGGGAAATGAGATAGTGGGGGATCTTCCTTCACTTTCTTAGGATGTTTAGCATGCGTCCCGTCTTGGGTCGATACGCGAGACATTCGATCCTATGTTATGGACTTGGGTGCAATGCAAGTTACAAACAACTTCAAAAAACACTTCGGTCTAAAAAACATAAAACAAACTCAAACCTTTTTTGTCCTTCGGGATCGTTAAGTGTCAAAAGTCATTTTCAGAAAAGGGCACATTACTTCCGTCTCGTCGCAAACAGGCATCGACCCTAACTGCCGGACGCGAATCAAACGTCGCTCATAAAAAACACCGACTTCGTTAAGTCGAACTATGACTGCTCTTATTTCCTCTCTCTGTTTCGATTGAGGATACGTAGGCACGAGACGACGATGTCTTGGCGAGCAAACTCCCCCCATAGTTCGTGTCCAAACTACGTTGACTCTGATTTTCCTGTTCCCGAGGGAATACGTAGGCCTAGGACTCTGAGGACGTCCTATTGAGTCACTTCTTTTTCTTTTCTTCTTCGTTTCTCCGTCCTTTTCCGTTCTAGTTCCTTCTCCTTTCCAGTAGCAGTGGAGCTCCAGACGACGACACCCTTTGATCGAGACAACAAGCGTGGATCCCATCGAGTACGATGGACGCGTGGGGTGCTAACACCTTCCATTCGCGTAACTGACTCCCTTACCCGTTTCTCTTGGTCGTGAGACCATGCTCTTTCATTTCCCTCAGGTTTATGTAGTGTTTTCTTTCCCTCCCTTGGGATAAATACACATTGCTGGCGACTCTGTTTCCGCGCCACTTTCGCGTTTGTACTTGGATGAAAATCCCGGGAGCGACAATAATCATCAATATAGGTCATGGTAATTCATCAAAATAGTTAGGTATCATCATCTATATAATTCATGTTCATTCACATCATCATTTAATCATTAAACATCTTGTATAAACATCTCATAATCATCAATATAATCATGGTAATTCATCATAATAATCACAACTCAAAACATCAAGACAACACAAGAATCATAAAACAAATTCATTGTTTCAACGCACAACACATAGCACATACACGAAAAACCCGACTACTGTATTGAATAGTTGAAATTCTGGCATTAGAAGTAATTTTATCAAAATTGTTTGAAATCAGCTTTCCAACGACTCGAATGACGAGTGAAACAGACATACGGATTAAAAGTTATGAATTTCTGAAGTTTAGAAAAATTATGTAAGTAACAGTAGCAAACAACACTATCATGTTCACTGCGAGTCGCTACTGCTCGCTATGTAAAATTTCGCTACACGAACTCTCCTGGACAGCAAACCAGAAAAATGCGATTTCTGCAGTTTGGAGGCCTTCCGGACCTCCGAATTCGATTTCGTAAAAAGTCTCAATTCCAGAATTTGAAATACTACCATTATATAACAATTAAAATAGCCTACAACACCTTTTTAAAGATCCTAACATCATACATAGACCACAATTTAACCAGTCAATTTATGCATTTTTCCTCTTATCAAAACTTCCGACACACAAGAACCCCAATCCCTAAATACCTTCATAACTTCCTCAAATCCCTTTCCATATAAGGTCAGAACAACATCAACAGGGAGATTAGCCTCGAAGTCCTAATTTTATCCGATTCAATCCAATCCTTCATATTCATCATCAATCAACAAAAACAACACCTAAATCATCAATTTACTCATAAACCCACAAACCCACATAAACCTCAAAAATCCGCTTTAAATACATCGAATTCCTATATTGAAAACAATGAAAGGCAATACTCCCCATACCTTAGATTGTCGATTCCAAGCTTTCTTTCTTTAGTTCTTGGAAACCTTCTTAAATCCTAGGCTTTTCCCTCTTTCCTCAGAGCTCTGGCCTTTTCCTTTCTTTTCACGGTCTAACAAAATGAATCATATTCCTCTAAAATTCTCCTTTTTGTTAAACCTAACCTTTGGGCTTCTAAAATGGGCTTTCCCAATATTACCCTCACTAACTCCTCCTTAAAAGTCCAATTTCCCTTAATCCTTCAAATATTATTTAAATAAATAATAATACAATATATTCTATATTATATACTATTATTTAAATAAATAGCCAAAACTTCCACAAAATACCGACGTCAACGCAAACCACCAAAATTCACTAAAAATCATGAATATTAATTTAAATAAACTAAATAAATATTCTTACAAAATTTGGGGTGTTACATTTAAGGCCATCAACTAACATTACATCAAAGATAGTAGTAGATGATGGATTACCTACACTACCTTTTCCAAGTATAGAACCTTTGTTATTATCTCCATACGTGACGAACCCCTTTCTCTTTGGCACGAAGTCAATGAAGAGGGATATGTTGTAACACCCCAAATTTTTAAGAATATTTATTTAATTTATTTAAGTATAATATTCGTGAATTTTAGTGAATTTTGGTGGTTTGCTTTTACGTCGGTATTTTGTGGAAGTTTTGGCTATTTATTTAAATAATAGTATATAATATGGAATATATTAGTATTATTATTAATTTAAATAATATTAGAATGATTAAGGGTAAATTGGACTTTTAAGGAGGAGTTAGTGAGGGTAATATTAGGAAAGCCCATTTTAGAAGCCCGAGGGTTAGGTTTAACAAAAAGGAGAATTTGAAAGGAATAGGATTCATTTTGTTAGACCGTGAAAAGAAGGAAACGGCCAGAGCTCTGAGGAAAGGGGGAAAAACTTAGGATTCAAGAAGGTTTCCAAGAACTCAAGAAAAGAAAGCTTGGAATCAACAATCTAAGGTATGGGGAGTATTGCCTTTCATTGTTTTCAATATAGGAATTCGATGTGTTTAAAGCTGATTTTTGAGGTTTATGTGGGTTTGTGGGTTTATGAGTAAATTGATGATTTAGGTGTTGTTTTTGTGGATTGATGATGAATACGAAGGGTTAGATTGAATCGGATAAAAGCAAGCCTTCGAGGCTAATCTCTCTGTTGATGTTGTTTTGACCTCGTAGGAACAAGGGATTTATGGAAGTTATGAAAGTAATTGGGTTTGTGAAGGTTTATGTGAAATTGAAGCTTAGGATAGTGTAATAAATCTGCCTAATAGTCGTAGGTTTTGTGTCCTTGTTGCCTTACTGCCTTAGGGATTGTCATACCCCAAATTTTGACCACTAAGATTCCCAATCATTGTGCAAATCATCATCACAATATGGATGGACCATCATACCTCATTAGTCTCCCCAAAGATGGGTGAGCATCCTCTACAATCAAACTTAGGGTTTCAAACCCTCTCAGAGCTCTTAGACAAATGATCAATCAAGGAATGACATGATCTTCAACTTGTCTAACCTCTCAAACATCCACAATGGATCAAGAGGACTTCCACATCATGGATCAAGCACAATGTTGCAGCATTCCAAGTGGATTAAGCCTCAAGATCGCCAGTGTCACCAAATTAGTGTTTTGGTCGACTGGGGCCTCCAAATGGAAATTTTCCTCTGGGCATGAGCCAAAGGCTTCAAAGCATAACCTAAGATGCTCCAAGGGACATCATGAACCCAATCATCAAGTCAATTTTGCCTCAGGGGATGCATTCATAAAAAATAAGGAATTAGGGTTTCTTGACCTAATTCACCCCTAAGTTGACTTTTGGGACAAGACATGAGCCAAGACCTCAAGAGAAGATTTGAGGGTCTCTAACACACTACATTGATACATTTGCAACAATGGATTGATCCAAGAAGCTTGATCAACAAGTTTCAAATTCATCAGAACCATAATTAGGGTTTCGCGGGAAAAGTCAACTGTCCCTTTGACATTTGACCCAGGCATGCTCCCAAACCTTGGGACATAATTCAATACACCCTATAACACCTATGAGATCAATCCATCAAGTTTGATTTAGGTCAAGGACTTGATTTCATAGAGTATCGCACAGTTTGGAGTTCATCTGACAAAAAGTTAACTGTGCACAAAAGTCAACTTTGACTTTTTGTGAATTTTCACAATTATGGTTCTTTGACCCTAAAATGATGTTAATGTGTGATTGGAATCATCATTCATCAAGAAAAATCAAGAAAAGTGGGATAACTTGTAAAAGGGGTAACCATAAAAAACTTAGAAATTTTCGAAGTTATGGAACAAAGTGGCTAGGGTACCAACTTCAAAGGATCATAACTTGAGATCCAAGCAACCATTTGGGCTGATCCAAAGATGGATTTGTAGCTCTCATGGCATAATTTAAAAGTGTCAACTACACCTCATTCCAATTTATCATAGATTTTGAGTTATGGTTGGATCAAAATGGCTGAAAACATGAAATTTCACTTTTTCCAACACTTAGTGAAATTTTCACTAAGTCAGAATTTGTCTTGCTTTTTTTCCAAAAGTAGGGGGATTTTTCACTTGGATCCAAAAAGTATCAAGACAAACTATCATCACGCATGTGTTGTATCATACAAGGGCTTTCCAAAATGGCCAAGGACTCCATCAAATTCCATTTGAGCCATGAGATATGGCAATGGCAATGTGCCTTGCTGGAAACTATCATGGCAAGGCAGATTTGTGCATTTTGCTCTATTTGAGCAAATTTTGCAAATGACAAACAAGTTTATCCATTTGAACACCTCAGGGGGAGACCAAGGAGGGACAACCACTGATCCATCAGCCTCCAAAGTCGTTGGAACCAAAAGTAGCATGCCAAACCTAGAAATGCCTAAAAGAGGGACAAGACTCCAATTTTGGTTTGGAGCATTTAATGGATGCACCAAGGTGGCATAGACTGAGCCATTTCCAACTGAATTCAGTCAAGACTTATCCAAGAACTAGGGAACTAGCAGCCTGTGCTCTAACCTCTAGTCAATGGCTAGAGGAGACTTGGATTCCTATTGATCAACATTTGCCAAACTTCTGCAGCAGTTGCCATTCACTATTGCTTGCAAAACAAACTTGCTCTACTATAAATAGAGCTCATTTGTGCTCAGTTTAAGTACACCAAAGCACTAGAACACTTGCTTTCCTCAAAATCTCTTTCTCTAGGAAAAAACCATTTTTAGCAAGCTAACTCTGAGTTTTTGAGTTAGAGAGCATTTCCATCATAGCTCATGATCCAAACACATCCAATATGTCATATCTAAGCTGTCCAAACTCTCACAAGTGACCTGTAACACCAAAATCACAAAGTCCCCTCTCAAAACCTCAAAATTGGACTTTTTTGCATTTTTCAAGCCATGTCTTGATTCAGTCACTTTAAAAACCAAATAAAACCTCAAACACACTCCAAATATCATCCTTGAACTGTCCCAAATGGTTCCACACATCTGGAACATCATTTGAGAGAGTTGCTATTTTGGCCACTTTTGCCCCTTTTGCAAGAAAGGGCCGATTTCCATTCCTGAGGTTTCCAGCTGATTCCAATCATCCTAAAAGCTTCTAAGGGATCATTTGAGAGTGTTCAAAGCATCAAAAAATTTCTGGAACAAGGCACTTGACAGATTGCCCAAAAAGCTCCTAAAGAGGTAAGCATCTCAACTTGAACTCTTTAAAATATGCCTTGCTTTGAGGTCCACTGATCATGCACATCTCATACATGTTATATGTGTTGTGTTTGAACCAATTCATCATGTAATTCATGGCTGTACCAAGAGGTAGAACAGAAAATGCACATTATGGCCTATTTTAAAACCACTATCGGGTTTTTAGGAGGATTGGTTTTCTGGAAAAACTACCACCACCATTGGATTCCTTAGGAAATTCTAGGCCAGATGCATATAAATTTTGTCTCCATCCATGGAGAAATGAGGAAGTTATGGTCTTCACGTTTCTGACAAAAAACCTTGCCTTGCCTTGCCTTGGCCAGGCCAAGAACAAGGCAAGCCTTGTATATTTGTTGCTGGGGTTTGATACACAGATGTATCACCACCCCAGTGGTAAGGCACGCACACTGCACACAAGAGGTTTGGGTTCGAATCCCCCTCGCCCCAGACCCCTTTTTAATGGTTTTTTTTCACTTTTTTTATTATTTTTCTTATTACTTTTAATGATTTGAAAAATTAATAACTTCCTCAATTTTAATTATTTTTGATTGGTTCTTTTTCTAAAAAATCTCAAAAATGTTGAAATATTTTATTCCACAAAAAAATCAAATTTATATTATTTATTTAATATAATTAGTATTTTTGTGAATAAATTCATTTTCAATTGTTTTTAAACATTTAAAAGTGGATATTTATTTTGAAAATCAAAACCAAATGAGTTATAAATCATATTGTGATTAAAAACTCATTTTCCAAACCTTAAATAAAAATCACAAGTGGTTTATTCAAACTTATTTGGTATTTTTATCATTTTAATTGATTTTCTTTAAATATTTACTTTTAAAGGAAAACAAAATTAGGGTTTCTTTGATTTTCACCCTCACAAATCTTTTTCAAAACACTTTGGGCCTCTAATAGAGTGTAAGACCCAACCCCTTTGTAAATACACCACCTTTTGGGCCTCAGTCATTGTATAAGTCCCACTGTATTTTCAAAAATAACGGTGCGATCGTCGCCTTTTTAACAAAATCTTTGGGCCTCTCCTCGAGCTATAAGTCCCAATTCTTTTTCTTTAAATTCCTTTGGGCCTCTAATAGAGCGTAAGACCCAACCCCTTTTTGAAACCAAAATTATTTGGGCCTCAGATATTGTATAAGACCCACTGTGTTTTCAAAATCCTCGGCGCGATCGCCGTTACCAAACAAATAACCCTGGGCCTCTCCTTGAGTTGTAAGCCCCATCTCTTGTACAAAAATAAATATCTGGGCCTCTAATAGAGTGTAAGACCCATCCCCTTGTACATAAAAACTTTTTGGACCTCACCTATTGTATAAGTCCCTCTGTACAGTTTTTAAAACAACGGTGCGGTCATCGTTAAAACTTGGGCCTCTCCTCGAGCTGTAAGCCCCAACAATCTATTCAAAGCACTTTCTCCTTTGATTTTGAATTCAAATATCTGTTGTTATCAAAACTTTCTTTTTTGAACAACTAACCAAACAGCATGGAAGCTCTACAACGGGTAAGTGTTTATCTGCTTTCATTTACCGCTTTCATATGTAGTTAACTGTATTGTGGGGCTGCTTCACTATAAGTCTTCTTTCACATCCTTTTATATACTTGTTACATATCCACTGTGTAATACTAGTATAGTTATTTAGAGTTTTCCCCGGCAACTACGTCTAGCACTAGGTAAAGCCCTGTTGGTCACTCTTAAATACAAACAAAACTAGATCCCCCGTAGGATTCCAGATACAGTCTTCCCTCCTCTTGGGGTTAAATAATATGGAACAAAGAGAAAGGCAGTATTCTCGGTGAACGCTGTCTTAGACTGTCACCCTTAGAAATTGTCAAAGAAACTCTAACTCCCCAGAGATGATCTTTTCTCCGTGAATGGCATCTCTTGAGTTTCTTCCAAATTCTCAAACTTTCCTGGAATGATCTCTTCTCGGTGAATTGCATTTATTGAACTTCTCTTGGTTTGGGGACCCACAGGCTTCCTAAAAGCATCCCCGCCTCCTCTTGGGCGTTGTACAAGGACCTTTCGGCTTCTCAGAAGTTCTCATGCCTTTTCTTGGGCTTAATACAAGGACCCTGACGACCTCTTAAAGGTATAAGACAGAACTTAGTCATCCTTTGCTAGAGCACTCTTTCCCGCGTCAAAACTCCGGCCACTTTATGGTTGATACTCATCCCTTAATGCCCGTGCCTCTTCTTGGGCATTGTACAAAAGATAAAACTCTAGACTTGGACAGACTAAAACCCCTTGAGTCTCAAAGACATTCTCAAGTTCCTTTCAAACATGGGAAAAAACACTGATCACTCTGAAACCCGGTCTCTCTCATGAGAGTTCACCACCCTTGGGCCTGCCTATGGATCTAATCCTCAGCAGTAAGACAGCCTCCTCTGGGGCTTTGTACAAATAATTCTCCCTAGCAGAGCTAACCTTTTCAGACTCTCTTGTTGAGTCAGTCAGTTTTTTAGCCTCCGTTTTGGGCTTTGTACAAGACATATAAATCACTCTCTTGTTGAGTCAATCCCCTTTTTAGCCTTCATCTCGAGCTTCGTACGAGATAGAAAAACACTCTCTTGTTGAGTATAAAGGACTCTCTTGTTGAGTCAAATCACTCTTTAGCCTCCGTCTTGGGCTTTGTACAAGACATATAAAACACTCTCTTGTTGAGTATAAAAGACTCTCTTGTTGAGTCAACCACCTTTTAGCCTCCATCTCGGGCTTCGTACGAGACAGAAAAACACTCTCTTGTTGAGTATAAAAGACTCTCTTATTGAGTCAACCACTTTTAGCCTCCGTCTTGGGCTTTGTATAAGACATATAAAAGCACTCTCTTGTTGATTCAATCTCCTTTTAGCCTCCATCTTGGGCTTTGTACAAGATAGATATAACACTCTCTTGTTGAGTATAAAAGACTCTCTTGTTGAGTCAATCTCCTTTTAGCCTTCGTCTTGGGCTTTGTACAAGACAGATAAAACACTCTCTTGTTGAGTATAAAAGACTCTCTTGTTGAGTCAATCTCCTTTTAGCCTCAATCTCGGGCTTCGTACGAGACAGAAAATCACTCTCTCGTTGAGTATAAAAGACTCTCTTATTGAGTCAATCAACCTTCAAACTCTCTTGTTGAGTCAATCACTGGTTCAAGACTCTCTTTTCGAGTCAACCTTTTTAGCCTCCGTCTTGGGATTTATACAGGACAGATAAAAGTACTCTCTTGTTGAGTCAAACCCTTTCAGCCTCCATCTTGGGCTTTATACAAGATACATTCTCCCCAACGGAGTCAAAATCCCTTTTAGCCTCAATATCGGGCTTTGTACAAGACAGAAAGAACATTTTCCTCCGGAAAAGTCAAACTTCCTGCCTCCTCTTAGGCTTTGTATAAAGAAAACCCCGGTTGAGTCAATCAACCTTTTAGCATCAAAGTTGTGCCTTGCTCAAAACATACGAACATCAACAACTCCTCTTTAGAGATGACAAATTCTCTCTCAGCTAAACCCTTTAGCTTTACATCTTGGACTTTGAACAAGATACAAACCACCTTTAGCTTCACGTCTTGGGCTTTGAACAAGACACCAAAACAACCCCTTTTCCTCCCATAGAATAGGAGGAACTACGATCGCTCTGATTTCCCTGTTTCGGGAATACGTAGGCATAAGATTGAAAAAATCTTAGTGAGCATACTAATCAGAAAACCCAAAACCCAGTACCCCCACATATCAATCAAAACATCAGATCTAGTACCTTACCAAAAGCCTCGTGAATTTAAGCAAATTACCCTAAAAGACGAACCCCCTCTTGATAGCATCTGAAAACCAACAGTTTTGACTGTTTAATCTCAGTTTGCAAGCAGGGTTAATTGGAGACATCTATTTCCCTTCCTTAATCAGCTCAACAAAATAAAAAATGAATAGAATTGTAGTTCCAAAGCGATAGTGATTCGAAACCACAAAAATCGCGCTACAGAAAAATGGTGACCACAGTGGGAGGCATTCTTTCTAGCCTCTTTTAAGGTGAAGACCTTAAAGTCACCGAATACTACAGAAATGACGACTCTGCTAGGGATTCATTGTCTGTATAGGATCATAAGACTAGAAGGTCTAGGATGATTAAGACGAATATATATACTGCTTTTCCTAATTGAAATCTGTGTTTATTTTTCTGCTAATGGGAATGCGTGTGATGCCGTATGTGGAAAGATTGAGTATACACCTAAGATAGGTGATGGCATTATACGGGTAATATTGCGGGGAGTGAATCCCAGTTAAGAGTCCCCGGTCGACCATTAGACTCAGTGGAGACTCACTTTGCAGATACATTGCCTATACGACTTCGGTTGTTGAAAGCCTTGTTTGCCAGCCCAGTTCTTGATAAAGAAAGCCTTGTACTTTTCCAGTATAGGGAACGTGGCCGATTTCGAAAGTATCTTTGTTTTTCTTACCTACGGGTTATTTTTGTTTCCCAACATCGATAAATTTGTAGATATCAATGCCATTAAGGTTTTTCTGATTGGAAACCCTGTACCGACCTTGCTCACAGATGCTTATCATTCGGTACACTTAAGGAATTTGTACAGCGGAGGAATGATCACATGTTGTGTACCCCTGCTGTACAAATGGTTCACTTCCCACTTACCCAAGTCTGTTGCATTTTGGGATCAAAAGACTTTACGTTGGTCGTAGAGAATCATGTCTCTTACCAACTCTGAAATCGATTGGTATAATCGAACCTATGACGGGATCAGGACCATTGACCGTTTGGAAATTTCTCAAATGTACCCCTTATAGGAACTAAGGGAGGAATCAACTGTCATCCAGTGTTAGTTCTCGTCAATTTGGATACCCGATGGGCCATGTCCCGCGTAATGCTCATCTGGAAGGTCTTTTCTTCAAGGAAGGAGAAAACGACAAGGCACTAAAGACAGAAATAGTGCATGCCTGGAAACACGTTCATAGGAAAGGAAGAGAGTCTCTAGGAAAACCAGATTGTGTCTCGGTGTAGCCTTATCTCTACTGGGTACAAACTAGAGCTCTCAAGCTGAGGATCCCTTACCCTCGTTAGGAAGTTCTTCCGTTAAGGGACTATGTCCTTTATTTTATGTCTGAGATGGAAAGACTTCAGGTTACTCTCAACAAAGTTCAGCAGGAGAAGAAGTCTTGGAAGAACAAATATCGTATTCTCAATGTGGAGTGTAAGAAAATATAGCAACTATTGAAAGATAAAGATGCTTTGATTGAGATTTTAGAGCAACATGTTGTAGAAAATCAGGATGACCAAAGGAATTTGCTCGCTCCTTTCACTTGGCAAAGGAATGACAACCTGGTAACGGCACAAGAGCCTTGGTCAAAGAAAAGGAAAGTACCGGAACCCGCACCTGAGCTCACTTCAGAGAGGACTCATGACCCATAAGTCTAGATTTCCTTTTACATTACTATGTAAATTACTGTATTTCCATTTCCGCAATCTTTGAATTCAATAAATCGGGGTTTCCCCACTGTTTGATATTTGCAATCCAATTGTCGAAGTTTACTTTGAATAAACGAAAAATATATACAATTAATATAATCATTGCATATCATTCATCATTCTCGCATAAACGCATTCTTCTTACCTACGAATCTCACGTTTGCGTCTCGGTTCTAGAGTCAAACTGTCTCATTCGTACAATACTCAGGCCAATCGTCAGAAAAAGATGGATGATCTAGAGGAAAAGAACAGAGAGTTGAGAGAATAGAGCGACACTCTGAAAGAGGATCTGAGAAAGCTTCATAACGACATGCAAGCTCTAACAGAAACTCAAATGAAACAACAAAGGACTATAATCTCAGAGATCACATCAACGCCCATAGTGGAAAAGTATGATCCTAAGTAAAAAATGTCGAAAGATCGTCCCTGGGGCATGCCACTCAACTATATCACGGAGGGATATATTCCGCCGATCACTAAAGATCCGGAAACTTCAGCAGGAGCCGCTGGGCCTGAAGGTTACAAACTTCGGGAAAGTGAAGATGTCAGGGACATGACAGCAACTCCTAAAGGTTACAAAGTTCGGGAGGCACCGAGAGTCTCGGCCATAATGACTATACCACCACCCGTGGTACACACTGTCCCGAATGAACAGATTCCACAGAAACCGTCTGGTGGAAACGAAAGAATGTTTGACAGAATGAATAAGTTCCAGGAACAATTCCTGGAGATGCAGAAAGAACTGCAAGCCCTTCGCGGTCAGAATTTATTTGGAAAGGACACCGCAGACCTCTGTTTGGTCTCCAATGTGAAAGTTCCGCACAAGTTCCAGGTACCCGATTTTGAAAAGTGCAAGGGTAACTCTTGCCCAGAAAGCCACTTGGTGATGTACGCTCGGCGAATGTCAGCTCAGACAAGGAACCAGGAGCTACTAATTCACTACTTTCATAATAGTTTAACCGGTGCCGCACTCAAATGGTACATGGGTTTAAACCGCACTAAGATCGACACTTTCAGAGATCTTGGCACTGCCTTTGTTCAACAATATAAGTATAACCTGGACATGGCACCAGACAGAGATCAACTCAGATCAATGTCACAGAAGGACAAGGAAACCTTTAAGGAGTACGCTTAGAGATGGCGTGAAATTTCCGCCCAGATTTGTCCACCTCTTGAGGAAAAAGAGATGAAAAAGATCTTGAAAACCATGAGCTCATTTTACTATGACAGAATGGTCGCCAGTGCGCCCAGTGACTTTACCGAAATGGTGGGCATGGGAGTTCGTCTTGAGGAAGCAGTCCGAGAAGGACGTTTAGTTAAAGATGCTGGATCATCAAGTAATACAAAACGATACGGTAGTGCTCTCCCTAAGAAAAAAGAGCAAGATATTGGGAATATCTCTCTCGGAAAGCAAAGGCGACGATACCAACCAGTAGCAGTCGTAACTCCTGCTATCAACCCCATGCCTGTTCCTACGTATCAACCTCAGGTTGCTCAAAGCCAACCGAATCAACAATAATATCAGAAAAGGATACAACGCCTCTTTAGCAGGATCGTTCTCTATATAACAACAACCGTACAACGCGACCACCAGGGTTTGACCCTATACCGATGTTATACGCAGAATTATTTCCACTCTTACTGGTCAAGGGACACGTCCAAACCAGGTCTCCACTTACAGTACCGGAAAATCCGCCTTTTTGGTTCAAAGCGGATCAGACTTTCCCTTATCATCAAGGAGGACTGGGGCATAACATAGAAAACTGTCTCAGTTTCAAATCCGATGTACAAAAGCTTGTTAGCAGCGGGGTCTTATCTTTCAAAGATACAAATCAGAATGTTCTCACGAACCCGTTGCCTCAACACGAGAAAGCTACGGTAAATTTGATAGAAGGAGAGTCTAACAACAACTATTAAATTCGTGATGTACTCTTATCAAGGGCCAACTTGGTCAAAATGCATTGTAGACAGAGTGGATACGGCCATGTGCCACCTCATAATTATCACCAGTGTGATATCTGCTCTAAAAATAATCATGGATGTTTTGTGGTGCAATCAGCTCTACAGGAACAGTTGGATCTCAGATGGATCCAAGAGCATCGAGTTCGTGGAGTTAACATGATTATACAAGTTCCAACATCATTCAGAACCACGACATCCGTGCAATGAATGTCAACTTGGTGGCAATGCACTCAAGGCAAAGCCAGTATCATAATCTGCCACGACATGATTACAATTCCTGTCTCACTTGCTCGGTAAACAAACCGGGATTCTCTTTCGTACAAGAGGCTCCAGGACTAATGTGATAGAAATTCCTATCAGATCAACATGATTAAAATCTTCGATATTTGTTTGATGAATACCAACTTGGTGGAGTTACACGCTAGACAGGTCCAACTCGGTTTTCTCACTTCACATGATTATCTGAGCTATAAAGTATGTTGTGAGAGTAACCAAGGGTGCGCTCTCGTTCAAAGAACTTTAAAACACTTGTTAAACCACTGGTGGCTTCCGATCTATATGGATGAAGACACGCAACAAATCAGTGCGACAAACAGGAACCCTACTAGGCATCAAAGTCAGGATGTCCGATCCATGGAAATAGACCTGGTAAGGTTACACTGCATTCAAAGCGGACGTGGCCAGGTGCCACCACACAATTATGAGCGCTGTAGAGTCTTCTCGGAAAATAATCAAGGATGTTTCCCCGTGCGAGCAGCCCTACAAAGTCAGTTGGCTCCCAAAGAGATTCGACCGTGTCCAAGTTCTGGGTCTATCAACTGGACACCTGACTATTTCGCTGATCAGATTAAGGATGTTGTCGTAATCTCCAATCATGAAAGGACCAAAGATGTTTGTACCATCATCCCTCTAATTGATGAATCAAAGTTTCTTAACCAGGAATTGATTGAAGTTACTTACGATGGTCAGAAAAATCAAAAGGCCCCTGTAGTTATCTATCTGCCGGGACCAGTACGGTATAACTCAGCTAAGGCGATCCCTTACAAATACGGTGCAACAACAGTTGAGAATGGAAAGGAAATTCCATTACCCTCCGTCGTGAATATTGCAGACATCAGTTGAGTAACACAGAGTGTTAGAATCTTCAATAGAGGAGTTGGAGAACCTAACAGAGAAAAGGAACCTCAAACCAAAGTTCCTAATCCACTAGTTGGTCAATCCAGTGATCCCGACATTTCAAAGAACGATGATGAGATGCTGAAGCTCATCCAAAGGAGTGAATACAACATTGTTGATCAACTGTTACAAACTCCTTCAAAGATCTCTGTGTTATCTCTTTTACTCAGTTCCAAAGCCCACAGAGAGGCTCTACAGAAAGTCTTAGAATAGGCCTTTATGGAACAAGATGTGTCAATATGACAATTCGACAGTATCGTCTCTAACATCACTTCCTGCTACAACTTGGGGTTTAGTGATGAGGAATTGCCAGAAGAAGGCAAAAGCCACAACATGGCGCTCAATATCACATTTAACTGTCAAGACGATGCTTTAGCCAGTGTACTGGTAGACACCAGATCGGCTCTCAATGTCATGCCAAAGTCCACTCTAATGCGACTATCATTCAAAGGATCTCCGATAAGAGGCAGTAAGGTCATCATCAAAGCATTTGACGGGTCCTGAAAAACAGTTATCGGCGAAGTCGACCTTCCCATAACTATTGGTCCTCACACTTTCCAAGTCATTTTCTAGGTCATGGACATCCGGGCAGCATACAGTTGTTTGTTAGGAAGACCTTGGATACACGAGGCTAGGGAAGTCACTTCAACGCTTCACCAAAAGCTGAAGTTCGTCAAGAACGACCAACTCGCCACGGTCTATGGAGAACAAGCCTTGATCGTGAGTAACCTTTCATTATCTACTTGTGTAGAACCCGAGGAGGTTATTGGAACGCAGTTCCATGCACTTTCAGTGAGCAATGACAATCAGTCAGAAAAAGGAACATCGATTTCCTCATACAAAGATGCTCTCAAAGTAATCGAGAGTAACAACACAAAAGGATGGGGACAGCTTGTCATTCCTACTGATAATAAAACAAAGAAAGGTCTTGGTTTTTACTCAAACTGTACCCATACAACTACGAATGATGAAAGTCTTCATCCCATTCAGAAATTCTTCCATAGTGGAGGTTTCCTTCACCTAGTGTCTTAAGAAGTACATACCATCAACGAGTGAGATTCCTCCGACACAGATGAGGAATTGAAGTCCTATCTTAACAAGGACGGTTATATGTCTAAGGAAGAGGTGCCTACGCCATTTTGTTATCCCGCACAGAGTCCGAGATTTATACCGAGATCAGACGTCAAAATGATATACGGAGATTGTGATCCAGAAGGATGTCGTGCTCCACCAAACTCATTAGAGGAGGACACTCTGATGAAATATAACTTTGACCACGACTATTATGGCCCAATGGATGGCCTGCCTATCTGGCAGCCATACCCAGGAGACTTGGGGCAAGAAAATCATCCGAACAATGAAAATCAGCTGAGCGTCATTGGAAAAAAATACCTGCGTCCCCACCATGTCATGGGATCAACACTCAGGTCATTCAGTAAACGTCCAGTGCGAGGATGAATTTTCAAAGTTTGCAGGACTAGAATTCATTAACTATGCTTTTCCCGAGGTCATCGTCATCGAGAGAGATGACTCCTCCAGTCCCAAAGAAGTGTGGGACACCTTGGGTCAACTGAGTGGCAAATACGACTTCATGGTCAAAAACATTGCTCCCGAAAGCTCTCGTATCAGGCTCAAAGATATTCAACCAACTAGATGGGGAGATTTACCTGAGAGCACAAATACTATACAAAATACAATAGAGGAATCCTCCTACGACAACTCTTCCTGGGAGACAGATTCCAATGATCCTGCTCCACCTAAAATCAGCGTTATTTCTAAAGATAAATCAATAAACAAGGTACCAGACTTTGTCATTCACCGAGGAGTTCCCCGCCAATGGGTTGCTGTAACACCCTTCTACCCCACAAACAATTTTAGGGAAAACACGTAATATTATCAGAGTAAAATTAGCAAGAAAGGTGCCACATATATTCAAAAACATAATTTAGTAATCATTGTCTTGTCCCGTAACACGGGTTATTCATTCATCAATAACATAAATTTATAACTACGTAGCGGAAATCAACTTTTAATTTTTGATCAACAAAATACTCCATGGATAAAGTATCCAATTCAACATAGCCTCAACAATATAAAGATTTGCAACATAAAATCAAAAGAAGACATGAGGTTCAGAAATAATCCCAACCCGATGTTACATGACACAGAGCAGGACACCTCTAAACTAAACAGCGAAAACGACACACTTCAAGGCTACATCCTCCATCATCGCGAATCTACTCTTGGTTATCTGCAAGTTACCCACATAAGAGGCAACATTTCCAAGCAGGCAGGGTGAGAATCACAATTCATTATAGTAATATTAGTACATGGAAAAATGAACAGGAAGGCAACAACAACATCATAGCATAGCCAACAATAACATCATATCATAATCAATCAACAACATCATAGCAAAATCAACATCAATCTCATAGTAAAATCAATGGCAACATCATGATGTGATCAACAACAACATCATAGTTCAATCAACAACAACACCATGATATCCACAATAAAACATACATATTATTCGACAATCAATTCATACACATGCAATGCCACTTAGAATGAAATGTAACTTCATCGGAAACATGCATGTGGTACCACTTCAACGTGGATGGACACTTGGCCATCAACCCTCCAAAAGGAGCACAACGTAATAAACGTATCACTTCAATCCGTACAATGGGATTGAAGCTACCAATAGGCCGAAGCCCCAACATAAAAATGCTATGAAATGCAATGATGTTAATTCTCCTATATTCATCAAAAATCAACGTGTGCATCATTCATTTCATATTCAACAAGGATTTATCATACAATCATGTTTTATCATCTTACATCAACAACAACTTGACAACAAAAGATCAGCACGAGAAAACGTCGAGAAACCTCAAGAAAACAACAAAAAATAGCAAAACAACATGTCTGACACGGCCGCCTGTGTCCTGTGACACGGCCGTGTCAGGAAGTCTGTAGCACAATTTCGACAAAAGCAAAAATCCAGCAAGAATAGGGGTCTGACACGGCCGCCCGTGTCCTGTGACACGACCGTGTCAGGAAGTCTGCACCCATAATTTTTCAAAAGATTTTTCTGCTGTGTTTTGGCCTCAAATATCCCAAAATTCAGTTTTTTTCCAATACGAAAATTTGACCAAAAGACTCACACAATACACATACATCAACACGTAACATTCTATCTCATTATATTTCATCGAATCATTCATCCCTAATTCATTCTACATCACCAAACACCATAATTTCCCAAAAATTCATTTTCTACGTTTTCGACTCGAAATACCCTAAAAACTCAATTTTTCCCAAAACGAAAATTGACCAAAAATGCTTACACATTAGAACATGTCCCAAGATAGCCTCGTCTGGTTGTGAATTTCGTGAACACACAAACGTACCAAGCGGGCACGTAGGTCCCACTACTTTCCACTCTAGTCCTAGGGTATTCTCAAGCCTGGGTATTGGGCTTAGCTCTCGGTCCCACCCAACCTGCAAAACAAAGACAGCCAGCACAGCACAGCAGCATGACAGTAATAAAAAATGAAATGCAGAAAATGCGGTAAAAATAAAAAATAAAAATAAAATACAACAGATAAAGCAAATAAAGACAAAACATCCAAAGAGAACAAAGACAAGCAAGCGTCAGGACTGACTCGCTTAGGGATGGACCAGCATAGGTCAACCAACAGTCCCCAGCAGAGTCGCCAGCTGTCGCTCCCAGGATATTCATCCAGGTACAAACGCGAGAGTGGCACGGAAAAAATAGAGTCGTCAGCCGTGTAAATTTATCCTAAGAGGGGGAAAGGGAACACCGCATAAACCTGAGGAAGAGGGAAAGGAATGGTCATCGCAACCATAACCTGGGTTCGGGAGTCGGTTACGCGAGGGGAAGGTGCTAGCACCCCACGCGTCCATCGTACTCGATGGGACCCACGCTTGTTGTCTATTCTAAGGGTAAGTTATACTATCATCTAGGGCTGTACTAAAATGGAGAGGGAAAGACAAAGACAGACTTGGTAGGACGTTGACGTCCTAGGCCTACGTACCCCCCTTGTGCAATGGGGAATTCAGAGTCAACGTAGTTCGGACCAAGTTCTTTTTGTGTTTTTTATGAACGACGTTAAGTTCGCGTCCGGAAGTTAGGGTCGATGCCTGTTTGCGACTCAGACGGAAGGTAACGTGTCCTTTTTGAAAATAGCCTTTAAGTTTGGAAATCTCGAAGGACAAAAAGGTTTGAGGTTGGTTTGTGTTTTTTAGGACAGAAGTGGCTTAAGTTAGTTCCTAAGTTGCATTGCACCAAAGTCTAGGGCACAGGGGCGAATACTTAACGCATCGTCCCAAGACAGGACGCTCGCTAAGCACTCTAGAAAGATGAGCGGAAGCCCCTCATTTCTCATTCCCCATACTTAAGGCTCGTGCGCAATACACCTTATTCTTATTAAGTGTTTTAAAGAAATTTGAGATGAGAAGAGAGAAGACACAAAGGTAACTCTAAAGGGGGACTATGAGTCCTAAAGTTATCATGCATGGGTGACCTACGGTTAGTGAGGTTTGACGACAACCTAAATCCTAAAGGAAAGAGATGAGAGAAGGAGAGAATAATAAAGGTGAATATGGATGCTTATCCACACCCTTAAAGAACTTACCTTAGTCCCTGCATAAAAGATTAGTACAGAATAGACATAAGTAAGAGAGATGAGGTGAATGAAAATCAAACAATGGCAAACAACAATGATAATAATCCAAACATGAATTCAGAAATTAAAGGAACAACCCCAAAGAAAATGGCACAAGTGCCTTTTCAAACAGATAATCAGATGTGGTCAGAAATACACATATAAGCAGATTTCAAGTGAAAATAAATCAAACAATTGGAAAAATGACTCTTAAAATTCCCAAATTAAGCATCAATATTATTCAACCAGAGATAAACCAAATATAAAAAATCCCTACAAAAAATCAAGATATTAGTCATCTAAATAATTAGGCAAAGTTCAGGTGGGAAGTGGGATTCAGTGTGCCAAAGAGAAGGACCAAAATGCAATACTAAATAATTTTAAAAATGATAAAAAAAAATAATTTAATGTATTTTAGAATGTTATTGAACAAATGCAAAAAGAACGGATAAAAAATATTTTATGATTGCAGAGAAATAAAATAAAGAAATTTAAGTATGCATGGTATGGATAATTCAAAGAAAATAGACTAAATAATTAGTTTAAATGATAAAAATAAAATAAAAATAAAAAATAAAATTTGTAAAAATTTATTAAAATAATGAAAATGATGCATGAATTTTATGGTGATTTTTAAATGCATTTATGTATTTTTAAAAATTAAATATGAAATGTAATAATTAAAATAAAATAAAAATGAAGTGAAATGCAAAGGGGGTGTGGGAAGTAAGGAAAATTCATTGGAAATGCATTGGGATGGCCAGGGGGTGGTGCGAAAAGCAAAGCCTGGTCCAATTAATTATTCAGAAAGAAAAAAAAAATAATAAACATGGGAAGCTTACCGTGTGCCCCCATGTGCCATGCGCGTGACCTCATTAATGTGGTGTCATGCTGTGGTTCGTTTGATTCATCCAATGGCCAGTGGTTGGTCAACGAGAATAAAAAGTAAATAAAACAGAATAAAATGAATGGGTGGCACACGGTATGATCATGGGGTAATAAACACAGGATCACTAATTATAATTCAGAAAAAAAAATAAAAGAAAATAATAGGTGGCATGATTTAGACCGTTGGATGAAGAGAATGAAGGGCCAGGATTTCGTCTTCAACCTTGGAACCCCTCCCTTCGCCGGACCACCGCCAGCTGCCGGAACCCTACCGCCGGCCACCACCTGCAACCACCAAACTGCCTAGAAAATGCAATGGGGTACACTATCCGACCCAGAATTTCGTCAGGAATCCAAATATGGCATCAAAAACCCCAAATTGTTAGTGTATAATAAAAAACGAATGAAAAACCATTAGGGCACAAAACTTTAAACACACATAACAAGCCATACACACATCCAAAATTAAAAGTAAAAATATATGGATGATCAGTGTCAATCACATAACAATATAGACATAAAAAAAAGGAGTTTTAGGGGCACGAAAAAATCCACCAACCTGAGATGGTACACCTCTAATCCTTGCTTTTGGCTGCGAATGGTGGTTGGGTTATGTTCTAGAAATCACCAGGAAGAGATTTGTTGAAGTACTTTTGGGAGAGCTCCTCTTGGCCGTGAGTTTGAATGAAAAATCCTTTTTTAGGGTTCACTTGAAAACTCCAATATATCACGTGTAACTAACCCTAACCAGTGCATGATTGAGCTTATATAGACTAGGGTTTTCTACTGAATATGAATTGGGCTTGGGTGATTTCTTGTTTAATGATTTTTTGAATTATTTTGAATAATCACATTATGTTAAGTACACCTCCTCCATGCATGGATATTTGAAAGTTTCATGATGGATCACTTGCATTTGAGTTGCTAATCACACCACATTTAAATTGGGCCTTGAAACTTTTTTGATTCATGACTTTTGAATAATTTGGCATTTTTGAACAATGGCGAATAAGTGAAGAACACCCCATGGAATTTCTTCATTCTTGGGCCCAAAATAATCCTCAAGGAATATCTTTTAATATTGGAATGTGGCATGAAACAATGGAATTGATTATAGGTCATTATGCCCAAAGTTGTGAAAATGGGATCATGAGAAACCCTAAAAACCACTTTGCCTACTTTTGATCATAACTGGAGTTTCATAAATGCTATGGAGACCCACTAGTACTTGTTGGAAAGAGGAGAAAAATATCTTCAACTTTCATGTTGGAGAAAAATTCATTTGAAGCTTTATTGATAGTGAAAAGTCAAGTTGAATAAAGTGTAGATACTTGCCAAAAATGGAAACTTTTCATTATAGGTCACTTTCCAAATTTAGAAACTTTGCACCAACTCCTGATTCCTGATAAATATGTATGAAACTTGACCCTTGAAGACCATATGAGGATGTGAGACTTTGAAAACCTTGGAGAGAACCTCAAAATTCCACAGTTGACTTCTCCTCTCACTGTTGACTTTTACCCAATTCAACTGATTTTCAATCCATTGGCCAATTGAACTTCTCCTGAACCAAACTGATGGACAACCTCCCATCCCTAGGTACTTAGGGATCCAAGGAGTACCATGGAATCAAGTCTTACCCAAATAATCAGAAATAAACTGACTTTATAGCAAACCCTAGTTGTGGTACCCTCAGTCTTGGAGGAAATAACACAGTCTCCAAATCCAAATTCCTCTGAATATGATGTGTATCCTCTCCAACAAAGATAAGATATGCCATTTGATGATGATAAAAACCCAAGGAGCTTGCCCATTAAAGCAATAAACCCTAGAATCTCAAAACCCTAATCTATGCACTGGTTAGGAGAGGATGATCCACCTGAGTTCCCTTGGACAATACCAGGACTCTTGCTTGACCCTCTGAAGCACTGCCTCAGGCACCTTGACCCCATGCTAAGAATAAATGATATGCACACATGATAATGCAAAATGCAATGCAACATAAACCAGTTAGTAATAAAGTAAGGAGAGCAAAGTTTGGGGTGCAACAGCTGCCCCTATTCAATCAACTTGGTCCTGAAGGTGTGATAGCAACGGCTCTCAGACATTCCAGGGTACACGGGGATTGAATACCAAAAGAGCCCCGAAAATTTGCTTATGGTAAGAATAACGAGAGAGAGTGTGCTGAAAAATAAGGAATATGACCTCAACCATATCCACAAGGAAAAAACAAATACGACCTCAATCGCACCCAAAAGACGAATACAACCTCAAAGGAAGACTGACCTCAATCACTCTGCCCCCAAAGAAAATACGAATACGACCTCGATCACACCCACAAAACGAATACAACCTCAATTGCATCCGCAAAGGAAGACTGACCTCAATCACTCTACCCACAAAGAAAATAAGAATACGACCTCAATCGCACCCACAAAACGAATACAACCTCAATTGTACCCTCAAAGGAAGACTGACCTCGATCACTCTACCCACAAAGAAAATAAGAATACGACCTCGATCGCACCCACAAAACGAATACAACCTTAATTATACCCACAAAGGAAGACTGATCTCAATCACTCTACCCACAAAGAAAACACGAATACGATCTCAATCGCACCCACAAAACGAATACAACCTCAATTGCATCCACAAAGGAAGACTGAGCTCAATCACTCTACCCACAAAGAAAACACGAATACGACCTCAATCGCACCCACAAAACGAATACAACCTCAATTGCATCCGCAAAGGAAGACTGACCTCAATCACTCTACCCACAAAGAAAATAAGAATACGACCTCGATCGCACCCATAAAACGAATACAACCTCAATTATACCCGCAAAGGAAGACTGATCTCAATCACTCTACCCACAAAACGAATACAACCTCAATTGCATCCGCAAAGGAAGACTGACCTCAATCACTCTACCCACAAAGAAAACATGAATACGACCTCAATCGCACCCACAAAACGAATACAACCTCAATTGCATCCGCAAAGGAAGACTGACCTCAATCACTCTGCCCACAAAGAAAATAAGAATACGACCTCGATCGCACCCACAAAACGAATACAACCTCAATTATACCCGCAAAGGAAGACTGATCTCAATCACTCTACCCACAAAGAAAACATGAATACGATCTCAATCGCACCCACAAAACGAATACAACCTCTATTGCATCCGCAAAGGAAGATTGACCTCAATCACTCTACCCACAAAGAAAACACGAATACGACCTCAATGCACCCACAAAACGAATACAACCTCAATTGCATCCGCAAAGGAAGACTGACCTCAATCACTCTACCCACAAAGAAAATACGAATACAACCTCAATCGTACCCACAAAGGATAACCAACATAAAGTGGACTTCACTGGGGATAATGTGAAATGAGACTCACAAAAGAAAAAGGCCAAAATAAGGCAAACAAAGACAAACTTCTAACGGACTCCTGATCCACAGATAAGATGACTCCGTTGGGGAAGGTGAAGTCTAAATAAAAGACTCTGCCGGGGAGCACAAGTATGAGGAACGCATCCCTCCAAAATCTCCTGAGTTATGCCATCTCTGCTGAGAAAGAGAACTGGCAAGGAAAGTATCAAACCTGGCTTATGCTTTGGAATGCAAATGTTTGAATTTTGCCGTAATGCTCCACACGAAGTGGAAATGCTACGCGTTTTGAGGATGCAATGCTTATGATATGTAAAAAGGGTCCCTCCAGCAAAATAAATGCCGGAGAGAAAAGATCAATTCAGCCGGGGATGACAAAAGTAAATTGTCCTCTGAACCTAGGAACTCTGCTGAGAAGGATCACACTGATCGACTCCTTGGATCAACAATTTTTGCTGGGGATGAAGTCCCAAAAGAATATCCACACTACCGGGGATTATACCTGTCCTCTACTGAAGGTAACATCCAAAACCTGAGATTTCCTCTCTGCCGGGGGAGTTGAGAATGGACGCCAATAACGGAACCGGAAGTTTGTTGCCGAGGATTGCCAACAACAGACGGGCTTAAAACCTGCTGGGGGATACCAACCCATAATACCATCCTGCTTGGGGAATACTTCTGAACTTAGCCTGCTGAAGGGAAGAGTACCCTTACCCCCACCTTGCTGGGGATTAGAATATGACATTATTGGCGAAAGTACACTTCCTGACTGGATGGGGGAAGTGAGCACCATGATTCTGTGGGGAAATAACGTCTTGATTCGGAGAAAATACTTTCCAATTCTTCTGCTGGGGGAAGTCTGCTCTGCTGAGGAACGGTTGCCCTGCTGGGGAAGGAGCAATCTCGATGTTGGGGAGTACAATGCTGTTGCTCTGCAAGTCAAATAACAACAACAAAAGGAGAATGCCACAACATAACTATCACTGTTAACGCCTAAGTAATTTCTACTGCTTTTCGTTATGCTTCGCAAAGCTCAAAGTTTTATATGCAATGTTTATCAAAAATATCAGACGTTTTTGCAAACAAAACAGTAAAAGTAAAACAAGCAACAGAAAGATCTTTGAATGAAATGAATATTTTATTGAGAAAAGTGGCCTGTAAATAGGCATTTACATTTGGAAGCAATTCCTAGAAAGAGGTAATTGCGCAAAAAACAAAAAGAAAATACACATGTCAGCAATGTGGGAACAGATATCCACCATGATTCGACTCAGCTATGACCCGTATGACTTGCTTATCCACAAATGTCTTGACCTTCGAAGAGACTAACTGTACCGATTCCTTTCTTTCAGAATTTCCAGGTATTGAGAGTGCTTCACAGATCGAATGTAGATTGTAGCCTTTCGCTTATAAATCCCTAACTTTTGCCTGGATCGCCCTTTTCGGGTTTTCAATCCACCGGGATACCCATTTTTGCCAAAGTTGCCTTTTCAGGTTTTCAACTTTGCGGGTTTACACATCTCTTTTTACATTTTATCCCTAATTTTTGCCCGAACCTTTTCCTTTTTATGACTCGCCGGGATGCCCCTTTTTTGCCTGGATTTTCTTTTTATGTCCAGTGGGTCTCTTTTATGCGAAGTATTTTTTGACTACGTCCGCGTTCACAGGGGAGGTAAAATCTTCGCCATCCGTAGTTGAAAGTAGTAAGGCTCCACCAGAGAAAACCTTTCTGACTACATACGACCCTTCGTAGTTTGGAGTCCATTTGTCCCTGTGATCTGTCTGAGGAGGAAGGATCCTTTTCAAAACCAATTCACTTGTCTAAAAATTCCGAGGGCGCACTTTCTGATCAAAGGCGTGCTTCATCCTGCTCTGATACAAACGACCATGTGCGATGGCTGCCAATCTCTTTTCTTCAATAAGGTTCAACTGATCCAACCTGGAATGTACCCATTCAGCTTCATCAAGCTTCACATCTGCCAGAACTCTCAAAGACGGAATCTCGACCTCTAAGGGTAAAACTGCTTCCATACCATACACCAATGAGAAAGGGGTTGCCCCTGTTGACGTACGCACCGAAGTAAGGTAACCATGTAGGGCGTAAGGTAACATCTCATGCTAGTCCTTATATGTTACCCCCATCTTCTGCACAATCTTCTTGATATTCTTATTCGCCGCCTCAACAACACCATTCATCTTCGGACGATATGGAGAAGAATTGTGATGCTCGATCTTGAAACTCTGACATAGTTCCTTCATCATCTTATTATTCAAATTCGAGCCATTATCAGTAATGATTCTCTCCGGGACCCCATAACGACAGATGATGTCCTTCTTTATAAACTGGGCTACCACTTGCTTGGTGACGTTGGCGTACGAGGCTGCCTCCACCCACTTTGTGAAATAGTCAATGGCAACCAAAATGAAACGATGCCCATTGGAAGCAGTAGGCTCAATCTTTCTAATCATGTCTATACCCCACATTGCAAATGGCCAAGGAGATGACAACACATTTAGAGGCGTAGGCGGTACGTACATCTTATCTGCATAAATCTGGCATTTATGATACTTTCGGGCGTACTTGAAACAATCAGACTCCATAGTCATCAGTAATATCCTGCCCTTAACAACTTTCTAGCCATGGTGTGTCCACTGGAATGAGTACCGAAAGAACCCTCGTGAACTTCCTCCATCAATAACCCTGCCTCATGTTCGTCAACACAACGTAGCAAGACCATATCGAAGTTCCTCTTATATAACACATCATCCTTGTTCAGAAAGAAGTTCCCTGCCAACCATCTCAGAGTCTTCTTATCTTTGGTGGAGGCACCCTCTGGATACTCTTGTCTTTTCAGAAAAACCTTAATATCATGATACCACGGCTTGCCATCTGACACATCTTCAATTGCAAACACAAAAGCCGGTCTATCCAGACGCCTGATCCTAAAAGACGAAGTTTCATTCCAACGGTTCACCTTATACATGGATGCCAATGTCGCCAAAGCATCAGCCATCTGATTCTCAACTCGGGGCACATGATGAAAATCCACCCTATCAAAGAAAGGTAACAACCTTCTGGCATAGTTGTTATAAGGTACTAAATTTGCCTGACGAGTCTCCCATTCCCCTGTAATCTGATTAACCACCAACGCGGAATCACCATAGACATCGAGGTTCTTAATTCTCAAATCAATTGCTTCTTCTAAGCCCATGATGCATGCTTCGTACTCCGCCTCGTTGTTGGTACACACGAATGCTAACCGGGCAGTGAAAGGTATATGAGAACCCTTCGGGGTTGTAATGACTGCCCCAATTCCATTGCCATACGAGTTGATAGCCCCATCAAAAATCATCTTCCACTGTGATCCAATCTCAGGTCCTTCGTCAGGCAGAGGCTCTTCACAATCCTTCATTTTCAGAAACATAACATGCTCGTCTGGAAACTCAAACTTCATAGGCTGATAATCCTCGACTGGTTGATCAGTAAGATATTCTGACAGAACACTTCCCTTAATGGCCTTCTGAGAAACATACTGAATATCGTACTCTGTCAAAACCATCTGCCAACGGGCTATCCTTCCAGAAAGTGCTTGCTTCTCAAACACGTACTTAATCAGATCCATCTTCGAAATCAACAAGGTTGTGTGATTTAACATATACTGCCTTAGGCGCTTGGTTGCCCAAGCGAGTGCACAACATGTCTTTTCCAGCATAGAGTATCTTGATTCGCAATCAGTGAACTTCTTACTCAGGTAGTAAATGGCGTGTTCTTTCTTACCTGTCTCGTCGTGTTGATCGAGCACACAACCCATCGAATTCTCAAGAACCGTAAGGTACATAATCAACGGTCTCCCAGACACTGGTGGCATAAGGACTGGAGGTTCCTGCAAATACGTCTTTATCCTTTCGAACGCCTCTCGACAATTTTCATTCCACCTGGCCTCTTGATCCTTTCTTAACAACTTGAAAATTGGTTCACATGTAGCTGTCAGATGAGAGATGAATCTGGCAATGTAATTCAACCTCCCCAAGAAACCATGAACCTCTTTCTTTGTCCTTGGCTCAGGCATCTCCTGTATGGCTCTTATTTTTGCAGGATCAACCTCGATACCTCTTTCACTAACAATGAAACCCAGCAATTTACCAGACCTCACGCCGAAAGTGCACTTGCTCGGATTCAATCTCAACCTGAACCTCCTCAACCTTTCAAACAGCTTCTGGAGGTTTACCAGGTGTTCTTCCTCTGTCTGTGACTTTGCAATCATGTCATCAACATAGACTTCAATCTCCTTGTGAATCATATCATGAAAGAGAGTCACCATCGCCTGCTGATAGGTTGCCCCAGCATTCTTCAATCCAAAGGGCATTACCTTGTAGAAAAACGTTCCCCACGGTGTTATGAAAGTAGTCTTCTCCATGTCCTCTGGGGCCATTTTGATTTGGTTATACCCAGAGAAGCCATCCATGAAGGAAAACACAGAATATTGAGCAGTATTGTCCACTAACACGTCAATGTGGGGGAGCGGGAAATCATCCTTCGGGCTCGCCCTATTCAAATCTTGGTAATCGACACACATCCTGACATTCCCATCCTTCTTAGGTACAGGTACAATATTAGCAACCCACGGAGGATAATTTGTCACAGCAAGAAATTCGGCGTCCAACTGTTTCTGAACCTCTTCCTTGATCTTGACAGCCATATCTGGTTTCGTCCTTCTCAATTTCTGCTTGACTGGAGTACAACCCTCTTAAGCGGCAGTCTGTGTGAAACAATGTCAGTGTCAAGCCCAGGCATGTCTTGGTAAGACCAGGTGAAGATATCCACATACTCTCGAAGTAACTCAATCAGTCTTCCCTTAACGGTGTCTTCCAGGGCAGCCCCAACCTTTACTTCTCGTTTAACATCCTCGGTTCCCAGATTGACAGTCTCAACTTCCTCCTGATGAGGTAGAATAACCCTTTCCTCTTGTTTCAACAGCCTGGCTAATTCTTCTCGTAAGTCACAGTCTTCGTCAGTCTCTTCTTTGGCCTGATAGATGGGATTGTCGAAGTCATATCGAGCCATAGCTAAGTCATGGGTGGAATTTGAACAAAGGAACCTGCATGATGAATGTTTTATGTTCATTATGAGTGCAACAAACAAGAAAACACATTGCCATTTTGATGTGGGTTTATGCAAAAAGTAAAAAATAGAAAGACAGGGATCAAAATATTTGAATGAAAAAACGTCCTTTATTGATGATAAAAATAGCAAATAAAACATCCAAGCCCTACAAATAAATATCACTACGTCTTGGGCAGAGCGTAGGACTCAACATAACAGAAAACAAAAGTAAATTACTCCAGGCGCGTCACTTGGATAACTTTCTCAGAGGACTAGTTGCCTAGACTCTGACCAGGAATACAGGGACGGATCCATTCATCCATGTCACAATCACTATCTCCTTCATCCTCAATAGCATTGACTCTGTCGAAGAAGACACCGGCACTGGTGAAACGGACTGGACCATAGAACTTGGGAGGCTCTTCAGAACGCCTAGGTGGCTTGTATCCCAGTCCATGAGTATCTTGCTTCCTTTGAACATCAATAACACTGCCCCACTTTTGAGAACCACCAGCTTCAACTATAGCACGCGCCTTTTTGAAAGAGGACATTGGAACTTCTGGTTGTATGACGAGTTCAGGTTGGACAACCGCCTCAGGCTGAGTGACTGCCTTTGGGGATTCCTGGGGAATCTTCACAGCTTCAAAGGCTTGGCACAAAGTTTCCTGTATCTCACCGTCTACCTCTACATACTTGAAGGTCGACAGGTGACTCACCATGATATCTTCTTCACCACAAACAGTCACAACGTGGCCATCCACCATATACTTCAACTTCTGGTGCAGCGTAGAAGTTACTGCCCCAGCACCATGGATCCATGGGCGACCCAACAAACAACTATAGGCAGGCTGAATATCCATTATGTAAAAGGTGGTGTTGAAAACCTCAGGACCCACCTTGATCGGCAGAACTAACTCTCCAAACACTGATCTCTTGGAGCCATCAAAAGCACGTACCACCAAGTCACTTGGTGTACAAATCAACCCACGAGTATCCAACTTCATCAGAGCCTTCTTCGGTAGCACATTCAAAGACGAACCAGTATCAACTAACACATGCGACATTAAAGAACCACGACATTTCACTGAAATATGCAGAGCGTTGTTGTGATTCCTCCCAGCCGGAGTCAGATCTAAATCGGTGAAACCCAAACCATTACCAGCATTCACATGAGCCACAACCCCTTCTAACTAGTTGACAGATATCTCCTGCGATACATAAGCCATATTCAAAATCTTCAGCAATGCATTTCGGTGTGCCTCGGAGCACAACAGTAAGGATAGGATGGAAATCTTCGATGGAGTTTGGTGGAGTTGGTCAACAATCTTATAATCACTTTTTCTGATCAACCTCATAAACTCTTCTACGTCTTCTGAGAAAGCATCCCCACCTGGCTTTGTCGTAGAATTATTAGCTTCCTGCCTCTATACAGACTCATCCATCATCTGCTTACCTTTGTCTTGTCTTGAACTGCTAGCTTGATTCTCTGACGGAACAATGACTCTACCACTCCTAGTGATAGCCCATGCTTTAACAAGATTTTCCACCCCTGTGTTCACAGTTGATGTCTCTTCCAATTCCAGCTTCTCACCATTAACAAACACCTCGGCCCCATAATTCCATGGGATGGCCTTGGTACTCTCATACGGAACTGGTCCAGGAACAGTGATAGTGACCAGCGCTGGTCTCGCCGGCACTGATATAGTTATCGTCTTGAATGGAATTGTTATCATGGCAACATCAGTCTCTTTGTCAGTAACAATAATCTTCTTACAGCCCCTGTCAAACTGTAATACCCCTTCGCTGATCATTTTCTGAATACATGCTTTCAATAAATCACAACCGCCTGGCTGCGACACACATTCTACACAACCTTCATCACAACCGGGAAATACCCCTCCCTTCAACAGTCTTTTCTTCACCACACCCAAGGGAGTTTGGATTTCGTTCACATCTGAAATCAAACTCAAGTCTTCACAGTTTTTAATAATAGCATTGACCTTCGGCCCACCGTGATTCGGCATCGGGTTCTGATTCACATTAGGAACATCGTTGGAGAAATTGATGGCTTTGGAATCCAGCAGATCTTGAACCTGATGCTTAAAAGCTTTACAGTTTTCAATATAATGTCTGGGTGCCCCAGAATGAAACTCACAGTGGGTGTTGGCTTCATAGCCGGGAGGTGGATTACCAGTAGGTGGAGCCAATGTTCTCTTTTGGATTAATTGTAGCTTTAGCAAATACTGAAATAATTGAGCGTATGGAAGAGGTGGAGTGTCAAAATTCCTTTCCTTCCTAGCAGAGGCTGAGACCGGCGAGGAGCTTGATTTTGTTGTTGAGACGCTGCAGGCTATTGAGGTGCTGCTGGGATGGTTACAGGAGCCATCTGCTGATTGTAGTTCTGACGAGGTCCATCTCTACCATGATATGATGACACAGAGTTTGTATCTCCCTCCTTCTTCTTATAACCATTGGCATAAGGCTTCTTGCTTCCTCCAGATGAGGACCCATCACTGCCTGATATCTTCCCCGCCTTGATTCCGCTTTCCACCATTTCCCTCACTAAGATCAAGTCAGCAAACTTTCCAGTCATACATGGTACCAGCTTTTCATAGTAATGACCCTGCAAGGTGGCCATAAACATAGTTATCATTTCACGTTCCAACATGGGAGGCTGAACCCTCGCTGCCAGTTCATGCCACCTCTGAGCGTACTCCTTGAAGCTCTCATTGTTCTTTTGTGACAGATTCTACAGCTGTGTTCTGTTAGGAGCCATATCAGTGTTATATTGGTAATGTCTGATAAATGCCCCTGCCAGATCTCTCCAACTACGCACATCCATCCTTTCCAGTTGCATGTACCACTCCAGGGATGCCCCAGATAGGCTATCCTAGAAGCAATGCATCATCAGCTTTTCATTCTTCGCATATGCAGCCATTTTGCTTGCGTATGCCCTCACATGGGTCCTCGGACAAGTCATACCATTATACTTCTCGAAAGTGGGAGTTTGAAACTTGTGCGGAATAACAACGCCTGGAACCAGCCCCAAATCCTCTAGATCCATTCCCACAGAATCCTGATTCACAACACCCCTTAGCTGTTCCTCAATCAACCGGATCCTCTGATCCTGGTCAGTCTGGGGACCAGCATCCCCAACTGGCAAAGAAAATACATCATCCTGAACATCATCATACTGACGACCCTGAACTGCGCCAGCACCAGTACCACCTCCCCCAGCATTTTCAGCTCCGCCTGGAGGAATCACAACACCAGAAACAGGAACACCTCCGCTAGTAGGACCATTCTGACCATTATCAGTAACACCAGTCTGAAGTCCTCCATGAAGGACACCATCATTATTAACCCTCGCAATCAGTGGCTGAACGAGAGTTCTCAACTGTTCTTGTCCCTGAGCAACCCCTTGCATTAATTCCATGAATTGGTTCATGCGAGTCCGCATCTCAATGATCTCATTAAGTAGCTGATCCATGAGTCTCTTCCGATTCTGCTTAGTAGGATACCGGTAAATACGCTGATCTGCAATTCTGAGATGAGAACAAGATAAGAATACCGGAGATAAACACCTGTCATGCAAAATGATTATGCAAAATGATTATGAATATGCAAATGCAAATGGACATGTTTGAAAATTGACAGGGCGATCCACCCCTTGATTCCGATTTAATAACAAGATATAATGGAACTTCTGCTCATATATTAAGAAAACCAGAGGAAAACTAAATGTCGACAATCACGAATCCAAGTTAACAAATCTGAACACATAAATCATAGAGGTCCCAACCAACAAGCCTGGTGGTGATCCAAATACAATAAAAGAGAAAAGGAAACTATGGCATGTCATCAAAATTCACAAGTGTCAATCCCCCCATCCATTATGCTTTCTGCACCAGTCTTGAATCTCCTTGAACAGCTTTCTGGTATCGGGATGCTTCGGCCTCTGAATTAGCCCTTGAATAAGAAGGTCTCTCCTGTGTATAATCCCATCCAAGTATCGGCAATGTAACTCCCAAGCGTCTTCTCCAGAAACACCATCCATGTTAGGACCCTCGTGTCTAGGTTTCTTCACTTCGGCTTGGACTTTCAGTTCTTCCATGGAGGCTATGGCTTCATTGAGTCGACCCTCGACTACTTGTCTCTTGAATATCCCTGATAAGATCTCAGTGTCTTTCTTCTTGAGCGTCGACTTCAACTGATCAATCTTAGCTATGTAGTCGTCTTCTTTTCTCTTGTTCTCAGCCATGGCAGTTTCTTGGTGATCATTGAACCTGTGAATCTTCAACAAAGCCTTGCCTAATTCCTCCTCCTTGGACCTGAGAACGCTACTGATACCATCCAAAGCTTGTTTCATTCTTTCTCTGGATGCGACCATGTCAGCAAGCTCTCTTTCTGCTTTAGCAAAAAGCTCTGTCTTCAACTTGGCGGTATGAACAGCTTCACCCCGCTCATGCTTCCACTGATAAATCTCTCTCTTTAGCTCACTATTCTCTTCCCGTAACCTTTCCTTTTCAGTCCATAATTTGTTATACTTCTCCAACTCAACGGTGGTAGGAGGCTCGATCACCAAAGGGTACAAAGGTGGTTCCACCGGGAATGGAAGAAGCTCATATTCTGCTCTCTTCTTAATCCACTCTTTATAGGGAGGGAAAGCCCGATTGTTACTTTTCCCGAATGGAATCTTACCCTTCTTAGTCACCTGTTTCCAAGCATTCACAACTTTCCTTATCAACCCTTGATCCTCAATACCATTGAAGAACAAGGACTCTCGGACATCTCGCTCTTCGGGTGGATTCTTCAAAGGATAGCCAAACTGTCTGATAGCTAGGGAGGGATTATAGTTAATTCCACCTTTCCTCCCTAACAAGGGTACGTTCGGGAATTCTCCGCATTTGCAAATAATCTCCATTCCTAGCAAGTCACGATTAATCCAAACGATGTTATCAGCAGTCAAGCCCATAACCCTCTTAGACCACTTCAGAGAATCTTTCGTATCAACGAAAGCGCCAGATTCGGGGAGACGACTCAGAAACCAAGTAGCTAAAATCGGTGCACAACAACTCACAGTTTCCCACGCCTATTCTCATTCTTGTAGTGAACCGAGTGATACACATCACCTAGCAAGGTAGGTATAGGATTCTTCGAAATAAAGATCCTGACGGCGTGCATATCCACCAGATCAGGAATATTTGGAAATAGAACAATCCCATAGATACACACAGCTAGAATAGCTTGGAAAGCAGTCAAGTTCTTCTCTTTGACATGTATATAAGCTTGATCAAATAAGAACTTCAACAAGAAACCCTTAACCCCTTGTTTTTCTTCAACATTATTGCTCAGAACGGGCTCACTGATATGAAGAGCAACAACCATCTCTTTTATACCGGGGTGTTCTTCAGAAAAGAAAACTATATCATGGTTGATTGGGATTCCCAAAATAAATGAGAACTCCTCAAATGTTGGGGCCAAGATGTAGTCCGGGAAAGTGAAGCAACGCAAGGACGGATCATAAAACTGAAGAAGTGTGTGAATGGAATCCTTCTCATACTTGGAGATATTATAGGAAAATTTCAGAAGTCTTCCATACCTTCCACTGAACTCTGTACGAACTCCGGAACCAGCCATATTAATCAGTTTGTGAATCAGTGTCAAAGTCGGTTCTGGGAATGAATAAGCAACAGTCTTCTTTCGCTGAACATTCATGCTGGAGTAACCTCAGAAATTCGGAATCAAGAGTAAGATGCAAGCCCTGAAAAATGTCAAACATGTCAGAATGCAAGAAAAATGATATGCTCATGCAAACATGGGGTCAAGGCACACTGCTGGATGTGCTGTGCTGTTAATTGAACAAGAACCCAGAAAACCAGAACTTTGAACCACTGAGAAACTCAAATAATCAGACATTGATGAGAAATCCAGAAAAATAGGGTAGGTTAAAGGTTTCGGTTACCTGCAAACCTGCAAACGCCCATCCCCTCTCACATGTGGGTACTAGGATGTTCAGTATCCCGGGCTCTCAGGTCGAGAAATGATGATACGTTCACCATTTCTGATTTGGCATCATCATCAATCGAGGAGGCCTCAATTGATTCTCCAAAGCGAAAGGTCCTCAGCTTTGGCACTAAGGTCGAGAAACAATAGTACATTCATCCCTCGGGGTACAGTACTAAAGTCAATCGAGGAGTGCCTCCACTGATTCTCTTCAAAACGTAGGGGTCATCCTATGCGAGTTCCAAAGCGGGCCCTCGGGTACGAATGGGTTTGCCACAGGATGTGGTCTGCCACTGTCACCACTAAATAGGGATGTTTCCACTAAGGTCCTCAATGATCGGTCACGTGAGTCGACAGCTCTCTAGATCAACACCCCAACATGCGTAAGACACACACGTTAGAACGCGTCCCAAGATAGCCTTGTCTGGTTATGAATTTCGTGAACACACAAACGTACCAAGCGGGCACGTAGGTCCCACTACTTTCCACTCTAGTCTTAGGGTATTCTCAAGCCTGGGTATTGGGCTTAGCTCTCGGTCCCACCCAACCTGCAAAACAAAGACAGCCAGCACAGCATAACAGCATGACAGTAATAAAAAATGAAATGCAGAAAATGCGGTAAAAATAAAAAATAAAAATAAAATACAACTGATAAAGAAAATCAAGACAAAACATCCAAAGAGAACAAAGACAAGCAAGCGTTAGGACTGACTCGCTTAGGGATGGACCAGCATAGGTCAACCAACAGTCCCCAGCAGAGTCGCCAGCTGTCGCTCCCAGGATTTTCATCCAGGTACAAACGCGAGAGTGGCGCGGAAAAAACAGAGTCGCCAGCCGTGTAAATTTATCCCAAGAGGGGGAAAGGGAACACCGCATAAACCTGAGGAAGAGGGAAAGGAATGGTCATCGCAACCATAACCTGGGTTCAGGAGTCGGTTACGGGAGGCGAAGGTGCTAGCACCCCACGCGTCCATCGTACTCGATGGGATCCACGCTTGTTGTCTATTCTAAGGGTAAGTTATACTATCATCTAGGGCTGTACTAAAACGGAGAGGGAAAGACAAAGACAGACTCGGTAGGACGTCGACTTCCTAGGCCTACGTACCCCCCTTGTGCAATGGGGAATTCAGAGTCAACTTAGTTCGGACCAAGTTCTTTTTGTGTTTTTTATGAACGACGTTAAGTTCGCGTCCGACAGTTAGGGTCGATGCCTGTTTGCGACTCAGACGGAAGGTAACGTGTCCTTTTTGAAAATAGCCTTTAAGTTTGGAAATCCCAAAGGACAAAAAGGTTTGAGGTTGGTTTGTGTTTTTTAGGACATAAGTGGCTTAAGTTAGTTCCTAAGTTGCATTGCACCAAAGTCTAGGGCACATGGGCGAATACTTAACGCATCGTCCCAAGACAGAATGCTCACTAAGCACTCTAGAAAGATGAGAGGAAGCCCCTCATTTCTCGTTCCACATACTTAAGGCTCGTGCGCAATACACCTTATTCTTATTAAGTGTTTTAAATAAATTTGAGATGAGAAGAGAGAAGACACAAAGGTAACTCTAAAGGGGGACTATGAGTCCTAAAGTTATCATGCATGGGTGACCTATGGTTAGTGAGGTTTGACGACAACCTAAATCCTAAAGGAAAGAGATGAGAGAAGGAGAGAATAGTAAAGGTGAATATGGATGCTTATCCACACCCTTAAAGAACTTACCTTAGTCCCTGCATAAAAGATTAGTACAGAATAGACATAACTAAGAGAGATGAGGTGAATGAAAATCAAACAATGGCAAACAACAATGATAATAATCCAAACATGATTTCAGAAATTAAAGGAACAACCCCAAAGCAAATGGCACAAGTGCCTTTTCAAACAGATAATCAGATGTGGTCAGAAATACACATATAAGCAGATCTCAAGTGAAAATAAATCAAACAATTGGAAAAATGACTCTTAAAATTCCCAAATTAAGCATCAATATTATTCAACCAGAGATAAACCAAATATCAAAAATCCCTGCAAAAAATCAAGATATTAGTCATCTAAATAATTAGGCAAAGTTCAGGTGGGAAGTGGGATTCAGTGTGCCAAAGAGAAGGACCAAAATGCAATACGAAATGATTTTAAAAATGATAAAAAAATATTATAATGTATTTTAGAATGTTAGTGAACAAATGCAAAAATAACGGATAAAAAATATTTTATGATTGCAGAGAAATAAAATAAAGATATTTAAGTATGCATCGTATGGATAATTCAAAAAGAAAATAGACTAAATAATTAGTTTAAATGACAAAAATAAAATAAAAATAAGAAATAAAATTTTTAAAAATTTATTAAAATGATGAAAATGATGCATGAATTTTATGGTGATTTTTAAATGCATTTATGTATTTTTAAAAATTAAATATGAAATGTAATAATTAAAATAAAATAAAAATGAAGTGAAATGCAAAGGGGGTGTGGGAAGTAAGGAAAATTCATTGGAAATGCATTGGGCTGGCCAGGGGGGTGGTGCGAAAAGCAAAGCTTGGTCCAATTAATTATTCAGAAAAAAAAAAATAATAAACATGGGAAGCTTACCGTGTGCCCCCATGTGCCATGCGCGTGACCTCATTAATGTGGTGTCATGCTGTGGTTCGTTTGATTCATCCAATGGCCAGTGGTTGGTCAACGAGAATAAAAAGTAAATAAAACAGAATAAAATGAATGGGTGGCACACGGTATGATCATGGGGTAAACACAGGATCACGGTAAACACAGGATCACTAATTATAATTCAGAAAAAAAAATAAAAGAAAATAATAGGTGACATGATTTAGACCGTTGGATGAAGAGAATGAAGGGCCAGGATTTCGTCTTCAACCTTGGAACCCCTCCCTTCGCCGGACCACCGCCAGCCGCCGGAACCCTACCGCCGGCCACCAACTGCAACCACCAAACTGCCCAGAAAATGCAATGGGGTACACTATCCGACCCAGAATTTCGTCGGGAATCCAAATATGGCATCAAAAACCCCAAATTGTTAGTGTATAATAAAATACGAATGAAAAACCATTAGGGCACAAAACTTTAAACACACATAACAAGCCATACACACATCCAAAATTAAAAGTAAATATATCAGGATGATCAGTGTCAATCACATAACAATATAGACATAAAAAAAGGAGTTTTAGGGGCACGAAAAAATCCACCAACCTGAGATGGTACACCTCTAATCCTTGCTTTTGGCTGCGAATGGTGGTTGGGTTGTGTTCTAGAAATCACCAGGAAGAGATTTGTGGAAGTACTTTTGGGAGAGCTCCTCTTGGCCGTGGGTTTGAATGAAAAATCCTTTTTTAGGGTTCACTTGAAAACTCCAATATATCACGTGTAACTAACCCTAACCAGTGCATGATTGAGCTTATATAGACTAGGGTTTTCTACTGAATATGAATTGGGCTTGGGTGATTTCTTGTTTAATGATTTTTTGAATTATTTTGAATAATCACATTATGTTAAGTACACCTCCTCCATGCATGGATATTTGAAAGTTTCATGATGGATCACTTGCATTTGAGTTGCTAATCACACCACATTTAAATTGGGCCTTGAAACTTTTTTGATTCATGACTTTTGAATAATTTGGCATTTTTGAACAATGGAGAATAAGTGAAGAACACCCCATGGAATTTCTTCATTCTTGGGCCCAAAATAATCCTCAAGGAATGTCTTTTAATATTGGAATGTGGCATGAAACAATGGAATTGATTATAGGTCATTATGCCCAAAGTTGTGAAAATGGGATCATGAGAAACCCTAAAAACCACTTTGCCTTCTTTTAATCATAACTGGAGTTTCATAAATGATATGGAGACCTACTATTACTTGTTGGAAAGAGAAGAAAAAGATCTTCAACTTTCATGTTGGAGAAAAATTCATTTGAAGCTTTCTTGATGGTGAAAAGTCAAGTTGAATGAAGTGTAGATACTTGCCAAAAATGGAAACTTTTCATTATAGGTCACTTTCCAAATTTAGAAACTTTGCACCAACTCCTGATTCCTGATAAATATGTATGAAACTTGACCCTTGAAGAACATATGAGGATGTGAGACTTTGAAAACCTTGGAGAGAACCTCAAAATTTCACAGTTGACTTCTCCTCTCACTGTTGACTTTTACCCAATTCAACTGATTTTCAATCCATTGGCCAATTGAACTTCTCCTGAACCAAACTGATGGACAACCTCCTATACCTAGGTACTTAGGGATCCAAGGAGTACCATGGAATCAAGTCTTGCCCAAAAAATCAGAAATAAACTGACTTTATAGCAAACCATAGTTGTGGTACCCTCAGTCTAGGAGGATATAGCACAGTCTCCAAATCCAAATTCCTCTGAATATGATGTGTATCCTCTCCAACAAAGATAAGATATGCCATTTGATGATGATAAAAACCCAAGGAGCTTTCCCATTGAAGCAATAAACCCCAGAATCTCAAAACCCTAATCTATGCACTGGTTAGGAGAGGATGATCCACCTGAGCTCCCTTGGACAATACCAGGACTCTTGCTTGACCCTCTGAAGCACTGCCTCATGCATCTTGACCCCATGCTTAGAACAAATGATATGCACACATGATAATGCAAAATGCAATGCAACATAAGCCAGTTAGTAATAAAGTAAGGAGAGCAAATTTTGGGGTGCAACAGAAGGCAACAACAACATCATAGCATAGCCTACAACAACATCATATCACAATCAATCAACAACATCATAGCAAAATCAACATCAATCTCATAGTAAAATCAATGGCAACATCATGATGTTATCAACAACAACATCATAGTTCAATCAACAACAACACCATGATATCCACAATAAAACATACATATTATTCGACAATCAATTCATACACATGCAATGCCACTTAGAATGAAATGTAACTTCATCGGAAACATGCATGTGGTACCAGTTCAACGTGGATGGACACTTGGCCATCAACCCTCCAAAAGGAGCACAACGTAATCAACATATCACTTCAATCCGCACAATGGGATTGAAGCTACCAATAGGCCGAAGCCCCAACATAAAATGCTATGAAATGCAATGATGCTAATTCTCCTCAATTCATCAAAAATCAACGTGTGCATCATTCATTTCATATTCAACAAGGATTTATCATACAATCATGTTTTATCATCTTACATCAACAACAACTTGACAACAAAAGATCAGCACGAGAAAACGTCGAGAAACCTCAAGAAAACAACAAAAAACAGCAAAACAGCATGTCTGACACGGCCGTGTCAAGAAGTCTGTAGCAAAATTTCGACAAAAGCAAAAATCTAGCAAGAATAGGGGTCTGACACGGCCGCCCGTGTCCTGTGACACGACCGTGTCAGGAAGTCTGCACCCATAATTTTTCAAAAGATTTTTCTGCTGCGTTTTGGCCTCAAATATCCCAAAATTCAGTTTTTTTCCAATACGAAAATTTGACCAAAAGACTCACACAATACACATACATCAACACGTAACATTCTATCTCATTATATTTCATCGAATCATTCATCCCTAATTCATTCTACATCACCAAACACCATAATTTCCCAAAAATTCATTTTCTACGTTTTCGACTCGAAATACCCTAAAAGCTCAATTTTTCCCAAAACGAAAATTGACCAAAAATGCTTACATGATACACTTACATCAACATATTGTAGCACCCCAAAATTTGCCCTCCTTACTTTATTACTAACTGGTTTATGTTTCATTTCATTCTTGCATTATCATGTGTGCATATCATTGGTTCTTAGCATGGGGTCAAGGTGCCTGAGGCATGTTCAAGAGGAGAAGATGTTCTTCAAAGGGTCAAGCAAGAGAGTTCAAGTGGATCACTTCCTCCTAACCAGTGTAGAAATTAGGGTTTTGAGATTCTTGGGTTTATTGCTTCAATGGGCAAGCTCCTTGGGTTTTTATCATCACCAAATGGCATATCTTATCTTTGTTGGAGAGGATACACATCATATTCAGAGGAATTTGGATTTGGAGACTGTGTTATTTCCTCCTAGACTGGGGGTACCAAAACTAGGGTTTGCTATAAAGTCAGTTTATTTCTGATTTTTTGGGAAAGACTTGATTCTATGGTATTCCTTGGGTCCCCAAGTATCTAGGGATGGGAGGTTGTCCATCAGTTTGGTTCAGGGGAGACTTAATTGGCCAATGGATTGTAAATCAGGTGAATTGGGTAAAAGTCAACAGTGAGAGGGGAAGTCAACTATGGAATTTTGAGGTTCTGTCCAAGGTTTTCAAGGTCTCACATCCTCATATGGTCATCAAGGGTCAAGTTTCATGCCATTTACCAAGAATCAGGAGTTGGTGCAAAAGTTACTAAATATGGAAATGACCTATAATTTGAAAGTTTCCTTTTTGGACAAGTTCCTGCACTGCATTCAACTTAACTTTTCATCATCAAAGAAGCTTCAAATGAATTTTTCTCTAACATGAAAGTTGAAGATCTTTTTCTCCTCTTTCCAATAAGAACTAGTGGGTCTCCATATCATTTGTGAAACTCAACTTATGATCAAACGAAGGCAAAGTGGTTTTTAGGGTTTCTCATGATTCCATTTTCACAAACTTTGGCATAGTGACCTATAATTAATTCCTTTGCTTCATGTCACCTGCTAACATCAAAGGGCACTCCTCAAGGATCATTTTAGGCCTTTGAATCAAGTGAATCCATGGTGTATTTATCACTTATTCTCCATTATTCAAAATTGCCAAGTCATTAAAAACTCATGAATCAAAATGTTTCAAGGCCCAATTTCAATGTGGGTGTGATTAGCAATTAGAAGTTAAGTGATCCATCATGAAATGTTTGAATATCCATGCATGGAAGGAGGTGTATCTAACATTATGTGATTTTCCAAAATTATTCAAAAACTCATTAAAAAAAGAATTGCCCAAGCCCAAACCATTATCAGTGAGAAACCCTAGAGTATTTAAACTCATCCATGCACTGGTTAGGTTAGAGAATGCACGTGCCTTTGTGGAGAATTCAAGCTTGAACCCTAAAGCATCTCATACTCATATCTCTCAATCCATTAGGTATTTTCAAGAACTTCTTCCACACACTTTCTCCTGGTGATCAATAGAGTGCAAACCATCCCCCATTTGCAGCCAAAAGCAAGGATTAGGAGTGCACCATCTCAGGTTAGTCATTCTTTTCATGATCATAGAACTCCCTTTTTAAATATGCATATTGATGTGTGATGATTCTGATGCGTTTATTTTTGAATTTGGACGTTTGGATTGATCATACTTTGAGTTTAAAGTTTTGGACCCAAAGCTTGTTCTATGCGTTTTTTATTATGCACTAATGGTTTGTGATTTTGGATGACATATTCGTGACCCTCATGAAATTCTGGACAAAATGTTGTAGGCCTTTCCATTTTCTGGGTTGTTTTAGGTTCCAGGTGGCGGCCAGAACTAGGGTTCCGGCGACTGGTGCGGTGGTCCGGTGGCCAAGGGTTTCAATGAAGAAGACGATTCCTCAGCCGTTGATGGCTTGGATCGTGTGGCCATCAGCTTGCCACACGTCTTTCCTTTTATTTTTTTTCTGATTTTTATTTTATGATCTTGTGTACATTACCCCACCATTTTTATTATGTATGTCCAATCATGTTATTCCCTTTTGTTTACTTTTTATTTTATGTTGACCAATGTGGACCGTCTGATGAATCACGTGGCTGAAATCTTGCCAACCCATTAAAAAAACACGTGCTTGGCACATGGCTGGGCATGGTATACTGACCACTTTGGTGTCCGTGTGTGCGTGCTAATTAGTGTGTGCTTTGCATCTTGACCGTTCATCATGAATACTTTTGACTTGGATTGACTTAATAGGACGAGTTGGATGCATCCAAGGGTAAGTGGCAGTCAACTGGTTGACTAGAGTCTACATGTGCTTCTTTTTTTATTTTTTTATTTTCTGATGGATTTAGTGGCTGGGCTCGCTAATGACACCCCCCTCCCCTCTAGCCCAGTTATCATTTTTAACGTGATTATTTACTCATTGCACCCCCCATGCGCATTTCAATTTATTTATTTTATGTAATTCATTACATTTCATTTTTAATTTTTTTAAAAATATATTCTTGCATTAAAAAATCCCAATAAAATTCATGCATACTTTCTATCATTTTATAAAATTTTAAAAAATTTTATTTTTATTTTTATTTTATTTTTTATCATCTAAATTAAATACTTGTTTATTTTCTTTTTGAATTACCCATATGTTGCATACCTAAAATTGTTTATTTTATTTCTCTGAATCCATAAAACATTTTGAACCCATTCCTTTTGCATTCATTCACCAACACTCTAAAGTGCATTAAAATATTTTTCTATCATTTTTAAAATTATTTCATATTGCATTTTAGTCCTTTCTTTTTACATGATGAACCATGATCCTCTCTTGGCCTTGCATAATTGTTTGAGTGACTAACATCTTGAACTTTTGCAGGAGTTTTTGGTATTTGGTTTGTCTCTGGTTGAGCAACTTTGATATTTAATTTGGTGATTTTAGAAGTTGTTTTACTATTTTTTTAATGGCTCTTTGTGTGAGATTTTCTTGTATGCGCATCCTTGATCTTGTCTGATTATCTGTTTGAAAAGGCACTTGTGCCATTGTTTTGGGGTTGTTTATTTGACTTCTTAATTCATGTTTGGATTGTTATCACTATTATATGCCATTGTTTGGTTTTCATTTGCCTTGATATTATTTATGTCCGTTTGGTACTAATCTTTTATGCCGGGGTTGAGGTAAGTCCTTTAAGGGTGTGGATAGTCATCCATATTCACCCTTACTCTTTCCTTCTCTCCCCTTTTCTTTCCTTTAGGCTTAGGTTGTCGTTAAACCTCACTAACCGTAGGTCACCCAAGCATGATAACATTAGGACTCTTAGTTCCCCTTAGAGTTTCCTTTGTGTCTTCTCTCTTCTCATCTTAAACTTCTTGAAAACACTTAATAGGTATAAAGTGTATTGCGCACGAGCCTTAAGCGTGGGGAATGAGAAATGAGGGGCTTCCTCTCATCTTTATAGAGTGCTTAGCGAGCATCCTGTCTTGGGACGATGTGTTAAGTATTCGCCCCTGTGCCCTAGACTTTGGTGCAATGCAACTTATAAACTAACTTAAGTCACTTCTGTCCTAAAAAATACAAACCAATTTCAAACTTTTTGTCCTTCGGGATTGTCAAACTAAAGGCTATTTTCAAAAAGGGCACGTTACCTCCCGTCTGAGTCGCAAACAGGCATCGACCCTAACTGCCGGACGTGGACTTAACGTCGCTCATAAAAAACACAAAAAGAACTTGGTCCGAACTACGTTGACTCTGAATTCCCCATTGCACAAAGGGGGTACGTAGGCCTAGGACGTCGACGTCCTACCGAGTCGGTCTTTGTCTTTCCCTCCCCGTCTTAGTACATCCATAGATGATAGGATAACTCACCCTTAGAATAGACAACAAGCGTGGATCCCATCGAGTACGATGGACGCGTGGGGTGTTAGCACCTTCCCCTCGCGTAACCGACTCCCGAACCCAGGTTATGGTTACGATGACCATTCCTTTCCCTTTTCCTAAGGTTTATGCGATGTTCCCTTTCCCTCTCTTGGGAAAAATTTACACGGCTGGCGACTCTATTTTTCCGCGCCACTCTCGCGTTTGTACCTGGATGAAAATCCTGGGAGCGATAGCTGGCAACTCTGCTGGGGACTCTGGTTGACCTATGCTAGTCCATCCCTAAGTGAGTCAATCCTAGCGCTTGCTTGTCTTTGTTCTCTTTGGGTGTTTTGTGTTTGTTTTGCTTTATTTGTTATATTTTATTTTTACCGCATTTTCTGCATTGCATTTCATTTTTATTACTGTCATACTGGATACTGCTGTTTGTGCTGGCTGTTTCTGTTTTGCAGGTTGGGTTGTTTTGAGAGATAAGCCCAATACCCAGGCTTGAGTATACCCTAGGACTAGAGTGTAAAGTAGTGGGACCTACGTGCCCGCTTGGTACGTTTGTGTGTTCACGAAATTCACAACCAGACGAGGCTATCTTGGGACGCATTCTGACGTGTGTGTCTTGCGCATGTTAGGGTGTTGATCTAGAGAGCTGTCGACTCTGGTGACCGATCATCGAGGACCTTAGTGGAAACATCCCTCTTTAGTGGTGACAGTGGCAGACCACATCCTGTGGCAAACCCATTCGCACCCGAGGGCCCACTTTGGAACTCGTATAGGATAGCCCCTATCTTTTGAAGAGAATCAGTGGAGGCACTCCTCGATTGATGATAGTACTGTACCCCGAGGGATGAATGTATTATTGCTTCTCGACCTCAGTGCAAAAGCTGAGGACCTTCCGCTTTGGAGAATTAGTTGAGGCCTCCTCGATTGATGATGATGCCAAACCAGAAATGGTGAACGTATCATCGTTTCTCGACCTGAGAGCCCGGGATACTGAACATCCTAATACCCACACGTGAGAGGGGATGGGTGTTTGCAGGTTTGCAAGTAACCGAAACCTTCAACCTACCCTATTTTTCTGGATTTCTCATCATTGTCTGATTATTTGGGTTCCTGGTTATCTCAGTGGTCCAGAATTCCGGTTTTCTGGGTTGTGGTTCTCGTTCAGTTAACAGCACAACACATCTAGCAGTGTTGCCTTGATCCCATGTTTGCATGAGCATATCATTTTCTTGCATTCTAACATGTTTGACATTTTTCAGGGCTTGAATCTTACTCTTGATTCCGGTTTTCTGAGGTTACCTTGACATGGATGTCCAGAGAAAGAAGACTGTTGCCTATTCGTTCCCAGATCCGACCTTGACATTGATTCATAAACTGATTAATATGGCTGGTCACGGAGTTCGTACAGAGTTTAGTGGAGGGTATGGGAGACTTCTGAAGTTTGTTTATAATATCTCCAAGTATGAGAAGGATGCCATCCATACACTTCTTCAGTTTTACTATCCGTCTTTGCGTTGCTTCACTTTCCCGGACTACATCTTGGCCCCAACGTTGGAGGAGTTCTCATTTATTTTGGGAATCCCCATCAGGCATGACATAGTATTCTTTTCTGAAGAACACCCCAGGATAAGAGAAATGGCTGTTGCACTTCATATTAGTTAATCTGTTCTGAGCAGTAATATTGAGGAAAAACAAGGAGCTAAGGGTTTCTTATTAAAGTTCTTGTTTGATCAAGCTTGCATACATGTTAAAGAGAAGAATTGGACTACTTTCCAAGCTATTCTGGCTATGTGCATCTATGGGATTGTCCTGTTTCCCAATGTTCCAGATCTGGTGGATATGCATTCTGTCAGAATCTTTATTTCAAAGAATCCTATACCTACCTTTCTAGGTGATGTGTATCATTCAGTTCACTACAAGAATGAAAATAGGCGGGGAAAAACTGTGAGTTGTTGTGCACCGCTCTTATCTACTTGGTTTCTGAGCCATCTCCCTGAAACTGGCGCCTTTATTGATATGAAAGATTCTCTGAAGTGGTCAAAGAGGTTAATGGGCTTGACTGCTGACAACATTGTTTGGTTCAATCATGACTTGCTGGGAATGGAGATTATTTGCAAGTGCGGAGAATTCCCTAATGTACCCTTGATAGGGAGAAAAGGTGGAATCAACTATAATCCTTCCCTTGTTATCAGGCAGTTTGGTTATCCTTTGAGAGGTCCACCTGAAGAGAGAGATGTCAGAGAGTCCTTATTCTTCAATGGTATTGAGGATCAAGAGATGATGAGGAAAATCGTGAATGCTTGGAAACAGGTGACCAAGAAGGGTAAAACTTCATTCGGGAAATGTAATAACCGGGCTTTTCCTTCCTATAAAGAGTGGATTAAGAAGAGAGCAGAAGAGGAGCTTCTTCCCTTCCCGGTGGAACCTCCTTTGTATCCTTTGCTGATTGAGCCTCCTACCACAGTCGAGATAGAGAAGTTTAACAAGTTGTGGGCTGAAAAGGAAAAGCTGCGAGAAGAAAACAGAGAGCTACTAAAAGAGATCTATCAGTTGAAGCATGAGCGGGGTGAAACTGTTCATACTGCCAAGTTGAAGACAAAGCTTCTTGCTAAGACAGAGAAAGAGCTAGCTGACATGGTCACATCCAGAAAAAGGATGAAAGAAGCTTTGGATGGTATCAGTAAGGTTCTCGAGTCTAAGAAGGAGGAATTAGACAAGGCTTTGTTGAAAATTCATAGGTTCGATGATCACCGAGAAACTACAATGGCTGAGAATAAGAGAAAAGAAGACGGTTATTTAGCTCAGATTGATCAATTGAAATCGACGCTCAAGAAGAAAGACGCTGAGATCCTATCAGGGATATTCAAGAGACAAGCAGTCGAGGGTCGACTCAATGAAGCCATAGCCTCCATAGAGGAACTAAAGGTCCAACCTGAAGTGAAGAGATCTAGACATGAAGGACCTAGCATGTATGGTGCTTTTGGAGAAGACGCTTGAGAGTTGCATTGCCGATACTTGGAAGGGATCATACATAGGAGAGACGTTCTCATTCAAGAGCTAATTCAGAGACCAAAACATCCCGACACCAAAAAGCTGTTCAAGGAAATTCAAGACTGGAGCAGAAAGCATAGTGGATGAGGGGGATTGACACTTGTGGACTTTGAGGACATGCCATAGTTTTCTATTCTCTTTTATTGTATTTGGATCACCACCAGGCTTGTTGGTTGGGACCTCTATGATTTTTGCGTTCAGATCTGTTATCTTGGATTCGTGATTGTTGACATTTGGTTTTCCTCTGGTTTTCTTAATATATGAGCAGAAATTCCGTCCTATCTTATTATTAAACTGGAATCAAGGGGTGGATCGCCCTATGAATATTCAAACATGTTCATTTGCATTTGCATATCCATAATCACTTTGCATAACCATTTTGCATGACAGGTATTTACCTCCGGTGTTCTTATCTTGTTCCCTTCTCAGAATTGCAGATTTAACTCCTCAGGCCATTCAAGAGTTGATCATGGAGCGAGTTCAAGCTGAGTTGAGTGAACTGAAGGTTTAGATGAGGCAATTTGGGGAAGACATGCTCCAGGAGCAGAGGATGCTGAGGGAGGAGATCAATCAGATGAAGACTCAGATGGGTTTGGTCATGGAGATTTTGAAAACAGTGTTGAAGAAGGAAGACAGTCCTGTGCCCGCTTCTGCAACAGGGATCCTTACTCCTCCCATCTCTTTGGAATTTGATTTAAATCGTGGATTACCTCGTGAATCTCTTCCGCGAGCAGAAGTTCCAGAACTCTCCCAACAACAGCTAGGTCTTGGCTCCCAAGAGAAGCCCAAGGGAAAAAAGTGTACACAGGGGCAGAAGAAGTCTGAAAGAGTTTTTCATCTGCTCCCTATGCCATATTCTCAACTATTGTTGCATCTCCTTCAGTTTCAATTGGTACAGAAAAGGACTTTGGCTCCTCACACCGGCAATCCTCCACCAGGCTATGATGCAAGAGCCCATTGTGATTTCCATTCTGGGGCACCAGGGCATACCGTGGAGGAATGTAGGGCCTTTCAACACCGATTCCAGGATTTGATTGATGCAGGGGCAATTGAGTTCACGCCGAGCGGCGTGAATGTACAAGGTGACTTTACCCCAATTATTGCAAAAGAAGTGAAGGCTCCTCCCCTCTTTGCAGGATCAACCTCATGCCATGGACTTTCTCCACAACCTTTTGCTGCAAAAGCTCTACGTCAGTAACCTTTGCTTGTGCCTCAGCCAAGTATGGAAAGGAAGGCGCAAGCGCAGGTTCCGAGTGTCGCGCACAGATCAAATTACGAGTATTTTTGAAAACGTAGTAAAGCGACAATGTAACTCGGATATCGTTCTCACAAGGATTCTTGATTATTACTAACCGAAATCGAATTTGGGGGGGGGTTTGGTTTGGTTAAGCAAAAAGCGCAAATAAGCGATTTAAAGAAAAGTGATTATAAAATAAACTGAAACAGTAATTCTGCTGATTCGGGTACCGACTTATCACTGGTTCATAAAACTATAATCTCCTAAGCGGATTCTATTCCCCTACTGATCATAACACCAATTATCAAGCGAAATTGACAGTATAAGTTTTCGTTCCTAATTTTCCGAATAAAGCAAACGGACCAATACGATCACGAATTAAGCAAACGTGATTTAAACATTCGTAAGTTAACGATTAAGCAACGATAACATACGATTATAGTCAAGGAACATCAAACAATCGGTATAAATCAATCCTATTCTATGTAACTTGAATTAAGCAGACAAGATATATAGATTAAAATTGAAAAGGGAAAAGAAATTAGATTAAAGATTCAAACCCTCAAAGTGTCTGGAACCCGTAACCAGCAGAATTGCCTTTGGGATTAGTTCCTCATCGTTCGTACAAGCGTAAGAAAAAAATGAAAAATCGTGAATAGTGCCAAAGGTCCGTGAACAGTACCACGACTGTTGGTATTAGGGGAAAACCCAACAACCCGCTTACAACCCAACTGGGTCAAAAACATAACCCAGGCCCAATTCTAAATGACCCGAAATTAAATAAAAACTAATACTGCAGCTTCAAACGAAATTCTGGAATTATGAGCTCCGAATCTGACTTCGACTCCAACACGAAAGTCGTAGCTCTTTCTCTTAGCTTTCCGTCGACTGGTAGAACGCCTCAAGGCAATTCCTGTAACTCCAGTTATGATCGTTTCCGTAAAAGCTGCTAAAGCTGAAAATATAGTGCGAAAATTAAATAAGTGTAAAAATAAATTAAATTATAAAAACACATTAAAAGGGAAAAATAACCAAACTAAAACATGGGAATGTAAAAGTAAAAACATAGAGAAATGTGCATCAAAATGCACTGATCAAATTCCCCCACACTTGAACTTTTGCACTCCGAGCAAAATTAAAAATCAAAAGAAACACAACAGCACATTCGTTACTTATTCTAGGCTACAAGTCTTCTTCGGTTAAGTTTGCATTGATAGGTACTAATCTTACACACTAAGGATATCGTAGGAACACTAATCCACAATTGTGCAGTCATAAACCTCCTGAATATACAAATTAACTCGAATCATGTTATTATGCTAAAGCCTAACTTACTCTTCCTCCTTTTTACTCTTTTTCATTCAGGTGCAATCACATTAAGCCCGTTATCTCCACACACTCATAGCAAGGCGACCGGTTAGTGACTCTGATCCTTTTTGCCCGGGGTTCTGGTACTTACGTGGCATAACCCTTTGCTTACTCAGTTGTAGTTGCGGGAGATAGGACCGTAATCCTCCCTACCAAGTTCAGCACCAGAAACCGCTGAACCAACTAACAACGAGTATTTTTTTTCAACAACTTTTTTTTTTGAAGGTTCTACATCCGTTGGGTTAAGTGACCGGGTGAGGGTCACCAAACTTAGAAGGTGTATTCCTTTTCTTTTTCTTTTTCTCTTTTTTTTTTTCAAACTAAAAATTGGATCACTCACTTATATTCATCGGCTTCCCTGCGTAGAGTGTGTGTGAGATGGTGCCGACTGCTTAAATAAACTACTCAAGAGCTGTCAGAGAATGAGAATTTAAGGCTAAAACATAATAAGAATTCAAATCAATTTCCATATGCAGGAGACTTACGGTGTTAAGACGATACCGATCTTGTGAATTTTTCCCAAGTCTCCGCAAACTAATCTCAAATTAGACTATAGCCTCAAACTTTCAAGAAGATGCATATTTTAATTATTTTTTTTTTTTTTACTGAAAACACAACAACACAAGAAAACAAAACAAAAGCAAATAAAACAAAGGTTTCCCTCCCCCACACTTAAAACAAGCATTGTCCTCAATGAAAGGACATAATTATTAAAGTAGAGAGAAGGAAAAGAAAGCTCCCTGATCAAGTTGCAGAGTAGTTAGGTGCTTCCAAAGAAAGATCTTCTATGGTTGCATCTTCAGCTACTGAACTTTCATGGAATAGCTTTAGGCGCTGCCCATTGACCTTGAAAACTTTGTCAGTACCTGCACTTTTAATTTCGACTGCACCATGAGGGAAAACATTAGTAACAACAAAAGGGACAATCCATTTGGATCGAAGTTTCCCAGCCATAAGCTTAAGGCGGGAGTTAAACAGTAAAACCTGTTGGCCCACAGAAAATTCCTTCCTAGAAATCATTTTATCATGGAAGTGCTTAGTTTTCTCTTTATAAATCCTAGAGCTTTCATAAGCTTCTAGTCTAAGCTCTTCCAGTTGTTGTAATTGGAGTTTTCTTTCAATACCTGCTTGTTGCATCTCCAAATTACAACTTTTCACCGCCCAATAAGCACGGTGTTCTATCTCAACAGGAAGATGACATGCCTTACCAAAAACAAGTCGATAAGGAGACATCCCAATGGGTGTCTTGAAAGCTGTTCTTTGAGCCCAAAGTGCGTCTTCTAGACGACGGCTCCAGTCTTTCCTGTTTGGTTGCACCATTTTCTCTAAAACCTGTTTGATCTCCCTGTTTGAGATCTCAGCTTGCCCATTAGTTTGTGGGTGATATGCAGTAGAGACTCTGTGCACAACTCCATACTTCCGGAGCAAAGATTCCATGGTGCGGTTACAGAAATGAGTGCCTTGGTCACTGATGATAGCTCGCGGTATTCCAAACCTGCAAAAAATATTAGACCTGACAAAATCTGCAACAACTCTAGAATCATTAGTCCTAGTGGGGATGGCTTCCACCCACTTTGAAACATAATCAACAGCAAGTAAAATGTAAAGGAAACCAAATGATACAGGAAAAGGACCCATGAAATCGATTCCCCATACATCAAATACCTCACAGAAAAGCATGGGCGGCTAGGGCATTTCACTCTTGCGAGTGATCTTTGTACCTGCCATCTGGCACTCTTTACAAGTTCGGTAAGTCTCAAAAGCATCCTTAAAAATGGTGGGCCAATAGAAACCTGAGTCAAGGACTTTCCTTGCAGTCCTTTGAGGGCCAAAGTGTCCTCCGACTTGAGATGCATGAGAAAAATTTAAAATCGATTCAATCTCATAGTCGGGAACACATCTTCTAATTACCTGATCACTACCAAACTTCCAAAGATATGGATCATCCCAAACATAATATTTGGCATCACTCTTGAGTTTGTGAATTTGTGATCTAGATGCACCTGTAGGAAAAACACCAGCAACAAGATAATTAACAATGTCAGCAAACCAAGGGGTTATCCCATGCAAAAGTAAAAGCTGCTCATCAGGAAAGTCATCCTGAATAGGAGAAGGATCTTCGTCTCTCTCTATCCTGCTCAAGTGGTCAGCCACTAAGTTCTCAGTTCCACTTTTGTCTTTAATCTCTACATTAAACTCTTGGAGCAACAACATCCACCGAATCAATCTCGGTTTTGCATCCGGCTTCTTCAACAAGTACTTTAAAGCTGCATGGTCGGTAAAAACAACAACCTTGGAACCTAGCAAATAAGATCTGAATTTATCAAGAGCAAAAACAATAGCTAGAAGTTCTTTTTCAGTGGTAGTGTAATTTGACTGTGCAGAATCTAAAGTCCTAGAAGCATAGTAAATGACATGGGTAGCACTGTCAACTCTTTGTGCAAGGACAACCCCAACAGCATAATTAGAAGCATCACACATAAGCTCAAAAGGGAGGGTCCAGTCAGGGGGCTGGATTATGGGAGCAGAGGTCAATGCTTTCTTCAAGAAGTCAAACGCATATTTGCATTTGTCATTGAAGTCAAAAGTGACGTCATTCTTCAACAAGTTTGACAGCGGAAGAGCTATCTTGCTGAAATCCTTGATGAAACACCTATAAAAACCTGCATGACCAAGAAAAGAACGAATCTCGCGAACGCAAGAAGGGTAATGCAGTGTAGAAATCACATCTATCTTAGCAGGGTCAACAGAAATTCCTTTTTCAGAAATTATGTGACCAAGAACAATTCCCTGCTCAACCATAAAATGACATTTTTCATAATTTAAAACAAGGTTAGCTTCGATGCATCTTTCTAAAATCAAGCTTAAACTGCTCAAGCATGTATCAAAAGAGGTACCGTAGACAGTGAAGTCGTCCATAAAGACTTCCATGCAATTTTCAATGAAATCAGAAAAAATGCTAATCATGCACCGCTGGAAGGTGCCAGGAGCATTGGAAAGACCAAAAGGCATCCTCCTATAAGCAAAAGTACCGAAGGGACAAGTAAAAGTGGTCTTCTCTTGATCTTCCAGTGCAATATGAATCTGAAAGTAACCTGAAAAGCCATGAAGAAAACAATAATGTGATTTACCAGCTAGCCGTTCAAGCATTTGGTCGATGAACGGTAAAGGAAAGTGATCCTTTCTAGTAGCCTGGTTCAGTCTCCTGTAGTCAATGCAAACTCTTTAGCTATTCTGAACTCTAGTGGGAACAAGTTCATTCTTTTCATTTTTGACTACTGTAAGCCCAGATTTCTTAGGTACAACCTGCACTGGGCTTACCCACTTACTGTCAGAGATAGGATAAATGATACCTGCTTGCAAGAGTTTTGTTACCTCTTTCTTCACAACATCAAGAATCAAAGGATTAAGCCTCCTTTGGGGCTGCCTTACTGTTTTCGCACCATCCTCAAGTAGAATCCTGTGCATACACATGGAAGGACTAATTCCTGGAAGGTCGGCTAATGTCCACCCGATTGCCTTCTTGTGCTTCTTCAAAACCTGTAAAAGCTTTTTTTCTTGATCGAAATCAAGGTTAGAAGAAATAATAACAGGGAGTTTTTCATTACTCTCCAAGTAAGCGTATTTCAGGTTTCCAGGGAGCTCTTTTAGCTCTAAGGACGGGGGCTGCTCGATGGATGGAGTGTTTGGGGCAGCCGGGATGTCAAGAGTATTAGCTGCAAAAACAGCTTCATCGGTAACAGCTTCACCGGTAGGAAATATATCAGCCTGCAAGGCAGCATCAATCTCAGCACACACAACACAAAGGTTAGTGTCAGTACAATCAGAACATGAATAAACATCATCAAAACCGGAGAGAGATGGAAAATCAAGTGAAAATAATTCAGAACAAGTGTCCTCAACCAGCTCAGATATCAATCCAATATGAAAAACGGAATGCTTCTCCAATGGATGTTTCATGGCATCAAAATGTTGAATTTTGCGACAATGTCACCAAACTCCATGGACATGCTTCCATCATCAACATCAATTTTCGTTTTTGCCGTTTTCATGAACGGTCTTCCTAAAATGATGGGAGCTCTGCTGGACTTTGTTTCTCCTTCCATTTCAAGAATGTAAAAATCTGCAGGAAAAATCAAATCGTTAACTTGAACAAGGACATCTTCGACTATGCCGGCAGGGCGAGTGTTGCTCCTGTTCGCCAACTGAATGATTAAACCTGTAGGCTGTAAAGGACCAAGACAAAGGTTATTATAAACAGAAGTAGGCATAACATTAATGCTCGCTCCTAAATCAAGCATGCAGTCATCGAATTTACTATTCTCGATGGTACAAGGAATAGCAAAAGTTCCCGGGTCCTTGCACTTTTGTGGCAAGACCGGAGTAGTGAGGGCTGAAACATTTTCAGATGACTTGGGCTGAATAAAGGAAGAAATATTTCTTCCCAAATTGACTCTCTCACTTCCTTTCATCCTCCTTTTGCTTGTACACAAATCCTTCAGAAACTTTGCATACTTAGGAACCTGTTTAATGACATCAAGAAGCGGAATGTTTACCGCCACTTTTTTGAACACATCCAAAATCTCCCTCTCTTTGTCTTCCTCCTCAATTTTTTTATTTTTCAGAACTCTATGTGGGAAGGGGACTGGTGGTACATACTCTTTTTCTTTATTTTTTTCAGTCTCAACCGCAACAGAAGAAGGAGGAGAAAGTTCAGTTGGGTGAGGTTCAGAAGGAGAAAGTTCAGAAGTTACCTTAATGATTTTTTTATTTTTTTCAGGGGCTGGTTCTATAACTTTTCCGGATCTTAAAGAGATGGCACTCACATTGGCATTAGGACCCTTTGGATTGATAACTGTTTGGGCTGGAAGTTGGTTCGACCTTTGGGCTTGCATGTTATTTATTTGAGTAGCAAGCTGTCCCATTGTGTGTGCAAGGTCTGAATGATAGAATCGGTCCTTTGTTGGAACTGGAGGTTGTTGACGGCCATTTGTTTGACAAGATCCTCCAAGGATGGACCAGAAGAAGATGGGGCAGCGGTGATTGCAGCCTGTGGAGGATTTTGTGGTGGTGGTAAGGGTAGCATAGATTGTTGTTGGTTGGAGGGCTGATTTCCATATCGGAGGTTTGGATGGTTCCTCCAATTCGGGTGGTACCTATTAGTGGACAGGTCAGGAATGTTGTTGTACCGGTTTTGGTTGTTACCTTGATTGTAAAGGGCTGCAACATAAGCTGGAGGTAATTCAGTAGGCTTATCATCTTGCAGAATAGGACATGTATCAGTAGGGTGATCAGAAGAAGTACAAATACCACATAACCTTGGTGCTTGTTGGGCTACTTAAGCTTTACCTACCACTACCAACTGCTTCACCAAATCGGTCAGCTCACTCATTCTGTTTTCGAAGGCTTTGTCGGAGTGAGAAACATGAGAAGAAACGTGAACTTCATTCACACCCTTTATTTGAACAACATTGTTTCTTGTTGTGAACTGCTGGGAATTAAGTGACATGTTCTCAATTAGAGCCTTGGCAGCGGCTGGAGATTTATCGACAAGTGCCCCGCCACTAGCAGCATCAAGAATGTTCCTGTCCATCGGTAACAACCCCTCATAAAAGTACTGGATGAGTAGTTGCTCGATAATCTGGTGTTGAGGGCAGCTAGATACCAAGTGTTTGAACCTCTCCCAATCCTCAGTCAACGACTCATTACCTTGTCTAATACCACAAATCTTCTTTCTTATCGAGGCAGCTCTGGAGGCAGGAAAATATCTCTCCAAGAACACTTTTTTCAGAGCATTCCAGTTTGCGATTGAATTTGGCTCAAGATAATATATCCAATCCTTCGCTGCACCCTGCAATGAAAAAGGAAAAGCTCGAAGTTTGATGTGATCTTCAGTGATCCCTTCAGGCTTCAGTGGTGTAGAACACACCACTTGGAATTCTTTCAAATGTTTGTGTGGATCCTCACTTGCAAGACCACTAAACTTGGGCAACAAGTGTATTAAACCCGATTTTAATTCAAAAGGAACAGCAACATCATCATATTCAATACACAAGCCATTATAATTCACATCAGGAGCAGCCAATTGCCTTAAGGTTCTATTCTCAGCCATTTCAAAAACGAGTTCGGAATCCGAAGCAAACAAGTTATGCAAATAGTCAGACTCAGAATCAGACTCAATGGTGGGTGGTGAACTAGTGGTAACCTGGACTGCTCTACGCCGTGTGTGCAAAGTTCTCTCTACTTCAGGATCAAAAGCAACAAGATCAGAACAAGATGACCTAGTTGCCAGGACTAATGCACAACAATGCAGCAACAATATTCAAAATGCCAACAATGTCCCTAAAAGTAAAAAACAAAGACAAAGAAGGGAATCGATCAAAATAAATATAGAAAAATAAACTGACACTCAAATTAATCTAATGACTTAAAAATATAATTTTGAGAATTTTTTTGATTTTTTTCGATTCTATGAAAACAGTAAAAAATTCATAAAAAATAGAAAAAAGGATTTTTTGGCGATTTGAAAGCAAAGTCCCATAACTACTTTGTAGTAAGGGACAAATGATCAGAGAATTTTTTTACTAAAGATGCCTGGAACAGAATTCGAATCGGACGCAATTTTCCCAAAAACCGATTTTTTTCGACTCTAGACGCGAGAAGGCCAAAAACGTGGGGAACCTAGGGCCTAAGCGCAACAACACTAAACCTATGACTCTAATATTGATTAATAATGACAAGAATCCCCGGAAACGGCGCCAATTTGATCCGAGTGTCGCGCACGGATCAAATTACGAGTATTTTTGAAAACGTAGTAAAGCGACAATGTAACTCGGATATCGTTCTCACAAGGATTCTTGATTATTACTAACCGAAATCGAATTTGGGGGGGGGGGGGGTTTGGTTTGGTTAAGCAAAAAGCGCAAATAAGCGATTTAAAGAAAAGTGATTATAAAATAAGCTGAAACAGTAATTCTGCTGATTCGGGTACCGACTTATCACTGGTTCATAAAACTATAATCTCCTAAGCGGATTCTATTCCCCTACTGATCATAACACCAATTATCAAGCGAAATTGACAGTATAAGTTTTCGTTCCTAATTTTCCGAATAAAGCAAACGGACCAATACGATCACGAATTAAGCAAACGTGATTTAAACATTCGTAAGTTAACGATTAAGCAACGATAACATACGATTATAGTCAAGGAACATCAAACAATCGGTATAAATCAATCCAATTCTATGTAACTTGAATTAAGCAGACAAGATATATAGATTAAAATTGAAAAGGGAAAAGAAATTAGATTAAAGATTCAAAACCTCAAAGTGTCTGGAACCCGTAACCAGCAGAATTGCCTTTGGGATTAGTTCCTCATCGTTCGTACAAGCGTAAGAAAAAAATGAAAAATCGTGAATAGTGCCAAAGGCCCGTGAACAGTACCGCAGCTGTTGGTATTAGGGGAAAACCCAACAACCCGCTTACAACCCAACTGGGTCAAAAACATAACCCAGGCCCAATTCTAAATGACCCGAAATTAAATAAAAACTAATACTGCAGCTTCAAACGAAATTCTGGAATTATGAGCTCCGAATCTGACTTTGACTCCAACACGAAAGTCGTAGCTCTTTCTCTTAGCTTTCCGTCGACTAGTAGAACGCCTCAAGGCGATTCCTGGAACTCCGGTTATGATCGTTTCCGTAAAAACTGCCAAACCTGAAAATAAAGTGCGAAAATTAAATAAGTGTAAAAATAAATTAAATTATAAAAACACATTAAAAGGGAAAAATAACCAAACTAAAACATGGGAATGTAAAAGTAAAAACATAGAGAAATGTGCATCAAAATGCACTGATCAGGGGCGTCCAAATCAGCACCGACAGCAGAGTTATCAGCAGCAGGGGCAACCGAGACCAAGAGGGCCCAAGAGGATATTTGATCCTATTCCTATCCCTTATAGTCAGCTATTTCCTCGTCTGCTCAAGGACTCTCCGATTCAAACGAGGAGTACCGCGCCGGTACCGTACCCTATTCCTCCAGATTATGACATGACTGCTAGGTGCGAGTTCCACTCGGGAACGTTTGGGCACACAATTGATGAGTGTAATGTATTCAGGCACAAGGTACAAGACCTGGTAGACTCAGAGATCATTGTATTCACTGAAGATGATATGTACATCAATGGAAGCCTCCTTTCTCAAATGAACACTCAGTCTGCAAGTACGTCCAGACAGAATTAAGCTTCCTCAGCAATGGCAATCTTCAGCTTCTTTACTGCATTTTCATTTGTAGTTTTTCATTTCTTGTTAAAGCATCGTATGCATGTAAGACTTGATTGTTTTTTATGATGATATTAATGCAATGAGTATGTTTTTCTTGAAGTAATCCATTCGTTTTCACTCTTAAATGTTTATATGCACTGCAATACCAGTCTTCTTGTTTAGAACTCTTGAGGGAGGATGATGAGACAAAAACGCAAAATCTCTGGTTGTACGTTCAAGGATAGAACCCTGTTGAGGATGTACAGGCGTTGTTTCAAACCCCTAAATACTGGAGAGATAAGGAGATAGACCTTCGTTAACCCCTTTGAGCCTTGGAGCAGGAGCTTCTTTCGTACGAAAAAAACCTCATACTTAACCCAGGGGCAGGGTAGGCGTCAGTTAGTTTGACCGAGCATTCAAATTTCAAGGAGAGCGTGCATCCGAGGAACCATTACCTTCTATCCCACCGCCAAGAGGTCAAGAGACGTGAAACCACAATGGTTATCCATCAACAACCAAAGAGTGAGGAAGTCACAACCCTGTCAAGCAAGTAAGACAACCAGTGTCACACGCTTTGTTCAAAAAGGGGAATAAAAAAAAGGGAAAAAAAGAAAAGAGAAAAGCCCGCTGAGTCGAAACCTGAAAACAAGCGACTTAGGCAAAAGTTAGGGCATCCCGCTGGACTTAAACATCGAAAAAACTCAAAAGAGTCAGTCCAGGCAAAACTAGGGATCAAAAAAGGTAAAAGAAAGAAAAAGCGAAAAGCGTTACAAAAAGAAAATCCTCGATGAGAACAAATTCGTGTGATTACAGGCACAAAAGACAAAAAGGGGCGACTGTCACTCCAAAGCCTCCTTAGGTGTCAAATCATTAGTTGCATGGGTTCCTTAAAGATCATAAACCTTTTGAGAGATGAGCGTTCGGGTCAGATTAACTAAACATAGGATTGGAGAACATCACGAAGAGTGGGTGGGCACCGATAAATTTTGAGCCATAAATCTTCTTTCTGAAACCGTGAACCAGACCACGTTACAACCCTTAAAAGTCCTAATTGAAACAAGGTTTTTTCCTAAAGCGTACTTCGACAGGATAGCGTTCCTGACTCCTATAAGTTATGCTAATAAGATTTGTTGGTATTGCATGTGCGCATTGTTTTTCCATTCAAAAGTCAAGGTCGCATCCCAGCTAGTGATTCGTTCACAAGGCTTGGCGACGCATCTTCAATAAAAACTTCAAGGTTAACATGAGTGTTGCATTAGAATTGTCATTCTCATAATAAACATTTTCTGCTTGCAAGTGTTTGATATCGGATAAGCTTACACAATGAACGTCAGTCAAGAAGCTTGATCCTGCCAAGGTGGGATGCTTGAAAATTCTGAAGGACAATCATATCAAAGGGCATGCTGCCAAGAGACTCAGTGTAGAGTGGGCTCTACCCAGTAAGTCGTGTTAATATGTAGCCAATCTGGGGCAGTCATGTCGAGAAATCTCTCCGAAATTCAGTTATTCTGGGGCATTCATTCTAAGATCAGGGGCAAAGTCACTTCAAAGCTCATATTGAGGCAGGCCATCCCTAGAGCATGAGAAGTTGTCATCTCCAGAAGAAGGTTAATCAGAAGCACCTCCTCAAGGTTCAAAATACTAAAGCAGAATATTTTCAAGTCATTACGATCCCTTTCGAGGTAATGTACTTCATGGATTATGAAGACTGGGGCAGTTATGTCGAGATATGATAAATCTCTCCAAGAGTTTGAAGACCCTGGGGCAGTGCGAACGCCCGATCTTCTGTAAAATCCTCTTGAGATGATTTCTTCCATTAGACCTGGAAAGTTCAAAGGGTCGTTTATGAAGACAAGTCAGGTCGCAGGGCAACAGGATTGTACTCTCCCAGCAGTTTGCTTTCCCCAGCATTGAGATTGCACTTTCCTCAGCAGAGCAGACCTTCCCCAGCAGGAGACCTGGAAAGTATTTTCTCCGGATCATGACGTTATCTCCCCACAGAATCAGGGTGTTCACTTCCCCCGTCCAGTCAGGAAGCGTGCTTTCGCCGACAATGTCATATTCTAGTCCCCAGCAAGGAGGGAGTAAAGTCATTCTCCCCAACCGCAGGCTAAGTTCAGCAGTATCCCCAAGCAGGATGGTATCATGGACTATTTTCCCCAAGCAGGATGGTATTATGGACAATTTTCCCCAAGCAGGATGGTATTATGGGTTGGCATCCCCCAGCAGGTTCTGAACCCAGTTGGATATTAGCAGTATTCAGTAACAGACTTCCGATTCCGTTATTGGCGTTCATTCTCAACTCCCCCAGCAGAGGATAAATCTCAGGTTTTGGATGTTACCTTCAGTAAAGGACAGGTGTAGCCCCGGTAGTTCTTTCGGGATTTCATCCCCAGTAGAAGTTATTGATCCAAGGAGTCGATCAGTATGACCCTTCTCAGCAGAGTTCCTGGATTCTGAGGACAATTTATTTTTTGGCATCCCCAGCTGAATTGGTCTTTTCTCTCCAGCATTTATTTTGCTGGAGAAACCCCTTTTGCATATCATAAGCACCTGCATTGCATCCTCAAACGCGTAGCATTTCCACTTCGTGTGGAGCATTACGACAAGATTTAAACATTTGCATTCGAAGCATAAGCCAGGTTTGATACTTTCTTTGCCAGTTCTCTTTCTCAGCAGAGATGGCATAACTCAGGAGATTTTGGAGGGATGCGTTCCTTATATTTGTGCTCCCCGGCAGAGTCTTTTATTTAGACTTTTCCATTCCCCAGCGAGATTAATCCCCGGTAAAAGTTGCTTTACACCTTTCTACACCTGTCCGTGTACCTTTCCGATACCCGTACGTATTTTACCTTTCTACACCCATCCGTGTTGAACCTCTTTATACCCGCCCATGTACCTTTTTGATACCCGTCCGTATTAAACCTCTTTACACCCGTCCGTGTACCACTTCCGATACCCGTCTGTATTGAAACCTTTTTACACCCGCCCGTGTACCTTTTCGATACCCGTCCGTATTGAACCTTTTTGCACCCGTCCGTGTACCTCTTCGATACCCGTCCGTATTGAACCTTTTTGTACCCGTCCGTGTACCTTTTCGATACCCGTCCATATTGAGCTCTTTTTACACCCGTCCGTGTACCTTTTCGATACCCGTCCGTATTGAACCTCTTTACACCCGTCCGTGTACCTTTTCGATACCCGTCCGTATTGAACCTCTTTACACCCGTCCGTGTACCACTTCCGATACCCGTCCGTATTGAACCTCTTTACACCCGTCCGTGTACCTTTTCGATACCCGTCCCTATTGAACCTCTTTGCACCCGTCCGTGTACCTTTCCGATACCCGTCCGTATTGAACCTCTTTACACCCGTCCGTGTACCACTTCCGATACCCATCCGTATTGAACCTCTTTACACCCGTCCGTGTACCTTTTCGATACCCGTCCGTGTTGAACCTCTTTACACCCGCCCGTGTACCTTTTTGATACCCGTCCGTATTGAACCTCTTTACACCCGTCCGTGCACCACTTCCGATACCCGTCCGTATTGAAACCTTTTTACACCCGTCCGTGTACCTTTTCGATACCCGTCCGTATTGAACCTTTTTGCACCCGTCCGTGTACCTCTTCGATACCCGTCTGTATTGAACCTTTTTGCACCCGTCCGTGTACCTTTTCGATACCCGTCCGTATTGAGCTCTTTTTACACCCGTCCGTGTACCTTTTCGATACCCGTCCGTATTGAACCTTTTTACACCCGTCCGTGTACCTTTCCGATACCCGTCTGTATTGAACCTCTTTACACCCGTCCGTGTACCTTTCCGATACCCGTCCGTATTGAACCTCTTTACACCCGTCCGTGTAACACTTCCTATACCCGTCCGTATTGAACCTTTTTACACCCGTCCGTGTACCACTTCCGATACCTGTCCGTATTGAACCTCTTTACACCTGTCCGTGTACCTTTTCGATACCCGTCCGTGTAGAACCTCTTTACACCCGCCCGTGTACCTTTTCGATACCCGTCCGTATTGAACCTCTTTACACCCGTCCATGTACCACTTCCGATACCCGTCCGTATTGAAACCTTTTTACACCCGTCCCTGTACCTTTTCGATACCCGTCCGTGTAGAACCTCATTACACCCGCCCGTGTACCTTTTCGATACCCGTCCGTATTGAACCTCTTTACACCCGTCCGTGTACCACTTCCGATACCCGTCCGTATTGAAACCTTTTTACACCCGTCCGTGTACCTTTTCGATACCTGTCCGTATTGAACCTTTTTGCACCCGTCCGTGTACCTCTTCGATACCCGTCCGTATTGAACCTTTTTGCACCTGTCCCTGTACCTTTTCGATACCCGTCCGTATTGAGCTCTTTTTACACCCGTCCGTGTACCTTTTCGATACCCGTCCGTATTGAACCTCTTTACACCCGTCCGTGTACCTTTTCGATACCCGTCCGTGTACCACTTACGATACCCGTCCATATTGAAACCTTTTTACACCCGTCCTTGTACCTTTTCGATACCCGTCCGTATTGAACCTCTTTGCACCCGTCCGTGTACCTTTCCGATACCCGTCCCTATTGAACCTCTTTACACCCGTCCGTGTACCACTTCCGATACTCGTCCGTATTGAACTTTTTTACACCCATCCGTGTACCTTTTCGATACCCGTACGTATTTAACCTTTCTACACCCGTCCGTGTACCTTTTTGATACTCGTACGTATTTAACCTTTCTACACCCGTCCGTGTACCTTTCCGATACCCGTACGTATTTAAGCTTTCTACACCCGTCCGTGTACCTTTCCGATACCCATACATATTTAACCTTTCTACACCCGTCCGTGTACCTTTCCGATACCCATACGTATTTAACCTTTCTATACCCGTCCGTGTACCTTTTTGATACCCGTACGTATTTAACCTTTCTACACCCGTCCCTGTACCTTTCCGATACCCGTACCTATTTAACCTTTCTACACCCGTCCGTGTACCTTTCCGATACCCGTATGTATTTAACCTTTCTACACCCGTCTGTGTACCTTTCCGATACCTGTACGTATTTAACCTTTTTACGCCCGTCCGTGTACCTTTTCGATACCCGTCCATATTGAAACCTTTTTACACCCGTCCGTGTACCTTTTCGATACCCGTCCATATTGAAACCTTGTTATGCCTGTCCGTGTATCTTCTCAGTACCCGTTTGTACTTGATATCTTTGATTCCTTGACACCCGTCAGTGTTTATTCTCAGCATAGATAACACCCGTTATTATTCATTTTAAGACATTTCAATACATTGTTTGTATTGATTTCCAACACTCGTACATGTTGTGACAGTGCAACATTTATTGCTTGTTCCATAGTGGAGTCGTCCCTCCTTTGTTGATTGCAAATTTCCGGGTTCTTTGGTATTCAATCTCCGTATATCCCGATTGTCTGAAAGCCGTCGCTATCATACCCTCAGGACCAAGTTGATTGAATAGGGGCAGCTGTAGCACCCCAAAATTTGCCCTCCTTACTTTATTACTAACTGGCTTATGTTTCATTTCATTCTTGCATTATCATGTGTGCATATCATTGGTTCTTAGCATGGGGTCAAGGTGCCTGAGGCATGTTCAAGAGGAGAAGATGTTCTTCAAAGGGTCAAGCAAGAGAGTTCAAGTGGATCACTTCCTTCTAACCAGTGCAGAAATTAGGGTTTTGAGATTCTTGGGTTTATTGCTTCAATGGGCAAGCTCCTTGGTTTTTTATCATCACCAAATGGCATATCTTATCTTTGTTGGAGAGGATACACATCATATTCAGAGGAATTTGGATTTGGAGACTGTGTTATTTCCTCCTAGACTGAGGGTACCAAAACTAGGGTTTGATATAAAGTCAGTTTATTTCTGATTTTTTGGGCAAGACTTGATTCTATGGTATTCCTTGGGTCCCCAAGTATCTAGGGATGGGAGGTTGTCCATCAGTTTGGTTCAGGGGAGACTTAATTGGCCAATGGATTTTAAATCAGGTGAATTGGGTAAAAGTCAACAGTGAGAGAGGAAGTCAACTATGGAATTTTGAGGTTCTCTCCAAGGTTTTCAGGGTCTCACATCCTCATATGGTCATCAAGGGTCAAGTTTCATGCCATTTACCAAGAATCAGGAGTTGGTGCAAAAGTTACTAAATATGGAAATGACCTATAATTTGAAAGTTTCCTTTTTGGGCAAGTTCCTGCACTGCATTCAACTTAACTTTTCATCATCAAAGAAGCTTCCAATTAAATTTTCTCCAACATGAAAGTTGAAGATCTTTTTCTCCTCTTTCCAACAAGTACTAGTGGATCTCCATATCATTTGTGAAACTCAACTTATGATCAAACGAAGGCAAAGTGGTTTTTAGGGTTTCTCATGATTCCATTTTCACAAACTTTGGCATAGTGACCTATAATTAATTCCATTGCTTCATGTCACCTGCTAACATCAAAGGGCACTCCTCAAGGATCATTTTAGGCCTTTGAATCAAGTGAATCCATGGTGTATTTATCACTTATTCTCCATTATTCAAAATTGCCAAGTCATTAAAAACTCATGAATCAAAATGTTTCAAGGCCCAATTTCAATGTGGGTGTGATTAGCAATTAGAAGTTAAGTGATCCATCATGAAATGTTTGAATATCCATGCATGGAAGGAGGTGTATCTAACATTATGTGATTTTCCAAAATTATTCAAAAACTCATTAAAAAAAGAATTGCCCAAGCCCAAACCATTATCAGTGAGAAACCCTAGAGTATTTAAACTCATCCATGCACTGGTTAGGTTAGAGAATGCACGTGCCTTTGTGGAGAATTCAAGCTTGAACCCTAAAGCATCTCATACTCATATCTCTCAATCCATTAGGTCTTTTCAAGAACTTCTTCCACACACTTCCTCCTGGTGATCAATAGAGTGCAAACCATCCCCCATTTGCAGCCAAAAGCAAGGATTAGGAGTGCACCATCTCAGGTTAGTCATTCTTATCATGATCATAGAACTCCCTTTTTAAATATGCATATTGATGTGTGATGATTGGTGATGATTCTGATGCATTTATTTTTGAATTTGGACGTGTGGATTGATCATACTTTGAGTTTAAAGTTTTGGACCCAAAGCTTGTTCTATGCGTTTTTTATTATGCACTAATGGTTTGTGATTTTGGATGACATATTCGTGACCCTCATGAAATTCTGGACAAAATGGTATAGGCCTTTCCATTTTCTGGGTTGTTTTAGGTTGCAGATGGCGGCTGGAACTAGGGTTCCGGCGACTGGTGCGGTGGTCCGGTGGCCAAGGCTTTCAATGAAGAAGACGATTCCTCAGCCGTTGATGGCTTGGATCGTGTGGCCATTAGCTTGCCACGCGTCTTTCCTTTTATTTATTTTCTGATTTTTATTTTATGATCTTGTGTACATTACCCCACCATTGTTATTGTGTACGTCCAATCATGTTATTCCCTTTTGTTTACTTTTTATTTTATGTTGGCCAATGTGGACCGTCTGATGAATCACGTGGCTGAAATCTTGCCAACCCATTAAAAAACATGTGCCTGGCACATGGCTGCGCATGGTATACTGACCACTTTGGTGTGCGTGTGTACGTGCTAATTAGTGTGTGCTTTGCATCTTGACCGTTCATCATGAATACTTTTGACTTGGATTGACTTAATAGGACACGTTGGATGCATCCAAGGGTAAGTGGCAATCAACTGGTTGACTAGAGTCTACATGTGCTTCTTTTTTTATTTTTTAATTTTCTGATGGATTTAGTGGTTGGGCTCGCTAATGACACCCCCTCTAGCCCAATTATCATTTTTAACGTGATTATTTACTCATTGCACCCCCCATGCGCATTTCAATTTATTTATTTTATGTAATTCATTACATTTCATTTTTAATTTTTAAAAAATATATTCTTGCATTAAAAAATCCCAAGAAAATTCATGCATACTTTCTATCATTTTATAAAATTTTCACAAAATTTATTTTTATTTTTATTTTATTTTTTATCATCTAAATTAAATACTTGTTTATTTTCTTTTTGAATTACCCATATGATGCATACCTAAAATTGTTTATTTTATTTCTCTGCATCCATAAAACATTTTGAACCCATTCCTTTTGAATTCATTCACCAACACTCTGAAGTGCATTAAAATATCTTTCTATCATTTTTAAAATTATTTCATATTGCATTTTAGTCCTTTCCTTTTACATGATGAACCATGATCCTCTCTTGGCCTTGCATAATTGTTTGAGTGACTAACATCTTGAACTTTTGCAGGAGTTTTTGGTATTTGGTTTGTCTCTGGTTGAGCAACTTTGATATTTAATTTGGTGATTTTAGAAGTTGTTTTACTATTTTTTTAATGGCTCTTTGTGTGAGATTTTCTTGTATGCGCATCCTTGATCTTGTCTGATTATCTGTTTGAAAAGGCACTTGTGCCATTGTTTTGGGGTTGTTTATTTGACTTCTTAATTCATGTTTGGATTGTTATCACTATTATATGCCATTGTTTGGTTTTCATTTGCCTTGATATTATTTATGTCCGTTTGGTACTAATATTTTATGCAGGGGTTGAGGTAAGTCCTTTGAGGGTGTGGATAGTCATCCATATTCACCCTTACTCTTTCCTTCTCTCACCTTTTCTTTCCTTTAGGCTTAGGTTGTCGTCAAATCTCACTAACCGTAGGTCACCCATGCATGATAACATTAGGACTCTTAGTTCCCCTTAGAGTTTCCTTTGTGTCTTCTCTCTTCTCATCTTAGACTTCTTGAATACACTTAATAGGTATAAAGTGTATTGCGCACGAGCCTTAAGCGTGGGGAATGAGAAATGAGGGGCTTCCTCTCATCTTTCTAGAGTGCTTAGTGAGCGTCCTGTCTTGGGACGATGCGTTAAGTATTCGCCCCTGTGCCCTAGACTTTGGTGCAATGCAACTTATAAACTAACTTAAGTCACTTCTGTCCTAAAAAATACAAACCAATTTCAAACTTTTTGTCCTTCGGGATTGTCAAACTAAAGGCTATTTTCAAAAAGGGCACGTTACCTCCCGTCTGAGTCGCAAACAGGCATCGACCCTAACTGCCGTACGCAGACTTAACGTCGCTCATAAAAAACACAAAAAGAACTTGGTCCGAACTACGTTGACTCTGAATTCCCCATTGCACAAAGGAAGTACGTAGGCCTAGGACGTCGATGTCCTACCGAGTCGGTCTTTGTCTTTCCCTCCCCGTCTTAGTACATCCATAGATGATAGGATAACTCACCCTTAGAATAGACAACAAGCGTGGATCCCATCGAGTACGATGGACGCGTGGGGTGCTAGCACCTTCCCCTCGCGTAACCGACTCCCGAACCCAGGTTATGGTTGCGATGACCATTCATTTCCCTTTTCCTAAGGTTTATGCAGTGTTCCCTTTCCCTCTCTTGGGATAAATTTACACGGCTGGCGACTCTGTTTTTCTGCGCCACTCTCGCGTTTGTACCTGGATGAAAATCCTGGGAGCGACACATATATATCAATACATGCCAAACAATTCATCATATTTCACATCACATCATATATTTCACATCAAAATCAAACAACATTCATACAAAACCTAATCTATTCATCTCCAACCTCATAAACTATAAGGAATTAGGAATTCTCCCCATACCTTAGAGTAATCTGAAGCCTTTCCTTTCTTTCTTCAAGATTCCTCTAGAAATCCTCAAGCCTTAGCCTTCTTCTCTTCTCCTCTTCAGAGTTCTTCACAAAAATACGATAATGAGAAAATGTGACCGTGTTTCTCCTTTCTCTTGGATAACTAATCCCAACTTATGAACTTCCCATCCTATCCTTACTCATTTTCACATAAGATCACCTTGCCCTTTTCTCATTTTAATTTTTAATAATAATAATAACATAAATAATATTTGATTATTTACTTTATTAAAATTATTCAAAATTGCATCTTTTAATCCATAATTCTCCATATTGTCACAAACCTCAATAATCCATCTAAATTTATTAAATAACTCATTAAATAAATAATTTAGATTTTCGGGTCGTTACAGTTGCAGTCGATGTTCCGAAGATCGTTCATAAGTCAAAGTAATGGCCATCTTTGTTTTAACCTTTCACCCTGCCCTGGTGAAACGGATGTTTTGATAGGGCTCACTTTCTGTAAATATCCCTCTTCGCTTTGCCCAAAGCGAATGAGTTTTGTTTTATAAGGTTGTAGTTTCAAGAATCGACAAAATCATAAATAAATAAACGTCGTTTTGTAATTTCCGCATTAATTGCTGTTTTCTCTTTTTGTTTTTCAAAAAATGGTAACCCTAAAAAACAATTCAAAACAATAAAAACAAGCAAAAAAAATACACTGCACGCACTCTTGCATTTCTCTCCATCTCTTCTAAAAAACAAATCATACCGTCATGCAAATTGCTTATTTTAAACCCCGTTGAAACATACGATCCGATGCCTTCTCCCAACTTTGAATTCCCGGTATTTGAGGCTGAAGAAGAAGATGATGACGAAATTCCAGAAGAGATCTCCCGATTACTCAGACAAGCGGAAAGGTCCATTAAACCTCACAAAGAGCCGTTAGAAACGGTCAACTTGGGCTCAGAGGAAGAGAGAAAAGAGGTCAAGATTGGGGCCCTACTCAGTCCAGCTGTCAAAGAAAGTTTGATAAAGCTTCTCAAAGAGTTTCCTGATGTATTCGCTTGGTCCTATTAGGATATGCTAGGGTTGGATACCAGCATCGTGGAACATCATCTACCGTTGAGATCAGAATGTCCACCAGTAAAACAGAGGTTGAGACGAACTCATCCAGACATGGCCATCAAAATCAAAGAGGAAGTACAGAAACAGATTGATGCGGGTTTCCTCGCCACATCAGAATACCCTCAATGGTTAGCCAACATAGTATCAGTTTCGAAAAAGGACGGAAAAGTTAGAATGTGTGTAGACTACAAGGATTTGAACAAAGCAAGTCTGAAGGACGACTTTCCTTTGCCACACATTGACATACTGGTTGACAAAACAACAAAGTTCAAAGTATTCTCCTTCATGGATGGATTCTCGGGCTATATTCAGATAAAAATGGTGCCAAAAGACATTGAGAAGACTTCCTTCATCACCCATGGGGTACTTTTTGTTACAAGGTAATGTCGTTCGGTTTGAAGAACACCGGGGAAACCTATCAAAAGGCCATGACTACTCTTTTTCATTACATGATACACAAAGAAATTGAGGTATATGTCGAGGATATGATTGCCGAATCAAAAATAGAGGAGCAGCATGTGACCCACCTGTCAAAGCTATTCGAGCAGTTGAGAAAGTACAAACTCCACTTGAATCCCAATAAGTGCACATTCGGTGTCCGTTCAGGGAAACTTTTAGGGTTCATCATCAGCCAGAAAGGAATTGAGGTCCATCCTGACAAGGTCAAGGCCATTCAAGAAATGCCTTCTCCAAAGACTGAAAAACAAGTCAGGGGATTCCTGAGACGTCTGAATTACATTTCCAGATTTATATTCCTCATGACCGCGACATGTGCGCCGATTTTCCAATTACTCAAAAAGATTCAGGACTGCGTTTGGACAGATGACTGCCAAACCGCCTTCAACAGTATCAAGGAATATATGTTGAACCCACCGATTCTATCACCTCCAGTGGAAGGAAAACCACTGATCATTTACTTAACAGTCTTGGAAGACTCAATGGGTTGTGTACTTGGCCAACAAGATGAAACCAGAAGGAAAGAGTCTGCCATTTACTATTTGAATAAGAAATTCACGAACTACGAAACTCAATATACTATGCTCGAGAAAACTTGTTGTGCTCTGGCTTGGGCAGCCAAACATCTTCGCCAGTATATGATTTGTCACACTACTTGGTTAATCTCCGAAATGGATCCAATCAAGTATGTTTTTGAAAAGTCTGCTCTCACGGGAAGGATTGCCCGTTGGCACATGTTGTTATCTGAATACGACATTGAGTACCATGCTCAGAAAGCCGTCAAAGGAAGTATTAGAGCCGATCATTTGGCTCATCAACACATTGACGATCAGGAATCAGTCGGATTTGACTTCCCAGACGAAGATGTCATGTATCTAAAAATGAAAGACTGCGATGAACCACTACCCAGTGAAGGGCCAAAACCAGGATCCCAATGGGGACTAATCTTTTACGGAGCCGTCAATCATTATGGAAACAGAATTGGGGTAATCATCATAACACCTCAGGGTACCCACATTCCTGTCACCGCTAGACTTACGTTAAAATGCACAAATAATGAGGCCGAATACGAAGTGTTAGTTCTTGTTATTGGCTGGAATTTTGGTAAAACAATGGTGGTGTTAATGATGTCATATGTCTGATGTCTTAACATGAGTTACTAACATTCAGTTTGTGTTAAGTTTGTTAGGGTTGCAGTTTTGTATGCTGATGTTATATGTGATGTCTTGACATCACTATACCAGAACATCAGAACATCAGTTTGTGATGTTTTAGGGATGCACGTGTTTTGTTGTTAGTGAGATTTTCTGCTGAGAGATAGAGAGATTGCAGGAGAATTTATTGGAGAAGATTTATTCTGATACAATTAATTCTGCATATCTTGTGGAGAATAGTTTGTTACTATTTTTGTGCAAATAGACGTGGAGAATTGTTCCTATTTGTGTGGAGAAGATCTTGCAGCTGAATTAAAAAGTGAAGATTTAAAAGATACGTAATATCCTGGAAATATTATGTGGAGATGATTTAAAGGTGTGGAAGATTAAAGATAAAATCTAGTAAAGATTGAGTATTTAAAATATGAAGATTTAATTGAAGATTTGATTGAAGATTTGATTGAAGATCTATTTAGTAGCATAATCTTTTGCAGTTTGGTGGGGATTTGAAGGCCCAAATCCAGTTGGGAAATAGGTTATAAATAGAAGCATTGTAACCTAGTTTTAGAGGTCAGCCATCATGTAGATTATAAGGGCAGTGTTGGTTGATGAACCACCCGGGTTATGGGATGGTCATCGTGTTTATCTCGAAGCCTATAGGTAAGAGATGTATTGTTCTTGGAGGAAGCTTTGAAGCAACTCTAAGTATTGTTCTTAGTCATGAGGGTCATGTCTAGGTATTGTTATAGGAGTGTGTCTTCTATGTGTTTGGAGAGTTTTTGGTAATCAAGCTGTTGATGCAGTGGGGGAGATGTTGACTGCTAGACATCATTGCGATGATTGGGAGTGAGATGGAGTCTCTTATCTAGGGTGGACTTAGATAGAAGGGTCATTGGGTAGTGATTAAATTAGGTAGATTGTCAACTGGTTTGTTGAGTCTGTAATTTGATATTACTAATAGTGGACTTCCTTCCTGGCTTGGTATGCCCCCAGATGTAGGTTGTTGAACCGAACTGGGTGAACAATCCTTGTGTGTGGTTTATGCGTTTCTGTTTCTATTATTGACTTGTTCATACAACAGATATTGATGTTGTGACATTGTACTTGACATCACATGTCTGTACCAGAATTTCAATTGGTATCAGAGCAGGCATCCTGTCTGTTTCTGGATGAGATCTTGGGAAGATACTTTCTGGTTCATGAGCAAGGAAGAGAGTTGTTTGGATGATCCCTTGAAGTGAATATTGGATTATTCAGGGTAAAGATTTGTTGGTACGTGGGTTATGATGATGATGTGCAAGGATTATTGAGTAGTGCCTGAAGGTTGTTGAGGAGTTGTTGTGTGTTCTGCTGCATAGTATCTGATGTAACCCTGGTTGGTTCTTGTTTCTCTGGTGGTGAGATAGTCTTGTAGAAAGACATGAGGGTTTGGTCTCCTCAGCAGGATACTCTATGATGTTGGAGGATAGGTAAAACAGCTTCAACCGTTTGGTTAGAAATGCCAAAGATACTTGAGGATTATCACATATCTTTGTTTTAGGAAAGAAGTGATCTAAAGGTGAATGGATCTTCTAAAGACTGTTTAACATGGATGGATTAGAAAAAGAATATATTTCAAGTCAGATGTTGAAGACCAATCTGTTCAGAACAGTGATTCCTTCTAGATGATGAAAGAAGAGGGTAGAGCCAAAGCAAAAGAGTATCACTGTCAAATCTTTCACGCGGGAGTGAAGATCTTGATAATTTATCTCTTAAGCTTAGGAGTGGTGACCTAATTAGGAGGATCTTTCTGGTTATGATATAGTATATCTGAAGATACTTGAACTGAAGGAAGCTTCATCAAGAAAGAAGCTGAGCTTGATTTGTTCTCATGTGTTCCCTACAAGAAGATATGTGTGCAGTCTCCAAAGCCATAGCAGTTGTTTAATGTGATGTAGACTGATGTCGGAACTGATGTTGAAAATTCATTTCAGTTCTTTGCTTTCTCAGCCAAAGAAAGTTAGTTGTGCTCATGGTGAAGTATCAGGTCAAGCCACTTACCTAATCTGAAGTGATCAGTGGTGTGGATTAGCAAAAGAGGGATCAACTAGTGCCTCAAGTCTGCAGGAAAAGGATGTCAGACCAGATCAAATGTTGTTTCTTGTGATAAATAGCTTGACAATAGTTGAGTATTTGTCTGTTTTTGATAATGTGGTGCATTCAACTAACGACAATATACATTGACGTGAGACTATGTATATGTCTGAGGTAAAAGTGCAGGACTGCAGAAGGATTGAGAATTTACTTTTCTCTATGTGGCTGTTTTGGAAGTATTTTCAAGGGTTAAGTACTTGGGAGTTGAATCAACTGGTGGGGTCGATTGGTGTCTATGGAGTTTCATCCAAATTGTCTGGGAAGAGTTAGGATTATGAGAGGCAGATTGATTGTGGAATGTTAATGATATCCAACATCTCAAGTCAGACAAGTTGCTGGCTTTAAGGCTGAAAGATATGAAGACATCACATCATGATGGTTACAGCTTGGATCAGGTTAGAGCATGGTGTTTGCTCTGGTTGTGAAGGTCGAGGATAAGTGGCAGTTATCTCTGTCTTTCTACTAACGGCTCTACTAAGGGAAGTGACTTTCTTTAGTATTGATATGGGGTAGTCTTGGACTACTTATTTTCTGAAGATTCAGATGTGTAGGTTTGAAGTCTTTGGAGTTTCTAAGCAGGATGGAGGTTGTCTACTCATACTTGATTGTTGAATCAAGTCTATGAGAACATGGAAATCTGTTTCTGCAAAGGGAGGAGGTTCTTCTGAGTGGCAGAAGGAAGAGCTGAATTCAACAGTTGGATGTTCTGACATCTAGCTTAACATCAGGAGTCTCAGCTGGTGATGTGGGACATCAGCTAATGATAGGGTGATCTACAGGTATGAACAAAAGGATGCTTTAAAAGATCGTTCTCATGGCAGTTTGCAGGAGCTGCAGGAAGGAGAAGATGTTACATGACCATGGCTTAGGGAGTCTAAGTGTATTTGCTTTTAAGCAAGTGGAACATGTGACTTGAAGATCAAGGTTCCTTGGTGGATCAAGATATCTTTGTGAGAGTTCTGACAAACGTGAAAAAGGTCAAAATGTGGCATTTGGCTGTTTTCATATGAGGATTCATGAATGAGGTGATCAAACTGTGGCCTATGGTTGATCTCAGTAGTGGATTCGAAGAATTAAGATAATCAGAGTGTGGCAGCTGGTTATTATTAAGGATTGTCTTGGAACAAGTTACTCTTGGACAGAAAGGTGGATGAGAGGTTAATTCTCTAGTTCTTTGGATTACTATGCAATAGTAAGTCCAGTTGGTGGAGCATATCAAGAATCATGGTGATGATGTCTTGGTGTGTGGCAGATGTTCTAACTTGTGTTGGGACATTATCTGGTTGGATATCCTTGGTGAAGGATGATTATGCCCTGGTTCAGAAAATTGGCGCCTACATCATGCCTAAGGAGAGTCTATATAGTCATACGGGAGAATGATGAAGTAGAAAGTCTGCCTTGGATGGAGAATGTAGAGAAGACTGAAGTAGATCAGGTATTGATTGATTGGAAGTCTGAAGATGAAGAGTATGATAGGGAATGACTACCTTTGGAGAAAGGCACAATGGTACCAAAGTGCATGTGCTCAGCAAGTGTGCTCAAACGATCATCTTCATCTAGAGCATTAGTTAACCATGACAGGGGGAGTACTTGTCTATGGATTTTGCTGCAAAGGTATATATTGCATGCTGATCAAGATTGTGAAGATTGGTTGAATCTTATGAGGATATAATGTCAGATAACATGTTATGACATTAGGCTGTTGGATGACATATTGGTGTGGACATGAATGGTTCTAGCCATGTGAAGCTAAGTGTTTGAATCATATGCGCACATGCTTCTGAGGAGAAGTCTGAAGGACAACTTTGGTTGTGTATGGGAGAATTTATTTTTCTCTGCAGATTTTGGAAAAGCTTTGTGAGGGTCCTTATTGATGGGAGATGTCACACTTGTCTTGGTGTATGAGTTCAGTGGAAGGCATTATGTGTGTATGATGGATGAAGACTGTGTCTGGTTTTTCCAAATGTTATGATCGAGGAGTTCATTGTGATCATTCCTGTGGATATTACAGAGAGCAGTTAATCAGCTTGGCAAGATGTGAGTTTTGGAGCTTGAGAAGATAACAAACCAAGAGGGAATCATGTGAGTTCTGGTATTTGGATTGTTGGAGGATTAAGCATTAAGTGAATGCGTTCAGCAGGTGTGTTGAACAGAGGGTGCGCTCTTGAAGACATGAAGATGAGTATTATGTTTTCCATTCATTTAAGGCGTTCTTCTTGCAAAGGAGCACTGGTTATCTTCGATATGGAAAGTTGATCTTTTGTTGAAGAAGTTGTTTATCCAGATTGTAATGTCAGACAAGATGTCGTGACATTGTGTTACTGGTGAAGTTCATGGTGTACTCAACAGTTTAGACATGGTTCTATAGATTTGTGTGTCAATGGATTGAATCAGAAGTTTACATTTACACCAATGTTTGTCAGTTTTTGGCCATAAAGGGGGAGAGAATGTACAGTAGTAGCTGCTAAGTCTGGATTTTGTTCTGAGTATATTGGTTGGATGATTCAGAGTTTGATTTTGGAATTTCTTTTGTGCTTGCTACGATGTTCAGAGTTTGTCCAATTGTGGCTAAAAAGGGGGAGAGTTAGCCTAGTTGTTGCCTAGTTGTCTGTTGTGGTTCTAGGCTTGAGGGGGAGTGTGTAGTTTGTGCATGCTGATATGGCGAGTATCTCTGATGTTGCTGGTTGCAGTTTTGAGGGGAGTTGCTGCTGCTAGTTGAGTGCTGATATGGCGAGTATATCTGATGTTGGCTGAGATTGTTTTAGTCAAAATTAGCCAAATGGGGAGATTGTTAGTTCTTGTTATTGGCTGGAATTTTGGTAAAACAATGATGGTGTTAATGATGTCATATGTCTGATGTCTTAACATGAGTTACTAACATTCAGTTTATGTTAAGTTTGTTAGGGTTGCAGTTTTGTATGCTGATGTTATATGTGATGTCTTCACATCACTATACCAGAACATTAGAACATCAGTTTGTGATGTTTTAGGGATGCACGTGTTTTGTTGTTAGTGAGATTTTCTGCTGAGAGATAGAGAGATTGCAGGCGAATTTATTTGAGAAGATTTATTCTGATACAATTAATTCTGCATATCTTGTGGAGAATAGTTTGTTACTATTTTTGTGCAAATAGACGTGGAGAATTGTTCCTATTTGTGTGGAGAAGATCTTGCAGTTGAATTAAAAAGTGAAGATTTAAAAGAGACATAATATCCTGGAAATATTATGTGGAGATGATTTAAAGGTGTGGAAGATTAAAGATAAAATCTAGTAAAGATTGAGTATTTAAAATATGAAGATTTAATTGAAGATTTGATTGAAGATCTATTTAGTAGCAGAATCTTTTGCAGATTGGTGGGGATTTGAAGGCCAAAATCCAGTTGGGAAATAGGTTATGAATAGAAGCATGGTAACCTAGTTTTAGAGGTCAGTCATCATGTAGATTATAAGGGCAGTGTTGGTTGATGAACCACCCGGGTTGTGGGATGGTCATCGTGTTTATCTCGAAGCCTGTAGGTAAGATATGTATTGTTCTTGGAGGAAGCTTTGAAGCAACTCTAAGTATTGTTCTTAGTCATGAGGGTCATGTCTAGGTATTGTTATAGGAGTGTATCTTCTATGTGTTTGGAGAGTTTTTGGTAATCAAGTTGTTGATGCAGTGGCGGAGATGTTGACTGCTAGACATCATTGCGATGATTGGGAGTGAGATGGAGTCTCTTATCTAGGGTGGACTTAGATAGAAGGGTCATTGGGTAGTGATTAAATTAGGTAGATTGTCAACTAGTTTGTTGAGTCTGTAATTTGATACTACTAATAGTGGACTTCCTTCCTGGCTTGGTATGCCCCCAGATGTAGGTTGTTGAACCGAACTGCGTGAACAATCCTTGTGTGTGGTTTATATGTTTCTGTTTCTATTATTGACTTGTTCTTACAACAGATATTGATGTTGTGACATTGCACTTGACATCACATGTCTGTACCAGAATTTCACGAAGCTTGTATCATGGGTCTCGAAGAAGCGATCGACTTAAGGGTCAAAAATTTGGATGTATATGGTGATTCAGCCCTAATTATCAATCAGATCAAAGGAGATTGGAACACATACCAATCAAGATTGATTCCTTACAAAGATTACGCGAGAAGGTTGTTACCATTCTTCAACAGAATGAAGTTTCATCATATCCCTCGTGAAGAGAATCACATGGCTGATGCATTAGCCACCCTCTCTTCCATGATTAGTGTTGGTCAATGGAACGACTTACCGAAGATTGACATAATGCGCCTAGAAAAGCATGCTTACATCTTCATGATCGAAGCAGTCACGGACGAGAAACCTTGGTACCATGATATCAAATGCTTCCTTCAGAAACAAGAGTACCCACCTGGGGCATCCATAAAAGATAGAAAGACTCTCAGAAGATTGGCAGGCAACTTCTTCCTAAGCGGTGATACACTCTATAAGAGAAATTTTGACATGGTCTTGCTTCGATGTTTAGACAGGCCAGAAGCAGACATGCTGATAAAGGAAATTCACGAAGGATTCTTTGGCACTCATGCCAATGGACACACAATGGCGAGAAAAATTCTAAGAGAAAGGTACTATTGGTTGACAATGGAATTCGATTGCTACAAGTACATGAGGTAGTGTCACAAGTGTCAGATATACTCAGACAAAATCCATGTACCGCCAACGCATCTCAAAATTCTTTCTTCCCCATGGCCTTTTTCCATATGGGGAATCGACATGATTAGCATGATTGAACCCAAAGCTTCAAACAAACATCGGTTCATCCTGGTAGCCATTGAACACTTCACCAAGTGGGTCGAAGCAGCGTCATACGCCAATGTAACCCGACAAGTGGTGGTCAGATTTATCAAAAACAATCTCATCTGCCGATATGGTGTTCCAAGCCAGATCATTACGGATAATGGGTCCAACTTGAACAATAAGATGATGAAAGAGTTGTGTGTTGAGTTAAAGATCGAACACCATAACTCATCTCCCTACCGACCCAAGATGAACGAAGCGGTAGAACAGCTAGCAAGAACATCAAGAAGATCATTCAAAAGATGGTTGTAACTTACAAAGACGGGCACGAGATGCTACCCTTTCCTCTTCGCGGTTATCGCACATCTATCTGCACTTCAACAAGGGCTACCCCTTTCTCTCTAGTATATGGCATGGAGGCAGTGCTTTCCATAGAAGTAGAGATCCCATCAATTCGGGTATTGATGGAAGCTAAGCTAACAGAAGTTGAATGGTGTCAAAGTCAACACGATGAACTGAACATGATCGAAGAAAAGCGAATAACGGCACTATGCCATGGTCAGTTATATCAACAAAGAATGAAGAAGGCATTCGACAAAAAGGTCCGACCTTGTGTCTTCAGGAAAGAAGACCTCGTGCTCAAGAAGATACAATCATTTCTCACCGATTCTCGGGGCAAATGGACTCCGAATTATGACGACCCTTATGTGGTCAAGAAAGCTTTCTCAGGCGGCGCCTTGAGACTCGCAACTATGGATGGAAAAGAATTTTCCTACCCCACAAATGTTGATGTAGTCAACAAATACTTCGCCTAAACTAAAAAAAAGACGTCTCGGTGGATTGAAAAACCGAAAGGGCGGTCCAGGCAAAAATTAGAGACACAATAAAAAATCATCCCGATGGATTGGAAATCTCAAAGTACAATCCAGGAAAAAGTTAGGGATAATGGCAAGTAACTATGTTCAACAGGGGCAAATCCCCCAGCAGCAGTCATGCCATCCATCAGGAAAACTCCAGTCAAGGTCTTCTTCGACAGAAGCTCAGGATGTCTAGAATTCAAAGTTGGTAGAAGGATAACGGTCGTTATGTTTCAATGTAGCCCTTTTCCGTTAAATTACCATTTTCTAAACTTTGTAAATACTCTATGGAATCACGCGCTTGGCTGATTTCCATCCTATCAATAAAATTTGAGCCCTGGTGCTTTGTTTACAATTCTCATTTGTTTTAGCTTTATAGAACGACATTTTAACATGATCAACGATTCTTGAAAAGAAACAAAAATGAATTTACTTGTCAAATTTTTTCTGATTTTCAAAATAAAGATAGCAATTTCTTTTGACTGTTGAACATCGAAAGAACAACGATCGCTTCTCCAGAAGTAATCGAGCTTCAAAGTACAGAATCAAAGTACTCCTTCTTAGCCAATACACCTGAATGAAGGATCAACTGTGTCAGAGACCAGGTTTCGTCTGACACCCCCAATAGAGTTCTTATCTCCTAAGCCCGACCAATGGTTGTTCCCCACGGGGACTATCTCTCCTAAGCAAGGCAAAATTGCTATCGTGAACCAATGATACTTTTCATCTCCTGCTGTGGCCGAGTATCTAGTCTGTTCGTCCACTAGTCTGTATGTCGCGTCAGTTTTGTCAGCATATACATACATACATCATGCATTATTGATTTACATTCATATTCATACTATAATCACTATCACTCTAGTCGGTCTTGTTCCCTAGTGATAAACGTCCTTTCAACCGAGTTGTCAGTTCTTTCCTCGTCGGGAAAGGTGGCGTCTGACCAACCGCTCCTCCACTTTATTTCTGGATTGAAGTGGGTCCCTTGACCACTTTGATAACTTGAACCTCTAAAAGGCCAGAGAACCTTCAGCCAACGTCACTCTTCGCCATTGAAGATGATGTCTTCGCTTTCCCGGATTAAGGAAAATCCCCAGAGAAAGCCTCTTAATCAGAGATTCGGCAATGCAACCGTTTTTCTCCAAAAAATTTCGCTGACGAAAAGGTCGTCAGTACCTCAAAATTGGATCACATCATATGGAATTTCTCCGAGAAGATCCCGAGAAAGGTATGATGTAATATCCCCAACCAGAAAGCAGTCTCTCAAGATACTCGTTTTCCCCTAGTAGAGTCAACGAATGGCATCTCCAACAGAGAAGTTTGTACACCTCTACAACTCAGACAGCTGGGTTCCCCAACAACTCTGACATCAGATCTTTTTCCATCAAATGGCATCTCCCTAGGAAAATTCGGCGAGAAGTTTGAGGAAAACCGCTACGAACAACGTCCCTTGTCAAGAAGTTTATTGACAAAAGAAACTAAGACCAGTTCCTTGGTAGGAAACCAGGATCGAGGGGAAGTTTATCTCAGAAACTGAGACCAGTTCCTTGGTAGGAAACCAGGATCAAGGGGAAGTTTATTTTAGCAACTGAGACCAGTTCCTTGGTAGGAAACCAGGATCGAGGGGAGGTTTATTTTAGAAACTGAGACCAATTCCTTGGTACGAAACCAGTATCAAGGGGAAGTTTGTATCAGCGACTAAGACCAGTTCCTTGGTAGGAAACCAGGATCGAGGGGAAGTTTACATTAGAAACTTAGACAAGTTCCTTGGTAGGAAACCAGGATCGAGGGGAAGTTTACATCAAAAACTTAGACCAGTTCCTTGGTTGGAAACCAGGATCGAGGGGAAGTTCATTTCAGAAACTAAGACCAGTTCCTCGGTAGGAAACCAGGATCGAGGGGAAGTTTTACCTTTTCTAAGTATAATTGCTTAGTAAAAGAAGATGGATGAGCAAACTGCCATGCATAACCACCATCAAAATTTTGGGCATTCCTATATTTAATCCTCTTGCACCCCGAATGCTCGAATACCTTCGCCATTCACACCTTCGGGTCCAAGAAGATTAAATAGGGGCATCTGTCATACCCCAAATTTTGACCACTAAGATTCCCCATCATTGTGCAAATCATCATCACAATATGGATGGACCATCATACCTCATTAGTCTCCCCAAATATGGATGAGCATCCACTACAATCAAACTTAGGGTTTCAAACCCTCTCAGAGCTCTTAGACAAATGATCAATCAAGGAATGACATGATCTTCAACTTGTCTAACCTCTCAAACATCCACAATGGATCAAGAGGACTCCCACATCAAGGATCAAGCACAATGTTGTAGTATTCCAAGTGGATTAAGCCTCAAGATCGCCAGTGTCACCAAATTAGGGTTTTGGTCGACTGGGGCCTCCAGATGGAAATTTTCCTCTGGGCATTGTAGCGCGAATTTTTGCGTGGTTGCGAATCACTATCTCTTTGGGGTACTACAGTTCAATTCATTTTTTATCCTATTGAAGCTGGTGAAGGAAGGGAAATAGATGTCTCCAATTAACCCTGCTTGAAAACTGAGATTGAACAGATGATTGTTGGTTTAAAGATGCTATTGAGATTGTGGGTCTCTCTTAGGCTTATTTTATTAAAAAAACAGTGTCTAGGCTATGGTAGGATGTTAGGACTGATGCTGTATGAAGGTGTGGGATTTTGGGTTTTTGATTGGTATGCTCGCTAAGATTTTACAATCATATGCCTACGTATTCCCGAGACAGGGAAATCAGAGCGATCGTAGTTCCTCCTATTCTATGGGAGGAAAAAGGTTGTTTTGGCATCTTGTTCAAAGCCTAAGACGTGAAGTTAAAGGTGGTTTATATCTTGTTCAAAGCCCAAGATGTGAAGCTAAAGGGTTTGTATCTTGTTCAAAGCCCAAGATGTGAAGCTATAGGGTTTGAGTGAGAGAGAATTGGTCATCTCTAAAGAGGAGTTGTTGATGTTTGTATACTGTGAGCGAGGCACAGCTTTGATTCTAAAAGGTTGGTTGACTCAACCGGGGTTTTCCTTATACAAAGCCTAAGAGGAGGCTATTGACCCGACAAGAGGGTGTTTTTATATGTCTTGTACGAAGCCCATGACAGAGGCTAAAGGTTTGACTCAATAAGATAGTGCTTTAGTGTCTCGTACGAAGCCCAAGATGAAGGCTAAAAGGTAAGTGACTCAACAAGAGAGTCTAAAGGTTATTGACTCAACAAGAGAATCTTTTTATACTCAACAAGAGAGTGTTTTGCTGTCTCGTACGAAGCCTGAGATAGAGGCTGACGGTTTGACTCAACAAGAGAGTCTTTTATACTTGACAAGAGAGTGTTTTCTATCTCGTACGAAGCCCGAGATGGAGGCTAAAGAGGTTTTGACTCAACAAGGGAGTCTTGACCAGGTGATTGACTCAACAAGAGAGTCTTTTATACTCAACAAGAGATTGGTTTATATGTGTCTTGTATGAAGCCCAAGTGGGAGGCTAAAGGAGTTTGACTCAACAAGAGAGTCTGAAAAGTTTAGCTCCGCCGGGGAGAATCATTTGTACAAAGCCCAAGAGGAGGCTATAAGTTGGTGACTGTTTCAGTTGAGTGACAGGTCCAGTCGGTTGGGTGAAAGAGAAAATTAGTTCTTATATGGGTATTGTTGTGCTTTGGTAGAGGATCAGGGTTATTTCCTGTTCTTTAAGGAAATGGTAAATCCCAAGGGTAGTGAGACTATCCAAGTCTACTGGTGTTTTGAGAAATCGATTCTCAGATAGTGAATGCTATTTGTACGACGCCCAAGAGAAGACTGGTATATTAAGGGATAAAGGTCAACCCATTAACTGGTCTAACACTTGACTCAGAAAGACAACTCTAGTAAATTGATGACTAGGTTATGTTCCTATACCTGTAGAGGTCTCTGGGTCCTTGTACTAAGCCCAAGAGAAGGCATGAGAACTTTCTAAGAAGCCGACGGGTCCTTGTACAATGCCCAAGAGGAGGCGGGGATGCTTTTAGGAAGCCTGTGGGTCCCCAAACCCCGAGAAGTTCAAGACATGCTATTCACCGAGAATAGATCAAGCCAGGAAAGTCTGAGAATTTGGAAGAAACTCAAGAGATGCCATTCACGGAGAAAAGATCATCTCTGGGGAGTTAGAGTTTCTTTGACAATTTCTAAGAGTGACAGTCTGAGAAAGGGTTCACTGAGAATGTTGTCTTTCACGTCTCCATATTGTTTAACCCCAAGAGGAGGGAAGACTGTATCTGGTAATCCTATGGGGAACTAGTTATGTTTTTATTTAAGAGTGACCAACAGGGCTTTACCTAGTGCTAGACGTAGTTGCCGGGGAAAACTCTAAATAACTATACTAGTATTACACAGTGGATATATGACAGGTATATAAAGGATGTGAAAGAAGACTTACAGTGAAGCAGCCCCACAACACAGTTATATATATATGAAAGCGGATAAAGAAAGCGGGTAAACACTTACTCGGTTGTAGAGCTTCCATGTTGTTTTGTTAGTTGTTCAACAAAGAAAACTTTTATAACAATATTATATTCTAAATCAAAGGAGAAAGTGCTTTGAAAAGATGGTTGGGGCTTACAACTCAAGGAGAGGCCCAAGGTTTTATCAGTGATTGCACTGTTGTTTTGAATTTGTACAGGGACATATACAAGTGACTGAGGCCTAAAAAGGTTTTCAGTACAAAGGGATGGGTCTTACACTCTCTCAAGAGGCCCAAAGATTATTTTTATATAAGTGGTGGAGCTTACAGCTCAAGGAGAGGCCCAAGGTGATAAACTAGCGATCGCGCCGAGATTTTTGAAAAGGGTGTTGGGACTTATACAATGACTGAGGCCCAAAAGAGTTTTGGTCTTACACTCTATTAGAGGCCCAGAGATTTTGTTAAAAAGGTGACGATCGCGCCGTTGTTTTTTTGAAAATACAGTGGGACTTATTCAATGGCTGAGGCCCAAAAGGTGGTGTATTTACAAAAGAGTTGGGTCTTACACTCTATTAGAGGCCCAAGGTTTGAAAATGATTTGCTTAGGGTGATTAAGATCAAAACCCTAAATTAGTTTCAAAAATGTATTTTAATTAAGTAAAACTTAATTAAAATGATTAAAATTATCAAACATGTGTGAAAAACAAGTTGTGATCTTGGATTAATGTTTGAAAAATCATGTTTATATTCACAAAATGATTGGAAACCAATTAAATTTGGGAAATCAAGGGAGAAAAAAATACTTCAAATGTTAAAAAACAAATAAAACATTAATTCTTTAGAAAAATATCAAATATATGAAATAAAAATAATTTTTGGGATTTTTTGGTAAAATAAAATATTTTAACATTTTTGTGAATTATTAAAAAAAGAATCAACTCAAAATCATTAAAACTCAGAAAGAAGTTAATTTTTGAATCAATTAAATAAAATCACAAAAATTCAAAAATTCAAATATTTGAAAATGGCGCCAAGAACATGGCAAGAACATGCGCCACCTTCTGTTTCTGCAGATTTACGTTTTCTACCCAATCTCACTGAATACTTGATGATATCATGCAATCTACATATCAATCTACTCGTTTTCACCTCTCGATCATGTCTATGGTCTTTAATTTCATTTATTTTAAGCATCGAACAAGAAATCAAAGAGAAACCTCAAGAACCCTAAAATTTGCATGAAGGCTCGAAAATTCCATACACGATTCAAACAAAGCAATTGATTGAGGGAAAATACTCCATGCATGGATCTTAGAGTTAGAAGAGCTCATGCTTACCTCTTGCAGCTGGTGATCGTGTTTTGTGTTAGAGGTGTTACAGCTTGGTTACAAGGATATGGACAGCTTCCCTAGGTGTTATGGAGTGTGTCTGGATGCTTGGAGTGGGTTGAATTGAGCTGGAACTTGATTTGGCACGCCAACTACAAGTCTGCTAAAAGCTTGAGCAGTTGGCTGGTGATTTTGTGATTGGGGTGTTCCAGATGTTATGTGAGTATTTGGATCACTTCTATATGATGTATGCGAGGTGTGTGTGATTGGTTTGATTGGAATAGCTCTCAAACTCAAAACCCGATAATGACTTGCTTTGGAAGGCAAATTTGGAAGTGAGAAGGTGATTTTGAGGAAAACATCTGTTTGATGGCTTTGGTGTACTCAAACTGATCGCAAATGAGCTCTATTTATAGTAGAGAAAGTTTGTTTTGCAAGAAATAGTGAATGGCAACTGCTGTAGAAGTTTGGCCAATGTTGATCAATGAGAATCCAAGTCCCCTCTAGCCATTGACTAGAGGTTAGGGCACAGGCTGCTGGTTCCCTTGGTCTTGGATATGTCTTGACTGAATTCAGTTGGAAATGGCTTAGTCCATGCCACCTTGGTGCATCCATTGAATGCTCCAAAACAAAATTGGAGTCTTGTCCCCTCTTTAGGGATTTCTAGGTTTGGCATGCTATTTTTAGTTCCAAGGACTTTGGAGGCTCGGGATCAGAGTTGGTTCCTTTTTGGGCCGCCCTTGAGGTGTCTAGATGGATAAGTGTGTTTGTCTTTTGCACAATTTTGGCAAATCGAGCAAAATGCACAAATCTGCCTTGCTTTGACAGTTTTCAGCAAGGCATATTGCCATTGTCATATCTCATGGCTCAAGTGGAATTTGATGGAGTTCTTGGCCATTTTGGAAAGCCCTCATATGATACAACAATTGTTTGATCATATTTGGTTTTGATACTTTTTGGATCCAAGTGAAAAATGCCCCTACAATTGGAAAAAAGTGAAGGCAGATTCTGACTTAGTGAAAATTTTACTAAGTGTTGGAAAAAGTGACATTTTCACTTTTTGTGATTTTGATCATTCTGTAACTTAAAATCCATGAGGAATTGGAATGAGTTGTGTTTGAAGCTTTTGTAGAGGGCCATGAGAGCTATAAATCCAGCTTTGAGTGGGGAAAAATGGCCTTGTGGTTTAGGAGTTATGGTCCTCCAAAGTTGGTACCCTAGCCACTTTGTTCCATAACTTAGAAAATTTCTAAGTTTTTTATAGTTACCCCTTTTACAAGTTATCCCACTTTTCTTGATTTTTCTTGATGAATGATGATTCCAATCATACATTAACATCATTTCAGGGTCAAAGAGCCATAAATTGTGAAAAATCTCAAAAAGTCAAAGTTGACTTTTGTGCACAGTTGACTTTTTGTCAGATGAATTCCAAACTGTGCGATCCCCTATGAAATCAAGTCCTTGACCTAAATAAAACTTGATGGATTGATTTCATAGGTATTATAGGGTGTATTGAATCATGTCCCAAGGTTTGGGAGCATGCCTGGGTCAAAAGTCAAAGGCACAGTTGACTTTTCCCGCAAAACCCTAACTGTGGTTCTGATGAAATTGAAACTTGTTGCTCAAGCTTCTTGGATCAATACATTATTGCAAATGGATCAATGTGGTGCATTAGAGACCCTCAAATACTCTCTTGAGGTCTTGGCTCGTGTTTTGTCCCAAAAGTCAACTTAGGGGTGAATTAGGTCAAGAAACCCTAATTCCTTATTTTTTATGAATGCATCCCCTGAGACAAAATTGACTTGATGATTGGGTTCATGATGTCCCTTGGAGAATCTTAGGTTATGCTTTGAAGCATTTGCTCATGCCCAGAGGAAAATTTCCATCTGGAGGCCCTGGTCAACCAAAACCCTAACTTGGTGACACTAGCGATCTTGAAGCTTGATCCACTTGGACTGTTGCAGCCTTGTGCTTAATCCTTGATGTGGGGAGTCCTCTTGATCCATTGTGGATGTTTAAGAGGTTTAGACAAGTTGAATATCATGTCATTCTTTGATTCATCCTTTGTCTAAGATCTCTGAGAGGGCTTGAAAACCTAAGTTTGATTGTAGTGGTTGCTCACCCATCTTTGGGGAGACTAATGAGGTATAATGGTCTATCCATATTGTGATGATGATTTGCACAATGATGGGGAATATTAGTGGTCAAAATTTGGGGTATGACAGGCATGAGCCAAAGGCTTTAAAGCACAACCTAAGATGCTCCAAGGGACATCATGAACCCAATCATCAAGTCAATTTTGCCTCAGAGGATGCATTCATAAAAAAGCAGGAATTAGGGTTTCTTGACCTAATTCACCCCTAAGTTGACTTTTGGGACAAAACATGAGCCAAGACCTCAAGAGAGGATTTGAGGGTCTCTAACACACTACATTGATCCATTTGCAACAATGGATTGATCCAAGAAGCTTGATCAATAAGTTTCAAATTCATTAGAACCACAATTAGGGTTTCACGGGAAAAGTCAACTTTACATTTGACTTTTGACCCAGGCATGCTCCCAAACCTTGGAACATGATTCAATACACCCTATAACATGTATGAGATTAATCCATTAAGTTTGATTTAGGTCAAGGACTTGATTTCATAGAGGATCGCACAGTTCAGAGTTCATCTGACAAAAAGGCAACTGTGCACAAAAGTCAACTTTGACTTTTTGAGATTTTTCACAATTATGGTTCTTTGACCCTAAAATGATGTTAATGTGTGATTGGAATCATCATTCATCAATAAAAATCAAGAAAAGTTGGATAACTTGTAAAAGGGGTAACCATAAAAAACTTTGAAATTTTCTAAGTTATGGAACAAAGTGGCTAGGGTACCAACTTCCAAGGATCATAACTTGAGATCCAAGCAACCATTTGGCTGATCCAAAGATGGATTTGTAGCTCTCATGGCATACTTTAAAAGTGTCAACTACACCTCATTCCAATTCATCATAGATTTTGAGTTATGGTTGGATCAAAATGGCTGAAAACATGAAATGTCACTTTTTCCAACACTTAGTGAAATTTTCACTAAGTCAGAATCTGTCTTACTTTTTTTTCCAAAAGTAGGGGGAATTTTCACTTGGATCCAAAAAGTATCAAGACAAACTATGATCACACATGTGTTGTATCATACAAGAGCTTTCCAAAATGACCAAGAACTCCATCAAATTCCATTTGAACCATGAGATATGACAATGGCAATATGCCTTGCTGGAAACTGTCATGGCAAGGCAGATTTGTGCATTTTGCTTGATTTAAGCAAATTTTACAAATGACAAACAAGTTTATCCATCTGAACACCTCAGGGGGAGACCAAGGAGGGACAAATACTAACCCATCAGCCTCCCAAGTCATTGGAACCAAAAGTAGCATGCCAAACCTAGAAATGCCTAAAAGAGGGTCAAGACTCCAATTTTGGTTTGGAGCATTTAATGGATGCACCAAGGTGGCATGGACTGATCCTTTTCCAACTGAATTCAGTCAAGACTTATCCAAGAACTAGGGAACCAACAGCCTGTGCTCTAACCTCTAGTCAATGGCTAGAGGAGACTTGGATTCCTATTGATCAACATTTGCCAAACTTCTGCAGCAGTTGCCATTCACTATTGCTTGCAAACCAAACTTGCTCTACTATAAATAGAGCTCATTTGTGCTCAATTTAAGTACATCAAAGCACTACAACACTTGCTTTCCTCAAAATCTCTTTCTCTAGGCAAAAAAACCTTCTTTAGTAAGGTAACTCTGAGTTTTTGAGTTAGAGAGCATTTCCATCACATCTCATGATCCAAACACATCCAATATGTCATATCTAAGCTGTCCAAACTCTCACAAGTGACCTGTAACACCAAAATCACAAAGTCCCCTCTCAAAACCTCAAAATTGGACTTTTTTGCATTTTTCAAGCCATGTCTTGATTCAGTCACTTTTAAAACCAGATAAAACCTCAAACATACTCCAAATATCATCCTTGAACTGTCCCAAATGGTTCCACACATCTGGAACATCATTTGAGAGAGTTGCTATTTTGGCCACTTTTGCCCCTTTTGCAAGAAAGGGCCAATTTCCATTCCTGAGGTTTCCAGCTGATTCCAATCATCCTAAAAGCTTCTAAGGGATCATTTAAGAGTGTTCAAAGCATCAAAACATTTCTGGAACAAGGCACTTAACAGATTGCACAAAAAGCTCCTAAAGAGGTAAGCATCTCAACTTGAACTCTTTAAAATATGTCTGGCTTTGAGGTCCACTGATCATGCACATCTCATACATGTTATATGTGTTGTGTTTGAACCAATTCATCATGTAATTGATGGCTGTACCAAGAGGTAGCACGGAAAATGCACATTATGGCATATTTCAAAACCACTATCGGGTTTTGAGGAGGATTGATTCTAGGCCAGATGCATATAAATTTTGTCTCCATCCATGGAGAAATGAGGAAGTTATGGCCTTCACGTTTCTGACCAAAAACCTTGCCTTGCCTTGCCTTGGCCAGGCCAAGAACAAGGCAAGCCTTGTATATTTGTGGTTGGGGTTTGATACACGGATGTATCACCACCCCAGTGGTAAGGCACGCACACTCCACACAAGAGGTCTGGGGTTCGAATCCCCCTCGCCCCAGACCCCTTTTTAATGGTTTTTATCACTTTTTTTATTATTTTTCATATTATTTTTAATGATTTGAAGAATTAATAACTTCCCCAATTTTAATTATTTTTTATTGGTTCTTTTTGCAAAAAATCACAAAAATGTTGAAATATTTTATTCCACAAAAAAATCAAATTTATATTATTTATTTAATATAATTAGTATTTTTGTGAATAAAATCATTTTTAATTGTTTTTAAACATTTAAAAGTGAATATTTATTTTAAAAATCAAAACCAAATGAGTTCTAAATCATATTGTGATTAAAACCTCATTTTTCAAACCTTAAATAAAAATCACAAGTGGTTTATTCAAACTTATTTGGTATATTTATCATTTTAATTGACTTTCTTTAAATATTTACTTTTAAAGGAAAACAAAATTAGGGTTTCTTTGATTTTCACCATCACAAATCTTTTTCAAAACACTTTGGGCCTCTAATAGAGTGTAAGACCCAACCCCTTTGTAAATACACCAACTTTTGGGCCTCAGTCATTGTATAAGTCCCACTGTATTTTCAAAAATAACGGCGCGATCTTCGCCTTTTTAACAAAATCTTTGGGCCTCTCCTCGAGCTATAAGTCCCAATTATTTTTCTTTAAATTCCTTTGGGCATCTAATAGAGTGTAAGACCCAACCCCTTTTTGAAACCAAAATGAATTAGGCCTCAGATATTGTATAAGACCCACTGTGTTTTCAAAAACCTCGATGCGATCGTCGTTGCCAAACAAATAACCCTGGGCCTCTCCTTGAGTTGTAAGCCCCATCTGTTGTACAAAAATAAATCTCTGGGTCTCTAATAGAGTGTAAGACCCATCCCCTTGTACATAAAAACTTTTTGGGCCTAACCTATTGTATAAGTCCCTCTGTACAGTTTATAAAACAACGGTGCGATCATCGTTAAAACTTGGGCCTCTCCTCGAGCTGTAAGCCCCAAAAATCTCTTCAAAGAACTTTCTCCTTTGATTTTGAATTTAAATATTTGTTGTTATCAAAACTTTCTTTGTTGAACAACTAACCAAACAGCATGGAAGCTCTACAACGGGTAAGTGTTTATCCGCTTTCATTTAACGCTTTCATATGTCTATAACTGTATTGTGGGGCTGCTTCACTGTAAGTCTTCTTTCACATCCTTTTATATACTTGTCACATATGCACTGTGTAATACTAGTATAGTTATTTAGAGTTTTTCCCGGCAACTACGTCTAGCACTAGGTAAAGCCCTGTTGGTCACTCTTAAATACAAACAAAACTAGATCCCCCGTAGGATTCCAGATACAGTCTTCCCTTCTCTTGGGGTTAAACAATATGGAACAAAGAGAAAGGCAGTATTCTCGGTGAACCTTTTCTTAGACTATCACCCTTAGAAATTGTCAAAGAAACTCTAACTCCCCAGAGATGATCTTTTCTCTGTGAATGGCATCTCTTGAGTTTCTTCCAAATTCTCGAACTTTCCTGGAATGATCTATTCTCTGTGAATTGCATTTCTTGAACTTCTCTTGGTTTGGGGACCCACAGGCTTCTTAAAAGCATCCACGCCTCCTCTTGGGCGTTGTACAAGGACCCTTCGGCTTCTTAAAAGTTCTCATGCCTTCTCTTGGGCTTAATACAAGGACCCTGACGACCTCTTAAAGGGATAAGACAGAACTTAGTCATCCTTTGCTAGAGCAGTCTTTCCCGCGTTAAAACTCCGACCACTTTAGGGTTGATACTCATCCCTTAATGTCTGTGCCTCCTCTTGGGCATTGTACAAAAGATAAAACTCTAGACTTGGACAATCTAAGACCCCTTGAGTCTCAAAGACATTCTCAAGTTCCTTTCAAACATGGGAAAAAACACTGATCACTCTGAAACCCGATCTCTCTCATGAGAGTTCACCACCTTTGGGCCTGCCTATGGATCTAATCCTCAGCAGTAAGATAACCTCCTCTTGGGCTTTGTACAAATGATTCTCCCTAGCGGAGCTAACCTTTTCAGACTCTCTTGTTAAGTCAATCACTTTTTTAGCCTTCGTCTTGGGCTTTGTACAAGACATATAAATCACTCTCTTGTTGAGTATAAAAGACTCTCTTGTTGAGTCAATCCCCTTTTTAGCCTTCATCTCTGGCTTCGTACGAGATAGAAAAACACTCTTGTTGAGTATAAAGGAATCTCTTGTTGAGTCAAATCACTCTTTAGCCTTCGTCTTGGGCTTTGTATAAGACATATAAAACACTCTCTTGTTGAGTATAAAAGACTCTCTTGTTGAGTCAACCTCCATTTAGCCTCCATCTCGGGCTTTGTACGAGACAGAAAAATACTCTCTTGTTGAGTCAACCTCCTTTTAGCCTCCATCTAGGGCTTCGTACGAGACAGAAAAACACTCTCTTGTTGAGTATAAAAGACTCTCTTGTTGAGTCAACCACTTTTAGCCTCCGTCTTGGGCTTTGTACAAGACATATAAAAACACTCTCTTGTTGAGTATAAAAGACTCTCTTGTTGAGTCAATCTCCTTTTAGCCTCCTTCTTGGGCTTTATACAAGACAGATAAAACACTCTCTTGTTGAGTATAAAAGACTCTCTTGTTGAGTCAATCTCCTTTTAGCCTCCGTCTTGGGCTTTGTACAAGACAGATAAAACACTCTCTTGTTGAGTATAGAAGACTCTCTTGTTGAGTCAATCTCCTTTTAGCCTCAATCTCGGGCTTCGTACGAGACATAAAATCACTCTCTCGTTGAGTATAAAAGACTCTCTTGTTGGGTCAAAATCCCTTTTAGCCTCAATCTTGGGCTTTGTACAAGACAGAAAGAACATTTTCCTCCGAAAAAGTCAAACTTCCCGCCTCCTCTTAGGCTTTGTATAAAGAAAACCCCGGTTGAGTCAATCACCCTTTTAGCATCAAAGTTGTGGCTTGCTCAAAACATACGAACATCAATAACTCCTCTTTAGAGATAACAAATTCTCTCTCAGCCAAACCCTTTAGCTACACATCTTGGGCTTTGAACAAGATACAAACCACCTTTAGCTTCACGTCTGGTTCTTTGAACCAGACACCAAAACAACCTCTTTTCCTCCCATAGAATAGGAGGAACTACGATCGCTCTGATTTCCCTGTTTCGGGAATACGTAGGCATAAGATTGCAAAAATCTTAGCGAGCATACTAATAAAAAAACCCAAAACCCAGTACCCTCACGTATAAGTCAAAAAAACAGATCTAGTACCTTACCAAAAGCCTCGTGAATTTAAGCAAATAACCCTAAAAGACAAACCCCCCTCTTGATAGCATCTGTAAACCAATAGTTTTGACTGTTTAATCTCAGTTTGCAAGCAGGGTTAATTGGAGACATCTATTTCCCTTCCTTAATCAGGTCAACAGGATAAAAAATGAATGGAACTGTAGTTCCAAAGCGACGGTGATTCGAAACCACAAAAATCGCGCTACAGGGATGTTTTGGGGGTGTTTTGGGGTAAATGAGGCTGAACTCGTAAGGTTTTGGGGCCTGATGTGCTACTGGTGTGTAGCAGCGATTGCAGGAAATCGCGACCTCTCAAAGCGAAGGAATCCTTCGCAAAGCGAATACTCGCCCCCAGACTCGCAAAGCGAATGTTCCAGCGAATGCCTCCTGTTTGCGAAATTATTTTATGATTCTTGTGCTGTCTTGATGCTTTGAGTTGTGATTTTTCTGATGAACTACCATGATTATATTGATGATTATGAGATGATGATTTCATGATGTTTTGATGAATAATTGATGATATGATTAACATGATATTTTGATGAATGATGATGCACGTAATGACTTTTATTGATGATGATGATAATGATGTTGTGTATCATGCATTCATAGCATTCCAGACTTCGGTCTATGGTGGCTTCAATCCCATTGTGTGGATGTGAGGTAATTTTGACGTGCTCCGATTCTGGTGTAGAATCGATCCTAATGACAAGGATCTTTGGAGGGTGATGGCCTAGTGTCCATCGACTTTGACGAATTGGTACCACATGCATGAGTCTTGTTGTGCATTGCATTTATTTGGCATTGATGTGATTTATGATATCATGATTTTGGATATTTTCCTTTGTGATGACCCTGATGATGTTGTATATGATGATGACGCCATTTTATGCATATCCTACTTTTATATTGATTATAATGAATTGTGATTACTCACCCTGCCTATTTGAATATTGCCTCCATGTGGATAACGTGCAGATGATCAGGCTTAGCCGTGGATGCCTTCGAGGACTTTTGGAGTTTATTTGCTTTTGGTCGATGTAGAGGGTCTTGCTCTGATATTGTAACATCGGGTTGGGTCGTTGAGTCTAACCATGTTTAGTTGTTATTTTTGTTGTTATTTGATTATTATGGTTTTTATTTTTAAAACCCTTTTGATTTTGGATTATTGTGGTTATGGTGGTTCCGCTGCTATTTGATGGCTTTTTGATTATTTTGAGGAAAACTCATTTTTTAAAGAGCAAATGTTTTATTTTGAGTTTATTGAGAAATGTGCACCCTTCTGAGGTGATTTTTACTCTGATAATTTGTGTATTTTGCCGTGTATATTTGTGGGGTAGAAAAGGGTGTTACATTAGTGGTATCAGAGCAGATCGGTCCGTCCGGCCAAGTTTTTACTTGATGTCAGTCCCCTGTCAGTCGACGAGTGTGTGTACACCATCGATGTTTTGTTCCTTCTAACCTTGTTAGTAGTGTGCAGGATGGCTGGAAGAAATGATCGTGGTATTGCCGATGCGTTGGAATCGGTTGCTCAAGTAGTGGCTCAGCTCAATCCGAATGGTGGAGTTCTAGATGAGTTTCATACTTTGGGGAAGATTTAGAGGAACAATCCACCGACTTTTGTGGGTACTCATGATCCAGAAAGTGCACACAAGTGGCTGAAGATGATCGAGAAGATCTTCCGGGTGTTGGGGTGTACTGATGAGCAACAAGTTCAGTTTGGAACGCATATGCTAGAAGAAGAGGCCGAGGATGGGTGGGATACCACCCGTCAGAGACTCGTGGATGTTGGCACTGTGATAACCTGGGCTGTGTTTAAGCAGGAGTTTCTGGGAAAGTATTTTCCATAGGATGCTCGTGGCAAGAAAGAAGTGGAATTCCTTGAGCTGAAGCAAGGAGACATGACCGTGGCGGATTTGTAGCGAGCGATTTTGGACGCAGTTGCGAAGCGCTATCGTTCTTTGGTGTATACAGCTCGATTCATTTTTTATCCTATTAAAGCTTATGAAGGAAGGGAAATAGATGTCTCAAATTAACTCTGCTTGCAAACTGAGGTTAAACAGTGGTCTGTTAGTTTACAGATGCTACAAAGATTCGGGGTCTCTATTGGGTGTATTTTTTTAAAAGTGGTGTTCAGTTTAGATGTTAGGACGGATGCTTCTTTGATAGATATGTGAGAGTATGGGATTTTGGGTTTTTGTTTAGTGTGCTCGCTAAGATCTTTTCTTTCAATCTTATGCCTACGTATTCCCGTTTACTGAAACAGGGAAATCAGAGCGTTCGTAGTTCCTCCTATTCTATGGGAGGAAATGGTTGTTTTGGTGTCTTGTTCAAAGCCCAAGACGTGAAGCGAAAGGTGGTTTGTATCTTGTTCAAAGCCCAAGATATGAAGCTGAAGAGTTTATTTGTATCTTGTTCGAAGCCTAAGATGTGAAGCTGAAGATGGTGTCTTTAGAGAGAATTTGTCATCTCTAAAGAGGGTCCGTATGTCACAACTGTTTATAAAGCAGAATTACTTTAACCAGGATTTGTGAATCCGGCAATGCCATAATTTCCTTTATAGGGGATTTCCAACCTGAAGGAGAAGACTTTAACTCAGTGTAAAGCAATGCTATCTTTCCTTAGGAATTTCTCATGCTAAAAGAGGGACAGTGGCATGGATGTAGATGATCCAGAGGCTTGCCGCTTACAGCAATTAGATGAAGGGGAAGGAGTTGTTGATGTTTGTGTACTGTGAACGAGGCACAACTTTGATGTTAAAAGGTTGATTGGATCAACCAGTGGTTTTCTTGTATAAAGCCTAAGAGGAGGCTAATATGTGTCTCGTACAAAGCCCGGGAGAGAGGCTAAAAGGTTTTGACTCAACGAGGGAATCTTTTGGTATCTCGTATAAAGCCCGAGATGGAGGCTAAAATTTGTTTGGCTTAATAAGAACCTTTTTCTATCTCGTATAAAGCCCGAGATGGAGGCTAAAATTTTTTTGGCTCAATAAGAGCCTTTTTGTATCTCGTATAAAGCCCGAGATGAAGGCGAAAGGGGTAATTGACTCAACGAGGGAGTCTCTTATGTGTCTCGTACAAAGCCTGAGAGAGAGGCTAAACGTTGTTTGACCCCGCTGGGGAGAATCATTATACAAAGCCCAAAAGGAAGCTATGGCGCTGTTTCAGTTGAGTGACAGGTCCAGTATACTGATTTTGAAAGAGAAAATCAGTTCTTATATGAGAAACACTGTACTAAAGGATTTGATTCGGGGACCCGGTTTATTCCTGTTCTTTAAGGAAGTGGGAAATCCGATGGGTATTGAGATTGTCCGAGTCTACGGGTTTTCTTCCTATTTAACAAAGGGGTCACTTGAGAATGTCTTTGAGACTCAAGGAGATTAGACTGTCCAAGTCTAGAGTTTCGTCTTTTGTACTATGCTTTGAGAAACAGTAGTAGACTCTTGGAAAGGACTGTTCTGTGAAGCTGACTAAGTTCTGTTCCTATACCTCTAGGAGGTCGTCGGGACAATTTGTACGAAGCCCAAGAGGAGGCTGGAAGCTTTTAAGAAGCCGGCGGGTCCTTGTACTAAGCCCAAGATGAGGCTATCATTCCCGGAGGAAGAGATCATTATACAAAGCCTAAAAGGAGGCTGTGAATACTTCTAAGAAGTCGGCGGGTCCTTGTACTAAGCCCAAGAGGAGGCGGGGTTGCTTTTAGGAAGCTTGTGGGTCCTTGTACGATGCCCAAGAGGAGGCCGATGCTTTTAAGAAGTCGATGGGTCCCCAAACCCCGAGAAATTCAAGACAGGCTATTCACCAGGAAAGTTAGAGAATTTGGAAGAAACTCAAGAGATGCCATTCACGGAGAAAAGATCATTTCTGGGGAATAAAGTTTCTTGACAAGTGCTTTTAAGAAGCCTGTGGGTCCCCAAACCCCGAGAAATTCAAGACATGCCATTCACCGAGAATAGATCAAGCCAGGAAAGTCCGAGAATTTGGAAGAAACTCAAGAGATGCCATTCACGGAGAAAAGATCATCTCTGGGGAGTAGAGTTTCTTTGACAACTTCTACGAGTGACAGTCTATGAAAGGGTTCACAGAGAATGCTGCCTTTCATATCTCCATATTGTTTAACCCCAAGAGGAGGGAAGACTGTGTCTGGAAATCCTATGGGGATCTAGTTTTGACTATTTAAGAGTGATCAACGGGCTTAATGCTAGACGTAGTTGCCGGGGAAAATCTAAATATCTATACTATTATTACACAGTTGATGTGAGTTTATGAAAGAAGACTTATAGCGAAACAGCCCCACAATACAGTTATATGTATATGAAAGCGGTAAATGAAAGCATATAAACACTTACTCGATTGTAGAGCTTCCATGCTGTTTGGTTAGTTGTTTAACAAAGAAAGATTGAAAACAACAATATATTTCAAAATCAAAGGAGAAAGTGCTTTGAAAAAGAAAGATTTGGGGCTTATAGCTCAAGGAGAGGCCCATGGTTTTATCAGTGAGGGCACTGTTTGAATTTGTACAGAGGGACTTATACAAGTGACTGTGGCCCAAAAAGGTTTTCTGTACAAAGGGATGGGTCTTACACTCTCTCAAGAGGCCCAAAAGGTTTAAAGAAAAAGAGTGGGGCTTATAACACGAGGGTAGGCCCAGATGATTTTTCCGTTTGAAATGGAGATCGCGCCGAGGTTTTCTTTTAACGCAGAGGGACTTTTACAATAAGTGATGCCCAAAATTGTTTTGGTTAAAAGGGGGTTGGGTCTTACACTCTATTAGAGGCCTAAAAGTTTTGAATGGGTCTTATAGCTCAAGGAGAGGCCCAGATGTTTAATTTTAAACTGGCGACGATCGCGTCGTTTATTTGAAAATGTACAGAGGGACTTATACAACGAATGAGGCCCAAAAAGTTTTCTGTACAAGGGGGTTGGGTCTTACACTCTAATAGAGGCCCAAAAGTTTTGAATGGGTCTTATAGCTCAAGGATAGGCCCGGATGGTTTTTTTGTTTTGAAAAGGTGACGATCGCACCGTTTGTTTTGACGGTATCGGGACTTATATAATATACTGAGGCCCAAAAATGATTTGGTCAAAAAAAGGATTGGGTCTTACACTCTATTAGAGGCCCAAAGTGTTTTGAAAATGATTTATGAGGGTTGAATTAATCCAAAACCCTAATTTGTTTTCAAAAATGTATTTAATTAAATAAAAATTCAATTAAAATGATCAAAATTGCTTAACATATGAAAAACAAATTGTGATCTTTGATTAATGCTTCAAAAATTAAGTATTGACCTACAAAATAATTAGAAGGCATTAAAAGTTGCAAAATCAAGGTGGAAAAAATATTTTAAATGTTAAAAAGAATTAAAACATTAATTCTTTACAAAAATATCAATTATACAAAATAAATAATATTTTTGGGATTTTTTGGGAAAATAAAATATTTTAACATTTTTGTGAATTATTAAAAAAAAGAATCAACGCAAAATCATTAAAACTCAGAGAGAAATTAATTTTTGAATCAATTAAATAAAATCACAAAATTCAAATATTTGAATTTTCAAAAAATGGCGCCAAGAACACACCAAGAACACGCGCGTGTTCTGGGTTTGCCCAGATTTGCGTTTTCCCTCCAATCTCACTGAATACTTGAGTATATCATGTAATCCACATACCAATCAACTCGTTTCAACCTCACGATCATGTTTATGACAATTAATTTCACTTAAATTAAGCATAAAACAAGAAATCACAAAAAATCCTCAAGAATCCTAATTTCTGCATGAAGGCTAGGATTTTTTATACACGATTCAAAAAATGCAATTAATTGAGGGGAAACATTCCATGCATGATTATGAACATATGGCCAAATTATTGTGCAGCAAAAATTGCATGGATCATAGAGTTAGAAGAGCTCATGCTTACCACTTGCAGCTGGTGATCGTGATTTATGTTGGAGGTGTTACAGCTAGGTTCCAATGATCTGGATAGCTTCCCTAGGTGCCATGGAGTGTGTATGAATGCTTGGAATGGATTGAAATGATCTGGAACTTGAGATGGTACCCCAACTGCAAATCTGTCAAGAACTTGAGCAATTGGCTGGTGATTTTGTGAAATCTGTGTACCAGATGTTATGTGAGTGTTTGGATCACTTCTATATGATGTATATGAGGTGTGTGTGTGATTGGTTTGATTGGAAAAGCTCTCAAACTCAAAACCCGATAGTGACTTGCCTTAGAAGGCAAAATTGGAGTGAAAGAAGAGATTTTGAGGAAAGCATCTGTTTGATGGCTTTGGTGTACTCAAACTGATCACAATTGAGCTCTATTTATAGTAGAGCAAGTTTGTTTTGCAAGGAATAGTGAATGGCAACTGCTGAGTAGGTTTGGCCAATGTTGGCAAATGAAAATCCAAGTCTCCTCTAGCCATTGACTAGAGGTTAGGGCACAGGCTGCTGGTCCCCTTGGTCTTGGATAAGTCTTGACTGAATTTAGTTGAGAATGGCTCAGTCCATGCCACCTTGATGCTTCCATTGAATGCTCCAATCCAAAATTGGAGTCTTGTCCCTATTTTGGCAATTCTAGGTTCAACATGCTATTTCTTGTTCCAAAGACTTTGGAGGCTTGGCTCAGTGATTGTCCCCTTTAGATTCAATCCTCAGAGGTGTCCAAGTGGATAGGAGCATTTGGATTTGGCTGATTTTGGCAAATCGACCAAAAGTGTTAAAATCTGCCTTGCCTTGGCAGATTTCAGCAAGGCAACTTACCAATGTCATATCTCATGACTCAAATTGAATTTGGTAATGTTCTTGGCCATTTTGGAAAGCCCTTACATGATACAACAACTGTTTGAACATGTTTAGTTTTGATCTCTTTTGAATCCAAGTGAAAAATCCCCCTACATTTGGCAAAAAGTAAGGTAAAATCTGACTTAGTGAAATTTTCACTAAGTGTTAGAACAAAGTGACTTTTCTTGATTTTGATCACTCCATAACTCAAAATCCATGAGGAATTTGGACATAGGTCAGTAAGAAGCTTTCGTAGAGGGCAATGAGATCTACAAATTAAGCTTTTAATGGGGAACAATGACCTTGTGGTTTAGGAGTCATGGTCTTCCAAAGTTGGCACATTAGTGTCACTTTTTCCATAACTTAGAAATTTTTCTAAGTTTTTATGGTTACCCCTTTTACAAGTTATCCCACTTTCTTTGATTTTTCTTGATGAATGATGATTCAAATCATACATTAACATCATTTTAGGGTTAAAAATCCATTTTGGTGAAAAATCTCAAAAAGTCAAAGTTGACTTTTGTGCACAGTTGACTTTTTATCAGATGAATTCCAAACTGTGCAATTCTTCATGAAATCATGTCCTTGACCTAAATCAAACTTGATGGACATGTTCCATGGGTGTCATAGGGTATATTGAATCATGTCTTAGGGCTTGGGAGCATGTCCTGGTCAAAAGTCAAAGTTACAGTTGACTTTCCTCGCGAAACCCTAATTGTGGTGCAGATGAAATTGAGACTTGTTGCTCAAACTTCTTGGAATAACCCATTGTTCCAAATGGATCAATATGGTATATTAGAGACCCTCAAACCCTCTCTTGAGGTCTTGGCTCTTGATTTGTCCCAAAAGTTAACTTAGGGGTGAATTAGGTCAAGAAACCCTAATTCCTGATTTTTGATGAATGCATCCCCTGAGGCAAAATTGACTTGATGATTGGGTCCATGAGGTCCCATGAAGTATATTAGGTTATGTTTTGGGATCATTGGCTTGTGCCCAGATGAAAAATTTCCATCTGGAGGCCCTGGTCGACCAAAACCCTAATTTGGTGACACTGTCGATCTTGATCCACCTAGAAGGGAGCAGCCTTGTGCTTGATCCTTGAAGTGGGAGTCCTTTTGTTCCATTGTGGATGTTTGAGAGGTTAGACAAGTTGAAGATCAAGTCATTCCTTGATTGATCTTTTGTCTAAGGCTCTGAGAGGGCTTGAAACCCTAATTTTGATTGTAGTGGATGCTCACCCATCTTTGGGGAGACTGATGAAGTATGATGGCTCCTCCATATTGTGATGATGATTTTCACAATGATGGGAAATCTTAGTGGTCAAAATTTGGGGTATGACAGGATTATTCCGCGAAGTTCGAGGCACTGGTGAAGTTCTGTCCGCACTACAACCGTGCTGATGCTGAGATGTCTAAGTGTCTCAAGTTCGAGAATGGGCTGAGACCGAAAATTAAGCAGGGTATTGGGTATCAACATATCCGCATGTATGCTAAGTTGGTGGACAAGAGCAGAATTTACAATGAGGATAGCCGAGCTCGATCTGCTCACTACAAGCAGTTGAGTGAGAAGAAAAGGCAGTATAGGGAGAAGCCTTATACAACTTCAGCTGACAAAGTGAAGCAGAAGGCTTCAGAAGGGAAAAAGACAAGTGGGGGAGCAGCTCTCGCTTCTAGGAAGTGTTATAAGTGTGGCGAGCAGGGCCACCGGGCTGATGTGTGCACCAATAGTGTGTTGAGGTGCTACAGATGTGGTAAGAAGGGTCATAGAGCTACTGATTGCAACGATGATGGTCCAACCTATTTCAATTGTGATGAGAAAGGTCATATCAGTACCCAATGTCAAAAGCCGAAGAAGACCGCTACTACCACTCAGTCCAGTGGCCGGGTGTTTGCTTTGAGTGGTGCAGAAATGCCAGAGAAGGGCAACCTGATTCGAGGTACTTCTTTTATTAACAATATCAAGTTGATTACTATTATTGATACTGGTGTTAATCATTCTTTTATCTCGCTTGAATGTGCTAATAGACTGGGTTTAAAGTTGTCTGATATGAATGGGAATATGGTAATAGAAACTCCAGCTAATGGTTCTGTTACTACTACCCTTCTGTGTTTAAGATGTCCTTTGACGATTTTTGGGAAGAGTTTTGTGATGGATTTGGTGTGCTTACCCTTGCACCAAATTGATGTAATCTTTGGAATGAACTGGTTGGAGTTCAACCGTGTTCACATCAACTATTATAATAAGACTGTGGAGTTTCCTGAGCTTGGTGAGGGTGGAGAATTGATGTTCTTGTCTGCTAGGCAAGTAGACAAACTTATGGAAGACGAAGCCTTGGTGTTTGCATTGTTTGCATCGTTGTAGATTGATCGTGAAGCTGAAAATGTCGACTTACCTATTGTATGTGAATTCCCATATGTGTCTCCGGATGACATCCGTGATTTGCCTCCGGAACGTGAAGTAGAGTTTGCAGTGGACTTAATACCAGGTACGAGTCCAGTGTCTATGGCTCCTTATCGGATGTCAGCTTCTGAGTTAAGTGAATTGAAGAAACAACTGGAAGAATTACTTGAGAAGAAGTTTGTTCGACCGAGTATTTCTCTGTCGGGTGCCCCTGTGTTGCTAGTAAAGAAGAAAGATGGTAGCATGAGGTTGTGTGTTGATTATCGGCAATTGAATAAGGTGACTATCAAGAATAAGTATCCGCTCCCGAGAATTGACGATTTGATGAATCAGTTGGTAGGCGCTTGTGTGTTCAGTAAGATTGATTTGAGGTCTGGTTGTCATCAGATTTGTGTTAAGCCTGATGATATCCCGATGATGGCTTTCAGGACGAGGTATGGTCACTATGAATACACTGTGATGCCATTCGGTGTATCCAATGCATCTGGTGTGTTCATGGAGTACATGAATCGAATTTTTCATGAGTATTTGGATAATTTTGTGGTGGTGTTTATCGATGATATCTTGATATATTCTAGATCTGAAGAAGAACATGCTGAGCATTTGAGAACCGTGTTGCAAGTATTGAAGGAGAAGAAGTTGTATGCAAAGTTGTCCAAGTGTGAGTTTTGGTTGAAGGAAGTGAGTTTTCTTGGCCATGTGATTTCAAGTGGCGGGATTGCTGTTGATCCCTCTAAAACTGATGTTGTGTTACAGTGGGAGACCCCGAAGTCTGCTACCGAGATACGAAATTTTCTGGGATTGGCAGGTTATTACCGCAAGTTTATCGAAGGCTTTTCTAAGTTGGAATTACCTTTGACTTAGTTGACTCGAAAGGGTCAAGCTTTTGTGTGGGATGTAGCTTGCGAAGAGAGTTTTGTGGAATTGTAGAAGTGGTTGACGACCGCTCCAGTGTTGACTCTGCATAATCTGATCGAATCTTTTGTGGTGTATTGTGATGCATCGAAGATGGGTCTTGGTGGAGTATTGATGCAGAATGGACAAGTAGTTGCCTATGCTTCGAGACAATTGCGAGTTCATGAGAGGAATTATCCTACACATGACTTAGAGTTGGCCGCTGTGGTGTTTGTGTTGAAGATTTGGAGACACTATCTGTTTGACTCTAAGTTTGAAGTGTTCAGTGATCATAAAAGTCTGAAGTACTTATTTGATCAAAAAGAATTGAATATGAAGCAGAGGAGGTTGTTAGAGTTGTTGAAGGATTTCGATTTTGACTTGAGTTATCATCCGGGCAAAGCAAATGTAGTGGCTAATGCATTGAGCAGGAAGTCATTGCATATGTCGATGCTTATGGTGAAATAATTTGAATTAATTGAGAAATTCTGAGATTTGAGTTTGGTATGTGGAGAGACCTCTGAAAGTGTGGAGTTGGGCATGTTGAAGTTGACTAGTGGTATTCTGGAAGAAATTAGAGTGGGACAACAATCTGATTTAAAGTTGGTTGACCGGTTGACTTTGATTAACCAAGATAACGGAGGAGAATTCTGGATTGATGAAAATGGTGTGATGAGATTCAGAGATAGAGTGTGTGTTTCGGATGTTCCAGAAATTAAGAAGAGTATTCTTGAGAAAGGACACCAAAGTAGGATGAGTATTCATCTCGATGCTAGGAAGATGTACCAGGATTTGAAGAAGTTGTTATGGTGGCCGGGTATGAAGATGGATATCGCAGAGTTCGTTTATGCATGTTTGACTTGCCAGAAGTCAAAGATTGAGCATCAGAAGCCTTCAGTTATGATGCAGCCGTTGAATATTCTAGAATGGAAATGGGATATCATTTCCATGGACTTTGTGTCGGGGTTGCCAAGGACGGTAAAAGGGAATTATTCAATTTGGGTGATTGGGGATAGATTAACTAAATCGGCTCATTTCTTGCCGATGAAGATTAATCATTCTATTTAGAAGTTTGCCGAGATGTACATCGAAGAGATTGTAAAGTTGCATGGGATACCTTCGAGTATTGTGTCGGATAGAGATCAGAGATTTACATCTAGGTTCTGGAAGAGTTTGTAAGATGATTTGGGTACTAAGTTGTGGATGAGTTCTTCCTATCATCTGCAAATGGACAGTTAGACAGAAAGGACTATCCAATCCTTAGAGGATTTGCTGAGGGCTTATGTGTTAGATCATGGAGGATCTTGGGATACCCATTTACCGTTGATTGAGTTCACAAACAATAATAGTTTTCATGCTAGTATTGGAATGACGCCCTATGAAACTTTGTATGGGAGAAGGTGTAAGACTCCATTGTGTTGGTATGAGCTGGCCGAGAGTGTTGTACTCAGACCTGAGATTGTGCAAGATATGACTGAGAAGATTAAGATGATCCAAGAAAGGATGAGTGCTTCGCAGAGTCGCCAGAAGAGCTACCGTGATAAGAGGAGGAAGACACTTGAATTCCAAGAGGGAGATCACATGTTTTTTTAGGGTGATGCCAGTGACTGGTGTGGGTTGAGCTTTGAAGTCTAGGAAGCTCACTCCATGTTTTGTTGGTTCATATCAAATCTTGTAGAGGATAGGAGGGGTAGCCTATCGAATTGATTTACCGCCGTCACTTGTGAATTGCATGACGTGTTCCATGTGTCTCAGTTGAAGAAGTACATTCCGGATCCGTCGCATGTGATTCAAATGGATGATATACAAGTGAGGGATAACCTGACAGTGGAAGCATTACTTGTGCGGATTGATAGTCGAGAGATGATGCAACTGCGGGGTATAGACATAGTTTTGGTGAAGGTGTGGTGGGGTGGACCAGCTGGTGAAAGTTGTTCTTGGGAACGTGAAGATCAGATGAGGGAGTCGTATCCGATTCTATTTCCTTGAGGTAATTTTCGAGGGCGAAAATTCTTTAAGCGGGGGAGAGTTGTAACACCCCAAATTTCGTAAGAATATTTATTTAATTTATTTAAATATAATATTCATAATTTTTAGTGAATTTTGGTGGTTTGTGATGATGTTGGTATTTTTGTGAAGTTTTAGTTATTTATTTAAATAATAGCATATAATATGGAATATATTAGTATTATTATTAATTTAAATAATATTAGAAGGATTAAGGGTAATTTGGACTTTTAAGGGGTAATATTGGGAAAGCCCATTTTAGAAGCCCAAAGGTTAGGTTTAACAAAAAGGAGAATTTGAAAGGAATAGGATTCATTTTGTTAGACCGTGAAAAGAAGGAAAAGGCCAAAGCTCTGAGGAAAGAGGGAAAAACTTAGGATTCGAGAAAGTTTCCAAGAACTCAAGAAAAGAAAGCTTGGAATCGACAATCTAAGGTATGGGGAGTATTGCCTTTCATTGTTTTCAATATAGGAATTTGATGTGTTTAAAGCTGATTTTTGAGGTTTATGTGGGTTTGTGGGTTTATGAGTAAATTGATGATTTAGGTGTTGTTTTTGTGGATTGATGATGCATATGAAGGGTTAGATTGAATCAGATAAAAGCAGACCTTCGAGGCTAATCTCTCTGTTGATGTTGTTTTGACCTCGTAGGAAAAAGGGATTTATGGAAGTTATGAAGGTAATTGGGTTTGTGAAGGTTTATGTGAAATTGAAGCTTAGGATAGTGTAATAAATCGGCCGAATAGTCGTAGGTTTTGTGTCCTTGTTACCTTACTGCCTTAGGGGTGTTTTTGGGGTAAATGAGGCTGAACCCGTAAGGTTTTGGGGCCTGATGTGCTACTGGTGCGTAGCAGCGATTGCAGGAAATCGCGACCTCTCAAAGCGAAGGAATCCTTCGCAAAGCGAATACTCGCCCCAAATTCACAAAGCGAATGTTCCAGCGAATGCTGTTGTTTACAAAATTATTTTATGATTCTTGTGCTGTCTTGATTCGTTGAGTTGTGATTTTTCTGATGAACTACCATGATTATATTGATGATTATGAGATGATGATTTCATGATGTTTTGATGAATAAATGATGATATGATTAACATGAGATTTTGATGAATGATGATGCACGTAATGACTTTTATTGATGATGATGATAATATGTTGTGTATCATGCATTCATAGCATTCCAGACTTCGGTCTATGATGGCTTCAATCCCATTGTGTGGATGTGAGGTAATTTTGACGTGCTCTGGTTCTTGTGTAGAACCTATCCTAATGACGGGGATCTTTGGAGCGTGATGGCCTAGTGTCCACCGACTTTGACGAATTGGTACCACATGCATGAGTCTTGTTGTGCATTGTATTTATTTGGCATTGATGTGATTTATGATATCGTGATTTTGGATATTTTCCTTTGTGATGACCCTGATGATGTTGTATATGATGATGACTCCGTTTTATGCATATCCTGTATTTATTGATTATAATGAATTGTGATTACTCACCCTGCCTGTTTGAATGTTGCCTCCATGTGGGTAACGTTCAGATGATCAGACTTTGTTGTGGATGCCTTCGAGGACTTTTGGAGTTTATTTGCTTTTGGTCGATGTAGAGGGTTTTGCTCTGATATTGTAACATCGGGTTGGGTCATTGAGTCGAATCATGTTGAGTTGTTATTTGATTATTATGGTTTTTATTTTAAAAACCCTTTTGATTTTGGATTATTGTGGTTATGGTGGTTCCGTTGCTATTTGATCGCTTTTTGATTATTTTGAGGAAACCCAGTTGTTTACGGAACAAATGTTTTATTTTGAGTTTATTGAGAAATGTTCACCCTTCTGAGGTGATCTTTACTCTGATAATTTGTGTATTTTGCCGTGTATATTTGTGGGGTAGAAAAGGGTTTTACATTAAACACAATCTTCTAAGCATAAACTAACTTTGGGACAAGGGTTTTAAAGTTACCTTTACAAGAACTTGTTGCTTGTTTGTGCATGATGAAAAGATGGAATGTGTGTTTAAGGGCTTGGGGGTTAATAATACTTATATTCTAAAATTAGATGAGGTATCCTTATATGGAACTAAGTGTCTAGCCACCATGAGTAAAAACTCTTGGTTATGGCATAAACGCCTAGCTCATCTTAACTTTGACCTATTAAACAAAGTATCCTCAAAATATTTAGTAATTGGTCTGCCTAAAATAAAGTTCACCAAAGACCATCTATGTGAAGCTTCTCAAATGGGAAAGCAAAAAATAATCTCTTTTAAATAAAAAAATATTGTTTCTACCTCAAGACCTCTTGAGCTTTTCCATATGGACCTTTTTTGCCCCTCTTGGACCAAAGCATAGGGGGAAATTATTTTGGCTTTGTTATTGTAGACGATTACTCTAGGTTTTGTTGGGTTTTGCTTTTGTCTAGTAAGGATGAGACCTACCCGGCTTTTAAAAAATTTACTAGATTATTCCAAAATAAAATGAATTTGAAAATCATTTCCATTTGAAGTGATCATGGAGGAGAATTCCATAATCACCTCTTTGAGAAGTTTTGTGACAAACATGGCATTGAGCATAATTTTTTCGTTCCTAGAACTCCACAACAAAATGGTGTTGTGGGACGTAAAAATAGAACTTTAGAGGAGTTAGCGAGGACTATGCTCAATGAAGGAAATTTGCCTAAGTATTTTTGGGCGGACGCCATTAACACAGTTTTCCATGTCATGAATAGGGTACTCGTGCGTCCTATTCTAGACAAGACCCCCTATGAACTACTTAGAGGTAGAAAACCTAATTTTTCTCATTTACATGTCTTTGGATGTAAATGTTATATTTTGAATAATGGTAGGGATAATCTTGGTAAATTTAATGCAATAGTCGATGAGGGTATCTTCCTCCGATACTCATAATCTAGTAAGGCGTATAGGGTTTATAATAAGAGATTACTTATAGTTGAGGAGTCCGTATGTAGCAGGGAAAAATTTGAGATTAAGCTATTGATTATGTTAACTCATAAAGCAAGAGTCGCCACCCGCACTTTTTTTCTAAAGGAATGGGAAAAGAACGAATAAAACCCACAGAAGTTTTAAAACAAAACTAATAAAACAGAGAGACAAAGGGTAAGGGGGTTGGTTATGCAATGGCAAGGTGTTAGCACCCAAAAAATCTATAGTACTCTATAGGAACCTCTTGAAATTTGTGTTTGGCTTAAAAGGTGTTGTTTGAAAAAGATTAGGGAGATGAGAAGAGAAATATTTTTTAGGGTTTTTGGTGTTTGACAAGACTTCTTGAGCCTCGTGTCTACGTAGCCACAAAGTGCAATGGAGGATAAAAACCTCGTAGTTCGTGGTAAAAATAACAAGAGTTTGTTGTGATTGATTTTAAATGGAAAGACAAGTTGTCATTTTAAGGAGAAAACTCAACTAATCACCGACAAACTATATGTAAATGGACCTTTGCATCAATATTGAGAAGGACTCCAACTTGGATAAAAATCAACAGGTATGCCACTAACTCTCTCAAGTGGAAAAGAATCAACATTAAACATTACTATGGGGATAGGATAATTACATCTTAACTATTTAAATGACTCATGTATAGTCCTTAAGAAAAGGATTTAAAAGGAAAAGTGCACAAAAGGTACAAAATAGTTTGAATGAGTTGTGTGTTTTTTATGTCTTTTGAAATAGTTTTGATATGCTTAAGAAGAATTAACATTTATTTAAGAAAAAGAGTTTGAAAATTACTTGACAAAGTCAAGGTTTATTGAGAACATGGTTCAAGTTTGAAAACAAGAAGGTTTTGAAAAAAAGGAGAAGATTTTGAAAATTTAAGAAGTGGAGGAGATTAAGAGACTATCCTAATAAAAGCAATAAAGTGCAAGTGTGCAAGTGAACTAAACGTAACTTGAGAAGAGTCAAGACCAAGGTCCCATTCTTTTGTAGTAAGCCAAAAGCAAGCCTAGTAAGTAAAGCACAAACCAATGTATCAGATGAAAGAAGAACTCAGGTAAAAAACGTCAAAACCAAAGTATCAGAGCCAAGTCTTCAAAAAGTCAACCCAAGGTCAAAGGTACCAGATGAATTCCAAGGTTTCAAATCACCACTCCAAAGCAAAGGATCAATAACCTAAATCTAAGTCGACATGTACAACTTCCAAGCTTGGGATAGTAACCAATAGTTCAAGGAAACAATTAAGTTTTTTAGGGGTTTTCCCTTTATTAATGTCTTTAAAAGAAAAAGAAACATCCAAATGGACAAAAAAAGAAGCATAAACAAAATAAATATGAAATGTAAATGATGAGATAGAAGCATAATATAAAGAATAAGAAGTAAAGGACATAAAAGTAAAGGTGCAAGAAAATAAATGGCATAAAGTAAAAGTTAGCACAATAATATTGTTAGTGTTAATGTTAGAGTTAATAATCCGATTCACAACAAATTTAGCGCTATGTTAAGCAATCATAGCACAATCTATTAGGAAGATCATATTATGGGAGGCCGATCAATAACAATTTATGTACCATACTTGTTGGAGATATGATAGAAATCACACTCCTAAGACATGTAGCACAAGTAAAAACCAAGGAGGGATCAAGCACTAAGGCAAGGAGATTGGGTCATTACATCAATCATTCTTCATGACAACTTAGGACAAACTTATGCATCAATCCAAAGTACCTACAATGATCATTGATCAAATGAATAGTATATTTGAAATGATGAAAGTTCATCAAGAATCAATCCAAACATCATGAACAAGATGGACAACAAATCCTCCAATTGATCAAGAGAAAAGAAAAAGAAAAAGAAGGAAAATGAAAGATGAAGAGAGGAACTAAATTGAATCAAGGCTTGGGATCCATTTATCTTCAATTTAAGTCACCTTACTTGGTGGATTAAGACATTAAACCTATCATCAACTCAAAGCACCAAAAATGGATCAATGATTCAATTAATGATAGATTCGAATTGATGAAAATTCATTCAACCTCATAAACACCCAAAGTCCATTGAAATTGAGGAAAATTTGTGTGAGACGCTCTTGAAATGATATATTGAGTTTCTCCAGGTATCAAACAAGAGAGAATGAAAAAACGAGGCAAATAAAATGGATGTTTTATTCACATATACTTCTCTAAATTAATAAATGTTATATAACTTTTGTTTTTCACAAGTATCTAATAATTAAGAATTGGAATCAGAAATTTGATCCTATCCTTAAATCAAGATATGGGAATGTTTGTGAATTGAAAGAAAAAAGAAGGAGGAAATCATCGAGAAGGTGAATGAATTAATTCAACTAATAAAGGATGAAAGAACAAGCTCAAGTCTATAAGAATCTTTAGAAACTTCATCAACAAATTCTTGTGAAAATGAATCAACTCAAAAAATCTTCTTTGAAAGAATTGTCTTCGTATTTGAACGATCCTTAGAGGATTCAACATCAAATGAAGGCACTTCATTTAGAAGAGCATGTGAAGAGGAAAGTTTTATCTAGTGGAATAATATTCGAGAGAAGAAATGAGAAGAAAGCCTCTACAAATAACAAAGAATCCACATCAATGAGGAAACTCGAAGAGTCAACCTCTGGTAGAACATTTGAAGAATCTTCATCCAACAAAGAAGATTAAGTTTTATTTGAAAGTATCTTACGGAGAAGATGGTCATGAGATAACAAAGCTATCACGCAAGTAGTTATTTAAATTAGGTGCTATGTTAATCAAGGAAAATGATGATATTAAAAAATGTAACATAGACCTTAAGGATTATCTTGAGTTTCTAAAAAAGAGTAATGAAATACTTAGGCATATAAAAGGTAAATATTAGATACCTAAATGGAACATGTCAGACTTGTGTCTCTATAAAAAAAGGAAGTAACAAATTTTCATGAAAACCTAAGTAAATTTACTAAGAGAAAACAAAATCTTGACTTGATTCTATCAAGTTAAAGCCTTCCATAATTAAAATTGGCTTGTGGTTTAAGTCCACTAGAACATATAGTAAATAATTAAATTGGAAGAAAGTGAATTAACTTGTTTATAAATGTTCTCTTTGCAATATATTCGGCCATTTAGAGCCATCTTGTTTTGATAAATTGAGAAGGTATAAAGGTATTAACCTTTTTAGAACTACTAATGCATCTGGATCCAAGAAAATTTAGGTATCAAAGATAAAAAACCTAGTGTGTTTTGCAGGGATGCTTTGCAGCTTTAATGAAATCTTTGTGCATATTAAATGAAGTTCTTTCAATAAAGATGTATACCTTAGAGTATAAAATAATATCTATTTTTAATTGAATATTGTGATCCAAGGATGCTCGTTGATGGTGTATATCAATGATTTTGATCAAAGAAAAAGTCTGTTAAGGATGGTCTCAACATTTCTAATTTGTGACGATCAACTAACCTCTTATAATATTCAAAAGTTAAGTCTGTAGTTGACATATCTATCACTTGTTTAACCAACTCATGTATCCAACGATCTGTAAAGAAGGATGTGCGTTATTTTGTTGTTATTCCCTCGAAAAGGGGAGTTTATATCAAGGTTGCTTGGTAATCAAAGTAGTGCACTATTTAAAGGTCGAGTAGTCAAAATTCTCTTATAAGACCTTTAATTAAGTGCCTTTAATATTCACTTATCCTTCAAAAATATTTTTACTAACAAAATAGATGAGTTTTTAGTTTTTTTCCAAGAATTAGGTGCTAACAAATTCGCAAGGGGTGCAAAAAGAAGTGAGACAAAGCTAAAAATCAACCTAAGGGCCAAAAACCATCAAGGAGAATGCATAAGATATCCTTATCCTTGGATGAATCCGGAAACATTTTGGATCTTCCTCATGAACGATATCTCTTCAATCCCAAAGAAAAAAGGAACAATTTCAACTACAAGACAATTGCCTCCTCAATTCTGATCAATCAAAAGTTTATGGTACTTGCTCATTTCACTGTTGGATCCATATGTCTTGAAATTCTCCCAATTCACTATATGGTAACCACATAATCCTTCCAAGGAAAAACAACTTCAGCCACTTGACTGGATCTACGTTGCAATAGTTTGGAGAATTGAAATAAAGTCAAAACAAAATGGGGGAAGTGAAGTCATACAACACATGCTAGCCAGTAAAAGAAAATGGATATGCTTACCATATGGTGACCCGACCTCAAAGATCATGGAACACACTGGTTTCAACTTTGATGGTGAATAATCTAAGGAAAGTGTAAAAAAAAAAAGAAGCTTCTCTGGAAAGGATGAGGTACAAGATTTTCAAAATAAAGAAGAGAAGAGTGGAATATCAAGAAGCCCTGAGAATCTAGAAGATTTCTACTATGACATCCCCAAAGTTCCCTCTATTGAAGATTTACTCAAAAACATAATCAAGGGATTGAAGATGACAAATGAAAAGATCAACTTCCTGGCATTCCACTTTTCCCAAAACTTGAGACATTTAACTTGAAATTCTGGCATAGCAGATACCAGATGTCCTAACACATGTCAAGTAATTGTTCTGCATAATCTTTAAATCAGGAATAGAACAACAACCAGATATTCATAATATCAGTAACTGCAGCAAGACAGGTATTTCGACATCTGTTAAAACATATTAATCAAAACTGAACTGTAAATGCAGAATGATAAACAACACAGAATATGATAACCCTGTTCGGTGCTAATCCCCTACATTTGGGGGCATACCAAGCTAGGAAGAAGAATCTACTATCAGTAGTATAGTTTTATGTAAACAACCACTGGTTTACAGTAAACACCCAGTGTAGCTCGATTTTTGTGGTTTCGAATCATTATCGCTTTGGTACTACAGTTCGATTCATTTTTTATCCCGTGAAGCTGATTAAGGAAGGGAAATAGATGTCTCCAATTAACCCCGCTTGCATACTGAGGTTAAACAGTCAAAACTGTCGGTTTCCAGATGCTATCAAAAGGGGGTCTGTCTTAGGTTATTTGCTTAAAAAACTGTGTCTGGACTATTTGCGAGGTTTTTGGTAAGATGTTAGGTCTGATGCTTCTTGATTGATGTATGGAGGTACTGGATTTTGAGTTTTTTTATTAGTATGCTCGCTAAGATTTTGCAATCTTATGCCTACGTATTCCCGTTTGACGAAACAGGGAAATCAGAGCGATCGTAGTTCCTCCTATTCTATGGGAGGAAAGAGATGTTTTGGTGTCTTGTTCAAAGCCCAAGACATGAAGCTAAAAGTGATTTGTATCTTGTTCGAAGCCCAAGATATGAAGCTAAAGGGTTTTGGCTGAGAGAGAATTTGTCATCTCTAAAGAGGAATTGTTGATGTTTGTATGCTGCGAGCAAGGCATGAATTTGATGCTAAAAGGTTGATTGACTCAACCAGGGTTTTCTTTATTCAAAGCCTAAGAGGAGGCGGGAAGTTTGACTTTTCTGGGGAAAATGTTCTTTCTGTCTTGTACAAAGTCCAAGATTGAGGCTAAAAGGGATTTTAACTCCGTTGGGGAGAATGTATCTTGTATAAAGCCCAAGATGGAGGCTGAAACGGTTTGACTCAACAAGAGAGTACTTTTATCTATCCTGTATAAAGCCCAAGACGGAACCTAAAAAAGGTTGACTCAACAAGAGAGTCTTGAACAGGTGATTGATAGACTCAACAAGAAAGTCTTTTATACTCAACAAGAGAGTGATTGACTATCTCGTACGAAACCCGAGATTATGGTTAAAAGGAGACTGACTCAACAAGAGAGTCTGATGGTTGATTGACTCAATAAGAGAGCCTTTTATACTCAATAAGAGAGTGATTTGCTGTCTCGTACGAAGCTCGAGATTGAGGCTAAAAGGAGATTGACTCAACAAGAGAGTCTTTTATACTCAACAAAAGAGTGTTTTCTATCTGTCTTGTACAAAGCCCAAGACGGAGGCTAAAAGTGGTCGATTCAACAAGAGAGTCTGAAAAGGTTAGTTTCGCTAGGGAGAATCATTTGTATAAAGCCCAATAGGAGGTTGTCTTACTGCTGAGGATTATTTAGATCCTAAAGCGGGTCCAAGTGTGGGGAACTCTCATGAGAGAGACCGGGTTTCTGCTGCAGATTGATCCAGAGTGATTGGTGTTTTTCCTATGTTTGAAAGGAACTGGAAAATGTCTTTGAGACTCAAGAGGCTTTGATTGTCCAAGTATAGATTTTTATCCTTTCTACAATGCCCAAGAGGAGGCACGAGCATTAAGGGATGAGTATTTACCCTAAAATAGCCGGAGTTTTGACGCGGGAAAGACTGTTCTAGCAAAGGATGACTAAGTTCTATCTTAAACCTTTAAGAGGTCGTTAGGGTCCTTGTATTAAGCCCAAGAGAAGGCATGGTAACTTTTAAGAAGCCGAAGGATCCTTGTACAACGCCCAAGAGGAGGCGTGGATGCTTTTAGGAAGCCCGTGGGTCCCCAAACCAAGAGAAGTTCAAGAAATGCAATTCACAGAGAAGATATCATTCTAGGAAAGTTTGAGAATTTGGAAGAAACTCAAGAGATTCCATTCATGGAGAAAAGATCATCTCTGGGGAATTAGAGTTTCTTTGAAAATTTTTAAGGGTGACAGTCTGAGAAAAGGTTCACCGAGAATACTCCCTTTCTCTTTATTCCATATTGTTTAACCCCAAGAGAAGGTAAGACTGTATTTGGAAATCCTATGGGGATCTAGTTTTGTTTGTATTTAAGAGTGACCAACAAGGCTTTACCTAGTGCTAGACGTAGTTGCCGGGGAAAACTCTAAATAACTATACTAGTATTACATAGTGGATATGTGACAAGAATATAAAAGGATATGAGAGAAGACTTACAGTGACACAGCCCCACAATACAGTTATATACATATGAAAGTGGTAAATGAAAGCGGATAAACACTTACCCGTTGTAGAGCTTCCATGTTGTTTTGTTAGTTGTTCAACAAAAAGTTTAAAGAAAGTTTTGATGACAACATATATTAGGATTCAAAATCAAAGGAGAAAGTGCTTTGAAAAGATTGTTGGGGCTTACAGAGGGACTTATACAATATGTGAGGCCCAAGTTTTAACGTTTATCGCACCGTTGTTTTGAAAACTGTACAGAGGGACTTATACAATATGTGAGGCGCAAAATTATTTTTATGTACAAGGGGATGGGTCTTAAACTCTATTAGAGGCCCAATGATTTATTTTTGTACAAGGTATGGGACTTACAGCTCAAGGAGAAGCCCAGGGTTATTTGTTCGAAAACGGTGATCGCGTCGAGGTTTTTGAAAACATAGTGGGTCTTATACAACATCTGAGACCCAAATCATTTTGGTTTAAAAAAAAAGCATTGGGTCTTACACTCTATTAGAGGCCCAAAATATTTTTGTTTTTGAAAAGGGATGGGACTTATAGCTCGAGGAGAGGTCTAATTGGTTTTGTTTAAAAGGCGACGATCGCGCCGTTGTTTTTGAAAATACAGTGGGATTTATACAACGACTGAGGCCCAAAAAGTGGTGTATTTACAAAGGGGATGGGTCTTACACTCTAATAGAGGCCCATGAGTGTTTGAAAATGATTGATGATGGTGGAATCGATCAAAACCCTAAATTTATCAAGGAATCCAATGGTGGTGGTGGTTTTTTCAGATGAGGTTTATCCTGCCTAGAATTTCACAAGGAATCCAATGGTGGTGGTGGTTTTTTCAGATGAGGTCCCCATTTTAAAACCCGATAGTGGTTTTGAAATAGGCCTCCATTTGCATTTTCTGTGCTACCTCATGGTACAGGCATGAATTACATGATGAATTGGTCCAAACACAACATATATAACATGTATGAGATGTGTATGACCAGTGGACTTCAAAGCAATGCATATTTCTAATAGTTCAAGTTGTGATGCTTACCTCTTTAGGAGCTTTTTGGGAAATCTGTCAAGTGCCTTGTTCCAGAAACAATTTGATGCTTTGGACACCCTTAAATGATCCCTTGGAAGCTTTTAGGATGATTGGAAATAGTTGGAAACCTCAAGAATGGAAACTGGCCCTTTCTTGCAAAAGGGGCAAAAGTGACCAAAATAACAACTCTCTCAAATGGTGTTCCAGATGTGGGGAACCATTTAAGATAGTTCAAGGATAATATTTGGAGTGTGTTTGAGGCTTTATCTGGTTTTGTAAGTAACTCAATCAAGACATGGCTTGAAAAGTGCAAAAAAGTCCTATTTTGAGGTTTTGAGAAGGGATTTTGAGGTTTTGGTGTTTCAGGTCACTTGTGAGAGTTTGGACAGCTTAGATATGACATATTGGATGTGTTTGGATCATGAGCTATGATGGAATGACTCTCTAACTCAAAAACTCAGAGTTACCTTGCTAAAGAAGGCATTTTTGCCTAGAGAAAGAGATTTTGAGGAAAGCAAGTGTTGTAGTGCTTTGGTGTACTCAAACTTAGCACAAATGAGCTCTACTTATAGTAGAGCAAGTTTGTTTTGCAAGCAATAGTTAATGGAAGCTGCTGCAAACGTTTGGCCAATTGGAGCATTTTGGAATCTCAAGTCTCCTCTAGCCATTGACTATAGGTTAGAGCACAGGCCTTTGGTTCCCTAGTTCAGAAACCATCCTTGACTCATTCAGTTGGAAATGGCTCAGTTCATGCCACCTTGGTGCATCCATTGAATGCTCCAAAACAAAATTGGAGTCTTGTCCCCTCTTTAGGGTTTCTTAGGTTTGGAATGCTATTTTTAGTTCCAAAGACTTGGGAGGCTTATGGATCAGTGTTTGTCCCTCCTTGGTCTCTCCCTGAGGTGTTCAGATGGTTAAACTTGTTTGTCATTTGGACAAATTGCTCAAATCGAGCAAAATGCACAAATCTGCCTTGCCATGACAGTTGTAGTAAGGCATATTGCCATTGTCATAACTCTTAGCTCAAATGGGATTTGATGGAGTTCTTGGCCATTTTGGAAAGCTCTCATATGATATAACATATGTGTGATGGTAGTTTGTTTTGAAACTTTTCGGATCCAAGTGAAAAATTCCCCTACATATTGAAAAAAGTGAAACAGATTATGACTTAGTGAAAATTTCACTAAGTGTTGGAAAAAGTGACATTTCATGTTTTCAGCCATTTTGATTCAACCATAACTTAAAATCTATGATGAATTAGAATGAGGTGTAGTTGACACTTTTAAAGTATGCCATGAGAGCTACAAATCCATATTTGGACCAGCTAAAATGGTTGCTTGGATCTCAAGTTATGATCCTTGGAAGTTGGTACCCTAGCCACTTTGTTCCATAACTTAGAAAATTTCTAAGTATTTTATGGTTACCCCTTTTACAAGTTATCCCACTTTTCTTGATTTTTATTGATGAATGAAGATTCCAATCACACATTAACATCATTTTTGAGTTAGGGAACCATAATTGATCAAAAAATAAAAAAGTTAAACTTTGACTTTTGGGCACAGTTGACTTTTTATTAGATGAATTCCAAACTGTGCGATCCTCTATGAAATCAAGTCCTTGACCTAAATTAAACTTGATGGATTAATTTTATAGGTGTTATATGGTGCATTGAATCATGTCCCAAGGTTTGCGATCATACCCTGGTCAAAAGTCAAAGGCACAGTTGACTTTTTCCGCAAAACCATAACTGTGGTTCTGATGAACTTGAAACTTGTGAATCAAGCTTCTTGGATCAATCCATTGTTGCAAATGGATCAATGTAGTTTTTTAGAGACCCTCAAATCATCTCCTGAGGTCTTGGCTCATGTTTTGTCCCAAAAGTCAACTTAGGGGTGAATTAGGTCAAGAAACCCTAATTCCTGATTTTTTTATGAATGCATCTCCTGAGGCTAAATTGACTTGAAGATTGGGTTTATGAGGTACCTTAGGGTAGTTTGGGTTATGCTTTGAAGTATTGGCTCATGCCCAGAGGAAAAAATTCCATCTGGAGGCCCTGGTCGACCAAAACCCTAATTTGGTGACACTGGCGATCTTGAGGCTTAATCCACTTGGGATGTTGCAGCTTTGTGCTTGATTCTTGATGTGGGAGTCCTCTTGATCCATTGTGGATGTTTGAGAGGTTTAGAAAAGTTGAGGATCATGTCATTCCTTGATTGATCCTTTGTCTAAGAGCTCTGAGAGGGCTTGAAACCCTAAGTTTGATTATAGTGGATGCTCACCCATCTTTGGGGAGATTGATGAGGCACAAAGGTACATCCATATTGTGATGATGATTTGCACAATGATGGGAAATCTTAGTTGTCAAAGTTTGGGGTTTGAAAGATGCCCCTGTAGCGAGCGATTTTGGACGTGATTCTTAAGCACTGTCGCTCTTTGGGGGGGGGCTACAGGTCAATTCATTTTTTATCCTATTGAAGCTGATGAAGGAAGGGAAATAGATGTCTCCAACTAACCCTGCTTGCATACTGAGTTTAAACAGTGGTCTGTTAGGTTACGGATGCTATATGGAAGTGGAGGCTCTTTCTGCTTACTTTGTTAAGGTTGAAATGACGGGACTATGATATTGGTAGGATGTTAGGACTGATGCTTTTCGATTGATGTGTGAAGGTACGGGATTTTGGGTTTTTTATTAGTGTGCTCGCTAAGATTTTTCAATCTTATGCCTACGTATTCCCGGGATAGGGAAATCAGAGCGATCGTAGTTCTGGGAGTTAATGGTGTTTTGGTGTCTTGTTTAAAGCCCAAGACGTGAAGCTAAAAATGATATGTATCTTGTTCGAAGTCCAAGATGTGAAGCTGAAGGTGATTTGTTTGTATCTTGTTCAAAGCCTAAGATGTGAAGCTGAAGAGTCTATTTGTATCTTGATTAAAGCCCAAGATGTGAAGCTGAAAGGTTTTGACTTTAGAGAGAATTTTCCATCTCTAAAGAGGGGATGTTTGGTTTGTTCGTCACAACTGTTGGGTGACTGATTATAAAGGAGAATTACTTTAACTGGGATATGTGAATCCAGTAATGCCATAATTTCCTTTATAGGGGTTTTTAACCTGAAGGAGAAGACTTTAACTCAGTTTAGATTAACGCCATCTTTCCTTAGGAATTTCTCATGCTAAAAGAGGGACAGTGGCATGGATGTAAATAATCCAGAGGCTTGCCGCTTACAGCAATTAGATGGGGAAAAAGGAGCTGTTGATGTTTGTATGTTGTGAACGAGGCACAACTTTGATGCTAAAAGGTTGATTGTCTCAACCGGGTTTTCCTTATACAAAGCCTAAGAGGAGGCTATTGGCCCAACAAGAGGGTGTTTTTATGTGTCTTGTACAAAGCCCAAGACGGAGGCTAAAGGTTTGACTAAACAAGAGAGTCTTTTATACTCAACAAAAGAGTGTTTTTGTATCTCGTACGATGCCCGAGATGGAGGCTAAAAGGTGTGACTCAACAAGAGAGTCTCTTATACTCAACAAGAGAGTGTTTTTGTATCCCGTACGAAGCCCGAGATGGAGGCTAAAAGGTGTTTGACTCAACAAGAGAGTCTTTTATACTCAACAAGAGAGTGTTTTGTATCTCGTACGAAGCCCGAGATGGAGGCTAAAAGGTGTGACCCAACAAGAGGGTCTTTTATACTCAACAAGGCTATATATGTTAGTGATTGTTTCAGTTGATTGAAAGGTCCAATGTTGGATAAAAGAGAAAATCAGTTCTTATATGAGTAATGTTGTACTCATGGGTTTGATTTAAGGATTGGGATTATTTCCTGTTCTCTCGGGAAACAGGGAATCCAAAGGGTTTTTGAGACTGTCCAAGTCTATGGGTGTTCTTCCCATTCTTGAAAGGGGCTTGAGAATGTCTTTGAGACTCAAGGGTCTTAGACTATCCAAGTCTAGAGTTTTATCTTTTGTACTATGCTTAAGAGAAATTAAGGGACACTACATTTGCGTTGGAAAGATCTAGACTCTTTGAAAGACTGTTCTATTAAGATGACTAATTTCTGTTCCTATACCTCTAGGAGGTTTTCGGGACAATTTGTACGAAGCCCAAGAGGAGGCTGGAAACTTTTAAGAAGTCGAGGGACAATTTTTACTAAGCCCAAGAGGATGCCATCTTCCTGGAGGAAGAATCATTATATGAAGCCTAAGAGGAGGCTGTGAAAACTTCTAAGAAGCCGACGGGTCCTTGTACAACGCCCAAAAGGAGGTGGGGATGCTTTTAGGAAGCCTTTGGGTCCTTGTACTAAGCCCAAGAGGAGGCTGATGAACAGTTCCTGAAGGGGTTTCACTTGGAACATTGGCCTTCCGTATATGAACTGTTCAAGGGGGAGATTTCTTAGATCTAGTTATCTAAAATTGTTGTAAAAGAAAATGGTTTAGGTTATGGTGAAATATCCGGGAGAACGTCGGGAGACGAGATTCTGTCTAGTTCTAGACGTAGTTGCCGGGGAAACTCTAAATATCTATACTATTGTTACACGGTTGATATGAGTTTATGAAATAAGACTTACAGTGAAACAGCCCCACAGTACAGTTATATACATATGAAAGCAGTAAATGAAAGCGGGTAAACACTTACTCAGTTGTAGAGCTTCCATGCTGTATTGTTAGTGGTTCAACAAAGAAATTGAAAATAACAGTATGTTACAAAATCAAAGGAGAAAGTGCTTTTGAAAGGAAAATTGGGGCTTACAACTCAAGGAGAGGCCTAAGTTTTATCAGTGATTGCACTGTTGTCTTGAATTTGTACAAAAGGGACTTATACAAGTGACTGAGGCCCAGGAAAGGTTTTCTGTACAAAGAGGATGGGTCTTACACTCTCTCAAGAGGCCCAAAATGATTGAAAGAAAAGTAATTGGGCTTATAACACGAGGTCTTCTTTTAACACAGAGGGACTTATACAATATCTGAGGCCCAAAGATTGTTTTGGTTAAAAGGGGATTGGGTCTTACACTCTATTAGAGGCTCAAGTGAGTTTTTAGGAAAAGAAATGGGTCTTATTACTCGAGGGTAGGCCCGGGGTTATTTTGTTTGAAAGCGATGATCTCGCCAAAGTTTTTGAAAATACACAGAGGGACTTATACAATAAGTGAGGCCTAAAATGGGTTTATTTTACAAAAAAAGCTTGGGTCTTACACTCTATTAGAGGCCCATGAGTGTTTAGAAAAGTTTGTTAGGGTGAAAATCAATAAAACCCTAATTTCATCATTTTTAAAGTAATTATTCAAAGAAAATTAATTAAAATGATACAAATTCCAAATAAGTTTGAATAAACAACTTGTGATTTTGGTTTTAGGTTTGAAAAATGAGGTTTTAATCACAAGATTAATTAAAACCTATTTGGTGTTGATTTTCCAACATAAATATTCACTTTTAAATGTTTAAAAATAATAAAAAATGAATTTATTCACAAAAATACCAACTATATCAAATAAATAATATAAACTTAATTTTTTTATGGAATAAAATATTTTAACATTTTTGTGATTTTTTGCAAAAGGAACCAATAAAAAATAATTAAAATTGAAAGAGTTATTAATTTTCCAATTAATTAACAAAACATGAAAATATCGGAAAAATAGCAAAAAGGTGAAAAAAACACAAAATGACATGGGTGGGGTTTGAACCCACGACCTCAAGGTTATAGGGCCTGCGCCTTACCACTGGGGTGGTGATACATCCGTTGATTGAAACGAACCAACAAATACACAAGGCTTGCCTTGTTTTCTAGGTCTGGCCAAGGCAAGGCAAGACAAGTTTTGCCAAGAAACGGGAAGGTCCATAACTTTCTCATTTATCCATGGTTGGGGACAAAATTTACATGCATTTGGCCTAGAATTTCACAAGGAATCCAATGGTGGTGGTATTTTTCCCAGATCATGCTCCCTCCTCAAAATCCGATAGTGGTTTTGAAATAGGCCTATAATTGCATTTTCTATGCTACACTTTGGTACAGGCATGAATTACATGATGAATTGGTTCAAACACAACATGTATAACATGTGTAAGATGTGCATAATCAGTGGACCTCAAAGCAATGCATATTTTTGGAAGTTCAAGTCATGATGCTCACCTCTTTTTGAGCTTTTGGTGTTTTCTGTGCAATCTGCCAAGCCACTTGTTCCAGAAATGATTTGATGCTTTAGACACCCTCAAATGATCCCTTAGATGCCTTTAGGATGAGAGGAATCAGCTGGAACCTGCAAAAACACAAACTGGCCCTTTCTTGCAAAATGGGTTAAAATGGCCAAAATAGCAACTCCCTCAAATGGTGCTCCAGATGGGGGGAACCATTTGGGACAGTTCAAGGATGATATTTGGAGTGTGTTTGAGGTTTTATCTGGTTTGGAAAAGAACTAAATAAGGACATGGCTCGAAAAATGCACAAAAAGTACTATTTTGAGGTTTTGAGAGGTGACTTTGCGATTTAAGGATTACAGGTCGCTTGTGAGAGTTTGGACAGCTTATATATGATATATTGGAGGTGTTAGGATCATGAGCTATGGTGGAAATGCTCTCTAACTCAAAAACTCAGATTTACCTTGCTAAAGAAGGCATTTTGGCCTAAAGAGAGGGATTTTGAGGAAAGCATCTGTTTGATGGCTTTGGTGTACTCAAACTGAGCACAAATGAGCTCTATTTATAGTAGAGCAAGTTTGTTTTGGGATCAATAGTGAATGGCAACTGCAGCAGAGGTTTGGCCAATGTTGATCAATGGGAAGCCAAGTCTCCTCTAGCCATTGACTAGAGATTAGAGCACAGGCCTTTGGTTCCCTAGTTGTTGGATCATTGGAATCTCAAGTCTCCTCTAGCCATTGACTAGAGGTTAGGGCACAGAGCTGTGGTTCCCTAGTTGTTGGATCATTCTTGACTTAATTCAGTTGCAAATGTGTCAGTCCATGCCACCTCTAAGCATCCATTAAATGCTCCAATCCAAAATTGAAGTCTTGTCCCTCTTTTAGGGATTTCTAGATTTGGCGTGCTATTTTTGGTTCCAAAGACTTGGGATCAGTGTTGGTTCCTCCTTGGTCCCCCCTTGAGGTGTTCAGATGGATAGAGTTGCTTGCCCTTTTCAAAATTTGAGCAAATCGAGCAAAACTCCAAAATCTTCCTTGTGTTGGCAGTTTTTAGCAAGGCATATTGGCATGGTCATATCTCATGGCTCAAGTTGAGTTTGGTGGAGTTCTTGGCCATTTTGGAAATTCCTCATATGATATAACAACTATTTGATCATAATTGGTTTTGATACTTTTTGGATCCAATTGAAAAATGTCCCCACATTTGTAAAAAAGTGAAGGCTGATTCTGACTTAGTGAAAATTTCACTAAGTGTTGGACAAAGTGACATTTCATGTTTTCAGCCATTTTGATCATTCCATAACTCAAAATCTATAAAGAATTGGAAGGAGGTGTAGTTGAAGCTTTTGTAGAGGGCCGTTAGGGCTACAAATCCAGCTTTGGATGGGGAAAAATGGCCTTGTGGTTTAGGAGTTATGATCCTTCAAAGTTGGTACCCTAGCCACTTTGTTCCATAACTTAGAAAATTTCTGAGTTTTTTATGGTTACCCCTTTTACAAGTTATCCCACTTTTCTTGATTTTTCTTGATGAATGATGATTCCAATCATATATTAACATCATTTTAGGGTTAAAAACCCATTTTTGTGAAAAATCTCAAAAAGTCAAAGTTGACTTTTGTGCACAGTTGATTTTTTATCAGATGAATTCCAAACTGTGCAATCCTCTATGAAATCAAGTCCTTGACCTAAATCAAACTTGATGGATTAATTTCATAGGTGTTATAGGGTGTATTGAATCATGTCCTAGGGTTTGGGAGCATGTCTTGGTCAAAAGTCAAAGGTACAGTTGACTTTTCTCGCGAAACCCTAATTGTGGTGCAGATGAAATTGAAACTTGTTGCTCAAGCTTCTTGGATCAATCCATTATTGAAAATGGATCAATGTGGTGTATTAGAGACCCTTAACCCGTATCTTGAGGTCTTGGCTCATGATTTGTCCTAAAAGTCAACTTAGGGGTGAATTAGGTCAAGAAACCCTAATTCTTGATTTTTGATGTAGGCATCCCCTGAGGCTAAATTGACTTGATGCTTGAGTTTATGATGTCCCTTGGAGCATCTTGGATTGTGATTTAAGGCATTGGCTCATTCCTAGAGGAAAATTTCCATCTGGAGGCCCTGGTCGACCAAAACCCTAATTTGGTGACATTGGTGATCTTGAGGCTTAGTCCATTTGGCAGGGAGCAGCCTTGTGCTTAATCCTTGAAGTGGGAGTCCTCTTGATCCATTGTAGGTAACTGAGAGGTTTAGACAAGTTGAAGATCATGTCATTCCTTGATTGATCCTTTGTCTAAAAACTCTGAGGGGTCTGAAACCCTAAATTTGATTTTAGTGAATGCTCACCCATCTTTGGGGAGACTGATGAAGCATGACGGTTTATCCATATTGTGATGATGATTTGCACAATGATGGGAATCTTAGTGGTCAAAATTTGGGGTATGACAGATGCCCCTATTTAATCTTCTTGGACCCGAAGGTGTGAATGACGAAGGTATTCAGGCATTCGGGGTGCAAGAGGATTAAATATCGGAATACTCGAAATTTTAATGGCGGTTATGAATGGCAGTTAGCCCATTCATCTTCTTTTGCTAAGCAATAATGCGTAGAAAAGGTAAACTTCCCCTCAATCCTGGTCTTCAGCCAAGGAACCGGTCTCAGTTTTCTTTTGAAATGAACTTCCCTTCAATCCTGGTTTCCTACCAAGGACCTGGTCTCAGTTTCTGATATAAACTTCCCCTCGTTCTTGGTTTCCTACCAAGGAACTGGTCTCAGTTTCCTTTTGAAATCCCCTCGATCCTGGTCTTCAGCCAAGGAACTGGTCTCAGTTTTCTTTTGAAATGAACTTCCCCTCGATCCTTTTCCTACCAAGGACCTGGTCTCAGTTTCTGATATAAACTTCCTCTCGTTCTTGGTTTCCTACCAAGGAACTGGTCTCAGTTTCCTTTTGAAATGAACTTCCCCTCGATCCTGGTTTCCTACCAAGGACCTGGTCTCAGTTTCTGATATAAACTTCCCCTCGTTCTTGGTTTCCTACCAAGGAACTGGTCTAAGTTTCTTTTGTCAATAAACTTTATTGACAAGGGACGCTATTCGTAGCTGTTTTCCTCAAACTTCTCGCCGAATTTTCCTGCGGATATTCCATTTGATGAGTCTACTGGGGATATTACACCATACTTTTCTCAAGATCTTCCCGGAGAAATGCCATATGATGTGATCCACTTTGAGGTGCCGATGACTTTGTTGACATTGACTTTCTGGAGAGAAGAACCAATGTGCTGCCGAAAGTCTTTAGTTGAGAGGCTTTCTCTAGGGATTTTCCTTAATCCGGGAAAGCGAAGATATCATCTTCAATGGCAAAGAGTGACATCGGCTGAGGGTTTTCTTGCCTTTTCAGAGGTTCAAGTTATCAAAGTGGTCAAAGAACTAACTTTAGTTCAACATCAAAGCGGAGAAGCGGTTGTCCAAACACGACGTTTCCTAACAAGGAAAGAACTGACAACTCGATTGACAAGAGGACATTTATCACTAGGGGATAAGACCGACTAGAGTGATAGTGATGCAATATGAATGCGAATGTGAATCAATAAAGCATGACGTATGTATGTATATGCTGACAAAACTAACGCGACATACAGACTAGTGGATGAACAGGACTGGATATTCGGCCGCTGCGGGGGACAAAGAGGTATCGTTGGTCCAAGAGTAGCAATTCTGCCTTGCTTAGGAGAGATAGTCCCTGTGGGGGGAACAACGTTGATCGGGCTTAGGAGATAAGAACTCGGTCGAGGAGTGTTAGATGGAATATGGTCTCTGACACAACTGATCCTTCATTCAAGCGTACTAGTTTAGAAGAAGTACTTTGATTCTGCACTTCGAGGTTCGAACACCTTCGGAGACGCAATTGATGTTCTTTCGATGTTCAACAGTTAAAAGAAATTGCCATCTTTATTTTAAAAGCAGAAAAATTTTATCAAGTAAATTCATTTTTGTTTTATTTCAAGAATCGTTGATCATGTTAAAAACGTCGATCTATAAAGCTAAAACAAATAAGAATTGCAAACAAAAGCACACAGGCTCAAATTTTATTGACATGATGGAAATCAGCCAAACGCGTGATTCCAAAGAGTATATACAAAGTTAGAAAATGGTAATTTACAGGAAAAAGGGCTACATTGAAACATAACAACCAATATCCTTCTACCAACTTTGAATTTTGGACATTCTGAGCTTCCGTCAAAGATGACCTTGACTGGAGTTTTCCTGATGGTGTAACTGCTGTTGAGGATTTGCCCCTGTCGAACATAGTTACTTTCCATTATCCCTAATTTTTGCCTAGATTGTACTTTGAGATTTTCAATCCACCGGGATGATTTTTTTTATTATGTCTCTAACTTTTGCCTGGACCGCCCTTTCGGGTTTTCAATCCACCGAGACGTTTTTTTTCAGGCGAAGTATTTCTTGACTACATCGACATTCGTGGGGTACGTAAATTCCTCTACGCCCATGGTTGCGAGTCTCAAGGAACTGCTTGAGAAAGCTTTCTTGACCACATAGGGGCCGTCATAATTTGGGGTCCACTTGCCCCAGGAATCAGTGATAAATGATTGTATTTTCTTGAGCACAAGGTCTCCTTTCCTGAAGACGCGAGGTCCGACCCTTTTGTCAAACGCCTTCTTCCTTCTTTGTTGATACAACTGACCATGGCATAGTGCCGTTATTCATTTTTGTTCAATCAGATTCAGTTCTTCGTGTCGACTGTGACACCATTCAGCCTCTGTTAGCTTAGCTTCCATCAATACCCGGATTGATGGGATCTCTATTTCTATGGGAAGGACTGCTTCCATGCCATACACTAGAGAGAAAGGGGTTGCCATTGTTGAAGTGTGGACAGATGTGTGATAGCCGTGAAGAGCATAGGGTAGCATCTCGTGCCAGTCTTTGTAGGTTACAACCATCTTTTGAATAATCTTCTTGATGTTCTTGTTAGCCGCTTCTACCACTCCGTTCATCTTAGGTCGATAGGGAGATGAGTTATGGTGTTTGATCTTGAACTCAGTATAAAACTCTTTTATCATCTTATTATTCAAGTTAGATCCATTGTCAGTGATGATCTGGCTAGGAACACCATAATGGCAGATGATATTGTTTTTGATAAATTGGACCACCACTTGTCGGGTTACATTAGTGTACGACGTTGCTTCGACCCATTTGGTGAAGTAGTCAATGGCTACCAGGATGAACCGATGTCTGTTTGAAGCCTTGGGTTTAATCATGCCAATCATGTCAATTCCCCATATAGAAAAAGGCCATGTGGAAGAAAGAACTTTGAGATGCATTGGCGGTACATGGATTTTGTCGGAGTATATCTAACACTTGTGACACTTCCTCATGTACTTGTAGTAGTCGGATTCCATGGTCAACCAGTAGTACCCTGCTCTTAGAATTTTTCTCGCCATCGTGTGTCCGTTGGCATGAGTGCCAAAGGATCCTTCATGAATTTCTTTTATCAGCATGTCTGCTTCTGGTCTGTCTACGCATCGGAGCAAGACCATGTCAAAGTTTCTCTTATAGAGGGTATCACCGCTCAGGAAAAAGCTACCTGCCAACCTTCTGAGGGTCTTTCTATCCTTTCTGGATGCCCCAGGCGGGTACTCCTGTTTCTGAAGGAAGCATTTGATATCGTGATACCAAAGTTTGTCATCTATGACTGCTTCAATCGTGAAGATGTAAGCTGGCCGTTCAAGGTGCATTATGTCGATCTTAGGTAGGTAGGTCCATTGACCTACACTAATCATGGAAGAGAGAGTGGCTAATGCATCAGCCATGTGATTCTCCTCACGAGGGATATGATGAAACTCGACTCTGTTGAAGAAGGGTAATAATCTTCTCGCGTAGTCTTTGTAAGGAATCAGTCCTGATTGGTATGTGTTCCAACCTCCTTTGACCTGATTGATGACCAGAGCTGAGTCGCCATATGCGTCCAAGTTTTTGATCCTCAAATCAATCGCTTCCTCGAGACCCATGATACAAGCTTCGTATTCGGCCCCGTTGTTTATACACTTGAACGTAAGTCTGGCGGTGAAAGGAATGTGGGTACCCTGAGGTGTTATGATGATTGCCCATTTTCTGTTTCCGTAATGATTGACAGCTCCATCAAAGATAAGTCCCCATTGGGAATCTGGTTCTGGCCCTTCACTGGGTAGCGGTTCATCGCAATCTTTCATTTTCAAATACATGACATCTTCGTCTAGGAAGTCAAACCCAACTGATTCTTGATCGTCAATTGGTTAATGAGCCAAATGATCGGCTAAAATACTTCCTTTAACGGCTTTCTTAGCGCGGTACTCTATGTCATATTCTGATAGCAACATCTGCCAACGGGCAATCCTTCATATGAGAGCAGGTTTTTCAAATACATACTTGATTGGATCCATTTCGGAGATCAATCAAGTAGTGTAGCGAATCATGTACTGGCAAAGAGGTTTGGCTGCCCAAGCCAAAGCGCAGTAACTTTTCTCAAGCACAGTGTACCGAGTTTCGCAGTCGGTGAATTTTTTGCTTAGATAGTAAATGGCAGTCTCTTTCCGTTTGGTTTCTTCTTGTTGGCCAAGTACACATCCCATGGAGTGTTCCAAGACTGTTAAGTATATGATCAGTGGTCTTCCTTCCACTGGAGGTGATAGAATCGGCGGATTCAACAAGTATTCCTTGATACTGTCGAAGGCGGTTTGACAGTCTTTTGTCCAAACGCATTCTTGGTTCTTTTTCAGTAATTTGAAAATCGGCGCGCATATCGCGGTCATGAGGAATATGAATCTGGAGATGTAGTTCAAACGTCCCAGGAATCTGGAGATGTAATTCATGAGGAATCTCGAATGGCCTTTACCTTGTCAGGATCAACCTCAATTCCTTTCTGGATGACGATGAACCCTAGCAGTTTCCCTGAACGGATATCGAATGTGCACTTGTTGGGATTCAAGCGGAGTTTGTATTTTCTCAGCCGCTCGAATAGTTTTGACAGGTGGGTCACATGCTCCTCTTATGTCTTAGATTTTACAATCATATCATCGACATATACCTCGACTTCTTTGTGTATCATGTCATGAAACAGAGTAGTCATGGCCCTTTGATAGGTTACCCCGGCGTTCTTCAAACCGAACGGTATCACCTTGTAACAAAAAGTACCCCATGGGGTAATGAAGGAAGTTTTCTCCATGTCTTTCGGCGCCATTTTTATCTGATTATAGCCCGAGAATCCATCCATGAAGGAGAAAACTTTGAACTTTACTGTACTATCTACCAGCATGTCAATGTGTGGTAAAGGAAAGTCATCCTTTGGACTGGCCTTGTTTAGATCTCTGTAGTCGACACACATTCTGACTTTTCCGTCCTTTTTTGGAACGGGTACGATGTTGGCTAACCATTGAGGATATTCTGATGTAGCGAGGAAACCCGCGTCAATCTGTTTCTGTACCTCCTCTTTGAGTTTGATGGCCATGTCCGAGTGAGTACGTCTCAACCTCTGTTTTACTGGTAGACATTCTGACCTTAATGGTAGATGATGTTCCACGATGCTGGTATCTGTAACGCCCGTTTATTTAATGAAGTATTTAATTAAATATAATTGTAGTATGTTGTGTTGATTCACGTTGATTTGAGTATTTGTGTCGATTTAAGTTGATTCTGGAATATCGGAATATTATGTTGATGTTTCTAAGTTGGTTCGAGTTGAATTGATTTAATAAGTTGATTTAAGTTGTGGAAATAATATTGAATATTTTCCATCTACGGTTAAATATGTTGATTTGGTGGTTTGGACGATTTATTTGATAGTTGATAAATAGTCGATTTAGTAGAGTGAAATAATATTAGAATTAATATTATGGAATATAAGCGTATTTTATTCAAGTGGGCTTAGTCGTTGCGTTGGTGGTAGTAATTGGTGAGGTGTTGATTAGTAGGCCCAAATTGAGATTTATAATTATAATAATAATTATAATAAAAAGAAAAATAAGGAGAGGAAGTTAGGTTTTGTATCAGTAGAGGAATAATAGGAGAAGGACGTGGAAGTTACGGAGAAAAGTTGAACGAGGGTTTGGAGGCACCAAAGTTGGAGAAAGAGGGATGCGGGAGAATTGCCGTCGGAGCCAAGTCGGAAAAGTCGATCGAAAATTCAAGCGGCCATCAATTTAAGGTAAGGGTGGGGTTCAAATTTTATAACTGGGAATACGGTGATTAATATGTGGGATTAGGGTTATATGAATTTTCATACTGTCGAGTGTTGATTTTTGGTGTTGATCGTGTTGTTTTTGAATTGTTGTGAAGAATATACTTCTGTGATAATTGTGTAAATGAGTTGTTGTGAATTGTGGCTGGGATTAATCGAGTCCGAAAAATAAAAATTTGGAAGAGAAGCCCTAGTGTGAAATTTATGTGGCGTCCGCTACCATTTATAAAAAAAAAAAGATATATATATATATATATATATATATATATATATATATATATATATATATATATATTGAAGTTTAGGTGGCGCCTGCCACCATAAACATGTTAAGTGGTACAAGCCACTATAGAGGTGGGCCCAGCCACCACATAAATATGTGGCTCCAGCCACCTAAGGGAATGGTATTGTGGTGCCAGCCACCTTAAGTGTATCAAGGAAGTGGCGAAAGCCACTTAAAGCCAAGAGAAGGGTGGCACAAGCAACCCATATTAAGGGGGGAGAAGCTTTTAATTTGAATTACTGTTTTTAGATAAAACTTAAATCTTTAGAAAAAAAATATAATTTGTTATGAGTATGTATATATGTATATGTATAGGTGAATGAGCAGTAGTAATTGAGGAGATAAGATGGATTAATAATAATAATCACAAGTGTAGTGTTAATAAATAGTTGAAGATAATATCATACAGAAAATCAGAAAAATAGCAGGTTTTTGACAGAAGCAGATTTTAGAAGTTTTCATAACAGGTGTTTTGTGGATGTAGCAGAAGAATATATCAGGGAGATAACAAGGATCAGGAATAATAAAACTAATCGTAGTGATAACAGAATATTAAAACAGTGCCGATTTAGCCGATTTAAGCGGAACAATTAGTTGTTTGAAATTTAACGAAAATTGTTGAGGTAGTTATTAATAATTAGTAGGTGATTTTTAGTCGGTTTATTTTGTTGAATTCGTGTTGTATGTGTGGATTTCTTGTACAGTTTCTAATGTGGTTTTGTCCCGGTTTGTGGGCATTTTTAAGTCGTAGGTCGAAGGACTATTGTTGATGTTAAAGTTCTAGGTCGTATGACCAACGTTGATGTATATAAGTTGTAGGTCTTTGGCCAAAGTTGAATCGTGTTGATTTAAAGTTGTTATGTGGTTTGTTATATGTTGTTCGGAGTTGGTAGTTGTTTAGGTGTTGAGTCGTTGCATCATAGCATAGCATTATTAAGTTGGCCTAGATTTGCAATTTTTAAGTTGGAGCTGATGCTCACCACGTTGGCCTGGATTGGAAAAATTACTAAGTTGAAGGCTTATGCCTTGCAGATACCTCGATAACCTGGTATATTTTAAGTTGGGAGTTTTGCTCCAATGGTACCACATGCATATGCATAGTCGAGTCGCATCCTGTGTCGTATTATTTATGTTGTTTGTGTTGATTGTGTTTGTTGAAGTTTAGTAAGTTGTTTATGTTGCCCAAGTTGATAAAGTTGTTCATGTTGCTTAAGTTGATAAAGTTGTTCATGTTGCTTAAGTTGATAAAGTTGTTCATGTTGCTTAAGTTGATAAAGTTGTTTGCGTTGTTTAAGTTGATGAAGTCGATTATGTTGATGTTGAAGAAGTTGAATATGTTGAGTATATTTGTTGAAGTTGATGAATGTGTTTACGTTGATTTCAGAGTTGAAGTTGGTTATGTTGATTAGGTTGATTGTAGTGATTATGTCGTAAATGTTGATATGTGTAATAAGTCGATAAAGTATGTTGATAAATTGTGGATTATTGTAAAGTTGTTGTTGTTGTTGGATAGTAGTGAAATTGTATGATTCTATCTAATGTATTAATTATCATACTCTTGTTTATATTATTCGATATCTCACCCCTTCTGTTTGAATGTTACCCCTATGTTGGTAACATGCAGGTTAGCAGAGATGAAGGTCGTTTATCTTCATTAGTTGAGTCGGTGATGTCGCTCTGATATGTAACACTCGGGGGGATGAACGCTTAGTTGCTCTGTTGTTGTTTTAAGTTGTTTCCATGAAAATATGTTGTTACTAAGTTGTTTAAGTTGAACAAATGATATATCATGTATAGTTGAATATTTGAGAATCCGCTGCGTAGTTGTGAAAATAGTTTTGGTTTTCAAGAGTGAATACGAGTTGTTATTATAGTTTCATCCGAATTAAAAGTGTTATGTATCGATGTACTATTTGATTTAAGTGAGTAAGTTTTTAAAGTTGTAAAATGTGACATCCTATTTGTGTACTTGTTGATTGAATTTTACTACTCTGATTTTCAATATATTTGCCGGGTAGAAATGGGGTGTTACATTAGTGGTATCAGAGTAGGTAGTTCCGTCCGACCAATGTTGTCTAATGTTGTTTATTCCTTAGTACTCGACATGTGTGGGAAACACTGTCGGTGCTTGTTTGTTAGTTTCTGGTCGTTATCTGCAGGTGTTGGTTTGGATTAAGTGGGGGAGAAGCTTGTCTCCCGGACGTGTTGTTGGTATGTAGAAGTTGGTTCAAGGTGATGTTGATTGCAAGAGTGCAAATGTTGTTGAAGCGATGTTGTTGCGGACCGGCGAGAGTTTAGACTCATGAATTCGTATCGGTCGAGTTTGAGAAGTGTGTGGAATATGGATGAGGAATTGATTGAGAATAAGGAAGTATTCCAATGGAAATGATAAGTTGATGGATCAAGTCGGTAGATTAATATGCCTTGAGTATAGTCTGATTAAATTCGAGTAATTTTAGAGTTGGATGAAAAGAAAGGATTGTTGGTAGATTTTGGAGCAAGCGGGAGAGAGATGGAACTTATGTTCATCAATCTCAAATTCTGATTTTTGCAATTTTGGAGCAGCTGTCGGTAAAAGAGGCATAACTTTTTACTCGTGATTCTGATTGAAGCGGTTCTGGACCTTTTGGAGAGCTTACGAAATTCCCTACAATTTACATATACGATTTGTCTTCAGGAAGTTTGTGAAGAAGGAGAAAAGTGTGTTTTAATATTTGGGTCTGATGCTAATTTTTGGAAAATTCTGCATATGGAAATTCTGAACCAGTCCCGTTGTAAGGATGATAACTTTTTGATCGTAACTCGGATTCAAGCGATTCTTGAAGTTCTGGAATCTTTACGAAATTCTCTTCATTTTAGAATATGATTTTGTGATTGAGAGGTCTGTATCTAAAGAGATATCTATGGTTGAAGTTGAGCGACTACTGCCAAAATATTTGGAAAGATGAAGCCGAGTGTGAAACTTTGATAAGAATAATATGTTGGTAATTATAAGGTTGTGACGGTATCTGAGGAAGCATCGAGATGCAATTTATGTTGAATAAGGAGAAATAAGTGATGATGTCATGTGATAGTAATGTTGAGAAAAAGACGGATGGTTGATTTGCAACGTTACAAATTTTAACTTGGATAAGAGTAGTAAATGGGGCGAGCCGAGTTGGATAGTACTTGAAGTAGTAGCAATTCCGGTGTTGGAAAGATATTTAATAATTGTGTTGTGCTACGAGCATGTGTAAGAGATTATGTATTGAATTTTGGACGTTTTGGTATAATTTACGAATTTCAAATTAAGGAAACTAAGAAGACGTTTATAAGCCTCAGAGAGTTGGCGGAGCATTGTGCTTACGGACTTTAGGCATAAGTTGTAGTACGCTATTGTGTTGGGTAACAATGATTTATGCCACTGTATGGTTGCCGGCTGTCTATTGACAAATTGAGGAACTGATCACCCTTAATCTTTTGTTGATAGTAGACGAAATAATAATTGATGGATAGATGTGTCGTGCCAACTAGTATAGTACGTACGTTGAATTGGTTGAAGTCAAGCCAAGTGCTTGTGGATTGTTTATTTTGTCGATGTAGATTCGTATATGAGCATATTAGTTGAATTTAAGGATGGCATGAGGTTGCGATTTAATTGATGAGTAGTACGAAAATTCGCAGTTGAGTTCTGGGTAATTTGAGAATTGAGTTGCAAGTAGAAAAAGAAGTGAAGTTATAAATTGAATTGTAAAAGTGGAACTTTTGGTTGGTAAAGATGAGTTACTTGGTTGTGTTAATTCGGATAAGAATTTATGAAGAATTGTGTCAGTATGAGTAAAAGTCAATAATTTGGGTTGTTGGATTAGCCGGAAAAGAAAAGATGATTTATCTGGTTGAAGTTAATTGTACACAGGCACCCTATGTTGTTGTAATGATGTTGCGTGTTTAAGATGATTTTCGAGGAACGTATAAATAGGAAATGGTAAAGTTGTAGTTATGTTTTATGATAATTGGGAAGTAGTCGCCGTTGTAATTATGTTGACTGTTCAGAGGTGTGCCTTACGGATCTAAGTTCGAAGTATTCGGTAACTACAAAAGTGTAGAATACCTGTTGGGATGGAATTTCCGAAGAGTTAAGTCGAAAGTCTTTTGTTATGTCGGTTTTGACGATTGAGAAGTTGGGAATAAAATGGGTAGACTTGATACTTTGCAAGTAATCAGAGTGCGCAGCGAATGCGTGGTGTTGTACAGTTATTCATGCGTGAGCAACAACGATGTTGGTAGTTGGTTGTGTTGATGTTGTGTTTAAGTTGTGTGTTCGTATGTTGTTGCGTTCTAGTTCTTAAACCGACGAATTCTTAAGTTGGTTACTCTTTATGTTGTGATGTTAAGTTGTCAAGTGTGTCGCATGAGTAGTATTCGGGTTGTTTTCGCCGTTGATGTTATGAATTGTTTGTATTATACGTAGGTTGCCTTCGAAGATGAGAGTTGATTAGTCGGATGGAATCACATAGTTAGAGTAGTTGTATCGGATGAATTTTCGAGGACGAAAATGTTCTAAGTGGGGGAGAGTTGTAACACCCGTTTATTTAATTAAGTATTTAATTAAATATAATTGTAGTATGTTGTGTTGATTTGCGTTGATTTGAGTATTTGTGTCGATTTAAGTTGATTCCGAAATATCGGAATATTATGTTGATGTTTCTAAGTTGGTTCGAGTTAAATTGATTTAATAAGTTGATTTAAGTTGCGGAAATAATATTGAATATTTTCCGTCTACGGTTAAATATGTTGATTTGGTGGTTTGGACGATTTATTTGATAGTCGGTAAATAGTCGATTTAGTAGAGAGAAATAATATTAGAATTAATATTATGGAATATAAGCGTATTTTATTCAAGTGGGCTTAGTCGTTGCGTTGGTGGTAGTAATTGGTGAGGTGTTGATTAGTAGGCCCAAATTGAGATTTATAATTATAATAATAATTATAATAAAACGAAAAATAAGGAGAGGAAGTTAGGTTTTGTATCAGTAGAGGAATAATAGGTGAAGGACGTGGAAGTTACGGAGAAAAGTTGAACGAGGGTTTGGAGGCACCAAAGTTGGAGAAAGAGGGATGCGGGAGAATTGCCGTCGGAGCCAAGTCGGAAAAGTCGATCGGAAATTTGAGCGGCCATCAATTTAAGGTAAGGGTGGGGTTCAAATTTTATAACTGGGAATACGGTGATTAATATGTGGGATTAGGGTTATATGAATTTTCATACTCTCGAGTGTTGATTTTTGGTGTTGATCGTGTTGTTTTTGAATTGTTGTGAAGAATATACTTCTGTGATAATTGTGTAAATGAGTTGTTGTGAATTGTGGCTGGGATTAATCAAGTCCGGAAAATAAAAATTTGGAAGAGAAGCCCCTGTGTGAAAGTTATGTGGCGTCCGCCACCATTTATAAATATATATATATATATATTGAAGTTTAGGTGGCGCCTGCCACCATAACCATGTTAAGTGGTACAATCTCCTATAGAGGTGGGCCCGGCCACCACATAAATATGTGGCTCCAGGCACCTAAGGGAATGGTATTGTGGCGTCAGCCACCATAAGTGTATCAAGGAAGTGGCGAAAGCCACTTAAAGCCAAGAGAATGGTGGCGCAAGCAACCCATATTAAGGGGGGAGAAGCTTTTAATTTTAATTACTGTTTTTAGAAAAAACTTAAACCTTTAGAAAAAATATATAATTTGTTCTGAGTATGTATATATGTATATGTATAGGTGAATTAGCAGTAGTAATTGAGGAGATAAAATGGATTAATAATAATAATCACAAGTGTAGTGTTAATAAATAGTTTAAGATAATATCATACAGAAAATCAGAAAAATAGCAGGTTTTTGACAGAAGCAGATTTTAGAAGTTTTCATAACAGGTGTTTTGTGGATGTAGCAGAAGAATATATCAGGGAGATAACAAGGATCTGGATTAATAAAAGTAATCGTTGTGATAACAGAATATTAAAACAGTGTCGATTTAGCCGATTTAAGCGGAACAATTTGTCGTTCGAAATTTAACGAAAATTGTTGAGGTAGTTATTAATAATTAGTAGGTGATTTTTAGTCGGTTTATTTTGTTGAATTCGTGTTGTATGTGTTGATTTCTTGTACAGTTGCTTATCTGGTTTTGTCCCGGTTTGTGGGCATTTTTAAGTCGTAGGTCGAAGGACCAATGTTGATGTTAAAGTTGTAGGTCGTATGACCAACGTTGATGTATATAAATTGTAGGTCTTTGGCCAAAGTTGAATCGTGTTGAATTAAAGTTGTTATGTGGTTTGTTATATGTTGTTCGGAGTTGGTCGTTGTTTTGGTGTTGAGTCGTTGCATCATAGCATAGCATTATTGAGTTGACCTGGATTTGCAATTTTTAAGTTTGAGCTGATGCTCACCACGTTGGCCTGGATTGGCAAAATTAGTAAGTTGAAGGCTTATGCTTTGCAGATACCTCAATAACCTGGTATATTTTAAGTTGGGAGTTTTGCTCCAATGGTACCACATGCATATGCATAGTCGAGTCGCATCCTGTGTCGTATTATTTATGTTGTTTGTGTTAATTGTGTTTGTTGAAGTTGAGTAAGTTGTTTATGTTGCCCAAGTTGATAAAGTTGTTCATGTTGCTTAAGTTGATAAAGTTGTTCATGTTGCTTAAGTTGATAAAGTTGTTCATGTTGCTTAAGTTGATAAAGTTGTTTGCGTTGTTTAAGTTGATGAAGTCGATTATGTTGATGATGAAGAAGTTGAATATGTTGAGTATATTTGTTGAAGTTGATGAAGGTGTTTACATTGATTTCAGAGTTGAAGTTGGTTATGTTGATTAGGTTGATTGTAGTGATTATGTCGTAAATGTTGATATGTGTAATAAGTCGATAAAGTATGTTGATAAATTGTGGATTATTGTAAAGTTGTTGTTATTGTTGGATAGTAGTGAAATTGTATGATTCTATCTAATGTATTAATTATCATACTCTTGTTTATATTATTCGATATCTCACCCCTTCAGTTTGAATGTTACCCCTATGTTGGTAACGTGCAGGTTAGCAGAGATGAAGGTCGTTTATCTTCATTAGTTGAGTCGGTGATGTCGCTCTGATACGTAACACTCGGGGGGATGAACGCTTAGTTGCTCTATTGGTGTTTTAAGTTGTTTCCATGAAAATATGTTGTTACTAAGTTGTTTAAGTTGAACAAATGATATATCATGTATAGTTGAATATTTGAGAATCCGCTGCGTAGTTGTGAAAATTGTTTTGGTTTCCAAGAGTGAATAAGAGTTGTTATTATAATTTCATCCGAATTAAAAGTGTTATGTATCGATGTACTATTTGATTTAAATGAGTAAGTTTTTAAACTTGTAAAATGTGACATCCTATTTGTGTACTTGTTGATTGAATTTTACTACTCTGATTTTCAATATATTTGCCGGGTAGAAATGGGGTGTTACATTAGTGGTATCAGAGCAGGTCGGTCCGTCCGACCAATGTTGTCTAATGTCGTTTATTCCTTAGTACTTGACATGTGTGGGAAACACTGTCGGTGCTTGTTTGTTAGTTTCTGGTCGTTGTCTGCAGGTGTTGGTTTGGATTAAGTGGGGGAAAAGCTTGTCTCCCGGGCGTGTTGTTGGTATGTAGAAGTTGGTTCAAGGTGATGTTGATTGCGAGAGTGCAAATGTTGTTGAAGCGATGTTGTTGCGGACCGGCGAGAGTTTAGACTCATGAATTCGTATCGGTCGAGTTTGAGAAGTGTGTGGAATATGGATGAGGAATTGATTGAGAATAAGGAAGTATTCCAATGGAAATGATAAGTTGATGGATCAACTCGGTAGATTAATATGCCTTGAGTATAGTCGGATTAAAGTCGAGTAATTTTAGAGTTGGATGAAAAGAAAGGATTGTTGGTAGATTTTGGAGCAAGCGGGAGAGGAAATGGAACTTATGTTCATCAATCTCAAATTATGATTTTTGCAATTTTGGAGCAGCTGTCGGTAAAAGAGGCATAACTTTTTACTCGTGATTCCGATTGAAGCGGTTCTGGACTTTTTGGAGAGCTTACGAAATTCCCTACAGTTTACATATACGATTTGTCTTCAGAAAGTTTGTGAAGAGGGAGAAAAGTGCGTTTTAATATTTGGGTCTGATGCTGATTTTTGGAAAATTCTGCATATGGAAATTCTGAACCAATCCCGTTGTAAGGATGATAATTTTTTCCTCGTAACTCGGATTCAAGCGATTCTTGAAGTTCTGGAATCTTTACGAAATTCTCTTCATTTTAGAATATGATTTTGTGATTGAGAGGTCTGTATCGAAAGAGATATCTGTGGTTGAAGTTGAGTGACTACTGCTGAAAAATTTGGAAAGATGAAGCCGAGTGTGAAATTTTGATAAGAATAATATGTTGGTAATTATAAGGATGTGACGGTATCTGAGGGAGCATCGAGATGCAATTTATGTTGAATAAGGAGAAATAAGTGATGATGTCATGTGATAGTAATGTTGAGAAAAAGACGGATGGTTGATTTGCAACGTTACAAATTTTAACTTGGATAAGAGTTGTAATTAGGGCGAGCCGAGTTGGATAGTACTTGAAGTAGTAGCAATTCCGGTGTTGGAAAGATATTTAATAATTTTGTTGTGCTACGAGCATGTATAAGAGATTATGTATTGGATTTTGGACGTTTTGGTATAATTGACGAATTTGAAATTAAGGAAACTAAGAAGACGTTGATAAGCCTCAGAGAGTTGGCGGAGCATTGTGCTTACGGACTTTGGGCACAAGTTGTATTACGCTATTGTGTTGGGTAATGATGATTTATGCCACTGTATGGTTGCCGGCTGTCTATTGACAAATTGAGAAACTGATCACGCTTAATCTCTTGTTGATAGTAGACGAAATCATAATTGATGGATAGATGTGTCGTGCTAACTAGTATAGTACGTACGTTGAATTGGTTGAAGTCAAGCCAAGTGCTTGTGTATTGTTTATTTTGTCGATGTAGATTCATATATGAGCATATTAGTTGAATTTAAGGATGGCATGAGGTTGCGATTTAATTGATGAGTAGTACGGAAATTCGCAGTTGAGTTCTGGGTAATTTGAGAATTGAGTTGCAAGTAGAAAAAGAAGTGAAGTTATAAATTGAATTGTAAAAGTGGAACTTTTGGTTGGTAAAGATGAGTTACTTGGTTGTGTTAATTCGGATAAGAATTTATGAAGAATTGTGTCAGTATGAGTAAAAGTCGATAATTTGGTTTGTTGGATTAGCTGGAAAAGAAAAGATGATTTATCTGGTTGAAGTTAATTGTACACAGGTACCCATGTTGTTGTAATGATGTTGCGTGTTTAAGATGATTTTTGAGGAACGTATAAATAGGAAATGGTAAAGTTGTAGTTATGTTTTATGATAATTGGGAAGTAGTCACCATTGTAGTTATGTTGAATGTTCAGAGGTGTGCCTTACGGATCTAAGTTCGAAGTATTCGGTAACTACAAAAGTGTAGAATACCTGTTGGGATGGAATTTCCGAAGAGTTAAGTCGAAAGTCTTTTGTTATGTCGGTTTTGGCGATTGAGAAGTTGGGAATAAAATGGGTAGATTTGATACTTTACAATTAATCAGAGTGCGCAGCGAATGCGTGGTGTTGTACAGTTGTTCATGCGTGAACAACAACGATGTTGGTAGCTGGTTGCGTTGATGTTGTGTTTAAGTTGTGTGTTCGTATGTTGTTGCGTTCTAGTTCTTAAACCGACGAATTCTTAAGTTGGTCACTCTTTATGTTGTGATGCTAAGTTGTCAAGTGTGTCGCATGAGTAGTATTCGGGTTGTTTTCGCCGTTGATGTTATGAATTATTTGTATTATACGTAGGTTGTCTTCGAAGATGAGAGTCGATTAGTCGGATAGAATCACATAGTTGGAGTAGTTGTATCGGATGAATTTTTGAGGACGAAAATGTTCTAAGTGGGGGAGAGTTGTAACGCCCGTTTATTTAATTAAGTATTTAATTAAATATAATTGTAGTATGTTGTGTTGATTCGCGTTGATTTGAGTATTTGTGTCGATTTAAGTTGATTCCGGAATATCAGAATATTATGTTGATGTTTCTAAGTTGGTTCGAGTTAAATTGATTTAATAAGTTGATTTAAGTTGTGGAAATAATATTGAATATTTTCCGTCTACGGTTAAATATGTTGATTTGGTGGTTTGGACGATTTATTTGATAGTCAGTAAATAGTCGATTTAGTAGAGAGAAATAATATTTGAATTAATATTATGGAATATAAGCGTATTTTATTCAAGTGGGCTTAGTCGTTGCGTTGGTGGTATTAGTTGGTGAGGTGTTGATTAGTAGGCCCAAATTGAGATTTATAATTATAATAAAAAGAAAAATAAGGAGAGAAAGTTAGGTTTTGTATCAGTAGAGGAATAGTAGGAGAAGGACGTGGAAGTTACGGAGAAAAGTTGAACGAGGGTTTGGAGGCACCAAAGTTGGAGAAAGAGGGATGCAGGAGAATTGCCGTCGGAGCCAAGTCGGAAAAGTCGATCGAAAATTCGAGCGGCCATCAATTTAAGGTAAGGGTGGGGTTCAAATTTTATAACCGGGAATACGGTGATTAATATGTGGGATTAGGATTATATGAATTTTCATACTGTCGAGTGTCGATTTTTGGTGTTGATCATGTTGTTTTTGAATTGTTGTGAAGAATATACTTCTGTGATAATTGTGTAAATGAGTTGTTGTGAGTTGTGGCTGGGATTAGTCGAGTCCGAAAAATAAAAATTTGGAAGAGAAGCCCCTGTGTGAATGTTATGTGGCGTTCGCCACCATTTATAAATAATAAAAAAATATATATTGAAGTTTAGGCGGCGCCTGCCACCATAACCATGTTAAGTGGTACAATCTCCTATAGAGGTGGGCCCGGCCACCACATAAATATGTGGCTCCAGGCACCTAAGGGAATGGTATTGTGGCGTCAGCCACCATAAGTGTATCAAGGAAGTGGCGAAAGCCACTTAAAGCCAAGAGAATGGTGGCGCAAGCAACCCATATTAAGGGGGGAGAAGCTTTTAATTTTAATTACTGTTTTTAGATAAAACTTAAACCTTTAGAAAAAAAATATAATTTGTTCTGAGTATGTATATATGTATATGTATAGGTGAATTAGCAGTAGTAATTGAGGAGATAAGATGGATTAATAATAATAATCACAAGTATAGTGTTAATAAATAGTTGAAGATAATATCATACAGAAAATTAGAAAAATAGCAGGTTTTTGACAGAAGCAGATTTTAGAAGTTTTCATAACAGGTGTTTTGTGGATGTAGCAGAAGAATATATCAGGGAGATAACAAGGATCAGGATTAATAAAAGTAATCGTAGTGATAACAGAATATTAAAATAGTGCCGATTTAGCCGATTTAAGCGGAACAATTAGTTGTTCAAAATTTAACGAAAATTGTTGAGGTAGTTATTAATAATTAGTAGGTGATTTTTAGTCGGTTTATTTTGTTGAATTCGTGTTGTATGTGTGGATTTCTTGTACAGTTGCTTATGTGGTTTTGTCCCGGTTTGTGGGCATTTTTAAGTCGTAGGTCGAAGGACCAATGTTGATGTTAAAGTTGTAGGTCGTATGACCAACGTTGATGTATATAAGTTGTAGGTCTTTGGCCAAAGTTGAATCGTGTTGAATTAAAGTTGTTATGTGGTTTGTTATATGTTATTCGGAGTTGGTCATTGTTTTGGTGTTGAGTCGTTGCATCATAGCATAGCATTATTAAGTTGGCCTGGATTGGCAATTTTTAAGTTGGAGTTGATGCTCACCACGTTGGCCTGGATTGGAAAAATTAGTAAGTTGAAGGCTTATGCCTTGCAGATACCTCGATAACCTGGTATATTTTAAGTTGGGAGTTTTGCTCCAATGGTACCACATGCATATGCATAGTCGAGTCGCATCCTGTGTCGTATTATTTATGTTGTTTGTGTTGATTGTGTTTGTTGAAGTTGAGTAAGTTGTTTATGTTGCCCAAGTTGATAAAGTTGTTCATGTTGCTTAAGTTGATAAAGTTGTTCATGTTGCTTAAGTTGATAAAGTTGTTCATGTTGCTTAAGTTGATAAAGTTGTTTGCGTTGTTTAAGTTGATGAAGTCGATTATGTTGATGTTGAAGAAGTTGAATATGTTGAGTATATTTGTTGAAGTTGATGAAGGTGTTTACGTTGATTTCAGAGTTGAAGTTGGTTATGTTGATTAGGTTGATTGTAGTGATTATGTCGTAAATGTTGATATGTGTAATAAGTCGATAAAGTATGTTGATAAATTGTGGATTATTGTAAAGTTGTTGTTATTGTTGGATAGTAGTGAAATTGTATGATTCTATCTAATGTATTAATTATCATACTCTTGTTTATATTATTCGATATCTCACCCCTTCTGTTTGAATGTTACCCCTATGTTGGTAACGTGCAGGTTAGCAGAGATGAAGGTCGTTTATCTTCATTAGTTGAGTCGGTGATGTCGCTCTGATACGTAACACTCGGGGGGATGAACGCTTAGTTGCTCTGTTGTTGTTTTAAGTTGTTTCCATGAAAATATGTTGTTACTAAGTTGTTTAAGTTGAACAAATGATATATCATGTATAGTTGAATATTTGAGAATCCGCTGCGTAGTTGTGAAAATTGTTTTGGTTTCCAAGAGTGAATAAGAGTTGTTATTATAGTTTCATCCGAATTAAAAGTGTTATGTATCGATGTACTATTTGATTTAAATGAGTAAGTTTTTAAAGTTGTAAAATGTGACATCCTATTTGTGTACTTGTTGATTGAATTTTACTACTCTAATTTTCAATATATTTGCCGGGTAGAAATGGGGTGTTACAGTATCTAACCCTGGCATGTCCTGATAGGACCAAGCAAACAAATCGAGAAATTCTCTGAGAAGCTTTGTCAAACTCTCTTTGGAAGTTGGACTGAGCAGTGCCCCAATCCTGATTTCTTTTCTCTCTTTTTCCGAACCCAAGTTGACCGTTTCCAATGGCTCTTTGTGAGGTTCGATGGACCTTTCCTCTTGTCTGGGTAGTCGGGAGATCTCCTCTGGAGTTTCGTCGTCATTTTCTTCTTCAGCCTCAAATATCGGGAACTCAAAGTTGGGAGAAGGCATCAGATCGTATGTTTCAACGGGGTTTAAAACAAGCAATCTGCATGACGTGATGATTTATTTTAGAAGAGATAGAGAGAATGCAAGAGTGTGTGCAGTGTTTTTTTACTGCTTGTTTATTGTGTTTTTTTAAGTTGTTTTTTTAGGATTACCATTTTCTAAGAAAAGCAAAAAGAGAAAACAGCAATAAATGCGAAAATTACAGAACGACGTTATTTTATTAATGAACAAGTCGATTCTTGAAACTACAGCCCTATAAAACAAAGCTCTGTCGCTTTGGCCGAAGCGAAGAGGGACATTTTCAGAAAGCGAGCCCTAACAAAACATCAGTTTCATTGGGCAGGGTAAAAGGTTAAAGTGCAAATGGTAATTACTTTGACTTATGAATAATCTTCAAAACATCGACTGCAACCCATTGGCGGCGAACTCCGCGGTGAATCACAAAGTCTGGTACCTTCTTTCTTGGCTTGTCCTCAGAAATGACGCTGATTTCTGGAGGAGCAGGATCGTTGGAATCTGTCTCCCAGGCAGAGTTGTTGTATGAGGATTCCTCAGTTGTATTTTGCATACTATTTATGCTCTCAGGTATGTCTCCCCATCCAGTTGGCTGGATGTCTTCGAGCCTGATGCGAGAGCTTTCGGGAGCAGTGTATTTGACCATGAAGTTGAATTTTCCACTTGGTTGTCCCAGGGTGTCCCACACCTCCTTGGAACTGGAGGAGTCATCTCTCTCGATGACGTTGACCTCGGGAAAAGCATAGTTAATGAATTCTAGTCCTGCAAACGTTGCGAATTCATCGTCGTGCTGAGTATTTTCAGGATAACCTGGGTGTTGATCCCATGACATGGTGGGGACGCATGTATTCTTTTTAATGATGCTCAACTGATTTTCATTGTTTGGCTGACTCTCTTGCCCCAAGTCTCCTGGGTAAGGCTGCCACATTGGCAGGCCATCCATCGGGCCATAATAGTCGTGGTCAAAGTCGTGTGTCATCAGAGTGTCCTCCTCTAGTAAATTTGGCGGAGCACGACATCCTTTCGGATCACAATCTCCATATATCATTTTGACATATGACGGGGGTATAAATCTCAGGCTCTGTGCAGGAAAGCAAAATGGAGTTTGTGTTTCGTCCTGAGACATATAACCGTCCTCGTTGAGATAGGACTTCCATTTTTCCTCTGTATCGGATGAATCATCTTTATTGATGGTATGCACCTCTTGAGAAACTGGGTGAAGGAAACCTCCACTGTGGAAGAAATCCTGAATGGGATGACAACTTTTATCGTTGGTTTCTGTCTGGGTACAGGTTGCAGAAAAGCCAAGACCCTTCTTTGTTTTATTGTCAGTAGGAATGACAAGCCGCCCCCATCCTGTTGTATTGGCACTCTCGACCGCTTTGATAGTATCTTTGTATGAGGAAATCGAAGTTCCCCCTTCGGATTGATCGTCCTTGTGTAGCAAAAGCGCTTGGAACTGGGTTATGATTACCCCCTCTGGTTCTACATAAGTGGATGACGATAAGTTCCACAGACTGTGACGAGTTGGTCGTTCTAGACGAACTTTAGCTTTTGGTGGAGGGTCGAAGTGACCGCCCCAGCCTGATGTATCCAACGTCTTCCTAATAAACAACTATATGTTGCCCGGATGTCTATGACCTGGAAAGTGACTTGGAAAGTGTGAGGATCGATAGTTATGGGAAGGTCGACTTCGCCGATAACCGTTTTTCTGGATCCGTCAAATGCTTTGACGACGACCTCGTTGGTTCTCATCGGAGGGCCTTTGAATGATAATTGCATCAAAGTGGACTTCGACATAACATTTAGGGCTAACCCTGTGTCTACCAGTACGCTGGCTAAAGCATCGTCCTGGCAGTTGACTGTTATATTAAGCGCCATGTTATGACAGCGACCTTCTTCAGGTAATTCCTCATCACTAAATCCCAAGTTATTGTAGGAAGTGATGTTAGAGACAATGCTATCGAACTGTCTAATTGTTATGTCCTGTTCCACAAAGGCTTGCTCCAAGACTTTCTGTAGAGCCTCCCTGTGCGTTTCTGAACTAAGTAACAGTGATAATACCGAGATCTTTGAAGGAGTCTGTAACAGTTGATCAACAATGTTGTATTCACTCCTCTGGATGAGCTTCAGCATCTCATCCTTGTTTTTTGAAAGGTCAGGATTACTGGATTGACCGACTGGTGGATTAGGAACTTCTGTCTGAGGTTCCTTTTCTCCGTTAGGTTCTCCAACTCCTCTGTTGAAGATTCGACCGCTCCGTGTTACTCGACGGATGTCTGCAATATTCACAACGGAGGGTAATCGAATTTCCTTTCCATTCTCAATTATGGTTGCACCGTATTTGTAAGGGATAACCTTAGTTGATTCATACGGTAGTGGTCCCGGTAGATAGATGACTATGGGAACCTTCTTATTTTTCTGACCATCGTAAGTAATTTCGATCCGTTCCTGGTTTGGAACTCTCGATTCGTCAATTAGAGGCATGATGGCACAAACATCCCTAGCCCTCTGATGATCAAAGATTATGACAACGTCCTCGATTTGGTCAGTGAAATAGTTGACTGATCCAGAACTTAAGCATGGTTGAATCTCTTTGCGGTCTAACTGACTTTGAATGGCTGCTCGCATGAGGTAGCATCCCTGATTATCCACTGAGAAAACTCCACACCGCTCATAGTTATGCAGTGGCACCTGGCCACGTCCACTTTGAATACAGTGTAACCTGACGAGGTCTATCTCCATCGAACAAACATCCTGACTTTGATATCTAGTAGGATTTCCGTTAGTAATACTAATTTGTTGGGTGTCTTCGTTCATATAGATTGGAAGCCACCAGTGCTTCAACAAGTGCTGAAGTGTTTCCAGGACAAGGGCACAACCTTGATCTTTTTCATAACCCACTTTACAGCTCTGATAATCATGTGAAGTGAGAAAACTGAGTTGGACTTGCGTAGCGTTTAACTCCACCAGGCTGGTATTCATCAGGTGAACATCGAAGATTTGAATCATGTTGATTTGATAATGACTCCTATCATGGTAGTCTTGGATCCATCCAAGATCCATCTGACGCTGGAGGGCCTCTTGTACAAAAGAGCATCCCTGTTTATTTACCGAGCAAGTCAGACAGGAATTGTAATCGTGTCGCGGTAGATTATGATACTGGCTTTGCCTTGAGTGCATTGCCACCAGGTTGGCATTCATCTCACGGATGTCATGGTTTTTAATGACGTTGGAATTCGTATAAACCATTTTAACTCCACGAACTCGGTGGTCTTGGATCCATCCGAGATTCATCTGTTCTTGTAGAGCTGATTACACTACCGAACATCCTTGATTTTTTTTAGAGCAGATATCACACTGGTGATAATTATGAGGCAGCACATGGCCATATCCACTCTGTCTACAATGCATCTTAACCAAGTTGGCCTTTAACAAGAGTACATCATGAATTTGATAGATGTTGTTAGACTCTTCCTCTATCAAATTGACTGTAGCCTTCTCGTGTTGAGGCAGCGGGTTTGTGAGAACATTCGTATTCGTATCTTTGAAAGATAAGACCCCGCTCCTAACAAGCTTTTGCACATCGGATTTAAAACTGAGACAGTTTTCTATGTTATGCCCTGGTCCTCGTTGATGGTAAGGGCAAGTCTGATCCACCTTAAACCAAAGAGGCGGATTTTTCGGTACTGTAAGAGGAGCCTTGGCATGGACGTTCCCTTTGACCAGCAGTAACAGAAATAGTTCTGCGTATGATACGGGTCTAGGATCAAATCCTGGTGGCCGCGTTGTACGGTTGTTGTTGTATGGAGGACGAGCCTGCTGAAGAGGCTGTTGTGTCCTTTGCTGAAATTGCTGTTGATTTGGTTGGCTTTGCACAACCTGAGGTTGATACGTAGAAACAGGCGCAGGGTTGATAGCAGGAGTTATAGCTGCTACTGGTTGGTACCGTCGCCTTTGCTTTCCGAGAGAGATATTCCCAATATCTTGCTCTTTTTTCTTAGGGAGAGAACTACTGTATTTCTTAGTATCGCTTGTCAACCCAGTGTTTTTGACTAGACGTCCTTCTCAAACGGTTTCCTCAAGATGAACTCCCATGCCTACCATTTCGGTGAAGTCACTGGGCGCACTGGCGACCATTCTGTCATAGTAAAATGATCTCAAGGTCTTTAAGAAAATCTTTGTCATATCTTTTTCCTCAAGAGGTGGAGAAATCTGAGCGGCAATTTCACGCCATCTCTGAGCGTATTCCTTAAAGGTTTCCTTGTCCTTTTGCGACATTGATCTGAGTTGATCTCTGTCTGGTGCCATGTCCAAATTGTATTATTGTTGGACGAAGGCAGTGCCAATATCTCTGAAAGTGCTAATCGTAGCGCGGTTTAAACCCATGTACCATTTTAAGGCGTCACCGGTTAAACTATCTTGAAAGCACTGAATCAATAGATCCTGATTCTCTGTCTGAGCTGACATTCGCCGAGCGTACATCACCAAATGGCTTTGAGGGCAAAAGTTACCCTTGTACTTTTCAAAATCGGGCACTTGGAACTTGTGTGGGACTTTCACATTGGGGACCAAGCAGAGATCTGCAGCGTCCTTTCCAAATAAATCCTGACCGCGCAGGGCCTGCAGTTCTTTCTGCATCTCCAGGAACTGCTCCTGGAATTCATCAATTCTATCAAACATAGTTTCCTTTCTACCAGAAGGTATATGTGGAATCTGTCCATCCGGGATAGTGTGCACCACAGGGGGTGGTACCATTACTATGGTAGTGAATCTTGGCGTTTCCTGAAGTTTGTAACCTTCAGGAGTTATTGGTATGCCCCTGGCATCTTCGCTTTCCCGAAGTTTGTAACCTTCAGGCCCAACGGCTCCTGCTGAAGTTTCTGGATCTCCAGTGATCGGCGGAATATATCCTTCCGGGATATAGTTAGGTGGCATGCCCCAAGGACGATCTTTCGGCATTCTGTACCTAGGATCATACTTCTCCACTATGGGCGTTGAGGTGATCTCTGAGATCACAGTTCTTTGGAGCTGAGCTTCTGCCATGGCTTGCATGTCATTACGAAGCTTTCTCATATCCTCTCTCAGAGCGTCGATCTCTTCTTCCAACTCTCTGTTATCTTCCTCGAGATCATCCATCTTTTTCTGACGATTGGCCCGAGTATTGTACGAATGAGACAGTTTGACTCTAGAACCGAGACACAAACGTGAGATTCGTAGGTAAGAAGAATATGTGACGTGAGAATGATGAATGCGATGATTATATTAATTGTTTTTGTTTATTCAAAGTAAACTTTGACAATTAGATTGCAAATATCAAATAGTGGGGAAACCCCATTTTATTGAATTCAAAGGATTGCGGAAATGGAAATACAGTAAATTACAAGGTGCGAAAACGAAAACCTAAGCTAATGGGTCCCGAGTCCTCTCTGAGGAGCACTCGGGTGCTGATTCTGGTACTTTTCTTTTCTTGGACCGGGGCTCTTGGGCCGTTGTCGGGTTGTCATTCCTTTGCCAAGTGAAAGGAGCGAGCAAATTCCTTTGGTCATCCTGATTTTCAACAGCATGTTGCTCCAAAATCTCAATCAGAGCATCTTTATCCTTTAGCAGTTGCTATATTTTGGTACACTCCACATTGAGAATGCGGTACTTGTTCTTCCAAGACCTCCTCTCCTGTTGAACTTTGTTGAGAGTAACCTGAAGTTTTTCCGTTTCAGTCATGAAGTACATGACAAATTCCCTTGGTGGAAGAAATCTGTGACGAGAATAAAGCTCTTTAGCTTGAGAGCTATAGTTTGTACCCAGTGGAGATAGGGCTCCACTGAGACACAGCCCGGTTTTCCTAGAGACTCCCTTCCTTTCTTATGAACATGTTTCCAAGCGTGCACGATTTCTGTCTTTTGTGCCCTGTCATTTTCTCCTTACTTGAAGAAAAGACCTTCCAGATGAGCATTACGCGGGACATGCCTCATCGGGTATCCGAATTGACGATGAACTAAAACTGGATGGTAATTGATTCCTCCCTTAGTTCCTATAAGGGATACGTTGGGGAAGTTTCCACAACGGTCGATGATCCTGATCTCGTCATAAATCATATTGCACCAATCTATGTCAGAGTTGGTAAGGGACATGATTTTCTACGACTAACGTAAGGCACTCTTATGATCCCAAAAAGCGGCAGACTTAGGCAAATGGGAGATAAACCATTTATATAGCAGGGGTACACAGCACGTGATCTCCCCTCCGCTGTACAAATTCCCTAAGTGTACAGAATGATACGCATCTGCGAGCAAGGTTGGTATAAGGTTTCCGATGAGAAAAACCTTAATGGCGTTGATATCTACGAAGTTATCGATGTTTGGAAACAAACATAACCCGTAGGTGAGCAAAACAAAGATGCTCTCGAAAGTGGCCATGTTCCCTACACTAGCAAAGTATAGAGCCCTCTTTACCAGAAACTTGGCTGGTAAACCTGGGAGCCCACCCTTAGTGGTAATGTGAGTCCTGAGTTCTGACTCATCCAAATAAATTGCTCTTGTAACGGTTTGATCCTTTGGAATTTCTTCCAGTCCAGAAAATGGAGCTCAATCAGTGATATGTAAATCAATCGGATGAGAATACTCTTGCAGCGTTGGTGCGAGTTGGTAATCTGGGAATGTGAAACAGTGATAGACCGGATCATAAAACTGAGTGCCTCCAGGATTCCTTCAATTACATGGACCCTTAACAGAGGTAGCAAACCTCCATACTTGGCTCTGAAAGCGTCAAGGTTAGTGATCATCCTTGCTAATCCTCTCAAATCCTCTAGTTTTGGAACCTTGAAGGTATACTTGTGAGTTTTCCTTCTACCGAAATCCATTAGCGCAATCTCCTTTTCTCTGACATTTGCAATCATTGTCTTAGTTCAATTTGAAAAAGAGAGACTAGAAGAGAAATTTTTATTTGTTTAATGTTTTTAAAATAAATGCATGAATGCAGCACACAAAGGTTTATACTAGTGATTTTTGTACCTGTCTCTCAAAATCATTAATTCTTGTCGAGATCACATCAGCGGGCCGGGAACCGTGCTAGGTGATGTAATTTCGAAGAATCTCAGAAGAGGGTAGTATCGCGTAACAACTATTTCCGATAGCTTCCGCACTACTGAAAGAGGTTTTTCCTAGGTGTATACTCAACCTTTCCACATGCGGCATCACACGCATTCCCATTAGCAGAAAAATAAACATAGATATCAATTAGGAAAAGCAGTATATATATTTGTCCTAATGTCCTAGACTTTTTAAGAGCTGTGAATCCTATGATCCTGACAGAAAATGGCTCCCTGGTGGAGTCGCCATTCTGTGGTTCCTTCCAAATTTAAAAGGTTTTGACCTAAGATCCTAGTGAAGGCCGATCTTAGCAATAATGACATTCCACGACGGAACCGTCATGAAAATAACTTGTCCAAGGTTTTCACCTTAAGTTGTAGGATAGAAAGAAGTAGGGCCCCACGGTGGGCGCCATTTTCTGTAGCGAACGATTTTGGACGTGGTTCTTATGCACTGTCGCTCTTTGGGGGGACTACAGGTCGATTCATTTTTTATCCTATTGAAGTTAATGAAGGAAGAGAAATAGATGTCTCCAACTAACCCTGTTTGCATACTGAGTTTAAACAGCGGTCTGTTAGGTTACGGATGCTATATGGAAGTGGGGGCTCTTTCTGCTTACTTTGTTAAGGCTGAAATGACGGGACTATGCTATTGGTAGGATGTTAGGACTGATGCTTTTCGATTGATATGTGAAGGTAAGGGATTTTGGGTTTTTGATTAGTGTGCTCGCTAAGATTTTTCAGTCTTATGCCTACGTATTCCCGGGATAGGGAAATCAGAGCAATTGTAGTTCCTCCTATTCTATGGGAGGAAATGGTGTTTTGGTGTCTTGTTTAAAGCCCAAGACGTGAAGCTAAAAATGATCTGTATCTTGTTTGAAGCCCAAGATGTGAAGCTGAAGGTGATTTGTTTGTATCTTGTTCAAAGCCCAAGATGTGAAGCTGAAGAGTCTATTTGTATCTTGATTAAAGCCCAAGATGTGAAGCTGAAAGGTTTTGACTTTAGAGAGAATTTGTCATCTCTAAAGAGGGGATGTTTGGTTTGTTCGTCACAACTGTTGGGTGACTGATTATAAAGGAGAATTACTTTAACTGGGATATGTGAATCCAGCAATGCCATAATTTCCTTTATAGGGGTTTTTAACCTGAAGGAGAAGACTTTAACTCAGTTTAGAGTAACACCATCTTTCCTTAGGAATTTCTCATGCTAAAAGAGGGACAGTGGCATGGATGTAAATAATCCAGAGGCTTGCCGCTTACAGCAATTAGATGGGGAAAAAGGAGTTGTTGATGTATGTATGTTGTGAACGAGGCACAACTTTGATGCTAAAAGGTTGATTGTCTCAACCGAGTTTTCCTTATACAAAGCCTAAGAGGAGGCTATTGGCCCAACAAGAGGGTGTTTTTATGTGTCTTGTACAAAGCCTAAGACGGAGGCTAAAGGTTTGACTCAACAAGAGAGTCTTTTATACTCAACAAGAGAGTGCTTTTGTATCTCGTACGAGGCCCGAGATGGAGGCTAAAAGGTGTGACTCAACAAGAGAGTCTTTTATACTCAACAAGAGAGTGTTTTTGTATCTCGTACGAAGCCCGATATGGAGGCTAAAAGGTGTTTTACTCAACAAGAGAGGCTTTTATACTCAATAAGAGAGTGTTTTGTATCTCGTACGAAACCCGAGATGGAGGCTAAAAGGTGTGACCCAACAAGAGGGTCTTTTATACTCAACAAGAGAGTGTGAAAAGGTTAGCTCTGCTGGGGAGGATCATTGTACAAAGCCCAAGAGAAGGCTATATCTGTTGGTGATTGTTTCAGTTGAGTGACATGTCCAGTGTTGGATAAAAGAGAAAATCAGTTCTTATATGAGTAATGTTGTACTCATGAGTTTGATCAGAGGATTGGGATTATTTCCTGTTCTCTAGGGAAACAGGGAATCCAAAGGATTTTTGAGACTATCCAAGTCTACGGGTGTTCTTCCCATTCTTGAAAGGGGCTTGAGAATGTCTTTGAGACTCAAGGGTCTTAGACTATCCAAGTCTAGAGTTTTATCTTTTGTACTATGCTTAAGAGAAATTAAGGGACAGTACATTTGCGGTGGAATGATCTAGACTCTTTGAAAGATTGTTCTATTAAGATGACTAATTTCTGTTCCTATACCTCTAGGAGGTCGTCGGGACAATTTGTACGAAGCCCAAGAGGAGGCTGGAAACTTTTAAGAAGCCGAGGGACAATTTGTACTAAGCCCAAGAGGAGGCCATCTTCCCGGAGGAAGAATCATTATATGAAGCCTAAGAGGAGGCTGTGAAAACTTCTAAGAAGCCGACGGGTCCTTGTACAACGCCCAAGAGGAGGTGAGGATGCTTTTAGGAAGCCTTTGGGTCCTTGAACTAAGCCCAAGAGGAGGCTGATGAACATTTCCAGAAGGGGTTTCACTTGGAACATTGGCATTCCGTATATGAACTGTTCAAGGGGGAGATTTCTTAGATCTAGTTATCTAAAATTGTTGTAAAAGAATATGGTTTAGGTTATGGTGAAATATCCGGGAGAACGTCGGGAGACGAGATTCTGTCTAGTTCTAGACGTAGTTGCCGGGGAAACTCTAAATATCTATACTATTATTACACAGTTGATATGAGTTTATGAAAGAAAACTTACAGTGAAACAGCCCCACAGTACAGTTATATACATATGAAAGCGGTAAATGAAAGCGGGTAAACACTTACTCGGTTGTAGAGCTTCCATGCTGTATTGTTAGTGGTTCAACAAAGAAATTGAAAATAACATTTTGGTACAAAATCAAAGGAGAAAGTGCTTTTGAAAGGAAAATTGGGGCTTACAGCTCAAGGAGAGGCCCAAGTTTTATCAGTGATTGCACTGTTGTCTTGAATTTGTACAGAGGAACTTATACAAGTGACTGAGGCCCAGGAAAGGAACTTATACAAGTTAAATAATTTACTAAATACTAACAATCTAATTAAAATAAATAATTAGATAAATTCCACAATTCAATTTATTTTCAAATAATAAATTAAATCACATATTTCAATTTAATCAATTAAATCACATAAATTAAATATATCAATTAATTTATATAAACTCAATAATTTATTTAAATCAAATAATTCATATAAATTCACTAAATCAAGTAATTCATTTAAATTAAATATTTCAAATAACTTAGATAAATCACATAAATCAATATTTCGCAAAATCACTCAATAATAAATTACTAAAATCGGGGTGTTACAACTCTCCCCCACTTAAAAGATTTTCGCCCTCGAAAATTACCTCAAACGAATAACTCGGGATATGACTCCCTCATCTGACTCTCAAGCTCCCAAGTCACGTCTCCACCGGCCGGTCCTCCCCAAGCGTCATTCACCAACGCGATCTCATTAACTCAAAGTTGCTTCGACTCTCGATCCTCAATCCGCATAGGTGATGTCTCCATAATCAGGTTATCCCTCACCTGCACATCATCTACTTGGACTACATGAGACAGATCCGCAATGTATTTCCTCAACTGAGATACATGGAAACACGTCATGGAGATTAGCAAGCGACAGTGGCAAAGCGATCCGATAGGCTACCTCTCCTATCCTTTGCAAGATTTGATAAGGACCAATGAAACACAGTGTCAACTTACGCGACTTCAACGCCCTACCAACGCCAGTTATCGGAGTGACTCGAAGAAACACATGATCTCCTTCTTGAAACTGAAGTGTTTTTTCTCCTCTTGTCATGATAACTCTTCTGACGACTCTGAGAAATCTTCATCTTCTCCTGAATCATCTTAATCTTATCAGTGGTTTGTTGAATGATCTCGGGTCCAACCACAACACTCTCTCCTAACTCATACCAACACAACGGTGTCCTACACTGCCTACCATACAATGCCTCAAACGGTGCCATACCGATACTAGAATGAAAGCTATTGTTGTAAGTGAACTCAATCAAAGGCAAGTAGTTATCCCAAGCTCCTCCTTTCTCCAACACACAAGCTCTCAAAAGATCCTCAAGTGACTGAATCGTCCTCTCAGTCTGTCCATCGGTCTGCGGATGATAAGCAGAACTCAACCGCAACTTCGTACCCAAGGCACCTTGCAAACTTTCCCAAAATCTCGAAGTAAACCTCGGATCTCTATCTGACACAATGCTAGATGGAATACCATGCAAACTGACAATCCTCTCAATGTACAACTTTGCCAATCTCTCCAATAGGTAATCCATCCGCATAGGAATCAAGTGAGCAGATTTTGTCAATCTATCCACAATAACCCAAATAGCTTCAAAGTTACTCGATGTCCTAGGTAACCAGAAACAAAATCCATAGATATACGATCCCATTTCCATTCAGGAATAGATAATGGTTGCATCAACACACCTCCCAATTCCATCAACGAAGCATCACAATACACAATAAATGGTTATGTCGGATTCAGCAAAATCAAAACAGGAGTTATTGTCAACCTTCTCTTAAGCTCTTGAAAACTTTCTTCATACTTTGAATCCCAAACAAAAGCTTGACCCTTCTTAGTCAACTGCGTCAACGACAAGGTTAACTTGGAAAATCCTTCAATGAATTCCTGATAATAACCTGCCAACCTAAGAAAACTTCTAATCTCAAAAATAGATTTCGGAGCTTCCCATTGTGATACAACTTCAACCTTCAACGGATCAACCGCAATGCCTCTACTCAAAATCACATGTCCAAGAAAACTCACTTCCTTCAACCAAAACTCGCACTTAGAAAGCTTAGCATACAACTGCTTCTCTTTCAACAAAGACAACACAATCTTCAGATGCTCAGTATATTTTTCTTCACTCTTCGAATACATCAAAATATCATCAATGAACACGATCACAAACTTTTCCAAATAAGGATGGAAAATCCTATTCATATACTCCATAAATACACCTGGTGCATTAGTCACACCAAATGGCATCACAGAATACTCATAATGTCCATATCTTGTTCTGAAAGCAGTCTTCTGAATATCTTCAGCCTTCATACGAATCTGATGATACCCAGATCTCAAATCTATCTTACTAAACACACTTGCACCAACCAACTGATCCATCAAATCATCAATCCTCGGAAGTGGATACTTATTCTTGATAGTCACCTTGTTTAATTGTCTATAGTCCACACAAAGTCTCATAGAACCTTCTTTCTTCTTAACCAACAACACTGGTGCACCCCACGGTGACACACTTGGACGAATAAACCTCTTCTCAAGCAGATCTTCAAGTTGACTCTTCAACTATTTCAATTCCGATGCGGCATAAGATATGGAGCCATCGATACCGGACTAGTTCCAGGAACTAAGTCGATCAAAAACTCCACTTCACGTTTCGGCGGTAAATCTCTTATCTCCTCAGGAAAAACTCCTGGAAAGTCACGCACAATTGGTAAAGCATCAATTGCTCCACTTTCACCAATGCTCAAAGTTTCCAGCAACATAAACTTCTCAGCACCATCCTGCACCGACTCATCAAAACAATCTGTAAGCACTTGGCTTAACTCCAACTAATTCATTGCACACACCATCTAAGCTCGCAAGACACGTCTATGCCATCCAACATGATCCCGTCTACTATCAACAAGAGATTAAGGGTGATCAGTTCCTCAATTTGTCAATAGACAGTCGACAATCATGATGGGGCATAAACCATCTTTACCAAAATATAATAGCGTTCCTTGCAATCAGCAGCACACCAAACCAACATTCTACAACTTAAACATCTCAGAGAAGCAAAAGCTTCTCCCCCACTTGTTTCAATCTCACTCCTGCAGATAAAGGTTAGAAAGACAAACGTGTACCGACAGTGTTTTTACATACATGTCGCATACTAGGGAACAAACAACGTTAGACAACCTGGCCGGATGGACCAACCAGGCTCTGATACCACTAATATAACACCCTTCTAATCCCCGCATAAAAACATACAATAAATCAGAGTAAATAATCATGCTATTCATTTAAGGGTGTCACACATAATCGTAAAACATCATAAAACACCTGTCATGCTCATTAACACTTTAGTAATTTCATGCTTTTCAAAACTTCTCTTAGCATGTGGCAGCGGATTCCAAATAATCATAAAAGACATAAAGAGAGTTTCATGCTTATCACATTAATAAACGAAACTTGGGCATAAAAGCCAACTTCATACAAACCAAGTAAGCATAAAGCATAAAGTAGAGTACATAGTGTATTTCTAAAACATAAAACAACGATCCCAGTTTTACATGATCAGAGCATGACTTGACCCAACATAAATAAAGACGCTAAACAGCTGCATCAGCGGCTACCTCGAGCTACGAGCAAGTTTACTCCTCGGCACCTGAGCGATGTCGTATAAAACATCATTCCAACAGAAGGGTGAGAATTCACATCAATATTGAAATTATAAGATAATGATTATTGTAAAACATATAAACACAAATAATAAATAATCTCACACTTCAATATTCATCAACAAGTATCACTCAAGTATCCACACAATTCATATCAAATTCCAACACTCAACAAGTCACAATCACACACATACTTCCATATAACAATCATATATGCCATGCGACTCGATGCAAACTCAATGCAACTTATGCCATGTGGTACTAACACTTGTTATTTTTTTTCGGTTTTTACATTTAAACCGGGTCCGTCCCCTAGACCCCTAACAAAACAAAAGCCCGTCCCCTAGGCTTTCAAACCCCACTAGGTTTGGGACAAGTCACTAGCTCCCACGGAACTAGCAAACATTGCCTCTTGACATAAATGATGCGTATGCAATCAACAACCATATGCAATTAAGACCATTCTCTAATCTTAATATCAAGCATATCTAAAATAATTCATCACACTTGAATTATCACACAATCGTACACACAACACAATTACATTTCATAATTAAAGTATTCATACTTTAGATTTCGTCACCACAACCAACCAATAATATACAAGGACTAATTAGATCCAATCATAACTCGCAAACATAATTTACCGATTAAATATAGACTAATTAACCAATTGCTAAAATTGAATCCAATAAAATTCCACTATTCAAATATTAGTGAATATTTGAATAAACAACCTATATTTAGATAATTAATCTATATTTGATAAATAATTAGTACTTACTTAAATAATCAAGATTTAAATAAATAGTCCAGATTTAATAAATACTCAACACTTAGTAATTAATAGTTAAATAGTTATTCAATATTTACTTAGTTCTTAATTACTAATCTAACATTAGTGAAACATTTAATTTTTAAATAAAATGCTAGTGATAATGGTATATATATTACCTATATGTAAATTATCTACAGCCTGATTATTAGCAGACAAGGATAAAATCCTAACTTCCTTGGGCCTCCAACAGCAGATTCTTCTAAACAATAAATTAGATGTTGTTGCTTATTTAAGAGTGGGTGATTGCTGTTCATGAAGGTATTGACATAATTCTAATGAAATAGAGAAACTGACAATGACTTATGTCATTGACAATTCAGCGCAATAATGAATACAACAGATATTTTTTCTTGTTTAGATCACAAACAAGGACTTCTTAACGCATGCACACTATATATAAAAAAATATTCAGACCAAAGACTAAGAATCCATCAGATGGCTTCGTGTAAAAGGTGGAGAAGTCTTCCTCCATATAAAAAGATAAATGGGTTACTAAAGGAAAATATACTATTAAAAGTAATCATTCCCTGCGCCATGTTCAGGAAGTGGGTAGAAAAATATATTTTGACTTCATACTAATCTCACACTCCCATTTCTCAATTAATATCTATATAATATATCTAATGAACCATTATTTGACACCCAAAGATTGTTTCCATATTAAATAGCTCTATTTATATTTCTACACACAAACTAAGGAAGTGGGTATAGGAAAATAAGTTCCTGCACTTAGTTCATGATGGGTAGTGTGCTACTAGATTAATTACTAAGTCACATTATTTAGTAATTGGTAGGGTATATATTATAGTGTAGCTACATGTAAAATATTTCTTAAATGAAACAACATTATCTACTAGCAGTAGAATCCTGTTTCAAGAATTTCCCTTGCGTATCACTATTCATTTCCTGTGCTAGATTAATGGAGAAAGACCACTTAAATTGATAATTAGTTCCATCAATTTAACTAGTTCATTGCTACAGGATCCTAAAATGGGAAAAAGAAAAAGGGTTCATGTATCTCTGAGATGTTCGCTACAGTAAAGAAAATGAGCATAATCATTTCAGATTTTTCAACTTCAATGGATACCCCAAATATTAATGGGTCTCTAAATTATTACCAAAAATCAATTTGTAAACATCCAAAATCAATAATTTCAGAAATTAACATTAACCTAATAAATTTCAATTTCATAGCAAAAGTTTGGGGATTTTTCACCAACTTCATTTCTACCCAATAATCAACACCCAATAATCCCAATAATGAGAGAAAACTCACCCTTACCTTAGATTTCTTGGTGATTTGTTCTTGCTCTATAGTTTTCTCTTCTTCTCCTCTTCCTCCTTTGTCTTCTCCTCTTCTACACTTTCCTCTTCTAATTTTCTGATTTTTCTAACTCCTTCAACTCTTACTAACTCTCTAAACCCTACTATTCATTCAATAAAATGGGCCTAACTCACCAATATTAATTCTACTGTTAACACCTCCCTCAAAGCCCACTAAATTCCAACAACTATAATATCATATAAAATAGAATAAGTTAAATAATTTACTAAATACTAACAATCTAATTAAAATAAATAATTAGATAAATTCCACAATTCAATTTATTTTCAAATAATAAATTAAATCACATATTTCAATTTAATCAATTAAATCACATAAATTAAATATATCAATTAATTTATATAAACTCAATAATTTATTTAAATCAAATAATTCATATAAATTCACTAAATCAAGTAATTCATTTAAATTAAATATTTCAAATAACTTAGATAAATCACATAAATCAATATTTCGCAAAATCACTCAATAATAAATTACTAAAATCGGGGTGTTACAACTCTCCCCCACTTAAAAGATTTTCGCCCTCGAAAATTACCTCAAACGAATAACTCGGGATATGACTCCCTCATCTGACTCTCAAGCTCCCAAGTCACGTCTCCACCGGCCGGTCCTCCCCAAGCGTCCTTCACCAACGCGATCTCATTAACTCAAAGTTGCTTCGACTCTCGATCCTCAATCCGCATAGGTGTTGTCTCCACAATCAGGTTATCCCTCACCTGCACATCATCTACTTGGACTACATGAGACAGATCCGCAATGTATTTCCTCAACTGAGATACATGGAACACGTCATGGAGATTAGCAAGCGACAGTGGCAAAGCGATCCGATAGGCTACCTCTCATATCCTTTGCAAGATTTGATAAGGACCAATGAAACGCAGTGTCAACTTACGCGACTTCAACGCCCTACCAACGCCAGTTATCGGAGTGACTTGAAGAAACACATGATCTCCTTCTTGAAACTGAAGTGTTTTTCTCCTCTTGTCATGATAACTCTTCTGACGACTCTGAGAAATCTTCATCTTCTCCTGAATCATCTTAATCTTATCAGTGGTTTGTTGAATGATCTCGGGTCCAACCACAACACTCTCTCCTGACTCATACCAACACAACGGTGTCCTACACTGCCTACCATACAATGCCTCAAACGGTGCCATACCGATACTAGAATGAAAGCTATTGTTGTAAGTGAACTCAATCAAAGGCAAGTAGTTATCCCAAGCTCCTCCTTTCTCCAACACACAAGCTCTCAAAAGATCCTCAAGTGACTGAATCGTCCTCTCAGTCTGTCCATCGGTCTGCGGATGATAAGCAGAACTCAACCGCAACTTCGTACCCAAGGCACCTTGCAAACTTTCCCAAAATCTCGAAGTAAACCTCGGATCTCTATCTGACACAATGCTAGATGGAATACCATGCAAACTGACAATCCTCTCAAGGTACAACTTTGCCAATCTCTCCAATAGGTAATCCATCCACATAGGAATCAAGTGAGCAGATTTTGTCAATCTATCCACAATAACCCAAATAGCTTCAAAGTTACTCGATGTCCTAGGTAACCAGAAACAAAATCCATAGATATACGATCCCATTTCCATTCAGGAATAGATAATGGTTGCATCAACACACCTCCCAATTCCATCAACGAAGCATCACAATACACAATAAATGGTTGTGTCGGATTCAGCAAAATCAAAACAGGAGTTGTTGTCAACCTTCTCTTAAGCTCTTGAAAACTTTCTTCATACTTTGAATCCCAAACAAAAGCTTGACCCTTCTTAGTCAACTGCGTCAACGACAAGGTTAACTTGGAAAATCCTTCAATGAATTCCTGATAATAACCTGCCAACCTAAGAAAACTTCTAATCTCAAAAACAGATTTCGGAGCTTCCCATTGTGATACAACTTCAACCTTCAACGGATCAACCGCAATGCCTCTACTCAAAATCACATGTCCAAGAAAACTCACTTCCTTCAACCAAAACTCGCACTTAGAAAGCTTAGCATACAACTGCTTCTCTTTCAACAAAGACAACACAATCTTCAGATGCTCAGTATATTTTTCTTCACTCTTCGAATACATCAAAATATCATCAATGAACACGATCACAAACTTTTCCAAATAAGGATGGAAAATCCTATTCATATACTCCATAAATACACCTGGTGCATTAGTCACACCAAATGGCATCACAGAATACTCATAATGTCCATATCTTGTTCTGAAAGCAGTCTTCTGAATATCTTCAGCCTTCATACGAATCTGATGATACCCAGATCTCAAATCTATCTTACTAAACACACTTGCACCAACCAACTGATCCATCAAATCATCAATCCTCGGAAGTGGATACTTATTCTTGATAGTCACCTTGTTCAATTGTCTATAGTCCACACAAAGTCTCATAGAACCTTCTTTCTTCTTAACCAACAACACTGGTGCACCCCACGGTGACACACTTGGACGAATAAACCTCTTCTCAAGCAGATCTTCAAGTTGACTCTTCAACTATTTCAATTCCGATGCGGCATAAGATATGGAGCCATCGATACCGGACTAGTTCCAGGAACTAAGTCGATCAAAAACTCCACTTCACGTTTCGGCGGTAAATCTCTTATCTCCTCAGGAAAAACTCCTGGAAAGTCACGCACAATTGGTAAAGCATCAATTGCTCCACTTTCACCAATGCTCAAAGTTTCCAGCAACATAAACTTCTCAGCACCATCCTGCACCGACTCATCAAAACAATCTGTAAGCACTTGGCTTAACTCCAAATAATTCATTGCACACACCATCTAAGCTCGCAAGACACGTCTATGCCATCCAACACGATCCCGTCTACTATCAACAAGAGATTAAGGGTGATCAGTTCCTCAATTTGTCAATAGACAGTCGACAATCATGATGGGGCATAAACCATCTTTACCAAAATATAATAGCGTTCCTTGCAATCAGCAGCACCAAACCAACATTCCACAACTTAAACATCTCAGAGAAGCAAAAGCTTCTCCCCCACTTGTTTCAATCTCACTCCTGCAGATAAAGGTTAGAAAGACAAACGTGTACCGACAGTGTTTTTACATACATGTCGCATACTAGGGAACAAACAACGTTAGACAACCTGGCCGGATGGACCAACCAGGCTCTGATACCACTAATATAACACCCTTCTAATCCCCGCATAAAAACATACAATAAATCAGAGTAAATAATCATGCTATTCATTTAAGGGTGTCACACATAATCGTAAAACATCATAAAACACCTGTCATGCTCATTAACACTTTAGTAATTTCATGCTTTTCAAACTTCTCTTAGCATGTGGCAGCGGATTCCAAATAATCATAAAAGACATAAAGAGAGTTTCATGCTTATCACATTAATAAATGAAACTTGGGCATAAAAGCCAACTTCATACAAACCAAGTAAGCATAAAGCATAAAGTAGAGTACATAGTGTATTTCTAAAACATAAAACAACGATCCCAGTGTTACATGATCAGAGCATGACTTGACCCAACATAAATAAAGACGCTAAACAGCTGCATCAGCGGCTACCTCGCGCTACGAGCAAGTCTACTCCTCGGCACCTGAGCGATGTCGTATAAAACATCATTCCAACAGAAGGGTGAGAATTCACATCAATATTGAAATTATAAGATAATGATTATTGTAAAACATATAAACACAAATAATAAATAATCTCACACTTCAATATTCATCAACAAGTATCACTCAAGTATCCACACAATTCATATCAAATTCCAACACTCAACAAGTCACAATCACACACATACTTCCATATAACAATCATATATGCCATGCGACTCGATGCAAACTCAATGCAACTCATGCCATGTGGTACTAACACTTGTTATTTTTTTTCGGTTTTTACATTTAAACCGGGTCCGTCCCCTAGACCCCTAACAAAACAAAAGCCCGTCCCCTAGGCTTTCAAACCCCACTAGGTTTGGGACAAGTCACTAGCTCCCACGGAACTAGCAAACATTGCCTCTTGACATAAATGATGCGTATGCAATCAACAACCATATGCAATTAAGACCATTCTCTAATCTTAATATCAAGCATATCTAAAATAATTCATCACACTTGAATTATCACACAATCGTACACACAAAACAATTACATTTCATAATTAAAGTATTCATACTTTAGATTTCGTCACCACAACCAACCAATAATATACAAGGACTAATTAGATCCAATCATAACTCGCAAACATAATTTACCGATTAAATATAGACTAATTAACCAATTGCTAAAATTGAATCCAATAAAATTCCACTATTCAAATATTAGTGAATATTTGAATAAACAACCTATATTTAGATAATTAATCTATATTTGATAAATAATTAGTACTTACTTAAATAATCAAGATTTAAATAAATAGTCCAGATTTAATAAATACTCAACACTTAGTAATTAATAGTTAAATAGTTATTCAATATTTACTTAGTTCTTAATTACTAATCTAACATTAGTGAAACATTTAATTTTTAAATAAAATGCTAGTGATAATGGTATATATATTACCTATATGTAAATTATCTACAGCCTGATTATTAGCAGACAAGGATAAAATCCTAACTTCCTTGGGCCTCCAACAGCAGATTCTTCTAAACAATAAATTAGATGTTGTTGCTTATTTAAGAGTGGGTGATTGCTGTTCATGAAGGTATTGACATAATTCTAATGAAATAGAGAAACTGACAATGACTTATGTCATTGACAATTCAGCGCAATAATGAATACAACAGATATTTTTTCTTGTTTAGATCACAAACAAGGACTTCTTAACGCATGCACACTATATATAAAAAAATATCCAGACCAAAGACTAAGAATCCATCAGATGGCTTCGTGTAAAAGGTGGAGAAGTCTTCCTCCATATAAAAAGATAAATGGGTTACTAAAGGAAAATATACTATTAAAAGTAATCATTCCCTGCGCCATGTTCAGGAAGTGGGTAGAAAAATATATTTTGACTTCATACTAATCTCACACTCCCATTTCTCAATTAATATCTATATAATATATCTAATGAACCATTATTTGACACCCAAAGATTGTTTCCATATTAAATAGCTCTATTTATATTTCTACACAAAAACTAAGGAAGTGGGTATAGGAAAATAAGTTCCTGAACTTAGTTCATGATGGGTAGTGTGCTACTAGATTAATTACTAAGTCACATTATTTAGTAATTGGTAGGGTATATATTATAGTGTAGCTACATGTAAAATATTTCTTAAATGAAACAACATTATCTACTAGCAGTAGAATCCTGTTTCAAGAATTTCCCTTGCGTATCACTATTCATTTCCTGTGCTAGATTAATGGAGAAAGACCACTTAAATTGATAATTAGTTCCATCAATTTAACTAGTTCATTGCTACAGGATCCTAAAATGGGAAAAAGAAAAAGGGTTCATGTATCTCTGAGATGTTCGCTACAGTAAAGAAAATGAGCATAATCATTTCAGATTTTTCAACTTCAATGGATACCCCAAATATTAATGGGTCTCTAAATTATTACCAAAAATCAATTTGTAAACATCCAAAATCAATAATTTCAGAAATTAACATTAACCTAATAAATTTCAATTTCATAGCAAAAGTTTGGGGATTTTTCACCAACTTCATTTCTACCCAATAATCAACACCCAATAATCCCAATAATGAGAGAAAACTCACCCTTACCTTAGATTTCTTGGTGATTTGTTCTTGCTCTATAGTTTTCTCTTCTTCTCCTCTTCCTCCTTTGTCTTCTCCTCTTCTACACTTTCCTCTTCTAATTTTCTGATTTTTCTAACTCCTTCAACTCTTACTAACTCTCTAAACCCTACTATTCATTCAATAAAATGGGCCTAACTCACCAATATTAATTCTACTGTTAACACCTCCCTCAAAGCCCACTAAATTCCAACAACTATAATATCATATAAAATAGAATAAGTTAAATAATTTACTAAATACTAACAATCTAATTAAAATAAATAATTAGATAAATTCCACAATTCAATTTATTTTCAAATAATAAATTAAATCACATATTTCAATTTAATCAATTAAATCACATAAATTAAATATATCAATTAATTTATATAAACTCAATAATTTATTTAAATCAAATAATTCATATAAATTCACTAAATCAAGTAATTCATTTAAATTAAATATTTCAAATAACTTAGATAAATCACATAAATCAATATTTCGCAAAATCACTCAATAATAAATTACTAAAATCGGGGTGTTACAACTCTCCCCCACTTAAAAGATTTTCGCCCTCGAAAATTACCTCAAACGAATAACTCGGGATATGACTCCCTCATCTGACTCTCAAGCTCCCAAGTCACGTCTCCACCGGCCGGTCCTCCCCAAGCGTCCTTCACCAACGCGATCTCATTAACTCAAAGTTGCTTCGACTCTCGATCCTCAATCCGCATAGGTGTTGTCTCCACAATCAGGTTATCCCTCACCTGCACATCATCTACTTGGACTACATGAGACAGATCCGCAATGTATTTCCTCAACTGAGATACATGGAACACGTCATGGAGATTAGCAAGCGACAGTGGCAAAGCGATCCGATAGGCTACCTCTCATATCCTTTGCAAGATTTGATAAGGACCAATGAAACGCAGTGTCAACTTACGCGACTTCAACGCCCTACCAACGCCAGTTATCGGAGTGACTTGAAGAAACACATGATCTCCTTCTTGAAACTGAAGTGTTTTTCTCCTCTTGTCATGATAACTCTTCTGACGACTCTGAGAATTCTTCATCTTCTCCTGAATCATCTTAATCTTATCAGTGGTTTGTTGAATGATCTCGGGTCCAACCACAACACTCTCTCCTGACTCATACCAACACAACGGTGTCCTACACTGCCTACCATACAATGCCTCAAACGGTGCCATACCGATACTAGAATGAAAGCTATTGTTGTAAGTGAACTCAATCAAAGGCAAGTAGTTATCCCAAGCTCCTCCTTTCTCCAACACACAAGCTCTCAAAAGATCCTCAAGTGACTAAATCGTCCTCTCAGTCTGTCCATCGGTCTGCGGATGATAAGCAGAACTCAACCGCAACTTCGTACCCAAGGCACCTTGCAAACTTTCCCAAAATCTCGAAGTAAACCTCGGATCTCTATCTGACACAATGCTAGATGGAATACCATGCAAACTGACAATCCTCTCAAGGTACAACTTTGCCAATCTCTCCAATAGGTAATCCATCCACATAGGAATCAAGTGAGCAGATTTTGTCAATCTATCCACAATAACCCAAATAGCTTCAAAGTTACTCGATGTCCTAGGTAACCAGAAACAAAATCCATAGATATACGATCCCATTTCCATTCAGGAATAGATAATGGTTGCATCAACACACCTCCCAATTCCATCAACGAAGCATCACAATACACAATAAATGGTTGTGTCGGATTCAGCAAAATCAAAACAGGAGTTGTTGTCAACCTTCTCTTAAGCTCTTGAAAACTTTCTTCATACTTTGAATCCCAAACAAAAGCTTGACCCTTCTTAGTCAACTGCGTCAACGACAAGGTTAACTTGGAAAATCCTTCAATGAATTCCTGATAATAACCTGCCAACCTAAGAAAACTTCTAATCTCAAAAACAGATTTCGGAGCTTCCCATTGTGATACAACTTCAACCTTCAACGGATCAACCGCAATGCCTCTACTCAAAATCACATGTCCAAGAAAACTCACTTCCTTCAACCAAAACTCGCACTTAGAAAGCTTAGCATACAACTGCTTCTCTTTCAACAAAGACAACACAATCTTCAGATGCTCAGTATATTTTTCTTCACTCTTCGAATACATCAAAATATCATCAATGAACACGATCACAAACTTTTCCAAATAAGGATGGAAAATCCTATTCATATACTCCATAAATACACCTGGTGCATTAGTCACACCAAATGGCATCACAGAATACTCATAATGTCCATATCTTGTTCTGAAAGCAGTCTTCTGAATATCTTCAGCCTTCATACGAATCTGATGATACCCAGATCTCAAATCTATCTTACTAAACACACTTGCACCAACCAACTGATCCATCAAATCATCAATCCTCGGAAGTGGATACTTATTCTTGATAGTCACCTTGTTCAATTGTCTATAGTCCACACAAAGTCTCATAGAACCTTCTTTCTTCTTAACCAACAACACTGGTGCACCCCACGGTGACACACTTGGACGAATAAACCTCTTCTCAAGCAGATCTTCAAGTTGACTCTTCAACTATTTCAATTCCGATGCGGCATAAGATATGGAGCCATCGATACCGGACTAGTTCCAGGAACTAAGTCGATCAAAAACTCCACTTCACGTTTCGGCGGTAAATCTCTTATCTCCTCAGGAAAAACTCCTGGAAAGTCACGCACAATTGGTAAAGCATCAATTGCTCCACTTTCACCAATGCTCAAAGTTTCCAGCAACATAAACTTCTCAGCACCATCCTGCACCGACTCATCAAAACAATCTGTAAGCACTTGGCTTAACTCCAAATAATTCATTGCACACACCATCTAAGCTCGCAAGACACGTCTATGCCATCCAACACGATCCCGTCTACTATCAACAAGAGATTAAGGGTGATCAGTTCCTCAATTTGTCAATAGACAGTCGACAATCATGATGGGGCATAAACCATCTTTACCAAAATATAATAGCGTTCCTTGCAATCAGCAGCACACCAAACCAACATTCCACAACTTAAACATCTCAGAGAAGCAAAAGCTTCTCCCCCACTTGTTTCAATCTCACTCCTGCAGATAAAGGTTAGAAAGACAAACGTGTACCGACAGTGTTTTTACATACATGTCGCATACTAGGGAACAAACAACGTTAGACAACCTGGCCGGATGGACCAACCAGGCTCTGATACCACTAATATAACACCCTTCTAATCCCCGCTTAAAAACATACAATAAATCAGAGTAAATAATCATGCTATTCATTTAAGGGTGTCACACATAATCGTAAAACATCATAAAACACCTGTCATGCTCATTAACACTTTAGTAATTTCATGCTTTTCAAACTTCTCTTAGCATGTGGCAGCGGATTCCAAATAATCATAAAAGACATAAAGAGAGTTTCATGCTTATCACATTAATAAACGAAACTTGGGCATAAAAGCCAACTTCATACAAACCAAGTAAGCATAAAGCATAAAGTAGAGTACATAGTGTATTTCTAAAACATAAAACAACGATCCCAGTGTTACATGATCAGAGCACGACTTGACCCAACATAAATAAAGACGCTAAACAGCTGCATCAGCGGCTACCTCGCGCTACGAGCAAGTCTACTCCTCGGCACCTGAGCGATGTCGTATAAAACATCATTCCAACAGAAGGGTGAGAATTCACATCAATATTGAAATTATAAGATAATGATTATTGTAAAACATATAAACACAAATAATAAATAATCTCACACTTCAATATTCATCAACAAGTATCACTCAAGTATCCACACAATTCATATCAAATTCCAACACTCAACAAGTCACAATCACACACATACTTCCATATAACAATCATATATGCCATGCGACTCGATGCAAACTCAATGCAACTCATGCCATGTGGTACTAACACTTGTTATTTTTTTTCGGTTTTTACATTTAAACCGGGTCCGTCCCCTAGACCCCTAACAAAACAAAAGCCCGTCCCCTAGGCTTTCAAACCCCACTAGGTTTGGGACAAGTCACTAGCTCCCACGGAACTAGCAAACATTGCCTCTTGACATAAATGATGCGTATGCAATCAACAACCATATGCAATTAAGACCATTCTCTAATCTTAATATCAAGCATATCTAAAATAATTCATCACACTTGAATTATCACACAATCGTACACACAACACAATTACATTTCATAATTAAAGTATTCATACTTTAGATTTCGTCACCACAACCAACCAATAATATACAAGGACTAATTAGATCCAATCATAACTCGCAAACATAATTTACCGATTAAATATAGACTAATTAACCAATTGCTAAAATTGAATCCAATAAAATTCCACTATTCAAATATTAGTGAATATTTGAATAAACAACCTATATTTAGATAATTAATCTATATTTGATAAATAATTAGTACTTACTTAAATAATCAAGATTTAAATAAATAGTCCAGATTTAATAAATACTCAACACTTAGTAATTAATAGTTAAATAGTTATTCAATATTTACTTAGTTCTTAATTACTAATCTAACATTAGTGAAACATTTAATTTTTAAATAAAATGCTAGTGATAATGGTATATATATTACCTATATGTAAATTATCTACAGCCTGATTATTAGCAGACAAGGATAAAATCCTAACTTCCTTGGGCCTCCAACAGCAGATTCTTCTAAACAATAAATTAGATGTTGTTGCTTATTTAAGAGTGGGTGATTGCTGTTCATGAAGGTATTGACATAATTCTAATGAAATAGAGAAACTGACAATGACTTATGTCATTGACAATTCAGCGCAATAATGAATACAACAGATATTTTTTCTTGTTTAGATCACAAACAAGGACTTCTTAACGCATGCACACTATATATAAAAAAATATCCAGACCAAAGACTAAGAATCCATCAGATGGCTTCGTGTAAAAGGTGGAGAAGTCTTCCTCCATATAAAAAGATAAATGGGTTACTAAAGGAAAATATACTATTAAAAGTAATCATTCCCTGCGCCATGTTCAGGAAGTGGGTAGAAAAATATATTTTGACTTCATACTAATCTCACACTCCCATTTCTCAATTAATATCTATATAATATATCTAATGAACCATTATTTGACACCCAAAGATTGTTTCCATATTAAATAGCTCTATTTATATTTCTACACAAAAACTAAGGAAGTGGGTATAGGAAAATAAGTTCCTGCACTTAGTTCATGATGGGTAGTGTGCTACTAGATTAATTACTAAGTCACATTATTTAGTAATTGGTAGGGTATATATTATAGTGTAGCTACATGTAAAATATTTCTTAAATGAAACAACATTATCTACTAGCAGTAGAATCCTGTTTCAAGAATTTCCCTTGCGTATCACTATTCATTTCCTGTGCTAGATTAATGGAGAAAGACCACTTAAATTGATAATTAGTTCCATCAATTTAACTAGTTCATTGCTACAGGATCCTAAAATGGGAAAAAGAAAAAGGGTTCATGTATCTCTGAGATGTTCGCTACAGTAAAGAAAATGAGCATAATCATTTCAGATTTTTCAACTTCAATGGATACCCCAAATATTAATGGGTCTCTAAATTATTACCAAAAATCAATTTGTAAACATCCAAAATCAATAATTTCAGAAATTAACATTAACCTAATAAATTTCAATTTCATAGCAAAAGTTTGGGGATTTTTCACCAACTTCATTTCTACCCAATAATCAACACCCAATAATCTCAATAATGAGAGAAAACTCACCCTTACCTTAGATTTCTTGGTGATTTGTTCTTGCTCTATAGTTTTCTCTTCTTCTCCTCTTCCTCCTTTGTCTTCTCCTCTTCTACACTTTCCTCTTCTAATTTTCTGATTTTTCTCACTCCTTCAACTCTTACTAACTCTCTAAACCCTACTATTCATTCAATAAAATGGGCCTAATTCACCAATATTAATTCTACTGTTAACACCTCCCTCAAAGCCCACTAAATTCCAACAACTATAATATCATATAAAATAGAATAAGTTAAATAATTTACTAAATACTAACAATCTAATTAAAATAAATAATTAGATAAATTCCACAATTCAATTTATTTTCAAATAATAAATTAAATCACATATTTTAATTTAATCAATTAAATCACATAAATTAAATATATCAATTAATTTATATAAACTCAATAATTTATTTAAATCAAATAATTCATATAAATTCACTAAATCAAGTAATTCATTTAAATTAAATATTTCAAATAACTTAGATAAATCACATAAATCAATATTTCGCAAAATCACTCAATAATTAATATAAATAATTTATTACTAAAATCGGGGTGTTACACTTTGGACACCCTCAAATGATCCCTTAGAAGCCTTTAGGTTGAGTGGAATCCGCTGGAACCTGCAAAAACACAAACTGGCCCTTTCTTGCAAAATGGGTTAAAATGGCCAAAATAGCAACTCCCTCAAATGGTGTTCCAGATGGGGGGAACCATTTGGAACAGTTCAATGATGATATTTGGAGTGTGTTTGAGGTTTTATCTGGTTTAGAAAGTGACTGAATCAAGACATGGCTTGAAAAATGCACAAAAAGTACTATTTTGAGGTTTTGAGATGTGACTTTGTGATTTAAGGATTACAGGTCACTTGTGAGAGTTTGGACAGCTTATATATGATATATTGGAGGTGTTAGGATTATGAGCTATGGTGGAAATGCTCTCTAACTCAAAAACTCAGAGTTACCTTGCTAAAGAAGGCATTTTGGCCTAAAGAGAGGGATTTTGAGGTAAGCATCTGTTTGATGGCTTTGGTGTACTCAAACTGAGCACAAATGAGCTCTATTTATAGTAGAGCAAGTTTGTTTTGGGATCAATAGTGAATGGCAACTGCAGCAGAGGTTTGGCCAATGTTGATCAATGGGAAGCCAAGTCTCCTCTAGCCATTGACTAGAACTTAGAGCACAGGCCTTTAGTTCCCTAGTTGTTGGATCATTCTTGACTAAATTCAGTTACAAATGTGTCAGTCCATGCCACCTCTAAGCATCCATTAAATGCTCCAATCCAAAATTGGAGTCTTGTCCCTCTTTTAGGGATTTCTAGGTTTGGCATGCTATTTTTGGTTCCAAAGACTTGGGAGGCTAGGGATCAGAGTTGGTTCCTCCTTGGTCCCCCCCTTGAGGTGTTCAGATGGATAGAGTTGCTTGCCCTTTGTAAAATTTGAGCAAATCGAGAAAAACTCCAAAATCTGCCTTGTGTTGGTAGTTTTTAGCAAGGCATATTGGCATGGTCATATCTCATGGCTCAAGTTGAGTTTGGTGGAGTTCTTGGCCATTTTGGAAAGTCCTCATATGATACAACAACTGTTTGATCATAATTGGTTTTGATACTTTTTGTATCCAAGTGAAAAATGTCCCCACATTTGGAAAAAAAGTGAAGGCAGATTCTGAATTAGTGAAAATTTCACTAAGTGTAGGAAAAAGTGACATTTCATGTTTTCAGCCATTTTGATCATTCCATAACTCAAAATCCATGAGGAATTGGAATGAGGTGTAGTTGAAGCTTTTGTAGAGGGCCATGAGGGCTACAAATCCAGCTTTAGATGGGGAAAAGTGGCCTTGTGGTTTAGGAGTTATGATCCTCCAAAGTTGGTACCCTAGCCACTTCGTTCCATAACTTAGAAAATTTCTAAGTTTTTTATGGTTACGCCTTTTACAAGTTATCCCACTTTTCTTGATTTTTCTTGATGAATGCTGATTCCAATCATACATTAACATCTTTTTAGGGTTAAAAAACCATTTTTCTGAAAAATCTCAAAAAGTCAAAGTTGACTTTTGTGCAAAGTTGACTTTTTATCAGATGAATTCCAAACTGTGCAATCCTCTATGAAATCAAGTCCTTGACCTAAATCAAACTTGATGGATTGATTTCACAGGTGTCATAGGGTGTATTGAATCATGTCCTAGGGTTTGGGAGCATGTCTTGGTCAAAAGTCAAAGGTACAGTTGACTTTTCTCGCGAAACCCTAATTGTGGTGCAGATGAAATTGAAACTTGTTGCTCATGCTTCTTGGATCAATCCATTGTTGCAAATGGATCAATGTGGTGTATTAGAGACCCTCAACCCGTGTCTTGAGGTCTTGGCTCATGATTTGTCCCAAAAGTTAACTTAGGGGTGAATTAGGTCAAGAAACCCTAATTCCTGATTTTTAATGTAGGCATCCCCTGAGGCTAAATTGACTTGATGCTTGGGTCTATGATGTCCCTTGGAGCATATTGGATTGTGCTTTAAGGCATTGGCTCATGCCCAGAGGAAAATTTCCATCTGGAGGCCCTGGTCGACCAAAACCCTAATTTGGTGACACTAGTGATCTTGAGGCTTAGTCCATTTGGCAGGGAGCAGCCTTGTGCTTAATCCTTGAAGTGAGAGTCCTCTTGATCCATTGTAGGTAACTGAGAGGTTTAGACAAGTTGAAGATCATGTCATTCCTTGATTGATCCTTTGTCTAAAAACTCTGAGGGGGCCTGAAACCCTAAATTTGATTAAAGTGAATGCTCACCCATCTTTAGGGAGACTGATGAAGCATGATGGTTCATCCATATTATGATGATGATTTGCACAATGATGGGAATCTTAGTGGTCAAAATTTGGGGTATGACAGCCCCTATTTAATCTTCTTAGACCCGAAGGTGTGAATGGCGAAGGTATTCGGGCATTCGGGGTGCAAGAGGATTAAATATCGGAATACCCGAAATTTTGATGGTGGTTATGAATGGAAGTTTGCTCATCCATCTTTTTTTGCTAAGCAATGACTCTTAGAAAAGGTAAACATTTCCCCTCGATCCGGGTTTTTAGCCACGGAACTGGTCTCAGTTTCTGATGTAAACCTCCCCTCAATCCTGGTTTCCTACCAAGGATCTGGTCTCAGTTTCTGATGTAAACTTCCCCTCGATCCTGGTCTCCTACCAAGGAATTGGTCTCAGTTTCTTTTGTCAATAAACTTTCTTGACAAAGGACGCTGTTTGCAGCGGTTTTCCTCAAACTTCTCGCCGACTTTTCCTGGGAGACGTCATTTGATGGAAAAACTTTTGATGTCAGACTTGCTGGGGAACCCATTCATCTGAGTTGTAGAGGTGCACAAACTTCTCCGTGGAAGACGCCTAATGTCAGAGTTGCTAGGGAACCCATTCGTCTGAGTGGTAGAGGTGCACAAACTTCTGTGTTTGGAGACACCATTTGTCGACTCTATTGGGGAAAACAGGTGTCTTGAGAGACTGCTATCGCTTAGGGATATTACATCACACTTTTCCTTGAGGTCTTCTTGGGGAAATGCCATGTGATCTGATCCAATTTTGAGGTGCTGATGACCCTTTCGTCAGCGAATGTTCCGGAGGAGAATCCGGGAAAGCAAATATTTGATTAAGAGGCTTTCTCTGGGGATTTTCCTTAATACGGGAAAGTGAAATATCATCTTCAATGGTGAAGAGTGACGTTTGTCGAGAGTCATTCTTTCTTTTCAGAGGTTCAAGTTTTCAAAGTGGTCAAAGAACCACCTTCAATCCAGAAATAAACTGGAGGAGAGGTTGTTCAGACACGACGTTTCCTGACAAGGAAAGAATTGACAACTCGATTGAGAGGACTTTTATCACTTGGGAACAAGACCGACTAGAGTGATAGTGATGCAATATGAATATGAATGAATCAATAATGCATGATGTATGTATGTTTATGCTGACAAAACTTACGCGACATACAGACTAGTGGATGAACGCGACTGGATATTCTGCCACTGCGGGGGACGAAGAGGTAGCACTAGGTTCAAAATAGCAATTCTACCTTGCTTAGGAGAGATAGTCCCTGTGGGGAACAACCGTTGGTTGGGCTTAGGAGATGAGAACTCTGTCGGGGGGTGTCAGATGGAACATTCGCATCTGACACAGCTGATCTTTCATTCAGGTGTACTGGTTAAGAAGGAGTACTTTAGTTCTGCACTTTGAAGCCCGATTACTTCGGGAGAAGCGATCGATGTTCATTCGATGTTGAACAATCAAAAGAATTGTCGTCTTCATTTTAAAAGCAAAAAAAGTTTGACAAGTAAATTCATTTTTGTTTTATTTCAAGAATCGTTGATCATGTTAAAATGTATCATTCTGCAAAGCTAAAAGAAATAATAATTGCAAACTAAAGCACTGGGGCTCAAATTTTATTGATCGGATGGAAATCCGCCAAACGCGTGATTCCATAGAGTATTTACAAAGTTAGAAAATGGTAATTTAAGGGAAAAAGGCTACATTGAAACATAACGACCACAATCCTTCTACCAACTTTGAATTCTGGACATCCTGAGCTTCTGTCAAAGATGACCTTGACTGGAGTTTTCTGATGGATGGCATGACTACTGAGGAGTTGAACTGATCAGACATAGTTACTTGCCATTATCTGTATCTTTTGCCTGGATTGTACTTTGAGATTTCCAATCCACCTGGATGATTTTTGATTATGTCTCTAATTTTTGCCTGGACCGCGCTTTCGGGTTTTTAATCCACCGAGACGTTTTTTAGGCGAAGTATTTCTTGACTACCTCAACATTTGTGGGGTAATCAAATTCCTCTCCGTCCATGGTTGCGAGTCTCAAGGCGCCGCCTAAAAAGGCTTTCTTGACCACATAGGGGCCGTCATAATTCGGAGTCCATTTTCCCCGAGAATCAGTGAGAAATGATTGTATCTTTTTGAGCACAAGGTCTCCTTTCCTGAAGACGCGAGGTAGAACCTTTTTGTCAAACGTCTTCTTCATCCTTTGCTGATACAACTGACCATGGCATAGAGCCGTTATCCGCTTTTCTTCGATCAGATTCAGCTCATCGTGTCGACTTTGACACCATTCAGCCTCTGTTAGCTTAGCTCCATCAATACCCGGATTGATGGGATCTCTACCTCTATAGGGAGCACTGCTTCCATGCCATATACTAGAGAGAAAGGGGTCGCCCATGTTGAAGTGCGGACAGATGTGCAATAACCGTGAAGGGAAAAGGATAGCATCTCGTGCCAGTCTTTGTAGGTTAAAACCATCTTTTGAATGATCTTCTTAATGTTCTTGTTAGCCACTTCTACCGCTCCGTTCATCTTAGGTCGGTAGGGAGACGAGTTATGGTGTTCGATCTTGAACTCAGCACACAACTCTTTCATCATCTTGTTGTTCAAGTCGGATCCATTATCGGTAATGATCTGGCTTGGAACACCATGACGACAGATGATATTATTTTTGATAAAGAGGACCACGACTTGTCGGGTTACATAGGCCTATGACGCTGCTTCGACCCACTTGGTGAAGTAGTCAATGGCCACCAAGATGAACTGATGTCCGTTCGAAGCCTTGGGTTCAATCATGCCAATCATGTTGATTCCCCATATGGAAAAAGGCCACGGGGAAGAGAGAACCTTGAGATGCATTGGTAGTACATGGATCTTGTCTGAGTATATCTGGCACTTGTGACACGTCCTCATATACTTATAACAATCGGATTCCATGGTCAACCAATAGTACCCTACTCTTAGAATTTTTCTAGCCATTATATGTCCGTTGGCATGAGTGCTAAAGAATCCTTCGTGAATTTCTTTCATCAACATGCCTGTTTCTGGTCTGTCTATGCATCGGAGCAGGACCATGTCAAAATTTCTCTTATATAGTGTATCATCGCTCAGGAAGAAACTGCCTACAGCCTTCTGAGGGTTTTTCGGTCCTTTCTTAATGCCCTAGGTGAATACTCTTGTTTCTGAACGAAGGTTTTTCGTCTATGACTGCTTCAATCGTGAAGATATAACCGGGCCGTTCAAGGCGCATTATGTCAATCTTAGGTAGGTCATTCCATTGACATACACAAATCATGGAAGAGAGAGTGGCCAATGCATCAGCCATATGATTCTCTTCACGAGGGATGTGCTGAAACTCGATCTTGTTGAAGAATGGTAACAACCTTCTCGCGTAGTCTTTGTAGGGAATCAGTCCTAATTGGTATGTGTTCCAATCTCCTTTGATCTAATTGATAACCAGGGCTGAGTCGCCATATACATCCAAGTTCTTAATTCTCAAGTCGATCGCTTCTTCGAGACCCATGATACAAGCTTCGTATTCGGCCTCGTTGTTTGTGCACTTGAAGGTCAGTCTGGCGGTGAAAGGAATGTGGGTACCCTGAGGTGTTATAATGATTTCCCCAATCCTGTTTCCATAATGATTAACAGCTCCGTCAAAAATTAGTCCCCATTGGGAACCTGGTTCTGGCCCTTCACCGGGTAGCGGTTCATCGTAATCTTTCATTTTAGATACATGTCATCTTCGTCCGGGAATTCAAATATGAGTGATTCCTGATCGTCAATCGGTTGATGAGCCAAATGATCGGCTAAAACACTTCCCTTAACAGCTTTCTGTGCGTGGTACTCGATGTCGTATTCTGATAACAACATCTGCCAACGGGTAATCCTTCTCGTGAGAGCAGGTTTTTCAAAGACGTACTTGATTGGATCCATTTCGGAGATTAACCAAGTAGTGTGATGAATCATATACTGGCAAAGGCGTTTGGCTGCCCAAGCCAGAGCACAACAAGTTTTCTCAAGCATAGTATACCGAGTTTCACAGTCGGTGAATTTCTGGCTCAGATAGTAGATGGCAGACTCTTTTCTTTTCGTTTTGTCTTGTTGGCCAAGTACACAAGCCATTGAGTCCTCCAAGACTGTTAAGTAAATGATCAGTGGTCTTCCTTCCACTAGAGGTGATAGAATCGGTGGGTTCAACAGGTATTCTTTGATACTGTCGAAGGCGATTTGGAAGTCTTTTATCCAAACACAATCCTGATTCTTCTTGAGTAATTTGAAGATCAGCGCGCATGTCGCGTTCATGAGGAATATGAATCTGGAGATGTAGTTCAAACGTCCCAGGAATCCCCCGACTTGTTTTTCAGTCTTTGGAGAAGACATTTCTTGAATGGCCTTGACCTTGTCAGGATCAACCTCAATTCCTTTCTCGCTGACGATGAACCCTAAGAGTTTCCCTGAACGGACACCGAAGGTGCACTTGTTGGGATTCAAGCGGAGTTTATACTTTCTCAACTGCTCGAATAGCTTTGACAGATGGGTCACATGCTCCTCTTCTGTCTTAGATTTGGCAATCATATCATCGACATATGCCTCGATTTCTTTGTGTATCATGTCGTGGAACAGAGTAAGCATGGCCCGTTGATAGGTTGTCCCGGCGTTCTTCAAACCAAACGGTATTACCTTGTAACAAAAGGTGCCCCATGGGGTGATGAAGGAAGTTTTCTCCATATCTTTTGGCGCCATTTGATTTGATTATAGCCCGAGAATCCATCCATGAAGGAGAAGACTTTGAACTTTGCTGTACTATTAACTAGCATGTCAATGTATGGTAAAGGAAAGTCGTCCTTTGGACTTGCTTTGTTTAGATCTCTGTAATCCACACACATTCTGACCTTTCCGTCCTTTTTCGGAACTGGTACTATGTTGGCTAACCATTGAGGATATTCTGATGTAGCGAGGAAACCCGCGTCAATCTGTTTCTGTACTTCCTCTTTGATTTTGATGGCCATGTCTAGATGAGTCCGTCTCAACCTTTGTTTTACTGGCGGACATTCTGATCTTAACGGTAGATCATGTTCCACGATGCTGGTATCCAACCTTGGCATGTCCTGATAGGACCAAGCGAATACATCGAGAAACACTTTGAGAAGCTTTATCAAATCCTGTTTGAAAGTCGGACTGAGCAGTGCCCCAATCTTGATTTCTTTTCTCTCTTCTTCTGAACCCAAGTTGACCGTTTCTAACGGCTCTTTGTGAGGTTTAATGGACCTTTCCTCTTGTCTGAGTAATCGGGAGATCTCTTCTGGAATTTCTTTATCATCTTCTTCTTCAGCCTCAAATACCGGGAATTCAAAGTTGGGAGACGACATTGGATTGTATGTTTCAACGGGGTTTTAAACAAGCAATCTGCATGACGTGATGATTTGTTTTTAGAAGAGATAGAGAGAATGCAAGAGTGTGCGCAGTGCATATTTTTTTTACTGCTTGTTTTTATTATTTGAATTTGTTTTTAGGATTACCATTTTCTGAAAAAGCGAAAAGAGAAAACAACAATTAATGCAGGAATTACAGAATGACGTTATTTAATTTATGAACTTGTCGATTCTTGACACTACAGCCCTATAAAATAAAGCTATGTCGATTTGGGCGAAGAGAAGAGGGATATTTACAAAAAGTGAGCCCTATCAAAACATCCGTTTCACCTGGACAGGGTGAAAGGTTAAGATAAAGACGAAAATTACTTTGACTTATGAACGATCTTCAGAACATCAACCGCAACCCATTGGCGGCAAACTCCTTGGTGAATCACAAAGTCTGGAACCTTCCTTAATTTGTCTTCAGAAATAACGCTGATTTCTGGTGGAGCAGGATCGTTGGAATCTGTCTCCCAGGAAGAGTGTTCGTAGGAGGATTCCTCAGTTGGGTTTTGCATAGTATTTGTGCTCTTAGGCAAATCCCCCCATCAGTTGGTTGGATTTCTTCGAGCCTGATACGAGAGCTTTGGAACGGTATACTTGACCAAGAAGTCATATTTGCCACTCGGTTGTCCTAAGCTGTCCCACACTTCTTTGGAACTGGAGGAGTCATCCCTTTCGATGACATTGACCTCGGGAAAAACACAGTTAATGAATTCTAGTCCTGCAAACTTTGTGAATTCATCGTGGTGCTGGATATTTTCTGAATGCCCTGAGTAATGATCCCATGACATGGTGGGGACGCAGGTATTCTTTTCAATGATGCTCAGCTGATTTTCATTGTTCAGTTGATTTTCTTGCCCCAAGTCTCCTGGGAACGGCTGCCAAATAGGCAGACCATCCATCAGGCTATAATAGTCATGGTTAAAGTTGTCTTTCATCAGATAGTCTTCCTCTAATGAGTTGGGTGAAGCACATCATTCTTCTGGATCACAATCTCCATATATCATTTTGACGTCTGATCTTGGTATATATCTCGGACTCTGTGCGGGATGGCAAAATGGCATAGGCACCTCATCCTGAGACATATAACCGTCCTTGTTAAGATAGGACTTCCATTCCTCATCTGTGTCGGAGGACTCTCCCTCGTTGATGGTATGTACTTCTTGAGACACTGGGTGAAGGAAACCTCCACGGTGGAAGAAGTTCTGAATGGGATGTAGACTTTCACCGTTAGCGGCAGTCTGGGTACACTTCTTTGTTTTATTGTCAGTAGGAATGAAAAGCTATCCCCATCCCTTTGCATTGTTACCTTTGATCACCTCGAGATCATCTTTGAACGAGGATATTGACGTTCCTCTTTCTGACTGGTTGTCGTTGCTCACCGAAAGTGCCTGGAACTGAGTTCCAACAACCTCCTCGGGTTTTACCCAAGTGGACAACGATAGATTACTCATGATTAAGGCTTGTTCTCCACTGACCATGACGAGTTGGTCGTTCTTGACGAACTTCAGCTTCTGGTGAAGTGTCGAAGTGACTGCCCTAGCCTGGTGTATCCAAGGTCTTTCCAACAAACAGCTATATGTTGCCTGGATGTCCATGACCTGGAAAGTGACTAGGAAAGTGTGAGGACCGATAGTTATGGGAAGGTCAACTTCACCGATAACTGTTTTTCTGGACCCGTCAAATGCTTTGACGACGACCTCACTGCCTCTCATCGGAGATCCTTTGAATGATAGTCGTATTAGAGTGGAGTTCGGCATGACATTAAGAGTCGATCTGGTGTCTACCAGTTGTCATACCCAAAATTTTAACCACTAAGATTCCCCATCATTATGCAAATCATCATCACAATATGGATGGACCATCATACCTCATTAGTCTCCCTAAAGATGGGTGAGCATACACTACAATCAAACTTAGGGTTTCAAGCCCTCTCAGAGCCTTAGACAAAGGATCAATCAAGGAATGAGATGATCTTCAACTTGTCTAAACCTCTCAAACATCCACAATGGATCAAGAGGACTCCCACATCAAGGATTAAGCACAAGGCTTCAAGATTCCAAGTGGATCAATCCTTAAGATCACCAGTGTCACCAAATTTGGGTTTTGGTCGACCAGGGCCTCCAGTTGGAAATTTTCCTCTGGGAATAAGCCAATGCTTCAAAGCATAACCCAAAATACTCCAAGGGACCTCATAAACCCCATCATCAAGTCAATTTAACCTCAGGGGATGCATTCATAAAAAATAAGGGATTAGGGTTTCTTGACCTAATTCACCCCTAAGTTGACTTTTGGGGCAAAACATGAGCCAAGACCTCAAGACATGATTTGAGGGTCTCCAATACACCACATTGATCCATTTACAACAATGTATTGATCCAAGAAGCTTGATTCATAAGTTTCAATTTCATCTGGACCACAATTAGGGTTTCGAAGGAAAAGTCAATTGTGTCTTTGACTTTTGACCAAGACATGCTCCCAAACCTTGGGACATGATTCAATACACACTATAACACCTATGAAATCAATCCATCAAGTTTTATTTAGGTCAAGGACTTGATTTCATAGAGGATCGCACAGTTTGGAATTCATCTGATAAAAAGTCAACTGTGCCCAAAAGTCAAAGTTTGACTTTTTTATTTTTTGATCAATTATGGTTCCCTAATCCTAAAATGATGTTAATGTGTGATTTGAATCATCATTCATAAAAAAAAATCAAGAAAAGTGGGATAACTTGTAAAAGGGGTAACCATAAAAAACTTAGAAATTTTCTAAGTTATGGAACAAAGTGGCTAGGGTACCAACTTCCAAGGATCATAACTTGAGATCCAAGAAACCATTTGGGCTGATCCAAAGTTGGATTTGTAGCTCTCATGGCATACTTTAAAAGTGTCAACTACACCTCATTCCAATTCATCATGGATTTTGAGTTATGGTTGGATCAAAATGGCTGAAAACATTAAATGTCACTTTTTCCAACACTTAGTGAAAATTTCACTAAGTCTTAATCTGTTTCACTTTTTCCAAAATGTAAGGGCATTTTTCATTTGGATCCAAAAAGTGTCAAGACAAACTATGATCACACATATGTTGTATCATATGAGAGCTTTCCAAAATGGCCAAGAACCCTATGAAACTCCACTTAAGCCATGAGATATGACAATGGCAATGTGCCTTACTGCAAACTGTCATGGCAAGGCAGGTTTGGGCATTTTGCTCGAATTGAGCAATTTGTACAAATGACAAACAAGTTTATCCATCTGAACACCTCTGCGGGAGACCAAGGAGGGACAAACACTGATCCATAAGCCTCCCAAGTCTTTGGAACTAAAAATAGCATGCCAAACCTAAAAAACCCTAAAGAGGGGACAAGACTCCAATTTTGTTTTGGAGCATTCAATGGATGCACCAAGGTGGCATGAATTGAGCCATTTCCAACTGAATGAGTCAAGGATGATCTCTGAACTAGGGAACCAACAACCTGTGCTCTAACCTCTAGTACTAGAGGAGACTTGGATTCCTATTGATCAACATTTGCCAAACCTCTGCTGTAGTTGCCATTCCCTATTCCTTGCAAAACAAACTTGTTCTATTATAAATAGAGCTCATTTGTGCTCAGTTTAAGTACACCAAAGCCATCAAACAGATGCTTTCCTCAAAATCAGCTTCTCACTTCCAAATTTTCCTTCCAAGCAAGTCACTATCGGGTTTTGAGTTTGAGAGCCATTCCAACCAAACCAGTCACACACGCACCTCATAAACATTATATAGAAGTGATCCAAACACTTAAACAACAATTGTAACACTGATTTCTCAGAATCGCCAGCCAGTTGCTCAAGGTTTTAACCAAGTTGCAGCTGAGATGCCATGAAGTGATGCACCCATTTCCAATCAAGTCCAAGCATTCAAACACACTCCATATGGTGTAGGGAAGCTGTTCAGATCATCACAGCTCATCTGTAACACCTTCAACTTAAAAATCACATTGCTCTTACTGTCACGACCTTCAAGTAAGCCTAAACTTGGTCATCTCTTAATCTATGCATATTTCCTCGCACAATACTTTTGCCAAATGTTCATAATCATGCATAGAATGTTTCCCCTCAATTAATTGCTTTGTTTGAATCGTGTATCAAAATTCTCAGCCTTCATGCAAATTTTAGGGTTCTTGAGGTTTTGTCTTGATTTCTTATTCCATGCTTAAAATAAATGAAATTAAAGACCATAAACATGATTTTGAGGTGAAAACTAGCAGATTGATATGTGGATTGTGTGATTTCATCAAGTATTCAATGAGATTGGATAGAAAATGCAAATCTGGCCAAACTCAGAACACGCGCGTGTTCTTGCCATTTCTTGGCGCCTTTTTCACAAATTCAAATATTTGAATTTTGTGATTTTATTTAATTGATTCAAAAATTAATTTCTCTCTGAGCTTTAATGATTTTGAGTTGATTCTTTTTTTAATAATTCACAAAAATGTTAAAATATTTTATTTTGCCAAAAAATCCCAAAATTATTATTTATTTCATATTCTTGATATTTTTGCAAAGAATTAATCTTTTATTTGTTTTTTTAACATTTAAAACATTTTTTCCTCCTGGATTTTCCAAATTTAATTGGTTTCCAATCATTTTGCCGATATAAACATGATTTTTCAAACATTAATCTAAGATCAAAACTTGTTTTTCACACATGCTTGATAATTTTGATCATTTTAATTAAATTTTTATTTAATTAAAATAACTTTTGAAATTAATTTAGGGTTTTGATCTTAATCACCCTAAACAAATCATTTTCAAACACTCATGGGCCTCTAATAGAGTGTAAGACCCAACCCCTTTTTGAAACCAAAATATTTTGGGCCTTAGTGTATTGTATAAGTCCCGATACCGTCAAAAAGTTCGGCACGATCGTCGCCTTTTTAACAAAAAATCTTTGGGCTTCTCCTTAAGCTATAAGACCCATATTTATTCATTTTCAAACTCTTTGGGCCTCTAATAGAGTGTAAGACCCAATCCCCTTTTAACCAAAACCTTTTTGGACCTCAGATATTGTATAAGTCCCTCCGCGTTAAAAGAAAAATCTCGGCGCGATCGCCAGTTCAAAAATCAAACAACCCTGGGCCTAGCTTCGTGTTATAAGCCCCTTTTCTTTTCTTTAAACTTTTTGGGCCTCTATTAGAGTGTAAGACCCAACCCCTTTGTAAATACACCACTTTTTGGGCCTCAGTCATTGTATAAGTCCCACTATATTTTCAAAAACCTCGGCGATCGCCGTTTTCAAATAAATAACCCTGGGCTTCTCCTTGAGTTGTAAGTCTTATCTCTTGTACAAAAATAAGTCTTTGGGCCTCTAATAGAGTGTAAGACCCATCCCCTTGTACATAAAAACTTTTTGGGCCTCACATATTGTATAAGTCCCTATGTACAGTTTTCAAAAGAACGGTGCGATCATCGTTAAAACTTGGGCCTCTCCTTGAGTTGTAAGCCCCAAAAATCTTTTCAAAGCACTTTCTCCTTTGATTTTGAATTAAAATATATGTTGTTATCAAAACTTTCTTTGTTGAACAACTAACAAAACAACATGGAAGCTCTACAACGGGTAAGTGTTTATCCGCTTTCATTTACCGCTTTCATATGTATATAACTGTATTGTGGGGTTGTTTCATTGTAAGTCTTCTTTCGCATCCTTTTATATACTTGTCACATATCCACTGTGTAATACTAGTATAGTTATTTAGATTTTTCCCCGACAACTACGTCTAGAACTAGGTAAAGCCTGTTGGTCACTCTTGAATACAAACAAAACTAGATCCCCCGTAGGATTCTAGATAGAGTCTTCACTCCTCTTGGGGTTAAACAATATGGAACAAAGAGAAATCCAGTATTCTCGGTGAACCTTTTCTCAGACTGTCACCCTTAGAAATTGTCAAAGAAACTCTAACTCCCTAGAGATGATCTTTTCTCCGTGAATGCCATCTCTAGTGTTTCTTCCAAATTCTCGAACTTTCTTGGAATGATCTCTTCTCTGTGAATTGCATTATTTGAACTTCTCTTGGTTTGGGGACCCACAGGCTTCCTAAAAGCATCCCCGCCTCCTCTTGGGCGTTATACAAGGACCCTTCGGCTTCTTAGAAGTTCTCATGCCTTCTCTTGGGCTTCATACAAGGACTCTGACAACCTCTTAAAGGTATAAGATAGAACTTAGTCATCCTTTGCTAGAGCAGTCTTTCCAGCGTTAAAACTCCGACCATTTTAGGGTTAATACTCATCCCTTGTATGCTCGTGCCTCCTCTGGGGCATCATACAAAAGAGAAAACTCTAGACATGGACAATCTAAAACTCTTGAGTCTCAAAGACATTCTCAAGTTCCTTTCACACATAGGAAAAAACACCGATCACCCTGGATCAATCTCCAGCAGAAACCCGGTCTCTCTCATGAGAGTTCCCCACACTTGGACCCGCTTCAATATCTAAATAATCCTTAGCAGTAAGTCAGCCTCCTCTTGGGCTTTATACAAATGATTCTCCCTAGCGGAGCTAACCTTTTCAGACTCTCTTGTTGAGTCAATCTCTCTTTAGCCTTCGCTTTGGGCTTTGTACAAGACACATATAAAACACTCTCTTGTTGAGTATAAAAGACTCTCTTGTTGAGTCAATCCATTTTTATCCTCAATCTCGGGCTTTGTACAAGATAGAAAAAAGCACTCTCTTGTTGAGTATAAAAGAATCTCTTGTTGAGTCAATCTCTTTTTAGCCTTAATCTCGGGCTTTGTACGAGGTAGAAAAAAACCACTCTCTTGTTGAGTATAAAAGACTCTCTTGTTGAGTTAATCCCTTTTTAGCCTCAAACTCGGGCTTTGTACGAGATAGAAAAAACACTCTCTTGTTGAGTGTAAAAGACTCTCTTGTTGAGTCAATCTCCTTTTAGCCTCAATCTCGGGCTTCGTACGAGACAACAAATCACTCTCTTGTTGAGTATAAAAGACTCTCTTGTTGAGTCACTCAACCTTCAGACTCTCTTCTTGAGTCAATCACCTGTTCAAGACTCTCTTGTTGAGTCAACCCTTTTTAGCCTCTGTCTTAGGCTTTATACAGGAGAGATAAAAGTACTCTCTTATTGAGTCAAACCATCTAAGCCTCCATCTTGGGATTTATACAAGATACGTTCTCCCCAACGGAGTCAAAATTCCGTTTAGCCTCAATCTTGGGCTTTGTACAAGACAGAAAGAACATTTTCCCCAGAAAAGTCAAACTACCCACCTCCTCTTAGGCTTTGAATAAAGAAAACCCCGGTTGAGTCAATCAACCTTTTAGCATCAAATTTGTGCCTTGCTCACAGCATACAAACATCAATAACTCTTCTTTAGAGATGACAAATTCTCTCTCAGTCAAACCTTTAGCTTCATATCTTGGGCTTTGAACAAGATACAAATCACATTTAGCTTCACGTCTTGGGCTTTGAACAAGACACCAAAACATCTCTTTCCTCCCATAGAATAGGAGGAACTACGATCGCTCTGATTTCCCTGTTTCGTTAAACGGGAATACGTAGGCATAAGATTGCAAAATCTTAGCGAGCACACTAATCAAAAAACCCAAAATCCCGTACCTTCATCAGACCTAACACCTTACCAGAAGCCTCACAGATAATCCAGACACTTGTATTCTTAAGAAATAACCCTAAGAAGGACCCCCCTATTTTGATAGCATCTGTAAACCAACAGTTTTGACTGTTTAACCTCAGTACGCAAGCAGGGTTAATTGGAGACATCTATTTCCCTTCTTTAATTAGCTCAACAGGATAAAAAATGAATCAAACTGTAGTACCAAAGCCATAGTGATTCGAAACCACAAAAATCGCTCTACAGAAAAATGGCGACCACGGTGGAAGGCATTCTTTCTTGCATTCCCAAGGGATGAAACCTTAAGTTCTCGAAGTGTCACAGAAATGACGACTCTGCTGGGGAGTCATTGTCTGTATAGAATTATAAGACTAGAGGTCTAGGATATTAAGACAAATATATATACTGCTTTTCCTAATTGATATCCATGTTTACTTTTCTGCTAATGGGAATGCGTGTGATACCACATGTGGAAAGATTGAGTATACACCTAAGATAGGGGATGGCATTATACGGGTAATCTTACCGGGAGTGAATCCCAGTTAAGAGTTCCCGGTCGACCATCAAACTCAGTGGAGACTCCCTTTATAGATGCATTACCTATACGACTTCGGTTGTTGAAAGTAGTGTGGTCGATTGGGTTATCTGAGAAGCTGAGGTTTTAGTAGACTGGAACCATTTTGTAGTATGTAAGCTATCGTGAATAGTTATCACGCGATACTACCCTCATTTGAGATTAATCTAAGATACATCAGCTCGCTGGCGATCCACTTGTTGTTGTTATCCCAAGAGGGGTCAATGATTTTGCGGACAGGTACAAAAATCACTAGTATAAACTTTTGGGGATGGGTTGAGCCTTGACTTCATGACACCGACCCTTTGACCCTGTGTTTTTTCTATGTTTTTGTGTGCTGCATTCATACATTCTTTTAAAAAACATTAAAACAAAGAAAAATCTTCTCTTCTAGTCTCTCTTTTTTAAAATAAACTAAGGCAATGGTTGCAAATGTCAGGTAAAGAGATTGCTAATGGATTTCGGTAGAAGGAAAACTCACAAGTACACCTTCAAGGTTCCAAAACTAGAGGATTTAAGAGGTCTGGCGAGGATGATCACCAACCCCGAGGCTTTCAGAGCTAAGTACGGGGGACTGTTGTCTCTATTAAGGGTCCATGTAATCGAAGGAATCCTGTCCACACTAATCCAGTTCTACGATCCGGTCTATCACTGTTTCACATTCTCGGATTATCAACTACCACCAACGCTGGAGGAGTACTCTCACCTGACTGATTTACATATCACTGATCAAGCTTCCTTTTCTGGACTAGAAGAGATTCCAAAGGATCAAACCATTGCAAGAGCAATCTATTTGGACGAGTCAGAAGTCAGGACTCACATGACCACTAAGGGTGGAATTCAGGGTTTGCCAGCCCAGTTCTTAATAAAGAAAGCTCTGTACTTTGCTAGTATAGGGAACGTGGCCGCATTCGAAAGCATCTTTGTTTTGCTTACCTACGGGTTATTTTTGTTTCCCAACATCGATAACTTTGTAGATATCAACGCCATTAAGATTTTCCTGATTGGAAACCCTGTACCGACCTTTGTCGCCAATGCTTACCATTTGGTACACTTAAGGAATTTGTATAGCGGAGGAATGATCACATGTTGTGTACCCCTGCTGTACAAATGGTTCATTTCCCACTTACCCAAGTCTGCTGCATTTTGGGATCAAAAGAGTACTTTACGTTGGTCGCAGAGAATCATGTCTCTTACCAACTCTGACATCGATTGGTACAATCGAATATATGACGGGATCAAAATCATTGACCGCTGTGGAAATTTCCCAAATGTACCCCTTATAGGAACTAAAGGAGGAATCAATTATCACCCAATTTTAGTTCTTCTTCAATTCAGATACCCGATGAGGCATGTCCCGCGTAATGCTTATCTGGAAGGTCTTTTCTTCAAGGAAGGAGAAAATGACAGGGCACTAAAGACAGAAATAGTGCATGCCTGGAAAAACGTTCATAGAAAGGGACGAGAGTCTTTAGGAAAACCAGACTGTGTCTCGGTGGAACCTTATCTCCACTGGGTACAAACTAGAGCTCTCAAGCTGAGCATGCTGTAGCGAGCGATTTTTGGACGCGGTTCTTAAGCGCTGGTCGCTCTCTGCGGTTGAGCTTACTACAGGTCGATTCATTTTTTATCCTATTGTGAGCTAAATAAGGAAGGGAAATAGATGTCTCCAATTAACCCTGCTTTGCATACTGAGTTTAAACAGCGGTCTGTTAGGTTACGAATGCTATCAATGTAGGGGGCCTTTGTACTGGTTATTTGTATTTTTGCCAATACTGTTTTCTTCTTCTTTTTTATCTAGACAGAGGGTTTCTGGAGGGGAACAAGGATTAGGATGTTAAGACTGATGTTTTTGAATTACTGCTTTTGATTGATGGAGATATGGGATTTGGGTTTTTGTTTAGTGTGCTCGCTAAGATTTTTCTTTCAATCTTATGCCTACGTATTCCCGTTTACCGAAACAGGGAAATCAGAGCGTTCGTAGTTCCTCCTATTCTATGGGAGGAAATGGTTGTTTTGGTGTCTTGTTCAAAGCCCAAGACGTGAAGCTAAAGGTGGTTTGTATCTTGTTCAAAGCCCAAGATATGAAGCTGAAGAGTTTATTTGTATCTTGATCAAAGCCCAAGATGTGAAGCTGAAAAGGTTTGACTTTAGAGAGAATTTGTCATCTCTAAAGGGGGGGGGTTGTATGTCACAACTGTTTATAAAGGAGAATTACTTTAACCGAGATATGTGAATCCGACAATGCCATAATTTCCTTTATAGGGGATTTCCAACCTGAAGGAGAAGACTTTAACTCAGTGTAGAGCAATGCTATCTTTCCTTAGGAATTTCTCATGCTAAAAGAGGGACAGTGGCGTGGATGTAGATGATCCAGAGGCTTGCCACTTACAGCAATTAGATGAAAGGGGAAGGAGTTGTTGATGTTTGTGTACTGTGAACGAGGCACATCTTTGATGCTAAAAGGTTGATTGGATCAACCAGTGTTTTTTTTATACAAAGCCTAAGAGGAGGCTAATATGTGTCTCGTACAAAGCCCGAGAGAGAGGCTAAAAGGTTTTGACCCGACGATGGAGTCTTTTGATATCTCGTATAAAGCCTGAGATGAAGGCTATTTGACTCAACAAGAGAGTTTTTTATATCTCGTACGAAGCCCGAGATGGAGGCTGACACTTGTTTGGCTCAATATGAACCTTTTTGTATCTCGTATAAAGCCCGAGATGGAGGCTAAAAGGGTGATTGACTCAACGAGGGAGTCTCTTATGTGTCTCGTACAAAGCCCGAGAGAGAGGCTGAACATTGTTTGACTCCGCTGGGGAGAATCATTGTACAAGCCCAAGAGGAGGCTATGGTGACTGTTCAGTTAAGTGACAGGTCCAGTATACTGATTTTAAAGAGAAAATCAGTTCTTATATGAGTAACACTGTACTCGAGGATTTGATTTGGGGATCAGGGTTATTCCCTATTCTTTAAGGAAGCGGGAAATCCGAAGGGTATTGAGACTGTCCAAGTCTACGGGTTTCCTTCCTATCTAACGAAGGGGTCACTTGAGAATGTCTTTGAGACTCAAGGAAATTAGACTGTCCAAGTCTAGGGTTTTATCTTTTGTACCATGCTTTGAGAAACAGTAGTAGACTCTATGAAAGGATTGTTCTATGCAGATGACTAAGTTCTGTTCCTATACCTCTAGGAGGTCGTCGGGACAATTTGTACGAAGCCCAAGAGGAGGCTGGAAACTTTTAAGAAGCCGATCGGTCCTTGTACTAAGCCCAAGAGGAGGCTATCATTCCCGGAGGAAGAAATTATTATACGAAGCCTAAGAGGAGGTTGTGAATACTTCTAAGAAGCCTTAGGGTCCTTGTAATAAGCCCAAGAGGAGGCGGGGTTGCTTTTAGGAAGCCTGTGGGTCCTTGTACGATGCCCAAGAGGAGGCCGATTGCTTTTAGGAATTCAATGGGTCCCCAAACCCCGAGAAATTCAAGGCAATGCTATTCACCGAGAATAGATCAAAGTCAGGAAAGTCCGAGAATTTGGAAGAAACTCAAGAGATGCCATTCACGGAGAAAAGATCATCTCTGGGGAGTAGAGTTTCTTGACAATTGCTTTTAAGAAGCCTGTGGGTCCCCAAACCCCGAGAAATTCAAGGCAATGCTATTCACCGAGAATAGATCAAAGTCAGGAAAGTCCGAGAATTTGGAAGAAACTCAAGAGATGCAATTCACAGAGAAGAGATCATCTCTGGGGAATAGAGTTTCTTGACAACTTCTATGAGTGACAATCTATGAAAGGGTTCACAGAGAATGCTGCCTTTCATGTCTCCATATTGTTTAACCCCAAGAGGAGGGAAGACTGTGTCTGGTAATCCTATGGGGATCTAGTTAAGACTATTTCTAAGAGTGATCAACGGGCTTAATGCTAGACGTAGTTGCCGGGGAAACTCTAAATATCTATACTATTATTACACAGTTGATATGAGTTTATGAAAGAAGACTTACAGTGAAACAACCCCACAATACAGTTATATGTATATGAAAGCGGTAAATGAAAGCAATAACCACTTACTCGGTTGTAGAGCTTCCATGCTGTTTGGTTAGTTGTTCAACTGAGACAGATTTCAAACAACAGTATATTCAAAATCAAAGGAGAAAGTGCTTTGAAAAAGAAAGATTTGGGGCTTACAGCTCAAGGAGAGGCCCAGGGTTTTATCAGTGAGCGCACTGTTTGAATTTGTACAGAGGGACTTATACAAGTGGCTGAGGCCCAAAATGTTTTCTGTACAAGTGGGTTGGGTCTTACACTCTCTCAAGAGGCCCAAAAAGGTTTTAAAGAAAAGAAATGGGTCTTACTACACGAGGGTAGGCCCAGTTTGTTTTTCCGTTTGAAATGGCGATCGCGCCGAGATTTTCATTTAACGCAGAGGGACTTATACAATAAGTGAGACCCAAAATGTTTTTGGTTAAAAGGGGGTTGGGTCTTACACTCTATTAGATGCCCAAAAGTTTTGAATAGGTCTTATAGCTCGAGGAGAGGCCCAAAAGGTTATTTTTCAAAAGGCGACGATTGCGCCGTTTGTTTTTGACGGTATCGGGACTTATACAATACACTGAGGCCCAAAAATGATTTGGTAAAAAAAAAGGATTGGGTCTTACACTCTATTAGAGGCCCAAAGTGTTTTGAAAACGATTTATGAGGGTTGAATTAATCCAAAAACTCTAATTTGTTTTCAAAAAATGTATTTAATTGAATAAAAATTCAATTAAAATGATCAAAATTGTTTAACATATGAAAAACAAATTGTGATCTTGGATTAATGCTTCAAAAATTTAGTATTGACCTACAAAATAATTAGAAGGCATTAAAAATTGCAAAATCAATGTAGAAAAAAAATATTTAAAATGTCAAAAACAATTAAAATATTAATTCTTTGCAAAAATATCAATTATATGAAATAAATAATATTTTTGGGATTTTTTATGAAAATAAAATATTTTAACATTTTTGTGAATTATTAAAAAAATAATCAACTCAAAATCATTAAAACTCAGAGAGAAATTAATTTTTGAATCAATTAAACAAAATCACAAAATTCAAATATTTGAATTTGAAAGAAATGGCGCCAAGAACACACCAAGAACACGCGCGTGTTCTGGGTTTGGCTGATTTGCATTTTCCATCCAATCTCACTGAATACTTGATTACAACATGCAATCCACATATCATTATGCTCGCCTCAACCTCACGATCATGTCTATGTTCATTAATTTCATTTAAATTAAGCATATAACAAGAAATCATGAAAAAACCTCAAGAACCCTAATTTATGCATGAAGGCTAGGATTTTTGATACACGATTCAAATAATGCAATTAATTGAGGGGAAACATTCCATGCATGATTATGAACATATGGCCAAATTATTGTGTAGCAAAAATTGCATGGATCATAGAGTTAGAAGAGCTCATGCTTACCACTTGCAGCTGGTGATCGTGTTTTGTGTTGGAGGTGTTACAACTAGGTTCCAATGATGTGGATAGCTTCCCTAGGTGCCAAGTGATGTGTCTGAGTGCTTGGAATGGATTGAAATGGTTTGGAGTTGAAGATGGCACCTCAACTGCAAAACTGTCAAGAACTTGAGCAATTGGCTGGTGATTTTGTGAAATCTATGTTCCAGATGTTATGTGAGTGTTTGGATCACTTCTATATGATGTATGTGAGGTGTGTGAGTGATTGGTTTGATTGGAAAAGCTCTTAAACTCAAAACCCGATAGCTACCTTGCTAAGAAAGGCATTTTTGCCAAGAGAAAGAGATTTTGAGGAAAGCATCTGTTAGATGGCTTTGGTGTACTCAAACTGATCACAATTGAGCTCTATTTATAGTAGAGCAAGTTTGTTTTGCAAGGAATAGTGAATGGCAGCTGTTAAGTAGGCTTGGCCAATGTTGGCAAATGAAAATCCAAGTCTCCTCTAGCCATTGACTAGAGGTTAGGGCACAGAGCTTTGGTTCCATTGGTCTTGGATAAGTCTTGACTGATTTCAGATGAGAAGGGCTCAGTCCATGCCACCTTGATGCTTCCATTGAATGCTTCAATCCAAATTTGGAGTCTTGTCCCTATTTTGGCCATTCTAGGTTCAACATGTTATTTCTTGTTCCATGGACTTTGGAGGCTTGGCTCAGTGATTGTCCCCTTTAGATTCAATCCTCAGATGTGTCCAAGTGGATAGGAGCATCTGAATTTGGCTGATTTTGGCAAATCGAGCAAAATTGCAAATTCTGCCTTGCCTTGGCAGATTTCAGCAAGGCAACTTTCGAATGTCATATCTCATGACTTAAATGGAATTTGGCAATGTTCTTGGCCATTTTGGAAAGCCCTTACATGATACAACAACTGTTTGAACATGTTTGGTTTTGATCTCTTTTGAATCCAAGTGAAAAATCCCCCTACATTTGAAAAAAATGAAGACAGATTTGGACTTAGTGAAAATTTCACTAAGTGTTGGAAAAAGTGACATTTTCATTTTTCAGCCATTTTGACCACTCCATAACTCAAACTCCTTAATGAATTGGACTTAGGTCTAGTTGGAGTTTTTGTAGAGGGTAATGAGGGCTACAAATCCATCTTTGGATGAGGAAAAATGGCTTTGTGGTTTAGGAGTTATGATCCTCCAAAGTTGGTACCCTTGTCACTTTATTTTTAACTTAGAAAATTTTCTAAGTTTTAATGGTTACCCCTTTTAAAAGTTATCCTACTTTTCTTGATTTTTCTTGATGAATGATGATTCAAATCATACATTAACATCATTTTAAGGTTAAAAATCCATTTTGGTGAAAAATCTCAAAAAGTCAAAGTTGACTTTTGTGCACAGTTGACTTTTTATCAGATGAATTCCAAACTGTGCAATTCTTCAGGAAATCATGTCCTTGACCTAAATCAAACTTGATGGACATGTTCCATGGGTGTCATAGGGTATATTGAGGCATGTCCTAGGGTTTGGGAGCATGTCCTGGTCAAAAGTCAAAGTTACAGTTGACTTTTTAATTAAAACCCTAATTGTGGTGCAGATGAAATTGAGACTTGTTGCTTAAGCTTCTTGGATTAATCCATTGTTCCAAATGGATCAATATAGTTCATTAGAGACCTTCAAACCCTCTCTTGAGGTCTTGGCTCATGATTTGCCCTAAAAGTCAACTTAGGGGTGAATTAGGTCAAGAAACCCTAATTCCTGATTTTTGATGTATACATCCCCTGAGGCAAAATTGACTTGATGAATGGGTCCATGAGGTTCCATGGAGTACAATAGGTTGTGTTTTGGATCATTGGCTTGTGCCCAAATGAAATTTTTCATCTGGAGGCCCTGGTTGACCAAAACCCTAATTTGGTGACACTGGCGATCTTGAGAATTAATGCACCTAGAAGGGAGCAGCCTTGTGCTTGATCCTTAAAGTGGGAGTCCTTTTGATCCATTTTGGATGTTTGAGAGGTTAGACAAGTCTAAGATCATGTCATTCCTTGATTGATCCTTTTTCTTAGCACTCAGAGAGGGCTTGAAACCCTAATTTTGATTGTAGTGGATGCTCACCCATCTTTGGGGAGACTAATGAAGTATGATGGTTCCTCCATATTGTGATGATGATTGACACAATGATGGGACATCTTAGTGGTCAAAATTTGGGGTATGACAGATGCCCCTATTTAATCTTCTTGGACCCGAAGGTGTGAATGACGAAGGTATTCAGGCGTTCGAGGTGCAAGAGGAATAAATATCGGAATACCCGAAATTTTGATGGTGGTTATGAATGGCGGATCGCATCCATCTTCTTTTGCTGAGCAATGATGCTTAGAAAAGGTAAACTTCCACTCGATCCTGGTCTTCAGCCAAGGAACTTGTCTCAGTTGCGGAAACAAACTTCCCCTCGATCCTGGTTTCCTACCCAGGAACTGGTCTTAGTTTCTGATTTAAACTTCCCCTCAATCCTGGTTTCCTACCAAGGAACTGGTCTTAGTTTCTGATTTAAACTTCCCCTCGATCCTGGTTTCCTACCAAGGAACTGGTCTTAGTTTCTTTCGTCAATAAACTTTACTGACAAGGAACGCTATGCGTAGCGGTTTTCCTCAAACTTCTCGCAGAACTTTCCTGGGGAGATGCCATTTGATAGAAAAACTTTGATGTCAGACTCGCTGGGGAACCCAGTCGTCTGAGTTGTAGAGGTGTACAAACTTCTCTGTTGGAGACGCCATTTGTTTCTACTGGGGGAAAGGAGGTCTCTTGAGAGTCTGCTGTCACTTGGGATCTTTACATCATACTTTTCTCGGAGATCTTCTTTGAGAAATGCCATATGATGTGATCCAACTTTGAGTTGCCAATGACCTTTTCATCAGTGGGTTTTTCGGAGAAAAACTGCCGTACTGCCAAATCTTCGATTATGAGGCTTTCTGTGTGGATTTTCCTTAATCCGGGAAAACAAGGATATCATCTTCAATGGCGAAGAGTGATCTTAACTGACGATTCCCCTGGTTTTTCAGAGGTTCAAGTTATCAAAGTGGTCGAGGACCCAACTTCAATCCAGAAATAAAACTGGAGGAGAGAGATTGTTCAAACGCAGCATTTCCTGACGAGGCAAGAACTGACGACTCGATTGAGAGAACTTCTATTACTAGGGGACAAGACCGACTAGAGTGATAGTGATGCAATATGAAATGTGAATGAAAATCAATAATGCATGATGTGTGTATGTTTATGCTGAAAAAACTGACGCGACATACAAACTGACAGGTGAACACGACTGAATACTCGGCCATCGTGGGGCGAAGAAGTACCGTTGGTTCAGAATAGCAATTCCACCTTGCTTAGGAGAGATAGTCCCTGTTGGGAGCTATGTTGGTCGGGCTTAGGAGATAAGAACTCGGCCTAGGATGTCAGACGAAACATGGTCTCTGACATTGTTGATCCTTCATTCAGGCGTACTGGTCTAGAAGGAGTACTTTGATTCTGCACTTTGAGGTTCAATTACTTATGGAGAAGCGACCGATGCTCTTTTGATGTTCAACAGTCAAGAGAAATTACCAACTTTATTTTAAAAGCAGAAAAAGTTTTAACAAGTAAATTCATTTTTGTTTTATTTCAAGAAACGTTGATCATGTTAAAATGCCGTTCTGTAAAGCTAAAACAAATAAGAATTACAAACAAAAGCACAATGGCTCAAATTTTATTGATAAGATGGAGATCAGCCAAACGCGTGATTCCAAAGAATATATACAAAGTTAGGAAAATGGTAATTTACAGGGAAAAGGGCTATGTTGAAACATAATGATCACTATCCTTCTACCAACTTTGAATTCGGGACATCCTGAGCTTCTGTCGAAGATGACCTTGACTGGAGTTTTCCTGGTGGATGATGTAACTGCTGCTGCTGAAGGACTTGCCTCTATTGAACATAGTTACTTGCCATTATCCCTAACTTTTTCCTGGATTGTACTATGATGTTTCCTATCCATCGGGATGATTTTTTTTGATGTCTCTAACTTTTGCCTGGACCGCCCTTTCGGGTTTTCAATCCACCGAGACATTTTTTTTCTTTTTTTTTAGGCGAAGTATTTCTTGACTACATCAACATTCGTGGGGTAGGAAAATTCCTCTCCGTCCATGGTTGTAAGTCTCAAGGCACCGCCTGAGAAAGCTTTCGTGACCACATAGAGGCCATCATAATTCGGAGTACACTTGCCCCGAGAATCAGTGAGAAATGATTGTATCTTCTTGAGCACGAGGTCTCCTTTTCTGAAGACGCGAGGTCGGGCCTTTTTGTCGAACGCCCTCTTCATTCTTTGCTGATACAACTGACCGTGGCATAGTTCCATGATTCGCTTCTCTTCGATCAGGTTCAGTTTGTCGTGTCGACTTTGACACCATTCAACTTCGGTGAGCTTAGCTTCCATCAATACTCGGATTGACGGGATCTCTACTTCTATGGGGAGCACTGCTTCCATGCCATACACTAGAGAGAAAGGGGTTTCCCCTGTTGAAGTACGGACAGATGTGCGATAACCGTGAAGAGCAAGGGGTAGCATCTCGTGCCAATCTTTGTAGGTTACAACCATCTTCTGAACAATCTTCTTGATGTTCTTATTAGCCGCTTCTACCGCCCCGTTCATCTTGAGTCGGTAGGGAGATGAGTTATGGTGTTCGATTTTGAACTCTGCACACAACTCCTTCATCATCTTGTTGTTCAAGTTAGATCCATTATCGGTAATGATCTCGGTTGGAACACTATAACGGCAGATGATATTGTTTTTGATAAATCGGACCACCACTTGTCGGGTTACATTGGCGAATGACGCTGCTTCGACCCACTTGGTGAAGTAATCAATGGCTACCAGGATGAACCGATGTCTGTTTGAAGCCTTGGGCTCAATCATGCCAATCATGTCGATTCCCCATATGGAAAATGGCCACGGGGAAGAGAGAACTTTGAGATGTGATGGCAGTACATGAATTTTGTTGGAGTATATCTGACACTTGTGACACCTCCTCATGTACTTGTAGCAATCGGATTCCATGGTCAACCAACAGTACCCTGCTCTTAGAATTTTTCTCGCCATTGTATGTCCGTTGGCATGAGTGCCAAAGGATCCTTCATGAATTTCTTTCATAAGCATGTCTGCTTCTGGTCTGTCGACGCATCGGAGCAAGACCATGTCAAAATTTCTCTTATAGAGAGTGTCACCGCTCAGGAAGAAGTTTCCAGCCAATATTCTGAGGGTTTTTCTGTCTTTTCTGGATGCCCCAGGTGGGTACTCTTGTTTCTGAAGGAAGCATTTGATATCGTGATACCAAGGTTTGTCGTCTATGACTGCTTCAATCGTGAAGATGTAAGCGGGCTGTTCAAGGCGCATGATGCCGATCTTAGGTAGGTCATTCCATTGACCTACACTAATCATGGAAGAGATAGTGGCTAATGCATCAGCCATGTGATTCTCCTCACGAGGGATGTGATGAAACTCGACTTTGTTAAAGAAGGGTAGCAACCTTCTTGCATAGTCTTTGTAAGGGATCAATCCTGATTGGTATGTGTTCCAATCTCCTTTTATCTAATTGATAACCAAGGCTGAGTCGCCGTATACGTCCAAGTTTTTGATCCTTAAATCAATTGCTTCTTCGAGATCCATAATTCAAGCTTCGTATTCGGCCTCGTTGTTCGTACATTTGAACGTAAGTCTGGCAGTGAAAGGAATGTGGGTACCCTGAGGGGTAACAATGATTGCCCCAATTCCGTTTTCGTAATGATTAACTGCTCCGTCAAAGATAAGTCCCCATTGGGAACCTGGTTCTGGCCCTTCACTGGGTAGCGGTTCATCGCAATCTTTCATCTTTAGATACATGACATCTTCGTCTGGGAAGTCAAACCCGATTGATTCTTGATCGTCAATCGGTTGATGAGCCAAATGATCGGCTAAAATACTTCCCTTAACGGATTTCTAAGCATGGTACTCTATGTCATACTCTGATAACAGCATCTGCCGACGGGCAATCCTTCCCGTGAGAGCAGGTTTTTCGAAGACGTACTTGATTGGATCCATTTCAGAGATTAACCAAGTAGTGTGACGAATCATGTATTGGTGAAGACGTTTGGCTGCCCAAGCCAAAGCACAGCAAGTTTTCTCAAGCATCGTGTACCGAGTTTCACAGTCGGTGAATTTCTTGCTCAAATAGTAGATGGCAGACTCTTTCCGTTTAGTTTCGTCTTGTTGGCCAAGTACACATCCCATTGAGTCCTCTAGGACTATGAGGTAAATGATCAGTGGTCTTCCTTCCACTGGAGGTGATAGAATCGGTGGATTCAGCAGATATTCCTTGATACCGTCCAATGCGGTTTGGCAATCTTCTGTCCAAACGCAGTCCTGGTTCTTTTTCAGTAATTTGAAACTCGGCACACACGTGGCGGTCATAAGGAATATGAATCTGGAGATGTAGTTCAAACATCCCAAGAATCCTCTGACTTGCTTTTCAGTTTTCGGAGAGGGCATTTCTTGAATGGCCTTGACCTTGTCAGGATCAACCTCAATTCCTTTCTGGCTGACGATGAACCCTAGTAGTTTCCCTGAACAGACACCGAAGGTGCACTTGTTGGGATTCAAGCAGAGCTTGAATATTATTAGATGTTCGAACAATTTTGACAGATGTTCAACGTACTCACTCTCTAATTTTGACTTTGCAATCATATCATCGACATATACCTCGATTTCCTTGTGTATCATGTCATGAAACAGAGTAGTCATGGGCCTTTGATAGGTTGCCCTGGCATTCTTCAAACCGAACGGGATTACCTTGTAACAAAAGGTACCCCAGGGGGTAATGAACGATGTTTTCTCCATGTCTTTCGGCGCCATTTTGATCTGGTTATAGCCCGAGAATCCATCCATGAAGGAGAAAACTTTGAACTTTGTTGTACTGTCTACTAGCATGTCAATGTGTGGTAAAGGAAAGTCGTCCTTTGGACTTGCCTTGTTCAGATCTCTGTAGTCGACACACATTCTGACCTTTCCGTCCTTTTTCGGAACGGGTACGGTATTGGCTAACCATTGAGGATATTCTGATGTGGCGAGGAAACCCGCGTCAATCTGTTTTTGTACCTCCTCTTTGATTTTGATGACCATGTCCGGGTGAGTCCGTCTCAACCTTTGCTTTACTGGAGGACATTCCGTTCTTAACGGTAAGTGATGTTCCACGATGCTGGTATCCAACCCTGGCATATCCTGATAGGACCAAGCGAATACATCGGGAAATTCTCTGAGAAGCTTTATCAAACTCTCTCTGGCAGTTGGACTGAGCAGTGCCGCAATCCTGATTTTTTTTCTCTCTTTTTCCGAACCCAAGTTTACCGTTTCCAATGGCTCTTTGTGAGGTTTAATGGACCTTTCCTCTTGTCTGAGTAGTCGGGAGATCTCTTCTGGAATTTCGTTGTCATTTTCTTCTTCAGCCTCGAATACCGGGAACTCAAAGTTGGGAGAAGGCATCAGATCGTATGTTTCAACTGGGTTTAAAACAAGCAATCTACATGACGTGATGATTCGTGTTTAGAAGAGATAGAGAAAATGCGAGTGTGTGCAGTGTATTTATTTTATTACTACTTGTTTTTATTTGAATTGTTTTTTAGGATTACCATTTTCTGAAAAAGCAAAAGGAGAAAACAGCAATAAATGTGGAAATTACAGAACGACGTTATTTTATTAATGAACAAGTCGATTCTTGAAACTATAGCCTGTAGCGAGCGATTTTGGACGCGGTTCTTAAGCGCTGGTCGCTCTTTGCGGTTGAGCTTAAAACTACAGGTCGATTCATTTTTTATCCTATTGAAGCTGATGAAGGAAGGGAAATAGATGTCTCCAATTAACCCTGCTTTGCATACCGATTTTAAACAGCGGTCTGTTAGGTTACGGATGCTATCAATGTGGGGGGGCCTTTGTACTGGTTATTTTTATTTTCGCCAATACTGGTTTCTTTCTTTTTATCCAGACAGAAGGTTTCTGGCGGGGAACAAGGATTAGGATGTCAGGACGGATGTTTTTGAATTACTGCTTTTGATTGATGGAGATATGGGATTTGGTTTTTTTTGTTTAGTGTGCCCGCTAGGATCTTTTCTTTCGATCTTATGCCTACGTATTCCCGTTTACCGAAACAGGGAAATCAGAGCGTTCGTAGTTCCTCCTATTCTATGGGAGGAAATGATTGTTTTTGGTGTCTTGTTCAAAGCCCAAGACGTGAAGCGAAGGGTGATTTGTATCTTGTTCAAAGCCCAAGATGTGAAGCTAAAAGGTCTCAACTTTAGAGAAAATTTGTCATCTCTAAAGAGGGGGTTGTATGTCACAACTTTTTATAAAGGGGAATTACTTTAACCGGGATATGTGAATCCGGCAATGCCATAATTTCCTGAGAAGGGGTTTTTAACCTGAAGGAGAAGACTTTAACTCAGTGTAGAGCAATGCTATCTTTCCCTAGGAATTTCTCATGCTAAAAGAGGGACAGTGGCATGGATGTAGAGGATCCAGAGGCTTGCCGCTTACAGGGATTAGATGAAGGGAGTTGTTTGATGTTTGTTTACTGTGAACGAGGCGCAATTTTGATGCTAAAAGGTTAATTGGATTAACTAGTGGTTTTCTTATATAAAGCCTAAGAGGAGGCTATTATGTGTCTCGTACAAAGCCCGAGAGAGAGGCTAAAAGGTTTTGACTCAACGATGGAGTCTTTTGATATCTCGTATAAAGCCCGAGATGAAGGCTATTTGACTCAACAAGAGAGTTTTTTATATCTCGTACGAAGCCCGAGATGGAGGCTGACACTTGTTTGGCTCAATATGAACCTTTTTGTATCTCGTATAAAGCCCGAGATGGAGGCTAAAAGGGTGATTGACTCAACGAGGGAGTCTCTTATGTGTCTCGTACAAAGCCCGAGAGAGAGGCTAAAAGTTGTTTGACTCCGCTGGGGGAGAGTCATTGTACAAGGCCCAAGAGGAGGCCAGGGTGACTGTTTCAGTTGAGTGACAGATCCAATATACTGATTTTAAAAGAGAAAATCAGTTCTTATATGAGCAACACTGTACTCAGGGATTTGATTCAAGGATCAGGGATATTTCCTTCTCTTTGAGGATGTGGGAAATCCGAAGGGTATTGAGACTGTCCAAGTCTACGGGTTTCCTTCCTATTTAACGAAGGGTTTACTTGAAAATGTCTTTGAGACTCAAGGAAGTTAGACTGTCCAAGTCTAGAGTTTTATCTTTTGTACTATGCTTTGAGAAACAGTAGTAGGCTCTATGAAAGGACGTTTCTATGCAAATGATTAAGTTCTGTTCCTATACCTCTAAGAGGTCGTCGGGACAACTTGTACGAAGCCCAAGAGGAGGCTGGAAACTTTTAAGAAGCTGATCGGTCCTTGTACGAAGCCCAAGAGAAGGCTATCATTCCTGGAGGAAGAGATCATTATACAAAGCCTAAGAGGAGGCTATGAATACTTCTAAGAAGCCGTAGGGTCCTTGTACTAAGCCCAAGAGGAGGCGGGGTTGCTTTTAGGAAGCCTGTGGGTCCTTGTACGATGCCCAAGAAGAGGCCGATGCTTTTAAGAAGCCCGTGGGTCCCTAAACCCCGAGAAATTCAAGGCAATGCTATTCACCGAGAATAGATCAAAGTCAGGAAAGTTCGAGAATTTGGAAGAAACTCAAAGATGCCATTCACGGAGAAGACATTCATCTTGGGGAGTAGAGTTTCTTGACAATTCCTAATGAGGACAGCCGAAGAGAAGACTTATCTGGTGATCCTATTGGGGGATCTAGTTGTCTATTTCTACGAATAAACGAAACGGCGTCACCTAGTTCTAGACGTAGTTGTCGGGGAAACTCTAAATATCTATACTATTATTACATAGTTGATATGAGTTTATGAAAGAAGACTTACAGTGAAACAGCCCCACAATACAATTATATGTATATGAAAGCGGTAAATGAAAGCGATAACCACTTACTCGGTTGTAGAGCTTCCATGTTGTATGGTTAGTTGTTCAACAAAGAAAGCTTTGATAACAACAATATATTCAAAATCAAAGGAGAAAGTGCTTTGAAAAAGAAAGTTTTGGGGCTTACAGCTCAAGGAGAGGCCCAGGGTTTTATCAGTGAGCGCACTGTTTGAATTTGTACAGAGGGACTTATACAAGTGACTGAGGCCCAAAATATTTCTGTACAAGTGGGTTGGGTCTTACACTCTCTCAAGAGGCCCAAAAATTTTTAAAGAAAAAGAGCGGGGCTTATAACACGAGGGTAGGCCCAGTTTGTTTTTCCGTTTGAAATGGCGGTCGCGCCGAGGTTTTCTTTTAACGCAGAGGGACTTATACAATAAGTGAGGCCCAAATGATTTTGGTTAAAAGGGGATTGGGTCTTACACTCTATTAGAGGCCCAAAATTTTTGAATGGGTCTTATAGCTCAAGGAGAGGCCCAAGGGTTATTTTGAAAAGGCGACGATCGCACCGTTTGTTTTAGACGGTATCGGGACTTATACAATGCACTGAGGCCCAAAAATGTTTTGGTCAAGAAAGGATTGGGTCTTACACTCTATTAGAGGCCCAAGTGAGTTTTGAAAATGACTTATGAGGGTTGAATTAATCCAAAACCCTAATTTGTTTTCAAAAAATGTATTTAATTGAATAAAAATTCAATTAAAATGATCAAAATTGTTTAACATATTTAAAACAAATTGTGATCTTGGATTAATGCTTCAAAAATTAAGTATTGACCTACAAAATAATTAGAAAGCATTAAAAGTTGCAAAATCAATGTAGAAAAAATATTTAATATGTCAAAAACAATTAAAATATTAATTCTTTGCAAAAATATCAATTATATGAAATAAATAATATTTTTGGGATTTTTTGATAAAATAAAATATTTTAACATTTTTGTGAATTATTAAAAAAAGAATCAACTCAAAATCATTAAAACTCAGAGAGAAATTAATTTTTGAATCAATTAAACAAAATCACAAAATTCAAATATTTGAATTATTCAAAAATGGCGCCAAGAACAAGCTGAAGAATACGCGCGTGTTCTGGGTTTCTCAGATTTTCATTTTCTATCCAATCTCCCTAAATACTTGATTATATCATGCAATCCACATATCATTATGCTCGTTTTAACCTCACGATCATGTCTATGTCCATTAATTTCATTTAAATTAAACATACAACAAGAAATCATGAAAAATCCTCAAGAACCCTAATTTCTGCATGAAGGCTAGGATTTTTGATACACGATTCAAACAATGCAATTAATTGAGGGAAAACATTCCATGCATGATTATGAACATATGGCCAAATTATTGTGCGAGGAAATATGCATAGATTGAGAGATGACCAAGTATGTGTTTACCTCTAGGCCGTGACAGCAAGTGCAATGTGATTTTTGATTTGGAGGTGTTACAGATGAGTGGTGATGATCTGAACAGCTTCCCTACACCCTATGGAGTGTGTTTGAATGGTTGGACTTGATTGAAATTGGCTGGATCACTTTGTGGTACCTCAGCTGCAACTTAGTTAAAACCTTGAGCAACCAGCTGGTGATTTTGTGAAATTGATGTTTCAGAAGTGATCTAAGTGTTTGATCAGCTCATATGTGATGTATGTGAGGTGTGTGAGTGATTGGTTTGATTGGAAGAGCTCTCAAACTCAAAACCCGATAGTGACTTGCCTTAGAAGGCAAAATTGGAGTGAAAGAAGAGATTTTGAGGAAAGCATCTATTTGATGGCTTTGGTGTACTCAAACTGATCACAATTGAGCTCTATTTATAGTAGAGCAAGTTTGTTTTGCAAGAAATAGTGCATGTCAGCTGGTAAGTAGGTTTGGCCAATGTTGGCAAATGAAAATCCAAGTCTCCTCTAGCCATTGACTAGAGGTTAGGGCACAAAGCTTTGGTTCCCTTGGTCTTGGATAAGTCTTGACTAATTTCAGATGAGAATGGCTCAGTCCATGCCACTTTGATGCTTCCATTGAATGCTTCAATTCAAATTTGGAGTCTTGTCCCTATTTTGGCCATTCTAGGTTCAACATGCTATTTCTTGTTCCATGGATTTTGGAGGCTTTGCTCAGTGATTGTCCCCTTTAGATTCAATCCTCAGATGTGTCCAAGTGGATAGGAGCATTTGAATTTGGCTGATTTTGGCAAATCGAGCAAAGTTGCAAATTCTGCCTTGCCTTTGACAGATTTCAGCAAGGCAACTTGACAATGTCATATCTCATGGTGTAAGTTGAATTTGGCAATGTTCTTGACCATTTTGGAAAGCCCTTACATGATACAACAACTGTTTGAACAAGTTTGGTTTTGATCTCTTTTGATTCCAAGTGAAAAATCCCTCTACATTTGGCAAAAAGTGAAGCAAAATCTGACTTAGTGAAATTTTCACTAAGTGTTGGAACAAAGTGTGATTTCTTGATTTTGATCACTCCATAACTCAAAATCCTTAATGAATTGGACTTAGGTCTAGTTGAAGTTTTTGTAGAGGGTAATGAGGGCTACAAATCCATCTTTGGATGAGAAAAAATGGCCATGTGGTTTAGGAGTTATGATCCTCCAAAGTTAGGGTATTAGTGGTACTTTTTCCATAACTTAGAAAAATTTCTAAGTTTTATGGTTACCCCTTTTACATGTTATCCAACTTTCTTTGATTTTTCTTGATGAATGATGATTCAAATCATACATTAACATCATTTTAGGGTTAAAAATCCATTTTGGTGAAAAATCTCAAAAAGTCAAAGTTGACTTTTGTGCACAGTTGACTTTTTATCAGATGAATTCCAAACTGTGCAATTCTTCATGAAATCATGTCCTTGACCTAAATCAAACTTGATGGACAGGTTCCAAGGGTGTCATAGGGTACATTAAGGCATGTCCTAGGGTTTGGGAGCATGTCCTGGTCAAAAGTCAAAGTTACAGTTGACTTTTCTCGCGAAACCCTAATTGTGGTGCAGATGAACTTGAGACTTGTTGCTCAAGCTTCTTGGATTAATCCATTGTTCCAAATGGATCAATATACTTCATTAGAGACCCTCAAATCATGTCTTGAGGTCTTGGTTCTTGATTTGTCCCAAAAGTCAATTTAGGGGTGAATTAGGTCAAGAAACCCTAATTCCTGATTTTTGATGTATGCATCCCCTGAGGTCAAATTGACTTGATGCTTGGGTCCATGAGATTCCATGGAGTACATTAGGTTATGTTTTAGATCATTGCCTTGTGCCCAGATGAAGATTTCCATCTGGAGGTCCTAGTCGACCAAAACCCTAATTTGGTGACACTGTCGATCTTGAGACTTAATCCACCTGAAAGGGAGCATCCTTGTGCTTAATCCTTAAAGTGGGAGTCCTTTTTGATCCATTGTGGATGTTTGAGAGGTTAGACAAGTTGGAGATCATGTCATTCCTTGATTGATCCTTTGTCTAAGGCTCTGAGAGGGCTTAAAACCCTAATTTTGACTGTAGTGGATGCTCACCCATCTTTGGGGAGACTGATGAAGTATGATGGTTCCTCCATATTGTGATGATGATTTGCACAACGATGGGAAATCTTAGTGGTCAAAATTTGGGGTATGACAGATGCCCCTATTTAATCTTCTTGGACCCGAAGGTGTGAATGACGAAGGTATTCGGGCATTCGGGGTGCAAGAGGATTAAATATCGGAATACCCAAAATTTTGATGGCGTCTATGAATGGTAATTCACGCATTCATCTTCTTTCGCTAAGCAATGATGCTTAGAAAAGGTAAACTTCCCCTCGATCCTGGTCTTCAGCCAAGGAACTGGTCTCAGTTTCTGATGTAAACTTCCCCTCGATCCTGGTTTCCTACCAAGGAACTGGTCTCAGTTTCTGATGTAAACTTCCCCTCGATCTTGGTTTCCTACCAAGGAACTGGTCTTAGTTTCTTATGTAAACTTTCCCTCGATCCTGGTTTCCTACCAAGGAACTGGTCTCAGTTTCTGATGTAAACTTCCCCTCGATCCTGGTTTCCTACCAAGGAACTGGTCTTAGTTTCTTTCGTTAATAAACTTTATTGACAAGGGACGCTATGCGTAGCGGTTTTCCTCAAACTTCTCGCCGAATTTTCCTGGGGAGATGCCGTTTGAGGGAAAAAAGGTCTGATGTCAGACCTGCTGGGGAACCCAGTCGTCTGAGTTGTAGAGTTGCACAAACTTCCCTGTTGGAGACGCCATTTGTCGATTCTACTAGGGAAAGCGAGTCTCTTGAGAGACTGTTTCCACTTGGGATCTTACATCATACTTTTCTCGGGATCTTCCCAGAGAAATGCCATATGATGGGGTCCAATTTTGAGGTGCCGATGACCTTTTTCATCAGCAGATTTTCAGAGAAATACTGATGCACTGCCGAACCCTTGCTTAAGAGGTTTTCTCTGGGGGATTTTCTTTAATCCAGGAAAGCAATGATATCATCTTCAATGGCGAAGAGTGACATCTATTGAAGGTTCTCTGGCTTTTCAGAGGTTCAAGTTATCAAAGTGGTCGAGTGCCGACTCTGATCTAAGGATACACTGTGGTGAGGTTGTTCAGACACAACGTTTCCTGACGAGGAAAGAACTGACAACTCGATTGAGAGGACTTTTATCACTAGGTGACACAACCGACTAGAGTGATAGCGATGCAATATGAAATGTGAATGCAAATCAATAATGCATGATGCATGTATGTTTATGCTGACAAAACTGACGCGACACACAAACTACAAGATGAACATGACTGGATACTCGGCCATCGTGGGGCGTATAGAGATATCGCTGATTCAAGGTAGCAATTCCACCTTGCTTAGGAAAGATAGTCCCCGTTGGGAGCACCGTTGATCGGGCTTAGGAGATGAGAACTCGGTCGAGGCGTGTCAGATGAAACAAGGTCTCTGACACAGTTGATCCCTTCATTCAGGCGTACTGGCGTAGAAGGAGTACTTTAATTCTGCACTTTGAAGTTCGCTTACTTCTGGAGAAGCGGTTGATGTTCTTCTGATGTTCCACAGTCAAAAGAAATACCATCTTTATTTTTAAAAGCAGAAAAAGTTTAACAAGTAAATTCATTTTGTTTTATTTCAAGAATCGTTGATCATATTAAAATGTCGTTCTATAAAGCTAAAACAAATAAGAATTGCAAACAAAAGCACAAGGGCTCAAATTTTATTGATAGGATGGAAATCAGCCAAGCGCGTGATTCCAAAGAGTATTTACAAAGTTTGAAAATGGTAATTTACAGGGAAAAAGGCTACGTTGAAACATAACGACCACTATCCTTCTACCGAATTTGAATTCTGGGCATCCTGAGCTTCTGTCGAAGATGACCTTGACTGGAGTTTTCTTCCGATGATGTAACTACTGCTGCTGAGGGATTTGCCTCTGTTGAACATAGTTACTTGCCATTATCCCTAATTTTTGCCTGGATTATACTATGATATTTCCAATCCACCGGGATGATTTTTTTCATGTCTCTAACTTTTGCCTGGACCGCCCTTTCGGGTTTTCAATCCACCGAGACGTTTTTTCTCCTTTCCTTTTCTTTTTTTAGTTTAGGCGAAGTATTTCTTAACTACATCAACATTCGTGGGGTAGGCAAATTCCTCTCCATCCATGGTTACAAGTCTCAAGGCGCCGCCTGAGAAAGCTTTTGTGACCACATAAGGGCCATCATAATTCGGGGTCCATTTGCCCCGAGAATCAGTGAGAAAAGATTGAATATTTTTTAGCACGAGGTCTCCTTTTCTGAAGACACGAGGTCGGACCTTTTTGTCGAACGCCCTCTTCATTCTCTGTTGATACAGCTGACCGTGGCATAGTGCCGTTATTCTCATTTCTTCGATCAGATTCAGTTCGTCATGTCGACTTTGACACCATTCAGCTTCGGTGAGCTTAGCTTCCATCAATACCCTGATTGACGGGATCTGTACTTCTATGGGGAGAACTGCCTCCATGCCATATACCAGAGAGAAAGGGGTTGCCCCTGTTGAAGTACGGACAGATGTGCGATAACCATGAAGAGCAAAGAGTAGTATCTCGTGCCAGTCTTTATAGGTTACAACCATCTTCTGAACAATCTTCTTGATGTTCTTGTTAGCCGCTTCTACCGCCCCGTTCATCTTGGGTCGGTAGGGAGATGAGTTTTGATGTTCAATTTTGAACGCTGCACATAACTCCTTCATCATCTTGTTGTTCAAGTTAGACCCATTATCAGTAATGATCTCACTTGGAACACCATAACGGCAGATGATACTGTTTTTGATAAATTGGACCACCACTTGTCGGGTTACATTAGCGAATGACGATGCTTCGACCCACTTAGTGAAGTAGTCAATGGCTACAAGGATGAACCGATGTCCGTTCGAAGCCTTAGGTTCAATCATGCCAATCATGTCGATTCCCCATATGGAAAAAGGCCATGGGGAAGAAAGAACGTTGAGATGTGATGGCGGTACATGAATTTTGTCAGAGTATATCTGACACTTGTGACACCTCCTCATGTACTTGTAGCAGTCGGATTCCAGGGTCAACCAGTAATACCCTGCTCTCAGAATTTTTCTCGCCATTGTGTGTCCGTTGGCATGAGTGCCAAAGGATCCTTCATGAATTTCTTTCATAAGCATGTATGCTTCTGGTCTGTCTATGCATCGGAGCAAGACCATGTCAAAATTTCTCTTATAGAGAGTGTCACCGCTCAGGAAGAAGTTTCCAGCCAATCTTCTGAGGGTTTTCCTGTCTTTTCTGAGTGCCCCAGATGGGTACTCTTGTTTCTGAAGGAAGCATTTGATGTCGTGATACCAAGGTTTGTCATCTATGACTGCTTCAATTGTGAAGACGAAAGCGGGCCGTTCAAGGCGCATTATGTCGATCTTAGGTATGTCATTCCATTGACCTACACTAATCATGGAAGAGATAGTGGCTAATGCATCAGCCATGTGATTCTCATCACGAGGGATGTGATGAAACTCAACTCTGTTAAAGAAGGGTAGCAACCTTCTTGCATAATCTTTGTAAGGAATCAATCCTGATTGGTATGTGTTCCAATCTCCTTTTATCTGATTGATAACTAGGGCTGAATCGCCGTTTACGTCCAAGTTTTTGATCCTTAAATCAATTGCTTCCTCGAGACCCATAATACAAGCTTCGTATTCGGCCTCGTTGTTCGTACACCTGAACGTAAGTCGAGCGGTGAAAGGAATGTGGGTACCCTGAGGGGTAACAATGATTGCCCCAATTCCGTTCCCATAGTGATTAACTGCTCCGTCAAAGATAAGTCCCCACTGGGAACCTAGTTCTGGCCCTTCGCTGGGTAGCGGTTCATCGCAGTCATTCATCTTTAGATACATGACATCTTCGTCTGGGAAGTCAAACCTAATTAATTCTTGATCGTCAATCGGTTGATGAGCCAAATGATCGGCTAAAATACTTCCTTTAACGGCTTTCTGAGCGTGGTACTCTATGTCATATTCTGATAATAGCATTTGCCAACGGGCAATCCTTCCCGTAAGAGCAGGTTTTTCGAAGACATACTTGATTGGATCAATTTCTGAGATCAAACAAGTAGTGTGACGAATCATGTACTGGCAAAGACGTTTGGCTGCCCAAGCCAAAGCACAACAAGTTTTCTCAAGCATCGTGTACCGAGTCTCGCAGTCGGTGAATTTCTTGCTTAGATAGTAGATGGCAGACTCTTTCCTTTTGGTTTCGTCTTGTTGGCCAAGTACACACCCCATTGAGTCCTCTAGGACTGTGAGGTAAATGATCAGTGGGCTTCCTTCCACTGGAGGTGATAGAATCGGAGGATTCAACAGATATTCCTTAATATTGTCAAAGGCAGTTTGACAATCTTCTGTCCAAATGCAATCCTGGTTCTTTTTGAGTAACTTGAAAATTGGCGCATACGTGGCAGTCATAAGGAATATGAATCTGGAGATGTAGTTCAAACGTCCCAAGAATCCTCTGACTTGTTTTTCAGTTTTCGGCGAAGGCATTTCTTGAATGGCCTTGACCTTGTCAGGATCAACCTCGATTCCTTTCTGGCTGACGATGAACCCTAGTAGTTTCCCTGAACGGACACCGAAGGTGCACTTGTTGGGATTCAAGCGAAGCTTGAATTTTCTTAGACATTCGAACAATTTTGACAGATGTTCAACGTGCTCACTCTCTGTTTTCGATTTTGCAATCATATCATCGACATATACCTCGATTTCCTTATGTATCATGTCATGAAACAGAGTAGTCATGGCCCTCCCCGGCAGTCTTCAAACCGAACGACATTACCTTGTAGCAAAAGGTGCCCCATGGGGTAATGAACGAAGTTTTCTCCATGTCTTTCGGCGCCATTTTGATCTGGTTATAGCCCGAGAATCCATCCATGAAGGAGAAAATTCTGAACTTTGCTGTGCTGTCTACCAGCATGTCAATGTGTGGTAAAGGAAAATCGTCCTTTGGACTTGCCTTGTTCAGATCTCTGTAATCAACACACATTCTGACCTTTCCGTCCGTTTTGGGAACGGGTACGATGTTGGCTAACCATTGAGGATATTCAGATGTAGCGAGGAAACCTGCGTCAATCTGTTTCTGCACCTCCTCTTTGATTTTGATGGCCATGTCCGGGTGAGTGCGTCTCAACCTTTGCTTTACTGGCGGACATTCCGATCTTAACAGTAAGTGATGTTCCACGATACTGGTATCCAACCCTGGCATATCCAGATAGGACCAAGCAAATACATCGAGAAATTCTTTAAGAAGCTTTATCAAACCTTCTCTGGCAGTTGAACTGAGCAGTGCCCCAATCCTGATTTCTTTTCTCTCTTTTTCGGAACCCAAGTTTACCGTTTCCAACGGTTCTTTGTGAGGTCCAATGGACCTTTCCTCTTGTCTGAGTAGTCGGGAGATCTCTTCTGGAATTTCGTCGTCATTTTCTTCTCCAGCCCCAAATACCGGGAACTCAAAGTTGGGTGAAGGTATCGGATCGTATGTTTCAACGGGGTGTAAAACAAGCAATATGCATGACGTGACGATTTGTGTTTAGAGGAGATAGAGAAAAATGCAAGTGTGTGCAATGTTTTATTTTACTGCTTGTTTTTTATAGTTTCGTTTTTTAGGATTACCATTTTCTTTGAAAAAGCAAAAAGAGAAAACAGCAATTAATGCGGAAATTACAGAACGACGTTATTTTATTAATGAACAAGTCAATCCTTGAAACTACAGCCCTATAAAACAAAACTCTGTCGCTTCGGGCAAAGCGAAGAGGGAAATTTACAGAAAGCGACCCCTATCAAAACATCCGTTTCACCTGGGCAGGGTGAAAGGTTAAAGATGGCAATTACTTTGACTGATGAACGACCTTCGGAACCTCGACAGCAACCCATTGGCGACGAACTCCTCGGTGAATCACAAAGTCTGGTACCTTCCTTGATTTGTGTTCAGAAATGACGCTGATTTCTGGTGGAGTAGGATCATTGGAATCTGTCTCCCAGGCAGAATTGTCGTAGGAGAATTCCTCTGTGGCATTTTGCAGAGCATTTGTGCTCTCAGTTGTATCTCCCCATCCAGTTGGCTGGATATCTTCGAGCTTGATACGAGAGCTTTCGGGAGCGGTGTATTTGACCATATAGTCATATTTTCCACTTGGTTGTCCCAAGGTGTCCCACACTTCTTCAGAACTGCAGGGGTCATCTCTCTCGATGACGTTGACCTCGGGAAAAGCGTAGTTAATGAATTCTAGTCTTGCAAACGTTGCAAATTCATCGTCATGTTGAGTAGTTTCTGAATGACCTAAGTGTTGATCCCATGACATGGTGGGGACACAGGTATTCTGTTCGACGACGGTCAGCTGATTTTCATTGGTCGACTGACTTTCTTGCCCCAAGTTTCCTGGATAAGGTTGCCACATTGGCAGACCATCCATTGGGCCATAGTAGGTGTAGTTAAAATTGTCTTTCATCGGAGTGTCTTCCTCTAATGAATTTGGCAGAGCGCGGCATCCTTCCGGATCACAATCCCCGTAGATCATTTCGACATCTGATCTTTGTATAAATCTCAGACTTTCTGTAGGAAAGCAAAAAGGCATAGGCACCTCTTCATGAGACATATAATCGTCCTCATTAAGATAGGACTTCCACTCTTCATCCGTGTCAGAGGGATCTTCTTCATTGATAGCATGAACTGTCTGAGACGCTGGGTGAAGGAAACCCCCACTGTGGAAGAAGTTTTGAAGGGGGTGAAGACTTCCATCGTTGGCAGCTGTCCGGGTACATGTTGCAGAAAAACCAAGACCCTTCTTTGTTTATTGTTAATGGGAATGACAAGCTTCCCCCATCCTGTCGTATCGGTACTCTCGACCGCTTTAATAGCATCTTTGTATGAGGAAATCGAGGTTCCTCCTCTGAACTGATTGTTCTCACTCACCGACAATGCTTGGAACTGAGTTCCAATAACGTCCTCGGGTTCTATACCAGTAGATGATGATAAGTTGCTTACAAGCAAGGCTTGTTCTCCACAGACTGTGACAAGTTGATCATTCTGAACGAACTTTAGCTTTTGGTGGAGGGTCGAAGTGACCGCTCCAGCCTGATGTATCCAAGGTCTTCCTAATAAACAACTATACGTTGCCCGGATATCCATGACCTGGAAAGTAACTTGGAAAGTGTGAGGACCAATAGTTATGGGAAGATCAACTTCGCCGATAACCATTTTTCTGGATCCGTCGAATGCTTTGACGACAATCTCGCTGACTCTCATCGGAGGGCCCTTGAATGATAATTGCATCAAAGTGGACTTCGGCATAACATTCAGGGATGACCCTGTGTCTACCAGTACGCTGGCTAAAGCATCGTCCTGACAGTTAACTGTGATATTGAGCGCCATGTTATGACGGCGACCCTCTTCGGGTAATTCCTCATCACTAAATCCCAGATTATTGCAGGAAGTGATGTTAGAGACAATGCTATCGAACTGTCTGATTGTTACATCCTGTTCCACAAAGGCTTGCTCGAAGACTTTCTGTAGAGTCTCCCTGTGCGCTTCTGAACTGAGTAACAGTGATAATACCGAGATCTTTGAAGGATTTTGTAACAGTTGATCGACAATGTTATATTCACTCCTTTGGATGAGCTTCAGTATCTCATCATTATTTTTCGAAAGGTCGGGATTACTGGACTGACCGACTGGTGGATCGGGAGCTTCTGTCTGAAGTTCCTTTTCCTTGTTAACTTCCCCAACCCCTCGGTTGAAGATTCTACCACTCCGTGTTACTCAACTGATGTCTACAATGTTCACAACGGAGGGTAATGTAATTTCCTTTCCATTTTCAATTATTGTTGCACCGTATTTGTAAGGGATTGCCTTAGCTGATTCATACAGTAGCGGTTCTGGTAGATAGATGACTACTGGAGCCTTTTTATTATTCTGACCATCATAAGGAATCTCTATTCGTTCCCGGTTGGGAACTTTAGATTCGTCAAGTAGAGGGATAATGGCAAAAACATCCCTGGTATGGTGATGACCAAAGATTGTGACAACATCCTAAACTTGCTCGGCAAGGTAGTTCGGTGACTTGTTGGTGGGTCCAGAACCCGGATATGGACGAATTTCTCCACGATCGACCTGACCCTGAAGAGCTGATCTCACAAGGTAACACCCTTGGTTACTTTCCGAACAGACACCACAACTGTCATAGTTGTGTGGTGGCACCTAGCCACGCCCACTTTGAATATAATGTAACCTCACTAGGTTAGCTTCGACTGATCGGACATCCTGACTTTGACGCCGAGTAGGATTTCTGTTACTGATACTAATTTGCTGAGTATCTTCATCCCTGTAGATTGGCATCCACCAATGATTTAACAAGTGCTGAAGTGCCTCCTAGACAAGGATGCAACCTCGTTCGTTTTCGCAACCCACTTTACAGCTTTGATAGTCATATGATATTAAGAATCCAAGCCAGACCTGCTCAGCATGTAACTCTACCAGGTTGGTATTCATTACGCGAATATCGAAGATCTGAACCATGTTGATTTGATAGGAGTTCCTATCATGGTAGTCTTGGATCCATCCAAGATCCATCTGAAGCTGGAGGGCCTCCTGTATGAAAGAGCATCCCTGTTTGTTTACCGAGCAAATCGGACAAGAACTGTAATCGTGCCGCGGCAGATTATGATACTGGCTTTGCCTTGAGTGCATCGCCGCCAAGTTGACATTCATTGCACGGATGTCGTGGTTCTGAGTGACGTTAGAATTCGTGTGGACCATTGACGTTAGAATTCGGTGCTCTTGGATCCATCCGAGATCCATTTGTTCCTATAGAGCTGCTTGCACTACCGAACATCCTTGATTGTCTTTAGAGCAAATATTACACTGATGATAGTTATGAGGTGGCACATGGCCATATCCACTATGTCTACAATGCATCTTAACCAGATTGGTTTTCAACAAGAGTACATTGTGAATTTAATAGACATCGTTAGTCTCTCCTTCTATCAAATTGACTGCAGCCTTCTCGTGTTGAGGCAGCGGGTTCGTGAGAACATTAGGATTCGTATCTTTGAAAGATAAGACCCCGCTCCTAACAAGCTTTTGCACGTCAGACTTGAAATTGAGACAAGTCTCTATGTTATGCCCTGGACTTCCTTGATGATAAGGGCAAGTTTGATCCACCTTAAACTAAAAAGGCGGATTTTCCGATACTGTAAGAGGAGATTTAGTCTGAATGTTCCCCTTAGCCAGTAGTAATGGAAACAGTTTTGCATACGTTATGGGTATAGGATCAAATCCTGGTGGCCGTGTTGTACGGTTGTTATTATATGGGGGACGAGCCTGCTGAAGAGGCTGTTGTGTCCTTTGCTGGTCAGGTTGGCTCTGCGCAACCTGAGGTTGATACATAGGAATAGACGCAGGGTTGATAGCAGGAGTCACAGCTGCTACCGGTTGATAACGTCGTCTTTGCTTTCCAAGAGAGATATTCCCGATATCTTGCTCTTTTTTTTTAGGGAGAGCACTACCATATTTTTTAGTATCGCTCGTCGATCCAGTGTCTTTTACCAAACGTCCTTCTCAGACGACTTCCTCAAGACGTACGCCCATGCCGACCATTTCGGTGAAATCACTGGGCGCACTAGCAACCATTCGGTCATAGTAAAATGAGCTTAAGGTCTTTAGGAAGATCTTTGTCATCTCTTTTTCCTCAAGAGGTGGACAAATTTGAGCGGCAATTTCACGCCACCTTTGAGCATACTCCTTAAAGGTTTCCTTGTCCTTTTGTGACATTGATCTGAGTTGATCTCTGTCGGGTGCCATGTCCAAATTGTATTTGTATTATTGGACGAAGGCAGTACCAAGATCTCTGAATGTGCTGATCGTAGTACGGTTTAAACCCATGTACCATTTGAGTGCGGCACCGGTTAAACTATCCTGAAAGTAGTGAATCAGCAAGTCCTGATTCTCCGTCTGGGCTGACATCCGCTGAGCGTACATCACCAGATGGCTTTGAGGGAAAGAGTTACCCTTATATTTTTCAAAGTCGGGCACTTAGAACTTGTGCGGGACTTTCACATTTGGGACCAAGCAGAGATCTGCGGCGTCCTTTCCAAATAGATCCTGACCACGAATGGCCTGCAGTTCCTTCTGCATTTCCAAGAACTGTTCCTGGAATTCATCCATTCTATCGAACATAGTTTCCTTCTTACCAGAAGGTGTTTATGAAATCTGTCCTTCCGGGACAGTGTGCACCACAGGGGGTGGGACCGTGACTACGGCAATGAGTCTTGGCGTTTCCCGAAGTTTGTAACCTTCAGGAGTCTTCAGTATGCCCCTGGCATCTTCGCTTTCCTGAAGTTTGTAACCTTCAGTCCCAGCGGCTTCTGTTGTGATTCCCTGATCTTCAGTGATCGGCGGAATATATCCTTCCGGGATATAGTTAACAGGCATGCCCCAAGGACGATCTTTCAGTATCTGATACCTAGGATCATACCTCTCCACTATGGGCGTTGAGGTGATCTCTGAGATCACAGTTCTTTGTAGCTGAGCTTCTGCCATGGCTTGCATGTCGTTACGAAGCTTTCTCATATCCTCTCTCAGAGCGTCGATCTCTTCTTTCAATTCTCTGTTTTCTTCCTCAAGATCATCCATCTTTTTCTGACAATTGGCCCGAGTATTATACGAATGAGACAGTTTGACTCTAAAATCGAGACACAAATATGAGATTCGTAGGGAAGAAGAATACGCGATGTGAGAATGATGAATACAATGATTATATTAATTATTTAAGGTTTAATCAAAATAAACTTCGACAATTAGATTGCAAATACCAAACGATGGGGAAACCCCTTTTTATTGAATTCAAAGGATTACAGAAGTGGAAATACAGTAGATTACAAAGTGCAGAAACAGAAACCTAAACTAATGGGTCCTGAGTCCTCTCTGAAGAGAAATTAGGTGCTGATTCTGGTATCTTCCTTTTCTTTGACCGGGGCTCTTGGGCCGTTGTCGGGTTGTCATTCCTTTGCCAAGTGAAAGGAACGAGCAAATTCCTTTGGTCATCTTGATTATCTATAGCATGTTGCTCCAAAATTTCAATCAGAGCATCTTTCTCTTTCAGTAATTGATGTATTTTGATGCACTCTACGTCGAGGGTGCGGTACTTGTTCTTCCAAGACCTTCTCTCCCGTTGAATTTTGTTGAGAGTAACCTGAAGCTTTTCAGTTTCCGTCATGAAGTACATGACAGATTCCCTCGGCGGAAGAATTCCGTAACGAGGATAAGGCATCTTCAGCTTGAGAGCTCTAGTTTGTACCCAATGGAGATAAGGATCCACCAAGACACAATCCGGTTTTCCTAGAGACTCTCGTCCTTTCTTATGAACGTGTTTCCAAGCGTGCACTATTTCCATCTTTAGTGCTCTGTCGTTTTCTCCTTCTTTGAAGAAAAGACCTTCCAGATGAACACCCCATGGGATGTGTCTCATCGGGTATCCAAATTGACGGCGAACCAATACCGGATGGTAGTTGATTCCTCCTTTAGTTCCTATAAGGGGTACGTTGGGGAAATTTCCACAACGGTCGATGATTCTGATTCCCTCATAGATCCTATTACACCAATCTATATCAGAGTTGGTAAGAGACATGATCTTTTGCGACCAACGTAAGGCACTCTTGCAATCCCAAAAAGCAGCAGACTTGGGCAAGTGAGAGATAAACCATTTGTAAAGCAGAGGTACACAGCATGTGATCTCCCCTCCACTGTACAAATTCCCCAAGTGTACAGAATGATATGCATCTGCGAGCAGAGTCGGCACAGGATTTCCAATGAGAAAAACCTTAATAGCGTTAATATCGACGAAGTTATTGATGTTGGGAAACAAAAATAACCCGTAGGTGAGCAAGACGAAGATGCTTTCAAAAGCACTCACGTTTCCTATACTGGCAAAATATAGGGCCTTCTTTGTCAAGAACTGGGCTGGCAAACCTTGGATGCCACCCTTAGTGGTTATGTGAGTCCTAACTTCAGACTCGTCCAAATGAATTGCTCTTGCAATAGTCTGATTCTTTGGAATTTCTTCTAGTCCAGAAAATGGAGCTCGATCTGTAATGTGTAGATCGATCAGGTGAGAATACTCCTCCAGCGTTGGTGTAAGCTGGTAATCCGGGAATGTGAAACAGTGATAAACCGGATCATAAAACTGAACGAGCGCATCCATGATTCCCTCAATCACATGGACTCTTAATAGTGGTAGCAAACCTCCGTGCTTGGCTCTGAAAGCCTCTGGGTTAGTGATCATCCTCGCTAACCTTCTCAAATCCTCTAGTTTTGGAACCTTGAAGGTATACTGATGAGTTCTCCTTCTACCGAAATCCATTAGTGCAATCCTTTTCTCTGATATTTGCAATCACAGTCTTAGTTTAATTTGAAAAATAGAGAGACTAGAGGAGAAGATTTTTTGAATGTTTTAATGTTTTTTAGATGAATGCATGAATGCAGCACACAAAAACATAGAAAAAACATGGGGTCAAAGGGTCGTTGTCATGAAGTCAAGGCTCTACCCATCCCCAAAGGTTTATACTAGGGTGATTTTTGTACCGGTACTCATTATCATTAGCTCCTCCCAGGAAAGCAAAACAACAAGCGGATCGCCAGCGAGTTGTAGTGCAATCTTAGAGTAAGTGCCATTCACCGAGAATAGATCACCAGCCTCAAATGAGGGTAGTATCGCGTAACAACTATTTCTGATAGTTTCCGCACTACGAAAGGGTTTGGCTCCTCAGCTTCTCAGACTTAACAACCGGCCCATTGGCTAAGAGAGTGAATGGGTTGCGTTGGTCATCCTCCACTGAGGTTGATGGGCGACCCTGTCGCCATCACTTATCTTAAGTGTATACTCATTCTTTCCACATACGGCATCACCCGTATTCCCATTAGCAGAAAAATAAACATGTATAGCAATTAGGAAAAGCGGTATATATATTTGTCCTAGACATCCTAGACCTATGAGGCTAAGAATCCTAAGTTCTTGACAGAAAATGGGTTCCCCGACGGAAGCCCCAATCTGTGGTATTCACACAAGAGGTGAAAAGGAAATCAGTAAAGGGCCCTACGGTGGGCGCCATTCTACTGTGGCGGCCACCGCCATGAAAAAGATTTGTCCAAGATTTTCACCTTTAAACGTTAAGAAAGAATGATCGGCCCCACGGTGGGCGCCATTCTTCTATAGCGAGCGATTTTGGAAGCGGTTCTTAAGCGCTGGTCGCTCTCTGCAGTTGAGCTTAAAACTACAGGTCGATTCATTTTTTATCCTATTGAAGCTGATGAAGGAAGGGAAATAGATGTCTCCAATTAACCCTACTTTGCATACCAATTTAAACAGTGGTCTGTTAGGTTACGAATGCTACCAATGTGGGGGGGCCTTTGTACTGGTTATTTGTATTTTCGCCAATACTGGTTTCTTTCTTTTTATCCAGACAGAAGGTTTCTGGCGGGGAACAAGGATTAGGATGTCAGGACGGATTTTTTTGAATTAATGCTTTTGATTGATGGAGATATGGGATTTTTTTTGTTTAGTGTGCTCGCTAAGATCTTTTCTTTCGATCTTATGCCTACGTATTCCCGTTTATCAAAATAGGGAAATTAGAGCGTTCGTAGTTCCTCCTATTCTATGGGAGGAAATGATTGTTTTTGGTGTCTTGTTCAAAGCCCAAGACGTGAAGCGAAAGGTGATTTGTATCTTGTTCAAAGCCCAAGATGTGAAGCTAAAAGGTCTCAACTTTAGAGAGAATTTGTCATCTCTAAAGAGGGGGTTGTATGTCACAACTGTTTATAAAGGGGAATTACTTTAACCGGGATATGTGAATCCAGCGATGCCATAATTTCCTGAGAAGGGGTTTTTAACCTGAAGGAGAAGACTTTAACTCAGTGTAGAGCAATGCTATCTTTCCCTAGGAATTTCTCATGCTAAAAGAGGGACAGTGGCATGGATGTAGATGATCCAGAGGCTTGCCGCTTATAGCGATTAGATGAAGGGAGTTGTTTGATGTTTGTTTACTGTGAACGAGGCACGATTTTGATGCTAAAAGGTTAATTGGATTAACCAATGGTTTTCTTATATAAAGCCTAATAGGAGGCTATTATGTGTCTCGTACAAAGCCCGAGAGAGAGGCTAAAAGGTTTTGACTCAACGATGGAGTCTTTTGGTATCTCGTATAAAGCCCGAGATGGAGGTGATTAGACTCAACAAGAGAGTTTTTTTTTGTATCTCGTACGAAGCCCGAGGTGGAGGCTGTTGCTTGTTTGGCTCAATAAGAACCTTTTTGTATCTCGTATAAAGCCCGAGATGGAGGCGAAAAGGGTGTCTGACTCAACGAGGGAGTCTCTTATGTGTCTCAAGAGGAGGCCAGGGTGACTGTTTCAGTTGAGTGACAGATCCAATATACTGATTTTAAAAGAGAAAATCAGTTCTTATATAAGCAACACTGTACTCAGGGATTTGATTTAAGGATCAGGGATATTTCCTTCTCTTTGAGGATGTGGGAAATCCGAAGGGCATTGAGACTGTCCAAGTCTACGGGTTTCCTTCCTATTTAACGAAGGGTTTACTTGAGAATGTCTTTGAGACTCAAGGAAGTTAGACTGTCCAAGTCTAGAGTTTTATCTTTTGTACTATGCTTTGAGAAACAGTAGTAGACTCTATGAAAGGACGTTTCTATGCAAATGATTAAGTTATGTTCCTATACCTCTAAGAGGTCATCGGGACAATTTGTACGAAGCCCAAGAGGAGGCTGGAAACTTTTAAGAAGCCGATCGGTCCTTGTACGAAGCCCAAGAGGAGGCTATCATTCCTGGAGGAAGAGATCATTATACAAAGCCTAAGAGGAGGCTGTGAATACTTCTAAGAAGCCGTAGGGTCCTTGTACTAAGCCCAAGAGGAGGCGGGGTTGCTTTTAGGAAGCCTGTGGGTCCTTGTACGTTAGTCAGCCTCCACTTAGGTTGATGGTCGACCTCGTTGCATCACTTATCTTAAGTGTATACTCGATCTTTCCACATACGGTATAACCCGCATTCCCATTAGCAGAAAAATAAACACGTATAACAATTAGGAAAAGCGGTATATATATTTGTCCTAATCATCCTAGACCTTTAAAGCTATGAATCCTAAGTTCCTGACAGAAAATGGGTTCCCCAGCGGAAGCCCCAATATGTGGTTTTCACATAAGTGAAGAGAAAAAAGGTTTAGAAAGAAGGCCCCACAGTGGGTGCCATTTTTTCTGTAGCGAGCGATTTTGGACGCGGTTCTTAAGCGCTGGTCGCTCTCTGCGGTTTGAGCTTACTACAGGTCGATTCATTTTTTATCCTATTGTGATCTGAAAAAGGAAGGGAAATAGATGTCTCCAATTAACCCTGCTTTGCATACTGAGTTTAAACAGCGGTCTGTTAGGTTACGGATGCTATCAATGCGGGGGACCTTTGTACTGGTTATTTATATTTTCACCAATACTGGTTTCTTTCTTTTTATTCTAGGACTTTATAGCGGGGAACAAGGATTAGGATGTTAGGACTAATGCTTTTGAATTACTGCTTTTGATTGATGGAGATATGGGATTTGGGTTTTTTGTTTAGTGTGCACGCTAAGATCTTTTATTTCGATCTTATGCCTACGTATTCCCGTTTACCGAAACAGGGAAATCAGAGCGTTCATAGTTCCTCCCATAGAATAGGAGGAAATGGTTGTTTTTGGTGTCTTGTTCAAAGCCCAAGACGTGAAGCGAAAGGTAGTTTGTATCTTGTTCAAAGCCCAAGATATGAAGCTAAAAGGGTTTGACTTTTAGAGAGAATTTGTCATCTCTAAAGAAGGGTTTGTCTGTCACAACTGTTGGGTGACTGGTTATAAAGGAGAATTACTTTAATCGAGATATGCGAATCCGGCAATGCCATAATTTCCTTTATAGGGGGTTTTTAACCTGAAGGGGAAGACTTTAACTCAGTGTAGAGCAATGCCATCTTTCCTTAGGAATTCCTCATGCTAAAAGAGGGACAGTGGCATGGATGTAGATGATCCAGAGGCTTGCCACTTACAGCGATTAGATGAAAGGGGAAGGAGTTGTTGATGTTTGTGTACTGTGAACGAGGCACAGTTTTGATGCTAAAAGGTTAATTGGATTAACCAGTGGTTTTCTTATACAAAGCCTAAGAGGAGGCTAGTATGTGTCTCGTACAAAGCCCGAGAGAGAGGCTAAAAGGTTTTTGACTCGACGAGGGAGTCTTTTGGTATCTCGTATAAAGCCCGAGATGGAGGCTATTTGACTCAACAAGAGAGTTTTTTGTATCTCGTACAAAGCCCGAGATGGAGGCGAAAGGGATGATGGACTCAACGAGGGAGTCTCTTAGGTGTCTCGTACAAAGCCCGAGAGAGAGGCTAAACGTTGTTTGACTCCGCTGGGGAGAATCATTGTATAAAGCCCAAGAGAGAGGCTATTGTAACTGGAGAAGGATCATTATACAAAGCCTAAGAGGAGGCTATGGCGACTGTTCAGTTAAGTGACAGGTCCAGTATGCTGAAAAGAGAAAATCAGTTCTTATATGAGCAACACTGTACTCAAGGATTTGATTCGAGGATCCGGGTTATTCCTGTTCTTTAAGGAAGTGGGAAATCCGAAAGGGTATTGAGATTGTCCGAGTCTACGGGTTTTCTTCCTATTTAACGAAGGGTGCTTGAGAATGTCTTTGAGACTCAAGGAAATTAGACTGTCCAAGTCTAGAGTTTCATCTTTGTACTATGTTTTGAGAAACAGTAGTAGACTCTTTGAAAGGATTATTCTATGCAGATGACTAAGTTTTGTTCCTATACCTCTAGGAGGTCGTCAGGACAATTTGTATGAAGCCCAAGAGGAGGCTGGAAACTTTTAAGAAGCCGACGTGTCCTTATACTAAGCCCAAGAGAAGGTTATCATTCCCGAAGGAAGAGATCCTTATACGAAGCCTAAGAGGAAGCTGTGAATACTTCTAAGAAGCCGGCGGGTCCTTGTACTAAACCCAAGGCTGGGTTGCTTTTAGGAAGCCTGTGGGTCCTTGTACGATGCCCAAGAGGAGGTCGATGCTTTTAAGAAGCCGATGGGTCCCCAAACCCAGAGAAATTCAAGGCAAGCTATTCACAAGGAATAGATCAAGTCAGGAAAGTTCGAGAATTTGGAAGAAACTCAAAGATGCCATTCACGGAGAATACATTCATCTCTGGGAGTAGAGTTTCTTTGACAATTCCTAATGAGGACAGCCGAAGAGAAGACTGTATCTAGTGATCCTATTGGGGATCTAGTTGTATATTTCTATGAATAAACGAAACGGCGTCACCTAGTTCTAGACGTAGTTGCCGGGGAAACTCGAAATATCTATACTATTATTACACAGTTGATATGAGTTTATGAAAGAAGACTTACAGCGAAACAGCCCCACAATACAGTTATATGTATATGAAAGCGGTAAATGAAAGCAATAACCACTTACTCGGTTGTAGAGCTTCCATGTTGTTTGGTTAGTTGTTCAACAAAAAAGATTGAAAACAACAGTATATTCAAAATCAAAGGAGAAAGTGCTTTGAAAAAGAAAGATTTAGGGCTTACAGCTCAAGGAGAGGCCCAAGGTTTTATCAGTGATCGCACTGTTTGAATTTGTACATAGGGACTTATACAAGTGACTGTGGCCAAAAATGGTTTTCTGTACAAAGGGATGGGTCTTACACTCTCTCAGGAGGCCCAAAAAGTTTAAATAAAAAGAGTGGGGCTTATAACACGAGGGTAGGCCCAGATGATTTTTCGTTTGAAATGGCGATCGCGCCGAGGTTTTCTTTTAACGCAGAGGGACTTATACAATAAGTGAGGCCCAAATGATTTTGGTTAAAAGAGGGTTGGGTCTTACACTCTAATAGAGGCCCAAAAGGTTTAAGAAAGGAAATGGGTCTTACTACTCGAGGGTAGGCCCAAAAGGTTATTGTTTTTAAAAGGCGACGATCGCGCTGTTTGTTTTTGACGGTATCGGGTCTTATACAATACACTGAGGCCCAAAAATGATTTGGTCAAAAAAGGATTGGGTTTTACACTCTATTAGAGGCCCAAAGAGTTTTGAAAATGATTTATGAGGGTTGAATTAATCCAAAAACCCTAATTTGTTTTAAAAAATGTATTTAATTGAATAAAAATTCAATTAAAATGATCAAAATTGTTTAACATATGAAAAACAAATTGTGATCTTGGATTAATGCTTCAAAAATTAAGTATTGACCTACAAAATAATTAGAAAGCATTAAAAGTTGCAAAATCAATGTGGAAAAAATATGTAAAATGTCAAAAACAATTAAAACATTAATTCTTTGCAAAAATATCAATTATATGAAATAAATAATATTTTTGGGATTTTTTGATAAAATAAAATATTTTAACATTTTTGTGAATTATTAAAAAAAGAATCAACTCAAAATCATTAAAACTCAGAGAGAAATTAATTTTTTAATCAATTAAATAAAAATCACAAAATTCACATATTCAAATTTTGAAAAAAGGCGCCAAGAACACACCAAGAACACGCGCGTGTTCTGGGCTTGGCCAGATTTGCATTTTCTCTCTAATCTCACTGAATACTTGATTATAACATGCAATCCACATATCATTATGCTCGTCTCAACCTCACGATCATGTCTATGTCAATTAATTTCATTTAAATTAAACATATAACAAGAAATCATGAAAAATCCTCAAGAACCCTAATTTCTGCATGAAGGCTAGGATTTTTGATACACGATTCAAACAAAGCAATTAATTGAGGGAAAACATTCCATGCATGATTATGAACATATGGCCAAATTATTGTGCAGCAAAAATTGCATGGATCATAGAGTTAGAAGAGCTCATGCTTACCACTTGCAGCTGGTGATCGTGTTTGGTGTTGGAGGTGTTACAGCTTGGTTCCAATGATGTGGATAGCTTCCCTAGGTGCCAAGTGATGTGTCTGAGTGCTTGGAATTGATTGAAATGGTTTGGAGTTGAAGATGGAACCTCAACTGCAAAACTGTCAAGAACTTGAGCAATTGGCTGGTGATTTTGTGAAATCTGTGTTCCAGATGTTATGTGAGTGTTTGGATCACTTCTATATGATGTATGTGAGGTGTGTGAGTGATTGGTTTGAGTGGAATTGCCCTCAAACTCAAAACTCGATAGTGACTTGCCTTAGAAGGCAAAATTGGAGTGAAAGAGGAGATTTTGAGGAAAGCATCTGTTAGATGGCTTTGGTGTACTCAAACTGATCACAATTGAGCTCTATTTATAGTAGAGCAAGTTTGTTTTGCAAGGAATAGTGAATGGCAACTACTAAGTAGGTTTGGCCAATGTTGACGAATGAAAATCCAAGTCTCCTCTAGCCATTGACTAGAGGTTAGGGCACAGAGCTTTGGTCCCCTTGGTCTTGGATAAGTCTTGACTGATTTCAGATGAGAAAGGCTCAGTTCATGCCACCTTGATGCTTCCATTGAATGCTTCAATCCAAATTTGGAGTCTTGTCCCTATTTTGGCCATTCTAGGTTCAACATGCTATTTCTTGTTCCATGGACTTTGGAGGCTTGGCTCAGTGATTGTCCCGTTTAGATTCAATCCTCAGATGTGTCCAAGTGGATAGGAGCATTTGAATTTGGCTGATTTTGGCAAATCGAGCAAAATTACAAATTCTGCCTTGCCTTTGACAGATTTCAGCAAGGCAACTTGCCAATGTCATATCTCATGACTTAAATGGAATTTGGCAATGTTCTTGGCCATTTTGGAAAGCCCTTACATGATACAACAACTGTTTGAACATGTTTGGTTTTGATCTCTTTTGAATCCAAGTGAAAAATCCCCCTACATTTGGAAAAAAATGAAGACAGATTTGGACTTAGTGAAAATTTCACTAAGTGTTGGAAAAAGTGACATTTTCATTTTTCAGCCATTTTGATCACTCCATAACTCAAAATCCTTAATGAATTGGACTTAGGTCTAGTTAAAGTTTTTGTAGAGGGTAATGAGGGCTACAAATCCATCTTTGGATGCGAAAAAATGGCCTTGTGGTTTAGGAGTTATAATCCTCCAAAGTTGGTACCCTTGTCACTTTATTTTTAACTTGGAAAATTTTCTAAGTTTTTATGGTTACCCCTTTTACAAGTTATCCCACTTTTCTTGATTTTTCTTGATGAATGATGATTCAAATCATACATTAACATCATTTTAGGTTTAAAAATCCATTTTGGTGAAAAATCTCAAAAAGTCAAAGTTGACTTTTGTGCACAGTTGACTTTTTATCAGATGAATTCCAAACTGTGCAATTCTTCAGGAAATCATGTCCTTGACCTAAATAAAACTTGATGGACATGTTCCATAGGTGTAATAGGGTATATTGGTGCATGTCATAGGGCTTGGGAGCTTGTCTTGGTCAAAAGTCAAAGTTACAGTTGACTTTTTCCTTAAAACCCTAATTGTGGTACAGATGAAATTGAGACTTGTTGCTCAAACTTCTTGGATTAATCCATTGTCCCAAATGGATAAATATGGTATATTAGAGACCCTCAAACCCTCTCTTGAGGTCTTGGTTCATTATTTGTCCCAAAAGTCAACTTAGGGGTGAATTAGGTCAAGAAACCCTAATTCCTGATTTTTGATGTATGCATCCCCTGAGGCAAAATTGACTTGATGATTGGGTCCATGAGGTTCCATGGAGTATATTAGGTTATGTTTTGGATCATTGGCTTGTGCCCAGATTAAAATTTCCATCTGGAGGCCCTGGTCGACCAAAACCATAATTTGGTGACACTGTCGATCTTGAGACTTAATCCACCTAGAAGGGAGCAGCCTTGTGCTTAATCCTTGAAGTGGGAGTCCTTTTGATCCATTGTGGATGTTTTAGAGGTTAGACAAGTTGAAGATCATGCCATTCCTTGATTGATCCTTTGTCTAAGCACTCAGAGAGGGCTTGAAACCCTAATTTTGATTGTAGTGAATGCTCACCCATCTTTGGGGAGACTGATGAAGTATGATAGTTACTTCATATTGTGATGATGATTTTCACAATGATGGGAATCTTAGTGGTCAAAATTTGGGGTATGACAGTTACCCTTCTTCAACAGAATCGAGTTTCATCACATCCCTCGTGAAGGGAATCACATGGCTGATGCATTAGCCACTCTCTCTTCCATTATTAGTGTAGGTCAATGGAACGACATACCTAAGATTAACATAATGCGCCTTGAACGACCCACTTACATCTTCGCGATTGAAGCAGACATAGACGACAAACCTTGGTATCACGATATCAAATGCTTCCTTCAGAAACAAGAATACCCACCTGGGGCATCCGAAAAGGACAGAAAGACCCTCAGAAGGCTAGCAGGCAGCTTCTTCCTGAGCGTTGATACACTCTATAAGAGAAACTTTGACATGGTCTTACTCCGATGTGTAGACTGACCAGAAGCAAATGTACTGATAAAAGAAATTCATGAAAGCCCCTTTGGCACTCATGCCAACGGACACACAATGGCGAGAAACATTATGAGAGCAGGGTACTACTGGTTGACCATGGAATCCGACTACTACAAGTACAAGAGGAAGTGTCACAAGTGTCAAATATACACTGACAAAATCCATGTACCACCAACGCATCTCAAAGTTCTTTCTTTCCCATGATCGAACCCAAAGCTTCGAACGGACATCGGTTCATCCTGGTAGCCATTGATTACTTCACCAAGTGGGTCGAAGCAGCATCATACTCTAATGTAACCCGATAAGTGGTGGTCCGATTTATTAAAAATAATATCATATGCTGTTATGGTGTTCCAAGCCAGATCATTACTGATAATAGATCTAACTTGAACAATAAGATGATGAAAGAGTTTCACGCTAAGTTTAAGATTGAACACCATAACTCATCCCCCTACCGGCCTAAGATGAACAGAGCGGTAGAAGCGGCTAACAAGAACATCAAGAAGATCATTCAAAAGATGGTTGTAACCTACAAAGACTGGCATGAGATGCTACCCTTTGCTCTTCACGGTTATCGCACATCTGTCTGCACTTCAACATGGGCAACCCCTTTCTCTCTAGTATATGACATGGAAGCAGTGCTTCCTATAGAAATAGAGATTTCATCAATCCCAAAGTTGACACGACGAACTGAATCTGATTGAAGAGAAGCGAATAATGGCACTATGCCATGGTCAGTTGTATCAACAAAGAATGAAGAATACGTTTGACAAAAAGGTCCGACCTCGCGTCTTCAGGAAAGGAGACCTCGTGCTCAAGAAGATACAATCATTTCTCTCTTATTCTCGGGGAAAATGGACTTAGAATTATGACATCCCTTATGTGGTCAAGAAAGCCTTCTCAGGCGGCACCTTGAGGCTCGCAACCATGGACGAAGAGAAATTTCCCTACCCCACAAATATTGACGTAGTCAAGAAATACTTCGCCTAAATAAAAAAAACATCTCGGTGGATTGAAAACCCAAAAGGGCGGTCCAGGAAAAAATTAGAGACATGATAAAAAATCATCTGGTGGATTGGAAACATCACAGTACAATCCAGGCAAAAATTAGGGATAATGGCAAGTAACTATGTTCAACAAAGGGGCAAATCCCTCAGCAACAGTAATGCCATCAGTCAGGAAAACGCCAGTCAAGGTAATCTTCGACAGAAGCTCAAGATTTCAAGAATTCAAATTTGGTAGAAGGACAGCGGTCGTTATGTTTCAATGCAGCCTTTTTCCCTTAAATTACCATTTTCTAACTTTGTAAATACTCCATGGAATCATGCGCTTAGCTGATTTCCATCCTATCAATAAAATTTGAGCCCTAGTGCTTTTGTTTGCAATTCTTATTTGTTTTAGATTTACAGAACGACGTTTTAACGATTCTTGAAATGAAACAAAAATGAATTTACTTGTCAAACTTTTTATGCTTTTCAAAATAAAGATGGCAATTTCTTTTGACTGTTGAACATCGAAAGAACACCGATCGCTTCTCTAGAAGTAATCGAACTTCAAAGTGCAGAATCAAAGTACTTTTTCTAAACCAGTACACATGAATGAAGGATCAACTGTGTCAGATGTAACACCCCAAAATTTGCTCTTTTGTTTTGCAGCTAACTGGCTTATGTTTCTTTGCATTTCTTGCATTAGCATTTGTGCATAGCATTGGTTCTTAGCATGGGATCAAGGTACTTGGTTCATCTCAAAGGAGTCTCAAGCCTCAAGGTGTTTTGTGGAAGTCATCATATCTTCATAAGATCAAGAATGGCAAAGGATTTCAAGTGAATCTTTCCCTCCTAACCAGAGGGACCAAATTAGGGTTCTTGGGTTCAAAGAGCTTCTTGAGAAGACTTTATGGATTCAAGCATGCTCTCATGGGTTCCATATGCTCATAAACACTCATAGAGGAAGGCTTGGCTAGTGGTTCATTGGGGAAGATGTTCAGTGGATCAGTTGCTTGTGAACCAAGAAAAGTCAACTGTAAGGAGAAAAGTCAACTGTAAGGAGGAAAGTCAACCATGGAATTTTGAGGTCCTCTTCATGATTTTTAAGGTCTTTTTCCCTCATATGGTCCTCAAAGGCTAGGATTCATACCATTCATCAAGAGTCAAGAGTTTGTGCAAAAGTTACTATTTTTGGAAAATGACCTATAATGTGAAACTTCCATTTTTGGCAACTTTTCAAACCATCTTCAACTTGACTTTTCATCATCAGAGAAGCTTCAAATGAATTTTCCTCAAACATTAAAGTTGATTATCTCTCTCTCCCCTTTCCAAAAAGTACTAGATTATCTCCATACCATTTGTGAAACTCAAGTTATGATCAAAAGAAGGCAAGGTGCTTTTTAGGGTTTTCACATGTATCCATTTTTCCACCTTTTGAATTTTGGTTCAAAATGACTTGTAATTGTTTCTAATGCTTCAAGTCACATTGCCACATCCAAGTACACATCCTAAGGACCATTTTTGATCCTTGAATCAAGTGAATCTGTGCCATGTACCTCATGTATTTCACAAAATGCAAATTTGCAAGATGGATTGAATCTCATGAATTAAGCACCCACAAAGCCCAAACCCAATTCAGATGTGGTCAGCAAGTAAAATGGAGATGAATCATACTTATTTCATGACCAATGCACATGTGAACAAGGGTGTGCATCACAACTAGCATTTTTGCATAACACTTCCATTAGCCTTAATCAAGGGATTAACAAAACCATAATCATGCTCAGAGCTCTAACCAAGTGTATATAAGGAGACTCACACGTTCATTCACACCTCATGCACTCTCATTTGCTCTAAATTTCATTTTTCACTCACACTTTCTCTCCTTCGAAACTCTCTCCTCACAAGGGTTTCTGAAGAAATTTTTCCATATTTTAGATCCACATACTCCATAGAGCAAGAATCAACCACTGTTTGAAGCTTTAAGCAAGGTTTTGATCAGATACGAATTTGAGTTGCTCACTTTCAAACTTCAAGATCCAGCCTAATTCAAGCCTCATATTGCATTTATTTTGCAATCAGAAGTTCCAAGGAGTAGATCTGCAGCTTTCTAAAGGTTTTCTTGGTGTATTTTGAGCTCTACAAGTTCCAGGTTAGTGTGATTTTCTTGATCATAGAACTCAGTTTTCTTGTGTGCTTAATGATCCTTATGCTTTGCTGATCATCCTGGTGTGTTTAGATCTTGATTTGCACGTGTATTATGGTTGTAATGTGGATTTGAAGTTTTTGAGTTCAAACTTTTTGTCTTCGATTTGGTTTATATATGTATGATCTTTTGGAATGAGTGTGATATTCTTGATCCTTGTTAAAATCTGAGTGGAATGGTGTACTTGTTTGTGATTTCTGGGAAATTTTGGTGTTGAGGTCACCGGAGAAGACGACCGGAGCTAGGGCTCCGGTGTCTGGTTTATTTTCAGGCAGGTGAAGGTTAGAGGAAGAAGATGAAATCTGGACCGTTGGTGGTCCAGATCTGATGGTTCACGTTCAGCCAGATTATTTAAAATCCTCATGTATTTTAATGATTGTGTGTATATATTCCATGGTTGTTATTATGCACACACAGATCTGAGCCACACATCTTGTTTAATCTTTGATCTGATGACTTATTTGTATGCATTCGATTAATCTGATGGTGGTGATTTTGCCAACACATTAAAATGGGAGTGTGCCTCTCACGTGTTTTTTTATTTTTATTTTAATCTAATTGCGTGTGCTTCCATCATTGTTACCATGTGCGTGTGATCCTGAACTTTGATCATGTTTACCTTTCATTTGTTGACTGATCTTGGCACGTTGGATTGATCCAAGGGCAATGATTGAGTCAATCTTGTTGACTCTGAGCCTTCACAAGAAGCGCTTTAGGCTTCTTTGCTATTTGCACCCTTGTTTTGGGCCTGGTCCAATATTTGAACTGATTTCGCTTGCTTAATGCACCACTGGCTTCTCCATTTTCTTTTTATTTTATTTATTTGTTGCATTCTCATTTTTAATTTTTAAAACTAGTTTTATGCATCTAAAAATCACGAAAAAAAATCATGAAGCATCTTTGGAATTTTATAAAATTTTGTTAAATTTTATTTTTCCATTTTATTTTATTTTGTGCATCTGAATTAATTGTTTGATTAATTTCCTTTGGAATTGTCTCAATTGTGCACACCTTGCCTTGTTGATTTTTGTTCTCATCATTGGTGTATGATTTGCATCCCATTATTTTTGCATATTTTAGAAGACATCTTGAGGTCCTTAAAAACATTTTTCTCATTTTTTAAACTCATTTCATATTGCATTTTAGTCCCTCTATTTGTGCATTGTTCTTCTTTGTTCTTATGCAACTTTGAAGCATTGTTTGATGTACTTAACTTGTGAATTTTTTTGTGATCTTTTGGCATGTTGCTGGTTTCTGACTTAGGTCACTTGGGTTTTAATTTCACAATTTTTGAATGTCATTTGATATATGTTTGATTATTTGTGCTTAAGTGAATTATGCATGATCATCTCTTGACATCTCTTAACCCTAATTGTTTTGCCATGCCTATTTGTTTGAGTTTCTTTGTGATTCTTTGCATGAGTATTTGATATGATGTTTACCCCTGGTTGAGGTCCCTTGTGAACAAATTTTGTAATTTGTGGATCATGTTTGGGTATGCTTTAAGTGCTTGTAATTTGACTTCCTTTTGTGGACTTTTCTTTGGTGCATAATGTTTCATGTTTTGATCTTCTCTTGCACATGAGAATTGTTGATGATGGTATGATCTTGGTTCTGACTTGGTTTCATCTTCATCTTATTTTTCTCATTTCATCTTGATATGAAGTTCATTGGTGCTTAATTGTGCATTTCATATAAGTATGCTTGCATTCTTTCATGTTTACCTTTGCATGCTTACTTGAGATGTTTTACATGATCTCTGAGACTTGTTTACTGATGTGAGTTGGATATACTTGATAAGATGTGCTTGCTGCCCTATCTTGTTTCTTATCTCATCCTTCTCTTTCTCATTCTTCTCTTTCACTCACTTTCTCCCATGAATCTCAAGACTTGTTTAAGTCTTGGATTCTCTCCCTTTAGAGCTACCTAGTCCAACTTAATTTTTGATTAAGCTTGGAGTAGGATTAGCATTAGGTTTTAGGTAGTCGCCCCTCCTAAACCTCACTAACCATAGGTCATCCATGAATGATAACATTAGGACTCTTAGTTTCCCTTTAGAGTTTCCTTTGGGTCTTCTCTCTTCTCATCTCAAAACTTCTTGAAAACACTTAATAAAGATAAAGTGTTTCTAGAGTGTTTAACGGGCGTCCTGTCTTGGGACGATTCGTTAAGTATTCGTCCCTGTGCCCTAGACTTTGGTGCAATGCAAGTTATGAACTAACTTAAAAAGAAAACACTTCTGTCTAAAAAACACAAAAACAAATTCAAATCTTTTTATCCTTCGGGATTGTTGGGTTTCAAATTTCATTTTCAGAAAAGAGCTTGTCTCTCACGTAAAAAACACTTACCCATTCGTGGTCGTACCCACGAACTACATTAGCTCTGATTCCTCTCTCTTGTCCGATTGAGGATTTGTAGGCACAAGAGAACGATTGTCTTGGCGAGCAACCTTCCCCCACAGTTCCCGTCCGAACTACGTTGACTTTGACTTTCCCATTGCAATGAGGGAGTACGTAGGCCTAGGGCATCAAATATGTCCTACCGAGTCCGTCTTAGTCACCCCCATCCCCGTTTTCTTTTGTTCAGCCATAGATACTAGGACAACTCACCCTCCGTTTAGACAACAAGTGTGGATCTCATCGAGTACAATGGATACGTGGGGTGCTAACACCTTCCCTTGCATAATCGACTCCTGAACCCGGACTATAGTTGCGATGACCATGTCTTTCCCCCTTTCTCTTTAGGTTTATGCAGTGTTTCCTTTCCCTCTCTCGGCATAAATACACATTGTTGGCGACTCCGTGTTTTCTGCGCCACTCTCGCGTTTGTACCGTTGGATGTGAATCTTTCGGGAGCAACAGCTGGCGACTCTGCTGGGGACTCGTGTTAACCTCTTGCTGGTCCATCCCCTTTAGCGAGTCGATCCTAGCGCTTGTTTATTTTTTTTCATTTGGTGTTTATTTGTTGTGCTTTATTATGTTGTATATTACTATTTTACAGCTTTTATTACATTGCATTTCATTTTATTACTGTCATACTGGATATTGTTGTGTTGTGCTGGCTGGTTTCTGTTTGGCAGGTTGGGTTGTTCTGAGAGATAAGCCCAATACCCAGGCTTGAGTACACCCTAGGACTAGAGTGGAGAGTAGTGGGACCTACGTGCCATCTTGGTGCGTTTGTGTGTTACGAAATTCACAACCAGACGAGTCTATCTTGGGACGCATTCTGACATGTGTGTCTTGCGCATTTCAGGGTGTTGATCTAGAGAGCTGTCGACTCTGGTGACCGTTTCTCCGATACCTCAGTTGCGCCTCTCCTCCCGACATGTGATAATGGCAAACCAGAAATGGCAAACCCATTACACTTGTCGATCCGAGGACCCAATGCTGAGGGACTCGCATAAGATGACCTTATTTTTTAGGGGAATCAGTTGAGGCCTCCTCGATTGATGATGATGCCAAACCAGAAATGGTGAACGTATCATCATTCCTCGACCTGAGAGCCCATGATATTGAGGATCCTCGCCTTTCTAGAACCCACATGTGAGAAGGGATGGGTGTTTGCAGGTCTGCAGGTAACCGACACCTTCAACCTACCCGGTTTTCTGGATTTCTCATAAGTGTTTGATTATCTGGGTTTCTGGTTATCTTAGTGGTTCGGTATTCTAGAATTCTGGTTTTCTGGGTTGTGGTTCTCGTCCAGTTAACAGCACAGCACATCCAGCATTGATGCCTTGATTCCATGCTTGCATGTGCATATCATTTTTTCTTGCATTCTAACATGTTTGACATTTTTCAGGGCTTGCATCTTACTCTTGATTCCGGTTTTCTGAGGTTTCCTTAGCATGGATGTCCAGAGAAAGAAGACTGTTGCTTATTCGTTCCCAGACTCGACCTTGACGTTAATTCACAAGCTGATTAGTATGGCTGGTCCTGGAGTTCGTACAGAGTTCGGTGGAGAGTATGGGAGACTTCTGAAGTTTGTCTACAATATCTCCAAGTATGAGAAGGATCCCATTCATACACTTCTTCAGTTCTATGATCCGTCTTTGCATTGCTTCACTTTCCCAGACTATATCTTGGCTCCAACGTTGGAGGAGTTCTCATTTATTTTGGGAATCCCCATCAGGCATGACATAGTATTCTTTTCTGAAGAACGCCTCGGGATAAAAGAAATGGCCATTGCTCTTCATATTGGTGAATCCGCTCTGAGTAGTAATATTATGGAGAAACAAGGAGCTAAGGGTTTCTTGTTGAAGTTCTTGTTTGATCAAGCTTGGATACATGTTAAGGAGAGGAATTGGACTGCTTTTCAAGCTATTCTGGCTATGTGCATCTATGGGATTGTCTTGTTTCCCAATATTCCTGATCTGGTGGATATGAATGCTGTCAGAATCTTTATTTCAAAGAATCCTATACCTACCTTACTAGGTGATGTGTATCACTCAGTCCACTACAAGAATGAAAATAGGCGTGGAAAAACTATGAGTTGTTGTGCACCACTCTTATCTACTTGGTTTCTGAGTCATCTCCCCGAAGCTGACGCTTTCGTTGATACGAGAGATTCTCTGAAGTGGTCAAAGAGGTTAATGGGCTTGACTGCTGACAACATTGTTTGGTTCAACCATGACTTGCTAGGGATGGAGATTATTTGTAAGTGCGGAGAAATACCTAATGTACCCTTGATAGGGAGAAGAGGTGGAATTAACTATAATCCTTCCCTTGTTATCAGGCAGTTTGGTTATCCTTTGAGAGGTCCACCTGAAGAGCGAGATATCAGAGAGTCCTTATTCTTCAATGGTACTGGGGATCAAGAGATGATAAGGAAGATTGTGAATGCTTGGAAGCAGGTGACCAAGAAGGGAAAAACTTCATTCGGGAAATGTAATAATCGGGCTTTTCCTTCCTATGAAGAGTGGATTAAGAAAAGAGCAGAAGAGGAGCTTCTTCCTTTCCCGGTGGAACCAACTTTGTATCCTTTGATGATCGAGGCTCCCACGACTGTTGATATAGAGAAATATGATAAGTTATGGGCTGAGAAGGAGAAACTCCGAGAGGAGAATCGTGAGCTGGGCAGAGAGGTTGGTCAGTTGAAGCATGAAAAAGGCGAAGCTATCCATGTTGCCAGGCTGAAATCATAACTTTTGGCTATGAAGGAGAAAGAATTTTCTAAAGAAGCCACAGCCAGAGAGAAAGTGGCTCAAGCGTTGAAAAGTGTTAGCAAGGTCCTTTCGTCCAAAAAGAAAGAGTTGGCTTATGCTATGTCAAGAATTCACAGGTTCCGTGACCGTTGGAATACAGCAATTACTGCCAACAGGTTGAAAGAGGACAAGTATCTGGAGCAGATTGAAGGTTTGAAGACAAAGCTTCGGAAAAAGGATAAGGAGATTTTATCAGGGATCTTTGAGAGGAGAACAATTGAGGAGAAGCTCAAGGAAACCATGCAGATATAGAACAACTGAAGATCCAAGCCGAAGTGAAAAGAGCCAGAAGCAAAGGTCCAAGTTCAGGTGGAACTTCTGGAGAAGATGATTGGGAATTGCATAGTCGTTATTTAACAAGAATCTTGCACATGAGGGATCTTTTGATTCAGGAGTTGATTCAGAGACCAGAGCATCCTAATACCAAGAAGATTCTCAAGGAAGTGCAGAGTTGGTGCAAAAAGAATGACGAATGGGGAATTCTAGCACGGCTGAGTCTTGATGATATGCCTTAGTTTCCTTGCTACTGTTTTCTTTGTATTTCCGGGATCACCGCCAGGCTTGTTGGTCGGGGTCTTTGTCTATGCTTATTCAGACTTGTGTTGTAACGGATGCTTATTCTCTTTATATGATCAGGAATTCAGTTCTCTTCTATTGTTAAAACCGGAATCAAGGGATAGATCGCCTTTATAATGTTCATACATGTTTGCATTTGTATTTGTATAATCATCTCATTTTGCATAGCAGGTTATCTCGGATTCTCTGGATTTCTTATGCTCTCTCTTTTTTACAGTCAGGATTGATCAACCAGCTCATCGGTATTCTACCAGGCTTAATCAAAGTAGAGTGATGGAGCAAATTCAAGCTGAGTTGAGGGAAATGCGAGGCCAGATGGGGCAATTTATGGAGAATATGCAAACTCTCATGCAAGACCAGGAGATGCTAAGGGAGGAGGTCAACTGGATGAAGACTCAGATGGGCTTGGTCATGGAAATCTTGAATGCGGCGCTAAAGAAGGAAAACAATCCTGTGCTCGCATCCGCAATAGAAATCCTTACTCCCCTCATCTCTTTGGGTCCTTTTTTAGATCATAGAATGTCTCGTGAATCCCCTCCACAATCTGAAGTTTCTGAGCTTTCTCCTCGGAAATCACTCCCTGCTCCCCAAGAGGATCCTAGGCCAAGCCTAGGAAGAAGTTTGATCCCCCTCTGATGCCGTATGGGCAATTGCTTCCTTATCTGCTCGAGCTCAAACTAGTCGAGCGTGTCACTTTAGGACCAACTCCGACAGGGTTTTCTTTGGGTTCCAATATGAATGCTAGGTGTGACTTCCATTCTGGGGCACCTGGTCACAATGTTGAGAATTGTACAAGGTTCAAGAACTCATTGATTCAGGGGCAATCAAGTTCTCATCAGAAGTGGAGACTCCTCCCCTCTTTGCAGGATCCACCTCATGTCATGGACTTTCTCTACAACCTTTTGTTGCAGAAGCTCTATGTCAGCAACCTTTGTTTGTGCCTCAGCCAAATGTGGAAAGGAAAATGCAAGTGCAGGTGAGGCGCCCAAATCAGCATCGACAGCAGAATTATCAACAGCAGGGGCAACCGAGACCAAGAAGGCCCGAGAGGATATTTGATCCTATTCCTATCCCTTATAGTCAGTTGTTTGCTCGTCTGCTCAAGAACTCTGATTCAAACGAGGAGTACCACGCCGGTACCATACCCTATTCCTCCGGATTATGACATGAATGCTAGGTGCGAGTTCCACTCGGGAACGTTTGGGCATACAATTGATAATTGTAATGTATTCCAGCACAAGGTGCAAGACTTGATCGACTCAAAGGTCATCACGCCAGATGGTACCCCTTTGGATTGAAGCTTCTTTGTCAGAGTAAGCACCAGATTGCAAGAGCGTCATCAGAGGCAATAAGTCCAGACGGAGTCAAGCCTTCCTCTATGTGGCAATCATTAGTTTCTTTATTGCATTTTCATATGTAGCTTTCATTTGTTTATTTAAACATTTCTTGCATGTAAGAACTCGTTTGTTTTTGAATGACAATCATAATGCAATGAGTATGTTTTTCTTGAAGAATTCCATTCGTGTTCACTCATTTTAAATGCTTGTATGCACTGCAATACTATCTTTCTTGCCTAGACTCTTGGAGGGAGGATGACGAAATAAGAACTTAGATTTCTAATGGTACGCTTTTGGATAAAACCCTGTTAAGGATGTACAGGCATTGTTTCCAATTCACAAACACTGGAGAGATAAGGAGATAGACCTTTGTTAACCCCTTTGAGCCTAGTTGTAGGAGTTCTTTCTGAAAATGAAAAACCCTAAATTTTAACCCAGGGGTAGGGTAGGTGTCAGTTAGTTTGACCAAGTGTTCAACTTTCAGAAGGAGTGTACATCTGAGGATCCATTACCTTCCATTCCACTATCAAGAGGTTAAGAGGTGTAGAACCACAATGGTTACTCCTCACCAACCGAAGAGTGAAACAGTCACAACCCTTTCAAACAAGTCAGGCAAAACGGTGTCACACGACTTGTTCAAAAAAAAAAGAAAAAAAGAAAAAAAGAAAAAGCCTGCTAAGTCGAAAAACTTGAAAGCATGTGACTTAGGCAAAAGTTAAGGCATCCCGCTGGACTTCAAAATTGAAAACTCAAAAGAGTCAGTCCAGGCAAAAATTAGGGAACAAAAAGCAAAAGAATGAGAAACCGAAAAGCCAAAAGGATTACAAAGAAAATCCTCGATAAGAACAAAGTCGTGTGACTATAGACACAAAAGACAAAAAGGGGCGGTTGTTAGTCCAAAACCTCATCAGGTGTCGAATCACCAGTTGCATGGATTCCCTAGAAATCAGGAAACCTTTTGAGAGACGAGCGCTTGTGTCAAATTAGCTGAACATAGGACTGGAGAATATCATGAAGAGTAGGTGGGTACCAATAAACTTTGAGCCATAAATCCTTTTTTCTCAAACCGCGAACCAGGCCACGCTACAACCCTTAAAAGTCCTAATTGAAACAGGGTTTAGTCTGAAGGTGTACTTCAACGAGATAGAGTTCCTGACTCCCATGAGTTGTGCTAATAAGATTTTTGTTGGTGTTTCATGTGCGTATTGCTTTCCTTTCAAAAATAAGTGTCGTAACTCGGTTGTGTGACATATTTTCAATAAGGACTTCAAGATTAACATATGTGTTGCATTTGAATAATCATTCTCAGAATAAATATTTTCTGCTTGCATACATTTGTTTGACATTAAAGAAGCTTACATGATGAACATCAGTCGAGAAGCTTAAACTGGCCAAGTTAAGGTGCTTGAGACTCCAGAGGACATGTGTCGCTCCCGGGATTTTCATCCAAGTACAAACGCGAAAGTGGCACCGAAACAGAGTCGCCAGCAATGTGTATTTATCCCAAGAGAGGGAAAGGAAACACTGCGTAAACCTGAAAGAAGAATAGAGCATGGTCTTGCGACCAAGAGAACTGGGTTCGGGAGTCGGTTACGCGAGAGGAAAGTATTAGCACCCCCTCGCATCCATCGTACCCGATGGGATCCACGCTTGCTTGTCTCAATCAAAGGGTGATTAAAAAGATACTGGAAAAAGAATGGAAAGAGAACGAAAAACAAATGTAGGGAAAATAAAAGAAGTGCTCGAATGGGCCATACCCCACTGCCAACGTATCTCATCGGGAACATGAGAATTAGAGTGACATAGTTCCCCTCAACGAGGGTCGCTTTGTTTGTTTTTTTTAGTGGAAACGTCAGAGTGCGCGTTCCAGCAGTTAGGTGTTGCAGCTCGCTGTTGGGAGACTTAGGCGTTACCTGTTTGCGGTAGAACGAACTTGACGAGTCCTTAAAAATGGAGTGAAGGAGATAAGAAGAGAATTGTTTGTTTGTTTTTATCTTTTAAGAAAGAAGTATTTTGTAACACGTATTGTATTTAAGTCCTTCATGTAGGATCGAATGCCTCGCATATCGACCCAAGACGGGAAGTACGCTAAACATTCCAAGAAAGTGAGAGAAGACCCCTCACTATCTCGTTCTTACATGAAAGTCCCAAATACAATATTTGTTATGCCTTTATTAAGTATTTTTTTTACTTTTTGTGATTAGATGAGAAAGATAGAGACTCAAATGGTCAATAAAGGTAAAATCTAATGAGGGAGACTAAGACTCAATCTTAATGTTATCATACATGGTGATCCTATGGTTAATAAGGTTTAAGAAATCTAATCCTAAAAGAAAGGAGAAGAAGAATGAATTAAACAACTCACTTCAAAAGTAGAAGATGAGTTGTAACTCAAAGGGGAGAAGAAAGGAGTTATTCAAAGAAAGCATACAAATGCTTAACATAATCACAAGTTGAATTTTAAAGAAATAAGAGAAGATGAAAGAAATAAGTGTGTGTGGAAGCATATCCACACACTTACTTACCCTTAGCACCTACATGAAAAGGTTAGTTCAAAGCTATTCACAAGAAATCCTAAGTAAAAGATCTTAGTCAAACAAGCCAATGGAAGGAAATACTGAAAACAACAGCTATTACAGCCCACATGCAACAGAACAGCAGTAAATTCAGCTTCATATACCAAACAGCAAACAACAGCTCATGTTCAGCATACAAAATGGGTGTAATAAGCATTTGGTAGCATATACTATAGCATATATGTGTATTGGCAGCAGTGAAAAATCAGGGGCAGCATGCATTCACAAATGATTCATTCATAAAAGAACAAACATGCTTCAAGCCTTGTACATTTTTCTATTAACACAACATGATCACAAACTAATTATAAATCATGGTGGCCAAGTCTTAAAAGCAACATGGAATGATGCACATTGTAAGAGAATACACATTATTAAGCATGTGAACAAATTAAAACAAATGTGCACCTCTTGAAATAGAAAGCAAATGAACATGCACATAACAGTTCCAGCAACACAAGCATCCATTAATAATTAACAAGCTAAATGTGTGTGCATTATTTGATCGTTGCATCAATTAATCAACCACGCAGACATAGACATTCATCGATTAATAATCAAAAGCCGCGTGTTGAAAAAAATCAAGTTCGTACTATGGTGTGAGTTAAGATATCTCAAAAATAATCCACAAATCATCAATGCATTGATCCATGAAGTTTAAACATGTTAAGGATGTCAAACAAGCAAGAAAATGCACAAAAATACACATTTTGTCCCAGAGTAACCGGTTAACAAACGGTGAGTAACCGGTTACTTAGTTGAAAATAAGACAATTTACGCAAAAATACACATGTTAACCGGTTAACAAACGGTGAGTAACCGGTTACTCTGGGTCAGTTGCCAAAAAAACTAGTTTCAAAAGCACTTTTCAGCAGCAAATCACTTCTTCAAACTTCCAAACGAACATGTAACCAATTAGGCATGAAATTACATTGAATTACAGTCAACAAACATCAATTGGATTTAATTAACAACCACACCAAAAATCATATTCAAGCATATGAATCCAAATCGAAAATCCACAAAGATCTACATCGAATAAGTTGCGAATAAGCTAAAAACAGTGTAGATTTAGGGAAAACCAACCTACAAAGCGGAGACTTGGTTTGGTAATAGTTGCAAAGTAATCTTGGTGCAGAAAATGAAAGAAAACCAGAGATTCCTCAATCGATTGCCAAAACGCGTCGAAACCGAATGAAATCGCGAAAATCCACCAAAATCCAACTTGCACCAAAATAAATGGTGAGAAACCTTTGGATTGAAGAAGAACAAGCTGAAATTATAGAAAATCCAACCAATACAAACCAAGAGATGAAGTTTAGCTCAAGAATTAATCACTTTTCAATGTAAAAAGTGATTATTCTTCAAGAAATAAGAATTTTTGTGTGTGGTTTTGGAAGAGAGAAGTAGAAGTTGTAGCAAATTGAAGAGAGAAATGAGAGAGAATTGAGAGTGAAATGTGAGAAATTTGAGAAAATGGTTGAAGGTCCTTGAAAATGAGTGAAGCATCTCTTAAATAGATTTTAGGTTTGGAGTATAAGTGGTTCGGAGTGAGGTTTGGGTTTGGAGCTAGGGTCAGAGTTAGTTAGACTCAACTCACCGAGTCAAGTTAGTTAACTCGGTTAGTTAGGATCAACTCGGTTGCTTGGAAAACAAGGAACCACAATTGGTGTGTAGATGTGTGACTTGGGCTGCAAGCAAGGCCTTGTGACTTGTGAACTTTCAGCATGAAACCCCTATGTTCGAGCCCCCATATGACCTTCATAACTTGTTCAAATGAAAAAATGTCCAACATCAAAGTTGAAGAGGGCATGGAGATGAACAAATTTGATGTTCAACAATTTTTCATTTGAAGCATTCTTGATGGAGAAAATTGACTTGACATTTGGCACGCCAACTGTTCGATGAAATTATGGCGCATGGGCCTGGTCTTGCCTTGCCATGACTTGGTTTTTGCCTTGATTTTACCAAACTTTGAATGATCATAACTCCCTCAATTTTGATCCGATGGAAGAGTTCTTTATATGGATTTTAAGCTTAGAACATGAAATTTAATTGGCTCAACTTGGGCTTGAGATTTGGAGCTTTGATCTTGAAGAAAGAGGGCCTCAAAGTGTGGTGCAAAATGGTCCAAACTTGTCATTTTTGGGAACCCCAAAGTTTCTATTTTTGGCAGTTTTGTAATTTCTTGATTTTTCATAATTCTTCCATCATTTCTTGATCAAATCTTGTCCAATGAACATATATAACATGAATTTCATGTATTTGACCTTAAAAAGTCAGGAGTTGACTTTTTTCACTGCACAGTTGTCTTTTTCCCCAATTTCTTTATTATCAAGCAACTAATCAATTGAACCTCTTCTGAAATGAATCAATGGCCAATCTTCCATCCTTAGACACTTGGTATCATGTAGAAAACATTGAGATCAAGTTTGAATCAAAATTTCATCAGGAGACCACTTGAATCCAAAACCCTAATTTTGACTGTTTTGTGATAGGAGGTGATGAGCTGTCCAATCTTATTGATGAATTCCCATCCTCCAATGACTTGTGAGATCAATTGAGATGATATATGACACAAGAGACCCTTGAGGATTGTTTGAAGACCCTTGGCTCTTGTTCTCTTGCTTTGGATGATCCACACCTTTGAGAAACACCTGATCTCATGCCCTTATGCAAGATGCAATGCAATGCTTTATGTTTTATTTTTCTATGCTTGAATGCAATGCAATGAAATGAAAGCACATGCTAAATGATATGAAAAAAAAAGAGAGGGAAAATTTTGGGGTATTACAGCTGCCCTTATTCAATCAACTTGGACCTGAAAGGATGATAGGAACTGCTTTCAGACATTCAAGGTACAAGGTGATTGAATACAAAAAGAACCGCAAAATTTTCTAGCCGCAAGGAGTGAAAATGTAAATGGAGCCCGATCACACTCTTCAAAAAAATTTGACGGGAAGACAACATACCCAGCGAACCACGTCGTCAAAGGGTTTTGACGGAAAGAAAAATGGAACCCCACCGAAAGGACAAATAGTCAAAGTAATTTGACGGCAGGAAGACTCAACGGAATGAACACATTGTCATAGGGATGGAAGAAAGAAGACTCGACTAAAAGAAGCACGCTGTCATAGGGATGACAGAAAGGAGACTTGACCAAAGGAAACACATTGTCATGGGGATGACAGAAAGAAGACTCGATCGAAGGAAACACATTGTCATGGGGATGACAGAAAGGAAACCTGACTAAAGGAAACACATTGTCATAGGGATGACAGAAAGAAGACTCGATCGAAGGAAACAAATTGTCATAGGGATGACAGAAAAAAGTCCCAACCAAGGGAACACATTGTCATAGGGATGACAGAAAGAAAACCTGACCGAGGGAACACATTGTCATAGGGATGACAGAAAGAAGACTCGATCGAAGGAAACACATTGTCATAGGGATGACAGAAAGAAGACCCGCCCGAGGGACCACATTGTCATGGGGATGACAGGAAGAAAACCGGACCAAAGGGAACACATTGTCATAGGGATGACAGAAAGAAGACCCGCCCGAGGGACCACATTGTCATTGGGATGATAGGAAGAAAACCGGACCAAAGGGAACACATTGTCATAGGGATGAAAGAAAGAAGACCCACCCGAGGGACCACATTGTCATGGGGATGACAGGAAGAAAACCGGACCAAAGGGAACACATTGTCATAGGGATGACAGAAAGAAGCCCTGGCCAAAATGTCATCATCAAGGGGTTGATGGACAATGACTGGTCGAGGGTAAGATCGACGTATGATCTATGACTCGGGAAAAGAGTAAGCGGATGGGTTAATTGTAATGTCTGCTGGGGATATGTCACCGTCTTGACTGGGAGTTGATTCGGGCTTTCGCGCAAGGTACCAAATCTTGCTTATGCTTCGCATGCATATGTTTGAATTTTCTTTCTATGGCATAATGCTCCATTCAAAATGGAAATGCTACGCGATTTGAGGATGCAATGATCACTATATGCAAAATGTCAACGCATGCTCGGGCTACCGGGGAAAGAAGAGTGTGCCAAGTACAATTAAACTTTGCTGGCAAGGACAGGTGAAACCTGATGGTGATTGGTTTTTTCAAAGGCGAAATCTTTCTAGATACCAATGGGGATTAGATTTTGAAGGAAGTGCCAATAAGGATTAGAATTTTCTTTAAAGGGGACACCAATAGGGATAGGCTTTCAGGTTTTGAAAGAGGCCAACAAAGTGGGTTGTGGAAGGATACCGAGCAAGGTTGGGCTATGGATTTTCTGTTTGGGTTTTACACGGTTTCATGCAATGCTATGCTAATGATATGCGATGACGATGATTATGCAACGATGTTCATGATATGCAACAGGATCACTCCAGCAAAATAAATGCTGAAGAGACGAGGCCAACTCCGCTGGGGGTAACAAACTGAACCGCCTTCAAGGTCATAACTACTCGAGATCCCGACCAAGCCTCCATTCTACAGGAAAGTATGAATAACAAACTTCTGCTGGAGGAAACATCCTAGGAATCTTGCTGAAGAAAAGCGCCAATGACCATCGACCTTTGAGTTACTGGGGAAAGCTAACCACCACCCAAAAAATATGCTTGGGGGATAATGATTGATGATATCAGCTCTGCTAGGGACCAGATCAGACTTGCTCCTTTGTTTGATGCTTGCCTCTTACCCTTACTCTGTTGGGGAGATGGGAACAACTTTACCGCAAACTAGGGAAGCATAAACCCAACACTCTGTACAGGAATATGAACTCTTGTTGAAAAGCAATAACTTCGTCACACTGGCTAAGGGAGAGCGAACTCTGGAACTCTTGCTGGGGAGAACAAGCACAGTCTTCATAATGCTCTGCTGAGTGCGACAAAAACTTCAGCTATTTCTGCCGAGGAGAGAAACTCTACTGGGGACGTCACGTGTCAGCTATCAACATGGGCCTTGCAGATGTGATATAACCAAAAGAGGTGCCCGATGAAGCATAACCTGTAAATGAACATGTCTTCCGGATGCCTCGTGAAGATCCGACATATCTTGCCCCATGGCTTTTGATTAACCGTCCCCCAAAGAGAATAACCTTTTGTGCTTTTGGGGTGGCCTGCCCCTGCCTCGAAATGATTTATTGCCCCTGACTGACTAATCCGCGAGAGATTTTCTAAATCTCGACTTGATTGCCTCAGACTTTCAACATAATTGCCCCAGATTAACCGAACTGCAGAGATATTTCACAATGTAACTGCCCCGAATTGACAATTTCTTAGCACGAATTGTCATGAAAGCACACACCCATCGTAATCACTTGAAACACATCCCTTGTTACACTTATCCCCGGAGTTTTCAAGCATCTCACTTTGGCGAGATCAAAATTCTCGACTGATGTTCACTTTGTAAGCCTTACTGGTGTCAAATACATGTGAGCAAGCAGAAAATATTTATTTCATGAATGAAAATTATAATGCAACACATATATTCATCTCAAAGTTTTTTTTCGAAAAGATATCGCCAATACCTGTGAACGAGTCACTGGTTAAGGTGCGACACAAATTTTTTTAAATGGAAAATGGCATGCACATGCAATACCAACCAAGGTCTTTTGACACAACTCATGGGAGTTAGGAACACTATCTCGTTGAAATACGCCTTCAGAATGAACCCTATTTCAATTAGGACTTTTGAGGGTTGTAACGCGACCTGGTTCACGGTTTAAGGAAAAAGGATTTATGGCTCAAAATTTTGTTTGTACCCACCCATTCTCTTTGATGTTCTCCAGTCCTACGTTCAGCTAACTCGACACAAGCACTCACCTTTCAAAAGGTTATGACCGGTATGAGGATGAAAGGAACACACACGGTTTTCGGAGTGACAGTCACCCCTTCTATCTTTGGTGTCTGTAGTCACATGATTTGTTCTTTCCTCGAGGACTTTTATTTTTTGTTCCTTTTCGCTTTTCGTTCTTTTGTTTTTTGAAATCCCTGATTTTTTCCTGGACTAATTCTTTTTTGAATTTTTTTCCGATTTCGAAGTCCAGCGGGATGCCCTAACTTTTGCCTAAGTCACTTGTTTTCAAGTCTTGACTTAGTGGGCTTTTCTTTTTTTCTTTTTTCTGAACTACTATTTTTTTTTTAAACAAATCGTGTGACACTGGTTGTCTAACTCGTTTGAAAAGGTGGTGACTGCCTCATTCCTTAGTTGATGAAGGATAACCGTAGGTGTAATTGATCCTTAGATGCACATTCCATTTGAAATTTGAACGCTCAGTCAAATTAAGTGACACCTACCCTGCCCCAGGTTAAGATTTAGGGTTTTTTCATTTTCAGAAAGAAACTCCTACTTCTAGGCTCAACAGGGTTGACAAGGGATTATCTTCCTTATATCTCCGGTGTTTGGGTATTTGAAACAATGCATGTACATCTTCAACAGGGTTTTATCCAAAAGCATACAACCAAAGACTGTGCGTTGTCATCTCATCATCCTCCCTCCAAGAGTTTAAACAAGACAGTTAATATTGCAGTGCATACCAACATTAAATGAGTGAACACGAATGAACTTTTTCGAGAAAAACATACTTATTGCATTAAAATCATCAAACAAGTTTATTACATGCAAACATTAACCAGTAAGGCAAATTAAAAATGAATATGCAGTAAAGAAAAATTGATATTCGCCATTGCTGAGGAGGCTTGCCTCCGACTGGACTGATTGCTTCAGGAGATGTCTCAGCAGTCCCAAGTGCTCACTTGAGAAGCTTCAGTTAATGTACAAACCGTCTTCAGTGAAAATGATAAGCCCAACGTCAATGAGATCTTGCACCTTATGTCTGAACACCTTACACTCTTCAAGGATATGCCCCTGTGTCCCTGAGTGGTACTCGCATCTAACACTCTTGTCATTACTTGGAGGAAGGGGAAATGGAACAGGAGCAGCTTTCTCTAGCTGAATTAAAGAGTCTTGAAGTAAACGATCAAGCAAGTAACTGTAAGGAACAGTAATGGGGTCAAACTTTCTTTCCTGCCTTCTGGACCTTTGATGTCTCCTCTGGGAGCTAGTTTGTTGTCGATATCGACTTGTGCCTTCTTCTCGTTCGGGTGCTTTCATCCTTAGACTTGGCTTAGGAACAGGAAACAGTTGAGGTCGAGAAAATTCCAAGACCACAGGTTGCGAGAAATGCCCCTGACTTGGTGCAACGTCAGGAGGGGAAATCGGGATATTCACTTCTTTCGCAGCAACAGGAGTAAGACCACCTTGTACGCTTACGCTGCCCGACGTAAATTCAATTGCTTTTAAGTTGATCAGACCCTGAACCACATGATGAAAGGCTTTACATTTTTTCACATCATGCCCCGACGCACCGGAGTGAATATCACAATGGGCATTTGCATCGTAATCGAATGGGAGCTTTTCACGAGGAGGTTTTATCGTCTGAAGTTCAACCAATTGGAGCTGAAGTAAATACCTCAACAGCTGGGCATAAGACATAGGAATCGGATCAAAGATTCTGTCAGCTTTCTTCGACTTTGGTGGGTACTTCTTAGCCTTGGGGTTGTCTTGGGAAACGAGAGGTAACTGCTGATGAGGAAATTCTGAAACCCCAAGTCGTGTAGAAAATCTGTGAGGCACATCACTCTTTGGGAGGGATCCCTCAAACAGTGGAGGAGAGACAATTCCAGCCGCGGCCTCAGGCATGGGAGTATTATCTTTGCTTAACACACCTCTCACAATTTCCATAATCAGACTCATCTGAGTCTTCAGTTGGTGGACCTCCTCCTCCAACATTTTCTGGTCTTGAATCAAAGCTTCCATGTCCCCCATAAACAGCCCCATTTGGTTTCGCATCTCCCTCATCTCTGCTTGAACCAGATCCATGGTCAACTTCCGAATGGCTTAAGCAGTTAAATATGAAGTTCCGAAGAAAACCAAACCAGGATAAGAATAACCACACCTCGAACACCTGCTATGCAAATAAATATGCAAATGCAATGTTATGAATGCAATAAGACATGGGATAAAAGCTTCCACATAGTCTGAATAAGCGCTGTGCTGATGTCTGAATAAGATCATAGGTTTGTTCTGAAGAGAATACCAGAATAACCAGAATAACTAGAATACCAAGCTGATAAGTCTACACTGATAGGAAAACCAAAGTACCGGGCAGGATGAAGGTCAAAGTTACCTGCAAACCTGTAAAAAACCCGCCCCTCTCACATGTGGGTACTAGAAAAGTGGTTCCTCAGTTTCAGATTCTCTATTTGAGAAGCAATAACACATTCAGCCCGTAGGATACAATGCTATCGCCAAACAAAGAGGTCTTCCATTGATTCCCCCAAAAATAAGGTCATCCTATAGAAAGTTCTCAGCATTGGGTCCTCGGATCGAGAATGTGCATTGGGTTTGCCACATAATGTGGTCTGCCACTGTCACATCTCGGGAGGAGTGCCGTTGTTGAGTCCTCGGGAATGGTCACCAGAGTCGACAGCTTCCTAGGTTAACACCCCGAAATGCACAAGACGCACAAATCAGAACATCTCCCAAGAAAACCTCGTTTGGTTGTGGATTTCGTATAAACCATACATAACAAGATGCTATGTAGGCCACACTACCGTCCACTCTAATCCTATGTATGTACTCAAGCCTGTGTAATGGGATTATCTCTAAGAATACCCATCCCGCAAAACAGAAAACTAGCACAGCACAGTCCAGTATAACAATGAAATGAAAATGCAATAAATGCAGAAAATACAGTAAATACAGTAAACCAGTATTACAACAAAATACAACATCCAAGTAAACACCCAATGAAAGAAAAACAAACAAGCGCTAGGATTGACTCGCTTAAGGAACCAGAGATTCTGGGTTCGATCCCCAGCAGAGTCGCCAGCTGTCACTCCCGGGATTTTCATCCAAGTACAAACGCGAAAGTGGCACCGAAACAGAGTCACCAGCAATGTGTATTTATCCCAAGAGAGGGAAAGGAAACACTGCGTAAACCTAAAAGAAGAATAGAGCATGGTCTTGCGACCAAGAGAACTGGGGTCGGGAGTCGGTTACGCGAGAGGAAGGTATTAGCACCCCCTCGCATCCATCGTACCCGATGGGATCCACGCTTGCTTGTCTCGATCAAAGGGTGATAGAAAAGATACTGGAAAAAGAATGGAAAGAGAACGAGAAACAAATGTAGGGAAAATTAAAGAAGTGCTCGAATGTGCCCTACCCCACTGCGTACGTATCTCATCGGGAACATGAGAATCAGAGCGACGTAGTTCCCCTCAACGAGGGTCGCTTTGTTTGTGTTTTTTAGTGGAAACGACAGAGTGCGCGTTCCAGCAGTTAGGTGTTGCAGCTTGCTGTTGGGAGACTTAGGCGTTACCTGTTTGCAGTAGAACGGACTTGACGAGTCCTTAAAAATGGAGCGAAGGAGATAAGAAGAGAATTGTTTGTTTGTTTTAATCTTTTAAGAAAGAAGTGTTTTTATTATTTTGTGTTTTGTAACACGTATTGTATTTAAGCCCTTCATGTAGGATCGAATGCCTCGCATATCGACCCAAGACGAGAAGTACGCTAAACATTCCAAGAAAGTGAGAGAAGACCCCTCACTATCTCGTTCTTACATTAAAGGCCCAAATACAATATTTGTTATGCCTTTATTAAGTATTTTTTTACTTTTTGTTTTTAGATGAGAAAGATAGAGACTCAAATGGTCAATAAAGGTAAAAATCTAATGAGGGAGACTAAGACTGAATCTTAATATTATCATACATGGTGATCCTATGGTTAATGAGGTTTAAGAAATCTAATCCTAAAAGAAAGGAGAAGAAGAATGAATTAAACAACTCACTTCAAAAGTAGAAGATGAGTTGTAACTCAAAGGGGAGAAGAAAGGAGTTATTCAAAGAAAGCATACAAATGCTTATCATAATCACAAGTTGAATTTAAAAGAAATAAGAGAAGATGAAAGAAAGAAGTGTGTGTGGAAGCATATCCACACACTTACTTACCCTTAGCACCTACATGAAAAGGTTAGTTCAAAGCTATTCACAAGAAATCCTAAGTAAAAGAGCTTAGTCAAACAAGCCAATGGAAGGAAATACTGAAAACAATAGCTATTACAGCCCACATGCAACAGAAAAGCAGTAAATTCAGCTTCATATACTAAACAGCAAACAACAGCTCATGTTCAACATACAAAATGGGTGTAATAAGCATTTGGCAGCACATACTACAACATATATTTGTATTGGCAGCAGTGAAAAATCAGGGGCAGCATGCATTCACAAATGATTCATTCATAAAAGAACAAACATGCTTCAAGCCTTGCACATTATTCTATTAACACAACATGATCACAAACTCATTAAAAATCATGGTGGCCAAGTCTTAAAAACAATATGGAATGATGCACATTGTAAGAGAATACACATTATTAAGCATGTGAACAAATTAAAACAAATGTGCACCTCTTGAAATAGAAAGCAAATGAACATGCACATAACAGTTCCAGCAACACAAGCATCCATTAACAATTAACAAGCTCAATGTGTGTGCATTATTTGATCGTTGCATCAATTAATCAACCACGCAAACATAGACATTCATCGATTAATAATCAAAAGCCGTGTGTTGAAAAAAATCAAGTTCGTATTGTGGTGTGAGTTAAGATATCTCAAAAATAATCCACCAATCATCAATGCATTGATCCATGAAGTTTAAATATGTTAAGGATGTCAAACAAGCAAGAAAATGCACAAAAATACACATTCTGTCCCAGAGTAACCGGTTAACAAACGGTGAGTAACCGGTTACTTAGTTGAAAATCAGACAATTTACGCAAAAATACACATGTTAACCGGTTAACAAACGGTGAGTAACCGGTTACTCTAGGTCAGTGGCCAAAAAACTAGTTTCAAAAGCACTTTTCAGCAGCAAATCACTTCTTCAAACTTCCAAACGAACATGTAACCAATTAGGCACGAAATTACATTGAATTACAGTCAACAAACATCAATTGGATTCAATTAACAACCACACCAAAAATCATATTCAAGCATATGAATCCAAATCGAAAATCCACAAAGATCTACATCGAATAAGTTGCGAATAAGCTAATAACAGTGTAGATTTAGGGAAAACCAACCTACAAAGCGGAGACTTGCTTTGGTAATTATTGCAAAGTAATCTTGGTGCAGAAAATGAAAGAAAACCAGAGATTCCTTAATCAATTGCCAAAACGCGTCGAAACCGAATGAAATCGCGAAAATCAACCAAAATCCAACTTGCACCAAAATAAATGGTGAGAAACCTTTGGATTGAAGAAGAAAAAGCTGCAATTCCAGAAAATCCAACCAATGCAAACCAAGAGATGAAGTTTAGCTCAAGAATTAATCACTTTTCAATGTAAAAAGTGATTATTCTTCAAGAAATAAGAGCTTTTGTGTGTGGTTTTGGAAGAGAGAAGTAGAAGTTGTAGCAAATTGAAGAGAGAAATGAGAGAGAATTGAGAGTGAAATGTGTGAAATTTGAGAAAATGGTTGAAGGTCCTTGAAAATGAGTGAAGTATCTCTTAAATAGATTTTAGGTTTGGAGTATAAGTGGTTCGGAGTGAGGTTTGGAATGAGGTTTGGGTTTGGAGCTAGGGTCGGAGTTAGTTAGACTCAACTCACCGAGTCAAGTTAGTTAACTCGGTTAGTTAGGATCAACTCGGTTGCTTGGAAAACAAAGAACCACAATTGGTGTGTAGGTGTGTGACTTGGGCTGCAAGCAAGGCCTTGTGACTTGTGAACTTTCAGCATGAAACCCCTATGTTCGAGCCCCCATATGACCTTCATAACTTGTTCAAATGAAAAAATGTCCAACATCAAAGTTGAAGAGGGCAAGGAGATGAACAACTTTGATGTTCAACAATTTTTCATTTGAAGCCTTCTTGATGGAGAAAATTGACTTGACATTTGGCACGCCAACTGTTCGATGAAATTATGGCGCATGGGCCTAGTCTTGCCTTGCCATGACTTGGTTTTTGCCTTGATTTTACCAAAGTTTGATTGATCATAACTCCCTCAATTTTGATCCGATGGAAGAGTTCTTTATATGGATTTGAAGCTTAGAACATGAACTTTAATTGGATCAACTTGGGCCTGAGATTTGGAGCTTTGATCTTGAAGAAAGAGGGCCTCAAAGTGTGGTGCAAAATGGTCCAAACTTGTCATTTTTGGGAACCCCAAAGTTCTATTTTTGGTAGTTTTGTAATTTCTTGATTTTTCATAATTCTTCCATCATTTCTTGATCAAATCTTGTCCAATGAACATATATAACATGAATTTCATGAATTTGACCTTAAAAAGCCAGGAGTTAACTTTTTTCACAGCACAGTTGACTTTTTCCCTAATTTCTTGATTATCAAGCAACTGATCAATTGAACCTCTTATGAAATGAATCAATGGCCAATCTTCCATCCTTAGACACTTGGTATCATGTAGAAAACATTGAGATCAAGTTTGAATCAAAATTTCATCAGGAGACCACTTGAATCCAAAACCCTAATTTTGATTGTTTTTGTGATAGGAGGTGATGAGCTGTCCAATCTTATTGATGAATTCCCATCCTCCAATGACTTGTGAGATCAATTGAGATGATATTTGACACAAGAGACCCTTGAGGATTTTTTGAAGACCCTTGGCTCTTGTTCTCTTGCTTTGGACGATCCACACCTTTGAGAAACACCTGATCACATGCCCTTATGCAAGATGCAATGCAATGCTTTATGTTTTATTTTTCTATGCTTGAATGAAATGCAATGAAATGAAAACACATGCTAAATGATATGAAAAAAAGAGAGGGCAAATTTTGGGGTATTACAACATGTTGCTGAAAGATTATATGGGAAAAAGGCGTTCCCAGCCATTTATGTTGAGATGTAACCAATCTGGGACAATCACACCGGGAAATCTCTTCAAAATGTAGCCAAGCTGGGGCATTCAAGTTGAGAAGGTCTTTTGAGAAAATTTCTTCGAACTGGGGCAATTATGTCGAGATCCGATAAATCTCTCCACAAGCGTGTAAACTGGGGCAATCACGTCGAGATTCGGTAAATCTCTCAAAGATTAGTCGGTCAGAGACGAATTGAAATTCTGGCACATATATCAGATGTCCTACACAGATGTTGAGACACTGATATCCAACACAATGAACAAGATAACAATAAAAATAACAGTGCAGAAAGTAAATAACACAGTGATATGTTTACCCAGTTCGGATCAACTATCCTACTCTGGGGGATACCAAGCCAGGGACGAAACCAATATACGATAGTATCAATTCACAGATCATACAATAACCAAACCCTATTATAATCTGCTCACTTAATCACTACCCTTCCTATGACTTATACCTAAGACTCACCTAGGTATGAGGCCCTCCTCAAATCCCTCTACAACCACAACCTGTAATTGGTTTCTTTCCACACAAGTAACAAACCGAAAGTCACACTTTCAAAACACACAATTCTCAATACTTCAAAGCTTATGAGAATTAACACACAAGAAACTCAATGCTTAAAAGCTTATGAGTAACTGACAGAACTTACAACATAAAAATTAGTCCTTGTACTGTTATTAGAATGATACCAGTTAGGCTCACAAATAACACACGAAAACCCTAACAAGAACACACGTAAGTTCCACACCTAAACTAGGTTTACACAAGTCAATATATAGCATTAAATCTGGACTGAATTGGGCTTCAAAAACGCAGCAAATAGACTGCTCACAAATCTGCAAAATAAACTCCAACAAAATAGGTCTTCAATCTAAAGTTTCCTAATATGTCTCCATAATTAGAAACAGCTGAAAATCCGAAAACCAAACATATAAGCACAATCCAAAAATGCTTTGGATGCCACATAGGATAACCAAATATTCACAGAATATTCAGTAACAAATCTCAGCAATAGATTATGCTTTTAAATTGAATTCAGACACGATGTCCTATGAGCAGGTATGGGACATCTTCATTCGACATGTTGAGTGCAGCAAATTAGAACATCCTGTTTCAACATCTTGCTGCTAGAAAGAGTTTTAGCAAAATAAATGCCAACGACAAAATCAATGAAATAACAATCTCCCCCTTTGGCTTATTTTGGCTAAAACTACACACCAAACAAATCTTGTAAAGAAGCACTAGAAAAAATCCAAGAAAAAATTCATATCAGATACAGCAGCGAAATACTAACACACAACACACATAGCAGCAAAAAAAACAGCATATCAACACTCCCCTTCAACTGCATACAACAGCATAACACACAAAAAAAAACTCCCCCTCAACTGCAGCAACACAAACATTCCACATTCTCCCCCTCAACTGCAGCACCAGCACAAGCACACCACACTCAAATATTCTACTCCCCCTTTTTAGCCAGAAATATGACAAAGGCAAGTAGAACAGTTATTAATATTTAAGAAATGATCAAATCATAAACCAGAATAAACAGCATCAGAGAGTAGATGCACACCACATCACATGACCAAGTGTCATGCACAAACTTCAGCATTTTCCCTTCATTCACACACTGCACTACCAGAACCTCCTTTAATCTTTCCAATGTGGCAGCCAGAAGGAACATTAATTGCTATAGTTCTTCATGAATGCAAACCCCAAGTCTGCTCCTCAGGTTTTCAAACTGAACTGCATCCAGAGCCTTGGTAAATATGTCAGCAAGTTGATTTTCTGTGCTCACATGCTCAAGAGTTATGACTTTGTCCTCCACAAGTTCTCTGATGAAGTGATGCCTGATATCAATGTGCTTAGTCCTGCTATGTTGAATAGGATTTTTGGAAATATTAATAGCACTTAGGTTGTCACAAAATAATGTCATGACATCTTGTGTGACATTATACTCAGATAACATTTGCTTCATCCACACCAGTTGAGCACAATTACTTCCAGCTGTTATGTACTCAGCTTCGGCAGTAGAAAGAGATACAGAATTTTGCTTCTTACTAAACCACGAAATAAGATTATTTACCAAAAAGAAACATCCTCCAAAGGTACTCTTCCTATCATCATCACTTCCAGCCCAATCAGCATCACAGTAACCTACTAAAATGGGACTTGAGTCATGGGAATACAACAACCCATAATCATATGTACCATTCACATAAGAATTCTCTTAACTTGATTGATGTGACTGACCTTGGGTTCTGCTTGGTATCTTGCACACACACCAACTGCAAATGTTATGTCTGGCCTACTTGCTGTAAGATACAGCAGACTGCCAATCATGCTTCTGTACAGACTTTGTTCAACATTCACTCCCTTTTCATCTTTGGATAACTTCAAGTGAGTAGGAGCAGGAGTTCTCTTATGCTTGGCATTATCCAGTCCAAACTTCTTCACAATGTTCCTCGCATATTTGCTCTGACAAATAAAAATGGAATCTTCCATCTGCTTAACTTGTAATCCAAGGAAGTAGGTCAATTCACCTACTAAGCTCATCTCAAATTCAGACTGCATTTGGTTAACAAAATGTTGGACCATTTCATCCGACATACCACCAAACACAATATCATCTACATAAATCTGGGCAATCATTAGTTTCCCATCCTTCTCCTTGACAAAAAGAGTTTTATCAATACCGCCCTTCCTGTATCCATGGTTGACTAAGAACTCAGTCAGCCTTTCATACCAAGCTCTTGGAGCTTGCTTCAACCCATACAAAGCCTTCTTTAGCTTGAAAACATGATCAGGAAAATTTGGATCCACAAAACCTTTAGGCTGCTCAACATAGACTTCCTCATTAAGATACCCATTCAGAAAGGCACTCTTGACATCCATTTGAAACAATCTGAATTTCAGCAAACAAGCCACTCCTAGCAGCAATCTGATGGATTCCAATCGAGCCACAGGAGAAAATGTTTCATCAAAGTCTACTCCTTCAATCTGTGTGTATCCTTGAGCGACTAATCTGGCTTTATTCCTGGTAACAACTCCTTGTTCATCAGACTTATTCTTATAAACCCATTTTGTTCCAATCGCATTTGTTCCTGGTGGTCGTGGTACCAGTTCCCAGACTTCATTCCTCTTGAATTGACAAAGATCATCTTGCATAACACTTATCCAAAACTCATCTTTCAATGCTTCTTTGACATTCTTTGGTTCAATCTTTGAAACAAAACATGCATTTGACACAGTCTCCCTCGTTCTGGTTCTTACACCTTCATTCAGATTTCCAATAATCAATTCCTTAGGGTGATCCTTCTAAATCCTTATAGAGGGTCCCCTGTCAGTATCCTCTACCTCTTCATTCTCAGGTCTAGTGTCGGTTTCATGAGCATTATTTTCTACGGGCTCAATGTCTTGTGAGATTTCATTGTTCATAGGAAGGCATGCTCCAACATCATCTGGGACATCTTCGTCTTTCCCAGAGTCATCAACCACCACATTTATGGATTCCAACATCACCTTAGTTCTAGAATTAAATACCCTATATGCTTTACTGTTTGTAGAGTATCCCAAAAATATCCCTTCCTCGCTCTTAGGATCCATCTTTCGCCTCTGCTCATGATCCGCCAAGATATAACACTTACTCCCAAACACATGGAAATACTTCACATTTGGCTTTCTACCTTTCCATAGCTCATAAAGAGTGACAGAAGTACCTGATCTGATAGTCACCCTATTGTGTATATAGCAAGCAGTATTCATGGCTTCAGCCCAAAAATGATATGGAAGCTTTTTGGCATGAATCATGACCCTTGCACACTCTTGTATAGTTCTGTTCTTGCGTTCCACCACACCATTCTGCTGAGGCGTGATCGGTGATGAGAATTCATGAGTGATTCCTTCAGATAAGCAGAACTCTTCAAACCTGCTATTTTCGAATTCTTTCCCATGGTCACTTCTGATTCGAACAACACCACAATCCTTTTCCCGTTGAATCCTTTGACACAACTCTTTGAAGGCTGCAAATACTTCAGACTTTTCTCTGATAAAGCTTATCCAGGTGAATCTGGAGTAATCATCAACGACAACATAGGCATACTTCTTCCCACCAAGACTTTCAACCTGCATAGATCCCATTAAGTCCATGTGAAGCAGTTTCAGAACTCTAGAGGTTGTGGTAAGATGTTGAAGCCTCTTGTGTGAAACCCTTGTTTGCTTCCCAACTTGACATTCACCACATATTCTATCCTCATCAATCTTCAGCTTGGGAATACCTCTAACAACTTCACTTGACATAACTTTCTTCATCCCTTTCAAGTGTAAGTGACCCAATTTCTGATGCCACAATTTGGTTTCATCTTCTTTTGACATCAAACAGGTAGACAAACTTTCCGGTTCTTGAGGATTCCACAGATAACAGTTATCCTTAGACCTGGTTCCCTTCATAACAACTTCATCTTTCTCATTGGTTACTAGACGTTCAGATTTTGTGAAATTTACTTTGAGACATACATCACACAGTTGGCTTATACTGATCAAATTAGCGGTCAGTCCTTTGACAAATAGAACACGATCCAGATTTGGTTGTCCTGTGTAGTCCAGCTTTCCAACACCTTTTATTTCACCTTTTGATCCATCCCCAAAAGTGACATAATTGGTGGAATGAGGCTTGATATCTGACAGGAATTTCTTCACACCAGTCATGTGTCTTGAACAACCACTATCAAAGTACCAATCTTCCCTTGCAGATGCTCTAAGAGAGGTATGTGCTATGAGACCAGTCATCATATTTCTAGGAGTCCATCTTCTCTTCACTTTAGCCCAACTCTGTCCTTTATTTTGTTGATGAGCATTCTTGGGATAGCCGTGCAGCTTATAGTAAAAGGACTTTAAGTGACCAATATTTCCACAGTAATGACATTTCCATGGTTTATACTTTAAACTACATACTTTTTTCTGATGCTTCATCTGATGTTGAAACATGTGATTTGACATCCCCTCTTCTTGCATTATTTTATGAGGAACAAACTTTAATACAACCTTCTTGTAGTTCTCTTCTTGATTGTGAAACCCAAGGCCTTGCATATTTCCAGCATCTTTCCCAGTCTGAAGAATCTCATCCAGCTGCGTGGTTCCATTGTTCAACATTCTTATAGATTTGGTCATATTGTCAAGTTTTGACTTTTGCCATACAACCTCCTCTTTCAGATCAGCAATGATTGATAGATGTTCTTCCTTCTCAGCTTCTAGTTGAGCTATCAGAACCTTCTGTTCTAATATTATCTGGCACCTTTCTTCATTCTTGATACACAACTCTGAGAACCCGGTGAAGACTTCTTCCTTAGTGAGTTCTCCAATATAAGATTCTTTGTCAGAGTCAGACTCACAAGTAGTTTCTCCATCAGCCTTACATATCCCGGTCAGGGATGTCACCAATTTTGCTGATTCTTCTTCAAGATCACTCTCAGACTCCCCTTCTGACCAAGACACAGATAAGCCCTTCTTCTGCCTTTTGAGATACGTGGGACACTCAGTCTTTATTTGCCCAAATCCCTCACATTCAAAACACTGAACTCTCTTCCCTTGATTGGAGTCTTCTTCAGTTCTGGACCTTCTGCCTCCATCCTGATTTTTACTGATGTCGAGTGACTTGTTCTGAGCATTTGCTCTCGACTTCCAGTCAATCCTTTTCAACACTTTGTTAAATAGTTTTCCAAGCAATACCAGATCTTTAGACACCCCTTCATCTCTGACCAGGTCACCTTCATCTTCTGAATCACCAGCATTTGACACAAAAGCTATGCTCTTCTTCTTTTCATACTTTTCACTGATCCCTAATTCAAATGTTTGAAGAGATCCCACAAGTTCATCCACTTTCATCTTTTCTATATCCTGAGCTTCCTTTATAGTAGTCACTTTCATGTCAAATCTCTTAGGTAAAGATCTGAGGATTTTTCTGACCAGTTTGTTGTCAGACATCTTTTCACCTAGGGCACTTGAGGCATTAGCTATCTCAATAACGTTCATGTGAAAATCATGAATGCTCTCATCCTCCTTCATCTTCAAACTCTCAAACTTGCTAGTGAGAAGCTGAAGTTTTGACATCTTCACCTTTGAAGTCCCTTCATGAGCAACCTTCAAGACCTCCCACGCCTCTTTTGCAATGATGCAATGTTCAATCAACCTGAAGATATTCTTGTTGACACCATTAAACAATGCATTCATGGCTTTGGAATTTCCCTCGGATCCTTTGTAGTCTGCATCATCCCAGTCTTCCTCTTCCTTCACCACATCAGTAGGGGTACCTTTTCCATCTTTAACCTTTGGGGGTTCGCATCCTTTTATAACAGCTTTCCATGCTTGATCATCCATGGATTTGATGAATGCTATCATCCTTGGTTTCCAATAGTCATAGTTGGAACCATCAAGCAAAGGTGGTTTGTTCAAAAATCCTCCATCCTTGTCCATTGTACCAGAAAGTACCTTCCCTGAAAATCACCAGAACCAAACAAGGGTGGAAGCTCTTGATGCCAATTGAAATTCTGGCACAGATATCAGATGTCCTACACAGATGTTGAGACACTGATATCCAACACAATGAACAAGATAAAAATAAAAAAAATAGTGCACAAAGTAATAAGACAGTGATATGTTTACCCAGTTCGGATCAACAATCCTACTTTTGGGGCTACCAAGCCAGGGACGAAACCAATATACGATAGTATCAATTCACAGATGATACAATAACCAAACCCTGTTATAATCTGCTCACTTAATCACTACCCTTCCTATGACTTCTACCTAAGACTCACCTAGGTATGAGGCCCTCCTCAAATCCCTCTACAACCACAACCCGTGATTGGTTTCTTTCCACACAAGTAACAAACCGAAAGTCACACTTTCAAAACACACAATTCTCAATACTTCAAAGCTTATGAGAATTGACACACAAGAAACTCAATGCTTAAAAGCTTATGAGTAACTGACAGAACTTACAACACAAAAATCAGTCATTGTACTGTTATCAAAATGATACCAGTTAGGCTCACAAATAACACACGAAAACCCTAACAAAAACACACGTAAGTTCCACACCTAAACTAGGTTTACACCAGTCAATATATAGCATTAAATCCGGACTGAATTGGGCTTCAAAAACGCAGCAAATAGACTGCTCACAAATCTGCAAAATAAACTCCAACAAAATAAGTCTTCAATCTAAAGTTTCCTAATATGTCTCCATAATTAGAAACAACTGAAAATCCGAAAACCAAACATATAAGCACAATCCAAAAATGCTTTGGATGCCACATAGGATAACCAAATATTCACAGAATATTCAGTAACAAATCTCAGCAACAGAATCTGCTTTTAAACTAAATTCAGACACGATGTCCTATGAGTAGGTATGGGACATCTTCATTCGACATGTTGAGTGAAGCAAATTAGAACATCCTGTTTCAACATCTTGCTGCTAGAAAGAGTTTTAGCAAAATAAATGCCAACCACAGAATCAATGAAATAACACAAATGTACTGCAAGGCTTGTACTGGGACAGGTCACTTCAAGGGGCGCGAGAAGTTTTTCCCTTCAGAACACAGTCAATCAATAGCACCTCCGCAAGGTTCAGAATACTATGGCAGAACATTTCAGGTCATTACAAACCTTCTCGAGGTGGTTTACTTCATGAATCATGAAGTATGGGACAATTATGTCCAGACCGGATACATCTCTAAGAGTTTGAAGACCCTGGGGCATTGTTGAATGCCAGGTTTTCAGTAAAATCCTCTAAAGATGATTGCTTCAAGTAGACCCTGTGGTCCGGGGCAAGGTGGAGAGTTAAAGGAACTGTGTTTCGCTCTTGACAATCAATATGCAGAAACTTGAAGCACTGGGTTGTTCCCAGTGTGGGGCTTTTGGAGTCTTTTCCCTCCAGCAAAGAGCCAGAGTGTATCTTTTTCCAGCAAGGTGTGGGAATTGTTATTCTTCCTCAAGCAGAGAATTGTCCTATGTTCAAAAAGGGCTTTTATGAAGGTTTCTTATCTCTAGCAGTACAGATGGAATCCTCACTCTCAGCAAGGTAAGACGATAGAATATCGTCAAAAAGACGATAAGGAGTCAGAGTGTTCTCTTCCTCAACGGTCAGATCTAGTCATCTCAAGTAATTCAAAGTCCAATCTTCATTGGTACCTCCCTAGTAGAGTTGCTCTCCCCAATTTTGAAGTCTGATCATCCTCAACAGTTTACTGCTCTCCCCAGTCAGAGGATCGAGGATCGTCTTCCTCCACAGAGTATAAAGAAGTAATTCACCAAGCGGAGTCGTTGAGGATCGTCCCCCTCAGCAGGATATAAGAGGTTTACCCCCAGCCAGAGTTGTGATTTGCCTCATCTTTCCTCAGCAGGTAGCCAGAAGTTGTTATTTTTACAGCCTCTCTTGTAAGAGTCTGATAGAGTGTCCTCATTGATTAAGGACAGTGTTTCCCCACTGAGCATGGGGCAATCTATTTTCCTCAAGGTTTCTTTCAGTTTATCCCCAAGCAGAGATTGTTGGCGATTAGTATCCCCAGCAGGTTTTGAATCCAGGTTCTGAAACATTTGGTCATCCCCGACAGAGGAATTTCCATCTTCAGTTTTCAGTTCCTCCCCGATTGAGTGGGTTTTCTCTCAGAGATTTGTCCATCTCCAGCAAAATTGGTGATTGTGATCTTCCCTAGCAGGGTGAAGTTTTCCTCAACATGTTCTTTGGTTTGATGACAATGTAGTTTTTCGTCCTCAGTGGAGCTGCTTCTGTTCTCAGCGTTTATTTTGCTGGGACGACTTTTTGCATTGCATAAGCATTTTTTTTGCATGGCATCCTCCTAAATGCGTAGCATTTCCACTTTGTGTGGGGCATTACGGCAAAATTCAAACATATGCATCCGAAGCATAAGCCAGGTTTGAGTTTTCCTTCGTCAGGAAAACCGGATTTCAGGAAGATATCATTCGACTTTACTCCACAAGTGTTGGGTTTAGTCATTCAGAGCAGTATTTGACAGTCCCACGGCAGAGTGTTTTGCCAGGATTGTGAACCCATGATCTCTTTTCACCCCTTTCGTCCAGGTGGTCTTTTGATTCATCCCTTCAAGGTTTTTACCTCTTTACACCCGTCCGTGTATACTTTCGACACCCGTCTGTGTTTGAACCTTTGATTTCAATACCCGTCCGTATTGACCTGTTGATAACGCCCGTCCGTGTTCAGTTCATCATTTTAATCCCCAATAATGCAAATCCCCAGTAAATTTAACCATTTTACACCCATCCGTGTATCTTTCCATTACCCGTCCGTATTGAACCCTTTTTACACCCGTCCGTGTATCTTTTCGATACCCGTCCGTATTGAACCTTTTTACACCCTTCCGTCTATCTTTTCGATACCCGTCCGTATTGAACACTCTTTACACCCGTCCGTGTATCTTTTTGATACCCGTCCGTATTGGACCCTTTTTACACCCGTCCGTGTATCTTTTCGATACCTGTCCGTATTGAACCCCTTTTTACACGCGTCCGTGTATCTTTTCGATACCCGTCCGTATTGAACCCTTTTTACACCTATCCGTGTATCTTTTCGATACCCGTCCGTATTGAACCCCTTGACACCCGTCCGTGTACCTTTTCGATACCCGTCCGTATTGAACCCTTTTACACCCGTCCGTGTATTTTTTCGATACCCGTCCATATTGAACATTTTTACACCCATCCGTGTACCTTTTCGATACCCGTCCGTATTGAAACTCTTTACACTCGTCCGTGTATCTTTTCGATACCCGTCTGTATTGAACCCTTTTACACCCGTCCGTGTACTTTTCGATTCCCGTCCGTATCTGATATCTTTGATTCCTTGACACCCGTCCGTGTTTATCCCCAGCATAGCTAACACTCGTCCGTGTTGTGACAGTGCAACATTTATTGCTTGTTCCCCAGTGCAGTCGTCTCTCATTTGAGGATTGAAAATTTCAGGTTTCTTTTGGTATTCAATCTCCATGAATCCTTTGAATGCATGACAGCCATTGCTATCATACCTTCAGAACCAAGTTGATTGAATAGGGGCAGCTGTAACACTCCAAAATTTGCTCTTTTGTTTTGCAGCTAACTGGCTTATGTTTCTTTGCATTTCTTGCATTAGCATTTGTGCATAGCATTGGTTCTTAGCATGGGATCAAGGTACTTGGTTCATCTCAAAGGAGTCTCAAGCCTCAAGGTGTTTTGTGGAAGTCATCATATCTTCATAAGATCAAGAATGGCAAAGGATTTCAAGTGAATCTTTCCCTCCTAACCAGAGGGACCAAATTAGGGTTCTTGGGTTCAAAGAGCTTCTTGAGAAGACTTTATGGATTCAAGCATGCTCTCATGGGTTCCATATGCTCATAAACACTCATAGAGGAAGGCTTGGCTAGTGGTTCATTGTGGAAGATGTTCAGTGGATCAGTTGCTTGTGAACCAAGAAAAGTCAACTTTAAGGAGAAAAGTCAACTGTAAGGAGGAAAGTCAACCATGGAATTTTGAGGTCCTCATCATGATTTTTAAGGTCTTTTGCCCTCATATGGTCCTCAAAGGCTAGGATTCATACCATTCATCAAGAGTCAAGAGTTTGTGCAAAAGTTACTATTTTTGGAAAATGACCTATAATGTGAAACTTCCATTTTTGGCAACTTTTCAAACCATCGTCAACTTGACTTTTCATCATCAGAGAAGCTTCAAATGAATTTTCCTCAAACATGAAAGTTGAGGATCTCTCTCTCCCCTTTCCAAAAAGTACTAGATTATCTCCATACCATTTGTGAAACTCAAGTAATGATCAAAAGAAGGCAAAGTGCTTTTTAGGGTTTTCACATGTATCCATTTTTCCACCTTTTGCATTTTGGTTCAAAATGACTTGTAATTGTTTCTAATGCTTCAAGTCACATTGCCACATCCAAGTACACATCCTAAGGACCATTTTTTACCCTTGAATCAAGTGAATCCGTGCCATGTACCTCATGTATTTCACAAAATGAAAATTTGCAAGATGGATTGAATCTCATGAATTAAGCATCCACAAAGCCCAAACCCAATTCAGATGTGGTCAGCAAGTAAAATGGAGATGAATCATACTTATTTCATGACCAATGCACGTGTTAACAAGGGTGTGCATCACAACTTGCATTTTTGCATAACACTTCCATTAGCCTTAATCAAGGGATTAACAAAACCCTAATCATGCTCAGAGCTCTAACCAAGTGTATATAAGGAGACTCACACGTTCATTCACACCTCATGCACTCTCATTTGCTCGGAATTTCATTTTTCACTCAAACTTTCTCTCCTTCGAAACTCTCTCCTCACAAGGGTTTCTGAATAAAATTTTCCATATTCTTGATCCACATACTCCATAGAGCAAGAATCAACCATTGTTTGAAGCTTTAAGCAAGGTTTTGATCAGATACGAATTTGAGTTGCTCACTTTCAAACTTCATGATCCAGCCTGATTCAAGCCTCATATTGCATTTATTTTGCAATCAGAATTTCCAAGGAGTAGATCTGCAACTTTCTGAAGGTTTTCTTGGTGTATTTTGAGCTCTACAAGTTTCAGGTTAGTGTGATTTTCTTGATCATAGAACTCAGTTTTCTTGTGTGCTTAATGATCCTTATGCTTTGCTGATCATCCTGGTGTGTTTAGATCTTGATTTGCACGTGTATTATGGTTGTAATGTGGATTTGAAGTTTTTGAGTTCAAACTTTTTGTCTTCGATTTGGTTTATATATGTATGATCTGTTGAAATGAAAGTGATATTCTTGATCCTTGTTAAAATCTGAGTGGAATGGTGTACTTGTTTGTGATTTCTGGGAAATTTTGGTGTTGAGGTCACCGGAGAAGACGACTGGAGCTAGGGCTCCGGCGTCTGGTTTGTTTTCAAGCAGGTGAAGGTTAGAGGAAGAAGATGAAATTTGGACCGTTTGTGGTCCAGATCTGATGGTTCACGTTCAGCCAGATCATTTAAAATCCTCATGTATTTTATTGATTGTGTGTATATATTCCATGGTTGTTATTATACACACACTGATCTGAGCCACACATCTTGTTTAATCTTTGATCTGATGACTTATTTGTATGCGTTTGATTAATCTGATGGTGGTGATTTTGCCAACACATTAAAATGGGAGTGTGCCTCTCACGTGTTTTTTTATTTTTATTTTAATTTGATTGCGTGTGCTTCCATCATTGTTACCATGTGCGTGTGATCCTGAATGTTGATCATGTTTACCTTTCATTTGTTGACTGATCTTGGCACGTTGGATTGATCCAAGGGCAATGATTAAGTCAATCTTGTTGTCTTTGAGCCTTCATAAGAAGCGCTTTGGGCTTCTTTGCTATTTGAACCCTTGTTTTGGGCCTGGTCCAATATTTGAACTGATTTCGCTTGCTTAATGCACCCCTGGCTTCGCCATTTTCTTTTTATTTTATTTATTTGTTGCATTCTCATTTTTAATTTTTAAAATTAGTTTTATGCATCTAAAAATCACCAAAAAAATCATGAAGCATCTTTGGAATTTTATAAAATTTTTGTCAAATTTTATTTTTCCATTTTATTTTATTTTGTTCATCTGAATTAATTGTTTGATTAATTTCCTTTGGAATTGTCTCAATTGTGCACACCTTGCCTTGTTGATTTTTGTTCTCATCATTGGTGTATGATTTGCATCCCATTCTTTTTGCATATTTCAGAAGACATCTTGAGGTCCTTAAAAACATTTTTCTAATTTTTTTAAACTCATTTCATATTGCATTTTAGTCCCTCTATTTGTGCATTGTTCTTTTTTGTTCTTATGCAACTTTGAAGCATTGTTTGAGGTACTTAACTTGTGAATTTTTGTGTGATCTTTTGGCATGTTCTAGCTTCTGACTTAGGTCACTTGGGTTTTAATTTCACAATTTTTGAATGTAATTTGATATATGTTTGATTATTTGTGCTTAAGTGAATTATGCATGATCATCTCTTGACATCTCTTAACCCTAATTGTTTTACCATGCCTATTTGTTTGAGTTTATTTGTGATTCTTTGCATGATTATTTGATATGATGTTTACCCCTGGTTGAGGTCCCTTGTGACCAAATTTTGCAATTTGTGGATCATGTTTGGGTATGCTTTAAGTGCTTGTAATTTGACTTCCTTTTGTGGACTTTTCTTTGGTGCATAATGTTTCATATTTTGATCTTCTCTTGCACATGAGAATTGTTGGTGATGGTATGATCTTGGTTTTGACTTGCTTTCATCTTCATCTTATTTTTCTCATTTCATCTTGATATGAAGTTCATTGGTGCTTAATTGTGCATTTCATATAAGTATGCTTGCATTCTTTCATGTTTACCTTTGCATGCTTACTTGAGATGTTTTGCATGATCTTTGAGACTTGTTTATTGATGTGAGTTGGATATACTTGATAAGATGTGCTTGCTGCCCTATCTTGTTTCTTATCTCATCCTTCTCTTTCTCATTCTTCTCTTTCACTCTCTTTCTCCAATGAATCTCAAGACTTGTTTAAGTCTTGGATTCTCTCCCTTTAGAGCTACCTAGTCCAACTTAATTTTTTATTAAGCTTGGAGTAGGATTAGCATTAGGTTTTAGGTAGTCATCCCTCCTAAACCTCACTAACCATAGGTCATCCATGCATGATAACATTAGGACTCTTAGTTTCCCTTTAGAGTTTCCTTTGGGTCTTCTCTCTTCTCATCTCAAAACTTCTTGAAAACACTTAATAAAGATAAAGTGTATTGTGCACGAGCCTTAAGCGTGGGGAATGAGAAATGAGGGGCTTCCTCTCATCTTTCTAGAGTGCTTAGCGGGTGTCCTATCTTGGGACAATTCGTTAAGTATTCGTCCCTGTGCCCTAGACTTTGGTGCAATGCAAGTTATGAACTAACTTAAAAAGAAAACACTTCTGTCTAAAAAACACAAAAATAAATTCAAATCTTTTTATCCTACGGGATTGTTAGGTTTTAAATTTCATTTTCAGAAAAGAGCTCGTCGCTCACGTAAAAAACACTTACCCATTCGTGGTCGTACCCACGAACTACATTAGCTCTGATTCCTCTCTCTCGTCCGATTGAGGATATGTAGACACAAGACAGCGATTGTCTTGGCGAGCAACCTTCCCCCACAGTTCCCGTCCAAACTATGTTGACTCTGACTTTCCCATTGTACTGAGGGAGTACGTAGGCCTAGGGCATCGAATATGTCCTACCGAGTCCGTCTTAGTCACCCCCATCCCCGTTTTCTTTTGTTCAGCCATAGATAGTAGGACAGCTCACCCTCCGTTTAGACAACAAGCATGGATCCCATCGAGTACGATGGATGCATGGGGTGCTAACACCTTCCCCTCGCATAACCGACTCCCGAACCTGGACTATGGTTGCGATGACCATGTCTTTCCCCCTTTCTCTTCAAGTTTATGCAGTGTTTCCTTTCCCTCTCTTGGGATAAATACACATTACTGGCGACTCTATGTTTTCTGCGCCACTCTCGCGTTTGTACCGTTGGATGCGCATCTTTCAGGAGCGACATCAGAGACCGTGTTTCATCTGACACACCCCCCAGCAGTTATTATCTCCTAAGCCCGACCAACGGTGGTTGCCCACAGGGACTACTTCTCCTAAGCAAGGCAGAATTGCTACTTTGGGACCAGTGATACTTTTCATCTCCCAGTGTGGCCGAGTATCCTGTCATGTTCATCTATTAGTCTGTATGTCGCATCAGTTTTGTCAGCATAAACATACATACATCATGCATTATTGATTTACATTTATATTCATATTGCATCACTATTACTCTAGCCGGTCTTGTTCCCAAGTGATAAAAGTCCTCTCAATCGAGTTGTCCGTTCTTTCCTTGTCAGGAAACGTCGTGTCTGAACAAACTCTCCTCCAGTTTATTTCTGGATTGAAGTTGGTCTCTTGACCACTTTGATAACTTGAACCTCTGAAAAATAAGAAGACCTGCGAAAAACGTCACTCTTCGCCATTGAAGATGATATCTTCGCTTTCCCGAATTAAGGAATCCCTAGAGAAAGCCTCTTAATCGAAGATTCGACAATACAACAGTCCTCCTTCGGAAAATTCGCTGACAAAAATGGTCATCAACACCTCAGGATTGGATTGCATCACATGGAATTCCTCCGAGAAGATCTCGAGGAAAAGTGTGATGTAATATCCCCAAGCGTCAGCAGTCTCTCAAGAGACCTGCTTTCCCCAGTAGAGTCGACAAATGGTGTCTCCAAACGGATAAGTTTGTGCACCTCTACCACTCAGACGAATGGGTTCCCTAGCAAGTCTGACATTAAAACTTTTTTTCGTGAAATGGCATCTCCCCGGGAAAATTCGGCGAGAAGTTTGGGGGAAATCCGCTACGAATAGCGTCCCTTGTCAAGAAAGTTTATTGACAAAAGAAACTGAGACCAGATCCTTGGTAGGAAACCAGGATCGAGGGAAAGTTACACCAGAAACCTAGACCAGTTCCTTGGTAGGAAACCAGGAGCGAGGGGAAGTTTATTCCAGTAACTTAGACCAGTTCCTTGGTAGGAAACCAGGAGCGAGGGGAAGTTTATTTCAGAAACTGAGACCAGTTCCTTGGTAGGAAACCAGGATCGAGGGGAAGTTTATCTCAAAAGAAAACTTAGACCAGTTCCTGGGTAGGAAACCAGGATCGAGGGGAAGTTTTGTCTTTTCTAAGCATCATCCCTTAGAAAAAAAAAGATGAATGCGTAAGCTACCATGCATAACCACCATCAAAATTTCGGGTATTCCGATATTTAATCCTCTTGCACCCCGAATGCCTGAATACCTTCGCCATTCACACCTTCGGGTCCAAGAAGATTAAATAGGGGCATCTGTCATACCCCAAATTTTGACCACTAAGATTCCCCCATCATTGTGCAAATCATCATCACAATATGGATGGACCATCATACCTCATTAGTCTCCCCAAAGATGGGTGAGCATACACTACAATCAAACTTAGGGTTCAAGCCCTCTCAAAGCCTTAGACAAAGGATCAATCAAAGAATGGCATGATCTTCAACTTTTCTAAACATCTCAAACATCCACAATGGATCAAGAGGACTCCCGCGTCAAGGATTAAGGACAAGGCTGCAACATTCCAAGTGGATCAAGCCTCAAGATCGCTAGTGTCACCAAATTTGGGTTTTGGTCGACCAGGGCCTCCAGATGGAAATTTTCCTCTGGGCGTGAGCCAATGCTTCAAAGCATAACCCAAAATACTCCAAGGGACCTTATAAACCCCATCATCAAGTCAATTTAACCTCAGGGGATGCATTCATAAAAAATCAGGGATTAGGGTTTCTTGACCTAATTCACCCCTAAGTTGACTTTTGGGGAAAAACATGAGCCAAGACCTCAAGACATGATTTGAGGGTCTCCAATAGACCACATTGATCCATTTGCAACAATGGATTGATCCAAGAAGCTTGATTCACAAGTTTCTATTTCATCTGGACCACAATTAGGGACATGAACATGATTCAATACACACTATAACACTTATAAAATCAATCCATCAAGTTTGATTTAGGTCAAGGACTTGATTTCATAGATGATCACACAGTTTGGAATTCATCTGATAAAAAGTCAACTGTGCCCAAAAGTCAAAGTTTGACTTTTTTATTTTTGATCAATTATGGTTCCATAACCCTAAAATGATGTTAATGTGTGATTGGAATCATCATTCATCAAGAAAAATCAAGAAAAGTGGAATAACTTGTAAAAGGGGTAACCATAAAAAGCTTAGAAATTTTCTAAGTTATGGAACAAAGTGGCTAGGGTACCAACTTCCAAGGATCATAACTTGAGATCCAAGCCACCATTTGGGCTGATCCAAAGATGGATTTGTAACTCTGATGGCATAATTTAAAAGTGTTAACTACACCTCATTCCAATTCATCATGGATTTTGAGTTATGGTTGGATCAAAATGGCTGAAAACATGAAATGTCACTTTTTCCAACACTTAGTGAAATTTTCACTAAGTCAGAATCTGTTTCACTTTTTCCAAAATGTAAGGGCATTTTTCACTTGGATCCAAAAAGTGTCAAGACAAACTATGATCACACATATGTTGTATCATGTGAGAGCTTTCCAAAATGGCCAAGAACCCCATGAAACTCCACTTAAGCCATGAGATATGGCAATGGTAATGTGCCTTGCTGCAAACTGTCATGGCAAGGCAGATTTGGGAATTTTGCTCGATTTGAGCAATTTGTGCAAATGACAAACAAGGAGAGACATACACTGATCCATAAGCCTCCCAAGTCTTTGGAACTAAAAATAGAATGCCAAACCTAAAAAATCCTAAAGAGGGGACAAGACTCCAATTTTGTTTTGGAGCATTCAATGGATGCACCAAGGTGGCATGAACTGAGCCATTTACAACTAAATGAGTCACGAATGATCTCTGAACTGGGGAACCAGCAGCCTGTGCTCTAACCTCTAGTCAATGGCTAGAGGAGACTTGGATTCCTATTGATCAACATTTTCCAAACCTCTGTTGCAGTTGCCATTCTCTATTCCTTTCAAAACAAACTAGCTCTACTATAAATAGAGCTCATTTGTGCTCAGTTTAAGTACACCAAAGCCATCAAGCAGATGCTTTCCTCAAAATCACCTTCTCACTTCCAAATTTTCCTTCTAAAGCAAGTCACTATCGGGTTTTGAGTTTGAGAGCCATTCCAACCAAACCAATCACAGACACACCTCTCATAAACATCATATAGAAGTGATCCAAACACTTAAACAACAACTGTAACACTGATTTCTCAGAATCACCAGCCTGTTGCTCAAGGTTTTAACCAAGTTGCAGCTGAGATGCCATAAAGTGATCCAGCCATTTCCAATCAAGTCCAAGCATTCAAACACACTCCATATGGTGTAAGGAAGCTGATCAGATCATCACAACTCATCTGTAACACCTCCAACTCAAAAATCACATTGCTCTTGCTGTCACGATCTTCAAGTAAGCCTAAACTTGGTCATCTCTTAATCTATGCATATTTCCTCGCACAATACTTTTGCCAAATGTTCATAATCATGCATAGAATGTTTCCCCTCAATTAATTGCTTTGTTTGAATCGTGTATCAAAATTCTCAGCCTTCATGCAAATTTGAGGGTTCTTGAGGTTTTGTCTTGATTTCTTATTCCATGCTTAAAATAAATGAAATTAAAGACCATAGACATGATCGTGAGGTGAAAACGAGCAGATTGATATGTGGATTGTATGATTTCATCAAGTATTCAGTGAGATTAGATAGAAAATGAAAATCATGCCAAACTCAGAACACGCGCGTGTTCTTGCCATGTTCTTGGCGCCTTTTTCATAAATTCAAATATTTGAATTTTGTGATTTTATTTAATTGATTCAAAAATTAATTTCTCTCTGAGTTTTAATGATTTTGAGTTGATTCTTTTTTTAATAATTCACAAAAATGTTAATAAATTTTATTTTTCCAAAAATTCCCAAAAATATTATTTATTTCATATACTTGCTAATTTTGCAAAGAATTAATCTTTTATTTGTTTTTTAACACTTAAAATATTTTTTCCTCCTTGATTTTCCAAATTTAATTGGTTTCCAATCATTTTATGGATATAAACATGATTTTTCAAACATTAATCCAAGATCACAACTTGTTTTTCACACATGCTTGATAATTTTGATCATTTTAATTAAATTTTTATTTAATTAAAATACCTTTTGAAATTAATTTAGGGTTTTGATCTTAATCACCCTAAACAAATCATTTTCAAACACTCATGGGCCCCTAATAAAGTGTAAGACCCAACCCCTTTTTGAAACCAAAATATTTTGGGCCTAAGTGTATTGTATAAGTCCCGATACCGTCAAAAAGTTCGGCACGATCGTCGCCTTTTTAACAAAAAATCTTTGGGCTTCTCCTTGAGCTATAAGACCCATCTTTATTCATTTTCAAACTCTTTGGGCCTCTAATAGAGTGTAAGACCCAATCCCCTTTTAACCAAAACCTTTTTGGGCCTCAGATATTGTATAAGTCCCTCAGCGTTAAAAGAAAAATCTCGGCACGGTCGCTGGTTCAAAAATCAAACAACCCTGGGCCTACCCTCATGTTATAAGCCCCATTTTTTTTTCTTTAAACTTTTTGGGCCTCTATTAGAGTGTAAGACCCAACCCCTTTGTAAATACACCACTTTTTGAGCCTCAGTCATTGTATAAGTCCCGGTGTATTTTCAAAAACCTCGGCGATCGCCGTTTTCAAATAAATAACCCTGGGCTTGTCCTTGAGCTGTAAGTCCCATCTCTTGTACAAAAATAAATCTTTAGGCCTCTAATAGAGTGTAAGACCCATCCCCTTGTACATAAAAACTTTTTGGGCCTCGCATATTGTATAAGTCCCTCTGTACAGTTTTCAAAACAACGGTGCGATCATCGTTAAAACTTGGGCCTGTCCTTGAGCTGTAAGCCTCAACAATCTTTTCAAAGCACTTTCTCCTTTGATTTTGAATTAAAATATATGTTGTTATCAAAACTTTCTTTGTTGAACAACTAACAAAATAGCATGGAAGCTCTACAACGGGTAAGTGTTTATCCGCTTTCATTTACCGCTTTCATAAGTATATAACTGTATTGTGGGGCTGTTTCACTGTAAGTCTTATTTCACATCCTTTTATATACTTGTCACATATCCACTATGTAATACTAGTATAATTATTTAGAGTTTTCCCCGACTACTACGTCTAGAACTAGGTAAAGCCTGTTGGTCACTCTCGAATACCAACAAAACTAGATCCCCCGTAGGATTCCAGATACAGTCTTCCCTCCTCTTTGGGTTAAACAATATGGAACAAAGAGAAATGCAGTAGTCTCGGTGAACCTTTTCTCAGACTGTCACCCTTATAAATTGTCAAAGAAACTCTAACTCCCTAGAGATGATCTTTTCTCCGTGAATGGCATCTCTTGAGTTTCTTCCAAATTCTCGAACTTTCCTGGAATGATCTCTTCTCTGTGAATTGCATTTCTTGAAATTCTCTTGGTTTGGGGACCCACATACTTCCTAAAAGCATCTCGCCTCCTCTTGGGCGTTGTACAAGGACCCTTCGGCTTCTTAGAAGTTCTCATGCCTTCTCTTGGCCTTCATACAAGGACCTTGACGACCTCTTAAAGGTATAAGACAGAACTTAGTCATCCTTTGCTAGAGCAGTATTTCCAGCATCAAAACTCCGACATTTTAGGGTTGATACTCATCCCTTATATGCACGTGCCTCCTTTGGGGCATCATACAAAAGAGAAAACTCTAGACATGGACAATCTAAAACTCTTGAGTCTCAAAGGCATTCTCAAGTTCCTTTCAAACATAGGAAAAAACACCGATCACCCTGGATCAATCTCTAGCAGAAACCCAGTCTCTCTCATGAGAGTTCCCCACACTAGGAGCTGCTTCAGGATCTAAATAATCCTTAGCGGTAAGTCAGCTTCCTCATGGGCTTTATACAAATAATTCTCCCTAGCGGAGTTAACCTTTTCACACTCTCTTGTTGAGTCAATCTCCCTTTAGCCTCCGTCTTGGGCTTTGTACAAGACACATATAAAACACTCTCTTGCTGAGTATAAAAGACTCTCTTGTTGAGTCAATCCCTTTTTAGCCTCAATCTCGGGATTTGTACGAGGTAGAAAAAAACCACTCTCTTGTTGAGTATAAAAGACTCTCTTGTTGAGTCAATCCCTTTTTAGTCTCAATCTCGGGCTTTGTACGAGATAGAAAAAACACTTTCTTGTTGAGTGTAAAAGACTCTCTTGTTGAGTCAATCTCCTTTTAGCCCCAATCTCGGGCTTCGTACGAGACAACAAATCACTCTCTTGTTGAGTATTAAAGACTCTCTTGTTGAGTCAATCAACCTTCAGACTTTCTTGTTGAGTCAATCACCTGTTCAAGACTCTCTTGTTGAGTCAACCTTTTTTAGCCTCCGTCTTGGGCTTTATACAGGACAGATAAAAGTACTCTCTTATTGAGTCAAACCATCTAAGCCTCCATCTTGGGCTTTATACAAGATACGTTCTCCCCAACGGAGTCAAAATCCCTTTTAGCCTTAATCTTGGGCTTTGTACAAGACAGAAAGAACATTTTGCCCAGAAAAGTCAAACTTCCCGCCTCCTCTTAGGCTTTGAATAAAGAAAACCCCGGTTGAGTCAATCAACCTTTTAGCATCAAATTTGTGTGTTGCTCACAGCATACAAACATCAACAACTCCTCTTTAGAGATGACAAATTTTCTCTCAGTTAAACCTTTAGCTTCATATCTTGGGCTTTAAACAAGATACAAATCACCTTTAGCTTCACGACTTGGGCTTTTAACAAGACACCAAAACATCTCTTTCCTGCCATAAAATAGGAGGAACTACGATCGCTCTGATTTCCCTGTTTCGTTAAACAGGAATACGTAGGCATAAGATTGCAAAATCTTAGCGAGCACACTAATAAAAAAACCCAAAATCCCGTACCTTCATCAGACCTAACACCTTACCATAAGCCTCACTGATAATCCTGACACTTGTATTCTTAAGAAAATAACCCTAAGAAGGACCCCTATTTTGATAGCATCTGTAAACAAACAGTTTTAACTGTTTAACCTCAGTACGCAAGCAGGGTTAATTGGAGACATCTATTTCCCTTCCTTAATCAGCTCAACTGGATAAAAAATGAATCGAATTATAGTACCAAAGCGATAGTGATTCGAAACCACAAAAAATGCGCTACACCAGTACGCTAGCTAAAGTATCGTCCTGGCAATTGACTGTAATATTGAGCGCCATGTTGTGACTTTTGCCTTCTTCTGGCAATTCCTCATCACTAAACCCCAAGTTGTTTCAGGAAGTGATGGTCGAGATGATGTTGTCGAATTGCCTTATCGACACATCCTGTTCCACAAAGGCCTGCTCTAAGACTCTCTGTAGAGCCTCTCTGTGGGCTTCGGAACTGAGTAAAAGTGATAACACAGAGATCTTTGAAGAAGTTTATAACAGCTGATCAACAATGATGTATTCACTCCTTTGGATGAGCTTTAGCATCTCATCATCGTTCTTTGAAAGGTCAGGATCACTGGATAGACCGACTGGTTAATCAGGAAATTCCGTTTGAGGTTCCTTTTCTCTGTTAGGTTCTCAAACTCCTCTATTGAAGATTCGACCACTCCGTGTTACTCGACTGATGTCTGCAATATTCACGACGGAGGGTAATGGAATTTCCTTTCCATTCTCAATTGTTGTCGCACCGTATTTGTAAGGGACCGCCTTATCAGATTTGTACGACACTGGTCCCGGTAGATAGATAACTATAGGAGCCTTCTGATTTCTCTAACTATCATAAGTAACTTCAATCAATTCCTAGTTAAGAACCTTCGATTCTTCAAGTAGAGGGATGATAGTACAAACATCTTTGGTTTTTTTGTGATCAGAGATCACGACAACATCCTTAATCTAATCAGTGAAATAGTCTGGTGTCCAGTTGATTGATCCAGAACTTGGACATGGTTGAATCTCTTTGCGGTCCAACTGACTTTGAAGAGCTGCTCGCACGAGGTAACATCCTTGATTATTTTCCGAGTAGACTCTACAGCGCCCGTAATTGTGTGGTGGCACCTGGCCACGTCCGCTTTGAATGTAGTGCAACCTTACTAGGTCTATTTCCAAAGATTGGACATCCTGACTCTGATGTCTAGTAGGGTTCCCGTTTGTCACACTGACTTGTTACGTGTCTTTGTCTAAATAGATTGGAAGCCACCAGTGGTTTAACAAGTGTTGCAAAGTTCTTTAAACGAGAGCGCAACCTTGGTTACTCTCACAACATACTTTGCAGCTCAGATAATCATGTGAAGTGAGAAAACCGAGTTGGACTTGCTTGGCGTGTAACTCCACCAAGCTGGTATTCATCAAGCGAATATCAAAGATTTGAATCATATTCACTTGATACTTGTCATACCCCAAATTTTGACCACTAAGATGTCCCATCATTGTGTCAATCATCATCACAATATGGATGAACCATCATGCCTCATCAAATGCCTCAAGGGTTATTGAGCATTCACTACAATCAAAATTAGGGTTTTAAGCCCTCTCAGAGCCTTAGACAAAGGATCAGTCAAGGAATGACTTGATCTTCAACTTGTCTAACCTCTCAAACATACACAAAGGATCAAAAAGGACTCCCACTTCAAGGATTAAGCACAAGGCTGCTCCCTTCTAGGTGGATCAAGCCTCAAGATCGCCAGTGTCACCAAATTAGGGTTTTGGTCGACCAGGGCCTCCAGATGGAAAATTTCATCTGGGCAAAAGCCAATGATCCAAAACATAACCTAATATACTCCATGGAACCTCATGGACCCAATCATCAAGTCAATTTTGCCTTAGGGGATGCATTTGTCAAAAATCAAGAATCAGGGTTTCTTGACCTAATTCACCCCTAAGTTGACTTTTGGGACAAACCATGAGCCAAGACCTCAAGAGAGGGTTTGAGGGTCTCTAATGAACTATATTGATCCATTTGGAACAATGGATTAATCCAAGAAGCTTGAGCAACAAGTCTCAATTTCACCTGCACCACAATTAGGGTTTTAAGGGAAAAGTCAACTGTAACTTTGACTTTTGACCAGGACATGCTCCCAAGCCCTAAGACATGATTCAATATTCCCTATGACACCCATGAAACATGTCCATCAAGTTTGATTTAGGTCAAGGACATGATTTCATGAAGAATGGCACAGTTTGGAAGTCATCTGATAAAAAGTCAACTGTGCACAAAAGTCAACTTTGACTTTTTGAGATTTTTCACCAAAATGGATTTTTAACCCTAAAATTATGTTAATGTATGATTTGAATCATCATTCATCAAGAAAAATCAAGAAAAGTTGGATAACTTGTAAAAGGGGTAACCATAAAAACTTAGAAAATTTTCTAAGTTAAAAAATAAAGTGACAAGGGTACCAACTTTGGAGGATCATAACTCCTAAACCACAAAGCCATTTTTCCTCATCCAAAGATGGATTTGTAGCCCTCATTACCCTCTACAAAAACTTCAACTAGACCTAAGTCCAATTCATTAAGGATTTTGAGTTATGGAGTGATCAAAGTGGCTGAAAAGTGAAAATATCACTTTTTCCAACACTTTTTGAAATTTTCACTAAGTCCAAATCTGTCTTCACTTTTTGCCAAATGTAGGGGGGTTTTTCACTTGGATTCAAAAGAGATCAAAACCAAACATGTTCAAATAGTTGTTGTATCATGTAAGGGCTTTCCAAAATGGTCAAGAGCATTACCAAATTCAACCTACACCATGAGATATGACATTGGCAAGTTGCCTTGCTGAAATCTGTCAAGGCAAGGCAGAATTTGCAATTTTGCTCGATTTTCCAAAATCAACCAAATTCAAATTCTCCTATCCACTTGGACACATCTGAGGATTGAATCTAAAGGGGACAATCACTGAGCCAAGCCTCCAAAGTCCATGGAACAAGAAATAGCATGTTGAACCTAGAATGGCCAAAATAGGGACAAGACTCCTAATTTGGATTGAAGCATTCAATGGAAGCATCAATGTGGCATGGACTGAGCAATTCTCATCTGAAATCAGTCAAGACTTATCCAAGACCAAGGGAACCACAACCCTGTGCCCTAACCTCTAGTCAATGGCTAGAGGAGACTTGCATTTCCATTGGCCAACATTGAACAAACACCTGCTGCAGTTGCCATTCACTGTGGATCCCAAAACAAACTTTCTCTACTATAAATAGAGCTCAATTGTGTTCAGTTTTAGTACACCAAAGCCATCAAACAGATGCTTTCCTCAAAATCTCTTCTTTCACCTCAAACTTGCCTTCCAAAGCAAGTAATTCTGAGTTTTTGAGCTAGAGAGCAATTCCACCCAAACTAATCACACACACACCTCATATATATCATATGTAAGCTGTGCAAACCATCAAAAGTGACCTGTAATCACAACATCACAAAGTCACCTCTCAAAACCTCAAAATAGCACTTTTTTGCATTTTTCAAGCCATGTCTTGATTCAGTCACTTTCCAAACCAGATAAAACCTCAAACACACTCCAAATATCATCCTTGAACTGTCCCAAATGGTTCCCACCATCTTGAACACCATTTGAGGGAGTTGCTATTTTGGTCACTTTTAACCCCTTTTGCAAGAAAGGGATAGTTTGTGTTTTTGCAGGTACCAGCTGATTCCAATCATCCTAAAAGCATCCAAGGTATCATTTGAGGTGGTTCAAAGCATAAAATCATATCTGGAGCAAGAGGGTTGGCAGATTGCAGAGAAACCTCCAAAATCTCAAAGAAGGGTATGCCTCTCAACTTGCACTCACCAAAACATGTGTGCATTTGAAGTTCATTGATCATAAACATCTCATACATGTCATATATGTTGTGTTTGAGCTAATTCACCATGTAATCCATGCTTGTACCAAGTTGTAGCATAGAAAATGCATTTATAGGTCATTTTCAAAACCACTGTCGGGTTTTGAGGAGGGAGTGTGATCTGAAAAAACTACCACCACCATTGGATTCCTTATGAAATTTTGGCCCAGATGCATATAAATTTTGTCTCAAACCATTAAGAATTGAGAAAGTTATGACCTTCACGTTTTTGAGCCAAAACTTGCCTTGGGCAAGCCAAAACCAAGGCATGACTTGTGTATTTGTTGGTTTGTTTCAAACAGTGGATGTATCACCACCCCAGTGGTAAGGCGCGCGCCTTGTATGCTTGAGGTCGTGGGTTAAAACCCCACCCATGCCATTTTGTGATTTTTTCACATTTTCCTATTTTTCCAACTATTTTCATGTTTTGTTAATTATTTGGAAAATTAATAACTCTTTCAATTTTAATTATTTTTGATTGGTTCTTTTTGCAAAAAATCACAAAAATGTTGAAATATTTTATTCCACAAAAAAATTGAGTTTGTATTATTTATTTAATATAATTAGTATTTTTGTGAATAAATTCATTTTTATTTGTTTTTAAGCATTTTAAAATGAATATTCATCTTGAAAAATCAAGACCAAATGAGTTTTAATATCTCTTGTGATTTATACCTCATTTTTCAAACCCTAAACAAAAATCACAAGTGGTTTATTCAAACTATTTGGTATTTTTCATTGATTTTCTTTAAATATTTACTTTTAAAGAATAAAATTAGGGTTTCTTTGATTTTCACTCAAACAAATCATTGTCAAACACTCATGGGCCTCTAATCGAGTGTAAGACCCAATCCTTTTTTTGAACAAATCCTTTTGGGCCTCAGTGCATTGTATAAGTCCCGATACCGTAAAAAACAAACGGCGCGATCGTCGCCTTTTCAAAATAACCCTTGGGCCTCTCCTCGAGCTATAAGAACCATTCAAAACACTTTGGGCCTCTATTAGAGGGTAAGACCCAATCCCCTTTTAGCCAAAACATTTTGGGCCTCACTTATTGTATAAGTCCCTCTGCGTTAAAAGAAAACCTCGGCGCGATCGCCATTTTTTAACGAAAAATCAATTGGGTCTACCCTCGTGCTATAAGCCCCACTCTTTTTCTTTAAACCTTTTGGGCCTCTTGAGAGAGTGTAAGACTCATCCCTTTGTACAGAAAACCTTTCTTGGGCCTCAGTCACTTGTATAAGTCCCTCTGTACAAATTCAACAGTGCGCTCACTGATAAAACCCTGGGCCTCTCCTTGAGCTGTAAGCCCCAAATCTTTCTTTTTCAAAGCATTTTTTCCTTTGATTTTGAATATACTGTTGTTTTCAATCTTTCTTTGTTGAACAACTAACCAAATAGCATGGAAGCTCTACAACCGAGTAAGTGTTTATTGCTTTCATTTACCGCTTTCATATACATATAACTGTATTGTGGGGCTGTTTCACTGTAAGTCTTCTTTCATAAACCATATCAACTGTGTAATAATAGTATAGATATTTTGAGTTTCCCCAGCAACTACGTCTGGAACTAAGTGACGTTGTTTCGTTTAGTCATAGAAATAGACAACTAGATCCCCCAATAGGATCACCAGATACAGTCTTCTCTTCGGCTGTCCTCATTAGGAATTATCAAGAAACTCTATTCCCAGAGATGAATGTATTCTCCGTGAATGGCATCTTTGAGTTTTTTCCAAATTCTCGAACTTTACTGACTTGATCTATTCCTTGTGAATAGCTTGCCTTAAATTTCTCGGGGTTTGGGGACCCATCGGCTTCTTAAAAGCATCGGCCTCCTCTTGGGCATTGTACAAGGACCCACAGGCTTCCTAAAAGCAAACCCGCCTCCTCTTGGGCTTAGTACAAGGACCCTACGGCTTCTTAGAAGTATTCACAGCCTCCTCTTAGGCTTCGTATAATGATCTCTTCCTCCGGGAATGATAGCCTTCTCTTGGGCTTAGTACAAGGACCGATCGGCTTCTTAAAAGTTTCCAGCCTCCTCTTGGGCTTCGTACAAATTGTCCCGACGACCTCCTAGAGGTATAGGAACAGAACTTAGTCATTTGCATAGAACAGTCCTTTCATAGATTCTACTAATGTTTCTCAAAGCACAGTACAAAAGATAAAACCCTAGACTTAGACAGTCTAACTTCGTTGAGTCTCAAAGACATTCTCAAGTGACCCCTTCGTTAAAATAGGAAGGAAACCCGTAGACTTGGACAGTCTCAATACCGTTCGGATTTCCCGCTTCCTTAAAGGACAGGCACAACCCTGACCCTTGATTCAAATCCTTGAGTACAGTATTGCTCATATAAGAACTGATTTTCTCTTTAAAATCAGTATACTGGACCTGTCACTTAACTGAAACAGTTACCATAGCCTCCTCTTAGGCTTTGTATAATGATCCTTCTCCAGTAAAGGTTCCAGCCTCCTCTTGGGCTTTGTACAATGATCCTCCTCAGCGGAGTCAAACAACATTTAGCCTCTCTCTCGGGCTTTGTACGAGACACATAAGAGACTCCCTCGTTGAGTCAATCACCCTTTTCACCTCCATCTCGGGCTTTATACGAGATACAAAAAGGTTCTTATTGAGCCAAATAAACAACAGCCTCCATCTCGGGCTTTGTACGAGGTACAAAAAACTCTCTTGTTGAGTCAAATCGCCTCCATCTCGGGCTTTATACGAGATACCAAAAGACTCCATCGTCGGGTCAAAACCTTTTAACCTCTCTCTCGGGCTTTGTCGAGACACATAATAGCCTCCTCTTAGGCTTTGTATAAGAAAACCACTGGTTGATCCAATCAACCTTTTAGCATCAAAATTGTGCCTCGTTCACAGTACACAAACATCAACAACTCCTCCCCCCTTCATCTAATCGCTGTAAGCGGCAAGCCTCTAGATCATCTACATCTATGCCACTGTCCCTCTTTTAGCATGAGAAATTCCTAAGGAAAGATAGCATTGCTCTACACTGAGTTAAAGTCTTCTCCTTCAGGTTAAAATCCCCTATAAAGGAAATTATGGCATTGCCGGATTCACAAATCCCGGTTAAAGTAATTCTCCTTTATAAAACAGTTGTGACATACAACCCCCTCTTTAGAGATGACAAATTCTCTCTAAAGTTGAGACCTTTCAGCTTCATATCTTGGCTTTGAACAAGATACAAACAGACTTTCAGCTTCACGTCTTGGACTTTGAACAAGACACCAAAACACCCATTTCCTCCCATAGAATAGGAGGAACTACGAACGCTCTGATTTCCCTGTTTCGGTAAACGGGAATACGTAGGCATAAGATTGAAAGAAAAATCTTAGCGAGCACACTAAACAAAAACCCAAAATCCCAGATCTCCATCAATCAAAAGCAGTAATTCAAAAACATCAGTCCTAACATCCTAATCCTTGTTCCCCACCAGAAACCTTCTGTCAAGGTAAAAAGAAAGAAACCAGTATTGGCGAAAATACAAATAACCAGTACAAATCCCCCCCCACATTGATAGCATCCGTAACCTAACAGACCGCTGTTTAAACTCAGTATGCAAAGCAGGGTTAATTGGAGACATCTATTTCCCTTCCTTCATCAGCTTTAATAGGATAAAAAATGAATCGACCTGTGGTTTAAGCTTAACCGCAGAGAGCGACCAGCGCTTAAGAAGCGCGTCCAAAATCGCTCGCAACAGGAAAAATGGCGCCCACCGTGGGGCCGGATCGTTTCAAAGTTAGATCTAGGCACGGTCTTCCTTTTCTTCACTTATGTGATACTGCAGATTGGGGCTTCCATCGGGGAACCCATTTTCTATCAGGAACTTAAGATTCATAGCTTTAAAGGTCTAGGATGATTAGGACAAATATATATACCGCTTTTCCTAATTGCTATACGTGTTTATTTTTCTGCTAATGGGAATGCGGGTGATGCCGTATGTGGAAAGATTGAGTATACACTTAAGATAAGTGATGGTGACGAGGTCGACCATCAACCTCAGTGGAGGCTGACCAATGCAACCCATTCTCTCACCTAGACAATGGGCCGATCGTTAAGTCAGAGAAGCTGAGGAGCCAAACCCTTTCGTAGTGCGGAAACTATCAGAAATAGTTGTTACGCGATACTACCCTCATTTGAGGCTGGTGATCTATTCTCGGTGAATGGCACTTACTCTAAGATTGCACTATAACTCGCTGGCGATCCGCTTGTTGTTTTGCTTTCCTGGGAGGAGCTGATGATAATGAGTACAGGTACAAAAATCACCCTAGTACAAACCTTTGGGGATGGGTAGAGCCTTGACTTCATGACAACGACCCTTTGACCCCATGTTTTTTCTATGTTTTTGTGTGGTGCATTCATGCATTCATCTAAAAAACATTAAAACATCCAAAATATTTCTCTTCTAGTCTCTCTATTTTTTCAAAATAAACTAAGACCGTGATTGCAAATATCAGAGAAAAGGATTGCACTAATGGATTTCGGTAGAAGGAGAACTCATACGTACACCTTCAAGGTTCCAAAGCTAGAGGATTTGAGAAGGTTAGCGAGGATGATCACTAACCCAGAGGCTTTCAGAGCCAAGCACGGAGGTTTGCTACCACTGTTAAGAGTCCATGTGATTGAGGGAATCATGGATGCGCTCATTCAGTTTTATGATCCAATTTATCACTTTTTCACATTCCCGGATTACCAGCTCGCACCAACGCTGGAGGAGTATTCTCACCTGATCGATCTACACATTACAGATCGAGCTCCATTTTCTGGGCTGGAAGAAATTCCAAAGAATCAGACTATTGCAAGAGCAATTCATTTGGACGAGTCTGAGGTTAGGACTCACCTAACTACTAAGGGTGGCATCCAAGGTTTGCCGGCCCAGTTCTTGACAAAGAAGGCCCTGTATTTCGCTAGTATAGGAAACGTGACTGCTTTTGAAAGCATCTTTGTCTTGCTCACCTACGGGTAATTTTTGTTTCCCAACATCAATAACTTCGTCGATATTAACTCCATTAAGGTTTTTCTCATTGGAAACCCTGTACCGACTTTGCTCGCAGATGCGTATCATCCTGTACACTTGGGAAATTTGTACAGCGGAGGGGAGATCACATGCTGTGTACCTTTGCTTTACAAATGGTTTATCTCTCACTTGCCCAAGTCTGCTGCTTTTTGGGATTGTAAGAGTGCCTTACGTTGGTCACAGAAGATCATGTCTCTTACCAACTCGGACATTGATTGGTGTAATAGGATTTATGAGGGAATTAGGATCATTGACCGTTGTGGAAACTTCCCCAACGTACCCCTCATAGGAACTAAAGGAGGAATCAATTACCATCTGGTATTGGTTCGCCGTCAATTTGGATACCCGATGAGACACATCCCACTGGGTGTTCATCTGGAAGGTCTTTTCTTCAAGGAAGGGGAAAATGACAGAGCACTAAAGATGATAATAGTGCACGCTTGGAAGCATGTTCATAAGAAAGGACGAGAGTCTCTAGGAAAACCGGACTGTGTCTCAGTGGAGCCTTATCTCCATTAGGGACAAACTAAAGCTCTCAAGCTAAAGATGTCTTATCCTCGTTACGGAATTCTTCCGCCAAAGGAATCTGTCATGTACTTCATGACGTAAACTGAAAAGCTTCAGGTTACTCTCAACAAAGTTCAAAAGGAGATAAGGTCTTGGAAGAACAAGTACCGTACTCTCGACGTAGAGTGCATCAAAATACAGCAATTACTGAAAGAGAAAGACGCTCTGATTGATATTTTGGAGCAACATGCTGTGGATAATTAGGATGACCAAAGGAATTTGCTCGCTCCTTTCACCTGGCAAAGGAATGACAACCCGACAAAGACCCAAGAGCCCCGGTCAAAGAAAAAGGAAGATACCAGAGTCAACACCCGATTTCTCTTCAGAGAGGACTCGGGGCCCATTAGCTTAGGTTTTTGTTTCTGCACTTTGTAATCTACTGTATTTCCATTTTTGTAATCCTTTGAATTTCAATAAAAAGGGGGTTTCCCCACTGTTTGATATTTGCAATCTAATTATCGAAGTTTATTTTGATTAAACCTTAAATAATTAATATAATCATTGCATTCATCATTCTCACATCGCGTATTATTCTTACCTACGAATCTCACGTTTGTGTCTCGGTTCTAGAGTCAAACTGTCTCATTCGTATAATACTCGGCCCAATCGTCAGAAAAAGATGGATGATCTTGAGGAAGAAAACAGAGAGTTGAAAGAAGAGATCGACGCTCTGAGAGAGGATATGAGAAAGCTTCGTAACGACATGCAAGCTATGGCAAAAGCTCAGCTACAAAGCACTGTGATCTCAGAGATCACCTCAACGCCCATAGTGGAGAAGTATGATCCTAGGTATCAGATGCCGAAAGATCGTCCTTGGGGCATGCCTGTTAACTATATCCCGGAAGGATATGTTCCACCGATCACTGAAGATCAGGGAATCGCAACAGAAGCCGCTGGGCCTGAAGGTTACAAACTTCGGGAAAGCGAAGATGCCAGAGGCATACTGAAGACTCCTGAAGGTTACAAACTTCGGGAAATGCCAAGACTCACTACCGTAGTCACGGTACCACCCCCTGTGGTTCACACTGTCCCGGAAGGACAGATTCCACAGACACCTTCTGGTAAGAAGGAAACTATGTTTGACAGAATGGAGGAATTCCAAGAGCAATTCTTGGAAATGCAGAAGGAGCTGCAAGCCATTTGCGGTCAGGATCTATTTGGAAAGGACGCCGCAAACCTCTGCTTGGTCCCAAATGTGAAAGTTTCGCACAAATTTCAAGTGGCCGACTTTGAAAAATACAAGGGTAACTCTTGCCCTCAGAGCCATCTGATGATGTACGCTCGGCGGATGTCAGCCTAGACAGAGAATCAGGACCTACTGATTCACTACTTCCAAGATAGTTTAACCGGTGCCGCACTCAAATGGTACATGGGTTTAAACCGTGCCACGATCAGCACTTTCAGAGATCTTGGCACTGCCTTTGTCCAACAATACAAATAGAATTTGGACATGGCACCCGACAGAGATCAACTCAGATCGATGTCGCAAAAGGACAAGGAAACCTTTAAGGAGTATGCTCAAAGGTGGCGTGAAATTGCCGCTCAAATTTGTCCACCTCTTGAGGAAAAAGAGATGACAAAGATCTTCTTAAAGACCTTAAGCTCATTTTACTATGACCGAATGGTTGCCAGTGCGCCCAGTGATTTCACCGAAATGGTCGGAATGGGCGTACGTCTTGAGGAAGCCGTCCGAGAAGGACGTTTGGTAAAAGACCCTGGATCGACGAGCGGTACTAAAAAATACGGTAGTGCTCTCCCTAAGAAAAAAGAGCAAGATATTGGGAATATCTCTCTGGGAAAGCAAAGGCGACGTTATCAACCGGTAGCAGTTGTGACTCCTATTATCAGCCCTGCGCCTATTCCTACGTATCAACCTCAGGTTGCGCAGAGCCAACCTGACCAGCAAAGGACACAACAACCTCTTCAGCAGGCTCGTCCTCCATATAACAATAACCGTACAACACGGCCACCAGGATTTGATCCTATACCCGTAACGTACACAGAGTTGTTTCCATTACTACTGACTAAGGGGCACATTCAGACTAAATCTCCTCTTACAGTACCGGAAAATCCGCCTTTTTGGTTTAAGGTGGATCAAACATGCCCTTATCATCAAGGAGGTTCAGGGCATAACATAGAGACTTGTCTCAATTTTAAGTTCGACGTGCAAAAACTTGTTAGGAGCGGGGTCTAATCCTTCAAGGATACAAATCCTAATGTTCTCACGAATCCGCTGCCTCAACACGAGAAGGTTGCCGTCAATTTGATAGAAGGAGAGACTAACGATGTCTATCAAATTCACGATGTACTCTTGTTGGAAACCAATTTGGTCAAGATGCATTGTAGACAGAGTGGATATGGCCATGTGCCACCTCATAACTATCATCAGTGTGATATCTGCTCTAAAGACCATCAAGGATGTTCTGTAGTGCAAGCAGCTTTGCAGGAATAGATGGATCTCGGATGGATCCAAGAGCACCGAGTTCGTGGAGTTAACATGATCTACACGAATTCTAACGTCATTCAGAACCACGACATCCGTGCAATGAATGTCAACTTGGTGGCGATGCACTCAAGGCAAAGCCAACATTATAATCTGCCGCGACACGATTACAGTTCCTGTCTGATTTGCTCGGTAAACAAACAGGGATGTTCTTTCATACAAGAGGCCCTCCAGCGTCAGATGGATCTTGGATGGATCCAAGACTACCATGATAGGAACCCTTATCAGATCAACATGGTCAGATCTTCGATATTCGCGTGATGAATACCAACCTGGTAGAGTTACATGCTGAGCAGGTCCGACTCGGATTCTTAATGTCACATGACTATCAAAGCTATAAAGCGGGTTGCGAAAACGATCGAGGTTGTACCCTTGTCCAGGAGGCACTTCAGCACTTGTTAAATCACTGGTGGATGCCAATCTATATGGATGAAGATACTCAGTAGATTAGTATCAGTAATAGAAACCCCACTCGGCGTCAAAGTCAGGATGTCCGATCAGTGGAAGCTAACCTAGTAAGGTTACATTGTATTCAAAGTGGGAGTGGCCAGGTGCCACCACACAACTATGACAGTTGTAGCATCTGTTCGGAAAGTAACCAAGGGTGTTACCTTGTGAGAGTAGCTCTTTAGGGTCAGGTCGATTGTGGAGAAATTCGTCCATATCCGGGTTCTGGACCCATCAACTGGGCGCCGAACTACCTTACCGAGCAAGTTGAGGATGTTGTCACGATCTCGGGTCATCACAGGACCATGGATGTTTTTGCCATTATTCCTCTACTTGACGAATCTAAAGTTCCCAACCGGGAACGAATCGAGATCACTTATGATGGTCAGAAAAATCATAAGGTTCCCGAAGTCATCTATCTATCGGGACCACTACCGTATGAATCAACTAAGGCTATCCCTTAAAAATACGGTGCAACAACAATTGAAAATGGAAAGGAAATTCCATTACCCTCCGTCGTGAATATTGCAGACATCAGTCGTGTAACACGGAGCGGTCGAATCTTCAACCGAGGAGTTGGAGAACCTAACAAGGAAAAGGAACTTCAGACGAAAACTCTGATCCACCAGTCGGTCAATCCAGTAATCCTGACCTTTCGAAAAATAATGATGAGATGCTGAAGCTCATCCAAAGGAGTGAATACTGTAACGCCCCATTTTGCCAATTTTGTTTTATAGAGTCTTTTGATTATTTTATTATTATTTTATTTTATTTTCGACTTTTATGTGAAAATGTGTTATTTTTCGTCGTGAATATTTTATCGCGTTTCGGGAACATTTGCGGGATATTTGAGTGTGGGGGTATTTTGGACATTTCATAGATATTTTTACTAAGTTAGTAAGAAAAGAAAATAGAAAAGAAAAGGGAAAGAAAAATAGAGAGAAAGAAAGAAGAAAGAAGGGAAAAGAGAAGAAAAGAGGAGAAGAGAGAAAATTGGAGAAAAAGTGTGAAAATCATCAAGATCAATTCCTAGAATCGAATTAAATCGGGTAAGGGTGCGAAACTCGATTATTGTATAATTGTATATGATTATGTATGTGTGTTTGTGATTGATGTTGGATTGATTTGGAGAAAATTAGTAAAGATCATTTTTGGAAAAATTGAGTAAGAATTGATTTAAATGTGTTAGAACTTGTGTTGAATGTGTTTAGATTGTCTATACATGTTTGATAGGTATTATTACACTTCCATTTGCTGTTTTTCTGAGATTTGGATGATGAATTGGAGGTTTTTGGGTGGAAAATCGTGGAACAAATTATGCAGGAATTTTTTTGGTTTTTCCAGGTCATACGCGTATGGGGCATGTTCACACGCGTATGGACCTTGGCAATACGCGTATGGGGGGGGGGGGGGGGCGAGTCATGGGCCAATACGCGTATGAGATGTTGTTTTTCCCGGCCATCTGTCCATTTGCGTATGATACGCATAGCATTTCATGGCAATACGCGTACGAGAGAGGGCATTACGCGTATGGGTTTTTACACGTGATCTTTGGGAAAATGAGCCTCTGCTCATACGCGTATGGCTCATGGTGGTACGCGTACGGGCAGAGCTTTTGCAAAATGTGACTTTTCAAAATATCGTTTTTCGTTTTCGTTCGTAACTTTTGATCCGTTTGTCCGATTTTTACATTCTTGGTATCGTTGCGTAGCTATTGAGCAGTACTTTATTGTTATGATGATTTTCGAATTGTTAGCCGATTTAATTATGTCGGAAAGTCAGGAATAGTGTCGATTGTTGACTTTTGTCGTTATACTTGTACGTAATTGAGGTATACTGTGCAAGGTGCTGTTGTATGATGTAAATGCATGTGTTTAGATGACGTTGTGGTGATTTGTGGCCGTATGGAAATTAAATGCATTGTTTTGGGCATAAGTGCAAAGTGTGATTTTATCGATGAATGAATGTATGTATGCGTGCATATTGAATGTCATGGGTCATTGTATGCCAAGCATCATAGTGTGCATTGTGGAAACGTCCTGAGTGACGGTTTGATTCCCGAGGGGAATATGCTATAACATCGTGTGCCTCGAAAATATGAGGCGCTGCCTGAGGACCTAAAGCGGTGGTTATGGACAATTGTGGGCTCCTTTGGAGACTTAAAGCAATCCTTAACGTCATGTGCATCGAAAATATGAGGCGTTGCCTGAGGACCTAAAGCGACGGGTGAACATCGTAGGCCCGACGGGGAGTTACTTGAGATTCTCAGTAACGAGCGATGGTTCCAATAGTTCCTGAGTGAACTGATGATGAGACATAAGACAATGGAAGTCGGTACCGCATGGCATGTGCATAGAGTCGTTGTGTCGGTCTATGTGCATCTGCATAATCATGAATTAAATGTGCATATTAATTGTGTGTGTGAATAATGTGATTGGAATATGTGTAATTGTATTGTGTTATATTTGCTTGTGGTGCATTTGTGGTGAGAAGAGGTTATTTGTACATTCCTGGTGTTAATATATAATTTTATGCAATTATATTATGGTTGTTTTTCTCACCCTTCTGCTGTTTTATAACGCTCTTTGAGGCGTTGCAGATTAGAGCTGCTGGAGGTATTCTTTTTGTGAAGCATTGCCTCTTCATTCTTTTGGTCGGTCGGCTCTGATATGTGACTCTGGGTAGTTAGGGTGGCCGTTTGCGATTATTTTGTATATCTGATGATGTATTTTGGTTGTACATATGCTACCTGATGTATGACAAACTGTTTATATATGTATATGTATATATGTTGGTCAGATTTTAGATTTTCCGCTTTAATTCTAATTTCTGAAAAGTGGGTGTAAGGAACAAAGTTTCCTCTGTGTGATTGCTACCCCACAGTTACATATCTTTATGGGCAGGTGTTGTATGCTATGTTTTGTTACAGTTGATGTGATTCCTCCCTTTCTATGCCGCAAATTCAAATGTACTCTGATGAAATTTCAAATTTTCTTTTAGTGCTTTAATTGCATGTTATTTGGGGGTATAGTTTGGGGGCGTCACATTAAGTGGTATCAGAGTCAGTCCGTGTCAGTTGTGTCAGTTGTGTCTGTTGTGTCTGGCATATTGGGCGAGTTGTGTTGGACGAGTTGTTGTTTAACCATAGTTTCTGTGTTTAGATGAACAGAATATGGCTGGTCGTAATGATGCTGCTTTGGCTGCTGTGATGGAAGCGATGGCACGAGTTGTGCAGGGGGCACCGAATGCTGCAGGAAATGATGAGTTTAGAAAGAATAAGCCGTCGGTCTTTAAAGGGAAGCATGATCCGGATGGTGCGCAGTTGTGGTTGAAAGAGATTGAGAGGATTTTCAGGGTAATGGATTGTGATGACGATGATGTTAAAGTGAGGCTGGGCACTCATATGTTACACGAAGAGGCTGATGACTGGTGGGTCAGTACTCGTCAGGTGTTGGAAGCTGAGGAGGAGGAAGAAGAGATCACTTGGGAGGTGTTTAGCCGAGAGTTTCTAAGGAAGTATTTTCCGAAGGATGTCCGAGGAAAGAAGGAGATTGAGTTTTTAGAGCTAAAACAAGGTAATATGTCGGTTATTGACTATACTGCTAAGTTTGTGGAACTTGTGCAGTTTTATCCTCATTATGTGGAAGCGACTGCTGAATTTTCAAAGTGTGTGAAGTATGAAAGTGGCTTGCGTCCTGAGATAAAGCAGGCTATTGGTTATCAGAGGATTAGAAGGTTTGCTGATTTGGTGGAATGTTGTAGGATTTATGATGAAGATAGTAAGGCTCGTTCTGCTCACTATAAAAGTGTAAGTGACAGAAAAGGGAAACAACAGTTCCGTGGTGGTCCGTATGTGTCACCGACTGATAAAGGTAAACAAAGGGGTAATTTTGATCGAAGGTCAAGTGGAGGAGGTATGTCTAATGCTCCTAGGTGTTTTAAATGTGGTGAATTGGGTCATCGCCAGATGGAATGTAGGAAGAAAGTGGATAAGTGTTCTAATTGTGGTGGTATCGGACATGTTTTAGCTGATTGTAAAAGGAAGAATGTGGTGAAATGTTACAATTGTGGGGAACCTGGTCACATTAGCTCGAAGTGTCCGAATCAAAAGAAAGCTCCGGCTAGTGGGAAAGTGTTTTTATTGGCGGGAACTCAGACTTCAAGTGCTGATCGTCTGATAAGAGGTACTTGCTTTATTAATAATACGCCTTTAATTGCTATTATTGATACTGGAGCGACTCATTCATTTATTTCGTCTGGGTACGCGGAACGTTTGAATCTTGGGTTGTCTTCGATGGATGGTGAGATGGTTATTGATACTCCAGCGATGGGGTCAGTAACTACTTCTTTAGTGTGTTTGAGTTGTCCTTTGACCATTTATGGTAAAGACTTTGCGATGGATTTGGTGTGTTTACCATTGGAAGGTTTAGATGTGGTGTTAGGAATGAACTGGTTGCAATTCAATCGGGTGCACATTGACTGTTATCATAAGCTTGTAAGGTTTCCTTCTCTTGAGGAAGATGAAGACTCGAGTTTCTTGTCTACTAAAGAGTTGAAGAAACTTTTGGCGGATGAAGCTCAGTTGTTTGGATTATTTGCATCTTTGACTGTGGATAGTCAAGTTTCATTGGAGGTGTTTCGTGTTGTGTGCGAATTTCCTAAGGTGTTTCCTGAGGATATTTCAGATGTACCGCCAGAGAGAGAAGTTGGATTTTCGATTGATCTAGTTCCTGGTACTAGACCTGTTTCTATGGCACCTTATAGAATGTCGGCATCTGAATTAGTGGAGTTGAAAAAGCAGTTAAATGAGTTGTTGGAAAAGAGGTTCGTGAGGCCAAGTGTTTCTCCTTGGGGTGCTCCAGTTTTGTTAGTGAAAAAGAAAGACGGGAGTATGCGATTATGTATTGATTATCGCCAGTTGAACAAAGTGACGGTTAAGAATAAATATCCGCTTCCAAGGATTGATGATCTGATGGATCAGTTGGTTGGTGCTTGTGTATTTAGTAAGATTGATTTGAGATCGGGTTACCATCAGATAAGAGTGAAAGAAGAGGATATTCAGAAGACGGCCTTTAGAACACGGTACGGTCATTATGAATATTCGGTGATGCCGTTCGGGGTTTCTAATGCGCCTGGTGTGTTTATGGAATACATGAATCGGATTTTCCACGAGATTTGGATCGTTTTGTGGTGGTGTTTATTGATGATATTTTAATCTATTCTAAGTCTCGTGAGGAACATGCAGAGCATTTGTGTATTGTTTTGCAGGTTTTGAAGGAAAGGAAGCTTTTTGCCAAATTGTCCAAGTGTTAATTCTGGTTGTCTGAGGTGAGTTTTCTTGGGCACGTAATTTCAGGTAATGGTATTGCTGTGGATCCATCTAAAGTAGAAGCAGTTCTACAATGGGAGGCTCCTAGATCCGTTACTGAAATTCGAAGCTTTTTGGGTTTGGCTGGTTATTACCGGAGGTTCATTGAAGGGTTTTCTAAGCTAGCTCTTCCTTTGACGCAGTTGACTTGTAAGGGCAAAGCATTCATTTGGGATATTCAATGTGAAGAAAGTTTTTGTGAGCTGAAGAGAAGATTGACGACAGCTCCGATTCTTATTTTACCTAATCCTAATGAACCATTTGTTGTGTATTGTGATGCTTCTTTAATTGGTTTGGGTGGTGTTTTGATGCAGGAAGGTAAAGTTGTAGCTTATGCTTCAAGGAAATTAAGAGTTCATGAGAAAAACTATCCTACTCATGATCTTGAATTAGCGGCTGTAGTTTTTGTGTTGAAGATTTGGAGGCACTATCTCTATGGTGCGAGGTTCGAAGTCTTTAGTGATCATAAAAGCTTGAAATATTTATTTGATCAGAAAGAGTTGAACATGAGACAGCGGAGATGGTTGGAATTCTTGAAAGACTACGACTTTGGCTTGAATTACCATCCTGGTAAAGCTAATGTGGTAGCCGATGCATTGAGCCGGAAATCGTTGCATATGTCCGCGTTGATGGTGAAAGAGTGGGAACTTTTGGAGTCGTTTAGAGACTTGAGTTTGGTATGTGAAGTGACTTCGGTTAGTGTAAGGCTTGGAATTTTGAAGGTTGCTAATGAATTTTTGTTGTCGGTTAGTGAGAAACAAAAGCTAGATTTGAAATTTGTTGATTTGATGAGGAATGAGAATGTGGATTTCAAGGTGGATAATTTTGGTGTTTTGAGGTTTCGTGGTCGTATTTGCATTCCTGATGATGCGGAGTTGAAAACGATGATTTTGGAGGAAGGAAACAGGAGTAACCTAAGTATTCATCCGGGTGCCAATAAGATGTACCAAGATTTGAAGAAGATTTTCTGGTGGTCTGGTTTGAAAAGAGATGTGGCTCAGTTTGTGTATGCATGTTTGACTTGTCAGAAATCGAAAGTGGAACATTTGAGGCCTAGTGGTTTGTTGCAATCGTTGGATATTCTTGAGTGGAAGTGGGATAGCATTTCGATGGATTTTGTAACGGGATTGCCGAATACGCAAAGAGGTCATAATGCTATTTGGGTGATTGTGGACAGGCTGACTAAATCGGCGCATTTTATTCCGATTGACATCAGTTTTTCTTTGGAACGGTTAGCTGAGATCTATATCAGTGTGGTTGTGAAATTGCATGGGATTCCATTGAGTATTGTTTCGGATCGAGATCCTAGGTTTACATCAAGATTTTGGGAAAGTTTACAGAAGGCTTTGGGTTCTAGATTGAGGTTGAGTTCGGCTTATCATCCGCAGACGGATGGTCAGACCGAAAGAACTATTCAGTCTTTGGAGGATTTGTTGAGAGCGTGTGTTTTGGAACAAGGTGGTACGTGGGACAGTTATCTTGCATTGGTTGAGTTCACGTATAATAACAGTTTCCATTCTAGTATTGGAATGGCACCTTTTGAGGCTTTATATGGACGAAGATGTCGAACGCTGTTGTGTTGGCACGAAACAGGTGAAAGTTCGGTGGTTGGACCGGATTTGGTGCAACAAATGACGGAAAAGGTAAAGTTTATTCGTGAGAAAATGAAGGCTTCTCAGGATAGACAAAAGAGTTATCATGATCGGAGATGGAAGGATCTTGAGTTTCAAGAGGGTGATCACGTATTTCTGAGAGTTACGCCGGTAACGGGTGTTGGTCGTGCTTTGAAATCTAAGAAGCTTACTTCTCGATTTATTGGTCCTTACCAGATATCTGCGAGAGTGGGTGCTGTAGCGTATCGTGTGGTGTTACCGCCGAATCTGTCGAATTTGCATGATGTTTTTCATGTTTCACAGCTACGGAAGTATGTTCCGGACCCTTCACATGTTATTCCAATGGACGAGGTTGAGGTAAGAGATAACCTTACGGTCGAGACTTTACCAGTTAGTATTTTGGATCGCGAGGTGAAGCGGTTGAGGGGTAAAGAGATTGCACTTGTGAAAGTGGCGTGGGGAGGCGCTGCTGAGGGAAATCTGATGTGGGAGTTGGAAAGTAGGATGCGGGAGTCGTATCCAGAGTTGTTTGTATCAGGTAAGATTTTCGAGGACGAAAATTTCTAAGTGGGGGAGAATTGTAACGCCCCGTTTTACCAATTTTGTTTTATAGAGTCTTTTGATTATTTTATTATTATTTTATTTTATTTTCGACTTTTATGTGAAAATGTGTTATTTTTCGTCGTGAATATTTTATCGCGTTTCGGGAACATTTGCGGGATATTTGAGTGTGGGGGTATTTTGGACATTTCATAGATATTTTTACTAAGTTAGTAAGAAAAGAAAATAGAAAAGAAAAGGGAAAGAAAAATAGAGAGAAAGAAAGAAGAAAGAAGGGAAAAGAGAAGAAAAGAGGAGAAGAGAGAAAATTGGAGAAAAAGTGTGAAAATCATCAAGATCAATTCCTAGAATCGAATTAAATCGGGTAAGGGTGCGAAACTCGATTATTGTATAATTGTATATGATTATGTATGTGTGTTTGTGATTGATGTTGGATTGATTTGGAGAAAATTAGTAAAGATCATTTTTGGAAAAATTGAGTAAGAATTGATTTAAATGTGTTAGAACTTGTGTTGAATGTGTTTAGATTGTCTATACATGTTTGATAGGTATTATTACACTTCCATTTGCTGTTTTTCTGAGATTTGGATGATGAATTGGAGGTTTTTGGGTGGAAAATCGTGGAACAAATTATGCAGGAATTTTTTTGGTTTTTCCAGGTCATACGCGTATGGGGCATGTTCACACGCGTATGGACCTTGGCAATACGCGTATGGGGGGGGGGGGCGAGTCATGGGCCAATACGCGTATGAGATGTTGTTTTTCCCGGCCATCTATCCATTTGCGTATGATACGCGTAGCATTTCATGGCAATACGCGTACGAGAGAGGGCATTACGCGAATGGGTTTTTACACGTGATCTTTGGGAAAATGAGCCTCTACTCATACGCGTATGGCTCATGGTGGTACGCGTACGGGCAGAGCTTTTGCAAAATGTGACTTTTCAAAATATCGTTTTTCATTTTCGTTCGTAACTTTTGATCCGTTTGTCCGATTTTTACATTCTTGGTATCGTTGCGTAGCTATTGAGCAGTACTTTATTGTTATGATGATTTTGGAATTGATAGCCGATTTAATTATGTCGGAAAGTCAGGAATAGTGTCGATTGTTGACTTTTGTCGTTATACTTGTACGTAATTGAGGTATACTGTGCAAGGTGCTGTTGTATGATGTAAATGCATGTGTTTAGATGATGTTGTGGTGATTTGTGGCCGTATGGAAATTAAATGCATTGTTTTGGGCATAAGTGCAAAGTGTGGTTTTATCGATGAATGAATGTATGTATGCGTGCATATTGAATGTCATGGGTCATTGTATGCCAAGCATCATAGTGTGCATTGTGGAAACGTCCTGAGTGACGGTTTGATTCCTGAGGGGAATATGCTATAACATCGTGTGCCTCGAAAATATGAGGCGCTGCCTGAGGACCTAAAGCGGTGGTTATAGACAATTGTGGGCTCCTTTGGAGACTTAAAGCAATCCTTAACGTCGTGTGCATCGAAAATATGAGGCGTTGCCTGAGGACCTAAAGCGACGGGGTGAACATCGTAGGCCCGACGGGGAGTTACTTGAGATTCTCAGTAACGAGCGATGGTTCCAATAGTTCCTAAGTGAACTGATGATGAGACATAAGACAATGGAAGTCGGTACCGCATGGCATGTGCATAGAGTCGTTGTGTCGGTCTATGTGCATCTGCATAATCATGGATTAAATGTGCATATTAATTGTGTGTGTGAATAATGTGATTGGAATATGTGTAATTGTATTGTGTTATATTTGCTTGTGGTGCATTTGTGGTGAGAAGAGGTTATTTGTACATTCCTGGTGTTAATATATAATTTTATGCAATTATATTATGGTTGTTTTTCTCACCCTTCTGCTGTTTTATAACGCTCTATGAGGCGTTGCAGATTAGAGCTGCTGGAGGTATTCTTTTTGAGAAGCGTTGCGTCTTCATTCTTTTGGTCGGTCGGCTCTGATATGTGACTCTGGGTAGTTAGGGTGGCCGTTTGCGATTATTTTGTATATCTGATGATGTATTTTGGTTGTACATATGCTACCTGATGTATGACAAACTGTTTATATGTGTATATGTATATATGTTGTTCATATTTTAGATTTTCCGCTTTAATTCTAATTTCTGAAAAGTGGGTGTAAGGAACAAAGCTTCCTCTGTGTGATTGCTACCCTACAGTTACATATCTTTATGGGCAGGTGTTGTATGATATGTTTTGTTACAGTTGATGTGATTCCTCCGTTTCTATGCCGCGAATTCAAATGTACTCTGACGAAATTTCGAATTTTCTTTTAGTGCTTTAATTGCATGTTATTTGGGGGTATAGTTTGGGGGCGTCACAAATACAACATTATTGATCAACTGTTACAAACTCCTTCAAAGATCTCGGTATTATCATTATTACTCAGTTCAGAAGCCCACAGGAAGGCTCTACAGAAAGTTTTGGAGCAAGCCTTTGTGGAACAGGATGTAACAATCAGACAGTTCGATAGCATTGTCTCTAACATCACTTCCTGCAATAATTTGGGATTTAGTGATGAGGAATTACCCGAAGAGGGTCGCCGTCATAACATGGCGCTCAACATTACAGTTAACTGCCAGGACGATGCTTTAGCCAGCGTACTGGTAGACACAGGGTCAGCCCTGAATGTTATGCGGAAGTCTACTTTGATGCAATTATCATTCAAAGGGCCTCCGATGAGAATCAGCGAGGTCGTCATCAAAGTGTTCGACGGATCCAGAAAAACGGTTATCGGCGAAGTTGAACTTCCCATAACTATCGGTCCTCACACTTTCCAAGTCACTTTCCAGGTCATGGACATCCGGGCAACGTACAGTTGTTTATTAGGAAGGCCTTGGATACACCAGGCTGGAGCGGTTACTTCGACCCTCCACCAAAAGCTAAAGTTCGTTCAGAACGATCAACTTGTCACAGTCTGTGGGGAGCAAGCCTTGCTTGTAAGTAACTTGTCATCATCTGCTGGTATACAACCCGAGGAGGTTATTGGAACTCAGTTCCAAGCACTGTCGGTGAGCAAGGACAATCATTTCAAAGGAGGAACCTCGATTTCCTCATACAAAGATGCTATCAAAGTGGTCGAGAGTACCGATACAACAGGATGGGGACAGCTTGTCATTCCTATTGACAATAAAACAAAGAAGGGTCTTGGTTTTTCTACAACCTGTACCCAGACAGCTGCCAATGATGAAAGTCTTCATCCCCTTCAAAATTTCTTCCATAGTGGAGGTTTCCTTCACCCAGTGTCTCAAGCAGTACATGCTATCAATGAGGAAGATCCCTCTGACCCAGATGAAGAATGGAAATCCTATCTTAATGAGGACGGTTATATGTCTCAGGAAGAGGTGCCTACGCCATTTTGCTATCCCGCACAGAGTCCGAGATTTATACCCAAGTCAGATATCGAAATGATATACGGGGATTGTGATCCGAAAGGGTGCCGTGCTCCACCAAATTCATTAGAGGAAGACACTCTGATGAAAGACAAATTTGACCACAATTACTATGGCCCAATGGATGGTCTGCCAATGTGGCAACCTTATCCAGGAAACTTGGGGCAAGAGAGTCAGCCGAGCAATGAAAATCAGCTGAGCATCATTGAAAAGAATACTTGTGTCCCCACCATGCCATGGGATCAACACTCAGGTCATCCTGAAACTACTCAACATGAAGATGAATTTGCAACATTTGCAGGACTTGAATTCATCAACTATGCTTTTCCCGAGGTCAATGTCATCGAGAGAGGTGACTCCTCCAGTTCCAAAGAAGTTTGGGACACCTTGGGAGAACCAAGTGGAAAATACAACTTCATGGTCAAGTACACCGCTCCCGAAAGCTCTCGTACCAGGCTCGAAGATATCCAGCCAACTGGATGGGGAGGTACAGCTGAGAGCACAAATGCTATGCAAAATGCAACAGAGGAATTCTCCTACAACAATTCTGTCTGGGAGACAGATTCCAATGATCCTGCTCCAGCAGAAATCAGCGTCATTTCTGAAGACAAATCAAGGAAGATGCCAGACTTTGTGATTCACCGAGGAGTTCGCCGCCAATGGGTTGCCGTCGAGATTCCGAAGATCGTTCATCAGTCAAAGTAATTGTCGTCCTTTAACCTTTCACCCTGCCCAGGTGAAACGGATGTTTTGATAGGGCTCGCTTCCTGTAAATATCCCTCTTCGCTTCGCCCAAAGCGACAGAGTTTTATTTTATAGGGCTGTAGTTTCAAGAATTGACTTGTTCATTAATAAAATAACGTCGTTCTGTAATTTCCGCATTTATTGCTATTTTCTCTTTTTGCTTTTTCAGAAAATGGTAATCCTAAAAAACGATTAAAAATAAAAACAAGCAGTAATAAAAATAAAACACTGCACACACTTGCATTTTCCTCTATCTCTTCTAAACACGAATCATCACGTCATGCAGATTGCTTGTTTTAAACCCAGTTGAAACATACGATCCGATGCCTTCTCCCAACTATGAGTTCCTGGTATTCGAGGCTGAAGAAGAAAATGACAACGAAATTCCAGAAGAGATCTCCCGACTACTCAGACAAAAGGAAAGGTCCACTGAACCTCACAAAGAGCCGTTGGAAATGGTAAACTTGGGTTCAGAAAAAGAGAGAAAAGAAATCAGGATTGGGGCACTTCTCAGTCCAACTGCCAGAGAGAGTTTGATAAAGCTTCTCAGAGAATTTCCCGATGTATTCGCTTTGTCCTATCAGGATATGCCAGGGTTGGATACCAGCATCGTGGAACATCACTTACCGTTACGATCGGAATGTCCGCCAGTAAAGCAAAGGTTGAGACGGACTCACCCGAACATGGCCATCAAAATCAAAGAGGAGGTGCAGAAACATATTGACGCGGGTTTCCTCGCTACATCTGAATATTCTCAATGGTTAGCCAACATCGTACCCGTTCCCAAAAAGGACAGAAAGGTCAGAATGTGTGTCGACTACAGAGATCTGAACAAGGTAAGTCCAAAGGACGACTTTCCTTTACCACACATTGACATGCTGGTAGACAGTACAACAAAGGTCAAAGTATTCTCCTTCATGGATGGATTCTCGGGCTATAACCAGACCAAAATGGCGCCGAAAGACATGGAGAAAACTTTGTTCATTACCCCATGGGGCACCTTTTGTTACAAGGTAATGCCGTTCGGTTTGAAGAACGCTGGGGCAACCTATCAAAGGGCCATGACTACTCTGTTTCATGACATGATACACAAAGAAATCGAAGTATATGTCGATGATATGGTTGCAAAATCAAAAACAGAGAGTGAGCATGTTGAACATCTGTCAAAATTGTTCGAACGTCTAAGAAAATTCAAACTCCGCTTGAATCCCAACAAGTGCACCTTCGGTGTCCGTTCAGGGAAACTATTAGGGTTCATTGTCAGCCAGAAAGGAATTGAGGTTGATCCTGACAAGGTCAAGGCCATTCAAGAAATGCCTTCTCCGAAAACTAAAAAGCAAGTCAGAGGATTCTTGGGACGTTTGAACTACATCTCCAGATTCATATTCCTTATGACCGCCACGTGTGCGCCGATTTTCAAATTACTAAAAAAGAACCAGGACTGCGTTTGGACCGAAGATTGCCAAACCGCATTTGACAGTATCAAGGAATATCTGTTGAATCCTCCGATTCTATCACCTCCAGTGGAAGGAAGACCACTGATCTTTTACCTCACAGTTCTAGAGGACTCAATGGGATGTGTACTTGGCCAACAAGACGAATCTAAACGGAAAGAGTATGCCATTTACTATCTAAGCAAGAAATTCACCGACTGTGAAACTCGGTACACAATGCTTGAGAAAACTTGTTACGCTTTGGCTTGGGCAGCCAAACGTCTTCGCCAATACATGATTCGTCATACTACTTGGTTGGTCTCCGAAATGGATTCAATCAAGTACGTCTTCGAAAAACCTGCTCTCACGGGAAGGATTGCCCTTTGGCAAATGCTGTTATCAGAATATGACATAGAGTACCACGCTCAAAAAGCCGTTAAGGGAAGTATTTTAGCCGATCATTTGGCCCATCAACCGATTGACGATCAAGAATCAATCGGGTTTGACTTCCCAGACGAAGATGTCATGTATCTAAAAATGAACCGTTACCCAGTGAAGGGCTAGAACCAGGTTCCCAATGGGGACTTATCTTTGACGGAGCAGTTAATCATTATGGAAACGGAATTGGGGCAATCATTGTTACCCCTCAGGGTACCCACATTCCTTTCACTGCCAGACTTACGTTCAAATGTACGAACAAAGAGGCCGAATACGAAGCTTGTATTACGGGTCTCGAAGAAGCGATTGATTTAAGGATCAAAAACTTGGACGTATATGGCGACTCAGCCTTGGTTATTAACCAGATAAAAGGAGATTGGAACACGTACCAATCAGGATTGATTCCTTACAAAGACTATGCAAGAAGGTTGTTACCTTTCTTCAACAGAGTTGAGTTTCATCACATCCCTCGTGATGAGAATCACATGGCTGATGCATTAGCCACTATCTCTTCCATGATTAGTGTAGGTCAATGGAATGACATACCTAAGATCAACATAATGCGCCTTGAACGGCCCGCTTACATCTTTACGATTGAAGCAGTCATAGACGACAAACCTTGGTATCACGATATCAAATGCTTCCTTCAGAGACAAGAGTACCCACCTGGGGCATCCAGAAAAGACAGAAAAACCCTCAGAAGATTGGCTGGAAACTTCTTTCTGAGCGGTGAGACTCTCTATAAGAGAAATTTCGACATGGTCTTGCTCCGATGCGTCAACAGACCAGAAGCAGACTTGCTTATGAAAGAAATTCATGAAGGATCCTTTGGCACTCATGCCAACGAACATACAATGGCGAGAAAAATTCTAAGAGCGGGGTACTATTGGTTGACAATGGAATCTGACTGCTACAAGTACATGAGGAGGTGTCACAAGTGTCAGATATACTCCGACAAAATTCATGTACCGCCATCGCATCTCAAAGTTCTTTCTTCCCCATGGCCATTTTCCATATGGGGAATCGACATGATCGGCATGATAGAACCTAAGGCTTCAAAAGGACATCGGTTCATCCTGGTAGCCATTGAATATTTCACCAAGTGGGTCAAAGCAGCGTCATTCGCGAATGTAACGCGGCAAGTGGTGGTCCGATTTATCAAAAACAATATCATCTGCCGTTATGGGGTTCCAAGCGAGATCATTACTGATAATGGATCTAACTTGAACAACAAAATGATGAAGGAGTTGTGTGCAGAGTTCAAGATCGAACACCATAACTCATCTCCCTACCGACCCAAGATGAACGGAGCGGTAGAAGCGGCCAAAAAGAACATCAAAGGATTGTTCAGAAGATGGTTGTAACCTACAAAGATTGGCACGAAATGCTACCCTTTTCTCTGCACGGTTATCGCACATCTTTCTGCACTTCAACAAGGGCAACCCCTTTCTCTTTAGTATATGGCATGGAAGCAGTGCTCCCCATAGAAGTAGAGATCCCGTCAATTCGAGTATGATGGAAGCTAAGCTCACCGAAGCTGAATGGTGTCAAAGTCGACACGACGAACTGAATCTAATCGAAGAAAAGAGAATAACGACACTATGCCATGGTCAATTGTATCAATAGAGAATGAAGAGGGCATTCAACAAAAAGGTCCGACCTCGTGTCTTCAGAAAAGGAGACCTCGTGCTCAAAAAGATGCAATCATTTTTCAGTGATTCTCGGGGCAAGTGGACTCCAAATTTTGATGGCCCCTATGTGGTCACGAAAGTTTTCTCAGGCGGTGCCTTGAGACTTGCAACCATGGACGGAGAGTAATTTGCCTACCCCACGAATGTTGATGTAGTCAAGAAATACTTCGCCTAAAAAAAAGAAGAAAAAAAATGTCTCGGTGGATTGAAAACCCGAAAGGGCGGTCCAGGCAAAAGTTAGAGACATGAAAAAAAAATCATCCCGATGGATTGGAAACATCATAGTACAATCCAGGAAAAAGTTAGGGATAATGGCAAGTAACTATGTTCAACAGAGGCAAGTCTCTCAGCAGCAGCGGTTACATCACCTGTCAGAAAACTCCAGTCAAGGTCATCTTCGACAGAAGTTCAGGATGTCCTGAATTCAAAGTTGGAAGAAGGATAGTGATCGTTATGTTTCCACGTAGCCCTTTTCCCTGTAAATTATCATTTTTCTAGCTTTGTATATACTCTTTGGAATCACGCGTTTGGCTGATCTCCATCTTATCAATAAAATTTGAGCCCTTGTGCTTTTGTTTATAATTCTTATTTGTTTTAGCTTTACAGAACGGCATTTTAACATGATCAACGATTCTTGAAATGAAACAAAAATGAATTTACTTGTTAAAACTTTTTTCTGCTTTTAATAAAGACGACAATTTCTTTTGACTGTTGAACATCAGAAGAACATCGGTCGCTTCTCCAGAAGTAATCGAACCTCAAAGTGCAGAATCAAAGTACTTCTTCTAACCCAGTACGCCTGAATGAAGGGATCAACTGTGTCAGAGACCTTGTTTCGTCTGACCCACTTCGGCCGAGTTCTCATCTCCTAATCCCGATCACCGGTATTCCCCGCAGGGATTATTTCTCCTAAGCAAGGTAGAATTGCTACTTTTGGACCAACGGTACTTCTTCGCCCCGCGATGGCCGAGTATCCATTCATGTTCACCTGTCAGTTTGTATGTCGCGTCCATCTTGTCAGCATAAACATACATGCATCATTTCATTATTGATTTGCATTCACATTTCATATTGCATCACTATCACTCTAGTCGGTCTTGTCCCCTGGTGATAAAAGTTCTCTCAATCGAGTTGTCAAACCTTTCCTCGTTAGGAAGTGAATCACCTAAGCAATCTCTCTCCCATTTATCTCTGGATTAGAGACGGTCCTTGACTACTTTGATAACTTGAACCTCTGTGAAACAAGAAAGCTTTCAACAAATGTCACTCTTCGCCATTGAAGATGATATCCTTGCTTTCCCGGATTAAGGAAAATCCACAGAGAAAGCCCCTTAATCAGAGATTCGGCAGTACGACAATTTTTCTCCGAAAAAAAACCCTGATGAAAAGGTCATCGGCACCTCAAAATTGGATCCCATCATATGGCATTTCTCCGGAAAGATCCCGAGAAAAGTATGATGTACACCCCAAACGAAAACAGTCTCTCAAGAGACTCGCTTTCCCCAGTAGAATCGACAAATGGCGTCTCCGACAGAGAAGTTTGTGCAACTCTACAACTCAGACAACTGGGTTCTCCAGCAAGCCTGACATCAAAGCTTTTTCCATCAAATGCCATCTCCCCAGGAAAATTCGGCGAGAAGTTTGAAGGAAATCCGCTACAAATAGCTTTCCTTGTCAATAAAGTTTATTGACAAAAGAAACTAAGACCAGTTCCTTGGGAGGAAACCAGGATTGAGGGGAAGTTTAAATCAGCAACTGAGACCAGTTCCTTGGTAGGAAACCAGGAACGGGGGGGAGGTTGACAAAAGAAACTGAGACCAGTTCCTTGGCTGAAGACCAGGATCGAGGGGAAGTTTACCTTTTCTAAGCATCATTGCTCAGCAAAAGAAGATGGATGCGATCCGCCATTCATAACCACCATCAAAATTTCGGGTATTCCGATATTTAATCCTCTTGCACCTCTAATGCCCGAATACCTTCGTCATTCACACCTTCGGGTCCAAGAAGATTAAATAGGGGCATCTGTCATACCCCAAATTCTGACCACTAAGATGTCCCATCATTGTGTCAATCATCATCATAATATGGATGAACCATCATGCCTCATCAAATGCCTCAAGGGTTGTTGAGCATTCACAACAATCAAAATTAGGGTTTTAAGCCCTCTCAGAGCCTTAGACAAAGGATCAATCAAGGAATGACTTGATCTTCAACTTGTCTACCCTCTCAAACATACACAAAGGATCAAAAAGGACTCCCACTTCAAGGATTAAGCACAAGGCTGCTCCCTTCTAGGTGGATCAAGCCTCAAGATCGCCAGTGTCACCAAATTAGGGTTTTGGTCGACCAGGGCCTCCAGATGGAAAATTTCATCTGGGCACAAGCCAATGATCTAAAACATAACCTAATATACTCCATGGAACCTTATGGACCCAATCATCAAGTCAATTTTTCCTTAGGGGATGCATTTGTCAAAATTCAGGAATTAGGGTTTCTTGACCTAATTCACCCCTAAGTTGACTTTTGGGACAAACCATGAGCCAAGACCTCAAGAGAGGGTTTGAGGGTCTCTAATGAACTATATTGATCCATTTGGAACAATGGATTAATCCAAGAACCTTGAGCAACAAGTCTCAATTTCATCTGCACCACAATTAGGGTTTTAAGGGAAAAGTCAACTGTAACTTTGACTTTTGACCAGGACATGCTCCCAAGCCTGAAGACATGATTCAATATGCCCTATGACACCCATGAAACATGTCCATCAAGTTTGATTTAGGTCAAGGACATGATTTCATGAGAATGGCACAGTTTGGAATTCATCTGATAAAAAGTCAACTGTGCACAAAAGTCAACTTTGACTTTTTAAGATTTTTCACCAAAATGGATTTTTAACCCTAAAATGATGTTAATGTATGATTTGAATCATCATTCATCAAGAAAAATCAAGAAAAGTTGGATAACTTGTAAAAGGGGTAACCATAAAAACTTAGAAAATTTTCTAAGTTAAAAAATAAAGTGACAAGGGTACCAACTTTGGAGGATCATAACTCCTAAACCACAAAGTCATTTTTCCTCATACAAAGATGAATTTGTAGCCCTCATTACCCTCTACAAAAACTTCAACTAGACCTAAGTCCAATTCATTAAGGATTTTGAGTTATGGAGTGATCAAAGTGGCTGAAAAGTGAAAATATCACTTTTTCCAACACTTAGTGAAATTTTCACTAAGTCCAAATCTGTCTTCCATTTTTGCCAAATGTAGGGGGATTTTTCACTTGGATTCAAAAGAGATCAAAACCAAACATGTTCAAACAGTTTTTGTATCATGTAAGGGCTTTCCAAAATGGTCAAGAGCATTACAAAATTCAACTTACACCATGAGATATGACATTGGCAAGTTGCCTTGCTGAAATCTGTCTAGGCAAGGCAGAATTTGCAATTTTGCTCGATTTGCCAAAATCAACGAAATTCAAATGCTCCTATCCATTTGGACACATCTGAGGATAGAATCTAAAGGGGACAATCACTGAGCCAAGCCTCCAAAGTCCATGGAACAAGAAATAGCATGTTGAACCTAGAATGGCCAAAATAGGGACAATACTCCAAATTTGGATTGAAGCATTCAATGGAAGCATCAAGGTGGCATGGATTGAACCATTCTCATCTGAAATCAGTCAAGACTTATCCAAGACCAAGGGAACCACAGCCCTGTGCCCTAACCTCTAGTCAATGGCTAGAGGAGACTTGCATTTCCATTGCCCAACATTGAACAAACACCTGTTGCAGTTGCCATTCACTGTGGATCCCAAAACAAACTTGCTCTACTATAAATAGAGCTCAATTGTGTTCAGTTTGAGTACACCAAAGCCATCAAACAGATGCTTTCCTCAAAATCTCTTCTTTCACCTCAAACTTTCCTTCCAAAGCAAGTAATTCTGAGTTTTTGAGCTAGAGAGCAATTCGACCCAAATTAATCACACACACACCTCATATATATCATATGTAAGCTGTACAAACCATCAAAAGTGACCTGTAATCACAACATCACAAAGTCACCTCTCAAAACCTCAAAATAGCACTTTTTTGCATTTTTCAAGCCATGTCTTGATTCAGTCACTTTCCAAACCAGATAAAACCTCAAACACACTCCGAATATCATCCTTGAACTGTCCCAAATGGTTCCCACCATCTGGAACACCATTTGAGGGAGTTGCTATTTTGGTCACTTTTAACCCCTTTTGGAAGAAAATGACAGTTTGTGTTTTTGCAGGTACCAGCTGATTCCAATCATCCTAAAAACATCCAAGGGATCATTTGAGGTGGTTTAAAGCATAAAATCATATCTGGAGCAAGAGGGTTGGCAGATTGCAGAGAAACCTCCAAAATCTCAAAGAAGGGTAAGCCTCTCAACTTGCACTCACCAAAACATGTGTGCATTTGAAGTTCATTGATCATAAACATCTCATACATGTCATATATGTTGTGTTTGAGCTAATTCACCATGTAATCCATGCTTGTACCAAGTTGTAGCATAGAAAATGCATTTATAGGTCATTTTCAAAACCACTATCGGGTTTTGAGGAGGGAGTGTGATCTGAAAAAACTACCACCACCATTGGATTCCTTATGAAATTCTGGCCCAGATGCATATAAATTTTGTCTCAAACCATTAAGAATTGAGAAAGTTATGACCTTCACGTTTTTGAGCCAAAACTTGCCTTGGGTAAGCCAAAACCAAGGCATGACTTATGTATTTGTTGGTTTGATTCAAGCAATGGATGTATCACCACCCCAGTGGTAAGGCGCGCGCCTTGTATGCTTGAGGTCATGGGTTAAAACCCCACCCATGCCATTTTGTGATTTTTTCACATTTTGCTATTTTTCCAACTATTTTCATGTTTTGTTAATTATTTGGAAAATTAATAACTCTTTCAATTTTAATTATTTTTTATTGGTTCTTTTTGCAAAAAATCACAAAAATTTTGAAATATTTTATTCCACAAAAAAATTGAGTTTGTATTATTTATTTAATATAATTAGTATTTTTGTGAATAAATTCATTTTTATTTGTTTTTAAGCATTTTAAAATGAATATTCATCTTGAAAAATCAAGACCAAATGAGTTTTAATATCTCTTGTGATTTATACCTCATTTTTCAAACCCTAAACAAAAATCACAAGTGGTTTATTTAAACCTATTTGGTATTTTTCATTGATTTTCTTTAAATATTTACTTTTAAAGAATAAAATTAGGGTTTCTTTGATTTTCACTCAAACAAATCATTGTCAAACACTCATGGGCCTCTAATCGAGTGTAAGACCCAATCCTTTTTTTGACCAAATCCTTTTGGGCCTCACTGCATTGTATAAGTCCCGATACCGTCAAAAACAAACGGGGCGATCGTCGCCTTTTCAAAATAACCCTTGGGCCTCTCCTCGAGCTATAAGACCCATTCAAAACACTTTGGGCCTCTATTAGAGTGTAAGACCCAATCCCCTTTTAACCAAAACATTTTGGGCCTCACTTATTGTATAAGTCCCTCTGCGTTAAAAGAAAACCTCGGCGCGATCGCCATTTTTTAACGAAAAATCAATTGGGTCTACCCTCGTGTTATAAGCCCCACTCTTTTTCTTTAAACCTTTTGGGCCTCTTGAGAGAGTGTAAGACCCATCCCTTTGTACATAAAACCTTTCTTGGGCCTCAGTCACTTGTATAAGTCCCTCTGTACAAATTCAACAGTGCGCTCACTGATAAAACCCTGGGCCTCTCCTTGAGCTGTAAGCCCCAAATCTTTCTTTTTGAAAGCACTTTCTCCTTTGATTTTGAATATACTGTTGTTTTCAATCTTTCTTTGTTGAACAACTAACCAAACAGCATGGAAGCTCTACAACCGAGTAAGTGTTTATTGCTTTCATTTACCGCTTTCATATACATATAATTGTATTGTGGGGCTGTTTCACTGTAAGTCTTCTTTCATAAACTCATATCAACTGTGTAATAATAGTATAGATATTTTGAGTTTCCCCGGCAACTACGTCTGGAACTAAGTGACACCGTTTCGTTTAGTCATAGAAATAGGCAACTAGATCCCCCAATAGGATCACCAGATACAGTCTTCTCTTCGGTTGTCCTCATTAGGAATTATCAAGAAACTCTATTCCCAGAGATGAATGTATTCTCCGTGAATGGCATCTTTGAGTTTCTTCCAAATTCTCGAACTTTCCTGACTTGATCTATTCCTTGTGAATAGCTTGCCTTGAATTTCTCGGGGTTTGGGGATCCATCGGCTTCTTAAAAGCATCGGCCTCCTCTTGGGCATTGTACAAGGACCCACAGGCTTCCTAAAAGCAAACCCGCCTCCTCTTGGGCTTAGTACAAGGACCCTACGGCTTCTTAGAAGTATTCATAGCCTCCTCTTAGGCTTCGTATAATGATCTCTTCCTCCGGGAATGATAGCCTTCTCTTGGGATTAGTACAAGGACCGATCGACTTCTTAAAAGTTTCCAGCCTCCTCTTAGGCTTCGTACAAATTGTCCCGACGACCTCCTAGAGGTATAGGAACAGAACTTAGTCATTTGCATAGAACAGTCCTTTCATAGAGTCTACTACTGTTTCTTAAAGCACAGTACAAAAGATAAAACCCTAGACTTGGACAGTCTAACTTCCTTGAGTCTCAAAGACATTCTCAAGTGACCCCTTCGTTAAAATAGGAAAGAAACCCATAGACTTGGACAGTCTCAATACCCTTCGGATTTCCCTCTTCCTTAAAGGACAGGCACAACCCGGACCCTTGAATCAAATCCTTGAGTACAGTATTGCTCATATAAGAACTGATTTTCTCTTTAAAATCAGTATACTGGACTTGTCACTTAACTGAAACAGTTACCATAGCCTCCTCTTAGGCTTTGTATAATGATCCTTCTCCAGTAAAGTTTCCAGCCTCCTCTTGGGCTTTGTACAATGATCCTCCTCAGCGGAGTCAAACAACGTTTAGCCTCTCTCTCGGGCTTTGTACGAGACACATAAGAGACTCCCTCATTGAGTCAATCACCCCTTTCGCCTCCATCTCGGGCGTTATACGAGATACAAAAAGGTTCTTATTGAGCCAAATAAACAACAACCTCCATCTCGGGCTTTGTACGAGGTACAAAAAACTCTCTTGTTGAGTCAAATCACCTCCATCTCGGGCTTTATACGAGATACCAAAAGACTCCATCGTCGGGTCAAAACCTTTTAGCCTCTCTCTCAGGCTTTGTACGAGACACATAATAGCCTCCTCTTAGGCTTTGTATAAGAAAACCACTGGTTGATCCAGTCAACCTTTTAGCATCAAAACTGTGCCTCGTTCACAGTACACAAACATCAACAACTCCTTCCCCCTTCATCTAATCGCTGTAAGCGGCAAGCCTCTGGATCATCTACATCTATGCCACTGTCCCTCTTTTAGCATGAGAAATTCCTAAGGAAAGATAGCATTGCTCTACACTGAGTTAAAGTCTTCTCCTTCAGGTTAAAATCCCATATAAAGGAAATTATGGCATTGCCGGATTCACAAATCCCGGTTAAAGTAATTCTCCTTTATAAAACAGTTGTGACATACAACCCCCTCTTTAGAGATGACAAATTCTCTCTAAAGTTGAGACCTTTCAGCTTCATATCTTGGGCTTTGAACAAGATACAAACAGACTTTCAGCTTCACGTCTTGGGCTTTGAACAAGACACCAAAACACCCATTTCCTCCCATAGATTAGGAGGAACTACGAACGCTCTGATTTCCCTGTTTCGGTAAACGGGAATACGTAGGCATAAGATTGAAAGAAAAATCTTAGCGAGCACACTAAACAAAAACCCAAAATCCTAGATCTCCATCAATCAAAAGCAGTAATTCAAAAACATCAGTCCTAACATCCTAATCTTGTTCCCCACCAGAAACCTTCTGTCAAGGTAAAAAGAAAGAAACCAGTATTGGCGAAAATACAAATAACCAGTAAAAAGGCCCCCCCACATTGATAGCATCCGTAACCTAACAGACCGCTGTTTAAACTCAGTATGCAAAGCAGGGTTAATTGGAGACATCAATTTCCCTTCCTTCATCAGCTTTAATAGGATAAAAAATGAATCGACCTGTAGTTTAAGCTCAACCGCAGAGAGCGACCAGCGCTTAAGAACCGCGTCCAAAATCGCTCGCTACAATACTAATTTCTATCGCCGTAATCCTGAATCCATCCAAGATCCATCTAACGCTGGAGGGCCTCTTGTACAAAAGAGCATTCCTGATCATTTATTGAGCAGATAGGATAAGAATCGTAATCGTGCCGTGGCAGATTATGATGTTGGCTTTGTCTTGAGTGCATTGCCACCAAGTTGACATTCATTGTACGGATGTTGTGGTTTTGAATGATGTTGGAGTTCATATAAGTCATGTTGACCCCACGAACTCGGTGCTCTTGGATCCATCCGAGATCCAATTGTTCCTGTAGAGCTTATTGCACCACAGAACATCCTTCATTGTTTTTAGAGCAGATATCACACTGATGATAATTATGAGGTGTCACATGGCTGTATCCACTCTGTTTACAATGCATCTTGACCAAGTTGGCCCTCAATAAAAGTACATCATGAATTTGATAGCTGTTGTTAGACTCTCCCTCTATCAAATTTACCGCAACTTTCTTGTGTTGAGGCTGCGGGTTCGTGAGAACATTCAGATTCGTATCTTTGAAAGATAAGACCCCGCTCCTAACAAGCTTTTGCACATAGGATTTGAATTTGAGAAAGTTTTCTATGTTATGCCCTGGTCCTCCTTGATGGTAAGGGCAAGTCTGATCCGCTTTGAACCAAAAAGGCGGATTTTTCAGTACTGTAAGAGGAGACCTGGTTTGGACGTGTCCCTTGACCAGTAAGAATGGAAACAAATCTACGTACAACATTGGTATAGGGTTAAACCCTGGAGGCCGTGTCGTATGATTGTTGTTATATGGAGGACGAGCCTGCTGAAGAGGCTGTTGTGTCCTTTGCTGATATTGTTATTGATTCGGTTGGCTCTGAGCAACCTGAGGTTGATACGTAGGAACAGGCGCAGGGTTGATAGCAGGAGTTACAGTTGCTATTGGTTGGTACCGTCGCCTTTACTTTCCGAGAGAGCTGCTATTGGTTGGTATCGTCGCCTTTACTTTCCGAGAGAGATATTCCTAATATCTTGCTATTTTTTCTTAGGGAGAGTACTACCGTATCTTTTTGTACTACTTTGTGATCCAGCGTCTTTAACTAAACGTCCTTCTCGGACTGCTTCCTCAAGACGAACCCCCATGCCCACCATTTCGGTGAAGTCACTGGGCGCACTGGCGACCATTCTGTCGTAGTAAAATGAGCTCAAGGTCTTTAGGAATATCTTTGTCATCTCTTTTTCCTCAAGAGGTGGACAAATCTGGGGGGAAATTTCACGCCATCTCTGAGCGTACTCCTTAAAGGTTTCCTTGTCCTTTTTTGACATGGCTCTGAGTTGATCTCTGTCCGGTGCCATGTCCATGTTATACTTATATTGTTGAACGAAAACAGCGCCAAGATCTATGAAAGTGCCAATCTTAGTGTGGTTTAAACCCATGTACCATTTGAGTGTGGCACCGGTTAAACTATCCTGAAAGTAGTGAATCAGTAGCTCTTGGTTCTTTGTCTGAGTTAACTTCCGTCGGGCGTACATCACCAAATGGCTTTGAGGGCAAGAGTTACCCTTGTACTTTTCAAATTCGGGTACTTTGAACTTATGCGGAACTTTCACATTGGGGACCAAACAAAGGTCTACGGCGTCCTGTCCAAATAGATCCTGACCACGAAGGGCTTACAGATCTTTCTGCATCTCCAGGAACTATTCCTGGAACTCATTCATTCTGTCAAACATACTTTCGTTTCCACCAGAAGGTATCTATGGAATATGTCCTTCCGGGACAGTGTGTACCACGGGTGGTGGTATAGTCATCATGGCAGTGACTCTAGGTCCTTCCCTCTCCCGAAGTTTGTAAGCTTCAGTAGTTGCTGTCATGCCTCTGGCATCTTCGCTTTCCCGAAGTTTGTAACCTTCAGGCCCAACGGCTCCTGCTACGGTTCCCTAATCTTCAGTGATTGGAGGAACATATCCTTCCGGTATATAGTTAATAGGCATGCCCTAGGGACGATCTTTCAACATTTTGTACCTAGGATCATAATTTTCCACTATGGGCATCGATGTGATCTCTGAGATCACAGTTCTTTGTTGTTGCATCTGAGCTTCTACTAGAGCTTGCATGTCGTTATGAAGCTTTCTCAGATCCTCTTTCAGAGTGTCGATCTCTTCCCTTAACTATATGTTCTCTTCCTCGAGATCATCCATCTTTTTCTGTCGATTGGCCTGAGTATTGTATGAATGAGACAGTTTGACTCTAGAATCGAGACGCAAACGTGAGATTCGTAGGTAAGAAGAATGTGTTACGTGAGAATGATGAATGCAATAATTATATTTTAATTAATTTTTGTTTTATCAAAATAAACATCAACAATTAGATTGCAAATATCAACCAGTGGGGAAACCCCGTTTTATTGAATTCAAAGATTGTGGAATGGAAATATAGTAATTTACATAGTGCTGTAAAAGGAAATCTAAAGTTATGGGTCCCGAGTCCTCTCTGATGAGAGCTCAGGTGCTAGTTCTGGTACTTTCCTTTTCTTTGACCGGCGCTCTTGAGCCGTTGTTGGGTTGTCATTCCTTTGCCAAGAGAAAGGAGAGAGCCAATTCCTTTGGTCATCCTGATTTTCTACAGCATGTTGCCCTAAAATCTCAATCAGAGCGTCTTTTTCTTTTAACAGTTGTTGTATTTTCTTGCACTCCACATTGAGAATACGATACTTGTTCTTCCAATACCTCTTCTCCCGTTGAACTTTGTTGAGAGTAACCTGAAGTTTTTCCATATCAGACATAAAATAAAGGACAGGGTCCCTTAATGGAAGAACTTCCTGACGAGGGTAAGGCATCCTCAGCTTGAGAGCTCTAGTTTGTACCCAGTGGAGATAAGGTTCCACCGAGACACAGTCTGGTTTTCCTAGAGACTCTCGTCCTTTCCTATGAATGTGTTTCCAGGCATGCACTATTTCTGTCTTTAGTGCCTTGTCATTTTTTCCTTCCTTGAAGAAAAGACCTTCCAGATGAGCATTTCGCGAGACATGCCTCATCGGGTATCCGAACTGACGACGAACCAAAATTGGATGATAATTGATTCCTCCTTTAATTCCTATGAGGGGTACATTTGGAAAATTTCCACAACGGTCAATGATTCTGATCCCGTCATAGATTCGATTGTACAAATCGATGTCAGAGTTGGTAAGAGACATGATTCTCTGCGACCAACGTAAAGTATTCTTTTGATCCTAAAATGCAGCAGACTTTAGCAAATGGGAAATGAACCATTTGTACAGCAGAGGTACACAGCATGTGATCATTCCTCCGCTATACAAATTCCTTAAATGTACAGAATGATAAGCATCTGCGAGCAAGGTTGGTACAGGGTTTGCAATTAGAAAAATCTTCATGGCATTGATATCAACGAAGTTATCAATGTTGGGAAACAAAAATAACCCGTAGGTAAGCAAAACAAATATGCTTTTGAAAGCTGTCACGTTCCCTATACTAGCAAAGTACAGAGCTTTCTTTATCAAGAACTAGGCTGGCAAACCCTAGATACCACCCTTAATGATCATGTGAGTCCTGACTTCTGACTCGTCCAAATAGATTTCTCTTGCAATGGTTTGATCCTTTGGAATTTATTCCAATCCATAAAAGGGAGCTTGGTCAGTAATATGCAAATCAGTCAGGTGAGAGTACTCCTCCAGTGCTAGTACTAGTTGATAATCCGGGAATGTGAAACAGTGATAGACCAGATCGTAGAATTGGATTAGTGTGGACAGGATTCCTTTAATTACATGAACCCTTAACAGAGACAGCAGTCCTCCATACTTAGCTCTGAAAGCCTCAGGGTTGGTTATCATCCTCGCCAGACCTCTTAAATCCTCTAGTTTTGGAACCTTGAAGGTGTACTTGTGAGTTTTCCTTCTACCGAAATCCATTAGCAATCTCTTTATCTGACATTTGCAATCATTGTCTTAGTTTAATTTGAAAAAGAGAGACTCGAAGAGAAGATTTTTCTTTGTTTAAAGTTTCTTTATGAAATGAATGAATGAATGCAGCACACAAAAACATAGAAAAAACATGGGGTCAAAGGGTCGGTGTCATGAAGTCAAGGCTCTACCCATCCCCAAAGGTTTATACTGGTATTTTTTGTACCTGTCCTCAAAATCACTGACCCCTCTTGGGATAACGACAGCAAGCGGATCGCCAGCGAGCTGTAGTATCTTAGAGTAGTCTCAAATGAGGGTAGTATCGCGTGACAACTATTTCCGATAGCTTTCGCACTACAAAATCGTTTCTGTATACTAAAATCCTCAGCTTCTCGGATAACCCAATGGAACAATCTGCTTTCAACAACCGAAGTCGTATAGGCATTGAATCCGCAAAGGGCATCTCCACTGATTTGATGGTCGACCGGGACCTCTTATCTGGGATTCCCTCCCCATAAGATTACCCGTATAATGCCATCACTTATCTTAGGTGTATACTCAATATTTCCAGACGCGGCATCACACGCATTCCCATTAGCAGAAAAGTAAACACAAATATCAATTAGGAAAAGAAGTATATATATTTGTCCTAACATCCTAGACCTTTAGTCTTATGATCCTATACAAACAATGACTCCCCAGTAGAGTCGTCATTTCTGTGGTATTCGGTGAATTTAAGGCTTTCTACTTAAGGCTGTAAGAAAGGATGCCTCCCACTGTGGTCACCATTTTTCTGTAGCGCGATTTTTGTGGTTTCGAATCACTATCGCTTTGGTACTACAGTTCGATTCATTTTTTATCCTATGAAGCTGATTAAGGAAGGGAAATATATGTCTCCAATTAACCCTACTTGCATACTGAGGTTAAACAGTCAAAACTGTTGGTTTCCAGATGCTATCAAAAGGGGGTCTGTCTTAGGTTATTTGCTTAAAAAATAGTGTCTGGACTATTTGCGAGGTTTTTGGTAAGATGTTAGGTTTGATGCTTCTTGATTGATGCATGGAGGTATTGGATTTTGAGTTTTTTGATTAGTATGCTCGCTAAGATTTTGAAATCTTATGCCTACGTATTCCTGTTTAGCGAAACATGGAAATTAAAGCGATTGTAGTTCCTCCTGTTCTATGGGAGGAAAGAGATGTTTTGGTGTCTTGTTCAAAGCCCAAGACATGAAGCTAAAGGTGATTTATATCTTGTTCGAAGCCCAAGATATGAAGCTAAAGGATTTTGGCTGAGAGAGAATTTATCATCTCTAAAGAGGAATTGTTGATGTTTGTATGCTGTGAGCAAGGCACAAATTTGATGCTAAAAGGTTGATTGACTCAACCGGGGTTTTCTTTATTCAAAGCCTAAGAGGAGGCGGGAAGTTTGACTTTTCCGGGGAAAATGTTATTTTTGCCTTGTACAAAGCCCAAGATTGAGGCTAAAAGGGATTTTGACTATGTTGGGGAGAATGTATCTTGTATAAAGCCTAAGATGGAGGCTGAAACGGTTTGACTCAACAAGAGACTACTTTTATCTGTCCTGTATAAAGCCCAAGACGGAGGCTAAAAAAGGTTGACTCAACAAGAGAGTCTTGAACAGGTGATTGATTGACTCAACAAGAGAGTCTTTTATACTCAACAATAGAGTGAATATTGGATGTCTCGTACGAAGCTTGAGATTGTGGCTAAAAGGAGATTGACTCAACAAGAGAGTCTGATGGTTGATTGACTCAACAAGAGAATCTTTTATACTCAACAAGAGAGTGATTTTCTGTCTCGTACGAAGCCCGAAATTGAGGCAAATAGGAGATTGACTCAACAAGAGAGTCTTTTATACTCAACAAGGGAGTGTTTTCTATCTGTCTTGTATAAAGCCCAAGACGGAGGCTAAAAGTGGTCAACTCAATAAAAGAGTCTGAAAAGGTTAGCTCCGCTAGGGAGAATCATTTGTACAAAGCCTAAGAGGAGGATGTCTTACTGTTGAGGATTATTTAGATCCTGAAGAGGGTCAAAGTGTGGGGAACTCACATTAGAGAGACCGGGTTTCTGCTGGAGATTAATCCAGAGTGATCGGTGTTTTTTCCTATGTTTGAAAGGAACTGGAAAATGTCTTTGAGACTCAAGAGTTTTGGATTGTCCAAGTCTAGAGTTTTATCTTTTGTACAATGCCCAAGAGGAGGCGCGGGCATTAAGGGATGAGTATCAACCCTAAAATGGCCGAAGTTTTGATGCGGGAAAGACTGCTCTAGTAAAGGATGACTAAGTTCTGTCTTATACCTTTAAGAGGTCATCAGGGTCCTTGTATTAAGCCAAAGAGAAGGCATGAGAACTTTTAAGAAGCCGAAGGGTCCTTGTACAACTCCAAGAGGAGGCGGGGATGCTTTTAGGAAGCCTGTGGGTCCCCAAACCAAGAGAAGTTCAAGAAATGCAATTCACAGAGAAGAGATCATTCCAGGAAAGTTCGAGAATTTGGAAGAAACTCAAGAGATGCCATTCACGGAGAAAAGATCATCTCTAGGGAGTTAGAGTTTCTTTGATAATTTCTAAGGGTGACAGTCTGAGAAAAGGTTCACCGAGAATACTGCCTTTCTCTTTGTTCCATATTATTTAACCCTAAGAGAAGGGAATACTGTATCTGGAAATCCTATGGGGATCTAGTTTTGTTTGTATTTAAGAGTGACCAACAAGGCTTTACATAATGCTATACGTAGTTGCCGGGGAAAACTCTAAATAACTATACTAGTATTACACAGTGGATATGTGACAAGTATATAAAAGGATATGAGAGAAGACTTACAGTGACACAGCCCCACAATACAGTTATATACATATGAAAGCGGATAAACACTTACCCGTTGTAGAGCTTCCATGCTGTTTGGTTAGTTGTTCAACAAAGAAAGTTTTGATAACAACAGATATTTGAATTCAAAATCAAAGGAGAAAGTGCTTTGAAGAGATTGTTGGGGCTTACAGCTCGAGGAGAGGCCCAAGTTTTAACGATGATCGCACCGTTGTTTTATAAACTGTACAGAGGGACTTATACAATAGGTTACACCCAAAAAGTTTTTATGTACAAGGGGATGGGTCTTACACTCTATTAGAGGCCCGGGGATTTATTTTTGTACAACAGATGAGGCTTACAACTCAAGGGGAGGCCCAGGGTTATTTATTTGAAAACGGCGATCGCGCTGAGGTTTTTGAAAACACAGTGGGTCTTTTACAACATCTGAGGCCCAAATCATTTTGGTTTAAAAAAAAGCGTTGGGTCTTACACTCTATTAGAGGCCCAAAATGTTTTTGTTTTTGAAAAGGGATGGGACTTATAGCTCGAGGAGAGGCCCAATTGGTTTTGTTAAAAAGGCGACGATAGCGCCGTTGTTTTTGAAAATACAGCGGGACTTATACAATGACTGAGGCCCAAAAAGTGGTGTATTTACAAAAGGGATGGGTCTTACACTCTAATAGAGGCCCATGAGTGTTTGAAAATGATAGATGAGGGTGGAATCGATCAAAACCCTAATTTCATCATTTTTAAAAGTGAATTCTTAAAGAAAATCAATAAAAAATGATAAAACACCAAATAAGCTTGAATAAACAACTTATGATTTTTGGTTAAGGCTTGAAAAATGAGGTTTTAATCACAAGATGAATTAAAACTCATTTGGTTTTGATTTTTCAAGATGAATATTCACTTTTATAATGTTTAAAAATAATTAAAAATGAAGTTATTCATAAAAATATCAACTATATTAAATAAATAATATAAATTAGATTTTTTTTGTGGAATAAAATATTTCAACATTTTTGTAATTTTTTGCAAAAATAACCAATAAAAAATAATTAAAATTGAGGGAGTTATTAATTTTCCAAATCATTAAAAATAATAAGAAAAATAATAGAAAAATGGAAAAAACCTAAAAAAGGGGTCTGGGGCGAGGGGGATTCGAACCCCAGGCCTCTTGTGCAGTGCGCGCCTCCTACCACTGGGGTGGTGATTCATCCGTGTATCACAGTCCACCCATAAATATTCAAGGCTTGCCTTGTTTTTGGCCTGGCCAAGGCAATGCAAGGCAAGGTTTTGGTCAAAAACATGAAGCTTGTAACTTTCTCATTTCTCCATGGATTGGGACAAAATTTAGGTTTATCCTGCCTAGAATTTCACAAGGAATCCAATGGTGGTGGTGGTTTTTTTCAGATGAGGTCCCCATTTTAAAACCCGATAGTGGTTTTGAAATAGGCCTCCATTTGCATTTTCTGTGCTACCTCATGGTACAGGCATGAATTACATGATGAATTGGTCCAAACACAACATATATAACATGTATGAGATGTGTATGATCAGTGGACTTCAAAGCAATGCATATTTCTAAGAGTTTAAGTTGTGATGCTTACCTCTTTAGGAGCTTTTTGGAAAATCTGTCAAGTGCCTTGTTCCAGAAACAATTTGATGCTTTGACCACCCTCAAATGATCCCTTGGAAGCTTTTAGGATGATTGGAAACAGCTAGAAACCTCAGGAATGGAAACTGGCCCTTTCTTGCAAAAGGGGCAAACGTGACCAAAATAATAACTCTCTCAAATGGTGTTCCAGATGTGGGGAACCATTTGGGACAGTTCAAGGATGATATTTGGAGTGTGTTTGAGGCATTATCTGGTTTTGAAAGTGACTGAATCAAGACATGGCTTGAAAAGTGCAAAAAAAGTCCTATTTTGAGGTTTTGGTGTTTCAGGTCACTTGTGAGAGTTTGGACAACTTAGATATGACATATTGGATGTGTTTGGATCATGAGCTATGATGGAATTGCTCTCTAACTCAAAAACTCAGAGTTACCTTGCTAAAGAAGGCATTTTTGCCTAGAGAAAGAGATTTTGAGGAAAGCAAGTGTTTTAGTGCTTTGGTGTACTCAAACTGAGCACAAATGAGCTCTACTTATAGTAGAGCAAGTTTGTTTTGCAAGCAATAGTGAATGGAGGCTACTGCAGACCTTTGGCCAACTGAATGAGTCAAGGATGATCTCTGAACTAGGGAACCAAAGGCCTATGCTCTAACCTCTAGTCAATGGCTATAGGAGACTTGGATTCCTATTGATCAACATTTGCCAAATCTCTACAGCAGTTGCCATTCACTATTGCATCCAAAACAAACTTGCTCTACTATAAATAGAGCTCATTTGTGCTCAGTTTAAGTAAACCAAAGCCATCAAACTGATGCTTTCCTCAAAATCTCTTCTTTCACTCCAAAAGTGCCTTCCAAAGCAAGTCACTATCGGGTTTTGAGTTTGAGAGCCATTCCAACCAAACTAATCACACACACACACACCTCATAAACATCATATAGAAGTGATCCAAACACTTAAACCACAACTGGAACACTGATTTCTCAGAATCACCAGCCAATTGCTCAAGGTTTTAACCAAGTTGCAGTTGAGATGCCATGAAATGATCCAGCTATTTCCAATCAAGTCCAGGCATCCAAACACACTCCATATGATGTAGGGAAGCTGTTCAGATCATCACAACTCGTCTGTAACACCTCCAACTCAAAAATCACTTTGCTCTTGCTGTCACGACCTTCAAGTAAGCCTAAACTTGGTCATCTCTTAATCTATGCATATTTTCTCGCACAATACTTTTGTCAAATGTTCATAATCATGCATAGAATGTTTCCCCTCAATTAATTACTTTGTTTAAATCGTGTATCAAAATTCTCATCCTTCAATTAAATTTTAGGGTTCTTGAGATTTTGTCTTGATTTCTTATTCCATGTTTAAGATAAATGAAATTAAAGACCATAGACATGATCGTGTGGTAAAAACGAGTAGATTGATATGTGGATTGTGTGATTTCATCAAGTATTCAGTGAGATTGGTGAGAAAATGCAAATCTGCAGAAAACAGAGGGGTGGCGCGTGTTCTTGGTGTGTTCTTGGCGCCATTTTTTGAATATTTGAATAATTGTATTTTGTGATTTTATTTAATTGATTCAAAAATTAATTTCTCTCTGAGTTTTAATCATTTTGAGTTGATTCTTTTATTAATAATTCACAAAAATGTTAAAATATTTTATTTTGCCAAAAATTCCCAAAAATATTATTTATTTCATATACTTGATATTTTTGCAAAGAATTAATCTTTTATTTGTACTTTAACATTTAAAATATTTTTTCCTCTTTGATTTTCCAAATTTAATTGGTTTCCAATCATTTTGTGGATATAAACATGATTTTTCAAACATTAATCCAAGATCACAACTTGTTTTTCACACATGTTTGATAATTTTGATCATTTTAATTAAATTCTTATTTAATTAAAATACATTTTGAAATTAATTTAGGGTTTTGATCTTAATAACCCTAAACAAATCATTTTCAAACACTCATGGACCTCTAATAGAGTGTAAGACCCAATCCCCTTTTAACCAAAACCGTTTTGGGCCTCAGATATTGTATAAGTCCCTATGCGTTAAAAGAAAACCTTGGCACGATCGCCGTTTTCCAACAAACCTTTTTGGGCTTCTCCTCGAGCTGTAAGTCTCATCCCTTGTACAAAAATAAATCTTTGGGCCTCTAATAGAGTGTAAGACCCATCCCCTTGTACATAAAAATAATTTTGGGCCTCACTTATTGTATAAGTCCCTATATACGATCTTCAAAACAACGGTGCAATCATCGTTAAAACTTGGGCCTCTCCTTGAGCTGTAAGCCCCAACAATCTTTTCAAATCACTTTCTCCTTTGATTTTGAATTAATATATATGTTGTCATCAAAACATTCTTTAATTTCTTTGTTGAACAACTAACCAAACAGCATGGAAGCTCTACAACGGGTAAGTGTTTATCCGCTTTCATTTACCGCTTTCACTGTAAGTATTCTTTCACATCCTTTTATATACTTGTCACGTATCCACTGTGTAATACTAGTATTGTTATTTAGAGTTTTCCTTGGAAACTACGTCTAACACTAGGTAAAGCCATGTTGGTCACTCTTAAATACAAACAAAACTAGATCCCCCGTAGGATTCAAAATACAGTCTTCCCTCCTCTTGGGGTTAAACAATATGGAACAAAGAGAAAGGCAGTATTCTCGGTGAACCTTTTTTCAGACTGTCACCCCTAGAAATTGTCAAAGAAACTCTAACTCCCCAGAGATGATCTTTTCTCCGTGAATGGCATCTCTTGGGTTTCTTCCAAATTCTCGAACTTTCCTGGAATGATCTCTTCTCTGTGAATTGCATTTCTTGAACTTCTCTTGGTTTGGGGACCCACAGGCTTCCTAAAAGCATCCCCGCCTCCTCTTGGGCGTTGTACAAGGACCCTTCGGCTTCTTAGAAGTTCTCATTCCTTCTCTTGGGATTAATACAAGGACCCTGACGACCTATTTAAGGTATAAGAAGAACTTAGTCATCCTTTGCTAGAGCAGTCTTTCCAGCGTCAAAACTCCGACCATTTGAGGATTGATACTCATCCCTTAATACCCGCGCCTCCTCTTGGGCATTGTACAAAAGATAAAATTCTAGACTTGGATGGTCTAAAACTCTTGAGTCTCAAAGACATTCTCAAGTTCCTTTCAAACATAGGAAAAAACACCAATCACCCTGGATCAATTTCCAGCATAAACCCGGTCTCTCTCATGAGAGTTCCCCACACTTGGACACACTTCAGGATCTCAATAATCCTCAGCAGTAAGTCAGCCTCCTTTTGGGCTTTGTACAAATGATTCTCCCCAGCGGAGATAACCTTTTCAGACTCTCTTGTTGAGTCAACCACTTTTAGCCTCCGTCTTGGGCTTTGTACAAGACATATAAAAATCACTCTCTTGTAGAGTATAAAAGACTCTCTTGATGAGCCAACCACTTTTAGCCTCCGTCTTGGGCTTTGTACAAGACATATAAAAATCACTCTCTTGTTAAGTATAAAAGACTCTCTTGTTGAGTCAACCACTTTTAGCCTCCATCTTGGGCTTCGTATAAAACATATAAATTACTCTCTTGTTGATTATAAAAGACTCTCTTGTTGAGTCAATCTCCTTTTAGCCTCAATCTCGGGCTTTATACGAGTTAGCTAATCACTCTCTTGTTGAGTCAATAAACCTTCAAACTCTCTTGTTGAGTCAATCAATCTTTGAACTCTCTTGTTGAGTCAAATTTTTTTTAGCCTCCGTCTTGGGCCTTATACAGGACAGACAAAAGCACTCTCTTGTTGAGTCAAACCCTTTCAGCCTCCAACTTGGGCTTTATACAAGATACATTCTCCCCAACGGAGTCAAAAATCCCTTTTAGCCTTAATCTTGGGCTTTGTACAAGACAGAACGAACATTTTCCTCGAAAAAGTCAAACTTCTAGGCTCCTCTTAGGCTTTGAATAAAGAAAACCCCGGTTGAGTCAATCAACATTTTAGCATCAAAGTTGTGCCTTGCTCACAGCACACAAACATCAACAATTCCTCTTTAGAGATGACCAGTTCTCTCTTAGTCAAACCTTTTAGCTTGACATCTTGGGCTTTAAACAAGATACAAATCACGTTTAGCTTCATGTCTTGGGCTTTGAACAAGACACCAAAACATCTCTTTCCTCCCATAGAATAGAAGGAACTACGATCGCTCTGATTTCCTTATTTCGTTAAACGGGAATACGTAGGCATAAGATTGTAAAATCTTAGCGAGCATACTAATCGAACAACCCAAAATCCAGTACCTCCATACATTAATCAAGAAGCATCAGACCTAACATCTTACCAAAAAACCTCGCAAATAGTCTAGACATTATGTTCTTAAACGAAATAACCTAAAGACCGACCCCTCTTTTGATAGCATCCGTAAAACAACAGTTTTGACTGTTTAACCTCAGTATGCAAGCAGGGTTAATTGGAGACATTTATTTCTCTTCCTTAATCAGCTTCACAGGATAAAAAATGAATCGAACTGTAGTACCAAAGTGATAGTGATTCGAAACCACAAAAATCACGCTACAGAAAAATGGCGACCACAGTGGAAGGCATTCTTTCTGGCCTCTTTTAGGGTGAAAACTTTAAATTCACAAAGTGTCATAGAAATGGCGACTCTACGGGAGAGTCATTGTCTATATAGGATCATAGGACTAGAGGTCTAGGATGTTAGGACAAATATATATATTGCTTTTCCTAATTGATATCTGTGTTTACTGTTCTGCTAATGGGAATGCGTGTGATGCCGCATCTGGAAAGATTGAGTATACACCTAAGATAAGTGATGGCATTATACAGGTAATCTTACGGGGAGTGAATCCCAGATAAGAGGTCCCGGTCGGCCATCAAATCAGTGGAGATGCCCTTTACAGATTCAATGCCTATACGACTTTGGTTGTTGAAAGTAGATTATTCCATTGGGTTATCCGAGAAGCTGAGGATTTTAGTAGACTGAGACCATTTTGTAGTGCGGAAGCTATCAGAAATAGTTGTCACGCAATAATACCCTCATTTGAGACTACTCTGAGATACTACAGCTCGCTGGCGATCCGCTTGCTGTTGTTATCCCAAGAGGGGTCAGTGATTTTGAGGACTGGTACAAAAAATACCAGTATAAACCTTTGGGGATGAGTAGAGCCTTGACTTCATGACACCGACCCTTTGACCCCATGCTTTTTCTATGTTTTTGTGTGCTGCATTCATACATTCATTTAAAAAACTTTAAAACAAATAAAAATCTTCTCTTCTAGTCTCTCTTTTTCAAATTAAACTAAGACAATGATTGCAAATGTCAGATAAAGAGATTGCTAATGGATTTTGGTAGAAGGAAAACTCACAAGTACACCTTCAAGGTTCCAAAATTAGAGGATTTAAGAGGATTGGCAAGGATAATAACCAACCCAGAGGCTTTCAGAGCTAAGTATGGAGGACTGATGTCTCTGTTAAGGGTCCATGTAATTGAAGGAATCCTGTCCAGACTAATCCATTTCTACGATCCGGTCTATCACTGTTTCACATTCTCGGATTAACAGCTAGCACCAACAGTGGAGGAGTACTCTCACCTGACTGATTTGCACATTACTGGCCAGGCTCCCTTTTCCGGACTAGAAGAGATTCCAAAGGATCAAACCATTGCAAGAGCAATCTATTTGGAGGAGTCAGAAGTCAGGACTCACATGATCATTAAGGGTGGTAGCCAGGGTTTGCCAGCCTAGTTCTTAATCAAGAAAGCTCTGTACTTTGCTAGTATAGGGAACGTGGCCTCTTTCGAAAGCATTTTTGTTTTGATTACCTACGAGTTATTTCTGTTTCCCAACATTGATAACTTCATAGATATCAATGCCATTAAGATTTTTCTGATTGGAAACCCTGTACCGACCATGCTCACAGATGCTTATCATTCTGTACACTTAAGGAATTTGTACAACAAAGGAATGATCACATGCTGTGTACCCCTGATGTACAAATGGTTTATTTCCCATTTGCCAAAGTCTGCTACATTTTGGGATCAAAAGAATACTTTACGTTGGTCGCAGAGAATCATGTCTCTTACCAACTCTGACATCGATTGGTACAATCGATTCTATGACGGAATCAGGATCATTGACCGTTGTGGAAATTTCCCAAATGTACCCCTCATAGGAATTAAAGGAGGAATCAATTATCATCTAGTTTTGGTTCATTGTCAATTTGGATACCCGATAAGGCATGTCCCGTGTAATGCTCATCTGGAAGGCCTTTTCTTCAAGGAAGGAGAAAATGACAGGGCACTAAAGACAGAAATAGTGCATTCCTGGAAACACGTTCATATGAAAGGAAGAGAGTCTCTAGGAAAGCCGAACTGTGTCTCGGTGGAGCCTTATCTCCACTGGGTACAAACTAGAGCTCTCAAGCTGAGGATGCCTTACCCTCGTCAAGAAGTTCTTCCATTAAGGGACCCTGTCCTTTATTTTATGTCTGATACGGAAAAACTTTAGGTTACTCTCAACAAAGTTCAACAGGAGAAGAGGTCTTGGAAGAACAAGTACTGTATTCTCAATGTGGAGTGCAAGAAAATACAGTAACTATTGAAAGATAAAGATTCTCTGATCGAGATTTTAGAGCAACATGCTGTAGAAAATCAGGATGACCAAAGGAATTTGCTCGCTCCTTTCACTTGGAAAAGGAATGACAACCCGACAACTGCTCAAGAACCCCAGTCAAAGAAAAGGAAAGTACCAGAACTAGCACCTGAGCTCCCCTCAGAGAGGACTCAGGACCCATAAGTTTAGATTTCCTTTTACAGCACTTTGTAAATTACTGTATTTTCATTCCGCAATCTTTGAATTCAATAAAACGGGGTTATCCCCACTATTTGATATTTGCAATCCAATTGTCGAAGTTTAATTTGATTAAAAAAAATTTAATTAAAATATGATAATTATCATTCATCATTCTCACGTAACGCATTCTTCTTACCTACGAATCTCACGTTTGCGTCTCGATTCTAGAGTCAAACTTTTTCTTTCGTATAATACTCAGGCCAATCGACAGAAAAATATGGATGATCTCGAGGAAGAGAACAAAGAGTTGAGGGAAGAGATCGACACTCTTAAAGAGGATCTGAGAAAGCTTCATAACGACATGCAAGCTCTAGCAGAAGCTCAGATGCAACAACAAAGGACGGTGATCTCAAAGATCACATCGACGCTCATAGTGGAAAAGTATGATCCTAGGTATAAAATGCCGAAAGACCCTCCCTGGGGCATGCCTATTAACTATATCCCAGAAGGATATGTTCCGCCGATCACTGAAGATCAGGGAACCGCAACAGCATCCGCTAGGACTGAAGGTTACAAACTTCGGGAAAGCGAAGATGCCCGGGGCATGACAGCAACTCCTGAAGGTTACAAACTTCGGGAGAGGGAAGTACCTAGAGTCACTGCCATGATGACTATACCACCACCCGTGGTACACACTGTCCCAGAAGGATAGATTCCACAGATACCTTCTGGTGGAAACGAAAGTATGGATAACAGAATGAATGAGTTCCAGGAACAGTTCCTGGAGATGCAGAAAGAACTGAAAGCCTTTCGCGGTCAGGATCTATTTGGAAAGGACGCTGCAGACCTTTGTTTGGTCCCTAATGTGAAAGTTCCGCACAAATTCAAAGTGCCCGAATTTGAAAAGTACAAGGGTAACTCTTGCCCTCAAAGCCATTTGGTGATGTACGCTCGGCAAATGTCAACTCAGACAAAGAACCAGGAGCTACTGATTCACTATTTTCATGATAGTTTAACTGGTGCCGCATTCAAATGGTACATGGGTTTAAATCGTACAAAGATCGTCACTTTCAGAGATCTTGGCGTTGCCTTCGTTCAACATTACAAGTATAACCTAGACATGGAACCGGACAGAGAACAACTCAGATCGATGTCACAAAACGACAGGGAAACCTTTAAGGAATATGCTCAGAGATGGCGTGAAATTGCCGCTCAGATTTGTCCACCTCTTGAGGAAAAGGAGATGACAAAGATCTTCTTGAAAACCTTAAGCTCATTTTACTACGACAAAATGGTTGCCAGTTCACCTAGTGACTTCACCGAGATGGTGGGCATGGGAGTTTATCTTGAGGAAGCAGTCCGAAAGGGAGGTTTAGTTAAAGACGATGGATCATCAAGTAATACAAAATGATACGGTATTGCTCTCCCAAATAAAAAAGAGGAAGATATTGGCAATATCTCTCTCAAAAAGAAAGGCAATGGTACCAACCGATAGCAGCTGTAACTCCTGCTATCAACCCTGCGCCTATTCCAACGTATCAACCTCAAGCTGCTCAAAGTCAACCGAATCAACAACAATTTCAGCAAAGGACACAACAGCCTCTTCAGCAGGCTCATCCTCCGTACAACAACAACTGTACAACGCGACCTCCAGGGTTTGATCCTATACCAATGTTGTACACAGAACTGTTTCCACTCTTACTGGTCAAGGGGCATGTCCAAAACAGGTCTCCTCTTACAGTACCCGAGAATCTGCCTTTTTGGTTCAAACCGGATCAGACTTGCCCTTATCATCAAGGAGGACCAGGGCATAACATAGAAAACTGTCTCAGTTTCAAATCCGATGTGCAAAAGCTTGTTAGGAGCAGGGTCTTATCTTTCAAAGATACGAATCTGAATATTCTCACGAACCCGCTACCTCAACACGAGAAAGCTGCGGTAAATTTGATAGAAGGAGAGTCTAGCAACAGCTATCAAATTCATGATGTACTCTTATTGAGGGCCAACTTGGTCAACTTGGATAGAGCGGATACGACCACGTGCCACCTCATAATTATCACCAGTGTGATATCTGCTCTAAAAACAATCAAGGATGTTATGTGGTGCAATCAGCTCTACAGGAACAATTGGATCTCGGATGGATCCAAGAACACCGAGTTCGTGGGGTCAACATGACTTATATGAATTCCAGCATCATTCAGAACCACGACATCCGTGCAATGAATGTCAACTTAGTGGCAATGCACTCAAGGCAAAGCCAGTAACATAATCTGTCGCGGCACGATTACAATTGTTGTCTGACTTGCTCGGTAAACAAACAAGGATGCTCTTTTGTACAAGAGGCCCTCTAGCGTCAGATGGATCTTAGATGGATCCAGAACAACCATGATAAAAATCCTTATCAGGTCAACATGATTCAAATCTTCGATATCGCTTGATGAATACCAGCTTGGTGGAGTTACACGCCAAGCAAGTCCAACTCGATTTTCTCACTTCACATGATTATCTGAGCTGTAAAGTATGTTGTGAGAGTAACCAAGGGTGCGCTCTCATTCAAAGAACTTTACAACACTTGTTAAACCATTGGTGGCTTCTGATCTATCTAGACGAAGACACGCAAAAAATCAGTGTGACAAACGGGAACCCTACTAGACATCAAAGTTAGGATGTCTGATCTATGGAAATAAACCTAGTAAGGTTACACTGCATTCAAAGCGGATATGGCCAGGTGCCACCACACAACTACGAACACTGTAGAGTCTGCTCGGAAAATAATCAAGGATGTTACCTCGTGCGAGCGGCCCTTCAAAACTAGTTTGACCATAAAGAGATTCGACCATGTCCGGATTCTGGGTCAATCAACTGGACACCAGACTATTTCGCTGATCAGATTAATGATGTTGTCGTGATCTCTGATCATGAAAGGACCAAAGATGTTTGCACCATTATCCCTCTACTTGACGAATCGAAGGTTCTTAACCAGGAATTGATTGAAGTTACTTACAACAGTCAGAGAAATCAGAAGGCTCCTGTAGTTATCTATCTACCGGGACCAGTACCGTATGAATCAACTAAGGTTATCCCTTACAAATACGGTGCAACAACAATTGAGAATGGAAAGGAAATTCCATTACCCTTCGTCGTGAATATTACAGACATCAGTCGAGTAACACGGAGTGGTCAAATCTTCAACAGAGGAGTTGGAGAACCTAACAGAGAAAAGGAACCTCTAACGGAAGTTCCCGATCCACCAGTCGGTCAATCCAGTGATCCCGACCTTTCAAAGAATGATGATGAGATGCTGAAGCTCATCCAAAGGAGTGAATACAACATTGTTGATCAGTTGTTACAAACTCCTTAAAAAATCTCAGTGTTATCAGTTTTGCTCAGTTCCGAAGCCCACAGAGAGACTCTATAGAAAGTCTTAGAACAGGCCTTTGTGGAACAGGATGTGTCAATATGACAGTTCGATAGCATCGTCTCTCAAATCACTTCCTGCAACAACATGGGGTTTAGTGATGAGGAATTGCCGGAAGAGGGCCCAAGCCACAACATGGCGCTTAATATCACAGTTACCTGCCAGGACGATGCCTTAGCTAGTGTACTGGTAGATACCGAATCGACTCTCAACGTTATACCGAAGTCCACTCTAATGCGACTATCATTCAAAGGATCTCCGATGAGAGGTAGTGAGGTCGTCGTCAAAGCATTTGACGGATCCCGAAAAACAGTTATCGGCAAAGTCGACCTTTCGATAACTATTGGTCCTCACACTTTCCAAGTCATGGACATCCGAGCAACATATAATTGTTTGTTGGGAAGGCCTTGGATACACCAGGCTGGGGCAGTCACTTTGACACTCCACCAGAAGCTGAAGTTCTTCAATAATGACCAACTCGTCACGGTCTGTGGAGAACAAGCCTTGATCATGAGTAACCTTTCATTGTCCACTTGTGTAGAACCTGAGGAGGTTGTGGGAACCTAGTTCCAAGCACTTTCGGTGAGCAATGAGAATCAATCAGAAAAAGGAACATCGATTTCCTCGTACAAAGATGCTCTCAAAGTAATCGAGAGTAATATTGCAAAAGGATGGGGACAACTTATTATTCCTACTGATTACAAGACAAAGAAAGGTCTTGGATTTTCCTCAACCTGTACCCAGACTACTAAAGATGAAAGTCTTCTTCCCATTCAGAACTTCTTCCATAATGGAGGTTTCCTTCACCCAGAGTCTCAAGAAGTACATACCATCAACGAAGGAGATTCCTCCGACACAGATGAGGAATGGAAGTCCTATCTTAACGAGGACGGTTATATGTCTCAAGAAGAGGTACCTACGCCATTTTGCTATCCCGCACAGAGTTTGAGATTTATACTGAGGTCAGATGTCAAAATGATATACGGAGATTGTGATCCAGAAGGATGTCGTGCTCCACCAAACTCATTAGAGGAGGACACTCTGATGAAAGACAACTTTGACCATGACTATTATGTCCCAATGGATGGCCTGCCTAAATGTCGCAGCCGTACCCAGGAGACTTCGGGCAAGAGAATCAACCCAACGATGCTTATCAGCTCAGCATCATCGAAGAGAATACCTATGTCTCCACCGAATCATGGGATCAACACTCAGGGTATTCAGAAAATATCCAGCATGACAATGAATTTGCAGAGTTTGCAGGACTAGAATTCATTAACTATGTTTTTCCCAAGGTCAACGTCATTGAAAGGGATGACTCCTTTGGTTCCAAAGAGGTGTGGGACACCTTGGGACAACCGAGTGGTAAATATGACTTCATGGTCAAATAAATCGCTCCTGAAAGCTCTCGCATCAAGCTCGAAGACATCCAGCCAACTGGATGGGGAGATTTTCCTGAGAGCACAAATATTATGCAAAATACAACGGAGGAATCCTCCTACGACAACTCTGCTTGGGAGACAGATTCCAATGATCCTGCTCCACCAGAAATCAGCGTTATTACTGAAGACAAATCAAGGAAGGTACTAGACTTTGTGATTCACCAAGGAGTTTGCCGCTAATGGGTTGCAATCGATGTTCCGAAGATCATATATAAGTCAAAGTAATTGTCGTCCTTATCTTAACCTTTCACCCTGCCCTGGTGAAACGGATGTTTTCATAAGGCTCACTTTCTGTAAATATCACTCTTCGCTTAGCCCAAAGCGACAGAGTTTTGTTTTATAGGGTTATAGTTTCAAGAATCGACAAGAGTCATAAATAAATAAACGTCGTTCTGTAATTTCCGCATTTATTGTTGTTTTCTCTTTTCGCTTTTTCAGAAAATGGTAATCCTAAAAAACAACAAATAATAAAAATAAGAAATTTTCAAAAAATACACTGCACACACTCTGGCATTCTCTCTACCTCTTCTAAAACAAACCATCACGTCATGCAGATTGCTTATTTTAAACCCCATTGAAACATACGATCCAATGCCTTCTCCCAACTTTGAATTCCCGGTATTTGAGGCTGAAGAAGAAGATGACGAAGAAATTCCAGAAGATATCTCTCGATTACTCAGACAAGAGGAAAGGTCCATTAAACCTCACAAGGAGCCGTTGGAAATGGTCAACTTAGGCTCAGAGGAAGAGAGAAAAGAGGTCAAGATTGGGGCACTGCTCAGTCCAACTGTCAAAGAAAGTTTGACAAAGCTTCTCAAAGAATTTCCTGATGTATTCGCTTGATCTTATCAGGATATGCCAGGGTTGGATACCAGCATCGTGGAACATCATCTACCGTTAAGATCAGAATGTCCGCCAGTAAAACAAAGGTTGAGACGGACTCACCCAGACATGGCCATCAAAATCAAAGAGGAAGTCTAGAAACAGATTGACGCGAGTTTCCTCGCCACATCAGAATATCCTCAATGGTTATCCAACATCATACGAGTTCCGAAAAAGGACGGAAAGGTCAGAATGTGTGTAGACTACCGGGATCTGAACAAAGCCAGTCTAAATGATGACTTTCCCCTACCATACATAGACATGATGGTAGACAGTACAACAAAGTTTAAAGTCTTCTCCTTCATGGATGGAATCTCGGGCTATGATCAAATCAAAATGGCGCCGAAAAACATGGATAAAACTTCCTTCATCACCCCATGGGGTACTTTTTGTTACAAGGTAATTCCGTTCGGGTTGAAGAACGTCGGGGCAACCTATCAAAGGGCCATGACTACTCTGTTTCATGACATGATACACAAAGAAATCGAGGTATATGTTGATGATATGATTGCCAAATCTAGAACAGAGGAGGAGCATGTGACCCACCTGTCAAAGCTATTCGAGCGTCTGAGAAAGTACAAACTCCGCTTGAATCCCAATAAGTGCACATTCAGTGTCCATTCAGGGAAACTCTTAGGGTTCATCGTCAGCCAAAAAGGAATTGAGGTTGATCCTGACAAGGTCAAGGCCATTCAAGAAATGCCTTCTCCAAAGACTGAAAAAAAAGTCAGGGGATTCCTGGGACGTTTGAACTACATTTCCAGATTTATATTCCTTATGACCGCGACATGTGCGCCAATCTTCAAATTACTCAAAAAGAATCAGGACTGTGTTTGGAAGGAAGACCACTGATCATCTACCTAAAAGTCTTGGAAGACTCCATGGGTTATGTGCTTTGCCAACAAGACGAAACCAAAAGAAAAGAGTCTGCCATTTACTATTTGATCAAGAAATTCACCGACTGCGAGACTCGGTACACTAGGCTTTAGAAAAATTGCGGTGCTCTGGCTTGGGCAGCCAAACGTCTCCGCCAGTACATGATTCGTCACACTACTTGGTTAGTCTCCAAAATGGATAGGATCAAGTACGTATTTAAAAAACCTGCTCTCACAGGAAGGATTTCCCGTTGGCAGATGTTGTTATCAGAATACGACATCGAGTACCACGCTCAGAAAGTCGTTAAGGGAAGTGTTTTAGTCGATCATCTGGCTCATCTACAGATTGACGATCAAGAATCAGTCGGGTTCGACTTCCCAGACGAAGATGTCATGTATCTACAAATGAAAGATTGTGATGAAACACTATCCAGTGAAGGGCCAGAACCAGGTTCCTAATGGGGACTAATCTTTGACGGAGCTATCAATCATTATGGAAACGGAATTGGGGCAATCATCATAACACCTCAGGGTACCCAAGTTCCTTTCACCGCCCGATTAACATTCAAATGTACAAACAACGAGGCCGAATACGAAGCTTGTATCATGGGTCTCGAAGAAGCGATCAACTTAAGGATCAAGAACTTGGATGTATATGGCGACTCAGCCCTGGTTATGAATCATATCAAAGGAGATTGGAACACATACCAATCAAGACTAATTCCTTACAAAGATTACGCAAGAAGGTTGTTGCCCTTCTTCAACAAAATCGAGTTTCATCATATCCCCCGTGAGGAGAATCACATGGCTAATGCATTAGCCATTCTCTTCCATGATTAGTGTAGGTCAATGGAATGACTTACCTAAGATCGACGTAATGCGCCTAGAACGGCCCGCCAACATCTTCGCGATCGAAGTAGTCACAGACGACAAACCTTGGTATCACGATATCAAATACTTCCTTTAGAAACAAGAGTACCCACCTGGGGCATTAAGAAAGGACCAAAAGACCCTCAAAAGGTTGGCAGGCAGCTTCTTCCTGAGCGGTGACACACTTTATAAGAGAAACTTTGACATGGTCTTGCTCCGATGTGTTGACGGACCAGAAGCAAACATGCTGATAAAAGAAATTCATGAAGGATCCTTTGGCACTCATGCCAACAGACACACAATGGCGAGATAAATTCTGAGAGCAGGGCATTATTGGCTGACAATGGAATCCGATTGCTATAAGTACATGAGGAAGTGTCACAAGTGTCAAATATACTCAGACAAAATCCATGTATCTCCAACACATCTCAAAGTTCTTTCTTCCCCGTGGCCTTTTTCCATATGGGGAATCGACATGATTGGCATGATCGAACTCAAGGCTTCGAACGGACAACAGTTCATCTTGGTAGCCATTGATTACTTCACCAAGTGGGTCGAAGTAGCGTCATACGCCAATGTAACCCGACAAGTGGTGGTCCAATTTATCAAAAACAATATCATCTGTCGTTATGGTGTTCCAAGCCAGATCATTACCGATAATGGATCCAACTTGACCAATAAAATAATGAAATAGTTGTGTGCTGAGTTCAAAATCGAACACCATAACTCATCTCCCTACCGACCCAAGATAAACGGAGCGGTAGAAGCGGCTAACAAGAACATCAAGAAGATCGTTCAAAAGATGGCCGTAACTTACAAAGACTGGCACGAAATGCTGCCCTTTGCTCTTCACGGTTATCACACATCTGTTCGCACTTCAACAGGGGCAACCCCTTTCTCTCTAGTAAATGGCATGGATGTAACGCGATTTTTGTGGTTTCTAATCACTATCGCTTTGGTACTACAGTTCGAATCATTTTTTATCCTGGTGAGCTGATTAAGGAAGGGAAATAGATGTCTCCAATTAACCCTGCTTGCATACTGAGGTTAAAAAGTCAAAATTGTTGGTTTACAGATGCTATCAAAATAGGGGTTCGTCCTTTAGGGTTATTTGCTTAAAAACAGTGTCTAGGCTATTGGTAAAATGTTAGGTCTGATGCTTTTCAATTGATGTCTGAAGGTACGGGATTTTGGGTTTTTTATTAGTATGCTCGCTAAGATTTTGCAATCTTATGCCTACGTATTCCTGAAACAGGAAAATCAGAGCGATCATAGTTCCTCCTATTCTATGGGAGGAAAGAGGTGTTTTGGTGTCTTGTTTAAAGCCCAAGACGTGAAGCTAAAGGTGGTTTGTATCTTGTTCAAACCCCAAGATGTGAAGCTAAAGGTGGTTTGTATCTTGTTCAAAGCCCAAGATGTGAAGCTAAAGGGTTTCGGCTGAGAGAGAATTTGTCATCTCTAAAGAGGAATTGTTGATGTTTGTATGCTGTGAGAAAAGTACAACTTTGATACTAAAAGGTTGATTGACTGGACGGGGGTTTTTTTATACAAAGCCTAAGAGGAGGCGGGAAGTTTGAATTTTCTGGAAGAAAATGTTCTTTCTGTCTTGTACAAAGCCCAAGATTGAGGCTAAAAGGGATTGTGACTCCGTTGAGGAGAATGTATCTTGTATAAAGCCCAAGATGGAGGCTGAACTGGTTTGACTCAACAAGAGAGTACTTTTATCTGTCCTGTATAAAGCCTAAGACGGAGGCTAAAAAGGTTGACTCGACAAGAGAGTCTTGAACAGGTGATTGACTCAACAAGAGAGTCTGAAGGTTGTTTGACTCAACGAGAGAGTCTTTTATACTCAACAAAAGAGTGATTTGATGTCTCGTACGAAGCCTAAGATTGAGGCTAAAAGGAGACTGACTTAACAAGAGAGTCTTTTATACTCAACAAGAGAGTGTTTTTCTATCTCGTACGAAGCCCGAGATGGAGGCTAAAAGGAGGTTGACTCAACAAGAGAGTCTTTTATACTTAACAAGAGAGTGATTTATATGTCTTGTACAAAGCCCGTGACGGAGGCTAAAAGTGGTTTACTCAACAAGGGAGTCTTCTATACTCAACAAGAGAGTGTTTTTCTATCTCGTACGAAGCCCGAGATGGAGGCTAAAAGGGGTTAACTCAACAAAATAGTCTTTTATACTCAACAAGAGAGTGGTTTTTTTATATGTCTTGTACAAAGCCCAAGACGGAGGCTAAAAATTGAATGACTCAACAAGAGAGTCTAAAAAGGTTAGCTCTTCTAGGGAGAATCATTTGTACAAAGCCCAAGAGGAGGCTTCCTTGCAGCTGTGGATTCTGGAGATCCTGAAGCGGGTCTAAGTGTGGGGAACTCTCATGGGAGAGACCGGGTTTCTGCTGGAGATTGATCTAGAGTGGTCGGTGTTTTTTCCTATGTTTGAAAGGAACTTGAGAATGTCTTTGAGACTCAAGAGTTTTAGACTGTCTAAATCTAGAGTTTTATCTTTTATACAATGCCCAAGAGGAGGCGCGGGCATTAAGGGATGAGTGTCAACCCTAAAATGGCCGGAGTTTTGATGTTGGAAAGACTGCTCTAGAAAAGGATGACTAAGTTCTGTCTTACACCTTTAAGAGGTCGTCAGGGTCCTTGTATTAAGCCCAAGAGAAGGCATGAGAACTTCTAAGAAGCCGAAGGGTCCTTGTACAACGCCCAAGAGGAGGCGGGGGATGCTTTTAGGAAGCCTGTGGGTCCCCAAACCAAGAGAAGTTTAAGAAATACAATTCACAGAGAAGAGATCATTCCAGGAAAGTTTGAGAATTTGGAAGAAACTCAAGAGATGCCATTCACGGAGAAAAAATCATCTCTGGGGAGTTAGAGTTTCTTTGACAATTTCTAAGGGTGACATTCTGAGAAAAGGTTTGCCGAGAATACTGGCTTTCTCTTTGTTCCATATTGTTTAACCCCAACCGAAGGGAAGACTGTATCTGGAATCCTACGGGGGATCTAGTTTTGTTTGTATTTAAGAGTGACCAACATGGCTTTACCTAGTTTTAGACGTAGTTGCCAGGGAAAACTCTAAATAACTATACTAGTAATACACAATTGATATCTGACAAGGATATAAAAGGATGTGAAAGAAGACTTACAGTGAAGCAACCCCACAATACAGTTATATATATATATGAAAGCGGTGAATGAAAGCGAATAAACACTTACCCGTTGTAGAGCTTCCATGATGTTTGGTTAGTTGTTCAACAAAGAAAGTTTTGATAACAACATATATTTGAGTTCAAAATCAAAGGAGAAAGTGCTTTGAAAAGATTGTTTGGGCTTACAGCTCGAGGAGAGGCCCAAGTTTTAACGATGATCGCACCGTTGTTTTAAAAACTGTACAGAGGGACTTATACAATGCGTGAGGCCTAAAAAGTTTTTATGTACAAGGGGATGAGTCTTACACTCTATTAGAGGCCCAAAGATTTATTTTTGTACAAGAGATGGGGGCTTACAGCTCAAGGAGAGGCCCAGATGATTTTTGTTAAAAAGGCGACGATCGTGCCGAACTTTTTAACGGTATCGGGACTTATACAATACACCGAGGCCCAAATGTTTTTGGTTTAAAAAAAGGTTGGGTCTTACACTCTATTAGAGGCCCAAAGAGTTTTAAGAAAAAGAATTGGGACTTATAGGTCAAGGAGAGGCCCAAGGATTTTGTTAAAAAAGGCGACGATCGCGCCGTGTTGTTTTGAAAATACAGTGGGACTTATACAATGATTGAGGCCCAAAAGGTGGTGTATTTGCAAAGGGGTTGGGTCTTACACTCTATTAGAGGCCCAAATATTTTGAAAAGAAAAGAAATGGGGCTTACAACACGAGGGGAGGCTCATATTATTTTGCTGAGAAGGCAACGATCGCGCCGTTCACTTGAAATTGTTCAGAGGGACTTATACAATAAGTGAGGCCCACGATTAATTTATTTACAAAAGGATTGGGACTTACACTCTATTAGAGGCCCAAAGAGTTTGAAAAAGACTTGTTTAGGGTGATTAAGATCAAAGCCCTAAATTAATTTCAACACGTATTTTAATTAAATAAAAACTTAATTAAAATGATCAAAATTATCAAACATGTATGAAAAACAAGTTGTGATCTTGGATCAATGTTTGAAAAAACATGTTTTATCTACAAAATGATTGGAAACCAATTAAATTTGGAAAATCAAAGAGGAAAAAATATTTTAAATGTTAAAAAACAAATAAAAGATTAATTCTTTGTAAAAATGTCAAGTATATGAAATAAATAATATTTTTGGTAATTTTTGGCAAAATAAAATATTTTAACATTTTTGTGAATTATTAAAAAAAGAATCAACTCAAAATCATTAAAAGTCAGAGAGAAATTAATTTTTGAATCAATTAAATAAAATCACAAAATTCAAATATTCAAATATTCAAAAAATGGCACCAAGAACATGCCAAGAACACGCGCCACCCTCTGTTTCTGCAGATTTGCATTTTCTATCCAATCTCACTGAATACTTGATTATATGATGCAATCTACATATCAATCTGCTCGTTTTCACCTCACGATCATGTCTATGGTCTTTAATTTCATTTATTTTAAGCATGGAATAAGAAATCAAAGAGAAACCTCAAGAACACTAAAATTTGCATGAAGGCTCAGAAATTCCATACACGATTCAATTAAAGCAATTAATTAAGGAGAAACATTCTATGCATGATTTTGAACATATAGCCAAATTATTGTGCAGCAAAAAATGCATGGATCATAGAGTTAGAAGAGCTCAGGCTTACCTCTTGCAGCTGGTGATCGTGTTTTGTGTTAGAGGTGTTGCAAGCTGGTTCCAATGATTTGCACAGCTTCCTTAGGTGCCAAGTGATGTGTCTGAATACTTGGAGTGGTTTGAAACAAGCTGGAACTGGAGATGGTACCTCAAATGCAAGTCTACTAAAAGCTTGAGCAGTTGGATGGTCATTTTGAGAAATCAGTGTTCCAGATGTTGTTTAAGTGTTTGGATCACTTCTATATAATGTTTATGAGGTGTGTGTGTGATTGGTTTGGTTGGAATTGCTTTCAAACTCAAAACCCGATAGTGACTTGCTTTGGAAGGCAATTTTGGAGTGAAGGAAGAGATTTTAAGGAAAGCATATGTTTGATGGCTCTGGTGTCATCAAGCTGAGCACAAATGAGCTCTATATATAGTAGAGCAAGTTTATTTTGCAAGTAATAGTGAATGGCAACTGCTGCAGAAGTTTGGCAAATGTTGATCAATAGGAATCCAAGTCTCCTCTAGCCATTGACTAGAGGTTAGAGCACAGGCTGCTGGTTCCCTAGTTCTTGGATAAGTCTTGACTGAATTCAGTTAGAAAGGGCTCAGTCCATGCCTCCTTGGTGCATCCATTAAATGCTCCAAACCAAAATTGGAGTCTTGTCCCTCTTTTAGGCATTTCTAGGTTTGGTATGCTACTTTTGGTTCCAAGGACTTGGGAGGCTGATGGATCAGTGTTTGTCCCTCCTTTGTCTCCCCCTGAGGTGTTCAGATGGATAAACTTGTTTGTCATTTGTAAAATTTTCTCAAATCGAGCAAAATGCACAAATCTGCCTTGCCAGACAGTTTGCAACAAGGCACATTGTCATTGTCATATCTCATGGCCTAAGTGGAGTTTCATGGAGTTCTTGGCCATTTTGGAAAGCTATTATATGATACAAAACATGTTTGATCATAGTTTGTCTTGATACTTTTTAGATCAAAGTGAAAAATCCCCCTACTTTTGGAAAAAAAAACAAGACAGATTCTGACTTAGTGAAAATTTCACTAAGTGTTGGAAAAAGTGGCATTTCATGTTTTCATCCATTTTGATCCAACCATAACTCAAAATCTATGATGAATTGGAATGAGGTGTAGTTGACACTTTTAAAGTATGCCATGAGAGCTACAAATCCATCCTTGGATCAGCCCAAATGGTTGCTTGGATCTCAAGTTATGATCCTTGGAAGTTGATACCCTAGTCACTTTGTTCCACTTTTCTTGATTTTTCTTGATGAATGATAATCCCAATCATATATTAACATCATTTTAGGGTCAAAGAACCATAATTGTGAAAAATCTCAAAAAGTCAAAGTTGACTTTTGTGCACATTTGACTTTTTGTCAGATGAACTCCAAACTGTGCGATCCTCTATGAAATCAAGTCCTTGACCTAAATCAAACTTGATGGATTGATTTCATAGGTGTCATAGGGTGTATTAAATCATGCCCCAAGGTTTGGGAGCATGCCTGGGTCAAAAGTCAAAGGCACAGTTGACTTTTCCCACGAAACCCTAATTGTGGTTCTGATAAATTTGAAACTTGTTGATCAAGCTTCTTAGGTCAATCCATTGTTGCAAATGGATCAATGTAGTGTGTTAGAGACCCTCAAATCCTCTCTTGAGGTCTTGGCTCATGTTTTGTCCCAAAAGTCAACTTAGGGGTGAATTAGGTCAAGAAACCCTAATTCCTGATTTTTTATGAATGCAACCCGTGAGGCAAAATTGACTTGATGATTGGGTTTATGATGTCCCTTGGAGCATCTTAGGTTGTTCTTTGAAGCCTTTGGCTTATGCCTAGAGGAAAATTTCCATCTGGATGCCCCAGTCGACCAAAACCCTAATTTGGTGACACTGGCGATCTTGAGGCTTAATCCACTTGGATTGTTGCAACTTTGTGCTTGATTCTTTAGGTGGGAGTCCTCTTGATCCATTGTGGATATTTGAGAGGTTTAGACAAGTTGAAGATCATGTGATTCCTTGATTGATGCTTTGTCTAAGGCTCAGAGAGGGCTTGAAACCCTAGGTTTGATTGTAGCGGATGCTCACCCATCTTTGGGGAGACTAATGAGGTATGATGGTTCATCCATATTGTGATGATGATGTGCACAATGATGTGAAATCTTAGTGGTCAAAATTTGGGGTATGACAATGGAGGCAGTGCTTCCCATAGAAGTAGAGATCCCATCAATTCAGGTATTGATGGAGGCAAAGTTAATAGAGGTTGAATGGTGTCAAAGTCGACACGATAAGCTAAATCTGATCGAAGAGAAGTGAATAACGGCTCTGTGCCACGGTCAGTTGTATCAACAAAGAATGAAGAAGGCATTTGACAAAAAGGTCTGACCCCGTGTCTTCAGGAAAGGAGACCTCGTGCTCAAGAAGATACAATCATTTCTCACTGATTCCCGTGGCAAGTGGGCTCCGAATTATGAAGGCCCCTATGTGGTCAAGAAAGGTTTCTCAGGCAGTGCCTTGAGACTTGCAACTATGGATGGAGAGGAGTTTGTCTACCCCACGAATCTTGACGTAGTCAAGAAATACTTCGCCTAAATAAAAAAAATGTCTCGGTGGATTAAAAATCCGAAAGGGCGGTCCAGGCAAAAATTAGAGACATGATCAAAAATCATCCCGGTGGATTGGAAATCTCAAAGTACAATCCAAGCAAAAGTTAGGGATTAGTGGCAAGTAACTACGTCCAACAAAGGGGCAAATCCCTCAACGGCAGTTACACCATCCGTCAGGAAAACTCTAGTCAAGGTCATCTTCGACAGAAGCTCAGGATGTCCAAAATTCAAAGTTGGTAGAAGGATAGTGGTCGTTATGTTTCAATGCAACCCTTTTCCCGTAAATTACCATTTTCTAACTTTGTAAATACTCTATGGAATCACGCGCTTGGCTGATTTCCATCCTATCAATAAAATTTGAGCCCTTGAGCTTTTGTTTGCAATTCTTATTTGTTTTAGCTTTACGGAACAACATTTTAATATGATTAGCGATTCTTGAAATAAAACAAAAATGAATTTACTTGTAAAATTTTTCATCTTTAAAAATAAAGATGTCAATTTCTTTTGACTGTTGAATATCGAAAGAACATCAATCGCTTCTCCAGAAGTAATTGAGCTTCAAAGTGCAGAATCAAAGTACCCCTTCTAACCTGGTGCACCTGAATGAAGGATCAACTGTGTTAGAGACCGTGTTTCATCTGACACCCCCCATCAGAGTTCTTATCTCCTAAGCTCGACAAACGGTGTTCCCCACGGGGACTATCTCTCTTAAGCAAGGCAGAATTGCTATTTTGAACCCAATGGTGCTTCTTTGTCCCCAACAGTGGCCGAGTATCCAGTCGTGTTCATCCATTAGTCTCTATGTCGCGTCAGTTTTGTCAGCATATACATACATACATCATGCATTATTGATTTACATTCACATTCATATTGCATCACTATCACCCTGGTCAGTCTTATCCCCAAGTGATAAAAGTCCTCTCAGTCGCGTTGTCAGTTCTTTCCTTGTCAGGAAACGTCACGTCTGAACAACCTCTCCTCCAGTTTATTTCTGGATTGAAGTTGGTCCCTTGACCACTTTGATAACTTGAACCTCTAAAAAACAATAAGACCTTCGACAAAACGTCATTCTTCACCATTGAAGATGATATCTTCGCTTTCCCGGATTAAAAATAATCCCCAGAGAAAGCCTCTTAATCAGAGACTCGGTAGTACAGCAGTTTTTCTCCGAAAAATTTGCTGACGAAAAGGTCATCGGCACCTCAAATTTGGATCACATCATATGGCATTTCTCCGAGAAGATCCCGAGAAAAGTATGATGTAATACCCCCAAGCAGAAAATAGTCTTTCAAGAGACTCATTTTCCCCCTATAGAGTCAACAAATGGCGTCTCCAATGGAGAAGTTTGTACACCTCTACAACTTAGACGACTTGGTTCCCCAGCAACTCTGACATCAAATCTTTTTCCATCAAATGGCATCTCCCCAAGAAAATTCGGCGAGAAGTTTGAGGAAAACCGCTATGAATAGCGTCCCTTGTCAAGAAAGTTTATTGACAAAAGAAACTGAGACCAGTTCCTTGGTAGGAAACCAGGATCGAGGGGGAGTTTATTTCAGAAAATAAGACCAGTTCCTTGGTAGGAAACCAGGATCGAGGGGAAGTTTATTCAGCAACTAAGACCAGTTCCTTGGTAGGAAACCAGGATCGAGGGGAAGTTCATTTCAGAAACTAAGACCAGTTCCTTGGTAGGAAACCAGGATCGAGGGGAAGTTTACCTTTTCTAAGCATCATTGCTTAGCAAAAGAAGAAGGATGCATGAACTACCATTCATAACCACCATCAAAATTTCGGGTATTCCGATATTTAATCCTCTTGCACCCTGAATGCCCGAATACCTTCGCCATTCAAACCTTCGGGTCCAAGAAGATTAAATAGGGGCATCTGTCATACCCCAAATTTTGACCAGTAAGATTTCCCATCATTGTGGAAATCATCAGCACAATACAGATGTACCTTTGTGCCTCATCAATCTCCTCAAGGGTTGTTGAGCACTCACTGTAACTAGACTTATGGATTCAAGCCCTCTCAGAGATTTTAGGCAAAGGATCAATCAAGAAATGACATGATCCTCAACTTGTATAAACCTCTCAAACATCCACAAAGGATCAAGACGACTCCCAATTCAAGAATCAAGCAGAATGTTGCAGCATTCCAGGTGGATCAAGCCTTAAGATCGCCTGGATAACCAAATTAGGGTTTTGGTCGACCAAGGCCTCTAGATGGAATTTTTCCTCTTTGCATGAGCCAATGCTTCAAAGCACAACCTAAGATGCTCTCAGGGACATCATGAACCCAATCATCAAGTCAATTTTGCCTCAGGGGATGCATACAATAAAAACAAGGAATTAGGGTTTCTTGACCTAATTCACCCCTAAGTTGTCTTTTGGGACAAAACATGAGCCAAGACCTCAAGACATGATTTGAGGGACTCTAATACACCACATTTATCCATTTGCAACAATGGATTGATCCAAGAAGCTTGATTCACAAGTTTCAAGTTCATCAGAACCACAATTAGGGTTTCGCGAAAAAAGTCAACTGTGCCTTTGACTTTTGACCAGGACATGCTCCCAAACATTGGGACATAATTCAATACACCCTATAACACCTATGAAATTAATCCATCAAGTTTGATTTAGGTCAAGGACTTGAGTTCATAGAGGATCGTACAGTTTGGAATTCATTTGATAAAAAGTCAACTGTGCCCAAAAGTCAAAGTTTGACTTTTTGATTTTTTGATCAATTATGGTTCCCCGACCATAAAATGATGTTAATGTGTGATTGGAATCATCATTCATCAATAAAAATCAAGAAAAGTGGGATAACTTATAAAAAGGGTAACCATAAAAAACTTAGAAATTTTCTAAGTTATGAAACAAAGTGGCTAGGGTACCAACTTCCAAGGATCATAACTTGAGATCCAAGCAACCATTTGGACTGATCCAAAGATGGATTTGTAGCTCTCATGGCATACTTTAAAAGTGTCAACTACACCTCATTCCAATTCATCATGGATTTTGAGTTATGGTTGGATCAGAATGGCTGAAAACATGAAATGTCACTTTTTCCAACACTTAGTGAAATTTTCACTAAGTCAGAAACTGTTTCACTTTGTCCAAAATGTAAGGGCATTTTTCACTTGGATCAAAAAAGTGTCAAGACAAACTATGATCACACATATGTTGTATCATATGAGAGCTTTCCAAATTGGCCAAGAACCCCATCAAATTCCATATGAGCTAAGAGTTATGATAGTGGCAATATGCCTTGTTGCAACTGTCATAACTAGGCAGATTTGTGCATGTTGCTCGATTTGAGCAATTTGTGCAAATGACAAACAAGTTTATAAATCTGAACACCTCAGGGAGAGACCAAGGAGGGACAAACACTGATCCATAAGCCTCCCAAGTCTTTGGAACTAAAAATAGCATGCCAAACCTAAAAAACCCTAAAGAGGGGACAAGACTCCAATTTTGTTTTGGAGCATTCAATCGATGCACCAAGGTGGCATGAACTGAGCCATTTCTAACTGAATGAGCCAAGGATGATCTCTGAACTAGGGAACCAAAGGCCTGTGCTCTAACCTCTAGTCAATGGCTAGAGGAGACTTGGATTCCTATTGATCAACATTTGCCAAACCTCTGCAGCAGTTGCCATTCACTATTGCAGCCAAAACAAACTTGCTCTACTATAAATAGAGCTCATTTGTGCTCAGTTTAAGTATACCAAAGCCTTCAAACTGATGCTTTCCTCAAAATCTCTTCTTTCACTCCAAAAGTGCCTTCCAAAGCAAGTCACTATCGGGTTTTGAGTTTGAGAGCCATTCCAACCAAACCAATCACACACACACCCCTCATAAACATCATATAGAAGTGATCCAAACACTTAAACCACAACTGGAACACTGATTTCTCAGAATCACCAGCCAATTGCTCAAGGTTTTAACCAAGTTGCAGTTGAGATGCCATGAAGTGATCCAACCATTTCCAATCAAGTCCAGGCATCCAAACACACTCCATATGGTGTGGGGAAGCTGATCAGATAATCACAACTCGTTTGTAATACATACAACTCAAAAATCACTTTGCTCTTGCTGTCACGACCTTCAAGTAAGCCTAAACTTGGTCATCTCTTAATCTATGCATATTTCCTCGCACAATACTTTTGACAAATGTTCATAATCATGCATAGAATGTTTCCCCTCAATTAATTGCTTTGTTTAATTGTGTATCAAAATTCTCAGCCTTTAATTAAATTTTAGGGTTCTTGAGGTTTTGTCTTGATTTCTTATTCCATGCTTAAAATAAATGAAATTAAAGACCATAGACATGATCGTGAGGTAAAAACGAGTAGATTGATATGTGGATTGTGTGATTTCATCAAGTATTTAGTGAGATTGGTGAGAAAATAAAAATCTGCAGAAACAGAGGGGTGGCGCGTGTTCTTGGTGTGTTCTTGGCGCCATTTATTGAATATTTGAATAATTGAATTTTGTGATTTTATTTAATTGATTCAAAAATTAATTTCTCTCTGAGTTTTAATCATTTTGAGTTGATTCTTTTTTTAATAATTCACAAAAATGTCAAAATATTTTATTTTGCCAAAAAATTCCAAAAAATATTATTTATTTCATATACTTGATATTTTTCCAAAGAATTAATCTTTTATTTGTACTTTAAGATTTAAAATATTTTTTCCTCTTTGATTTTCCAAATTTAATTGGTTTCCAATCATTTTGTGGATATAAACATGATTTTTCAAACATTAATCCAAGATCACAACTTGTTTTTCACACATGTTTGGTAATTTTGATCATTTTAATTAAATTCTTATTTAATTAAAATACATTTTGAAATTAATTTAGGGTTTTGATCTTAATCACCCAAAACAAATCATTTTCAAACACTCATGGGCCTCTAATAGAGTGTAAGACCCAATCCCTTTTTAACCAAAACCATTTTGGGCCTCAGATATTGTATAAGTCCCTATGCGTTAAAAGAAAACCTCGGCACGATCGCTGTTTTCCAACAAACCTTTTTGGGCTTCTCCTCGATATGTAAGTCCCATCCCTTGTATAAAAATAAATCTTTGGGCCTCTAATAGAGTGTAAGACCCATCCCCTTGTACATAAAAATAATTGTGGGCCTCACTTATTGTATAAGTCCCTCTGTACGATCTTCAAAACAACGGTGCAATCATCGTTAAAACTTGGGTCTCTCCTTGAGCCGTAAGCCCCAAGAATCTTTTCAAATCACTTTCTCCTTTGATTTTGAATTAAAATATATGTTGTCATCAAAACTTTCTTTAATTTCTTTGTTGAACAACTAACCAAACAACATGGAAGCTCTACAACGGGTAAGTGTTTATCCGCTTTCATTTACCGCTTTCATATATATAACTGTATTGTGGGGCTGTTTCACTATAAGTCTTCCTTCACATCCTTTTATATACTTGTCACGTATCCACTGTGTAATACTAGTATAGTTATTTAGAGTTTTCCCCGGCAACTACGTCTAGCACTAGGTAAAGCCATGTTGGTCACTCTTAAATACAAACAAAACTAGATCCCCCGTAGGATTCCAGATACAGTCTTCCCTCCTCTTGGGGTTAAACAATATGGAACAAAGAGAAAGGTTGTATTCTAGGTGAACCTTTTCTCAGACTGTCACCCCTAGAAATTGTCAAAGAAACTCTAACTCCCCAGAGATGATCTTTTCTCCGTGAATGGCATCTCTTGAGTTTCTTCCAAATTCTCAAACTTTCCTGGAATGACCTCTTCTCTGTGAATTGTATTTCTTGAACTTCTCTTGGTTTGGGTACCCACAGGCTTCCTAAAAGCATCCCCGTCTCCTCTAGGGCGTTGTATAAGGACCCTTCAGCTTCTTAGAAGTTCTCATGCCTTCTCTTTGGCTTAATACAAGGACCCTGACGACCTTTAATGGTATAAGACAGAACTTAGTCATCCTTTGCTAGAGCAGTCTTTCCAGCATAAAAACATTGGCCATTTTAGCGTTGATACTGATCCCTTAATACTCGCGTCTCCTCTTGGGCATTGTACAAAAGATAAAACTCTAGACTTGGACTTCTTAAAACTCTTGAGTCTCAAAGACATTCTCAAGTTCCTTTCAAGCATAGGAAAAAACACCAATCACCTTGGATCAATCTCCAGCATAAACCCAGTCTCTCTCATGAGAGTTCCCCACACTTGGACACGCTTCAAGATCTCAATAATCCTCAGCAGTAAGTCAACCTCCTCTTGGGCTTTGTACAAATGATTCTCCCCAGCGGAGATAATATTTTCAGACTCTCTTGTTGAGTCAACCACTTTTAGCCTCCGTCTTGGGCTTTGTACAAGACATATAAAAATCACTCTTGTTGAGTATAAAAGACTCTCTTGATGAGTCAACCACTTTTAGCCTCTGTAGCGAGCGATTTTTGGACGTGGTTCTTAAGCACTGCCGCTATGGGGTACTATAGGTCGATTCATTTTTTATCCTATTGAAGCTGATGAAGGAAAGGAAATAGATGTCTCTAATTAACCCTGCTTGCATACTGAGTTTAAACAGATGACTGTTGGTTTACAGATGCGGTTTAGATTTTGGGCCTCTCTCTGCTTATTTTGTTGAGAATGAAATGACGGGACTATTCGTGGGAGGTTTAAGACTGGTGCTTTTCGATTGATTGATGGAGATACTGGATTTTGGGTTTTTTTATTAATATGCTCGCTAAGATTTTTCAATCTTATGCCTACATATTATTGTTTAACAAAACAGGGAAATCAGAGCGATCGTAGTTTTGGTGTCTTGTTCAAAGCCCAAGACGTGAAGCTGAAGGGTCTATTTTTATCTTGTTCAAAGCCCAAGATGTGAAGCTAAATATTTTTTTAGAGAGAATTTGTCCTCTCTAAAGAGGAGTTGTTGATGTTTGTATACTGTGGCGAGGCACAACTTTGATGTTAAAAGGTTGATTGTCTCAACCGGGATTTTCTTTATACAAAGCCTAAGAGGAGGCTATTGACCCAACAAGAGGGTATTTTTTATATGTCTCGTACGAAGCCCGAGAGAGAGGCTAAAGGGTTTTGACTCAACAAGAGATTCTTGAATAGATGATTGACTCAACAAGAGAGTCTGGAGGTTGTTTGACTAAATGAGAGAGTCTTTTAAACTCAACAAGAGAGTGTTTTCTATCTCGTATGAAGCCCAAGATGGAGGCTAAAAGTGGTTTGACTCAACAAGAGAGCCTTCTATACTCAACAAGAGAGTGATTTATATCTCATACGAAGCCCGAGATGGAGGCTAAACGGAGATTGACTCAACAAGAGAGTCTTTTATACTCAACGAGAGAGTGTTTTTATCTGTCTTATACGAAGCCTAAGACGGAGGCTAAAAGAGGGGTTTGACTCAACAAGAGAGTCTCTTATACTCAACAAGAGAGTGTAGAGAGAATCATTGTACAAAGCCCAAGAGGAGGCTATCTGTGCTGGCAACTGTTTCAATTGAGTGACAGGTCTAGTATGCTGGAGAAAAGAGAAAATCTGTTCTTATGAAGGGAACGATTAAAGGTATTGTTGTGCTTTGGTACTGATCAGAGGATCAGGGTTATTTCCTGTTCTTTAAGGAAATGCGAAATCCAAAGGGTATTGAGATTGTCCAAGTCTACTGGTGTTTTGAGAAATCGATTCTCGGATAAGTAAATGATCTTTGTATAATGCCCAAGAGAAGGCTGGTATGTTAAGGGATGAACGTCAACCCATTAACTGGTCTGACACTTGACTCAGAAAGACAACTCTAGCAAATTGATGACTAGGTTCTGTTCCTATACCTGTAGAGGTCTCTGGGTCCTTGTACTAAACCCAAGAGAAGGCATAGGAGCCTTTAAGAAGCCGAAGAGTCCTTGTACAACGACCAAGAGGAGGCGGGGGTGCTTTTAAGAAGCCTGTGGGTCCCCAAACCTTGAGAAGTTCAAGACATGCCATTCACCGAGAATAGATCAAGCCAGGAAAGTCCGAGAATTTGGAAGAAACTCAAGATATGCCATTCACGGAGAAAAGATCATCTCTGGGGAGTTAGAGTTTCTTTGACAATGTCTAAGGGTGACAGTCTAAGAAAGGGTTTACAGAGAATGCTGCCTTTCACATCTCCATATTGTTTAACCCTAAGAGGAGGGAAGACTATGTCTAGTAATCCTGTGGGGATCTAATTTTGTTTGTATTTGAGAGTGACCAACAGGGCTTTACCTAGTGCTAGACGTAGTTGCCGGGGAAAACTCTAAATAACTATCCTAGTATTACACAGTTGATATTTGACAAGTATATAAAAGTTTGTGAAAGAAGACTTACAGTGGGAAGCCCCACAATGCAGTTATATATATATATATATATATATATATATATATATATATATATGAAAGCGGATAAAGAAATTGGGTAAACACTTACTCGGTTGTAGAGCTTCCATGCTATTTTGTTAGTTGTTCAACAAAGAAAGCTTTGATAACAATATTATATTCAAAATCAAAGGGGAAAGTACTTTGAAAATATTGTATGGGCTTATAGCTCAAGGAGAGGCCCAAGGTTTTATCAATGATCGCACTGTTGTTTTGAATTTGTACAAGGACTTATACAAGTGACTGAGGCCCAAAAAGGTTTTCTGTACAAAGGGATGGGTCTTACACTCTCTCAAGAGGCCCAAATGTTTATTTTTATACAAGTGGTGGGGCTTACAGCTCAAGGAGAGGCCGAGGGTTTGATTTTGAACTGGCGATCGCGCCAAGATTTTCTTTTAACGCAGAGGGACTTATACAATATCTGAGGCCCAAAATTATTTTGGTTAAATGGGGATTGGGTCTTACACTCTATTAGAGGCCCAAAGATTTATTTTTGTAGAAGATATGGGGCTTACAACTCAAGGAGAGGCCCAAGGATTATTTGTTTGAAAATGGCGATCGCGCCGAGGTTTTTGAAAATACAGTGGGTCTTGTATAACATCTGAGGCCCAAATCATTTTGGTTTTCACAAAGGGTTGGGTCTTACAATCTACTAGAGGCCCAAAGGTGTTTAAAGAAAAGGAATGAGGCTTATAACACGAGGGTAGGCCCAGATGATTTTTAAAAAAGGCGATGATCGCGCCGTTGTTTTTGAAAATACAGTGGGACTTATACAATGACTGAGGCCCAAAAAGTGGTGTATTTACAAAGGTATTGGGTCTTACACTCTAATAGAGGCCCATGAGTGTTTGAAAATGATTTGTGAGGGTGAAAATCGAAGAACCCTAATTTTGTTTTCCTTTAAAAGTAATTATTTAAACAAAATCAAATAAAAATGATAAAATACCAAATAAGTTTGAATAAACCATTTGTGATTTTTGTTTAAGGTTTGAAAAATGAGGTTTTAATCACAAGATGATTTAGAACTCATTTGGTTTTGATTTTCAAAGTAAATATTCACTTTTAAATGTTTAAAAACAATTATAAATGAATTTATTCACAAAAATAATAATTATATTAAATAAATAATATAAATCTAATTTTTTTGTGGAATAAAATATTTCTGTGCAATCTCTTGGTACAAGCATGAATTACATGATAAATTGGTGCAAACACAACACATATAACATGTATAAGAGATGCATGATCAGTGGACATCAAAAGAAAACATGATTCAAAGAATCCAAGTTGTGATGCTTACATCTTTTTGGAGCTTTTGTGCAATCTGCCAAGCCTCTTGTTCCAGAAATGATTTGATGCTTTGGACACCCTCAAATGATCTCTTAGAAGCTTTTAGGATGGTTCGAATCAGCTGGAAACCTCAGGAACAAGTTTGAGCTCTTTCTTTCAAAAGGGGCAAAAGTGGCCAAAATAGCAACTCTCTCAAATGATGTTTCAGATGTGTGGAACCATTTGGGACAGCTCAATGATGATATTTGGAGTGTGTTTGCGGTTTTATCTGGTTTGGAAAGTGGATGAATCAAGACATGGCTTGAAAAATGCACAAAAGTCCTATTTTGAGGTTTTGAGAGGTGACTTTGTGATTTTGGGGTTACAGGTCACTTGTGAGAGTTTGGACAGCTTAGATATGACATATTGGATGTGTTTGGATCATAAGTTATGGTGGAATTGCTCTCTAACTCAAAAACTCAGAGTTACCTTGCTAAAGAAGGTACTTTTGCCTAGAGAAAGAGATTTTGAGGAAAGCAAGTGTTGTCGTGCTTTGGTGTACTCAAACTGAACACAATTGAGCTCTATTTATAATATAGCAAGTTTGTTTTGGCTGCAATAGTGAATGGTAACTGCAGCAGAGGTTTAGCCAATGTTGAGCAATGAGAATCCAAGTTTCCTCTAGCCATTGACTAGAGGTTAGGGCACAGGCTGTTGGTTCCCTTGGTCTTGGATAAGTCTTGACTGAATTCAGTTGGAAATGGCTTAGTCCATGCCACCTTGGTGCATCCATTAAATGCTCCAATCCAAAATTGGAGTCTTGTCCCTCTTTTAGGCATTTCTAGGTTTGGCATGCTACTTTTGGTTCCAAAGACTTGGGAGGCTTGGGATCAGACTTGGTTCCTCCTTGGTCCCCCCTTGAGGTGTTCAGATGGATAGAGTTGCTTGCCCTTTGCAAAATTTGAGCAAATCTGGCAAAACTCCCAAATCTGCCTTGCCATGTCAGTTTTCAGCAAGGCATGTTGGCATGCTCATATCTCATGGCTCAAGTGGGTTTTGATGAAGTTCTTGGACATTTTGGAAAGCCCTCATATGATACAGTAATTGTTTGATCATAGTTGGTTTTGATACCTTTTGGATCCAAGTGAAAAATGCCCCTACATTTGGAAAAAAGTGAAGGCAGATTCTGACTTAGTGAAAATTTCACTAAGTGTTGGAAAAAAGTGACATTTTCACTTTTTGTGATTTTGATCATTCCATAACTTAAAATCCATGAGGAATTGGAATGAGTTCTGTTTGAAGCTTTTGTAGAGGGCAATGAGAGCTACAAATCCAGATTTGGATGGGGAAAATGGCCTTCTGGTTTAGGAGTTATGATCCTCCAAAGTTGGTACCCTAGCCACTTTGTTCCATAACTTAGAAAAATTTCTAAGTTTTTATGGTTACCCCTTTTACAAGTTATCCAACTTTTCTTGATTTTTCTTGATGAATGATGATTCCCATCACACATTGACATCATTTTAGGGTCAAATTACCATAATTGTGAAAAATCTCAAAAAGTCAAAGTTGACTTTTGTGCACAGTTGACTTTTTGTCAGATGAATTCCAAACTGTGCGATCCTTTATGAAATCAAGTCCTTGACCTAAATCAAATTTGATGGATTGATTTCATAGGTGTTATAGGGTGTATTGAACCATGTCCCAAGGTTTGGGAGCATGTCTTGGTCAAAAGTCAAAGGTACAGTTGACTTTTTCCTCAAAACCCTAATTGTGGTTCTGATGAACTTGAAACTTGTTGCCCAAGCTTCTTGGATCAATCCATTGTTGCAAATGGATCAAGGTAGTGTATTGGAGACCCTTAAATCTTCTCTTGAGGTCTTGGCTCATGATTTATCCCAAAAGTCAACTTGGGGGTGAATTAGGTCAAGAAACCCTAATTCCTGATTTTTGATGAATGCATCCCCTGAGGCCAAATTGACTTGATGATTGGGTCCATGAGGTTCCATGGAGTATTTTAGATTATGCTTTCAAGCATTGGCTCATGCCCAGAGGAAAATTTCCATCTGGAGGCCTTGGTCGACCAAAACCCTAATTTGGTGACGCTGGCGATCTTGAGGCTTGATCCACTTAGAATGCTTCAACCTTGTGTTTGATTCTTGTTGTGGGAGTCCTCTTGATCCATTGTGGATATTTGAGAGGTTTAGACAAGTTGAAGATCATGTCATTCCTTGATTTATCCTTTGTCTAAGAACTCTGAGAGGGCTTGAAACCCTAAGTTTGATAATGGTGAATGCTCACCCATCTTTGAGGAGATTGATGAGGCATAATGATACACCCATATTGTGATGATGGTTTGCACAATGATGGGAAATCTTAGTGGTCAAAATATTGGGTATGACAGATGCCCCTATTTAATGTTCTTGGACCCAAAGGTGTGAATGGCGAAGGTATTCGGGCCTTCGGGGTGCAAGAGGATTAAATATCGAAATACCCGAAATTTTGATGGCGGTTATGAATGGTAGCTTGCGCATTCATCTTCTTTCGCTAAGCAATGATGCTCAGAAACGGTAAAATTTCCCCTCGATCCTGGTTTCTTACCAAGGAAATGGTCTCTGTTTCTGAAGTAAACTTCCCCTCGATCCTGGTTTCCTACCAAGGAACTGGTCTAAGTTTCTGATATAAACTTCCCCTCGATCCTGGTTTCCTACCAAGGAACTGGTCTTAGTTTCTTTTGTTAATAAACTTTCTTGACAAGGGACACTATTCGTAGTGGTTTTCCTCAAACTTCTCGCCGAATTTTCCTGGGGAGATCCCATTTGATGGAAAATATTTTTGATGTTAGAGTTGCTGGGGAACCCAGTCATTTGAATTGTAGAGGTGCACAAACTTCTCTGTTGGAGACGCCATTTGTCGACTCTACTGGGAAAAACGAGTCTCTTGAGAGACTGTTTCTTGCTTGGGGATATTACATCATACATTTCTCGGGATCTTCTCGGAGAAATGCCATATGATGTGATCTAATTTTGAGGTGTTGTTGACCTTTTCGTCAGCGGATTTTTCGGAGAAAAACTACCGTACTGCCGAATTTCTGACCAAGAGGCTTTCTCTGGGGATCTTCCATAATCCGGGAAAGCGAAGATATCATCTTCAATGGCGAAGAGTGATGTTTGTTGAAGGTTCTCTGGCCTTTCAGATGTTCAAGTTATCAAAGTGTTCAAAGGTCGATTCTAATCCAGAAATAAACTAGAGGAGAGAGATAGTTTAGACGCAACATTTCATGATGAGGAAAGAACTGACAACTCGATTGAGAGGGCGTTTATCACTAGGGAACAAGACCGACTATAATGATAGTGATGCAATATGAATATGAATGTAAATCAATAATGCATGATGTATGTATGTCTATGCTGACAGAATTGACGCGACACACAGACTAGTAGATGAACATGAGTGGATACTCGGCCACAGTAGGGGATGTATATTATCACTGGTTCACGATAGCAATTTTGCCTTGCTTAGGAGAAATAGTCCCCGAGGGGAACACCGTTAGTCGGACTTAGGAGGTAAGAACTCAGCCGAGGATGTTAGACGGAGTATTCACATCTGACATAGCTGATCCTTCATTCAGGCGCACTGGTTTAGAAGGAGTACTTTGATTCTGCACTTTGAAGCTCGCTTACTTCTGCAGAAGCGATCGATGTTATTTCGATGTTCAACATTCAAAAGAAATTGCCATCTTTATTTTAAAATCAGAAAAAGTTTTACAAGTAAATTCATTTTTGTTTTATTTCAAGAATCGTTGATCATGTTACAATGTCGTTCTGTAAATCTAAAACAAATAAGAATTGCAAACAAAAGTACAAGGCCTCAAATTTTATTGATAGGATGGAAATCAGCCAAACGTGTAATTCCATAGAGTATTTACACAGTTTAGAAAATGGTAATTTACAGGGAAAAGGGCTACGTTGAAACATAACGACCACTATCCTTCTACCAACTTTGAATTCCGGACATCCTGAGCTTCCGTCGAAGATGACCTTGACTGGAATTTTCTGATGGTGTAAGTGTTGCGGAGCTGAACTGATCAGACGTAGTTACTTGCCATTATCCCTAATTTTTGCCTGGATTGTACTGTGATGTTTCCAATCCACCGGGATGATTTTTTTTTTGTCTCTAATTTTTGCTTGGACCGCCCTTTCGGGTTTTCAATCCACCATGACGTTTTTTTTAGTTTAGGCGAAGTATTTCTTGACTACGTCAACATTCGGGGGGTAGGCAAATTATTCTCCATCCATGGTTGCAAGTCTCAAGGCACCGCCTGAGAAAGCTTTCTTAACGACATAGGGGCCATCATAACTCGGAGTCCAATTGCCCCGGGAATCAGTGAGAAATGACTGGATCTTTTTGAGCACGAGGTCTCATTTCCTGAAGATGCGAGGTCGGGCCTTTTTGTCAAACGCCTTCTTCATTCTTTGCTGATACAACTGACTTTGGCATAGTGCCGTCATTCATTTTTCTTCGATCAGATTCAGTTCGTCGTGTCGACTTTGACACCATTCAGCCTTCGTAAGCTTATCTTCCATCAATACCCGGATTGATGGGATCTCTACTTCTATGGGGAGCACTGCTTTCATGCCATATACTAGAGAGAAAGGGGTTGCTCCTGTTGAAGTGCGGACAGATGTTCGATAACCGTGAAAAGCAAAGGGTAGCATCTTGTGCCAGTCTTTATAGGTTACACCCATCTTTTGAACGATGTTCTTGATGTTCTTGTTAGCCGCTTCTACCGCTCCGTTCATCTTAGGTCGGTAGGGAGATGAGTTATGGTGTTCGATCTTGTATTCAACGCATAACTCTTTCATTATCTTGTCGTTTAAGTTAGACCCATTATCTGTAATAATCTGGCTCAGAACGCCATAACGGCAGATGATATTGTTTTTTATAAATCAGACCACCACCTGTCGGGTTACATTGGCGTATGATGCTGCTTCGACCCACTTGGTGAAGTAATTAATGGCTACTAGGATGAACTGATGTCCGTTCGAAGCCTTGGGTTCAATCATGCCAATCATGTCGATTCCCCATATGGAAAAAGGCCATGGGGAAGAGAAAACTTTGAGATGCGTAGGCGGTACATGGATTTTGTCGGAGTATATCTGACACGTGTGACAGTCCCTCATGTACTTGTAGCAGTTGGATTCCATTGTCAACCAGTAGTACCTGGCTCTTAGAATTTTTCTCGCCATTGTGTGTATGTTGGCATGAGTGCCAAAGGATCCTTCGTGAATCTCTTTCATTAACATGCTTGCCTCTGGTCTGTCTACACATCAGAGCAAGATCATGTCGAAATTTCTCTTATAGAGTGTATCACCGCTCAGGAAGAAACTGCCAGCCATCCTTCTGAGGCTTTTTCTGTCCTTTCTTAGTGCCCCAGGTGGGAACTCTTGTTTCTGAAGGAAGCATTTGATATCATGATACCAAGGTTTATCGTCTATGACTTCTTCAATTATGAAGATGTAAGCGGGTCGTTCAAGGCGCATTATGTCGATCTTAGGTAGGTTGTTCCATTGACCTACACTAATCATGGAAGAGAGAGTGGCTAATGCATCAGCCAAGTGATTCTCCTCACAAGGGATGTGATGAAACTCGACTCTATTGAAGAAAGGTAGCAACCTTCTCGCGTAATCTTTGTAAGGAATTAGTCCTGATTGGTATGTGTTCCAATTTCCTTTGATCTGATTGACAACCAAGGCTGAGTCGCCATATACGTCCAAGTTTTTGATCCTTAAATCAATCGCTTCCTCGAGACTCATGATACAAGCTTCGTATTCGGGATCGTTGTTTGTGCACTTGAATATAAGTCTGGCAGTGAAAGGAATGTGGGTACCTTGAGGGGTAACAATGATTTCTCTAATTCTATTTCCGTAATGATTGACAGATCCGTCAAATATTAGTCCCCATTGGGAACCTGGTTCTGGCCCTTCACTGGGTAGCGGTTCATCGCAATCTTTCATTTTTAAATACATGACATCTTCGTCTGGGAAGTCAAATCCGACTGATTCTTGATCGTCAATCGGTTGATGAGCCAAATGATCGGCTAAAATACTTCCCTTGATAGCTTTCTGAGCATGGTACTCGATGTCGTACTCTGATAACAACATCTGCCAACGGGCAATCCTTCCCGTGAGAGCAGGTTTTTCAAAGACGTACTTGATTGGATCCATTTCGGAGACCAACCAAGTAGTGTGGCAAATCATGTACTGGCGGAGACGTTTGGCTGTCCAAGCCAGAGTACATCAAGTTTTCTCAAGCATAGTGTACCGAGTTTCACAGTCGATGAATTTCTTGCTCAAATAGTAGATGGCCGACTCTTTCCTTTTGGTTTCATCTTGTTGGCCAAGTACACATCCCATTGAGTCTTCCAAGACTGTGAGGTAGATGATCAGTGGTCTTCCTTCCACTAGAGGTGATAGAATCGGTGAGTTCAACAGGTATTCCTTAATACTGTCGAAGGCGGTTTGACAGTCTTCTATCCAAACGCAATCCTGATTCTTTTTTAGTAATTTGAAGATCGGCACACATGCCGCGGTCATGAGGAATATGAATCTGGAAATATAATTCAGACGTCCCAGGAATCCTCTGACATGTTTTTCAGTTTTCGGAGAAGGCATTTCTTGAATGGCCTTGACCTTGTCAGGATCAACCTCAATTCCTTTTTGGCTGACGATGAACCCTAAGAGTTTCCCTGAACGAACACCAAATGTGCACTTATTGGGATTCAAGCAGAGTTTCTACTTTCTCAGCCGCTCGAATAGTTTTGACAGGTGGGTCACGTGCTCCTCCTCTGTTCTAGATTTGGCAATCATGTCATCGACATATACCTCGATTTCCTTGTGTATCATGTCATGAAATAGAGTAGTCATGGCCTTTTGATAGGTTGCCCCGGTGTTCTTCAAACCGAACGACATTACCTTGTAACAAAAGGTACCCCATGGGGGTAATGAACGAAGTTTTCTCCATGTCTTTCGGCGCCATTTTTATCTGATTATAGCCTGAGAATCCATCCATGAAGGAGAAAACTTTGAACTTTGCTGTTCTGTCAACCAGCATGTCAATGCGTGGTAAAGGAAAGTCGTCCTTTGGACTAGCCTTGTTTAAATCTCTGTAATCGACACACATTCTGACCTTTCCGTCCTTTTTTGGAACGGGTATTGTGTTGGCTAACCATTGAGGATATTCTGACGTGGTGAGGAAACCCTCGTCAATTTGTTTCTGTACCTCCACTTTGATTTTGATGGCCATGTCCGGGTGAGTCTGTCTCAACCTCTGTTTTACTGGCGGACATTCCGATCTTAACGGTAAATGATGTTCCACGATGCTGGTATCCAACCCTGGCATATCCTGATAAGACCAAGCAAATACATCGGGAAACTCTTTGAGAAGCTTTATCAAACTTTATTTGGCAGTTGGACTAAGTAGTACCCCAATCCTGATTTCTTTTCTCTCTTTTTCCGAACCCAAGTTTATCGTTTCTAACGGCTCTTTGTGAGGTTCAATGGACCTTTCCTCTTGTCTAAGTAGTCGGGATATCTCTTCTGGAATTTCGTCGTCACCTTCTTCTTCAGCCCCAAATACCGGGAATTCAAAGTTGGGAGAAGGCATCAGATCGTATGTTTCAACTGGGTTTAAAACAAGCAATTTGCATGACGTGATGATTGTTTTTTAGAAGAGATAGAGAGAATGTAAAAGTGTGTGCAGTGTATTTTTTGTTTACTGCTAGTTTTTATTATTGATTTGTTTTTTAGGACTACCATTTTCAGAAAAAGCGAAAAGAGAAAACAACAATTAATGCGGAAATTACAGAACGACGTTATTTTATTTATGACCAAGTCGATTTTTGAAACTACAGCCCTATAAAACAAAACTATGTCGCTTTGGGCAAAGCGAAGAGGGATATTTACAGAAAGCGAGCCCTATTAAAACATTTGTTTCACCTGGGCAGGGTGAAAGGTTAAAGGTGGCAATTACTTTGACTTATGAACAATCTTTGAAACATCGACAGAAACCCATTGGCAGCGAACTCATCGGTGAATCACAAAGTCTGGTACCTTCTTTCTTTTGTCTTCAGAAATAACGTTGAATTCTAGTGGAGCAGGATCATTGGAATCTGTCTCCCAGGAAGATTTATCATAGGAGGATTCCTCAGTTGTATTTTGTATAGTATTTATTCTCTTAGGCAAACCTCCCCATCCAGTTGGCTGGATGTCTTCGAGCCTGATACGAGAGCTCTCAGGAGCGGTGTACTTGACCAAGTAGTCATATTTTCCACTTGGTTGTCCCAAGGTGTCCCACACTTCTTTGGAACTGGAGGAGTCATCTCTTTCGATGACGTTGACCTCGGGAAAAGCGTAGTTAATGAATTCTAGTCCTGCAAACTTTGCCAATTCATCGTCGTACTGGATATTTTCTGAATGCCCTGAGTACTGATCCCGTGACACGGTGGGGACACAGGTATTCTGTTCAGTGATTCTCAGCTGATTTTCATTGTTCGACTGATTTTCTTGCCCATAATTTCTTGGATACGGCTGCTAGATAGGCAGGCCATCCATTAGGCCATAATAGTCGTGGTCAAAGTTGTCCTTCATCAGAGTGTCTTCCTCTAATGAATTTGGCGGAGCACGACATCCTTCTGGATCATAATCTCCGTATAGCATTTCGACGTCTGACCTTGGTATAAATCTCGGACTCTGTGCGGGATAGCAAAATGGTAGGCACCTCTTCTTGAGACATATAACCATCCTCGTTAAGATAGGACTTTCATTCCTTATCCGTATCATAGGGATCCTCCTCGTTGATAGTATGGACTGCTTGAGACACTGGTTGAAGGAAACCTCCACTGTGGAAGAAGTCCTGAATGGGATGAAAACTTTCATCGTTAGCAGCTGTCTGGGTGCAGGTTGCAGAAAAACCAAGACCCTTTTTTGCTTTGTTATCAGTAAGAGTGACAAGTTGTCCCCATCCTTTCGTATTGTTACTTTTGATCACTTCGAGAGCATCTCTGTATGAGGAAATAGAGGTTCCCTTCTCTGATTGATTCTCATTGCTCACCAAAAGTGCTTGGAACTGAGTTCCAACAACCTCCTCGGGTTCTATACAAGTAGATAATGACATGTTACTCACGATCAAGGCTTGTTCTCCACAGACCGTGACAAGTTGATCGTTCTTGACCCCAACCTGGTGTATCTAAGGTCTTCCTAATAAGCAACTATACGTTGCCCGGACGTCCATGACCTGGAAAGTGATTAGGAAAGTGAGAGGACCGATAGTTATGGGAAGGTCGACTTCGCCGATAACTGCTTTCCGAGATCCGTCAAAGGCTTTGACAATGACCTCACTACCCCTCATCGGGGATCCTTTGAATGATAGTCACAATAAAGTGGACTTCGGCATAACATTGATGGCCGATCCTGTATCTACCAGTACGCTGGCTAAAGCATCGTCCTGGCAGTTGACTATGATATTGAACGCCATGTTGTGACTTTTGCCTCCCTCTAGCAAGTCCTCATCACTGAATCCTAAGTTGTTGCTAGAAGTAATGTTAGAGATGATGCTATTGAACTGTCGTATTGACACATCTTGTTCCACAAAGGCCTGCTCTAAGACTTTCTGTAGAGCCTCCCTGTGGGCTTCGGGACTGAGTAAAAGTGATAACACAAAGATCTTTGAAGGATTTTGTAACAGCTGATCAACAATGTTTCATCATTTTTTGAAAGGTCGGGATCATTGGACTGACCGACTGGTGGATTGGGAGCTTCTGTCTGAAGTTCCTTTTCTTTGTTAGGTTCTCCAACTCCTCGGTTGAAGATTCGACCGCTCTGTGTTACTCGACTGATGTCTGCAATGTTCACGACGGAGGGTAATGGAATTTCCTTTCTATTCTAGATTATTGTCGCACCGTATTTGTAAGGGATCGCCTTAGCTGATTCATACGGTAATGGTCCCGGCAGATAGATAACTACAGGAGCCTTATGATTTTTCTGACTGTCGTAAGTGACTTCAATCAGCTCCTGGCTAGGAACTTTTGATTCGTTCAGTAGAGGGATGATGGTACAAACATCATTGTTCTGTTGATGATCAGAGATTATGACAACATCTCTAATTTGATGAGCGAAGTAGTACGGCATCCAGTTGATTGGCTCGGAACCCGGACATGGGCGAATCTCTCTATGATCTAACTGACCTTGAAGAGCTGCCTGCACAAGGTAACATCCTTAGTTATTTTCCGAACAGACTCTACAGCATTCGTAGTTATGTGGTGGCACCTGGCCACGCCCGCTTTGGATGCAGTGTAACCTCACCAGGTCAGTCCCCATAGATCAAACATCTTGATTTTGACGCCGAGTAGGGTTTCCATTAAGCACACTGATTTGTTGTGTGTCTTCATCCATATAGATCGGAAGCCACCAGTGGTTTAACAAGTGTTGTAAAGTTCTTTGAACAAGAGCGCACCCTTTGTTACTCTCACAACATACTTTACAGCTCAGATAATAGTGAGAAGTGAGAAAACCGAGTTGGACTTTCCTGGCGTGTAACTCCACCAAGCTGGTATTCATCAAACGGATATCAAATATTTGGATCATGTTGATCTGATAAGTATTTCTATCATGGTAATTTTGGATCCACCCAAGATCCATCTGATGCTGGAGGGCCTCTTGTATGAAAGAGTATTCCCTAAAAATTCTCAAATTCCTCATCCAAACACACTCTTAGGGTATTTTGGGTTAGGCTTTGAAGCATTGGCTCATTCCCAAAGGAAAAAATTCCATCTGGAGGACCTGGTCGACCAAAATCCTAATTTGGTGACACTGGCGATCTTGAGGCTTAATCCACTTGTGATGTTGCAGCCTTGTGCTTGATTCTTGCTGTGGAAGTCCTCTTGATCCATTGTGGATGTTTGAGAGGCTTAGACAAGTTGAGGATCATGTCATTCCTTGATTGATCCTTTGTCTAAGAGCTCTGAGAGGGCTTGAAACCCTAAGTTTGATTGTAGTGGATGCTCATCCATCTTTGGGGAGACTGATGAGGCACAAAGGTACATCCATATTGTGATGATGATTTGTACAATGATGGGAAATCTCAGTGGTCAAATTTTGGGGTATGACACCCAGGTTTACCTATCACTACCCAATGAAAACTTTATCTAAGAACTTCATCCTAGATAAGAGAAACCCATCTCACTCCCTAAATCACAACCTGTGATTATCTAACAGTTATAGTCATAATAACTGCATCATCCTATTGAAAGAAACCCCTTTCAATACAAAGTTCAGTCAAGCTACCTTGACTAACAAGTTAACTTGGATTTGCTTAAAAGCTTCATCCAAGAAAATACACGATTCATTACCTACGGGTTTCTACATCTGTACAAGTACCTATGTCTACCACAATGTATCAAATCGATACAGAGGGAGACTTACAAGAGAAACCTACGACTCTCAAAACCTAAACCCTACTTTACAAAATAGGAATCCTAAGTCTATGTCGTTCTCCCTCTCTTCTGCCTAGGTATTGGTATTCTTTTTATAACCTTCTGCTGCCTTGGGCTTCATATCTTTGTTCCTTGATCCACTACCAATCCTGCCTTGAATCTTGGAACAGATTCAACAACAAAACCTGTTGTGACAGTCATGATGTCGAATCTTTATGTTGTGACATTTCATTTGACATCTTTGGTCTGAGGCATAAACCTTCATGTTGGAACATCATTCCCAACATTATGTTTTACCAAAATTTAGTCAAACCATTGGAGCTTTCAATCTCCCCCTTTTGACAAATTTTGGCTAAAACATTCTTCAGTTTGATGGTGCATGCAGTGGGTAAACCCGAAGCAAGTGCAACGGGAGAGGGACCCTCCTCTCTTTATTCCCTTGTGACACCAAATACATACTTGCTTCCTAACTCTGATCACAAAACACAACTTCCCAAGATGTTAGAACCTAGAACGTTAGAACATCCTTTGAGACATTTTTGCAGATCAGCAACACAAATGCACATACACCTCTCAGGTTTAAGCAAGAATCCATTCTCCCCCTTTTTAGCCAAAAGTTGGCAAGAATAACCCAAGTAGACCCATACCCAGACTGTGCTTACCCAAACACGGACAAAACCCATTTGCTCTCAACTTAACAAGAAAGATGTTTTACAACTCAAGCATCAAAATCCTCCTTAAATATTTAAGAAGCTATATAGTTAGAGGAAATCCATTTGAAATAAACAAAAGACTTGTCAATGAATGCAATAACTGTTGGTCAAGTTAGTTTCGAAAGATTCCACTTTTTCTGACTTGTCCTTGAAACCAACATCCTTTTGATTGTCTCTATCTGAAACAGATTCTGAGCAATGTCCTGATACCTAATCTGACTTTGTCTGATTTCCATCAAAGATTTATAGACCCCACAACATTTTTTCATCTAGCACAGACAAAACAAGTTATACAAAGATAATTACAACCTTCCTCTCTATATTCTAAACCAATTCTTTAATCCAGAATTAGCAGACTTGATCAGGACATTTTCAACATATCAACAAAATGCTTCAATTGACCTTCCAATCTGCAGAGAGAACCAAATTCTTCCAGACAACAGCAAAAACTCCCAAGATACTTATATCACTTCTGATTCAATCCATTGACCCCCAATGATAGAATCAGAACAACCTGATAAGTCCACCTAGAACTTATACCAGTAGAGCAATGTCACTCCATCTCGTCTAACATATCATCCTCACCTGAGGCAATCTATCACAAACTGCTTAAAGCCACAAATAATCTTGATAAACAATATGAACTACTGCAACAACCTATCCAAAACAGAAGTCTAATCTCCCATGTCGTAGATAACCAGTGCTCCTTTGCAAGAAGAACACCCTGAATGAATGGAAAACATAAGACGCATATTCATGTCTTCAAGAGAGCACCCTCTGTTCAACACACCTGCTGAACGCGTTCACCTAATGCTTGATCCTTAAGCACTCCATGTACCACACTAGTACATTCAACAGACAGAAGTTCTCCCCCTATCTTTCTCAATTTATGCTTCTTCAGCAAGAAACACCCCCAAAATCACCACATGATATCCCATGACAACTTCATGATCATATAGTGAGAGTACTAGGAACGCATCCTTGTACTACAACCAACAAACTCTTGGATTGAGACCAAAACACCATTGATCCCTCTCATCCAGAAACCATCCATACACCATACAAATTCCTCCTGAGCACTCATGTATAGATATCCTTGTTCCCTGAGATACAACCCAATTGAATCTGGAATGCTTCAAATTCCTCAAAGAGACATACAGAGCCCCTTAGTTTGCTAGCTCGCCCAAATGTTCTTCACACTTGAAGGACATCAAACACATGATCCATAAATTCTCAGCTTATTTGCTCCACAAGCACCAAACTGATCCACTTCTCTCTAGCATGACTTGTAGCAGAAGAAACCACCTCTCCACAAGTATTTTGACTTCAGCCAGAGTCAGTCTTCTAGATAAACACCCCATGATCCAAGACAGTCTTCAATCTATCATTCTCCCATATGATAAGATATAACACTTCTAATTCAACTAGTGAATATCAGCTACCATATTCTGAACACATCAGAATCCTGACCTTCATGCAATCAACCCATGATTCACTTCAGTCTGATACCTTATTCACATCAGACTTCGAAGACATTCCTTTAATCATCATTATCCCGTATGACAAGATAACTACTTCTTAGACACGATGTGAGTGTCAAGTTCCACACACAGAACTTAGAACCCTACTTCAAGGATAACAAACCTAGATGATGTTCTAACATCAGTTAGGACATCCTTCACATATCACAGACACCATACACCATGGTTCTTGATATGCTCCACCACTGGACTTACTACTGCAGAGTAGTAATCCAACTAAAGATCTTCAAACAACACTGTGCCACCAGCTTGACCAATAAGAACTCCAGATATCGGAAGAGAGAAATAAACTCTCATCCACCAACAGAAGGTAATCTTCCATAATTAACTTAGAACTTCTACCACAAGCTCCAAGATAGATCTGAACCAGAACCTCCTTAAATCTGCAACCAACTACCCTTCTGCCCAAGAGTAATTAGTTCCAAGCATCCTGCTTGAATGCACGAAAAAGATCAACCAAATGCCATTGTTTTGTTAATCTTAGCTTTTCTTCAGAATTTCAAAAAACCTTCTGACCCACCAATGAAACCTAAACTTTAAGTCACATAGTCCACTTACTCCATAGCAAGCCATCTTGGATCCACCAAGCCTTAGACATGTAGCTTCTTCTCCTTCTTGCAGTTCCCACAAACTGCATGAGATAGACCTTTTTAAAGCGTTCATTCCATTTATTTCTGAGAAGATCAACTTATCTTACGATGATTCACCAAAACATCAACTAAGACCCTGAAGCTTCTGCTTGATGTCATGAAATCTGATCAGACATCCAACTGAGGAATTCATCCCTTCCTTCTGCCACTTAGAAGAACCTCCTCCCTATAACAGAACAAGTGTTCCATGTTCTCATAGACTTTATTCAACAACCAAGTTTGAGTAGACAACCTCCATCCTGCTTAATCATATCACAAGTATTCAATTCAAGCTCACACCTTGATGAATATCTTCTTCACAACTCCAAAGAACTCAAACATGCCAAGTCTGATTCTTCAAAAAAGAAGTAGTCATAGACTACACCACAACTATACCAAAGGAATGCCATTTTCCTTAAGTAGAGAAATCTGCAGAAAGTCAGAGATAACTGCCAATTATCCTAAACCTCCAAGATGAGCAAGATCACATGCTCCTATGTACCTAGATCAGAAATAAACTAACCCAAGTTGTACCATAGCTAGCACCATATTCTGGACAAGTCTCTTGCTAGGACACTTTCCATATAAGCATTAGATGCTTCTAGTAACAACTAGAACCCACCTGCTGCACTCCAATACTCCTAGATCAGAAATAAATTGATCCAAGAATTACTCATTAAGATTAGGATGTCTTTTTCTTCATCTTCAACATCACAATTGTCTAGACCAGTTTCTTGCCAGGAAACTCTCTAGAGATCAGATACTTCTGCCACACCAGACTGAAGCAGATTCTTAGGTCAGTACCTAAGAGAAATAGATCCAAAAGCATATGCAGTACCCCTCCCATGATTCTACACAAACTCTGATGAAGAGATGTTTCAACATCTTGTTGAACATCATCAATCTTGAACTTCAAATACAAGAATAATTAATTGAATACTTGTGAATTTCACAAATAGCAATTGATCTTAAATCCTTGTTTAATAACCCTGTTTCACTGTTGAAGCCATACTCCAACAGATCACTGCATGAACACTTATCAAGTATTCAATCTTCACAAGTGTCTTCAAAGTTTTGAGATAACAAGGCCGCCACCCTTGACTCAAGTAACTAAGATTTTCTCTGAACGAACCCTATTTACCTCAATATTTTTGAAATCTCCATTCAGATTGGATTCATCCTTAGGATTAAGAAAGATGAATTCTTCTTTGCATTTTTGGATGGTGAAAATAAATCACCTTCACTTTCTTCAGATTTATGTTTCACAGAAACACCCTCTAGTCAGAAGAATAACTAGAAGACTCCAGATGCACGACTAAGATGCCTTTATGAGTGGACTTGAGGGAATTCTTAAGTATCTTTGACAACTTAGTCGGAAAATAATTTATCAAATTCCTAGGGCAAGAACTTGATAAACTTAATCTCAACTCACCTTCTCTTCAACTGACTTTAAGATACACAATGGAACCAAGCTTCCATGTACCAAGTCACCATGACAGACATCTACCAACAACTCTCTCCATTCCATCGCTCTCGACTTTGGAATAAAAAAAATGCAGATATCTTCAAATATGGAAGCCATCAGTTGAGATCTTCCACCATCTTTCTTCAGTCACGACTCCTGAATCCCAAAAATACCAGAGTTCTTACATCAGAAACATATGCAGCGGAACCACCAAGGAACATCTTCAACATGTCCTAATAAAATGTCAGAATATCTTATAAGACACCCCAGCAAGAGAACTAGCCACTTCTCCTGCAGTTGTTGTAGCAGCTCCTCAGAAAACATGAACAACCAACAGTGGTTATTACCTTCGATCCAGAACATCTATCCCATCCATTAATACCCTTAAATATATCTGAGTTAATGATTTGATCTCCAAAACTCCTCCTTGTTTAAATAACCAGAAAGTATCTCCCAAAGCTCTCATCCAGAAACAAACAGGATGCCTGCTCTGATACCAATTGAAATTCTGGCATAGCAGATAGCAGATGTCCTAACACATGTCAAAACATTGTTCTGCACAATCTTTAAACCACGAACAAAAAAGCATACTGATATCCATAATATCAGTAACTGCAGCAAGACAGAAGTTTTGACATCTGTTATAATATGTTAATCAAAACTGAACAGTAAATGCAAAATGATAAACAACACAGAATATGATAACCCAGTTCGGTGCAACTCACCTACATCTAGGGGCATACCAAGCCAGGAAGAAGAATCCACTATCAGTAGTATAGTTTTATGTAAGCAACCGCTGGTTTACAGTAAACACCCAGGTTTACCTATCATTACCCAATGAAAACTTTATCTAAGAACTCCATCCTAGATAAGAGAAACCCATCTCACTCACTAAATCACAACCTGTGATTATCTAACAGTTATAGTCATAATAACTGCATCATCCTATTGAAAGACACCCCTTTCAATACAAAGTTCAGTCAAGCTACCTTGATTAACAAGTTAACTTGGATTTACTTAAAAGCTTCATCCAAGAATAATACATGATTCATTACCTACGGGTTTCTGAATCTGTACAAGTACTTATGTCTACCGTAATGTATCAAATCGATACAGAGGGAGACTTACATGAGAAACCTACGACTCTCAAAACCTAAACCCTACTTTACAAAATAGGATTCCTAAGTCTAAGTCGTTCTCCCTCTCTTCTGCCTAGGTCTTGGTCTTCTTTTTATAACCTTCTGCTGCCTTGAGCTTCATATCTTTGTTCCTTGATCCACTGCCAATCCTTCCTTGAATCTTGGAATAGATTCAACAACTAAACCTGTTGTGACAGTCATGATGTCGAATCTTCATGTTGTGACATTTCATTCGACATCTTTGGTCTGAGGCATAAACCTTCATGTTGGAACATCTTTCCCAACATTATGTTTTACGAAAATTTAGTCAAACCATTGGAGCTTTCATACCTCCAGGATTGTTGCTTGATGATGATGAAGATGAGGATGAATAGTATAACATATGTGTTTTGATATAGTCCTTAAGTGTTCTAAAATTCTGTTTTTCCTGCATTATTTCTTTTCCTATTTCAAATTTCCTTCTTTCTTGTACTTTGAGTTCCTGCATGGTGTGAATCCATGAAATTTTTTCCATTTTCTAGTAACATGTTTGAATATGTTTTATAAAGTGCTTGCATATATAAATTTATATCTTGCATCTTTACCTGACTTTTTGATTATGAGAAAGAGTGAAAGTACAGTCTCTGGGGGAGTAAAGTATACTCTATACTAATGTAAGGGAGAGTTTAACCACTCTAAATTTGTATCCACCTGTTTTCTTTTTAAAACCTCCCTGAGAGATTCCTTGTCATTAATAAAAAGGGGGAGAATGTGGAACTATGTGCTTGCAGGTTTAATTAGGAAGTGATCAAACCTCGTAGATTAGAAAGGCATACCTAGCTCTGATAACATCATGGTTTTGATGATGACAATAACCGAAGAAGTTGAAGTGGTTCTAATAACAACACCTTAAAAGATCTTGATGACAAACATAAAGACAAGAAAACTAGTTCAAGTGGTCAAATATGCTCAAGATAGTTGATCAAGCTAGTGCTTTGAATCAAGCTAATGGATTAGGTATTAATGATCACCAATGATATCCTTTGACGATGGAATTTTAATAGAAGTTATAACAATCCTCATATATAATAATATTCAAATAAAGTTCTCATATGATTTGTATATCCGATAAAGGACTTGAAGCTTCAGAGTGTTAACGAAAGGAAGTGTATAAGTCAACTAGTTGATCACGTGTGTATGAATTATCAGTGTTTTGTAAAAACACAAGGGCGCTTTTATAAAGTCGTATGGCTAGATTAAAAACATACAAAAAATTGTTTTTAAAGCCTATATTTTTCAAATAAAATATTCTTAAAATGTTTTCTGAACAAGCCGGATGATTTAGGAACTGTCAGATTGATTAGGGGAAGTTTTTGAACTCTTAATCGATTAGGAAAAGTGCCTAAATGGTTAGATAAGGACAAATCAATTATGATAGATTCTTATTGTATGGTAACAACTCTTTATCAAAACCTTCTAATTGGGCCCAAATAATCTATTATCTATGGTATTTAATCAATTAATCTTTGGACCTAATTGATTAGGCAATTAATTTTGCCTATAAATTGTTTCCTTTTTGAACCATAGTTTGGCGTATAAATAAAGGTCTTACTCTTCATTTAATTTTAACCATAAAATGTGAGATATCTCACCTTCCTCTCTCTGAATCACTCTCTAAAATAATTTTACTTCTCTCACATGTTTTTAGCCATAGTGCTTTGAGAAACATTCTTGTGTTTAGTCAGGAAATTGTTTTAGAAAGAAGTATTATTGTAAATTCATCAAGAGTTCTTTTTCCTGTTGGGTGAACTATTCTTCCTTAGGAAGTGTTTGTTTGGGTTTAGAGCTAAACTTGTTAAAAGTTCTCTTTGGAGAATTAGTGTTAAGCTTCAGTTTGGTTCGTGAACTCTGCCACTTGAGGTAAAACTCTCCTTTTGGTTTCATGAAGAAAAATCTCCATGACAGTTCTTGAGTTTAGCCTGGTTAAAAGCTCTAATAGTTTGAGTTTATCCTGGCATAAAATATAACTCAGTTTCAAAGTTCATCCTGATTAAAAGCTCAGCAGGTTCGAGATCAGCCTCATAAAAATCTTAGTTTAATTTGTGGTTAGCCCATGTAAAACCTCAATTCAGATCGGAGGATAGTCATTTCAAAAGTACATCGTTTTTTAGATAAGTATGTACAAAATATATGTTTGTCTTAGAGACTAACCGCTCGAAGCTATAATCCATGGTTGGCATAATGAATAACCGCTTCATTCCACTCTTACTTGTTTGATTGGAAGTAAACTTGGAAACTTCATTTTCCTTATATAAGAGGGTTCATGTGTTTAACATACTAAAATATCTCGAGAATTATTGGATAATCTAAAAATTAATTATTGGGGAGAGGAGTAAGTCCATTCTTTAAGACTGAACCTCTATAATTCTCAGGTATTATCACTTTTCCCTTAACTTTTTACTTTCCGCTTATTTTCTTTACCTTGATTCTTTGCTGCATATCCAAACGTTTTTTAGAAAATGTTTTTAAACTCTAATTTAGAAAATAATTTTGTTTTAAACCAATGTTTTTCAAACCCTTGCAATTTGAAGTTCCATGTCTCTAATACATAAAGGGGGAGAACCCCAATATAGTTTTGTTGCTTGTTTCTTAATCTTTCATTTTGTTATGATTGCTTATTAAGTCTCCTCTTCAGTTGCACATCTTTGGATTAAGTTTTAAATTCACTCATTTTAGCATGTATAATTCAATTGTTTTCCTTTAAGTATGATTATTGTGTTTTAAGTTGATTGGTTGAGTCAATGGAATAAGAATCATATTTGATGTTGATTAATGTTATGTGGGAAGTGGAATCTCAAATTATTTTTAAAAACTTGAAAAATTAATATTTCTTGTATGTGACTTAATTCACTCACAAACTATGACTCAGGTCAAATCAAACATAGGAAAACCTGAAGAAATTTTGTATTTATGACTCAAATCACAACTTTCACTAGATTTGAATCATGCAAGTTTCTGTTAGCTGCTGACCAGTTTGATTCGAATCACAATTTACACAACTAGAATCCAACATTTTCTCACATTTTTCTATTTGGCTATGTCGAATTTGATTCGAAACACGAATTATACACGACTCGAATCATAACCTTTCATGACTCGCATCACAATTATAATTTGACTCGAATCACATGAAAATGGGTCACTTCTTTTATGTTGGTCTTATTCCACTCTACTTTTTCACTTCACTGAAAACAACAAATGTTCTTGACTCGAATATAACAACCATTTTTCACATATTTTTGTCCTTAATCTCCAACACCTATAAATCTTATTCATCTTATGTCTTTCATAATAACTTACGCAACTATGTGATAATAACTTCCACTCTTTCTGATTTTGAAAACATAAACCACTTGCAAAAAATATTATTTCATCTTCAAACACATGTTTTAGATTCAAATCTTGATTGATAGTATTTGTAATTGTTGAGAAAGACTTATAATGGAACTAATGTTTCTTTCAAGGATGTGTAAAAATTTTCAGGAGGCTTGCAAGATTGTGGTTTTTGTGACTAGTGGTGACAAATTCCAATGAAAAAGGAGGTTCTTCTCTCCATGATAACCTTGGTAGTATTGTATTGAAGCCTACAGACAAGGTATGAGTTCTTCTCAATCTTTGGATAGTTCATCGCTAAAGAAATTGGGGGGATAAGAGGGATTGCCACATACGAATACTTGAGGCAGACTAGTGAAGCTAGAAGAATCAAGAAGCGATAATCGAGTAAAGATTTCGTAAAGAGTTCAAAATCAAGGTTCTATACAAGACAAGATACAAATAGGAAATTTATGTTCTCAGGATTATTTTGGATTGTGTAACTTTTGGAACTCGTGTAATATTTGTCAAAACATAGTAGAAAAACAACTTTTAATGGAATACCATTAGAGAGTGGAGTAGGTTCCTGCGAGGATGATAGAGCTGAACCACTATACAACTCGATGTACTCTCTCTCTCTCTCTCTCTCTATATATATATATATATATATATATATATATATTTGTAGCTTATTATTGCATGTTTAGGCAATCATGTTTTTGTGTAGTTTATCGTTAATTCTTATTAGTAACGATTAATTACTGAAGTTTATATTTTGTAAGAATTGAAACCTATTTGTGATCAATAGCCTATTCAAATCTGTGAACTATGGTGTTAGAATCCTTTAGCAATTGGATTTTGTAAAGAACACGACTCATGTATTTTCAAATTATCAATTTAATATAATTTGTAACTTTTTGTTATTGTCTTTGAACAATCTAAATATAATTGTGAATTATAATATATTTGCATTTGAGATTCTTTACAAGATAAGAATAATGTCTCTATTTTCACAAATCGTTTTCCACAACGCAAACACTGAATCTCATTTTGAGAAAGTTGAGAAACAATTTTGAAAATCGGACAAATTTTTCAAAGGGTCTACTTATGCCCCTCTAGACCATTTCTATAATTTATATTCGCACCCAAAAATTTCCCTATGAGTTGGCCTTTTGACCAGGTATAAGTGACTCAAAAGTTTGGGAATGGGGGTGACGACGAACCAAAGGGGGCATATAATAAAGTACCAATTTTTAAATGCGCGAGTGTTCGCTGTTGATTTTGGCGAACAACCTCTGGTTTACCAATTTCTTAAAAAATTGGGTTACTTGCAGGACCAACCACACAAATCCTGGGATACATGTGCAAAATTATCTAACTCTTAGGATAATGGTGTTTTGATGGTTTGTTTTGTTATATCTTTTATGGATGAATGGTTTGGTTAAAGAACTAAATAACAACTTCTGGCGAAAAGATGAATTGAACAAAATTAAAACTTGCATAAAATAAATGACAAAGGATAAATGACTGGGAAAAGTAAAGGCAATTATAAAAGACTTTGAATTTCTATAAACTTAAAAAGATGGTGTTTCACACGTACATTTCCAGATAATAAACTCTTTTCTCTCACACGAGTACTTTGAGTATTTACAGGAATTTAGTACAAGTTTTCACACACACTAAAATTCTACAACAACTATCCTATTTATATACAAATACAATAACTGCCTAATAACGGAAAAATTCTAAATTTTTGACACTTGGCCTTTTGCATGTCTTCTTTTCTTCTAAAGTTTCCACGCGTCTTATGCCAAACGTTATAACTCTTTGAATTTGAATTTTCCCTTTGTGTCGAAACGTTGTGCCTCTTCACCTTGTCGAATTGTCGAAAAGTAATAAATATCCCTCTTAAACTTTAAATTTCAAAAACCTCCGTCGAAAGAAAACATTCTTTCCTTTTGAACATATTTTTGTACTTAGAAGAATCTGGCCAACTTTCCTTGAGTGCCATTGATCCTCGACCAGCTTCCTACATCATGAAATCTTCCCGTCGAATCATCCTGTCGAATCCCCTATTGAAAAATCCAATTTCCTTTGAACCATTTCCTTGGCGTCGAAATTAGCCATCTACAAATTGCCCCCCAAAAAATGCGTTTTCGACTGAAGGAAAAAACCATTTTTTGCCAGTGCCTTTTGACGCCATGGACTATTCGACTAGTGACTGTTCATATGATTTAGACATTAGAAGTGTCAGAATCATCATTGCGCTTTTCCCAAAATGTCATTTCAGCCCACGTTTTTGAGATCTCATCATTCCTACCCTACTCCTATCACATCGTGGGTCAAACCCTAACTGCCACCGTCAGCATTATCCACTTCATACTCACCACGTGTCCCATAACTTTCCACTACTTTTCCATTTCCACTTTCAGAATACCAACCGCTCCTCTTTCCCAACTTATATATAAGCTGAAAACTTCCTTTCTCCCCCTTTTACGTTATTTTTCAAACTTCATCTTCCTCGTTTCCACTCCAAGAGCTCTTTCAAAACTTCATCTTCCTCGTTTCCTCTTTCTCTGTAACCAGCAATGGCTTCCTCCACTTCTCAAAAGGTCACCGACAAAGACTCTCGGAAGTCCAACAGTCTAGCACCAATGGAGAGAATTCTTGGGCCCAAAGTGGTGGGGAATCACGAGTACGTTCCAGAACCTCCTTATGAAGAAGAAAAGTGCTCCATTTACCAATCTCAGGTACTTATTCCCATTTTAATTTCTGGAAAATCTCATGCAATTTTAGGACCGCTACCAGACTTAACGCTAGACCCAGTTAAGGTGCGAGAAATTTTTCCCACCTACCATCGCTACAAACCCATAGCGAATGGTGTTAGGCCTAGGACGGAGAAGGAGAAGATTATAGATGAAAAATCCAAAATAGATGGCCAAGGGACTCCTTCTGACGAAATAATAAACCTAGAATACATGAACAATTTTAGGATTTTTAGGTCCTGTCCTCTGTCGAAGGATCCCTCTGACTATTTGGCATGGTTGGAAAAGATAGAAAGGGTTAAGAGCAGTGACTGGAAAACCATGGGCATTTACGATCTTATTCAATTGTCGAAGGTAGGGCCAGGATATTGCCCTTCCATGCCTTTGGCCTCTCTCTATTTCTGGGATAGTACCTACAATAATTTCTATATTCCCTGTGGGATGATCACCCCTACGCTTTTCGACATAGCTGCTATCACTGGATTAAGCCCCCTAGGAGTTGACTATGACCCCAACTTGCTTGCTGACGATTCAATAGGTTTCGACACCAATAAGGCCACCTTCACAGCCTATATTTCCAATTACCATGACAAAGAAACCAAGGAAGTTTCTGACTAAGAACATGTAGCTTTCCTGGCCCTTTGGCTGTCGAGGTGCGTTTTCTGCTCCAGATCTCTCCAGGTGGCGAAGCGCTATATCACTATAGCGAATCAGCTTCATGCTGGGCACAAGCTATGTCTTAGCGAGATGATCCTGGCGATTCTATATGGATCCCTTGGCGAAGGAGTCACCACTTTAAAGAACATCAAGGAAAAGAAGACTTTGCTGCTATCAGGGCCTTTTTGGCTTTTACAATTGTGGCTCAATGCCACTTTCGAAGCTTCTCTTCCCAACAAATCCACTGTGGACCCAACCGTTCTAGGGGACAAACGCGTCGAAGGTCTTCGTTTGGCGCAGCTGACACCTCATGACGAAGGCCTGAGTCATCAACAAACCTTTACTAGCTATGTCATGATGTTTGCGAAACGTTATAGTTTTACACCCAACATGGCTCCTTTTGCTGAAAGGAAAGTTGGACCCTCATGGTTCACCAGAAAACTTCCCCTAGAATCGAAATCGCTGGAAGACGAATTTCTTAACGTCTGGGAATCCTTCCTTACTCCAAGACTTTTAGTATCCAGACTTGGCCCTTCAAAACTCAAAGTTTCCCTTGTCAACTATCAGCCCAACCTGGTTTTTTGACAGTTTGGGTTGATACAGATCATACCAAAACCTCTTTTCTCCAGGAAAGGTTCTCTGATCCATTACAACATGACCCACACTGAAGATGAATGCGCTGAACAGCTGGCAAAGTATTCTAACCTGGTCGAAATCCAACCAATGGTTTTTCGACCTATCTTCCTCTATACTCAAGAGTTCGATGAATGGTGGAGAGCTTACTATGAGTCTCAGATGTTTAACGTGGATGCTTTTACCACCCAACTGGCTAGAGCTTTTGCCCTTGTGCAGGACAGGACCAAGAAAGGTACTTCTCGACACATCAAAGAAATCCAAGCTTTCCAGAAATACTTTGAAACTGCCTACAGGCCTGATGATCTTAGTCGAACCATACGCGAAGCAGCAGTTACTTTGAAGCGAAAGTTTACAGAAAAACTTGATGAGTTAAAACTACCCTCGTATGTTCGACCAGAACAACGTTATGAGGTAGCTTTTAAACTTTATCGCCCAAAATTTCCCCCTCTACCATCTGCTGCATTTGGCGTGGCTTTTAGCCCTCCATTCCCAGATTGGTTCATTTGTGGGTAGCATTTAAAAGTTCTTCGCCAGGACAACCAAAAACGTGCCAAGCGAATGGTTCCGACTAAGTACACCCTGGACAATTTCAAAGGTCACCTTCATATTGGCCTAGAACATGTTCGCGTGGAAACCCCTATATATGAAGGTGTAGAAAACGGGAAGCAGTTCAATCTCACTTTTTATTTATTCGAATATATGTTTTTATGTTTGACTCTTTCCCTTTTTCTTCTTTTCTAGCTATTAAGATTCCAATCAAGAAACCTGCCACAGTCGAAGCAACAACCGCAGGAGAAGCAGAGCCTTAGAAAGATACTGCCAAGATACCTTTGGCGAAGGTATCAATTTACTTTCTTTTTCTCTATAGTCCAAGTGTTTCATTTTCTTGAACTCACTAATGAAATTTCTTTGATCCACAGGGCAGTCGAAGACCCCCACCAACGCCAAAGAAAAGAAAAGCAAAAACAATCAAAGCTGACGAAATTGATGATGGTGATGAGTCACCAGATCAAGTAAAACCCACCAAAAAGAAGAAAAAGGCAACCAAACCTCTCCCACAGAAACCTCCTACTCCCAAAGTTTTAGAGAAAATTCTATCAAAGGAACCAGGTGATGAAATCACTCCTGCTCCAGCGGAAAGTGAAAGTTCTAGCCTGAAGACCAAAATTCCAAAGGTATGATTTTTCTTTTCCTTTCGATGCTAACAAACTGTTTTACTTGTATTCGCTTCTTTGACCTATTTATCCTTCAGGTGTCTGTCGATATTCATAGACAACCTATGGTCCAAGTTCTTCCCAAGACCAGCAGTGATCCTACTTATAACCCAGCCAGCGCCTCCAAATCCTCTCCCAAGAATTCAGCGAAGGAATCAGCCACCGAAGTAGATCAACCCGTTGCCATTTCTATACAAATTCCAAAAGTAGTGGAAGAAGAGACTGGTCCTGATACTTAAGACTTCGTCGAAACTGATGGGGATACCATGATGCCTACTGCAGCGGCTGCTACTAGAAATGAAGCTGAAGATCAATCTCCCCCCCATTCAGAATTTGCTGACGAAGAGAAAGATGAGGATGCTGCAAGTGATGCCGAAGAAGAAGAAGAAAAAGAACATGAAAGGCCACCAACTCCTACTGCTGATACTAACGATAAGACAGAAAACGTCAAAGAAAATCTTGGTAAAACAGCTAAAACTGCTTCGTCTGGGACGACTTCGACCCAGTTCTCTCATGAGGAGCTAGAAAGTATGAAGGTGCAAAGGCCTTTTGAGTACCTAAAGAGCATGCTCAGTTCCCGCTATAACTTTGCTGATACTACCATCAGTAGTTCAACCACCTCAGGAACTACTTCTGATGCCAAATCAATGGACGAATCGCTTGCGAACATTCGACAGAAGGTCCTTGATATTGACTTATTTCAACTTCTGGAGAATGACTCCTCTGCTCAATTCGACTTGAAGAAAATCCTAAAGAAAGTCAACATCCTGGAGGCTCCTCCTGAAGTCACTGATGTGGTGCTGGACCTTACTACCTTGATAGATCTTGTGGCAACTGACTTTAATCGACTTCGAGAGTACTCCAAGAAGCTTGAAAACAAAACAGATACCCAACTTACTGAGTGGGAAGCTGCGTCGAATTCGTCCAACAAGGTAACTGAAATGGAGCAAGCGTCTGAGCAAAATAAGCGGGAAGCAGCTTTGTGTGGCGAAAACATTCTAAAATGGAAAAACCAAATTGCTGTCCTCCAAGGAAAAATTTCACAAGCGAAAAAACGTTAAGCAGAACTGCAGAAGAATAACCAAGAAGAAATCTGCAAAGAGCTAGAAGTTGGTGTGCACCATGTCGACAGGGCCCGTAAGCTTGGCGAGGAGATTTCTAAAAACAAGACACTTTGTGAGCGACGCCTTCAAATCCAGAAGTCGAAATTTGAGAAGCTGAAAGCATCTTTTCCCGTTTGAATACTTGTAATTTTTGTTTGGCTTTTAAAGCCCTTTTTTGTAATGACAATGGATCTGTATTATTTGGCGAGAAGATTTTTATCCGCCATATTGCTTTTCTTTCTACAATTATTCAACTGCTATTTTAATTTCTTGCAGTGTTGGCTTATATTTTTTTAAATACTTGCCATTTATCTTCAGTATTCTTTTATCTTTATCTATCTCTTCGACCTCGTATGCGCCGTTTGAGAAAACTTTTAAAATTTGGAAAGGTCCTTCCCACTTAGGAGACCATTTTCCCATTAATCTATCTTTTCGATCCATAGGAAGAATTACTTTCCAAACAAGATCCCCTACTGAAAGGGTCTTAAATTTCACTTTCTTATTGTAAAACTTTTCGACTCTTTCTTTTTGCCTTCTCAATAAATCCAACGCATTTAATCTTTCTTCGTCCAAATCGACTAACTCGTCCATCATCATATTCCAATATATGTCTGATGGAATTTCATGATGCCTCTAAATTCGAATCGACTGTAAATAAATCTCAACTGGTAAAACTGCATCATGTCCATAAGTCAATTTGAATGGAGTAGAATTTGTCGCTTCCTTAGGAGACGTTCGACAAGCCCATAAAATTTGATCCAAAGTCTTATGCCAGTTTCTAGGTTTTCTACCCACGTGCTTTTTAATCAAATTTATCACAACCTTATTTGCTGCTTCGACTTGTCCATTTGCCTGGGCATAATAAGGTGTCGAAGTTAAGAGTTTAAAACCTGTGTCTTTTGCAAACATTTGCATGTTTTTTCCAGTAAACACAGATCCCTGATCAGTAGTTATTGTTTCTGGTATCCCAAATCTGTAAATTATATGTTTCTGGATAAACTCTATAACTGTCTCTTGATCCACATTTACCAGTGGTATAGCTTCAATCCACTTAGTGAAATAATCTATTCCAACTAAAATGTACTTCTACCCTTTTGAAGAAACTGGTTGAATTTCACCAATTAAATCCAAAGCCCAACCTCTAAATGGCCAAGGTTTTATAATTGAATGCAACTCACTTGCAGGGACATGTGGTATACCTGCATGCACTTGGCATTCCTGACAACCTTTTGCAAATTCAACACAATCTTTCAACATTGTTGGCCAGTACATTCCTTGTCGAAATAATAACCATTTCATTTTGTGGCCTGCTTGGTGTGCGCCATATGCACCACTGTGCACGTTCGACAAAGCTATGTAAGCTTCATCTTCGCCCAAACATTTCAGCAAGACTCCTTCTGTAGTCTTTTTAAATAATTCATTTCCAAAAAGTACATAACTTAAAGCTCTGTACTTTATTTTTCTTTCGACTTTCTGATTTGGGTCTTGTAGATAATCCTTGATAGGTTTTCTCCAATCTTCAATTTCTGAATCATCTACATTGAAAATTTCAAAATTTTCCTCATCCCCATAACCTAATTTTATTGTCTCCAAATCTGAAGGAGCCAATTTGGTGGATATGACTCTTCCCCTTACTTCAATAGCTTTCTCCAAGTTTTCTTTCGACACTTTGTAGCCTGACGCAAGTTGAGCCAGATCATTTGCTTCTTGATTCTTCAACCTAGGAATGTGTTTAATGGCCACGTTGTCGAATTTTTTGAGAAGTCTGTTAGCTATTACGAAGTACATAATCAGATTTTCTTTGACACATTTATATTCTTTTTTCAATTGTTTTATTACCAACTCAGAGTCACCCATTATTTCGATTCTTGTTGCCCCCAATTCCAACAAAATTTCAAGTCCGGCAATCAGCGCTTCATATTCTGCTTCATTATTCGAACATAAGCCTTCGACTTTGTACTTGAATTTTGTTGGAATTTTGTCAAGAGAAATAATTAGTATTCCAACACCAGTTCCATTCTTATGACTGGAACCGTCGAAATATAACTTCCATGGCTGTAATTCGACATATTCTACTTCATTTTCATTTATTGAGTGGTCAGCTATAAAATCAGCAACCACTTGTCCCTTAACAGCCTTTAAAGGCAAATATTTTAAGGAATATTCTGTCAATGCCAAAGCCCATTTCCCAATTCGACTATGTAAAATGGATTTAGATAACATATACTTTATTACGTCGAAATGAGAAGAAACATATACATCAACAGGTTTTATATAGTGCTTTAACTTTGTACAAGAGAAATATACACATAAACATAATTTTTCTATCACACTATATCTAGTTTCAGCATCATTTAGGACTCTGCTGAGATAATAGATGGCCCTTTCGACGCCATTTTCATCTTCTTGACACAGCATGCTTCCCAAAGTTTTGTCTGATGCCGAAATGTGCAACCTCATACTTCTTTTTCTACAAGGAGACATCAAAACTGGAGGACTAGCCAGATATTCTTTGATCTTATCGAAAGCATCTTGTTGTTCTTGCCCCCATGTGAAATCTTCCTTCTTTAGTCAAAGTAGAGGTGAAAAGGCTTGTGTCTTCCCACTAAGGTTGGAAATGAACCTTCTGAGAAAGTTGATTTTCCCTAGTAGAGACTGCAATCCCTTCTTTGTCGATGGTGCTTTCACTTCCATTATGGCTTTGGCTTTGTTTTTATTTATTTCGATCCCTTTCTTGTGGACCACAAAACCTAAGAAATCACCCGCCTGCACACCAAAAGCACATTTAAGGGGATTCATTTTTAAACCAAACTTTCTCATACTTTCAAAGGACTGTCGAAGATGGTCTATATGACTTGTTCCTGAAACAGACTTAACCACAATATCATCAATGTATATTTGCATAAAAGTGTCAATAAAGTCATGAAAAATTGAATTCATGGCTCTTTAATAAGTTGCCCCAGCATTCTTTAAACCAAAGGGCATTACTACCCATTCATAGGTTCCTATTGCTCCAGGGCAACGAAAAGTTATTTTAGGAACATCTTCTTCAGCAATAAAAATTTGATTGTAGCCAGAGTATCCATCAAGCATACTCAAATACTCATGGCCTGCTGCAGAATCTATGAGCATTTCTGCCACTGGCATAGGATATTCATCCTTAGGGGTAGCTAAATTTAAATCTCTAAAATCAATGCATACCCTCAGCTTGCCATTTTTCTTAATTACGGGAACTATGTTTGCAATCCATTCGACATACCTGGTGGTGCGGATGAATCTTCATTTTAGAAGTCTTTCGACCTCTTCTTTTATTTTCGACAAGATTTCTGGTGTGAAGCGTCTGGGAGTCTGCTTTACTGGCTTCTTTCCCTCCATTATTGGCAGTTTCAATTCGACCAAACTCCTGTCTAATCCTGGCATATCGTCGTAATCCCATGCAAAACAGTCTTTGTACTCATTTAGCAATTGGATTATTTCGACTTTGAACTGAGGATCCATCTTGGCGCTGATGTAAGTTGGCCTTCTTTCTGCCCCCAGTCATAAATTGATTTCTTCTAATGGATCCTGTGCCACCATCTTCATATTGGTCGATGCTGGATCCTTTTCGAACCCCAAAGGTTCGTCATCATAGATGGCGTCGAGCTTCTGATCCTGCCATTCGCCAGTCTAATTGTTGTCATAACCTTTTTCAATATCCCTTTGGGGACATTGCTCTTCAAAATCTTCTTTGTTGGCTTCGACAGCCATGTATTTTAATTCGGTCTCTAGGGCCGCTTTGAGTTTATTTTTGGCTATATAAGCCGTAATTCTTTCGATCGCTGAGGCTTCACTCATCATAATCATCAAATTCACTTCCCTAACCGGTTGGTTCAGTATGAGAAGTTCCCCATACGTGACTTGGTTCGCCAATTACTTCTTTGTCCCATTGAAAACCATGTGTTGGGTGAAGATACATGGAACAATAGGCGTTGTCAGTTGCCTTCAAGTCAAATTCTGCTGGGTTGCAGGGGGGTATGTGAGCCAAATTCTTGTCGAAACTTCGACTATTCACATTGTTTACTTCAGTCATAAAATAGCTTTGATTTGCTTCAATATTCTCGACAATCCCATCTGGCCTCCAGATGGCTATTCGTTGATGCATGGATGATGGTACAGCTCCTATCCCATGAATCCACTCTCTTCCAAGCAGCAAGTTATAATTCGCCCTTGAAGCTATCACTATAAACATTGTTGGTCTTGTTATGGTTCCAATAGTTAGGTTCACCTGGATTACTCCCATGGTATTTCCTACTTTTCCCTCATAATTTGACAACACCATGTTGTGGGGCTTTGTGTCTGAGTCATCCTTTCCAATCTTTTTTATCATGAAATGGGGCATTAAATTCACAGCAGCTCCACCATCTACTAATATCTTATTGACACCAACGTTCTCCACTTTTCCTTTTATGAACAAAGGCTTCAAGTGTGCCTTCATTGCATCATCTGGTCTCTCAAAGAAAGCGTTCCACTCTTCGACACAACCATTATTCATTATATAATAACACACAGGCCTTAGCCCCATGCTGTCGTCCTCAACATCATCTTCTTCGTCTTTGATCTCCATCACTCTATCATAGTCTCTAGGCAGCACTGAAACCACATTGCATGTGACATCGAAAGATGCTTCTGAGTCTGACCTAAAATCATCAGTCACTTCATCGTCTTCTGGCACCTTGTTGTTAGGCTTCGACATCTCCACCATGTTGCTTGGTTTGTCCTTTTGAGAGGGCTCGTTTTTGGGAACAGACTCTTCTTTGTTCATTATCTGCATGTTCTTGCTTGACTCAGATTTATTTTCATCAACAGTGTTTTCTTTGATTTTGTTCTTTTCTGCAGCCTCCTTTTCTGCTCTTTTCTATCTTTGGAACCTTCTCCACTGAGACCTTGACATGGGATTCTTTCCTTTATAGTTCTCTGATGGGTATGGTCTTGGTTTCTGTTTTTCGACCTCCCTTTTTCCTTCCATGGAGGAACCTCTCTGTATTTCAAAATTCTTCCATCTTTTCTGCCCTTGAGCATTTCTGATTGGTTGGACCCACTTATCATCCTCAGCTTTGACAGATGGCTTGTAAGTTCTATGACGTCCTTCGCCAAACCTTTGGTTGTGATGCTCACTCCTCCTTGGATCGAACCTTCCATTTCTGTCTGTTGGGATTGCCCCCCAGTTTCCTCTTCTTTTGGCTTTCTCCACCCCTTCCAGATTGCTTGCTGCTTTCTTGTCGAACATCGTACTACAACGTGGGCACAACATGACTTCAGCCTTCTTACTCTGGTACCTTTGGATGAATTCGACTAAGTTCTCCTCCTCCTTAGGGTAAGCCAACTTCTGATACTCTTCTTGACGGCGTTCTTCGTCAGTTTCTGTTTGTTTCTTCTGAGAAATTTCCACCATGTTGATATCCACATTCTGGTCATCAGTGATACTTAATTTATTCATTCTTTCAATAAGTCTTGCCTCCTCTTCAGCATTCCCTTTCGCCTGGTCGAAGCTTCCTCCTGAGGTTAGGTCCCTGGAGATGAGTTTGCAGCATTGCTCGACTGAGTTTCCTTTAGGGTTTTCCATTGTTCTACGCAAAATCCCATAAGGAGCAGGCTTCACAAGGCCTTCAGCAGCCTCTGCCTTGATTCTGGTAACGTTCTTATTGACTGGTTCCATAGTGTTGATCTTGTCAGCAACTCTCATTATCTCTATTTTGTCATGATTAAGGCCTTCAATAACCTCCTCTTTGATGATAGGGGCATTATCATTTGCTCCTTCATTAGTATCTTCAAAGAAATCTCCCCAGCCAGTTGGCTGGATCTTGTTGATGTCAATACGAGAACATGGGGGTGCAGAGTATTTCACGAGATAGTCGAATTTTCCATTGGGCTCCCCTAAAGTATCCCAAATTACTCCATCTTCAGCAATTTTGTTGTTTTTCTCTTCGTCGAACTTTTCAGTACTCCCAACTGCGTTCTGGTTGTTGAAACCTTCAGTAGTTTCCTCCTTCTTCTGACTGTCGAAGACTTCAGTATCTCCAACTTTGTTCTTACTGTCGAAACCTTCAGTAGTCTCAACTTTGCTGATATCGTTATTCAAATTTCCCACATCAAGATTTTCAGTGATCTTGATCAACACTGGCTGGTCTACAAAGTCCTTGGATATTTTTTCCACCTCAGGCTTGTCTAGGAGATCATCAGCAACCTCCACCATGTTGATCTTATTGTCGAAGCCCTCAGCAGCTTCCACCATTTCAAAACTACAATCAGAGGCTACTTCGACTTCCACCATATTCACGGTGGAAGGTTTAGCATAATTGGCTTCGACCACCTGGATGGGGTTTGAGTCAATCCTCATCTGTTGTTTTGATTTGTCTCCAAACTTCAGTCTTCCATCACGGATTGCATTCTGAACAAGATCCCTGAAAAGGAAACATTGAGAAGTTTTATGACCCAAAAAGTTATGGTATTTGCAAAAACCTCTCTTTTTCTGTTGGTCCACAGGAGGCTCTTTAGTGCCTGCTGGTTTTATTAATTGACCATCTTTGACTAATAAGTCGAAGATTTCGTAACACTTGGTGACGTCGAACGTATATGTTCTTTTAGGAAACCTATCATTCTTTTCAGGTTCGACTGGATTTTTCCCATTTGACGGAGCTAGTACTTTACAGGCGTATGGTGGGCCCGGCTTTAGTTCTGCCAGATCAATTTCTTGTTCGTCGAACAAAATTAGTTCATTTTCGTCACTATCATCATCCTGGCATACTCCTACATAGGCTACTCTTTCCTTTTTATTTTTATTTGATCTAAATTTCTCAGCTTTTAGCCTTTCAATTTGTCTTACCCTATCTGCTAATTGTGCCATATCTCTCAAATATTGAGTGTCTAGTTTCTTTCTTATAGAATAATCTAGACCCCCTGCAGCCATTTCGACTAACTCTTGTTCTGGCACTTGTGTGAAACATCTTGTCTTAAGCAACCTGAACCTATTTAGGTAATCATTTATAGGCTCTGAAAATTTCCTCTTAACACTGGCTAATTCCTTCAAACTTATCTTAGTCTGACCCATATAAAATTGTTCATGGAACAATCTTTCTAATTGGGTCCATGTGAATATAGAGTTCGCAGGCAAGGATGTAAACCAGGTAAACGCATTTTTTGTCAAAGAACTTGGGAAGTATTTCATTTTCAAATTTTCATTATTGGCTATTTCTCCTGCTTCGATCAAATAACGCGCTATATGTTCTATAGTGGATTCGCTAGTGTCCCCTGAAAATTTGGTAAATTTGGGGACTTTCCACCTTGGGGGTAATTCCTGTTGTAGAACATATTCAGATAATGGGGAAGCATAACTAGGCCTTTGTAATCCCACATTTACCCCATTTTGCGCCATTATCCTTTCGATCATGGCTGCTAAATTATTTTCGGCAGGCAGGTTATTATATCGTATTTGCTGTTGCAACACATCATCAGCATCTTGGCCTCTCTGGACTATTACCCTCCTTGGTTCTTATTGAACGGGGATTTCGACACGAGGTTGTTCGACCACTGCCTCTTGGTTTCTAGGGTTCGCCTGAGGATTCTCTAAAGGCCTTTGATTTATTGTGGGTTCCTCTTCGACATTCACTACTGGGTTTTGAATTAACTGTTCTCTTTGTCGCGTTTGAGGAACACCAAAAAAGTCAGCAATACGTGTCATTTGCGCAGCCAACAATTGGTTGGTTTGGGTAGTGTTTTGTATTAAAGGATTAAACACTGCTCCCATTTGTTGTGTCAACATTTGGACCATATCATGATTACTTTCGTCCATTTGTTGTCGAATTACTTGCGCAGAATTATTTGTAATTGCTGGCATTTGGAAATTTGGTAGGGGTTGGTTCAATCTACTCGTATTTCCACCATATCCCGACCCTTGTAGTGGTGAAGACATGTGGACCATGGCATCAGAATACAAGGATGGTGCATTTTGCAAGTTCTCCATCACTGAAGTTGGCATTCCATATGGTTGTTCTCTACCAAACATAGGCATGGAAAAATTTGTCTGAAATGGCCTATAATTATGTCCTCTAGGAGGAGGCGTCCCCATGGGCATTGAATGTCCCATTGTGGAAGAACTAGGCATATTTTGAGAGAGTGAAACCGCTGGTATAGATCCTGTTGATGAAGGCATAGACTCCTCCAGAACAGGGTTTGAATCCACATTTCCCCCTGTTGAAGGGATAGGGTTGGAAACTGGAATGTTTTCATTTGGATTTGGATTATTTGGCTGATTTGCCATTCTTCTTACTCTTGTTCTTTTAGGTCTCTCTACGTCGGTTACGGCTAATTTACCGCTTCTTAAAATCATACGACGAAGTAGAAAATATTTGGCTAAGAGTTATTCTATAAAAAATTCTAAAATTTCGCACTGGTCCCACTGGGCGTGCCAATTTGTTCGCTGTTGATTTTGGCGAACAACCTCTGGTTTACCAATTTCTTATAAAACTGGGTTACTTGCAGGACAAACCACACAAATCCTGGGATACATGTGCAAAATTATCTAACTCTTAGGATAATGGTGTTTTGATGGTTTGTTTTGTTATATCTTTTATGGATGAATGGTTTGGTTAAAGAACTAAATAACAACTTCTGGCGAAAAGATGAATTGAACGAAATTAAAACTTGCATAAAATAAATGACAAAGGATAAATGACTGGGAAAAGTAAAGGCAATTATAAAAGACTTTGAATTTCTATAAACTTAAAAAGATGGTGTTTCACACGTACATTTCCAGATAATAAACTCTTTTCTCTCACACGAGTACTTTGAGTATTTACAGGAATTTAGTACAAGTTTTCACACACACTAAAATTCTACAACAACTATCCTATTTATATACAAATACAATAACTGCCTAATAACGGAAAAATTCTAAATCTTTGACACTTGGCCTTTTGCATGTCTTCTTTTCTTCTAAAGTTTCCACGCGTCTTATGCCAAATGTTATAACTCTTTGAATTTGAATTTTCCCTTTGTGTCGAAACGTTGCGCCTCTTCACCTTGTCGAATTGTCGAAAAGTAATAAATATCCCTCTTAAACTTTAAATTTCAAAAACCTCCGTCGAAAGAAAACATTCTTTCCTTTTGAACATATTTTTGTACGTAGAAGAATCTGGCCAACTTTCCTTGAGTGACATTGATCCTCGACCAGCTTCCTACATCATGAAATCTTCCCGTCGAATCATCCTGTCGAATCCCCTATTGAAAAATCCAATTTCCTCTGAACCATTTCCTTGGCGTCAAAATTAGCCATCTACAGCGAGTTATGCTTATTGGAAAGAAAACATATATGTACATTAACTATCATTTGACAAAAATATATTAGTGATAGTTACCGACGGGCCCTTCATCCCTAGAAACAAAGACGATAACGCTGTTAAACACCCAAAGGATCAGACAAATGGTGAAACCAAAAATGTTTCGTATGATTTGAAAGCGAGGAATGTACTTATCTCAACTTCAAGCATGAAAGTATTCTACTATTTTTCACATCATAATATCACACAAGCTATGTGGAACGCTCTTTAAACCCTTTATGAGGGAACTGAAGACGTCAAGGATTCTAGGATCAACATGTTGACAGAAGAGTTTGAACTTTTTCGTATGAAACCTGAAGAATTTGTGGAATCCATGCATATTTGTTTCCTCCACTTAATCAAGAAACTAAACAACTTAGGAAAGTATGTTTCAAACCAAAATTGTGGTAACAAAATATTAAGATCAATGGGCAGGGAATGGCAGCCGAAGGTTACCGCCATAAGAGAATCTAATGATCTTTATACTTTGGACATTAGAAATCTGTTTGCGAAACTTATTGAACATCAGAATGAGCCGAAACAACTCGTAGATAGCGAAGTGATATCAAAAAAGAAAGAGAAATGTAAAGAAGAGAATATGGGTATTTCTTTGAAAGCTTCGGCATCTAAGGCAAAGAAATCAAAGGAAGAAAGTGATAATTCTGATGAGAATCTCCTAGGGAATAGGATATGAGGTTATTCGTTAGACACTACAATCGATACTTGAAAAGAAACAAGCTTAAGCATTCCAAAAAATGTTTAATAAATTTCAAAAAGTATCATCCGCCTAAAATTAAACATAAGAAAAATGATGAAGACGTCACATGTTATGAGTGCGGAAAATTGGGACACTATAAAAGTACTTGTCCAAGTCTCACAAAACATCATAAAAAAAGGATAAGGAATTCTACAAGATGAAGGGAAAAAACACAAAAGGTCATAGAACCTATATCACATGGAAAGAAGATGATGAGTGTTCCTCTTGAGATTCATGTTCAAGCTCGAATGATGAATGTTCTAACCTATGTTTAATGGAACTAAGGAAAAGTGAAGTCTTACAGGTATGCTCTTCTGAACCTGAAGATGAACCTTCATATAGAGAATTGTCAAAAGCTTATGATGAAATGTATGCATATTCATTAAATGCTTTTAATAAATTTTCTCTCCAAAATTAAATCATTTTAAAACTATAAAAGGATATTAATGATCTTAATAGCACTTTGGATTCCTTAAAAGAAGCGCATACATCTCTAGTTGATGAGCGTTCTAATGTTTCTGACACTTTAGCTTAGAAGGTAGTAAAAGTAGAGTGCGTTGCTTTTCCAACTTTAAATCTTGAAATTGAAAATCTCATAGGACAATTAACGCATACTATTTCACTATCAACTACAAGTTATACTTCCTCAAGTGATAAAGTGGCTATTTTTAAGAAAAACCCCCACGTTACTAAAAGAAATAGAAAAAGTATTTCATCTAAAGTTATATGTCATTATTGTGGTGATAAAGTTCATACTAGATCTCTTTGTCATTTTAGAATTTTCGAAGATCCTAATGATAAAAATACATGGATATTTAAGTATTCCTTAACTAACCTCAAAGGAACCACTAGTTGGTTACCTAAATTTCGTATTTGATTGTCTGCTGGAAAGTCTTGTCTCCACGAAAAAGTTATGGTTCCTAGAGAGTGGATGCTCAAGACACGTGACAAAAAATGTTTCGATGTTCATAAAGTTCAATGAGAAAGAAAGCGATCATGTCACGTAGGGAACAACACAAAAGGTAAAATTTTAGGAGAATGTGTTGAAGGAAATCCCTCCACAATCACCATAAAAGGTGTGCTTTTAGTTAAGGGCTTAAACACAACCTACTTATTGTTAGTCAATTATGCGACAAACGGTACTCTGTGGTTTTCGATAGCCTAAGTTGTCTAATTTAACAGAAGGCAAGTAAAAACCTTGTGTTTTAAGTGTTCTATGATTTATAATATCTATATGCCTAATTTGATTGATGTTTCAATGCATACAGCTAAATACTTAGTCATTAAGAACGAAGACTCTTGGTTATGACATAGACGTTTAAGCCACATGCATTTTGACTTAATCAATAAAATAACATCCAAGAATCTAGTGGTTGGCCTTTCAAAAATTAAATTTTTAAATGACAAAGTATGTGTCTTAAAAAATCTAGCTTCCTACTTTCAAGTTTTTGGTTGCAAATGTTTCATTTTAAATAATGAAAAGTACAATCTTGGTAAATTTGATGCTAATTCTTATGAAGGAATAACCATAGGGTACTCATCTTCAAGTAAAACATACAGAGTTTACAATCATAGAACATCACCAGTTGAAGAATCTATTCATGTTGCATTTGATGAATACTCACCCCAAAAGACGGGGAAAAGTATTTGTTCTGATATTTTAGGTGTGATAACAGAGAATTTGATCAATGACGAAATTCCCAAAAAGGATCCTTTTTTACAAAAGGGTGAGGGCATTAATGAAGATAAAGAGGAAAACTCACATAAGGAAGACAAACCAGAGACCTCAAATCAGTTGCCTCAAGATTGCATGATTACAAAAGATCATCTGTTGGATCAAATACTATGAGATATTAAAATAGGGGTAATTACTTGATCTCAGGTAAATAATTTATGTAAGTATTCTGCTTTCATCTCTCAAATTGAACTTAAAACAATATCTGCTTCTTTACTTGACCAGGGATGGTTACTTGCTATGCAAGAAAAAGTTATTCAATTACGACGCAATGATGTTTGAGACCTTGTTCCGCGCCCAGTTGATAAAACTGTCATTGGCACTAGATGGGTATATAGGAACAAAATGAATGAAAATGGTGTAATTACTAAAAATAATGCAAGGCTAGTGGAAAAGGATAATGTCAAATTGAAGGAATAGCCTATAAGGAGACTTATGATTCTGTAGCTCGTCTAGAAGTTATTTGACTCCTTTTGGCATTCGCTTGTTGCTTGGAATTTAAACTTTATCAAATGCGTGTTAAATTTGATGACGTAGGACTCTGAATCGATGACGCTGATCTCCGATACGGTACCGTAGGGTGGAGCTTCAAAGTTAGTACTCCAATGCCAAAATTAATTATAGAGTCTAAGATGAGTGTAGTGAAAAGAAAATATCAAAAAATATACATCGAATCTCAAATGTCTGACTATAACCTTTAAATAACTTTATTTGACTTTATGCATGATTAAATACTTTAATTTGACACCAGCCCAAAACAGAAGTGTATGAGGTTTAATGCATAGTTGAGGTTAAAGATTCATATATATTGTTTTTATTTGAGATGATATAAAGCAATATACATAGTTTTTATGTTTGATACAAATGCATGGCAAAATTTGCTAAAAGTTTTCTCTCAAAATTATAATTATAGAAATATATATAGGTATGCTACCATTAAAAAAGAAAAAACATATGCTATGTTGCAACTTAAAAAAAAAAAATCTCAAAAAATGCTCCATATATTAAATATGAAAGTCAGCATCAATGATGTTAAAAACGTGTATTTCTTAATCTTTGTTTGACTTATTCTGCAAGATTCTATATATCTATTTTATGATTATTTTGATATATATCCAGCTTTATACAACTTTTCAATTCAGAAAATATGAGAAATGTATATGGTGGCAATGCTTTATAAATTCAGAGTTAGCACCCATAATGTTCAAAGCCCTCTCTTTTCTGTCGATCTCCCTCTTCCTATATATGGATACCGTTCGAGTCATCTCCAAAGATATAATCAAGGCACCAAAACCATATGATGATCAAAACATTGATTTGACTCCATGGGATCTCTCATACCTACTACTTGCACCTGCCAAAAAAGGCCTTCTTTATCGCCATCCTGTAGAAGTAAACCATATTCATCGCCTGAGACAATCTCTATCATCTGTCCTTGTGTTTTTCCCTCCCCTTGCAGGTCGTCTCGAAATAATAGACTACAAAGACAACACTGCCTCGTGTTCGATCGTGTGCAATAACGCAGGTGTACTCTTTGTCCATGCTACAACCGAGAACACTTGTGTCGCTGATATCCTTGAATCTACTTATATACCTCCCATTGTCGATTCATTTTTTCCGTTCATCGGGGTTAGAAACTACGAAGGCACGTCACAACCATTGGTGGCAGTCCAAGTGACGGAGTTAGTTGATGGTATCTTCATTGGCTTTACATTCAACCATGTGGTTGTTGATGGAAAATCTACGGGTCATTTCATTAATTCATGGGCTGAAATCTCACGTGGCTGTTGTGATCAAATATCGAAACTCCCATCATTGGAACATTGGTTTCCAGACGATATTCAACGTCCTATCCGATTTCCTTTCAGTGTAGAGTCACACAAGAATGAATTTGATAGGTTAAGTTTCTCGTCATTAGATGTCGAGAAACTTATCAGATAGGCTATATCATTTCACTAAGGAGAAAATAATGGAATTGAAATTCAAAGCCAATACAATGATTGGTACAAACAAAATATCTTCTCTGCAAGCACTTTAAACACACCTTTGGTGTTGTGTAATACGTTCCAAACAATTTGACCCACAAGAAGAAATTCATTGTATGGTCATGATAGGAGCCAGACTGAGGCTTCTACCACCATTGCCAGAAGATTATTTTGGAAATGCAGTCAAAGTTTGTGGGGTTACCATGAAAGCAGGTGAGTTGTTGGAGGAAGGTGCGCTTGGTAAAGGTGCTTGGGAGATTCACAAAATGATTTCCTCGCAATCGAATGAGAAGTTGAAGAACCACTATGAATCTTGGTTAAGAAATCCAATCTTGATTAAACCGGAGAATGTTACAAGTTATAATACATTGGCCATTGGCGGTTCCCCGCGATTTGATGTTTATGGTAATGATTTTGGATGGGGAAAACCGGTGGGAGTTCGTAATAGGAATAAATTAAATGAATGGTTAGTGTATTTGCTGGAATAGAAGAAGGCAGCATGGACCTTCAAGTGTGTCTTCCTCACAAGATTTTGGAAGCGATGGGAAATGTCAAATGACCATTATTCCATAGACGATGTCAAGGTTTTAAAAACGGTCTAGGACCGTGAAAATGATCACGATAAAAAAAAAAAAATTTCTATATTATACTGTTATTTACTTTTTTTTTTATATTAAAAAATAAGTTATGGTTAATTTATATCGCAATAGCTGTAATCAATATCACAATTATATCAATTGAAATTGCCAAAACTTTTGTGGAACCACGACTTTTTTTTAAACCCTGGATGTTATATGTAAAACCCGTAATTTAAGTAAGTATCGTTAGTTGTTTATTTTCTATTATTATATGTTTATTGTTAAACTTTTGTATTTTTATTTTATTTTATTTATTCGCTTAAACATGTAATAGTTTGAAGTAAATCACCAATATGTAAGTTGTGGATTTGATGTTGTGTGACCTAATAATTGGTCATTGCCTCGACAGATCTAATCCATATATTTTAGGATCGGTGATTTTACTCGATAATTTTTCCACTTTATGTTTTTCTAAAGAACTATATAAAATTTCACAAATGCTCTTTGATTTCAGAGATATATTTCTGGATGCACCTAAAAATCATTGAATGTTAGAATATTTCGGAAATATATCTTCAGAACAATTTGGAGCATATATCACGCCAGACTCTTCTCCTTCCTCACACTTCTCAAACTCTTCTTAAACTCTTCTCTCAACATAAAATTTCAACTTCTTCACAACATCAAATTTCATCAAACATCATCAATAACATCATTCAACATCATCAAAACCATAAATTTCAGGTAAATTTTTTAGTTTTCGGATAAATTGAGTTTTTGTGTAAATGTGTAGAAATCAATGTTAGGGTTAGGAATGTGTAGGAATCACATGTAAAATAGTTTAGACTTAGTATATGACTTGTTTGTTGGCTCAAAATGGCGATCAGATCATGTTTTTCAACTTGCATGAACCACGTTACACCATTGATGCAACCTCTGAGTTGTAGAACTTCTCGGAGATACATCTCCGAAATAATTCAGTGTTTCATATACTTTGTGAATTTTCGGAGATACATCTCCATAACTCTTCAAAAGGTAATAGTTTTATGGTGTATCCGGAGATGTATCTCCGGAATTGTTCAACGTTAATTTTTAATGATCTTTCCAGAGATATATCTCCGGAATATCCTGCAGTCTGTTTTTTTTTCTTGATTTTTTGTGTTGTCTGTCTGCACTAATGATACACCTTAATTTACCTTACAAGCATTGTGGCTAACAGAGTCGACAGACTAAGACATGGTCGGGTTGGCCAGCACACATCCGTCTGGCGGAAACGGAGCCAGTAGGTTTCAGAGGCAGCAGATACTTCTAGTCAGGCAAAAGAATCAACTTCTAGGGGCAGTGTACTATTGGGGCTCGTTGTAACACCCTGATTCTACCCAACGTAATTATAAAAATTAGAGTACTTTAAAATTTCCAACAAAATCAGGGTGTCACATTTTTCAACTTAAAAACAACAAACTACTTGTATTTCTCTTATCATTTGATACATAGCATTCGGTATACAACTGTCAACTTAAACTTCACTCACAACTTTATTCAGTTATTACAATTTTCAAATTAATATTATTCAACATTTAGTAATAACAACAACTTAGGAACAACTTCAAACAACTAGTAATAACAACTATTCATCAACTTATAATAACAACGACATAAACAAAACATCCCCCCCCCCCTGAGTGCTACGTATCAGAGCATGACACCAACTCGAACTAACAGCAACTAAAGACTTCATAAAGCTACTTCGAACATCCAACTGCAAATCTTGAGTACCTGCTCAATTACCCATAATAGGTAACATCATTACAGAAGGGGTGAGATATCGAATAATATAACAAAACTATGATAATTAATATGTTAGATAGAATCATACAATTTCACTACTATCCAACAACAACCACTTACCAATCACCCGCAATTTATAAACATACTTTATCAACTTATTACACACATCAACATTTATGACATAATCACATAATCAACATAATCAACTTCTTCAACATCAACATAGTCAACTTTATCAACATAATCATATAAGCAACTTCATCGACATAATCCACATAAACAACTTAATCGACTTAATCAACATAAAACAACTTCATCAACTTGATCAACATAAACAACATAAATAATATGACACAGGATGCGACTCGACTATGCACATGCATGTGGTACCATCGGAGTAAAACTCCCAACTTAAACATATGCCAGGTTATCGAGGCATTTCAACTTAATCTGGTGTCATTAAGGCCAACTTAATCAATGCCATCAAGGCCAACTTAATCAATGCAAATGTATGCATGCCACAACAACCACAACGTCACGACAACAACAACGCATCAACAACAACGCAAACAATAACTTAAACATGCATCAATTTCATCAACTTAATCCAACATTGGTTGTTCGACCTACAACTTAAACATGCCCATAATCCGGGACAATTCAACTTATTCAACTGTACGAGAAAATCCACACATTCAACCAAAATTCAACAAAACAAACCGACTAAAATCACCTACTAATTATTACGAACTACCTCGACAATTTTCGTTAAATTCCGGACAACTAAGTTTTTCGCCTAAACCGACTAAAACTGCGCTGTTTTTTAACTTCTGTTACTAATACCAGTTTATTGGAAAATTCTGTGATTTTTCTGGTTTGAATACAATATTAAGATCAATCCTGTAACTAGAAACATGATTATTAAAAGTATTAAAAAGTAGTGTTATTGCTTATAAGTAACTAGAAACATGAATAAATAGTATCACTCCAATAACAGTATCACTCCAATAACACTTCGTTTGCCAATGGTGTATGCGCTACTATTCATCATTTAATAAAACTATCTCTTATCATATTGCTTAATCTAATAAAGGATGGATCGCTACAGTCCCAATATATACATATATATATATATATATATATATATATATATATATATATATATATATATATATATATATATATATATATATATATATAACCATCATTTTCGTTTGGATTCACAAGTGTATGTGAAGCTACAGTAACTATTATATACCCATTTCAAATTCGCTACAGTGATTAACTTTATGAAATATCATCTTTGTTTTGCCTATAGGTATAGGCGCTACAGGGCTTCCTTATCACTTTGCGCTACTGTTCCAATTGTTCTCTCAAATATCAACGGGTCTCTATAATATACCAATTCCAATACAATCAATACCACATAATAGAAAATTATATAAATCCCAATCCTACATACTAACTATCATAATCCCGGTTATAAGATTCGAACCCCACCCTTACCTGATTGGATCGAAGGTAGCTCGAATTTCTGAAACTTTTTGATACCGGCAGCTATTTTCCTCGAAGCCTCTTCTCCCACTCCTCTCACTGTGTACGAGATCTCTTCTATTTTCTAGGTTTTGGTTTTGTGTTTCTATTACAAACATACACACTAGCCTTAATAAAATAATGGGCCACTATATGTCTCAATGGGTCTACTAAATAGCACTCCCAATTTGCTATTACTGACAAACAACTTGACTCAACCAATTTAATTAATATTCTACTAAACTAGAATTATTTTATAATATAATTCTACGACTAAACCAACTTAATTACCGATTAACAAACAAATAGTCCAAACCACACAAAATCAACATATTCAACGAATAAACGGAACATATTCAATATTATTTTCCACAACTTAAATCAACTTATTTAATTAATTCAACTCGGACCAACTTCGAAACATCAACGTAATATTCCGACGTTTCAGAAATCAACTCAAATACGCAAATCGACGCAGTTCAACACAACATAATATGATTATATTTACTCAAATAATTAATTAAATAAACGGGCGTTACAACTCTCCCCCACTTAGAACATTTTCGTCCTCAAAAATTCATCCGATTCAACTACTCCAACTACTTATTCCATCCGACTAATCAACTCTCATCTCCGAAAGGCAACCCCACATATAATACAACAATTCATAACCTCAACGGCGACAATAACACGAATACTACTCAAGTGTTACACTTGGCAACTATCATCACAACACAAGGAGTAGCCAACTTAAGAATTCACCGGTTTAAAAACTAGAACACAACCACATAGGAACACCGACTTAAACACAACATTAATACAACCAAACCACCAACATCGTTGTTACCCACGTATGAACAACTGCACTACACCACGCGTTCGCTGCGCACTCTGATTACTTGCAGTGCAACAGGCCTACCAAGTTTACCTCCAACTTCCAATCACCAAAACCGACATAATAAAGACTTTCGACTTAACTCTTCAGAAATTCCGTTCCAACAGGTATTCTACGCTCTCGTAGTTACCGAATACTTCAAACTTAGATCCGTAAGACAACACCTCGGAACATTCAACATAATTACAACAACGACTACTTCCAAATCTTGGATGAGATATTCATATACTTCCATGAATTCCCAATTGTCATCAAACATAACTACAACTTTACCATCTTTTAATAACACATTCTCCAAAATCGTCTTAAACACATATCAACATTACAACCACATATGGTACATGGGTCCAACTAAATCCAACAAGATAACTCATCTTCTTCACTTCCAACTAATTCAACATACCAAACCATCGATTCCTACTTATATTGACATAGTGCTCCATAAATTCTTGTCTAAATCAACACCACCGAGTAACTCCTCTTTTTCCAACCAAAATCGCACCTTAATAAACCAACTTATAATTCCACTTCTTTTAATAATCACAACTCAACTTTCAAATATTCTACGCGTTCTTCTTCTGATTTTATAACAGCTCAAAACATTCACAACAAACACCAGTTCCAACTCATCCAAACAAATATGGAAGATACGCTTCATACTCCATACATACACCTTAAGGCATACTAGTCATTCGCTTCATCACAAACAACGACTCAAGTTATCTAGAACTCGACTGTGAGTCTCCATACTACTCATTAATCCAATCGCAACCTCATGCTATCATTCTTAAATTCAACTAATATGCTTACATGAATCTTTATCGACAAAATAAACAATGCTCAAGCGCTCGGCTTGACCTCAACCAATTCAACGTACATACTATACTAGTTGGCACGATACATCTATCCATCAATTATGATTCCGTCTACTATCAGCAATCGATTAAGGGTGATCAGTTCCTCAATTTGTCAATAGACAGTTGACAATCATAACGGTGGCATAAATCATCATTACCCAACACAATAGCGTACTTCAACTTGTGCCCAAAGGTCGTAAGCATAATGCCCCACCAACTCTCTAAGGCTTACCAACGTCTTCTTAGTCTCCTTAATTTCAACTTCGTCAACGATACAAAATGTCCAAAATCCAATACACATTCTCTTATACCCGCTCATAGCACAAGCACAACTATTAAATATTCTTCTAACATCGGAATTGCTACTACTTCAATTACTATCCAAATTGGTTTGCTCCAATTACAACTTCCATCCAAGTCAAGATTTCAACAACGCTAACCAACCAATCGTCTTTCTTTTATTCTCAAAGCCTTTATAATCCACCTAGTTTCACACTTGGCCTCATTCAATCCACAACTCAACAATATTATCGCGGTCTCTCTTGAATTCGTTCTTCTCTCAACATCACCGTCTCATAACATCGTCACTATAATCATTCTCAGTCGACATAAATTGCAGCTCTATGCATTTTCCACCACCGTCACATCCTTTCTAATACCAACATTTTATTCCTTATCAGTATATCGCACTCGGCTTCATCTTTCTCAATTTTCAGCAATAGTCGCTCAACTTCGAACACATTTCTCTCATCCAATACAGACCTCCCAAACACAAAATCATATTCCAAAATGAATAGAATTTCGTGTAGATTCCATAACTTCAAGAATCGCTCAAATCCGATTTACGAGTAAAGAGTTATCATCCTTACAATGGGACTGGTCCAGAATTCCCGTATGCAGAATTTTTCGAAAATCAGCATCAGACCCAAACATTAAAACGCACTTTTCCCCCTCTTCACAAACTTCCTGAAGACAAATCTTATATGCAAACTGTAGGGAATTTCGTAAGCTTTCCAAAAAGTCCAGAATCGCTTCAATCTGAATCACGAGTAAAAAGTTATGCCTCTTTTACTGACAGCTGCTCCAAAATTGCAAAAATCAGAATTTGAGATCGATGAACATAAGTTCCATCTTTCTCTCTTGCTTCCAAAATTCACCAACATCCTTTCTTTTCATCCCACTACGAGAATCACTCGACTTTAATCCAACTATACTCAAGGCATATTAATCTACCGACTTGATCCACCAACTTAACATTTCCTTTGGGGTAATTCCTTAATCTCAAACAATTCACCCTCCATAATATACACACATCTCGAACTCGACCGATACGAATTCATGAGTCCATACTCTCGCCGGTTCGCAACAACATCGCTTCGACAACATTTACACTCTTACAATCAACATCACCTTGAACCAACTTCTACATACTAACAACACGTCCGGGAGACAAGCCTCTCCCCCACTTGTTTCAAACCAACACCTGCAGACAACAACTAGAAACTAACAAACAAGTACCGACAGTGTTTCACACACATGTCGAGTACTAAGAGACAAACAGCATTAGACAACATTGGCCGGACAGACCGACCTGCTCTGATACCACTAATGTAACACCCTAATTCTACCCAACGTAATTATAAAAATCAGAGTACTTTAAAATTTCCAACAAAATCAGGGTGTCACATTTTTCAACTTAAAAACAACAAACTACTTGTATTTCTCTTATCATTTGATACATAGCATTCGGTATACAACTGTCAACTTAAACTTCACTCACAACTTTATTCAGTTATTACAATTTTCAAATTAATATTATTCAACATTTAGTAATAACAACAACTTAGGAACAACTTCAAACAACTAGTAATAACAACTATTCATCAACTTATAATAACAACGACATAAACAAAACATTCCCCCCCCCCCCCCGGAGTGCTACGTATCAGAGCATGACACCAACTCGAACTAACAGCAACTAAAGACTTCATAAAGCTACTTCGAACATCCAACTGCAAATCTTGAGTACCTGCTCAATTACCCATAATAGGTAACATCATTACAGAAGGGGTGAGATATCGAATAATATAACAAAAGTATGATAATTAATATGTTAGATAGAATCATACAATTTCACTACTATCCAACAACAACCACTTACCAATCACCCGCAATTTATAAACATACTTTATCAACTTATTACACACATCAACATTTACGACATAATCACATAATCAACATAATCGACTTCTTCAACATCAACATAGTCAACTTTATCAACATAATCATATAAGCAACTTCATCGACATAATCCACATAAACAACTTAATCGACTTAATCAACATAAAACAACTTCATCAACTTGATCAACATAAACAACATAAATAATACGACACAGGATGCGACTCGACTATGCACATGCATGTGGTACCATCGGAGTAAAACTCCCATCTTAAACATATGCCAGGTTATCGAGGCATTTCAACTTAATCTGGTGCCATTAAGGCCAACTTAATCAATGCCATCAAGACCAACTTAATCAATGCAAATGTATGCATGCCACAACAACCATAACGTCACGACAAACACAACGCATCAACAACAACGCAAATAATAACTTAAACATGCATCAATTTCATCAACTTAATCCAACATTGGTCGTTCGACCTACAACTTAAACATGCCCATAAACCGGGACAATTCAACTTATTCAACTGTACGAGAAAATCCACACATTCAACCAAAATTCAACAAAACAAACCGACTAAAATCACCTACTAATTATTACGAACTACCTCGACAATTTTCGTTAAATTCCGGACAACTAAGTTTTTCGCCTAAACCGACTAAAACTGCGCTGTTTTTTAACTTCTGTTACTAATACCAGTTTATTGGAAAATTCTGTGATTTTTCTGGTTTGAATACAATATTAAGATTAATCCTGTAACTAGAAACATGATTATTAAAAGTATTAAAAAGAAGTGTTATTGCTTATAAGTAACTAGAAACATGAATAAATAGTATCACTCCAATAACAGTATCACTCCAATAACACTTCGTTTGCCAAAGGTGTATGCGCTACTATTCATCATTTAATAAAACTATCTCTTATCATATTGCTTAATCCAATAAAGGATGGATCGCTACAATCCCAATATATATATATATATATATATATATATATATATATATATATATATATATATATATATATATATATATATATATATATATAACCATCATTTTCGTTTGGATTCACAAGTGTATGTGAAGCTACAGTAACTATTATATACCCATTTCAAATTCGCTACAGTGATTAACTTTATGAAATATCATCTTCGTTTTGCCTATAGGTATAGGCGCTACAGGGCTTCCTTATCCCTTTGCGCTACTGTTCCAATTGTTTCCTCAAATATCAACGGGTCTCTATAATATACCAATTCCAATACAATCAATACCACATAATAGAAAATTATATAAATCCCAATCCTACATACTAACTATCATAATCCCGGTTATAAGATTCGAACCCCACCCTTACCTGATTGGATCGAAGGTAGCTCGAATTTCTGAAACTTTTTGATACCGGCAGCTATTTTCCTCGAAGCCTCTTCTCCCACTCCTCTCATTGTGTACGAGATCTCTTCTATATTCTAGGTTTTGGTTTTGTGTTTCTATTACAAACATACACACTAGCCTTAATAAAATAATGGGCCACTATATGTCTCAATGGGTCTACTAAATAGCACTCCCAATTTGCTATTACTCACAAACAACTTGACTCAACCAATTTAATTAATATTCTACTAAACTAATATTATTTTCTAATATAATTCTACGACTAAACCAACTAAATTACCGATTAACAAACAAATAGTCCAAACCACACAAAATCAACATATTCAACGAATAAACGGAACATATTCAATATTATTTTCCACAACTTAAATCAACTTATTTAATTAATTCAACTCGGACCAACTTCGAAACATCAACGTAATATTCCGACGTTTCGGAAATCAACTCAAATACGCAAATCGACGCAGTTCAACATAACATAATATGATTATATTTACTCAAATAATTAATTAAATAAACGGGCGTTACACTCGTCCTTCACCTCAGGCAACTTCATCTCAGGTCACTCCACCTTTATCTCAGGCCACTCTGTCTTCTTCTTCTTCTTCTTGTAGGAGATGTGATTCACCAGCTGACGCGTCACTTCCCCCGTCCTCCCGCAGGCGTCAGGATTCACCAGTGCCACCTCCTACTGATCCAGTGCCACCTCCCACTGATGATCCTTCTGATCCAGTGCCACCTCCGAAGGGTGAGGTTGTTGCAGATGCCGAGCCAGAGGGTTTTGGAGGAGGTCCATATGATCTGTCCTTACTTTCTTTGTATCCAGACCGCACTGCTAGATTTATCTGAGATGGAAAGGTAGCATTAGTTGGTTTCTTTAATTTTTTTATGCATTAATTTTAATTTTAATTGTTGACATTGATTATATCTGGCATTGATTATTAATGATACTGATTATTTCTTGGAAATTTCAGGTGCGTGATCCCTAGAAGTTTTTGAACCATGGGAGGAAGATTGTTGGCTTAGCTCAGCCGGATGAGAATTGGTTTCGGTTGGTTCTGACCTTATCAGGGTTGAAGGACATATGCATGATTGGTTACACTTTGGTCAACCACGGGATGATTAATGCATTTGTGGAGAGATGGCATTTTGAGACCTCTTTTTTTCATCTCCCGCATGGTGAGATGTCTATCACACTGGACGATGTCTCGTGTTTGTTACATCTTCCGATCAGGGGGAGATTCCTTGTTCATGGTAGGATGACCAAAGACGAGACATTCGAGATTATGGTAGAGCATCTGGGGGATGATCCAGGGAAAGAGATTGAGTAGGTGGATAGGACCAGGGGTGTTCATGCTAGGTTTGAGTTCCTGAAGGAGATATATGATGATGAGATCCTTGCTGCACAAGAGGCTCATGGTGATAATGAGCAGGTAGGGGTACACAGGGCTCGTGCTTTGAGGGCATATTTTCTTTTTTTGGTTGGCACTTGCATTTTTGTGGACACAAGTGCCACTTATACTGACGTTGCATTCCTCTGGTACTTCTTGGATCTCACTCGGATTCATGAGTACAACTGGAGGGCGACTTTCTTGTGCTGCCTTTATTCGAAGTTGAGAGATGGATGTCGGTGTAGGACGAAGCAGGTCATAGATAGTGTGACACTACTGATAGTAATAGTTCTTGATACTTGAATGCTTTTTTTTTCATTTTCATTTCATATTTGTGAAATCAATGACGATAATTCTTGATCCTTGAATGTTTTCTTTTTATTTTCATTTTAGGCTTGGATCCTCCAGCACTTCCTGCGCATCGTTGGTTGGGCGAGTATGGATGAGTACATTGAGGACATGCCTCATGCCTTTGCTTTTATCCCGCTGAGAGGGAACCTGACGGTCGAGCCTTTCAAAGTCTACCTTGAATGTTTGGTTGCTGAGGACATACACTTAACAACTATGTGGATCACCGTCAGACGCGACCATTTGATGATATAACTCTATGCTCTGGATTGGTGGCATACGGATTACATATCACTGCTCCTCGTTTGCTCGAGCGCGTCATGCGGCAGTTCGGGTACACCCAGACTATCCCTAGACACCCTGTTGTCTCTGCTTCTCCTGCCTTGTCTCGTAGACAAATAATGGAGATATTTGCTGATTTTCAGAGTCATCTGATACCGGAGGAGGCATGGGCTACTATAGAGCCGCATGACTGGAGCTATGTCGAGGGGAACATCAGGTGTTTCTTCAGGGTGTCACATTTGTACATGGTGCAGACTACTCTAGGAGATTTGTCGAGACCAACTTATCAGGAGATACTTGAGGAGGAACAGGCTCAGCTAGATCATACAGATGATGTATTTCCTCGATTTTGTCACATAGTGGAGATTGCGCAAGCACGCATTGACGTAGGTATCTTCCCTGAGGGGTCTGCTGTCAGGCGAGTCCTGGATGTCGTGGCGGAGGCACAAGGAGCACTATTGTACCGTAGACACCGCCAGAGGTCAGGGGGGTTGATGGCTGAGGTGGCAGAGAGGGCAGAGTATGCAGAGGAGGTAGATGAGAGGTTGTTAGGAACACCCAATAGTTTTTGTTGTTATTTTGTTATAGCACTATAGTTTGTACATTATTTCTGACATTGTTACTACATTTTGGATCTCGATTATATGGCATTTTCTTATTATATTGTTATATTATTTTTGACACACCCTATATTAGTCTCTTATTATTTTGTACGTTTATTTTTTATTCAAGTTCGTGCTTCATACTTCATCTAAAAAATATACACATCTTAAAGCAAAAATAACCTGTTCTGATACACTTCGGAGATGTATCTCCGAAAAATTACTGTAGATGCATCTATGGAATAACTTAAATGTAAATGGTTTATGGGTGCTTGTTCTAAATGTTTAAAATGGTTCTAAAGATGTATCTCCGGAATATGTCAATGTTTATTCAGAAATAGGTGCGTCCGGAGATGTATCTCCAAAATCAGGGGGCATATGTGTAAATTCACATGGTGCATTAGAAACATATAGGGTGCAATAAGAAATTCTCTTTTATTTCATCTCTCTTGGAGACAATATGGGTTATGGCAATGGATTATGGGAAAGAGTTGTGAAATCAGCCCTTAAAATGGTAAAATGAATGGATTAGATGAAGAGGATTTCTTAATGCACCATATATCTTACATAGGCACCACGTGAAAATACTTAAATGCCCTCGGATTTCGGAGATACATCTCCGAACATACCCAATTCTGACTAAACATTAAAAAATTTCGGAGATGCATCTCCGGAAGATATTGGATCTTATATCGCGCCAGACCCTTCTCATTCCTTCCTCATTTCTCAAAAAAAAAACTCAAAAGTTTATCAAAAACTCAAAGTTTATTCAATCAACCAAATATCAAATCAAACAACAAAGCTCAGAGGTTATTTAATCAATATCAAGTTGTAGCGTGCGATTTTTGTCGGTGACGCGACCACCTTACCGCAATGGTTGGAATTGGGTGCTACTTTCTGATTTCTTATTTATCCTATAAAGCTGGAAAGGAAAGGGAAGTTATCTAAAACTAACCTTGCACGCAAATATTTTCTTTAACAAATGCTAAGAGATTGGGGAACGGGGTCAGGTTATACAAAGGGAAGCTATTAAAGCCCAAGAATGAAGCTAAAGGGTTTGACTGAGAGAGAATTTGTCATTTCTAATGGAAGATATTTCACCTATTCATCACAGTTATAGAGGGTTTGGTTATAAAGGAGAATTAATTTAACTGGAATGTATAGAATCCAACAATGCCATAATTTCCTTTATAAGGGAATTGTCCTGAAGGAAGAAACATTAACTCAGTGTAGAGCAATGCCATTTTTCCTTAGGAATCTTCTATGCTAAGAGAGGGACATTGGCTTGGATGTAAATAATCCAGAGGCTTTCCACTTACAACAATTAGATGAAAGAGGAAGTTTACCAGGATAAAAATGGGACCACAACTTGGATTTTTGAATCAACAAGTGTGCCACTTACAGCGGTTATCTGGAATTAGGGTTTTTTTATTGTCTGTTTTGCTATGTGATATACAGAGAAATGTCTTCCTAGAGAGAGAACTCTTGATTTCCTCTTAGGGGATTGTTGGTTTTGGTCTACCTTGATCAAACCCCAAGGTTGAAGCTAAAAGATTGACTCTACTAGGGAGTTTTTCATCTGTCTAGTATAAAGCCCAAGATTGAGGATAAAAGGAGATTGACTCAGCTGGAGAGTATGATCTGTCTTGTACAAAACCCAAGATTGAAGCTAAAAGAAATTGACTCCCCTAGGGAGTAGTTTTATCTTATCTTGTACAAAGCCCAAGATTGAGGCTAAAAGAAATTGACTCCACTAGGGAGAGGTTTTATCTATCTTGTATAAAGCCCAAGATTGAGGCTAAATCTGATGAGGAAAAATCATTATACAAAGCCTAAGAGGAGGCTGGTTGGGGAAATTCTTATATGAATCCTAAGAGGAGGCTGGCTTCTGCTGAGGATTATTGAGATCCAGAGACAAGTCCAAATTGGGGAATCAACTCTTGCTGAGGATTGAAGAAGAGTTGAAATTTCAGATAACCCGAGGCCCTGATTTTGTTAAGGTTTTTCTGATGGTAAAGGTTTGAAATTGAGTATGAAAACATGTGGAGGTTTTAACTCTGCTGGAGCTTAGTATGTTGATGAAATGATCAGGGTTTTTCCTGTGCTCATAGGAAACTTGAGGGTTTCTTTGAGATTCAATAGGATATGAGACTTTATAAGTCTACTGGTATGAAGATGTTAGCTCTTAGCTAGAGGATGATCTTTGTATGATGCCCAAGAAGAGGCTGAGACTGTCCAAGTCTACTCATGCAGTGGTAGGTTATGGTTGCAAAGAGAGATCTTTGTATGATGCCCAAAAGGATGTTGATGTTTTAAAGGATGAGAAACAACCCTAGAATGGTCTGATATTTTGGAATTCTGACTCTCTAGAGGATCGAACTAGTAGAGATGACTAAGTCATGTTCTATACATGTAGGAGGTCTTCGGGTCCTTGTACTAAGCCCAAGAGGAGGATGAGAACTTCTAAGAAGCCTGAGGGTCCTTGTACTAACCAAAGAGGAGGCTGGGGATGCTTTTAGGAAGCCTGTGAGCCCAAGCCAAAGAAAAGTTCAAGAAAGGTTTCACCGGGGATAAGTCCTTTCTTTGCAGAACAGTTCTAAGGTTTGAAGAAATTCAAGAGAGGTTTCACTGGGAATTAATCCTCTATGGGAAAATGAATTTCTTGTACAAGCATTTCTAAGTTGTGACAGTCTTGGGAAAAGTTTCACCAGGAATAATGCCTTTCTTTGTTCCATATTGTATAAGCCCAAGAGGAGCCAAGACTGTATCTGGAATTTCCTATGGGGAACTAGTTTTGACTGTATTAAAAGAGTAACCTCTGGCTTGATCTAGACCTAGACCTAATTGGTGGGAAAAACTTTAAGAAAGTATGTACAAACATATATATACATATGATATATATAAGCAAGTATGTTGAGAAGATAGTGGAACTTACAATTGTGCAAGCCCAAGTATAGTAACTACAGCTGTACGGTTAGTTATTCAACAAATTGAAGAAAGTTTTGATAAAACTTAGAATTTGAATCTAAATCAAAATGAAAGTTGTTTTAAAAGGAATTTTGGGGCTTATACTCAAAGAGAGGGCCAGATGAATTCTTTTGAAAAGGCGATAATCGCGTCATAGTTTTGAAAACCACAGAGGGACTTATACAATGACTGAGGCCCAAATTAATGTATTTACTAAAAGGATGGGTCTTACACTCTATTAGAGGCCCAATAGTTTATTTTTATACAAGAGATGGGGCTTACAGCTCAAGGAGAGGCCCAGATGAAAAACAACGATCACACCGTTATTTGAAAATTGTACTGGGACTTATACAAATGACTGAGGCCCAAATTATTTATGTACAAAGGGGATTGGGTCTTACACTCTATTAGAGTCCCATAAGTGTTTGAAAAAGAAGAGAAAGGGGACTTACAACACAAGGGGAGATCCAGATGAAAATTGTTTTGAAAACGGCGATCGCGCCGAGATTTTTGAAATCGTATCGGGACTTATACAATGACTGAGGCCCAAAAAGGTTTATTTACAAAGGGATGAGACTTACACTCTATCAAGAGGCCCAAAAATGTTATGAAAAATGTTTGTGAGGGTGAAAACAATAAAAACCCTAATTTGATTTAAAAATACATTTTAATTTGAATAAAAATCAATTAAAATGATCAAAATTATCAAACATGTATGAAAAAAACAAGTTGTGATTTTGGATAAATGTTTGAAAACCCATGTTTTATCCATAGAATGACTTGAAAATCATTTGAATTTGAAAAATCAAGAAGAAGAAATATTTTTAAATGTTAAAAAACAAATAAAAATAAATTCTTTACAAAAATATTAAATATATAAAATAAATAATATTTTTGTGAAATTTTTGTAGAATATAATATTTTAACATTTTTGTGAATTTTGAAAAAAAGAATCAATTCAAAAACATTAAAATTCAGAGAGAAATTAATTTTTGAATCAATTAATAAAAATATTCAAATATTCAAATATTCAAAACTTCAAAAATGGCGCCAAGAACAAGTCATCTTCTTCACACGAGCTCTGGTTTTCCAGATTTTCAAAACCTCTCATATCTCTCTGATTACTCAATGAAAATGACTTTTTAAACATGAAACTTGCTCGTTTTTGAACAAGGATTACAACCATATAAATTAATTGCATTTATATTAAGTGTGGAGTGAGAAATCAAAATATGAACTCAACAACCCTAATTTTTACAAGAACGTCATGAAATCCTATACACGATTCATACATAGCAATTGATTGAGGCGAAACACTCCACATAAGTTCAGAAACATGTTTGTAACTTGAAAACACATTTATGATGCATGGATTATAGATTTTGAGAGTGTCAAGATTACCTCTTACAACTGGTGATCGAATTCTATGTTGGAGGTGTTATAGATGTTGTGTAATGATCTGGACAACTTCAATGGACCTCAAGTAATGTGTTTGAAGGCATGGAATGGATTTAATCAACTCAGAACTTGTTGTGGCACCTCAACTGCAAACAGGCCAAAAATCTTGAGCAAATGGGGGGTGACTTAGTGATTCAGGTGTTCCAGATGAGGTTTAAGGTCATGGATAACTCATATATGATGTATGTGAGGTGTTAGCATCATTGGTTTTGATAGAATTGCTCTCAAATGGAAAATTTGAAAGTTGCTTGAATGAGAAGCAAAATCTGGTTTTTTGAGAGTGATATTGAGGAAAGCATGTGTTATGGTGCTTTGGTGTACTCAAACTGACCACAAATGAGCTCTATTTATAGTGTGTCAAGTTTGTTTTGGCAGCAATAATGAATGGTGGCTGGTACAGCCCATTGTCCATTGGTTTGCAAAAGTGTAGCACGGTTTTTGTGGTTTCGAATCACTATCGCTTTGGTACTACAGTTCGATTCATTTTTTATCCCATTGAGCTGATTAAGGAAGGGAGATAGATGTCTCCAATTAACCCTGCTTGCATACTGAGGTTAAACAGTCAAAACTGTTGGTTTGCAGATGCTATCAAAATAGAGGGGTTCTCCTTTAGGGTTATTTGCTTAAGAACACGAGTGTCGGGATCATTTGTGAGGCTTTTGGTGAGGTGCCGGATTGGATGTTTTTGATTAGTGTGCTCGCTAAGATCTTGCAATCTTATGCCTACGTATTCTCGTTTAACGAAATAGGGAAATCAGAGTGATCGTAGCTCCTCCTATTCTATGGGAGGAAAAAGGTTGTTTTGGTGTCTTGTTCAACGCCCAAGACGTGAAGCTAAAGGTGGTTTGTATCTTGTTCAAAGCCCAAGATCTGAAGCTGAAGGGTTTTGAGTGAGAGAGAATTTGTCATCTCTAAGGAGGAGTTGTTCATGTTTGTATGCTGTGAGCAAAGCACCAATTTGATGCTAAAAGGTTGATTGACTCAACTGGGGTTTTCTTTATACAAAGCCTAAGAGGAGGCGAGAAGTTTGACTTTTTCGGGGAAAATGTTCTTTCTGTCTTGTACAAAGCCCAAGATTGAGGCTAAAAGGGTTTGACTCAACAAGAGAGTCTGTTATACTCAACAAGAGAGTAATTTGGTGTCTCGTATGAAGCCTGAGACGGAGGCGAAAAGGAAGATGGACTCAACAAGAGAGTCTGAAAAGGTGATTGACTCATCAAGAGAGTCTTTTATACTCAACAAGAGAGTGATTTGTTGTCTCGTACGAAGCCCGAGATAGAGGCTAAAGGGAGATTGACTCAACAAGAGAGTATTTTATACTCAACGAGAGAATGTTTTATATGTGTCTTGTATGAAGCCCAAGATGGAGGCTAAAAGTGGTTGACTCAACAAGAGAGTCTGAAAAGGTTAGCTCCGCTAGGGGGAGTCATTTGTACAAAGCCCAAGAGGAGGATATACTTACTGCTGAGGATTATTGAGATCCTTAGGCAGGTCCAAGTGTGGGGAACTCTCATGAGAGAGACTGGGGTTTCTTCCTATGTTTGGAAGGAACTTGAGAATGTCTTTGAGACTCAAGAGGTTTAGACTGTCCAAGTCTAGAGTTTTATCTATTATACAATGCCCAAGAGGAGGAACGGGCATTTAAGGGATAAGTATCAACCCTACAACGGCCGGAGTTTCGACACTAGAAATACTGCTCTAGCAAAGGATGACTAAGTTCTGTCTTATACCTTTAAGAGGTCGCCAGGGTCCTTGTATTAAGCCCAAGAAAAGGCATGAGATCTTCTAAGAAGCCGGCGGGTGCTTGTACAACGCCCAAGAGGAGGCGGGGATGCTTTTAGGAAGCCTGTGGGTCCCCAAACCAAGAGAAGTTCAAGAAATGCAATTCACAGAGAAGAGATCATTCCAGGAAAGTTCGAGAATTTGGAAGAAACTCAAGAGATGCCATTCACGGAGAAAATATCATCTTTGGGGAGTTAGAGTTTCTTTGACAATTTCTAAGGGTGACAGTCTGAGAAAAGGTTCACCGAGAATACTGCCTTTCTCTTTGTTCCATATTGTTTAACCCCAAGAGGAGGGAAGACTGTATCTGGAATCCTACGGGGGATCTAGTTTTGTTTGTATTTAAGAGTGACCAACGGGCTTTACCTAAGGGAGGTGAAGGGCATGGTCAAGACCGTCAACCTCATGAAGGGTTGACCATCAACCTCATGAAGGGTTGACTGTCAGCCTTGGGTTGATGTTTTGGGTCGCCATATCGATTTTTCGATTTGTTTCTGAGTGTGGTGATTATTCACTGCTATTTTGATGAATTTGATATATTTCAGAGTTGAGTGGGGAGTTTTCTAGCAGGTTAGAGTTAAGTTTATTTGTTTATATTTTTTATGAGTTAAATGATTCAAGGATTGAGTACGCCCTATGACTTTTAATTTTGAATTAAAAAGTGGAAGAGTTATTTGTGAGCTCTGCCGAGTTATGAGCTGACCCTATTGAATATTGTCGGTTGTGTAATGTTATTTTGTTACCCTAGTGGTGAGTGTTGTTGAGTAATTATATAATTACATATATTGTTGAGTTATAAATACATAATATGATGAGTTATGTTGAGATGTGTGGTTCAGATGTGAACTACTGTGGTAGCCTTATATTGGTGATGTTATGGGTTCAGAGAGGAACCGATGATGATAATTGCATTGATATTGTTTGTTACATTTCATGCATTGCATATGTTGGTGATTGGTGTATGTACTTAGGAACATTGACGAGTCTCAGGTTCATAGAGGGGACCTATGATGAGTCTGTTGGTTATGGACTTTGGTCCGGTGTGACAGACTTCGATTCAGTGGCGAGTCTCCGGTTTAGAGATGGCACCTATGACAAGTCTGATGGTTCAGAGATAGAACCAAGTTTATAGAGGAACGAGTGATGAGTGGATAAATCACTAACAAACATCTGATATCTAGAAACTTTGGCGATGTTAACAAATTTTTGGACATTTATTAAGTATCCTCCTATACTTATTCTTGCAACTTGTAATACATAATAGAAAAGACTCTTAAACTTATCTCTGGTTGTATAATAATGGCGTCATTATGATGGATTATTATTAACTAGTGCAATTGTATTGAAATGTTATCAAATTCATTTAATTTTCTTCTAAATTCATAGTTCAAGTAATGAACAAAAAAAATACCCAAAAAATAGTTGGAATCGTAAAACCTGAAAAATTGCTGTTAGAACCACATACTTGTGTTTCAATGACAGTACCTTGATGCTCAGCTTTAAAAGCCAATAGCTGCACTACAGAGCCTTGTTACTTAATTTGTGATGACATTGAACGAAATAAAGAGGATCAATGCATATTTAAACTGACAACTAAACCATGCTTATGCGGTTATGCCCAACTTCAAAAACTCTAAAACTTAATAAATAAAAATCTAAATACAGACTACAAAGAAGAATCATAAGAAGTAAAATTCTAAATACATACTACAAACTGGAAACATAGCAACCAACCATCTATAGTTGCAAGTTATTTGAGTTAATTGTATGTGTATATTGCATTGGTAATGACGAGTTAATCTTTCTGTCGGAGATTTACTTTTTAACTTTTTTTAGTTTATGAAAGGATAATGAAAATGGCTCTTAGTTTACAACATATAAATTTTTCTAGATACTGAAACTAACGTAAACTCAGTAACGTTAAAGTTCATTTAAACAATGTCAATATCTATCCTTTAAATTATCAATTGCAGAATGTTAACCAGTTAAAACATGGAACTGGTCCAGTATAGTCTGAACCAGTCAATGGGGCTTGAGGAGTGTAGTTCAAATTGTTAATGGTGTGTTAATTGTAGGTTTATGTTGTTCTAAATGAGCTAACATATTGTATTTGGCTTAGGGCTTTCCTCTAATCGATCCCTTAACCTCAAGTTTAAGGCATTGTTTTTTAAGATGTTGTCTGTTTTAGTTGTTATGTGACATGTAACACCTTAAAACTCCGACTCTTCAATAAAAGAATAAAATATCATTTACGATGCTACTCAAAACATAACATGCATTTTCCAATTAATTTCAAAACTCACAGCGGAGTTAACATAATTAACATAAACTTCAATTATCTCATCAATAGAAATACTTAACGAATTTATATAATCCAATTGTTAACTCAAAAAAATAAGACGTCCCGTTCCCCGATGTTACAGATTAGAGGATTAAACCAAAACTATAGCGATGAACAATAAAATAAATGAAGAAAAGCTCCAAGTTCATCATCCAACTCACAACACCATTTACTCCTCCCGAGTATCTGTACGATAATGTACAGAGCCACACAAAACAATAAGAAAATAAAGGGGTGAAAATAAGCTCAAATATATTAACGGTATAAACGAGTGCAAGGGTAGCTTAAATCACACAAGCAACAACACAAATCAATTACATAACAACACACAATTCAATTCACATAGTCTTTATGTATCCAATGTGACTCGCAACTCGACTCTATGCATGTGGTACCAATTTGAACATCAGAGTTTTGTTAATGATCTAGTCCACTAAACAATGATTTCTCATTCAAACAAGGTCCCCACTTCTGAACCCCGAGTCCTTACTTTTGAACCCCGGACGATCACATGTCCCCACTTCTGAACCCATGACTCACTTTTTTCTACACACCGACATAATATGATGCATGGCATACAAGTAATGCAACAACAACAATTATGGTTCCACTTATAACCATAAAACAATATGAAATATAATATTCATAGTAGTCCAAACTTTTGAAATACACACCTCAACATAACACATACAATTATATTCATAACATATAATTATATTTGCATCATAACATCTCATTAACATAATCATCATAATTCACCATTTACAGTTATGCAAATTAATTAAATTATTATTATTTCATCATAATAACTCACCTTAATTAATTAATTTAATCAAATATCCAAAAATTGCAGTCAAACATCGGCCACACGAGAAAACAACATTGAAAACTGAATCAATCACTCAAAAACAACGTCTGGTTGTCATAATGACCAGTCTGTCACTTGGGTGACGACCGTCACCTTGCCCGTCACCATCCCCATTCACAACATGTTACATTTGTAACGATTAGCACAAGAAATCACGCTTGGAGACCATGATAGTCACCCTGTTAACGACCGTCATCCAACCCAGATGCATGACGGACAGCCTGTCACACTAATGCAAAAGGTCGTTTCTGCATTTTTCACAATGGGACCTCATTCGAGCTCCAATATCGACTCCAAGCACCCAAATTTGAACATAAAACAATATATACATATTATGAATTAATCAAACCATCACATATGTAACACCCCAATTCCCATCGCGAATAAATAATACATAAATAAATCAGAGTAGATAAAAATTTATTTTTCTGACAGAAACAAGGATGCCACATTTCAGAGTAAGAAAAACACCATCCCTGCTCATAAATTTTGATACATAGCACAAAATAGAATACCCTCAAAGGGAAACTTTTTCTATATAAAAGGAATGGCCAATTATGGAATAAAGCGGAAAGATCCATAACCGACTTGTTTTACAAAATGAATTGTTTTATAACATCAAAATATTCATACAAAGCTAATACAAATTATATTCCACAAATGTATACATATATATAATCGTTCCCCGACTCCCGTGCTACGTATCAGAGCAGACACCAAGACCAACAACACAACGGAGGGCTAATCTTCACAAAAAGACCTCCAGCAACTCTAATCTGCAATGCCTCATAGAGCATTATAAAACAGCAGAAGGGTGAGAAATAACAACTACACCAAGATTGCATAATAATATGCAAAAACATATAAATTCACATACATAGTTATTCTCACCACAAGCATCACATATGATACATATAACATACCACATATACTTAACATATTATATTCATTCTTCAATGCATCATTACAACGATACAATTCTTATCACAATTCATCACACCTCATTCAATATACTTCGCAAGGCATATATATATATATATATATATATATATATATATATATATATATATATATATATATATATATATATATATATATATATATATATATACAAAACCAAGCATATTCATCACAATGCTTATCATTCAACATAAACACACATATTCATGTTTATCCATCCATGCACACCTGCACAATTCTACTCATTCCACATCAACATATACATCATGCATAATTCACCAATCCAATCAAGACCCGACAATACCACGCATCACATAACTGGGAATGACAGCATAGTCATTCTACCCCAATACATACCTCACTAGGAACGACAACATAGTCATTCTACCCTAGTGCACCTCTCATTAGGAATGACAACATCGTCATTCTACCCCAATGAATATCCCACTAGGAATGACAACATAGTCATTCTACCCTAGTGGACACCACACTAGGAACGACATCAACGTCATTATACCCCAGTGCACAACTCATTAGGAATGACAACATAGTCATTCTACCCCAATGAGTATCCCACTAGGAACGACAACATAGTCATTCTACCCCAGTGGACACGACAACTCAATTGTACATCACTAGGAATGACATATAGTCATTCTACCCTAATGAGTACTCCACCAGGAACGACATATAATCATTCTACCCCAATGGACCCGACGACACACTCGCACATAATCAACTAAATCATGATTTTCCACATATAACTAATGCAATCATAATCAAGCATATATAATCAAATACTACACATTGCATATTCTTACCCTTAGGCCACAATTCAACAACCACAACAATTACAACAACTTGTCACATGCTTCAACATCATCACATTCATGCATTGCAAAACAATTCAAACAATGCATTTCAAACCATAAAGGTCACCACACAACATACATTGAATTTCACATAAACAATGTATTTACCGCACAACAACAACATTATCACAACATCGCATCACAACACCTTATCACAACATCTCACCACATATACTCACGTCATATAACCGCACACAAGCTATACATCACATATCAAAAGCATATAACATGATAACACATTATTCGCATACTAATACGACGGTAAAAATCCGACAAAACAACACTTTTTCAAAACCACAACAAATATAATTCATCTACTGACCTCCAACCCATTTTTAATAGAAAGAACATTTCATAAGCTTTCTAACGCTTCGAACGGGGACCAAAATGGACTTACGGATCAAAAGTTATGAATTTTTGAAGTTTCTTAAATTTTTCATTTTGTCCAGACCTGCGGGCTGAGCGCCCAGACCTACGCGCTGAGCGCGAAACCTGCTGCAAGTTCAGCCTTAAAAACACCATTTTTAGACTTCCGGACATCCGTTTTCGATTCCGTAAAAAGCTGCGATCTCAGAATTCAACGTACTACAATATTTTCACTATTAAAAAGCCATCCAACACATTTTGCCATTTTTGACATATTTTAAAACATAATTTTTATCATTGAATTCTAAATTCGAACTCGATCGAAACCGCGAGAAAACACGCATGCCACCATCCCCGATTAAACCCAAACCTTACCCGACTACACTACACAACTTATTCCACATTTCAACCGTCCAAACATTAATTCACACAAAATCACCATTTTCTACCAAATTTCAAAAGTTAGGTTTCAATCAAACTCAACCAAATTCAATCAAACGATCACGCTAAATCACGACCCAACATCACTCGACTCTACTATGCGAGTTATTCTGACTTTCGTCCGTGAAAACATCGATTTCTAACCATTTTTCTCATTTTAACCTAGAATGGAAAACTATGGAAAAACAACGAAACATTCACACAATCACACACATATACATACACAAGCAAGATATAATTGAAACTTCTCACCCTTACCCGATTATTCGCGCTCGAAACGGAGTTCCCGCGATTTCCTCTTTTCTCTTCCTCTCCTCTTCTTTCTTTCCTTCTCTTTTCTTTCTCTTCTTTTTCTTTTCTTTCTAATTCTCTCTCTCTATTTCTATTTATAAAAATATCTAACCACGCAAAATGACCAAAATACCCCTACGCTCAAATATCTCGCAAACGCTCTCAAAATGCGATAAAACATAAACAACGATGAAAAATAATATATTGTCAAATAAAAGTCGAGAATAAAATAATATAAAACCAAAACCAATTAAATCTACTCTATTAAATAAATCTAACAAAACCGGGGCGTTACAATTCTCCCCCACTTAGACATTTTCTTCCTCGAAAATATAACGAGACGAGCAACTCCGGACACGACTCTCGCATCCGACCAACAAACCAACATGCCAACAAAAGGCACACCACGAATAACACAACTGACAAACCACCTCGCTAACAGCAGATACAACAACGACAAGATGCAAAGCCCATACCATGCACTTGACGACAAACTCACGACTCAAAGAAAACCAAGATACCAACACACAGGTTCACTCTAGAACCGAAACACAACAAGATCGTTACCATCACCGTAGGTAACACTCCTTTAATTCCCCACAAAGGAATTAGCTACACGCACTCGAACCAACACGGTGGAAACGAGACAACAACACAAACAAGAACATAAAGTTCCACGGCACCACAAGGTCTCAACAACATCAACAAAACCAGAACACCAACATCCTTGTCACACAACCATGCTACAACAATGCTACGATTCACCAATCGAACATATAACCAAAACATCCATCTACATAGTAGTCCATGGATAATATTCAAACCTTTCACCTAACACTTCCATTCTGAAACGTTCAATAGTCTCACCATTCCTACATGTTCCCAAGGTCCAACCTATGAACTCTTACAAGTCCCACACGCAAATATAGATTGTGCCACACCACGTATCCGCTGCGCACTCTGATTACTCATAACCATCAAAACTACCAATCTCACGTCCAAAGTCTAACTCTTCCTCATATTCACCAAAAATCACTGTTCCCTGTTAATATTCCCAACCTCACACTCTCCTGTGTTGTCTCACCCACCAGACCTAAGTCTCGGAATTACTCAATTAATTTTAATTCTATGACCATCAAAGCAGACATGCATAACAACTTTTGACTTAACTTTTCAGGCACAACCTTAGCTTTTCCCGAAGGATAATCCAAGCCATATTCATAACTCGTCACGAATTCCAACCCTCCTCGTTGTCTCATACTCTATCCCTTCAAACCAACCAAGTACTTTAAACTCTTGCGATTACCAAACACTTCGAGCCTAGAACCATAAAGATAATACCTCCAAATTTTCCAACACAATACGACCACAACCAATTCCAAATCCTGAATAGTATAGATCCTCTTATGAATCCTCAATTGTTGTAAGGCATAAGCTACGACTTTACCCTCTTGCATTAGCACACTGACTAAACTCATCAAAGACACATCACAATACCTCACAAACGGTTGAACAGGATCACACAGAATCAAAACTAGAGTCGTAGACCATTTCTACTTCAGCTCACCCAAAACTTACTCACAACGAACATCCAAAACAAACGACTCACCCTTTGCAAGTCAACCGAAGTAACGAAATTGCTAACTTGGAAAAACCTTCCATAACCTCCGGTACTAACCAACTAAAGTCCAAAAAGTTTCTAATCACCTTAACCGACTTCGGAGCCCCTCATGTAGAACTACAACCACTTTCAATGGATCCATAACCATACTCTTATTTGAAATAACATACCCAAGAAAACTAACAGTTTTAACCCAAATTCTACCTTGAATAACTTAGCATAACACTTTGTCTCCTTTCAACACTTGTAAGTCAATTCTCAAACACTCTACTTGTTCTTCCTCTGAGTTTATAACAGATCCGAATATTCTCAATTAAAACCACTACGACCTTATCCCAATTCACGACACAGTCAAATCGACCACTAAATCTCAACACCATTTTTACAAGAAAGAACATTCCAATCCGAGTTGCGAATCAAAAGTTATGGACTTTAGTAAAAGAAACAAGTTTTATTTTTGAAGTCCCCGATCGCGCTAAGCGGGCTCCGCCCCGCGCTGAGTGCGCTGCTCTCGGGTTGGAGAGGTTCAAAATTCTACAGACCGCGCTGAGCGGGCATCTGCGCGCTGAGCGGGCACTGCGATTTTCAGAAAAATAAACCCTTCGACCTTCCTTCCCGAAATTCACCATTTCATCTCAAATCATTTCCAACCAGCATAACAAGTATCAACAACCCACCAAAAGGAACTCTTAATATCAATATTACATCCATACTTAAGGGTTTTCTCAAGATTTCCATTAACGCTCCAAAACTCCAAAGACTCCAAACCTCGCCAGAACTCTAAGTTTTGTTTTCCTTAGTCTCGATACCTTCATACACATCATGCTTGTTATTCCATTCAATCATCAGTTCCTTGTATTACTATCAATACTGGAGCTCTCTAAGACGACACACTTGGTCTCACAATTCTCCTTTCCAGTAAATCTTCCAACTGCTCTATTAGTCCGGGTACTTCAAATGCTAACATCCAATATTCCATCTGAAAATCATGCACCACTGGCAGCCCATCACTATGGCCTCCTGACAATTTCCCAAAACACTATCATCACAAACAAGACAACATCTGAGTTTCACTTTCCTAAAAGTTCTTCTACTTACTTAGCAGGTCCAACCTCCAATCCTTCTCATCTTCCAATATAGGAATCTTCATCGACTCACCAAAACAATCTGTAATCATTTCCTTAAATTCCAAACAATTCATTGTACACACTATCAAAGCCGGAAAGACACGCCTATTCCATCCAACATAATTTCCGTCTGCTATCAACAAGAGATTAAGGGTGATCAGTTCCTCAATTTGCCAATAGACAGCCGACAATCATGATGGGGCATAAACCGTCTTTACCAAACTATAATAACATTCCTTACATCCTGTGCACAAAACTACCTAAGGCACAAATCCTCAGTCGACACGTACCTTACCTCCGCATTCCCTCCGGAATCGGGAACAACACTCTCCAAACAACACTTACCATCTTGCAATTCACAACACACTGAGCCAGCGCTCCACACCTGAAGCAACATGGAGAAGTACCAGCTTCTCCCCCACTTATCTCATCCTAACTCCTGCAGACAACGGAATAGGAAAACCAGAAAGTACTGACAGTGTTCCACATACATATCACATACCAAGGGACAAACAACAACGACAGTATTCAACTGTCACACCAACTAACTCAACAACTTGGCCGGACGGACCGACCGGCTTTGATACCACTAATGTAACACCCCAATTCCCATCACGAATAAATAATACATAAATAAATCAGAGTAGATAAAAATTTATTTTTCCGACAGAAACAAGGATGCCACATTTCAGAGTAAGAAAAACACCATCCCTGCTCATAAATTTTGATACATAGCACAAAATAGAATACCCTCAAAGGGAAACTTTTTCTATATAAAAGGAATGGCCAATTATGGAATAAAGCGAAAAGATCCATAACCGACTTGTTTTACAAAATGAATTGTTTTATAACATCAAAATATTCATACAAAGCTAATACAAATTATATTCCACAAATGTATACATATATATAATCGTTCCCCGACTCCCGTGCTACGTATCAGAGCAGACACCAAGACCGACAACAGAACGGAGGGCTAATCTTCACAAAAAGACCTCCAGCAACTCTAATCTGCAATGCCTCATAGAGCATTATAAAACAGCAGAAGGGTGAGAAATAACAACTACACCAAGATTGCATAATAATATGCAAAAACATATAAATTCACATACATAGTTATTCTCACCACAAGCATCACATATGATACATATAACATACCACACATACTTAACATATTATATTCATTCTTCAATGCATCATTACAACGATACAATTCTTATCACAATTCATCACACCTCATTCAATATACTTCGCAAGGCATATATATATATACACAAAACCAAGCATATTCATCACAATGCTTATCATTCAACATAAACACACATATTCATGTTTATCCATCCATGCACACCTGCACAATTCTACTCATTCCACATCAACATATACATCATGCATAATTCACCAATCCAATCAAGACCCGGCAATACCACGCATCACATAACTGGGAATGACAGCATAGTCATTCTACCCCAATACATACCTCACTAGGAACGACAACATAGTCATTCTACCCTAGTGCACCTCTCATTAGGAATGACAACATCGTCATTCTACCCCAATGAATATCCCACTAGGAATGACAACATAGTCATTTTACCTTAGTGGACACCACACTAGGAATGACATCAACGTCATTCTACCCCAGTGCACACCTCATTAGGAATGACAACATAGTCATTCTACCCCAATGAGTATCCCACTAGGAACGACAACATAGTCATTCTACCCCAGTGGACACGACAACTCAATTGTACATCACTAGGAATGACATATAGTCATTCTACCCTAATGAGTACTCCACCAGGAACGACATATAATCGTTCTACCCCAATGGACCCGACGACACACTCGCACATAATCAACTAAATCATGATTTTCCACATATAACCAATGCAATCATAATCAAGCATATATAATCAAATACTACACATTGCATATTCTTGCCCTTAGGCCACAATTCAACAACCACAACAATTACAACAACTTGTCACATGCTTCAACATCATCACATTCATGCATTGCAAAACAATTCAAACAATGCATTTCAAACCATAAAGGTCACCACACAACTTACATTGAATTTCACATAAACAATGTATTTACCGCACAACAACAACATTATCACAACATCGCATCACAACACCTTATCACAACATCTCACCATATATACTCACGTCATATAACTGCACACAAGCTATACGTCACATATCAAAAGCATATAACATGATAACACATTATTCGCATACCAATACGACGGTAAAAATCCGACAAAACAACACTTTTTCAAAACCACAACAAATATAATTCATCTACTGACCTCCAACCCATTTTTAATAGAAAGAACATTTCATAAGCTTTCTAACGCTTCGAACGGGGACCAAAACGGACTTACGGATCAAAAGTTATGAATTTTTGAAGTTTCTTAAATTTTTCATTTTGTCCAGACCTGCGCGCTGAGCGCGAAACCTGCTGCAAGTTCAGCCTTAAAAACACCATTTTTAGACTTCCGGACATCCGTTTTCGATTCCGTAAAAAGTTGCGATCTCAGAATTCAACGTACTACAATATTTTGACTATTAAAAAGCCATCCAACACATTTTACCATTTTTGACATATTTTAAAACATAATTTTTATCATTGAATTCTAAATTCGAACTCGATCGAAACCGCGAGAAAACACGCAAACCACCATCCCCGATTAAACCCAAACCTTACCCGACTACACTACACAACTTATTCCACATTTCAACCGTCCAAACATTAATTCACACAAAATCACCATTTTCTACCAAATTTCAAAAGTTAGGTTTCAATCAAACTCAACCAAATTCAATCAAACGATCACGCTAAATCACGGCCCAACATCACTCGACTCTACTACGCGAGTTATTCGGACTTTCGTCCGTGAAAACATCGATTTCTAACCATTTTTCTCATTTCAACCTAGAATGGAAAACTATGGAAAAACAAGGAAACATTCACACAATCACACACATATACATACACAAGCAAGATATAATTGAAACTTCTCACCCTTACCCGATTATTCGCGCTCGAAACGGAGTTCCCGCGATTTCCTCTTTTCTCTTCCTCTCCTCTTCTTTCTTTCCTTCTCTTTTCTTTCTCTTCTTTTTCTTTTCTTTCTAATTCTCTCTCTTTATTTCTATTTATAAAAATATCTAACCACGCAAAATGACCAAAATACCCCTACGCTCAAATATCTCGCAAACGCTCTCAAAATGCGATAAAACATAAACAACGATGAAAAATAATATATTGTCAAATAAAAGTCGAGAATAAAATAATATAAAACCAAAACCAATTAAATATACTCTATTAAATAAATCTAACAAAACCGGGGCGTTACAACATACGCATCGATTAACATCCAATTTCATCAATTAATCACAAATTTAAGGTTAGGTTCTTAACACCAAAACATATCAATGGCGACAACCAAATTCAGAATTCATACCAACACATTATGCATAATATTCAGCATATAACAGAGCATAAATTTACACATTTAACATGCAATTATCATGAATCTCACATAATTAACATCAAAACTCATAGAACTCATCAATGGTGAATAAAACCTAGAGAAGAGTAAGGATCCCTCTCTATCCTTTATGCAATAACACATATATTAGGGTAGTCCCCCGCTACCTGAATTTCCATCAATTACTCAAGTTCTTACTATGATGATCTTCTTCCCCAAGCCTTTGTTCTTCCTTTTTTCACTTTTCCTCTTGCCTCTTTTTCTCAATGTAACTTCTACGTATCACTAAACTTCCTCAACCCTCACTGTTTTCTTTTTAAATTAAAACCTAATTCCACTATTTTGGTTATTCCACTTTTATCCTTTCCATCTCTAATTTTCCTTATTTTTTTCTGATAACTCTAATTTCCACCCAAATCTCAATATTTATATTATTTTATTTATTATTCTATATTTCTACTCATTTTAAAATTAATTAAAGATTCTACTTAGCTTTTACCACTCTTCCTAACTCCCACCAACATATCCACTAATGTCACATATCACATATATTCACCAAATAATAATAAAAAAATAAATCACTCAAATAATAAAATAAAATGCATCTAAATTCAATTAAATAATTTAATTAAATTCGGGGTGTTACTTGACCCCTTATGGTATTGTTTATAGTTAAAAAAAACAACTCAATTGATTGAATTGAGAAAGTCGAATGTGGGGCTTTTTTGTTGTACTAGGATTATAACTCTAAATATGCTATTTGTCGCCCATATTAGATTAAACTTACCACATAATAATCAATATATTTATAATATAAAAAATCATCATGATTATAATCTAAGCTAGTACCCTATATTTAATAATAAACACAAAAGCAATAACACGAGCCACAATATGTAATGTTGAATCAATGACCAATAGATAAGTACTGTAATGTAACACCAACATATATTTTGTATGTTTCTCCACTTTATATTGACTCTAAGCCTCATTGAAAGCAGGCACAATGTCTTTCTCTTCATAAACATTTCGTCATTATCTTCATCTGCTCTAAAAGTAATATCCAATGCAGTATCCACTATTAAAGAAAATACTTAAAAAGAAGTCTCTTCTTTACGCCGAATGAAGCATGCCATGTATAATAACAAATATAACTTGTACTAACTACACCTCACTTTAGGCATAAGATTTTCAATGGCTGAAACAAACAACAATACTATGAGAAGCTCAAGCCATTGGAAATCATTTTACAGTTTTGCTGATGAAGTGAAAATATCTACATGTTTAATGAGAATGACTATTTGGAAAGTTGGCAAAGATTATCAAAAAAGGATATTTGATTCACTGAAAGTTGGTTTAGCTTTAGCACTTGTATCTTTGTTGTATCTATTGGAGCCATTATTCAAACGGATATGAACAAATGTTGTGTGGGTTGTCATGACTGTAGTTGTGATGATGGAGTTTATTATATATATGATATTCTCATTTGTAAGTGTCATTATGTGTGTTTGTGTGTGTGTCTATTTTATGTTGAAAAATTTTTATATTTAAGGTGACTGATTCTGAATCAAGAGAAGTAGTATTAATGAAGATATTACAAGTTCTTTGTAAAGTAAGGTGTGTTTGTGTCATTGTCGTCACCAACACTTATGAATATGTTTAATTTATTTATTTTTTAAAATTATAATCGTGTCGGTTTCGTTTTTAAATAGGAGAATGTATATAATATGTTAGTCATATAGGGAAACACAATTAGTTGTTTGTAGACAAGTAATATAAGGTAAATGTTAGAACAGCTTGTTCTATTTTATGTCTTTATAGCTTGATTTTGTACATGATTTTTATGAACCAAAAGGGAAATGTTCTAACACTTTTGGTTCCATTCTAATGTTAATTAAATCATATGATTTGTATCTTAGTTGGGATTGGAGATGGTTATGGTCATGTGAAAAATTTCTTCTTAATTAATGGATAAATATATACACATTATAAAAGTTATGGATGTATATAAATTATTTGTTTCTTATCATGGAGCAACATAGCCAACGACACAGTGACAAAGTGGTATTTTTGTAGCTCTAATCAATTGATTCATGAATTTGAAATTTTAATTAAAACTCAACATAGGAATATTTTATAAAAAGTTTATCACTGAAATAATATGATACATATGGTTCAGTTTGGCAAATTAAGTTGTAAAATTAACCTAAATAGGAGGTATGTGAAACCTTCAAATAGGAAAGATGGTCAAAACATGTAAACTAGCTTAATTGGACTAAAAGAAGGACTAACTTATTAGTTTCAGAATCTTCATTTGTTGTTACTAACTGAGATCGAAGTACATCCTGCATGTACAATAAAACATCAATAAAAGTAAAAGAATCGAATGAATGGAAACATATTTTTCACATAATGTTTAGAAATTCAACATTAATAGGAATCAAAGGATTGAAATGAAATTGCAAACAAGAATTGCTTGATAGAAAAGTAAAGAATCGAATGAATGAAAACATTCAAGTAATATTTGAGATTGAAGAAGATGAAGGCAATGATGGAGAAAACGTGTTCGGTTTGGGTTTGTGTTGCAATTAAGTGTACAAATTAAAAGAGATTGGAAGTGAATGAGGGAAATTAAAAGTGAAAATGAAAAGGGAACCGAAAGAAAAACACGAGGGAAAACTAAAAACAATGAAAAGAAAATGAAAGTTAAAAGAAACTATTTTTGAATATATTAACTTGTTAACGAATAAATTTCAATAAAATTGTTGTGGTGTAGTGGTTGGTGAGATTATCCAAAGAATTAGTTTAAGTGAAGGTCAAGAGGTTAATCTTTGCTAAGACAAAAATGTTTAATATTTTTTATTTTTCATGAGACATAGTGTTGATCTAACCGACACAAATATTAAAATAAATAAATAATAAAAACAGTTGTCGTTAAACAAAGAAATAAATATAAATAAAAATAAATATGTAATGTCGGCTTGACCGTGGCTACATAGTCAAATAAAAATAAATATAAAATATAAAAATAATTAGCTTTGGTCCAAACATGTGTAATTAATCATAAAATTAATAGAAAAATAAAAAGTAAAAAAAAAACTTCTAGCATGGCAATAGAGTGAACTAGACCAGTGTTATATGAATTACTTAGTGTAGATGTCGGCGCTAAATCTGGACAGTTAAAATTTAATTTTTTGTGTGGGTGGTTGTTTTTTCCTAGGATTCCTCCAACTTAATGTTTTTCGGAGATTTTCTTTAGGCAGTTTAGTACGGAGGATTCCAGTACGTTTAAATAATTGGTCTCCCTATTACAAATTCTACGATTTTGCTTCCTTAATTTTGGTGGCTTTTGGATTTTTGTAGGCCCCACTAATTTTGCATACGTGGCATTGATGATTGGGATGAAAAATATTTTTTAATTAGATGGCAAGGATGACTATGATATTTCAATATTTAATAATATTTTTATTTAATTTAATATTTTAGATATTTTTTAAAGAATTAATTAATTAATAATTGTTTATTTTAATTATATTTATTTAATATTTAAAAATATTTTTTATATTAATTAATTTAAATTTTAAAAGAATTTAAATATGGAGTTTTGACCCAAGCCTCATTTAGAATATTTTCAACCCACAACAAGACAATATAGTAAATTTATCTTCAGTTATATAAAGACTAATATTATTGAAGAAAAAAACCGATGTGGGACTCTACAATGACTAATACTCTGTATACACACCTTTAGAATGTGAAGATCTTGCACCTTCGGAACTTAAGCTCAAGTTTAACATGATAAATCAAACCTCCATCACTTGTTTTTTCATCTCTTTGACTAAAAACAGCAACACCATGAGCAAATGCAAACGAACCTGTTCCTCATATAACCTTAAACTCTTCTCTATCCTTATCTTGGAACAACATGTGTATTTGAGGTTGTTCTGTTTTGAGGTTATTGAATGTAAAGAGATAAATCAAGCCATGGTTTTGAATGGATCTTGTTATGTGAAATAGGTGATACTAAAGCCAAAACAATTACTGTTATTGTTGCTAATGTAACTGCACTGCAGAATATGATCCTAGACACCATCATGTGATGTTTTTTTAAGATTGGTGTTCTTTCAAATTACAACATTTTATCATGGTTAAATCAAATTTCAATGCAAATAGTTTACTGTTGTTTTCTTCTCTCAACAAACATAATCATATGATAAAAAAGTGAAAAATGGAACCACACATGGTGTTTTGCTTCTTAATAGTAATGGAATGGATATTGCTTATATGGGTGATCGTGTTATTTATAAGGCGATTGGAGGTGTTTTTGATTTCTATTTGTTTTGGAACAATGCACTGAACTTATTGGTAGGCCTGCTCTTATGTCTTATTGGTCTTTTGGTAAGTTCAACAATGTTTCATTCCTTTTTTGTTCTTCTATTCATGCTGATTCATTATATCAAATTCCTATGATGATCTGCATCGTTGTTAACTCTGAAGGTTTTCATCAGTGCCGATATGGCTACAAGAATGTAACTAATATCTCAGAAGTGGTACTCAACTATTCAAAATCTGGTATACCTCTGGAAGTGCCTATTATAGATCCAGGTACTTTATTCTAACACCATCAAATATATTTGAAACTGATAGCAAGCCCAAACGAATTATTAAAAGGCCCAAATATCTTGATGCATATGTACTTAATTAATTAAAATTCAGTCTAGTCATTTAAGTAGTTTTTTTATCTTTTGGCCTAGGCCCATTTTGCTGATCCAGGTCCTTGTATTTGTATTTAAACCACTTTAGGGTTTGAGTGGAAGCAAGCATTGATTCAGAATTTAATTTTCTTCTTATTGTTTTGTGTTCATTCTATGGATAACTCTTTATTTGGTAATAGTTGTTAATTCTTATTCATCAGAAACTTATCTTACTTTACTCAATAGTGGCTTATGTGATTGATTTGAGATGAATTTTGTACACAGGTATCGGTATAAATGACACATACGATACCTATAAGCAATTATCAAGGTCAAGTTTGGCCTGGATATTGTTGTGTTTAGTAAGAGTTTAATTGGAAGATGAAGCTAAAAAATAGGGTGAAATGATACAAGTTTGTAATTGCATTGGAGTTCCACGTTGTTTTTTCCCTAAACTTTTTTAGTGTTTATACATTTTTTTTTAGAATAAAAGAATTTTATTAAATTCTAAAAAATAATACAAAGCGCGATCCTAAGACCCGGCCAAAAAAACAACAAAATCACTCAAACAAAAAAAAACCTAAGGCAACAATAAAGCACTTATGTGCTTTCTAAGATTAGGCTTATTCCTACATTTATGCACAATCATATCAACAACTCTAAGACCAATACTATCAATGTTTAAAATTTCCCCTAAGCAAGTTTGGTTACGAAATCTCCAGAATTCGTAAATCATCTCCGCAAAGACACATTTAAGAATTTTGCTTCTCCAATCATTCCCATTACTTTTAGACAAAAACCACTTAATTTCCTCACTCCATGCAAGAGGGAGGTGATCCACTTCCAGCCAGTTTAAAACAAATAACCAGATTTTTTTGTAACTTTGAAAAGTATTTATAAAAATTAACAATGCATTAGTTAATGTATTCTTGGGCACAGACTTAAAATTAATGCCCAATTATGAATTGGGCCGGGCCCATTAATTCTTTTTAAAATTTTAAATAATTAATTTTTAAAAGCTTTAATTAAAATAATTAATTATAAATTTATTTTATAAAAAATATTAATTAATAAATTATCCTAGTTATCAATGTCATTAAAAATTATTTTGTATCCCAATCTTCAATATCAATGATTTAAAACACTCAAATTAGGGAGAAAAAAAACAAAAGTATATTTAAATTTATTAGCTTTTATACTTTGAGTGTACGACTTGTACAGCACTTGTGTATGATAGTTTATAACATAATATCAATTTAAAAGCATAGAATGGATGATAATGAATGGAATACCTTCTAGACTACATAGACCACCAATGAGAGAGCAAATATTAAACGCAAACTAATCTTCATGGTTGTCAGGTTTTACACCACATTTTTAACTATATAATGGAAAATCATTAAATTAAATAACTAGACCGTTCATCTGTGTGATGCACGGATTTTATTATGATGTTATTATTAATATATAAACTATTTTATTAGGAGTTTAATTAGTATGGATTGTTAGTATAAATTAATTTTATTTTGTTATTTAATAAGAATTCATCAATATGTAATATTATATTATTAACTTAAAATTTATAGTTTAATATAGCAGGATACATGTAATTAGTTAACAGTATAAAATTATTTTTATCCTACATATTCCATTTTCTCTTTTATTAATATTAACTTATAACAATTACATCATTATATTAAGATTTTTTTTATTAATATTATTCTCATATATAATAGATAAAAAGTAGCATTATACTTGCACACAATTAAATCACTAACGGTTATTTTCTAAAACTTTCGTTGTGTGTATATAAATGTCAACTATTTGTTAAATATGTAAGTCATTGTTTTAGAAAGATTGAATTTGATTTAGAAATATCAGATTTGATTTAGAAAGATTAGATTAGATATTTTTGGGCTTTTATAGTTTGCGCTTTAGCTTGAGATGCAAGTTAACCTAAATCTATAAATAGGGAGGAACCCTTATCATTGTAATAATTAAGTTTGATAATTCACAGTTTGCAGTTGCAAGTGAATATTGAAAGTTTCCACAGTTTGTGGGCAGAAAGAATTCTGCAATTTTTCATCTTTTGCTCCAACGCTACTATTTCTCTTTTATCTTTCTTTCTCAATTTTTCTTTTCGTTGCCATTGCGTGTGATTGTTAACAATCTTGAGATCAAGATTGAATATGAATTATCAAAAGGTTTTGGGTTAATTCCAACTTCTGGTATTAAAGCTCCGGTTGCAATTCAAGGAAGAAAACTGTGATGGCGATGAATCATCCGAACAGACACTTTCTTGCGAGCTTTCCGATTCTCAAGAAAGATAATTATGAGAATTGGTGCAAGCAGATTAAGGTGGTTTTCTGTTATCAAGATCTTTGGGATCTTGTGAAGCAAGGAGTAGCACCGCTTGCAGAGAACGTGATGGATCAAGAAAAGGTTGCACACAAAGAATTGAAGAAGAAAGATTATAAAGCTCTCTTTATAATCCATTAGTGTGTCGATCCAGATAACTTTAAAAAAGTTAGTGATGCAGAGTCAGCAAAGGAAGCGTGGGAGATTCTTGAACAGTCGTTTGGAGGCGCAGAGAAGGTGAAAGAGGTGAGATTACAAACTCACAAGAGAACCTATGAGTTGCTTCAGATGGAAGACAATGAAACTATAACTGATTTCTTCACCGGAGTTACAAAGCTGGTGAATCAAATCAAGGTATGTGGAGAGGTGTTGACATCAAGATCAGTTCTTGCAAAGATTTTGAGGTCATTGGCTCCAAAGTTCGACCACGTGATAGTAGCCATAGAAGAGTCGAAAGACTTGTCAGTATTGACGAAGGAAGAGCTTCAAGGGACGCTTGATTCTCATGAACAAATGATGGTTGAAAGAGCTGCAGGAAAGTCAACGAGTGATATGGCTTTGCAGGCGCAGTCAGAAAAGGAAAGGAAAGGCAAAGGAAGCTGGAATTGCAACAAAGGTAGAGGAGGCTACAACAATTCAACTGGTCGAAATCAGAATGAAGGAAACTGGTCAAATCAAAGAAAACTCTGGAACCATGGCAACCAAAGAGGTGGTGCTGCAGGTAGAGGAAGAGGTGGTGGTCGGAAGCCGGACAAAATTCACATTCAATGTTTCAATTGTCAGAAGTATGGTCACTATTTTAGTGATTGTCCAGAAAAGAAGAAGAATCAAGAAACTGATGCAAAGCTGGCGAAACATGAAGAAGAAGAGATGTTGCTTATGGTCACAACAAGAGACGAAGAGAGATTCCAGGACCAGTGGTACTTGGACTTAGGATGCTCATCACACATGAATGGAAGGAAAGATTAGTTTATCAACATGAATCCCACACCGAAGAACACAGTGAAGTTTGCAAATGACAACACTCTAACAGCTGAAGGTGTTGGTGATGTTCTGATTATGAGGAAAGATAGCAAGAGGTCAACAATTTCCAATGTGTTGTACATTCCAGGCATGAAGAGTAATTTACTCGATATAGGGCAGTTGGTCGAAAAGAACTACAAGGTGTCGATTGAAAACAAGATGATGAGAGTTCTCGACGCAAGTGGTAGGTTAATCTTGAAGGCTCCAATGTTTCATAATAGAACCTTCAAGATTGAACTCAATGTGATGGAGCACAAGTGCCTAGCAACTGCATCCAGTAGAGATGAGTGGTTATGGTATTTTCGACTAGGTCATCTCAATTTCAATGAAATTATAGAGCTAAAGAGAAGAAATATGGTTTCAGGATTACCTGAAATTGACATTCCAAATAAAGTCTGTGAAGAGTGTGTTTAGTCGAAACAACACAAGAATATCTTCAACAAGGATGCAGGAAGGAAGTCGAAGGTAATTCTGGAAGTTATATACTATGATGTATGTGGTCCAATCCAGGTGGATTCGATTGGTGATAACAGATACTTTGTCACGTTTATAGATGATTAGAATCGAAAGCTGTGGACTTACCTCATCAAGAAGAAAAGTGATGTGATCGAGGTATTTTGCAGATTCAAATCTATGGTCGAAAGACAGAGTGGTCGAAAGCTGAAAATTCTTAGGACTGATGGTGGTAGAGAGTATGTGTCAAAAGAGTTCGATGCATTATGTGAAAAAGAAGGGACTATGCATGAGGTGGTGCCACCCTACACTCCACAGCAAAATGGAATTGCAGAAAGGAAGAACAAAATCATCATGAACATGGTGAGAATTATGTTGAATGGAAAGTCTCTACCCAAAGAATTATGGAGAGAAGCGGTTTCGACAACAACATACATATTAAACAGATGTCCGACGAAGAAGCTTGAAGGAATCACACCAGAAGAATGTTGGTCTGGTGTCAAGCCGAGCCTCAGTCACTTGAAGGTGTTTGGTGATAAGTCGAATCAAATGATCTTGATAGGATTTCATTCGACTGGAGGTTGTAAGTTGTTTGACCCAGTGAATAAGCAGGTAGTGATCAACAGGGATGTGCTCATAGATGAGCTTAAAGAATGGGATTGGTGTGAGAATGTCAAGAAGGATTTTGTGAGAATCTCTTGTGAAGAACCAGTTGTCATACCCCAAATTTTGACCACTAAGATTTCCTATCATGGTGCAAATCATCATCACAATATAGAGGAACCATCATACTTCATTAGTCTCCCGAAAGATGGGTGAACGTTCACTACAATCAAGCTTAGGGTTTCAAGCCCTCTCAGAGCCTTTAGACAAAGGATCAATCAAGGAATGACATGATCTTCAACTTGTCTAACCTCTTAAACATTCACAAAGGATCAAGAGGACTCCCATATCAAGAATTAAGCACAAGAGTGCAACATTTCAAGTGGATCAAGCCTCAAGTTCATCTAATACAAAGTCAACTGACGCAGAAAGTCAAAGTTTGACTTTTGGTCAACTTTGAGCTTCACAAGCCATTACTCAAGAAAATATGATGGATGATTTAATTTGATCAAATTTAAATCAAGAAATCTTGCAAAATTGCAAAATTGATCAAATTTAAAGAAACTTAGAATTTTTTTCTAAGTTAAAATCATGTTCACGTGCACAACTTTTCAAGGTTGTAACTATTGATCCAAGCATCCATTGATTTTGAGTAAGAGCTACTTTTAAAGAGGGTATTTGATACTTCAACATTGTAGAATGAATCAACTCAAAATATCATAAGGATTGAAAGATATAAGTGATCAAAGTTTGGAATTCTTAATGTCTGATGTTCTGACATTGCATATGACATCGCTAATATTTTTCCAGCAAGAATGTCCCAACTTCAAGGATGTTTTTCTCCATGATCCAAGTTGATTCAAGCCAAACCTTGAACATCAAAGTTGAAGTACGTTATCTCAGCTTTCCAGAAAGTTGTAGAACGTCCTTGTAGCATACTCGAGCAAGGAGATATGATTTTTGCAAAAAGCATTGATAAAGCAGAATTTTCATGACAGCTTTTAGGACAGATTTGACTACACAAGTTCAAGACCATTTTTGATGACTTTGCAAGCTGAACCGAGACCAAAGTCAAACATCAAAGTTAAATTATGTCATTAAGGCTTTCCAAAATGTATAAGAACTCCCATTAATTCAACTTGAGCAAGGAGTTATGAACCTCACAACATGCCTTGCTCGAGCTGATATTTTAGGACAGATTTTGTGCACTTTTCTTGTGCCACCCAATTTTCAAACTTTGTCACCATGCAAGACAAGCATCAAAGAGGCAATTCACTTCAACTCAAAATATCATAGTGGATTAAAAGATACAAGTGATTGAAGTTTGGAATTATTAATGTTCTTAATGTCTGATGTTCCAACATTGCATAGGACATCACTAATATTTTTTCCAGCAAGAATGTCCCAACTTCAAGGATGTTTTTCTTCATGATCCAAGTTGATTCAAGCCAAACCTTGAACATCAAAGTTGAAGTACATCATCTCAGCTTTCCAGAAAGTCCTAGAACGTCCATGTAGCATACTCGAGTAGGGAGTTATGGATTTTACAAAAAGGCTTGCTGCAGCTGAATTTTCATGGGACAGATTTGCACATTTCTTGTGCCACAGGAATTTCCAAGCCTTGTCATTATCTTGGACACATCTGAGGATCAAATCTAAAGGGGACAATCACTGAGCCAAGCCTCCAAAGTCCTTGGAACAAGAAGTAGCATGTTATTCCTAAAAATCCCTAAAAGAGGGACAAGACTCCAATTTTGGATTGGAGCATTTAATAGATGCTTAGAGGTGGCATGGACTGACACATTTGCAACTGAATTCAGTTAAGATTCCTCCAACAAGTAGGGAACCAAAGCTCTGTGCTCTAACCTCTAGTCAATGGCTAGAGGAGACTTGGATTTTCATTGGACAACATTGGCCAAACCTCTGCTGCAGCCACCATTCACTATTGCTGCAAAAACAAACTTGCTCTACTATAAATAGAGCTCATTTGTTATCAGTTTGAGTACACCAAAGCCATCAAACAGATGCTTTCCTAAAAATCTCTTCTTTCACCTCAAATTTGCCTTCCAAAGCAAGTAATTCTGAGTTTTTGAGCTTGAGAGCTTTTCCATCACAATCAATCACACACACACCTCATATATTTCATATGTAAGCTGTCCAAACTATCACAAGTGACCTGTAATCACAAAATCACAAAGTCGCTTCTCAAAACCTCAAAATGGCACTTTTTTGCATTTTTCAAGCCATGTCTTGATTCAGTCACTTACCAAACCAGATAAAACCTCAAACACACTCCAAATATCATCCTTGAACTATCCCAAATGGTTCCCAACATCTAGAACACCATTTGAGAGAGTTGCTATTCTGGTCACTTTTAACCCCTTTTGCAAGAAAGGGACAGTTTGTGTTTTTGCAGGTACCAGCTGATTCCAACCATCCTAAAAGCTTCTAAGAGGTCATTTGAGGGTGTCCAAAACATCAAATCATTTCTGGAACAAAGCACTTGGTAGGTTGCACAAAATCTCCAAAAAAAGAGGTAAAATTCATAACTTGAATTCTTTGAATCATGCTTTCCTTTGATGTCCACATACATGCATCATATTGAACAATTCTTGAAGCAAAAATGTAGTCCTTAATGTGTATGTTATGATCCTCCTACTGTTTGCACTTTAACATGTTTATATGTGGAGTTTATGTTGTTTTAAACTTAAGGTGCATATCTGGTTTTTTGCCTTGTGTGTGCTGTATATTAAGTTTCAGTATGTATGAGTAATACCATTGGATTCCTTGTGAAAAATTGGTCAAGATAGGTTCTTACGGATTTCAATTTCGTTAAAAATTGAGAGAGTTATGAATGTTTGAAAATTTGATAAGCAAAGATGTTTAAACTTAAGGTGCAGATCTGGTTTTTTGCCTTGTGTGCGATGTACATTAAGTTTCAGTATGTATGAGTGATACCATTGGATTCCTTGCGAAAAATTGGTCAAGATGGGCTCTTCCGGATCTTAATTCCGTTAAAAATTGAGAGAGTCATGAATGTTTGAAGTTTGATAAAAAGATGTTGAAAATCAAGGTGCAGTTCTGGTTTTTGTCTGATGTCGAATGTGATGTTGTGACATATTCCCTTGTTCTCTTATCTTCAAAACTCATGAGTGATATCGAATGTGATGTTGTGACATCGCATTCCTCTTTTTCTTAGTTTATCTTCAAAACTCAACCAATTATTTCACATAGCAAAAATTATCATTTTCCAAATCTGTTTTACACACTTCTTATTCATACTCCATAATATTTTAATCCACCAAAAAATCACAAAAAATATTATTATTTGATATATTTTTAATATATTCAAAAATATTGTTTTAAATTGTTTTAAATGCTTTTAAAATAATTTCTTTTTCTTGATTTTTAAAACCAAAATAATTTTAAATATTCATGTGGATAAAATACTTTTTCATTAACCTTAATCACTGTTTATAACATGATTAATGATTTTATTTGATATTTTTTATCATTTTTTTACTTGATTTTTCTTTGAAAAATGTCCTTTAAAAAATGAAATTAGGGTTTTTGATTAATTCAACCCTCATCAAACTTTTTCAAACACTTTGGGCCTCTAATAGAGTGTAAGACCCAATCCTTTTTTTTGACCAAATCATTTTTGGGCCTCAGTATATTGTATAAGTCCCGATACCGTCAAAAAACAAACGGCGCGATCGTCGTCTTTTGAAAAATAACCTTCTGGGCCTACCCTCGAGTAGTAAGACCCATTTCTTTTCTTAAAACTCATTTGGGCCTCTATTAGAGTGTAAGACCCAACCCCCTTTGTACAGAAAACTTTTTGGGCCTCATTCGTTGTATAAGTCCCTCTGTACATTTTCAAATAAACGACGCATTCGTCGCCTTTTGAAAAATAAACTTGGGCCTCTCCTTGAGCTATAAGACCCATTCAAAACTTTTGGGCCTCTAATAAAGTGTAAGGCCCAATCCTTTTTTTGACCAAATCATTTTTGGGCCTCAGTATATTGTATAAGTCTCGATACCGTCAAAAAACAAACGGCGCGATCGTCGCCTTTTCAAGACAAAAAAACCTTAGGCCTACCCTCGAGTAGTAAGACCCATTCAAAACTTTTGGGCCTCTATTAGAGTGTAAGACCCAACCCTCTTGTACAGAAAACTTTTTGGGTCTCATTCGTTGTTTAAGTCCCTCTGTACATTTTCAAATAAACGACGCAATCATCGCCTTTTAAAAACTCAAATGGGCCTCTCCTCGAGCTATAAGACTCATTCAAAACTTTTGGGCCTCTAATAGAGTGTAAGACCCAACCCCCTTTTAACCAAAACTATTTTGGGTCTCACTTGTTGTATAAGTCCCTCTGCGTTAAAAGAAAACCTTGGCGCGATCGCCATTTTAAACGGAAAAATCAATTGGGCCTACCCTCGTGTTATAAGCTCCACTCTTTTTCTTTAAAACCTTTTTGGGCCTCTTGAGAGAGTGTAAGACCCATCCCTTTGTACAGAAAACCTTTTTGGGCCTCAGTCACTTGTATAAGTCCCTCTGTACAAAACAACAGTGCGCTCACTGATAAAACCCTGGGCCTCTCCTTGAGCTGTAAGCCCCAAATCTTTCTTTTTCAAAGCACTTTCTCCTTTGATTTTGAATATACTGTTGTTTTCAATCTTTCTTTGTTGAACAACTAACCAAATAGTATGGAAGCTCTACAACCGAGTAAGTGTTTATACGCTTTCATTTACCACTTTCATATACATATAATTGTATTGTGGGGTTGTTTCACTGTAAGTCTTCTTTCATAAACTCATATCAACTGTGTAATAATAGTATAGATATTTCGAGTTTCCCCAGCAACTACGTCTAGAACTAGGTGACGTCGTTCGTTTATTCATAGAAATAGACAACTAGATCCCCAATAGGATCACCAGATACAATCTTCTCTTCGGCTGTCCTCATTAGGAATTGTCAAGAAACTCTACTCCCAGAGATGAATGTATTCTCCGTGAATGGCATCTTTGAGTTTCTTCCAAATTCTCGGACTTTCCTGGCTTGATCTATTCCTCGTGGATAGCCTGTCTTGAATTTCTCGGGGTTTGGGGACCCACGGGCTTCTTAAAAGCATCGGCCTCCTCTTGGGCATCATACAAGGACCCACAGGCTTCCTAAAAGCAACCTCGCCTCCTCTTGGGCTTAGTACAAGGACCCGTTGGCTTCTTAGAAGTATTCACAGCCTCCTCTTAGGCTTCGTATAATGATCTCTTCCTCCGGGAATAATAGCCTCCTCTTGGGCTTCGTACAAGGACCGATCGGCTTCTTAAAAGTTTCCAGCCTCCTCTTGGGCTTCGTACAAATTATCCCGACGACCTCCTAGAGGTATAGGAACAGAACTTAATCATCTTAATAGAACAGTCCTTTCAAAGAGTTTACTATTGTTTCTCAAAGCATAGTACAAAAGATGAAACTCTAGACATGGACAGTCTAATATCCTTGAGTTTTCCAGACATTCTCAAGTGACCTCTTCGTTAAATAGGAAGAAAACCCGTGGACTCGGACAGTCTCAATACCCTTCGGATTTCCCATTTCCTTGAAGAACAGGAATAACCCGGATCCTCGAATCAAATCCTTGAGTACAGTGTTACTTATATAAGAACTGATTTTCTCTTTCAAAATCAGTATACTGGACCTGTCACTCAACTGAAACAATTACAACAGCCTCCTCTTAGGCTTTGTATAATGATCCTTCTCCAGTGAAGTTAGCCTCCTCTTGGGCTTTGTAAAATGATCCTCCCCAGCGGAGTCAAACAACGTTCAGCCTCTCTCTCGGGCTTTGTACGAGACACATAAGAGACTCCCTCGTTGAGTCAATCACCCTAACGCCTCCATCTCGGGCTTTATACGAGATACAAAAAGGTTCTTATTGAGCCAAACAAATTTTAGCCTCCATCTTGAGCTTTATACGAGATACAAAAAACTCTCTTGTTTAGTCAAATAGCCTCCATCTCGGGCTTTGTATGAGATACAAAAAACTCTCTTGTTGAGTCAAATAGCCTCCATCTCAGGCTTTGTACGAGATACAAAAAACTCACTTGTTAAGTCAAATAGCCTCCATCTCGGGCTTCGTACGAGATACAAAAACACTCTCTTGTTGAGTATAAAAACCCCTTTTAGCCTCTCTCTCGGGCTTTGTACGAGACACATATTTGCCTCCTCTTAGGCTTTGTATAAGAAAACCACTGGCTGATCCAATCAACCCTTTAGCATCAAAGTTGTGCCTCATTCACAGTACACAAACATCAATAACTCCTTCCCCTCCATCTAATCGCTGTAAGCGGCAAGCCTCTAAATCATCTACATCCATGCCACTGTCCCTCTTTTAGCATGAGAAATTCCTAAGGAAAGATAGCATTGCTCTACACTGAGTTAAAGTCTTCTCCTTCAGGTTGGAACTCCCCTATAAAGGAAATTATGACATTGCCGGATTCACACATCCCGGTTAAAGTAATTCTCCTTTATAAACAGTTGTGACATACAACCCCCTCCTTAGAGATGACAAATTCTCTCTAAAGACAACACCTTTCAGCTTCACATCTTGGGCTTTGAACAAGATACAAATATACTTTTTCAGCTTCACATCTTGGGCTTTGAACAAGATATATATCACCTTTCACTTCACGTCTTGGGCTTTGAACAAGACACCAAACAACCATTTCCTCCCATAGAATAGGAGGAACTACGAACGCTCTTATTTCCCTGTTTCGGAAAAACGGGAATACGTAGGCATAAGATTGAAAGAAAAATCTTAGCGAGCACACTAAACAAAAACCCAAAATCCCATACTCTCATACATTCGTCCTAACATCCTAACCGATAGCCTAAAGCACCCCTCGTCAACAAAATAACCTAGGAGAAACCCCGAATCTTTGTAGCATCTGTAAACCAACAGTTTTGACTGTTTAATCTCAGTATGCAAGCCGGGTTAATTGGAGACATCTATTTCCCTTCCTTCATCAGCTTTAATAGGATAAAAAATTATATCTGTGTTTATAGTACCAGAGCGATCGTGCTTCGCAACCACATCCAAAAATCACTCGCTACAGAAAAATGGCGACTCTGCTGGGGACGTTGAACTGATCTCGTTCTCTTCTTGTCCCCTAGGTAGAAACCTTGACGTCACTAGGATCTTAGGTCAAAACGCCGTTAATTTGGAATGAAACCACAGGATGGTGACTCCACCGGGAAACCATTTTCTGTCAGGAACTTAAGATTCTTAGCTTTTAAAAGTCTAGGACATTAGGACAAATATATATACTGCTTTTCCTAATTGATATCTGTGTTTATTTTTCTGCTAATGGGAATGCGTGTGATGCCGCATGTGGAAAGATTGAGTATACACTTAAGATAAGTGATGGCGACGAGGTCGACCATCAACCTCAGTGGAGGCTGACCAATGCAACCCATTCCCTCTCTTAGGCAATGGACCGATTGTGATGTCTGAGAAGCTGAGGAGCCAAACCCTTTTGTAGTGCGGAAACTATCGGGAATAGTTGTTACACGATACTACCCTCATTTGAGGCTGGTGATCTATTCTCAGTGAATGGCACTTACTCTAAGATTTCTCTACAACTCGTTGGCGATCCGCTTGTTATTTTGCTTTCCTGGGAGGAGCTGATGATAATGAGTACATGTACAAAAATCACCTTAGTATAAACCTTTGGGGATGGGTAGAGCCTTGACTTCATGACAACGACCCTTTGACCCCATGTTTTTTCTATGTTTTTGTGTGCTGCATTCATGCATTCATTTAAAAAACATTAAAACATTCAAAAAAAATTTCTCTTATAGTCTCTCTGTTTTTCAAATTAAACTAAGACTGTGATTGCAAATATCAGAGAAAAAGATTACGCTAATGGATTTCGGTAGAAGGAGAACTCATAAGTACACCTTCAGGATTCCAAAACTAGAGGATTTGAGAAGGTTAGCGAGGATAATCAGTAACCCTGAGGCTTTCAGAGCCAAGCACGGAGGTCTGCTTCCGCTGTTAAGAGTCCATGTGATTGAGGGAATCATGGATGCACTCATTCAGTTTTATGATCCGGTTTATCACTGTTTCACATTCCCGGATTACCAGCTCGTACCAACGCTGGAGGAGTATTCTCATCTGATTGATCTACACATTACTGATCGAGCTCCATTTTCTGGACTGGAAGAATTCCAAAGAATCAGACTATTACAAGAGCAATTCATTTGGACGAGTCTGAGGTTAGGACTCACCTAACCACTAAGGGTGGCATCCAAGGTTTGCCAACCCAGTTCTTGACAAAGAAGGCCCTATATTTTGCCAGTATAGGAAACGTGACTGCTTTTGAAAGCATCTTTGTCTTGCTCACCTACGGGTTATTTTTGTTTCCCAACATCAATAACTTCGTCGATATCAACTCCATTAAGGGTTTTCTCATTGGAAACCCTGTGCCGACTTTGCTCGCAGATGCGTATCATTCTGTACATTTGGGAAATTTGTACAGCGGAGGGGAGATCACATGCTGTGTACCTTTGCTTTACAAATGGTTTATCTCCCACTTGCCCAAGTCTGCTGCTTTTTGGGATTGCAAGAGTGCCTTACGTTGGTCGCAGAAAATCATGTCCCTCACCAACTCTGATATAGATTGGTGCAATAGGATCTATGATGGAATCAGAATCATTGATTGTTGTGGAAACTTCCCCAACGTACCCCTTATAGGAACTAAAGGAGGAATCAATTACCATCCAGTTCTCGTTCATCATCAATTTGGATACCCGATGAGACACATCCCGCGTAATGCTCATCTGGAAGGTCTTTTCTTCAAAGAAGGAGAAAGTGACAGAGCAATAAAGACAGAAATAGTGCACGCTTGGAAACATGTTCATAAGAAAGGACGAGAGTCTCTAGGAAAACCGGATTGTGTCTCGGTGGAGCCTTATCTCCACTGGGTACAAACTAGAGCTCTCAAGCTAAAGATGCCTTATCCTCGTTACGGAATTCTTCCACCGAGGGAATCTGTCATGTACTTCATGACGAAAACTGAAAAGCTTCAGGTTACTCTCAACAAAGTTCAACGGGAGAAGAGGTCTTGGAAGAACAAGTACCGCACCCTCGACGTAGAGTGCATCAAAATACAGCAACTACTGAAAGAGAAAGATGCTCTGATTGAAATTTTGGAGCAACATGCTGTAGAGAATCAGGATGACCAAAGGAATTTGCTCGCTCCTTTCACTTGGAAAAGGAATAACAACCCGACAACGGCCCAAGAGCCCCGGTCAAAGAAAAGGAAAGTACCAGAATCAGCACCCGAGTTCTCTCGGGACCCATTAGCTTAGGTTTCTGTTTCTGCACCTTGTAATCTACTGTATTTCCATTTCTGTAATCCTTTGAATTTCAATAAAAAAAAGGGGTTTCCCCACTGTTTGATATTTGCAATCTAATTGTCGAAGTTTATTTTGATTAAACCAAAAAATAATTAATATAATCATTGCATTCATCATTCTCACATCGCGTATTCTTCTTACCTACGAATCTCACGTTTGTGTCTCGATTCTAGAGTCAAACTGTCTCATTCGTACAATACTCGGGCCAATCGTCAGAAAAAGATGGATGATCTTGAGGAAAAGAACAGAGAGTTGAAAGAAGAGATCGACGCTCTGAGAGAGGATATGAGAAAGCTTCGTAACGACATCCAAGCCATGGCAGAAGCTCAGCTACAAAGGACTGTGATCTCAGAGATCACCTCAACGCCCATAGTGGAGAAGTATGATCCTAGGTATCAAATACCGAAAGATCGTCCTTGGGGCATGCCTGTTAACTATATCCTAGAAGGATATGTTCCGCCGATCACTGAAGATCAGGGAATCATAACAGAAGCCGCTGGGCCTGAAGGTTACAAACTTCGGGAAAGCGAAGATGCCAGGGGCATACTGAAGACTCCTGAAGGTTACAAACTTCGGGAAACGCCAAGACTCACTGCATAGTCACGGTACCACCCCCTGTGGTGCACACTGTCCCAGAAGGACAGATTCCACAGATACCTTCTGGTAAAAAGGAAACTATGTTCGACAGAATGGATGAATTCCAGGAGCAGTTTCTGGAAATGCAGAAAGAACTGCAAGCCATCTGCGGTCAGGATTTATTTGGAAAGGACGCCGCAGACCTCTGCTTGGTCCCCAATGTAAAAGTTCCGCACAAATTTCAAGTGCCCGACTTTGAAAAATACAAGGGTAACTCTTGCCCTCAAAGCCATCTGGTGATGTACGCTCGGCGGATGTCAGCTCAGACGGAGAATCAGGACCTACTAATTCACCACTTCCAGGATAGTTTAACAGGTGCCGCACTCAAATGGTACATGGGTTTAAACCATGCCACGATCAGTATATTCAGAGATCTTGGTACTCGCCTTCGTCCAATGATACAAATACAATTTGGACATGGCACCCGAAAGAGATCAACTCAGATCAATGTCGCAAAAGGACAAGGAAACCTTTAAGGAGTACGCCCAGAGATGGCGTGAAATTGCCGCTCAGATTTGTCCACCTCTTGAGGAAAAAGAGATGACAAAGATCTTCTTAAAAACCTTAAGCTCATTTTACTACGACAGAATGGTTGCCAGTGCGCCCAGTGACTTCACCGAGATGGTGGGCATGGGAGTTCGTTTTGAAGAAGCCGTCCGAGAAGGACGTTTGGCAAAAGACGCTGGATCATCGAGCAGTACAAAAAGATACGGTAGTGCTCTCCCTAAGAAAAAAGAGCAAGATATTGGGAATATCTCTCTCAGAAAGCAAAGGCGACGTTATCAACCAGTAACAGCTGTAACTCCTGCTATCAGCCCTGCGCCTATTCCTACGTATCAACCTCAGGTTGCGCAAAGCCAACCTAATCAGCAAAGGACACAACAGCCTCTTCAGCAGGCTCGTCCTCCATATAACAACAGCTGTATAACACGACCATCAGGGTTTGATCCTATACCCATGTTGTACGTAGAACTATTTCCGTTACTACTAGCTAAGGGGCATATCCAGACTAAGTCTCCTCTTACAGTACCGGAAAATCCGCCTTTTTGGTTTAAGGTGGATCAAACTTGCCCTTATCACCAAGGAGGACCAGGGCATAACATCGAGACTTATCTCAATTTCAAGTCCGACGTGCAAAAGCTTGTTAGGAGCGAGCTCTTATCTTTCAAAGATACGAATCCCAATGTTCTCACAAACCCGCTGCCTCAACATGAGAAAGCTGCAGTCGACTTGATTGAGAAAGAGACTAATGATGTCTATCAAATTCACGATGTACTCTTGTTGAAAACCAATCTAGTCAAGATGCATTGTAAACAGAGTGGATATGGCCATATGCCACCTCATAATTATCACCAGTGTGATATCTGCTCTAAAGACAATCATGGATGTTCTGTGGTGCAAGCAGCTCTACAGGAACAGATGGATCTCGGATGGATCCAAGAGCACCGAGTTCGTGGAGTTAACATGGTCTACACGAACTCCAACATCATTCAGAACCACGATATCCATGCAACGAATGTCAACTTGGTGGCAATCCATTCGAGGCAAAGCCAGTATCATAATCTGCCGCGGCACGATTACAGTTCCTGTCTGACTTGCTCGGTAAACAAACAGGGATGCTCTTTCATACAGGAGGCCCTCCAGCGTCAGATGAATCTTGGATGGATCCAAGACTACCATGATAGGAACCCTTATCAGATCAACATGGTTCAGATCTTCGATATTCGCGTGATGAATGCCAACCTGGTAGAGTTACATGCTGAGCAGGTCCGACTCGGATTCTTAATATCACACGACTATCAAAGCTGTAAAGCAGGTTGCGAAAATGATTGAGGTTGTATCCTTGTCCAGGAGGCACTTCAGCACTTGTTAAATCACTGGTGGATGCCAATCTATATGGATGAAGATACTCAGCAAATTAGTATCAGTAACAGGAATCTTACTCGGCGTCAAAGTCAGGATGTCCGATCTGTGGAAGCTAACCTAGTGAGGTTACATTGTATTCAAAGTGGGCGTGGTCAGGTGCCACCACACAATTATGACCGTTGTAGTGTCAGTTCAAAAAGTAACCAAGGGTGTTACCTTGTGAGAGCAGCTCTTCAGGGTCAGGTGGATCGTGGAGAGATTCGCCCATATCCGGGTTCTGGACCCATCAACTAGACACCGAACTACCTTGCCGATCAAGTCGAGGATCTTGTCACAATATCTGGTCATCACCAGACCAGGGATGATTTTGCCATTATCCCTCTACTTGACGAATCTAAAGTTCCCAACCGGGAACGGATCGAGATTACTTATGATGGTCAGAAAAATCAGAAGGTTCCCATAGTCATCTATCTGTCGGGACCAACACCATATGAATCAACTAAGGTTATCCCTTACAAATACGGTGCAACAACAATTAAGAATGGAAAGGAAACTCCATTACCCTCCGTCGTGAATATTGCAGACATCAGTCGTGTAACACAGAGCGGACGAATCTTCAACCGAGGAGTTGGAGAACCTAAAAAGGAAAAGGAACTTCAGACAGAAACTCCCGATCCATCAGTCGGTCAATCCAGTAATCCCGACCTTTCGAAAAATGATGATGAGATGCTGAAGCTCATCCAAAGGAGTGAATATAACATTGTCGATCAACTGTTACAAACTCCTTCAAAGATCTCGGTATTATCACTGTTACTCAGTTCAGAAGCCCACAGGGAGGCTCTACAGAAAGTCTTGGAGCAAGCCTTTGTGGAATAGGATGTAACAATCATACAGTTCGATAGCATTGTCTCTAACATCACTTCCTGCAATAATTTAGGATTTAGTGATGAGGAATTACCCGAAGAGGGTCACCGTCATAACATGGCGCTCAATATTACAGTTAACTGCCAGGACGATGCTTTAGCCAGCGTACTGGTAGACACAGGGTCAGCCCTGAATGTTATGCCAAAGTCCACTTTGATGCAATTATCATTCAAAGGCCCTCCGATGAGAACCAGCAAGGTCGTCGTCAAAGCGTTCGACGGATCCAGAAAAACAGTTATTGGCGAAGTTGATCTTCCCATAACTATCGGTCCTCACACTTTCCAAGTCACTTTCCAGGTCATGGACATCCAGGCAATATATAGTTGTTTATTAGGAAGACCTTGGATACATCAGGCTGGAGCGGTCACTTCAACCCTCCACCAAAAGCTAAAGTTCGTTCAAAACGATCAACTTGTCACAGTATGTGGAGAACAGGCCTTGCTCGTAAGTAACTTATCATCATTTACTTGTGTAGAACCCGAGGAGGTTATTGGAACTCAGTTCCAAGCACTGTCGGTGAGCAAGGACAATCAATCAAGAGGAGGAACCTCGATTTCCTCATACAAAGATGCTATCAAAGCGGTCGAGAGTACCGACACAACCGGATGGGGACATCTTGTCATTCCTATTGACAATAAAACAAAGAAGGGTCTTGGTTTTTCCGTAACCTGTACCCGGACAGCTGCCAGCGATGAAAGTCTTCATCCCCTTTAAAACTTCTTCCACAGTGGAGGTTTCCTTCACCCAGTGTCTTAGGCAGTACATGCTATCAATGAGGAAGATCCCTCTGACACAGATGAAGAATGGAAGTCCTACCTTAACGAGGACGGTTACATATCTCAGGAAGAGGTGCCTACGCCATTTTGCTATCCCGCACAGAGTCTGAGATTTATACCACGATCAGATGTCGAAATGATATACGGGGATTGTGATCCGGAAGGATGCCGTGCTCTGCCAAATTCATTAGAGGAAGACACTCCGATGAAAGACAACTTTGACCACAATTACTATGGCCCGATGGATGGTCTGCCAATGTGGTAGCCTTACCCAGAAGACTTGGGGCCAGAAAGTCAGCCGAACAATGAAAATCAGGTGACCGTCATTGAATAGAATACTTGTGTCCCCACCATGTCATGGGATTAACACTCAGGTCATTTAAAAACTACTCAACACGAAGATGAATTTGCAACATTTGCAGGACTTGAGTTCATCAACTTTGCTTTTCCCGAGGTCAACGTCATCGAGAGAGATGACTCCTCCAATTCCAAAGAAGTTTAGGACACCTTGGGACAACCGAGTGGAAAATACGACTATATGGTCAGGTACACTGCTCCCGAAAGCTCTCGTATCAGGCTCGAAGATATCCAGCCCACTGGATGGGGAGATACAGCTGAGAGCACAAATACTATGCAAAATACAACTGAGGAATCCCCCTACGACAATTCTGCCTGGGAGACAGATTCCAATGATCCAGCTCCACCAGAAATCAGCGTTATTTCTGAAGACAAATCAAGGAAGGTGCCAAACTTTGTGATTCACCGAGGAGTTCGCCGCCAATGGGTTGCCGTCGAGGTTTTGAAGTTTGTTCATCAATCAAAGTAATTGCCATCTTTAACCTTTCACCCTGCCCGGGTGAAACGGATGTTTTGATAGGGCTCACTTTCTGTAAATTTTCCCTCTTCGCTTAGCCCAAAGCGACAGAGTTTTGTTTTATAGGGTTGTAGTTTCAAGAATCGACTTGTTCATTAATAAAATAATGTCGTTCTGTAATTTCCGCATTAATCCCTGTTTTCTCTTTTTGCTTTTTCAAAAAATGGTAATCCTAAAAAACAATTCGATAATAAAAACAAGCAGTAAAAAAATACACTGCACACACTTAAATTTTCTCTATCTCTTCTAAACACGAATCATCACGTCATGCAGATTGCTTGTTTTAAACCCCGTTGAAACATACAATCCGATGCCTTCTCCCAACTTTGAGTTCCCGGTATTTGGGGCTGAAGAAGAAGTTGACAACGAAATTCCATAAGAGATCTCCCGACTACTCAGACAAGAGGAAAGGTCCATTGAACCTCACAAAGAGCCGTTGGAAATGGTAAACTTGGGTTCAGAAAAAGAGAGAAAAGAAATCAGGATTGGGGCACTGCTCAGTCAAACTGCCAAAGAAAGTTTGACAAAGCTTCTCAAAGAATTTCCCGATGTATTCACTTGGTCCTATCAGGCTATGCCAGGATTGGATACCAGCATCGTGGAACATCACTTACCGTTAAAATCGGAATGTCCGCCAGTAAAGCAAAGGTTGAGACGCACTCACCCGGACATGGCCATCAAAATCAAAGAGGAGGTACAGAAACAGATCGACGCAGGTTTCCTCGCTACATCTGAATATCCTCAATGGTTAGCCAACATCATACCCGTTCCTAAAAAGGACGGAAAGGTCAGAATGTGTGTTGATTACAGGGATCTGAACAAGGCAAGTCCAAAGGACGACTTTCCTTTACCACACATTGACATGCTGGTAGACATCACAACAAGGTTCAAAATTTTCTCCTTCATGGATGGATTCTCGGGCTATAACCAGATCAAAATGGCGCCGAAAGACATGGAGAAAACTTCGTTCATTACCCCATGGGGTACCTTTTGTTACAAGGTAATGCCGTTCAGTTTGAAGAACACCGGGGCAACCTATCAAAGGGCCATGACTACTCTGTTTCATGACATGATACACAAAGAGATAGAGGTATATGTCGATGACATGATTGCAAAATCTAAGACAGAAGAGGAGCATGTGACCCACCTGTCAAAGCTATTCGAGCGTTTGAGGAAGTACAAACTCCGCTTGAATCCCAACAAGTGCACCTTCGGTGTCTGTTCGGGAAAACTCTTAGGGTTCATCGTCAGCCAGAAAGGAATTGAGGTTGATCCTGACAAGGTCAAGGCCATTCAAGAAATTCCTTCTCCGAAAACTGAAAAACAAGTCAGAGGATTCCTGGGATGTTTGAAATACATCTCCAGATTCACACTCCTCATGACCGCGACCTGCTCGCCAATCTTCAAACTATTCAAGAAGATACAATTATTTCTCACTGATTCTCGGGGCAAATGGACTCCGAATTATGATGGCCCCTATGTGGTCACGAAAGCTTTCTCAGGCGGTGCCTTGAGACTTGCAACCATGGACGGAGAGGAATTTTCCTACCCCACGAATGTTGATGTAGTCAAGAAATACTTCGCCTAAACTAAAAAAAAAACGTCTCGGTGGATTGAAAACCCGAAAGGGCGGTCTAGGCAAAAGTTAGAGACATGAAAAAAAATCATCCCGGTGGATTGGAAACATCAAAGTACAATCCAGGCAAAAATTAGGGATAATGGCAAGTAACTATGTTCAACAGAGGCAAGTCCCTCAGCAGCAGCAGTTACATCATCCATCGGAGGAAAACTCCAGTCAAGGTCATCTTCGACAGAAGCTCAGGATGTCCCGAATTCAAAGTTGGTAGAAGGATAGTGGTTGTTATGTTTCAACGTAGCCCTTTTCCCTATAAATTACCATTTTCTAAATTTGTATATACTCTTTGGAATCACGCGCTTGGCTGATTTCCATCCTATCAATAAAATTTGAGCCCTTGTGCTTTTGTTTGCAATTCTTATTTGTTTTAGTTTTACAGAATGACTTTTTTAACATGATTAGCGATTCTTGAAATGAAACAAAATGAATTTACTTGTTAAAACTTTTTCTGCTTTTAAATTAAAGATGGCAATTTCTTTTGACTGTTGAACATCAAAAGAACATCAATCGCTTCTCCAGAAGTAAGCGAACTTCAAAGTGTAGAATCAAAGTACTCCTTCTAAACCAGCACGCCTGAACGAAGGATCAACTGTATGAGATGCGGCTTTCCCATCTGATACCCTCAGCCGAGTTCTTATCTCCTAAGCCCGACCAACATAGCTCCCAACAGGGACTATCTTTCCTAAGCAAGGTGGAATTGCTATTCTGAACCAGCGGTACTTCTTCGCCCCGCGATGGCCGAGTATCCAGTTATGTTCATTTTTTTAGTTGGTATGTCGCGTCAGTTTTTTCAGCATAAACATACATACATCATGCATTCTATTTGCATTCTCATTCATATTGCATCACTATCACTCCAGTCGGTCTTATCCCTAGTGATAGCTGTCCTCTCGGTCGAGTTGTCAGTTCTTTCCTCGATTAAGAAATGTTGTGTTTGAACGATCTCTCCTCCAGTTTATTTCTGGATTGAAGTTGGGTCCTTGACCACTTTGATAACTTGAACCTCTGAAAATCCAGAGAACCTTTCTACAAATGTCACTCTTCGCCATTGAAGATGATATCCTTGCTTTCCCGGATTAAGGAAAATCCCCAGAGAAAGCCTCTTAAACAGAGATTCAGCAATACGGCAGTTTATCTCTGAAACATCGCTGATGAAAAGGTCCTCGCCACCTCAAAATTGGACCCCATCATATGGCATTTCTCCGGGAAGATCCCGAGAAAAGTATGATGTAAGATCCCAAGCAGAAGCAGCCTCTCAATAGACTCGCTTTCCCCAGATAGAGTCGATAAATGGCGTCTCCAACAGAGAAGTTTGTGCACCTCTACAACTCAGACGATTGGGCTCCCCAGCGAGTCTAACGTCAAACTTTTTCCCATCAAATGGCATCTCCCCCAGGAAAATTCGGCGAGAAGTTTGAGGAAAATCGCTATGAATAGCGTCCCTTGTCAATAAAGTTTATTGACAAAAGAAACTTAGACCAGTTCCTTGGTAGGAAACCAGGATCGAGGGGAAGTTTACAACAGAAACTTAGACCAGTTCCTTGGTAGGAAACCAGGATCGAGGGGAAGTTTAAATCAGAAACTAAGACCAGTTCCTTGGTAGGAAACCATGATCGAGGGGAGGTTTATCCCAAAAGGAAACCGAGACCAGCTCCTTGGCTGAAGACCAGGATCGAGGGGAAGTTTACCTTTTCTAACCATCATCGCTTAGCTAAAGAAGATGAATGCGTAAGCTACCATTCATAACCACCATCAAAACTTCGGGTATTCCGATATTTAATCCTCTTGCACCCCGAATGCCCGAACACCTTCGCCATTCACCCCTTCGGGTCCAAGAAGATTAAATAGGGGTATCTGTCATACCCCAAATTTTGACAACTAAGATTTCCCATCATGGTGCAAATCATCATCACAATATGGAGGAACCATCATACTTCATTAGTCTCCCCAAAGATGGGTGAGCGTTCACTACAATCAAGCTTAGGGTTTCAAGCCCTCTCAGAGCCTTTAGACAAAGGATCAATCAAGGAATGACATGATCTTCAACTTGTCTAACCTCTTAAACATTCACAAAGGATCAAGAGGATTCCCACATCAAGAATTAAGCACAAGAGTGCAACATTTCAAGTGGATCAAGCCTCAAGTTCATCTAATACAAAGTCAACTAACGCAGAAAGTCAAAGTTTGACTTTTGGTCAACTTTGAGCTTCACAAGCCATTACTCAAGAAAATATGATGGATGATTTAATTTGATCAAATTTAAATCAAGAAATCATGCAAAATTGCAAAATTTATCAAATTGAAAGAAACTTAAAAAAATTTTCTAAGTTAAAATCATGTTCAAGTGCACAACGTTTCAAGGTTGTAACTATTGATCCAAGCATCCATTGATTTTGAGTAAGAGCTACTTTTAAAGAGGGTATTTGATACTTCAACATTGTAGAAGGAATCAACTCAAAATATCATAAGGATTGAAAGATATAAGTGATCAAAGTTTGGAATTCTTAATGTCTGATGTTCTGACATTGCATATGACAACGCTAATATTTTTCCAGCAAGAATGTCCCAACTTCAAGGATGTTTTTCTCCATGATCCAAGTTGATTCAAGCCAAACCTTGAACATCGAAGTTGAAGTACGTTATCTCAGCTTTCCAAAAAGTTGTAGAACGTCCTTGTAGCATACTCGAGCAAGGAGATATGATTTTTGCAAAAAGCATTGATAAAGCAGAATTTTCATGACAACTTTTAGGACAGATTTGACTACACAAGTTCAAGACCATTTTTGATGACTTTGCAAGCTGAACCGAGACCAAAGTCAAACATCAAAGTTAAAGTATGTCATTAGGGCTTTCCAAAATGTATAAGAACTCCCATTAATTCAACTTGAGCAAGGAGTTATGAACCTCACAACATGCCTTTCTCGAGCTTATTTTTTAGGACAGATTTTGTGCACTTTTCTTGTGCCACCCAATTTTCAAACTTTGTCACCATGCAAGACAAGCATCAAAGAGGCAATTCACTTCAACTCAAAATATCATAGTGGATTAAAAGATACAAGTGATTGAAGTTTGGAATTATTAATGTTCTTAATGTCTGATGTTCCAACATTGCATAGGACATCACTAATATTTTTTCCAGCAAGAATGTCCCAACTTCAAGGATGTTTTTCTTCATGATCCAAGTTGATTCAAGCCAAATCTTGAACATCAAAGTTGAAGTACATCATCTCAGCTTTCCAGAAACTCCTAGAACGTCCATGTAGCATACTCGAGCAGGGAGTAATGGATTTTACAAAAAGGCTTGCTGCAGCTGAATTTTTCATGGGACAGATTTGCACATTTCTTGTGCCACACGAATTTCCAAGCCTTGTCATCATCTTGGACACTTCTGAGGATCAAATCTAAATGGGACAATCACTGAGCCAAGCCTCCAAAGTCCTTGGAACAAGAAGTAGCATGCTATTTCTAAAAATCCCTAAAAGAGGGACAAGACTCCAATTGTGGATTGGAGCATTTAATAGATGCTTAGAGGTTGCATGGACTGACACATTTGTAACTGAATTCATCCAAGATTCCTCCAACAAGTAGGGAACCAAAGCTCTGTGCTCTAACCTCTAGTCAATGGCTAGAGGAGACTTGGATTTTCATTGGACAACATTGGCCAAACCTCTGCTGCAGCCACCATTCACTATTGCTGCAAAAACAAACTTGCTCTACTATAAATCGAGTTCATTTGTGCTCAGTTTGAGTACACCAAAGCCATCAAACAGATGCTTTCCTCAAAATCTCTTCTTTCACCTCAAATTTGCCTTCCAAAGCAAGTAATTCTGAGTTTTTGAGCTTGAGAGCTTTTCCATCACAATCAATCACACACACACCTCATATATATCATATGTAAGTTGTCCAAACTATCACAAGTGACCTGTAATCACAAAATCACAGAGTCACTTCTCAAAACCTCAAAATGGCACTTTTTTGCATTTTTCAAGCCATGTCTTCATTCAGTCACTTACCAAACCAGATAAAACCTCAAACACACTCCAAATATCATCCTTGAACTATCCCAAATGGTTCCCAACATCTGGAACACCATTTGAGAGAGTTGCTATTTTGGTCACTTTTAACCCCTTTTGCAAGAAAGGGACAGTTTGTGTTTTTGCAGGTACCAGCTGATTCCAACCATCCTAAATGCTTCTAAGAGGTCATTTGAGGGTGTCCAAAACATCAAATCATTTCTGGAACAAAGCACTTGGTAGGTTGCACAAAATCTCCAAAAAAAGAGGTAAAATTCATAACTTGAATTCTTTGAATCATGCTTTCCTTTGATGTCCACATACATGCATCATATTGAACAATTCTTGAAGCAAAAATGCAGTCCTTAATGTGTATGTTATGATCCTCCTACTATTTGCACTTTAACATGTTTATATGTGGAGTTTATGCTATTTTAAACTTAAGGTGCAGATCTGTTTTTTGCCTTGTGTGTGTTGTACATTAAGTTTCAGTATGTATGAGTAATACCATTGGATTCCTTGCGAAAAATTGGTCAAGATAGGTTCTTACGGATTTCAATTTCATTAAATATTGAGAGAGTTATGAATGTTTGAAAATTTGATAAGCAAAGATGTTTAAACTTAAGATGCAGATCTGGTTTTTTGCCTTGTGTGCGTTGTACATTAAGTTTCAGTATGTATGAGTGATACCATTGGATTCCTTGCGAAAAATTGGTCAAGATAGGCTCTTTCGGATCTTAATTCCGTTAAAAATTGAGAGAGCTATGAATGTTTGAAGTTTGATAAAAAGATGTTGAAAATCAAGGTGCAGTTCTGGTTTTTGTCTGATGTCGAATGTGATGTTGTGACATATTCCCTTGTTCTCTTATCTTCAAAACTCATGAGTGATGTCGAATGTGAAGTTGTGACATCGCATTCCTCTTTTTCTTAGTTTATCTTCAAAACTCAACCAATTATTTCACATAGCAAAAATTATCATTTTCCAAATCTGTTTTACACACTTCTTATTCATACTCCATAATATTTTAATCCACCAAAAAATCACAAAAAATATTATTATTTGATATATTTTTAATATATTCAAAAATATTGTTTTAAATTGTTTTAAATGCTTTTAAAATGATTTCTTTTTCTTGATTTTTAAAACCAAAATGATTTTAAATATTCATGTGGATAAAATACTTTTTCATAAACCTTAATCACTGTTCATAACATGATTAATGATTTTATTTGATATTTTTTATCATTTTTTTTACTTGATTTTTCTTTGAAAAATGTCCTTTAAAAAATGAAATTAGGGTTTTTGATTAATTCAACCCTCATCAAACTTTTTCAAACACTTTGGGCCTCTAATAGAGTGTAAGAACCAATCCTTTTTTTCACCAAATCATTTTTGGGCCTCAGTATATTGTATAAGTCCCGATACCGTCAAAAAACAAACGGCGCGATCGTCGTCTTTTGAAAAATAACCTTCTGGGCATACCCTCGAGTAGTAAGACCCATTTATTTTCTTAAAACTCATTTGGGCCTCTATTAGAGTGTAAGACCCAACCCCCTTTGTACAGAAAATTTTTTGGGTCTCATTTGTTGTATAAGTCCCTCTGTACATTTTCAAATAAACGACGCGTTCGTCGCCTTTTGAAAAATAACCCTGGGTCTCTCCTTGAGCTATAAGACCCATTCAAAACTTTTGGGCCTCTAATAGAGTGTACGACCCAATCCTTTTTTTGACCAAATCATTTTTGGGCCTCAGTATATTGTATAAGTCCCGATACCGTCAAAAAACAAACAGTGCGATCGTCGCCTTTTCAAGACAAAAAAACCTTGGGCCTACCCTCGAGTAGTAAGACCCATCCAAAACTTTTGGGCCTCTATTAGAGTGTAAGACCCAACCCTCTTGTACAGAAAACTTTTTGGGCCTCATTCGTTGTATAAGTCCCTCTGTACATTTTCAAATAAACGACGCAATCATCGCCTTTTAAAAAATCAACTGGGCCTCTCCTCGAGCTATAAGACCCATTCAAAACTTTTGGGCCTCTAATAGAGTGTAAGATCCAGCCCCCTTTTAACCAAAACTATTTTAGGCCTCACTTATTGCATAAGTCCCTCTGCATTAAAAGAAAACCTCAGCGCGATCGCCATTTTAAACAGAAAAATCAATTGGGCCTACCCTCGTGTTATAAGCCCCACTCTTTTTCTTTAAAACCTTTTTGGGCCTCTTGAGAGAGTGTAAGACCCATCCCTTTGTACAGAAAACCTTTTTGGGCCTCAGTCACTTGTATAAGTCCCTCTGTACAAAACAACAGTGCGCTCACTGATAAAACCCTGGGCCTCTCCTTGAGCTGTAAGCCCCAAATCTTTCTTTTTCAAAGCACTTTCTCCTTTGATTTTGAATATACTGTTGTTTTCAATCTTTCTTTGTTGAACAACTAACCAAATAGCATGGAAGCTATACAACCGAGTAAGTGTTTATACGCTTTCATTTACCACTTTCATATACATATAACTGTATTGTGGAGCTGTTTCACTGTAAGTCTTCTTTCATAAACTCATATCAACGGTGTAATAATAGTATAGATATTTCGAGTTTCCCCGGCAACTACGTCTAGAACTAGGTGACGCCGTTTCGTTTATTCATAGAAATAGACAACTAGATCCCCAATAGGATCACCAGATACAGTCTTCTCTTCGGCTGTCCTCATTAGGAATTGTCAAGAAACTCTACTCCCAGAGATGAATGTATTCTCCGTGAATGGCATCTTTGAGTTTCTTCCAAATTCTCGGACTTTCCTGGCTTGATCTATTCCTCGTGGATAGCCTGTCTTGAATTTCTCGGGGTTTGGGGACCCACGGGCTTCTTAAAAGCATCGGCCTCCTCTTGGGCATCATACAAGGACCCACAGGCTTCCTAAAAGCAACCTCGCCTCCTCTTGGGCTTAGTACAAGGACCCGTCGACTTCTTAGAAGTATTCACAACCTCCTCTTAGGCTTCGTATAATGATCTCTTCCTCCGGGAATTATAGCCTCCTCTTGGGCTTCGTACAAGGATCGATCGGCTTCTTAAAAGTTTCCAGCCTCTTCTTGGGCTTTGTACAAATTGTCCCGACGACCTCCTAGAGGTATAGGAACAGAACTTAATCATCTTAATAAAACAGTCCTTTCAAAGAGTCTACTACTATTTCTCAAAGCATAGTACAAAAGATGAAACTCTAGACATGGACAGTCTAATATCCTTGAGTTTTCCAGACATTCTAAAGTGAACTCTTCGTTAAATAGGAAGAAAACCCGTGGACTCGGACAGTCTCAATACCCTTCGGATTTCCCATTTCCTTGAAGAACAGGAATAACCCGGATCCTCGAATCAAATCCTTGAGTACAGTGTTACTCATATAAGAACTGATTTTCTCTTTCAAAATCAGTATACTGGACCTGTCACTCAACTGAAACAGTTACAACAACCTCTTCTTAGGCTTTGTATAATGATCCTTCTCCAGTGAAGTTAGCCTTCTCTTGGGTTTTGTACAATGATCCTCCCCAGCGGAGTCAAACAACGTTCAGCCTCTCTCTCGGGCTTTGTACGAGACACATAAGTGACTCCCTCGTTGAGTCAATCACCCTTTCGGCTCCATCTCGGGCTTTATACGAGATACAAAAAGGTTCTTATTGAGCCAAACAAATTTTAGCCTCAATCTCGGGCTTTATATGAGATACAAAAAACTCTCTTATTGAGTCAAATAGCCTCCATCTCGGGCTTTGTATGAGATACAAAAAACTCTCTTGTTGAGTCAAATAGCCTCCATCTCGGGCTTTGTACGAGATACAAAAAACTCTCTTGTTGAGTCAAATAACCTCCATCTCGGGCTTCGTACGAGATACAAAAAAACTCTCTTGTTGAGTATAAAAACCCCTTTTAGCCTCTCTCTCGGGCTTTGTACGAGACACATATTAGCCTCCTCTTAGGCTTTGTATAAGAAAACCACTGGTTGATCCAATCAACCCTTTAACATCAAAGTTGTTCCTCGTTCACAGTACACAAACATCAACAACTCCTTCCACTCCATCTAATCGCTGTAAGCGGCAAGCCTCTGGATCATCTACATCCATGCCATTGTCCCTCTTTTAGCATGAGAAATTCCTAAGGAAAGATAGCATTGCTCTACACTGAGTTAAAGTCTTCTCCTTCAGGTTGGAACTCCCCTATAAAGGAAATTATGGCATTGTCGGATTCACATATCCCGGTTAAAGTAATTCTCCTTTATAAACAGTTGTGACATACAACCCCCTCCTTAGAGATGACAAATTCTCTCTAAAGACAACACCTTTCAGCTTCACATCTTGGGCTTTGAACAAGATACAAATATACTTTTTCAGCTTCACATCTTGGGCTTTGAACAAGATATATATCACCTTTCGATTCACGTCTTGGGCTTTGAACAAGACACCAAACAACCATTTCCTCCCATAGAATAGGAGGAACTACGAACGCTCTGATTTCCCTGTTTCGAAAAAACGGGAATACGTAGGCATAAGATTGAAAGAAAAATCTTAGCGAGCACACTAAACAACAACCCAAAATCCCATACTCTCATACATTCGTCCTAACATCCTAACCGATAGCCTAAAGCACCCCTCATCAACAAAATAACCTAGGAGAAACCCCGAATCTTTATAGCATCTGTAAACCAATAGTTTTGACTATTTAATTTGAGTATGCAAGCAGGGTTAATTGGAGACATCTATTTCCCTTCCTTCATCAGCTTTAATAGGATAAAAAATGAATCGAGCTGTAGTACCAGAGCGATCGTGCTTCGCAACCACATCCAAAAATCACTCGCTACACCAGCCACTAAAGTCGAAAGAGAAGTTTGACAGGAACAAGTCATAGATGAAGCAGGTCCAAGTAGACCTCGACGAACAAGACACATGCTGCAAGGTTGCAAGAATGTGTAATTACATCTGATGATGTGGTTGATGAAGAGGGTGAGCTGGTACACTATGCTTTCTACGTAGATGTTGAACCAGTCAATGCAGCTGAGGCATTAAAAGATTCGAAGTGGGTGAAAGCAATGAATGAGGAATTAGACTCCATCGAAGTCAACAACACCTAGTCACTTGTCGAATTGCCTCAAGGCAAGAAGGAAATTGGTGTGAAGTGGGTTTACAAGGTAAAGGTGAATCCTAAAGGAGAAGTAACTCGACACAAGGCGAGACTTGTGGAGAAAGGATTTCCTCAGAAGAAAGGAATCGACTTCGACGAGGTGTTTGCACCTGTTGCTAGGATCGAAACAATCAGGTTGGTTGTTGGTCTAGCAAATATGAACAATTGGCACACATGTCATATGGACGTGAAATGTGCATTCCTTAATGGCCCCTTAGACGAAGAAGTTTATGTCGCACAACCAGTTGGGTTTGTGAAATGAGGTGAAGAAAGAAAGGTGTACAAGTTGCATAAAGCCCTGTATCGACTTAAGCAAGCTCCAAGAACTTGGAATAAGAAAATTAACAGCTTCTTAAGGGATAAGGAATTTTTGAAGTGTACGACTGAGCATGGAGTGTATGTAAGGAGAAGCAATAGTGAATTGCTTATTCTAAGCCTCTATGTCGATGACTTGTTGATAACAGGAAGTTGCAAGAAGGAGATCAAAGATTTCAAACATGACCTAAGTGAGGAGTTTGAAATGTCAAACTTGGAAAATCTCTCAAATTTCCTTGGCATCGAATTATACAAGACTAGTTGAGGTTTGATGATGCACCAAAGAAGATATGCAGGTAAAATACTTAAGAGATTTGAGATGCAAGATTGCAACCCAACTCCGACTCCAGCTGAGACCAGACTGCAACTGTCGAAGGATTCAGATGAAGATGATGTCGACCCAACCCAATATGGAAGACTTATTGGGTCACTTCGATACCTTTGTCACACAAGGTCTGACTTAGCATACAGTGTGGGTATGATAAGTAGATTCATGCAGAAGCCAAAAGTATCACACCTAGCAGCAACGAAGAGGATACTAAGGTATCTGAAATGAACTCTCGACTATGACATTTTGTTTCCAGCAGTTGATGAAGGAAAAGAATGCAAGTTAGTGGGATACACCGACTTTAGTTGGTGTAGTGATGCTGGGGATAGAAAATCCACAGCAAGCTATATGTTTATGTTAGGTGGTGCACCAGTTGCTTGGAGTTAGAGAAAGGAGCCAGTAGTGGCATTGTCATCATGCGAAGCAGAATACATAATTGTTTCTTTTTGTGCATGTCAAGCAACATGGATGGTGAACCTGGTCGAAGAGATTACAGGGAAGAGTTATGGAGCAATTACAATGAAGATCGATAGCGTGTCAGCTATCAAATTGGCGAAGAATCCAACAACACATGGTCGAAGTAAGCACATCGAAATGAGGTTCCATTATCTTCGAGAGCATGTAGCATAAAGGAAGATAAACTTGGAACACTGTAGAACTGAGAATCAGATTGCAGACATCATGACGAAGGGAGTGCAGGTCGAAGTGTTCAAGAAGCTAAGGTCTATGATGAATGTAGATAGTTTAGACACAATGAATTAGGTGGTGTGTTAAATATGTAATTCATTGTTTTAGAAAGATTGGATTTTATTTAGAAAGATCATATTTGATTTAGAAAGATTAGATTAGATATTTTTGGGCTTTTATAGTTTGACCTTTAGCTTGAGATGCAAGTTAACCTAAATCTATAAATAGGGAGAAACCCTTATCATTGTAATAATCAAGTTTGATAATTCACAGTTTGCAGTTGCAAGTGAATATTGAAAGTTTCCACAGTTTGTGGGCAGAAAGAATTCTGCAATTTTTCATCTTCTTCTCCAACGCTACTATTTCTCTTTTCTCTTTTTTTCTTTCTTTCTCAATTTTTCTTTTCGTTGCCATTGCGTGTGATTGTTAACAATCTTGAGATCAAGATTGAATAGGAATGCTCTAAAGGTTTTAGGTTACTTCCAACAATATTACTATTAAAATGTCTATTTAATTATAAGTTGGTTAGAAGACTTAAATTTACATTTTTATTTTATTATCTATTTATTAACTAAAAATTGAAAATAAGCAAACATATATGTCACATACATATAATTGTAAAATATATCAAATGATATAAATATTTTTACACTTATTGATTCAATTTTAAATATATTTTTATTAAAATTTAAACAACCCACAATAAATTTTAATTCTATTTTATTTTGATTTTACAAATTTTACTAATAAATTCAAATAAAAATATAAATAAAAATTTAACATATATTATTTAAGTTAAATTGATAAAATAAAATTATAAATAAGTTTTACATCAAATATACATGTATTTTTACTTTTTTTTAACTGATTTTTTAATCTTATACTAATTCTTTTAATATACACATAAATAAATATTATATATTACATCTTATTGTATTGAATTAATTCAAAAATAAAAATATATTTTTATTATTACACATCTATCTATCTATTTATCTATGTATCTATATATCTATCTATCTATCTATATTAAATCCAATGCATCAAACAATTTTGCGACACCTAACCTGCATTTCTTCAAAAAGGACATCATCCTATTAACTTATGTGTACAACTTCTACTAAACTATCAATCAAAACACCATTATCTGTCAACACACATTATTTGACTAATTTCCTATAAAAACCTTCTTTTCACCTTTCCTAATTCTCCAATATCACGTTACAAGTGACAAAAATGATCGCTACTCATGTTTCCAATATCTCAGGAAGCGTGGTTGTTCTGCGATTACAACCGTTTGAGTTTCTCTTTCATATAGTTTCCCACAATATATATATATATATATATATATATATATAATAATCAGTAATGTATGTTTTCATTTTTATGCAATGACCCAAAGATCAAACAATGAGATGCTAACTTCTTAGTCTCTCCAAATGTATAGCACATTCTTTGAATAACGGTGTAACCATCCGGATTGTCGATGTTCTTAAAGAATGGGTATTAATAGTACTTTCAACTTTTATATTTCCATATTTTACAATAAGATAAGATCAGAAAGCAAGATTGATATTGTTAAGCAAGATTGATATTGTTGTAGCTACTTCAGTTATTGCAACTTTATTACTATTAGGTGGATTATTATTGAAAATTGAAAATTACATATGAATGATAAATATATTATTATATTTGTAAACATTAAAATAATTAGTACATATACTATTTTATAATATTAATTGAACATAATAAAATAATAAAATAATACACAAATAAAATATTTTTTTATAAATAATTTAATAAACACGTGTATTATTATTATAAAATTTATACCTTTTAAAAATAAATAAAACTCATGAAATAATGATAATAAATATAATAAATTATTTTTAGATCATAAAAGAAAACTCATGATTAAATGGACATGAGTTTCACATTTTGGTATATATAATAATAAAATTTTATACTAATTTAAGATTTATTATAACTCACAACTTATACAATTTAAAACTAATTTATACACTGTTTACTTACATGTTAAACAATAAACTAATTCAATTATAATATAATTAAGAATTAATTGGATTCTAATTGCATTATAATTTAGAAATAATATTAATTTATTATTATGACAATCATATTTTACAAGTTTAATAATTAATTTTATGAAAATTAACAATTAATTGGATTCCAAATGCATTATAATTTATAATTAATAATCAGTATACATGGTTTACTTATATATTATTATTGTTTAATTATATATATATATATATATATATATATATATATATATATATATATCTTTATCTAAAATATTAATAAAATTAAATATTTTTATTTATATAGATTTAAATAAAAACTGTTCTGGACTGGGCCAGGGTCTGCCCCTCAGTCGAGAAGGCCCAACCCACGGGACATGAGATGGCCCAACAAGGACCTCTTTACAAGACCACTGTCGGGCACAAACAGGCCCCAACAAAGTCGGGCACGTGCCACCCCTCAACATCGTCGGGCTCAGTAGAGTCCGTCGAGCAGAGGCATCAAGCCCCTCAGGGCTCGCTCTTCCTCAACACTCAGGTGCTCCTTCCCGCGAGGAGCCATCTCCTTCTGCACATAAGAGTCCAGCCCGCGAGGACACGTCTCTCCCCGTCACGCAAGACTCCTTCCCGCGAGGACACGTTCTCACGTAACCGCCCACTCCCGATGGAATCGGTCTGCCCTAATCCCGGAGATCTAGGAACGGTTACCCCAGGGCGAAGACCACGTGCTGGTCTTCACTACGCCACGTAAGCCCTAGCAGTTACTTGGATTGGGCCTGACAATCCAGCCCAATGCAAGTAACCGTTGGCCCCGCGCTTGGAGCTCTCTATAAATACCCTCTCACTTAAGAGGGTCAGGTTACACACACTTTCTTACTCTAACCTTGTACTTGCTTTTACTTGTGACCATTTTCTTACTTGAGCGTCGGAGTACCTTGCAGGTACACCCCCCCCCCCCCCGGCGTCTTTCAACCTCACCGGAACTGAAGTCCAGACGACGTTGTTGGCCACAGATACTGTCTGATCCAGGTGAGATCAGTGGCGCCATCTGTGGGAACCCTTTGCTTCCCCGTTTTTCCTCCGATAAACCAAAGCAACTCTCATTCATAACCATCATGGCCGGCAATCCGTCCGCTAACAAAGCTCTGGACACCGTCCTCGCGCAACTCGAGAACGGGAACCATTGTGAAGACGTCGCTGCCCTACACGTCAAAGAAGGCGACGTGAGAGACGGGCAGACCGCCTCCCCGGACTACCAAGACGTGGTTTACAACGCCGCCCACCAAGACGACCAGCAAGCCGTTTTTCATCCAGTTGCTCCTCCACCCAATGCAGACGCGAGCACCGTGGCCCTGTTCGCCTTGATCAATCAGACCAATCAGCTGATCGTGCACCAGAATACCAGAATTGAAGCGCTGGAGCAAGGGCAGGCATGACGATCTTCCCCGCGAAGACATCGTCATCCACCGTCGCCTCGCCGTTCCCCTTCCCCGTGAAGGACTCCTTCAGACGAATCTCGGATGCCCTCGCCGGTACGCGAGGGTCGTCGGCCACGTCTTGAGTGCCCCCAGCCAACAATCTCCCAGAAACGCCCTCGTTCCCCGCCTCAGAAGGAACCCAGGGCCTCCACCACTACCAAGAAGTCCAAGCAGACCGAGGAGAGGCCGAGGCATCGCTCGAGGAATTCCCCTCCACGGCATCAGCGATCCCCTTCGATGTCCACGACAGGAAGTGACGACGACGACCAGAGGACCCCTCTGTCGTGGGAGATCATGAACGCCCCAATTCCTGCGGGCATGGAGAAACCTCCGCAGCTAGGAAACTACGACGGCCTATCCGACCCTGACGACCACATCGAAAGTTTCGAAGCCATGCTCGACTTCAGACACGTCAGGGGAGCCATCAAGTGTAGGCTTTTCCCGACCACTTTGAGGAAGGGCGCCATGACTTGGTACAAGGTTCTGGCACCCGGGTCGATCACATCCTGGAAGCAACTAAGGCAACGCTTCACCAAACACTTTACCGCGTCTCGTCAACATCCGAAGATGGAAGCTGCCCTAGAAAGCATCTTTCAGGGGAAGAACAAATCTCTCCGGAACTACATTGAGAGATTCAACAGAGAAGTTGTCGAGGTCCATACGACCGACGACATGAAGAAGTATTTGATCATCCACGGGCTACGTTTTGGATCTGACTTTGCCAAGTCCGTGGGCCTCCGCAGACCATGTCGTCTCGAGGATCTCCTTCAACGGGCGCAGTCGTACATCGAGCTCGAGGAGTCAGAGGCGGCACAGATCGCCCTTGAATCGAGGCACAAAGAAGGCCCCCGCGGCCACAAAGAAGAAGACTCCCCTCTCCGACGAGGAGGAGAAAGAAAGAGAGATAATCGCCCCCGGGAACCTCATGAACCACGCGGACCAGCTGGCCGGTTCACCGAGTATACCCCACTCAACGCTCCCCCCGCGCGAATCCTCTCCGAGTGCCAGAACTCAGAATATGTGAAAAGAGGAGTCCGCTTTCCGAAGCCCACTGCCCCCAAATCAAACGTTGACAAGTCAAAATACTGTAGGTTCCACCGGAGTCACGGGCATGTGACAAAAGACTGCATCCATCTCAAAGATGCGATTGAAATTTTGATCAAGGAGGGGCACCTAAAGAAATATGCCCAGAAGAATGACACTCCTCGTCCCAGCTCCCGGGAAGCCCAGAACGTCGAGAAGACGGCGCCTTCCCCCGATGAGAGTCGCCTTCAGGTCGCCCTCAGTGTCACCCGACCCGAAGATTTCTTTGTCCCCCTAATCATTGAAGGTCAAGAAGCAATTCGCAACATGTGGGCGACCTTCCCCCACGAGGACCCCGTCACTGCCCATAGCACCTGGGAAAGCTTCCCCAGGGCGATGGTCATCTCCGGGGGTGGTCCAGAGAAGTTGTCCGTCGGATCGATCAAACGGAAATTTTACGAGTTGGAATCCGTAACGTCGGCGAAGACATCCACTCTCGAGAAAGTACGGGGAAACTCCAACCCTATCACCTTCTACCTCGAGGAACTCCCCAGGGGGGCGCCAAACGCCACTATTCCCCTCCTAGTCAGGGTACAGATGGCGAACTTTGACGTTCGAAGGATCCTAGTCGACCAGGGAAGTTCGGTCGACATCATGTATGCCCATATATTCGGAACCCTTCAGCTCGACGAAAGTGTCGTACCTCGAAAAATACGATCCTCGCGATGGACGCGGAAAAAACTGTTCGAAACAGAGTCGCCACCGAACTTTATTTATCCCAAAAGAGGGATAGGAAAATATCTAGAAAACATTTAAAGGGAGATAAGAACATGGTCATCACAACCAAATTCGGGTTCGGGAGTCGGTTACGCAAGAGGGAATGTATTAGCACCCTCTACGTCCGTTGTACTCAATGGGAACCTCTTGATTCGATTCGGGAGAAATGTTAGCTTGGTTTGTTTGTTTTCTTCTAAGGTAATATTATTTTCTAAGGGGGAAATGGGTGGTTTTTTATTAGTGTGCTCGACAAGGATTAGAACCCTTGGGCCTACGTATTCCCTTGTGCAATGGGAAAGTCAGAGCATTCGTAGTTCGTGGGACTACGGTTTGTTGGTTCGTGTTTTTTAGGCGAACGAGTGTTTAATTCACATTCTAACTGCTAAACGTTGGCTTGTCTGCTCGTCAAAGGAGGCTGAAGCACTAGTTCATATGCGCGGAAGAATGGACTAAACAATGTTCTTTTTGTGAAAAGTTGTTTGAGTATGAATTAAGTGTATTAGAGATTTGATTGAGAAAAAGGTTTGATTTGGACGTGTGTTTTTAGGGTTTTGGTTGCGTGGGAAGTGTTTGGTTTGTTAAGTATTTTGAGGGAGAACGACGACTATTCGATAAACGAGACGTCGGCCTCGCAACCAATTAATCGGGGCATTACTGAGATGCTAGATCTCAACGACACCTTTTTCATTCTATTGATTATGAAATTGTTTGATAATGATTAAGTGTTTTAAGAGATTTGATTTAGAAAAAGGTTTGATTTGGACGTGTTTTAGGCGAACGAGAGTTTAGGTTGCATTCTGACTGCTAAACATTGGCTTGTCTGCTCGCTAGGGGAGGCTGAAGCACGAGTTCATATGCGCAAAAGAATGACTTAAACAATGTTCTTTGAGTTGTGGATTAAGTGTATTAGGGTTTCAGTTGCGTGGGAAATGTTTGGTTTGTTAAGTATTTTGAGGGAGAACGACGACTATTCGATAAACGAGACGTCGGCCTCGCAACCAATTAATCGGGGCATTACTGAGATGCTAGATCTCAACGACACCTTTTTCATTCTATTGATTATGAAATTGTTTGATAATGATTATTTGTTTTAAGATGAAAGGTTGAATGAACAACAACCCAAGGGCGTGCCTCAAGAGCCATTCATTCGAAGATCCAAGGAATGCTAGACTCCAAAAATCTCCTCCTTTCGTTAGTTGATAAAGAAATTATTTGAAATAGGTTGAATCGGATTGGTTACGAAAAGAAGTGAGGATCGATACTAGTCCCTAGGGGTGCTCCTAGTAACGAAACCTCGAGATGTGCAAGTGTGCGTTTGATGGCGAGGCGAAGGGCGCTCGACTTACGATTGGGCTCGATGGCGAATCGAGGACCAGTTTGGAAATGGTTTGCTTGAAAAGGTTGAAAGATTGAATGAATGACAACCCAAGGGGCGTGCCTCGAGAGCAATCCATTCGAAAACCCAAGGAATGCTAGATTCCAAGAATCTCCTCCTTTCGAAAGTTTGATTGAAAAAAAAAAGGTGACATGCAATAAAAGGTCTCCAATTTAGTGTGTTTAGATTAAGTGTATGAACAAAGAAAATTGTTAGATAAACATGAATACAAATATGATATGGACAATATGAATAGTATGAATAAAAAATATAATCGAGATAATATTTGACGGAAAATAAACAAGATAATGATTAATCGGGTGAATCGGGAAATAAAAGGTGACGACCTCGTCTTAATCAAGAACTCTAAAAAAGAGGTCCCATGATGTTTAAGACCTTCATTGATCGAAAATGAAAAGAATATAGTGCAAAGTAAAATGTGAAATAAAATCGAAATCGAAGAAAAGTCTCATCTTAACCGACAAAATTTGGTTTTAGATGTTCATCGACCCATAAAAAATGAAAAGTAAATAAAAGAATAAAACCGGTCTCGTCTTAATCAAGGTATTTAATCTTAGATCGATGAGCTATGATTTTTTTGACTTTCATTGACCGATAAAAAATAAAAAAAGGTGGCCTCATATAAATTAAGATTTTGAATCGATTTCAATAAACCAACTTAATCAAGATTTTTTCATATCATCGGCCCAAAATAAAGAAAATGGAATCGAAATGAAAAATAAAGATTGGTCTCGTCTTAATCAAGATTTAAATCGGTAAATCGATAATCTTGATATTTGACTTTCATCGACCAATAAAATAAAAAGAGTCTTATACATATCAAGACCTTTAGTCATTTTGAATAAATCCACTAAGTCATGATTTTGTAATATCATTGGCTCTTGAAAACTTACAAATAAATATGTAAAATTATGTTAACAATTTAAAATCTAAAGCAAACAATACCAAAAGTAATAGAATACTTAAAATAAATAAAAAGAAGAAAAAAAATAAAAGGTGCTGAAATCCGTGTGAGTGTATAAAAAAAAAAGAAGAATCACTATGGGCTAGCATGGGGACACAGCCCAAAAGGCGGTTAGATCCAGGTGATGGACCTATAGCGGGTCAAAAATAGACCTAACTCAATTTACTTAAAAACGATTAGAACAAAACCTAGAATAACTGTTTCCTCTTCTGCCTTTCTCCAAATGGCTGAAGCTCTCACGGAACCGCTTCTGACACACACAAACCGCATCCAACGCTCATCCAAAAAAAAAATGCAAACGAGATTCTCACTAAACAACCTCACCACACATATTGGCCATTCTCTTTCTCTTTCTCTCGGCTTCGATGGTTAGTTGTGGTTGCGGATTGTAGCAGCGGCGGGTCTTCAAAAAGAAGAAGGAAAACAAGGTGTGGATGGGTGTCGTGAAAAATGGTGGCGGGGAAGGCAACGCTGTAAGTCGTCGTTGTTGGTCCGATTGAGAGGTTTTGTTAATGTTGTTGCTTGCTATTTGATTATTGCAGGTGGGGTGAGTTTGAATGATTTGTTCGCTGTCTCAATTTCTCTTCATCTTATTTTCTGTTCTGATTCGAATTTGTGTGTGGTTGTTGAAGGTGGGTAAAAGGGTTGTGTTGTTTGAATGTTGGGAATAGGCCCTTTTCTGGTTAAAAGAAAGGCGCTGTGTTTTGCCGTGGAAGAAAGGTAATGTTATTGTGGAGTTGTTGAAGATTCACGAAGGAGAGAGGATAAAAGGGTGGTGCAGTCTTGTTAACGACACGAGGTTTTGGTGGTGTTGGTATTGCAGCGTTTTGCTTGTACAGTTATGGTGTTTAGCAAAAAACGCAGGTGGAGGGTATGGTGGTTGAATCACAAAGAGGTGGTGGCAAAAACTATGTGATTTGGCGGCTGTTTCGGTTTGAGGAGAGAAAACAAAGGTTGGGAAATGGTTGAGTTTTGGAGGTTGATGGGAGATGGGTTCTGAAGAATGGGAAGGTTGTTTTGTGTCAAGCTTGGTGAGGGTTTAAGGTTATGTCGAAGAAGATTGATGGTGGTTCAAGGTGAATCATGAGAAGCTTTTTGGTGCATTTTCCTCAGGTTCGTTTTTTTTAAAGAGTTTTTTCTGTTTCAAAACTGCTAAGTTTTTCTCCAATTTTTCTCCCCTTCAAAACTGTTGTTTGACTCCCTCTTTTAAAAATAAATCAAACTTGCGGATTAAGTTTTCAAGTACAAAGAGTTTGTCTTATTGTTGATGATGAGTCATTTTCCTCTGTTGTTGATGTTGATATCACAGGGTGCAGGTTGTTGTTGTTGGTTGGTGGTAGCAGAAGTGCAGCAGGACAGTGTGGTCGGCGGTTTTGGTGCTTTGTTTTGGACATCGTTTTTGAGTTTTGTTTTAGCAGTAGATGCAGTGCTTTTGGAGCGTATGGTTTTTTAGTCTTTAGAGGGTAGTACGGTTGCTGCAGGGTGTAGAGGTTGTGCGCAGGGTTTGTTGTTTTTGGCATGTAGCGTTTGGAGTGTTTCATTGGTACGGCTTTGGGAAGTAGTACAGTTTCATGTTGGCTGGTAATAAGTCATGGTGTGATGGTTTTAGCAAGAAGTTTTCGTTTGTGTATCAGTGGTTTTGGAGTGGTGAGTAGCAGGGCATAATTTTTGTTCAATTTAATGCTTCGTAGCAGGTTTTGTCTTAGAATGTAGGGTTCTCCTTTCTTTTTGCAATTTTGTGTAATGGTGTTGTAATGGGCTTCCTTAGATGATAGACTTTAGTCATTTTTGTTATGGGCTTTAGAATGTAATGAACTTGCCCCTTTTTTTTGAATGATTTTATTTGGTGATGATATATTATAATGGTAAATGGACATTCGAGTAAGAAAAGAAATAGGCCTTTTTGTGAATAAATTGGATTGGAAAAAAGAAATGGAAAATGGCTTGAATAATTGGATAGAAAATGAAAACTGAAAAATTAATGGTAAATTGAAATTGAAAATGGGTACTGGAGTGAAAATGGATAAAAAATGGACTTTAGAACATGGTTTAATGATTATTAACATCGGTGATTTTAAATATGGAATTTGAATTGGAATTTGGAAAGAAAGATGAAATTGAATTGAATTGAAAATCGTTTTGAATTAAATGGATATTAACAAGAGAAATGGTTATTTGGACTATTTAGTAAAATGGATAATGAAAATGGATAGTTGAATGAAAAATTGGATTGAAAAATGGGTAAATAACAAAATGGTTACGGGAATGGATATTTATAAAATGAATGGATATTTATATTGAATAATGAGATGAAATCACAATGGATATGGAAGTGGTTCAAAAATGGATATTTGGATTTAAAAGTGGTTTAGAAGAAAAAGAATGTACAGAGGTCATTTATACACAGGTAGGACAAATTTGGGGTATGACAGATGCCCCTATCTAATTGTCTTGAACCCGAGAAAATGAACTGCTGTATGATGTTCATTTTTAGGGTGGAAGTTAATTAGATATAAGAAGACCCCAAAATTTGTCTGACAAAAGGTAAAGTGTAAGAGCTAACAAAATGAGGTAGCGAGGTTCCAAATTGAACAAAATAACTTGAGATTCTCTGGGTGGTCGAAGCAGTCCCTTATCCATTAAGGTTCCTCGATGATACCAAAGCAGTATCTCTGAAGGCAGACGATTCTCTGGGTCATCGAAGCAGTCCCTTATTCGTTAAGGTTCCTCGATGATACCAAAGCAGTATCTCTGAAGGCAGACGATTCTCTGGGTCGTCGAAGCAGTCCCTTATTCGTTAAGATTCCTCGATGATACCAAAGCAGTATCTCTGAAGTAAATTTGCTGAAGGATAGTTGAGCAAGATTCCTATTGGAGGAAATGTGTTGGCTCTGTAGGGGGAAGCTCATAAGAAACTTTCTAGGATATCCTCTGCTTGGGGAGTAAGAATAGCAACAGCTGTTGGGGATTGTCATTATCAACTGCCTAGTTGAAGAATGACTTGCTGGGGAATAGAATTCCTTGAGCACGTGCGGGGTATCTTCTAGAAGAGTACTGCCGACTTTGATGGAGGACTGGCCAAGATGCTGTGAACTGATCCTGGATCCTGTTATGCTACGTTGCTGGGGATGGATATGCCATGCATTGCAAGATGCACCGACATGCACACTAAGATGCAACTGCTGGAGAATTTAATGCACGTATGATATGATAGTGCTTGATATGATTATGATGTCATGCTAGCATGTTATGCACACGACGATGCAAATGATCAGGCGTGCTGGGGATAGGTTTCCTTGTTGACGGTATCACCAGGGATTGGATTTGGAAATCGCCAAATGAAATTGGACTTTGGTTATTTTGGTGTTATGAGGATGCCAACGACGGTGGACTTTTAATGATTGCCAATGAAGACTGGACTTTAAAGGGCAGATTTGAAGGTGCCAATGAGTGTGGGCTTTTGAGTAGTTTCCAATAATGGATTGGACTTTGGTTATGCGCCAAATGAAATTGTACTTTAGGTTAATCTTCCAGACCAGAACTGGATTGGAGGATAGATTACCAGACGAGAACTGGTGTGACAAGGATATTCGCCAGACGAGAACTGGACCTTGAATGTTTTGCCAGACGAGAACTGGACCTTTAAAATTATTTGCCAGATGAGAACTGGGCCTTAAAATGATTTGCCAGACGAGAACTGGACCTTAAAATGATTTGCCAGACGAGAACTGGGCCTTAAAAGATTTTCCAGACGAGAACTGGACCTTGAAATGATTTGCCAGAGGAGAACTGGGCCTTGAAATGTTTTTCCAGACGAGAACTGGACTTTAAACGGATTTTCCAGACGAGAACGGGGCCTTGAAAAGATTTTCCAGACGAGAACTGGATCTTTAATGTTTTGCCAGACGAGAACTGGACCTTTGGATTGCCAAGCTAAGTTGGACTTTTGGGTTCAGTCTTGCGATACCGGGCTTTGAGATGTCAAATCTTGTTGGAAGGTTAGGCTTGAGGAATGATATGATACGCATGTCTATGCAATGAGCGAAGTGACATGACTGATGCATATGAGCGATTTATGCAATGATATGAAGGTTTCCAAGGATGCCCCAGTAAAGGATAAGGTATGGGTAGGTTCCTTTGAAGCAAGGTCTCTTGTCAGAAAGGAAAAAGGTTATTTTTGTGGGGTGATAGCATGATTCCCCGACACTCGTCTTGAACTCAAAGGTCACTTGACGATGTTTGCTTGAGCAGATTGAAAGCAACTGAGAGATTTTCCCCTATGTGGCTCATCCTTCCCCAGTCTAGGTCTATGAAGAATTTCTCCTTGACAGGAAATTGGAAACAATTGTACCCTGAGATGATCTCGAGATGGCTTGCCCCGGAATTCCAAGTCGTGAAAGGCTTTGTCCTTGAAAGGAAGTTGGAAGCAGATGTACCATGAGATGAACTTGAGATGGCTTGCCCCAGAATTCCAAGTCGTGAAATGATTCTTTCTTCATTGAATGACTCTTGAAGTATTTGGCTTCAAAGTACCCTTGAGGCAGCTTGCCCCAGAATGAGCGTTGGAGCAACTTAACTTGTGTTGATTGAACATTGGAGGGGTTTTCCTTTAATCAAAAGAACCCTGGGTGGCCTGCCTCTGGTTGGTAGAGTCTTGAGATGATTCACCATGTTCAACCTGATTCCTGAATGATTTGCCCCATTATCAACGAATGCTTCGGGGACTTGCTTCAAACTGACTGATTCCATAATCATTGGATGTCAATGCCCCTGTTCCATAGGGTTATGAGGTGTTGTCAATTCCAGCCAACATTGTTAAATGATCTAGCTCTCTTTGATTGCTTCTTGTTGGAATTTCCTTGATGTCAAACACTGACTTTCAGTCAAAATTGTTTGTTCACAAATGGTAATTTTAATGCGATGCTCATGCAGGTTTTGAAAATCAGTCATTGTTGGAATGATGTGATAGTGTGTGACGGATGGACCATTAGTCCAAACGTGGTACTGATTTAGCTGGTGTGAAAGATATAGCAAGCAGAGTGACACCAATGCTGAGGATTAGCAAATAAGTGAGGAGTCAGTTTACGCAACCTTGCAATAGTATGCTTTCAGAATAAACCCGCCTCAATTAGGTCTTTAGAGGGTTGTAACGTCATCTGGTTTAAGGTTTATGAAACAAAGGATATTAGGCTCAAAGTATGATTTGTACCCACCCTTTCTTCGTGATGTTCTCCAGTCCTACGTTCAGTTGACTCTGCACGTGTTTGTCCTCCAAATGGGGTGACGGTGTAAGCGATGAATGATTCAAGGTTTGCTTGAAATGGAAGTCACCTTATTTTGTTTTGATGGGTGTCAGTGACCCTTTGATTTGGCATGGTGGCTACTGGATCTTATTTTGCTTCGAGGATTTGAGGACCTCTTTTGCTTTATTTTGATCCCTAATTTTTGCCTAAGTCGCCTCTTTAGGTGGTGGACTTAGCGGGCTTTCTTTTTTTTCTTCTCTTTTTTTTAGAAGGGTTGTGACTGCCAAGTCTTTGGTCATTGAAGAACAACCGCCATAACAGGAGGTTTTATCTTGAAATTCGAATGTGTAATCAGGATAACTGAACACTACCCATGCCCCAGGTTAAGCGTAAGGGTTTAGAAATCCAAAGGAAACTCCTACTTCTAGGCTCGAAGGGGTTGACTAGGGACTAACTGCTTATCTCTCCAGTGTTTAGGGATTTGAAACAATGCCTGTACATCCTTGGCAGGATTCCATCCGAAAGCATACCATCAGCAATTATGGGTACTTTGTTTTCATCATCCTCCATCCAATCTTTGCTAAACAAAAGTTTGATAAAGAGAGTGGATAAGAAGTATATGGAAAAATTTTGTTGTCTTTTTTTTGTATTTTTTTTTGTATATAAGTAAGGAAAAATGAGCGAATGCGACATGATTAGTTCAAAAAATGCATGATCACTTCATTAATATTACCATTCAAAATAAACAATGTTCGAAACAAGTAGCATTTAATCATAAAGAAATTACAAATGCGAATGATAAAAACAATCCAATGATTGCCAGTATCTGAGGAAGTCTTCCTGTCTGAACCACTAGCTTTAGGGGATGCCTTTTGAAGTCTTGGAACTCATTTGGGCGAGAAGCTAACATGCACAACCAAGTTCCCTTCTTGAAATGATATGTACTTTTTGTCAGTCAACTGTTGCACCTTGGCTTGAAAAGCTTTGCAATCTTTAGTCGAATGCCCCATTGATCCAGCATGATATCCACAATGTGCATTGGGGTCGTATCCAGGCGGGTATGGTTTTGGCAACGGCTTGATAGCTTTGGGCTCTACCAGTGAGTTTTGGACCAGATGCGGCAAAAGTTGACTGTACGACATAAGCACTAGGTGAAGAGGAGCAGTCCTTCTTTCCAAGTTGTTTCGAGGCCTATGTTGACTCTGATGATGATTCTGATATCCTCGACCACGGGCTCGTTGATTTGCACAAGGAGAACTTATGGGTTTCTGGTATGACGCCCTAGGATTGATAGGTTGTCCATAAGGATGATATGGCGCTGACAATGATAATTGCCGAGAAGCTGATGGGCCATAAAGTCTTGCTGGTGTACCCTGAGAATACTCAACATTTGCTAGGACTGAATCAATTTCATTATCCTCTTCCTCTTGGGGATTGCTGAAGGATTCAGTCTCACCAGCTTGATTACTCGATACGTCTTGGACTTGTTTAGCTTTAAGGTAACTCTCGATGCATTCTCCTACTATTATAAGGTCAGAGAAGCTTGAGAATGAACTGCCAACCATCCTTTCAAGTTAGGTGTCATGAAGACTGTCCAAGAACATGTCAATCAATTCTTTATCCAAGAGTGGTGGTTGTACCCTAGCTGCCAATTCTCTCCACCGTTGTGCATAGGTCTTAATGGATTCACCGCTCTTCTGAGTTAGGCTTTGCAACTGCGTGCGACTGGGAGCCATGTCCAAATTGTACTCATAATGCTTTAGGAAAGCATTGGATAAGTCTTTCCATGATTGGATACAGCTTCTTTCTAAATCCATGTACCAATTCAAAGATGCACCACTTAAACTGTCTTGAAAACAGTAAATCATCAACTTGTCATCGAGGACATGAGGAGTCATCTTTCGGCAGAACATCACCAAATGAAACTTCGGGCAACTGAGACTAGCGTACTTCTCAAAGTTGGGTACTTGGAATTTTGGAGGAATTACCAAGTCTGGCACTAGGCACATATCAACAGCATCAGCCCAGAAGTATCGCGCGCTTTCATAGCTTGAACCTTCTCTTCGAGGGCACAAAACCTTTTCTCCGTGGAATCAGTCAGCGACATCATCTGAGACTGAGCAGGGATGTTCACTCGTGGAGGATAATCACCAGGTAGATGATCATATAGTGGGTTAGTTGACATAGCAAAACCTGATGGGGGGTCAGAATCCTTCATCTCAACATGTTGAAAGCTATCTTCTGACATAGCCATCACAACTTTCAAACTGTCTATGCCCCTCCTCTCCGCTTAAACTTGCTTTAAATGCTTTGTGGCTACCACAGGTTCAGTATGAGCTTTGGTTGGAAGTAGACAAAGGATCAGATGAGTTTTGGTTGGAAGGGTATGCCATGCAAATGCAATGATATGCAAACAAATACAATGCAGGCAGATCCAGGATCCAGGATAACATGAGCATTTACAAAACACCCTAATAGGTAGGCTTTATAAGGATAGTTCTAGATTCTTTACCCATAAACCCACTCACGGGATAGCTCTTAAGTTGATGGATATGGTTCCCAGGGTCTCGGACACTAATCGCGTCAACACCACGCAACAGGCTAGCTGCATTGTGACGGGGATACAAAAAGGTCTATCCTGAGTGTAGTCTTCATGCTAGGCCCACGAGAAGCGGGTCCTCAGAGGCTAACACTAACGACCGCCAAGATGGAAACTGGTGCTAAGAGTGGTTCCCAGAGTCACGACCCTTCATGAATCAAGTCGTGCGGCAAGCTAGCTGCGTTACCACAAGATCTACAAAAAGGTCTACTCTAGGGGAAGCTTTCATGCTAGGCACACAAGGAGCGGGTCCTTGGGGACTAACACTAATTACTTCCAAAATCTAAACTAGGTGTTCTCTCTTCTTTTTCCAAGACTCGGGTATGGAGCCTTACTTGTGATATCACCCAAAATCCAACAGACAAGTATGATAAACAACATATAATAAAGAGAAAGCAGCACAAAGCAAGTAAAGAAGTAATAGAAAAAAAACAAACAAGGAGAAACCAAACAAGTGAAGTTAACACTCTCGAATCGAGTCAAGTTAGGCTTGACTCTCTCTAGCATAGGGCAATGCTTATCCCCCGCAGAGTCGCCATCTGTCGTACCTCGAAAAATACGATCCTCGCGATGGACGCGGAAAAAACTGTTCGAAACAGAGTCGCCACCGAACTTTATTTATCCCAAAAGAGGGATAGGAAAATATCTAGAAAACATTTAAAGGGAGATAAGAACATGGTCATCACAACCAAATTCGGGTTCGGGAGTCGGTTACGCAAGAGGGAAGGTATTAGCACCCTCTACGTCTGTTGTACTCAACGGGAACCTCTTGATTCGATTCGGGAGAAATGTTAGCTTGGTTTGTTTGTTTTCTTCTAAGGTAATATTATTTTCTAAGGGGGAAATGGGTGGTTTTTTATTAGTGTGCTCGGCAAGGATTAGAACCCTTGGGCCTACGTATTCCCTTGTGCAATGGGAAAGTCAGAGCATTCGTAGTTCGTGGGACTACGGTTTGTTGGTTCGTGTTTTTTAGGCGAACGAGTGTTTAATTCACATTCTAACTGCTAAATGTTGGCTTGTCTGCTCGTCAAAGGAGGCTGAAGCACTAGTTCATATGCGCGGAAGAATGGACTAAACAATGTTCTTTTTGTGAAAAGTTGTTTGAGTATGAATTAAGTGTATTAGAGATTTGATTGAGAAAAAGGTTTGATTTGGACGTGTGTTTTTAGGGTTTTGGTTGCGTGGGAAGTGTTTGGTTTGTTAAGTATTTTGAGGGAGAACGACGACTATTCGATAAACGAGACGTCGGCCTCGCAACCAATTAATCGGGGCATTACTGAGATGCTAGATCTCAACGACACCTTTTTCATTCTATTGATTATGAAATTGTTTGATAATGATTAAGTGTTTTAATAGATTTGATTGAGAAAAATGTTTGATTTGGACGTGTTTTAGGCGAACGAGAGTTTAGGTTGCATTCTGACTGCTAAACATTGGCTTGTCTGCTCGCTAGGGGAGGCTGAAGCACGAGTTCATATGCGCGAAAGAATGACTTAAACAATGTTCTTTGAGTTGTGGATTAAGTGTATTAGGGTTTCAGTTGCGTGGGAAATGTTTGGTTTGTTAAGTATTTTGAGGGAGAACGATAACTATTCGATAAACGAGACGTCGGCCTCGCAACCAATTAATCGGGGCATTACTGAGATGCTAGATCTCAACGACACCTTTTTCATTCTATTGATTATGAAATTGTTTGATAATGATTAAGTGTTTTAAGACGAAAGGTTGAATGAACAACAACCCAAGGGCGTGCCTCAAGAGCCATTCATTCGAAGATCCAAGGAATGCTAGACTCCAAAAATCTCCTCCTTTCGTTAGTTGATTAAGAAATTGTTTGAAATAGGTTGAATCGGATTGGTTACGAAAAGAAGTGAGGATCGATACTAGTCCCTAGGGGTGCTCCTAGTAACGAAACCTCGAGATGTGCAAGTGTGCGTTTGATGGCGAGGAGAAGGGCGCTCGAATTACGATTGGGCTCGATGGCGAATCGAGGACCAGTTTGGAAATGGTTTACTTGAAAAGGTCGAAAGATTGAATGAATGACAACCCAAGGGGCGTGCCTCAAGAGCCATCCATTCGAAAACCCAAGGAATGCAAGATTCCAAGAGTCTCCTCCTTTCGAAAGTTTGATTGAAAAAAAAAGGTGACATGCAATAAAAGGTCTCCAATTTAGTGTGTTTAGATTAAGTGTATGAACAAAGAAAATTGTTAGATAAACATGAATACGAATATGATATGGACAATATGAATAGTATGAATAAAAAATATAATCGAGATAATATTTGACGGAAAATAAACAAGATAATGATTAATCGGGTGAATCGGGAAATAAAAGGTGACGACCTCGTCTTAATCAAGAACTCTAAAAAAGAGGTCCCATGATGTTTAAGACCTTCATTGATCGGAAATAAAAAGAATATAGTGCAAAGTAAAATGTGAAATAAAATCGAAATCGAAGAAAAGTCTCATCTTAACCGACAAAATTTGGTTTTAGATGTTCATCGACCCATAAAAAATGAAAAGTAAATAAAAGAATAAAATCGGTCTCGTCTTAATCAAGGTCTTTAATCTTAGATCGATGAGCTATGATTTTTTTTTACTTTCATTGACCGATAAAAAATAAAAAAAGGTGGCCTCATATAAATCAAGATTTTGAATCGATTTCAATAAACCAACTTAATCAAGATTTTTTCATATCATCGGCCCAAAATAAAGAAAATGGAATCGAAATGAAAAATAAAGATTGGTCTCGTCTTAATCAAGATTTAAATTGGTAAATCGATAATCTTGATATTTGACTTTCATCGACCAATAAAATAAAAAGCGAGCCTCATACATATCAAGACCTTTAGTCATTTTGAATAAATCCACTAAGTCATGATTTTGTAATATCATTGGCTCTTGAAAACTTACAAATAAATATGTAAAATTATGTTAACAATTTAAAATCTAAAGCAAACAATACCAAAAGTAATAGAATACTTAAAATAAATAAAAAGAAGAAAAAAATAAAAGGTACTGGAATCCGTGTGAGTGTGTAAAAAAAAAAGAAGAATCACTATGGGCTAGCATGGGGACACAGCCCAAAAGGCAGTTAGATCCAGGTGATGGACCTATAGCGGGTTAAAAATAGACCCAACTCAATTTACTCAAAAAAGATTAGAACAAAACCTAGAACAACCGTTTTCCTCTTCTGCCTTTCTCCAAATGGCTGAAGCTCTCACGGAACCGCTTCTGACACACACAAACCGCATCCAACGGTCATCCAAACAAAAAAAAATGCAAACGAGATTCTCACTAAACAACCTCACCACACATATTGGCCATTCTCTTTCTCTTTCTCTCGGCTTCGATGGTTAGTTGTGGTTGCGGATTGTAGCAGCGGCGGGTCTTCAAAAAGAAGAAGGAAAACAAGGTGCGGATGGGTGTCGTGAAAAGTGGTTGCGGGGATGGCAACGCTGTAAGTCATCGTTGTTGGTCCAATTGAGAGGTTTTGTTAATGTTGTTGCTTGTTGTTTGATTATTGCAGGTGGGGTGAGTTTGAATGATTTGTTCGCTGTCTCAATCTCTCTTAATCTTATTTTCTGTTCTGATTCGAATTTGTGTGTGGTTGTTGAAGGTGGGTAAAAGGGTTGTGTTGTTTGAATGTTGGGAATAGACCATTTTCTGGTTAAAGGAAAGGCGGTGTGTTTTGCCGTGGAAGAAAGGTAATGTTATGGTGGAGTTGTTGAAGATTCACGAAGGAGAGAGGATAAAAGGGTGGTACAGTCTTGTTAACGACACGAGGTTTTGGTGGTGTTAGTATTGCAGCGTTTTGCTTGTACAGTTATGGTGTTTAGCAAAAAACGCAGGCGGAGGGTATGGTGGTTGAACCTCGGAGAGGTGGTGGCAGAAACTATAAGATTTGGCGGCTGTTTCGGTTTGAGGAGAGAAAACGAAGGTTGGGAAATGGTTAAGTTTTGGAGGTTGATGGGAGATGGGTTCAGAAGAATGGGAAGGTTGTTTTGTGGCAAGGCTGGTGAGGGTTTAAGGTTATGTCGAGTAAGATTGATGGTGGTTCAAGGTGAATCATGAGAAGCTTGTTGGTGCATTTTCCTCAAGTTGGTTTTTTTTCAAAGAGTTTTTTCTGTTTCAAAACTGCTAAGTTTGTCTCCAATTTTTCTCCCCTTCAAAACTGTTGTTTGACTCCCTCTTTTAAAAACAAATCAAACTTGCTGATTAAGTTTTCAAGTACAAAGAGTTTGTCTTATTGTTGATGATGAGTCATTTTCCTCTGTTGTTGATGTTGATATCACAGGGTGCAGGCTGTTGTTGTTGGTTGGTGGTAGTAGAAGTACAGCAGGACAGTGTGGTCGGCGGTTTTGGTGCTTTGTTTTGGACATCGTTTTTGAGTTTTGTTTTAGCAGTAGATGCAGTGCTTTTGGAGTGTATGGTTTTTTAGTCTTTGGAGGGTAGTACGGTTGCTGCAGGGTGTAGAGGTTATGCGCAGGGTTTGTTGTTTTTGGCATGTAGCGTTTGGAGTGTTTCATTGGTACGGTTTTGGGAAGTAGTACAGTTTCATGTTGGCTGGTAATAAGTCATAGTGTGATGGTTTTAGCAAGAAGTTTTCGTTTGTGTATCAGTGGTTTTGGAGTGGTGAGTAGCAGGGCATAATTTTTGTTCAATTTAATGCTTCGTAGCAGGTTTTATCTTAGAATGTAGGGTTCTCCTTTCTTTTTGCAATTTTGTGTAATGGTGTTGTAATGGGCTTCCTTAGATGATAGACTTTAGTCATTTTTGTTATGGGTTTTAGAATGTAATGAACTTGCCCCTTTTTTTTGAATGATTTTATTTGGTGATGATATATTATAATGGTAAATGGACATTCGAGTAAGAAAAGAAATAGACCTTTTTGTGAATAAATTGGATTGGAAAAAAGAAATGGAAAATGGCTTGAATAATTGGATAGAAAATGAAAACTGAAAAATTAATGGAAAATTGAAATTGAAAATGGGTACTGGAGTGAAAATGGATAAAAAATGGACTTTAGAACATGGTTCATTGATTATTAACATCGGTGATTTTAAATATGGAATTTGGAAAGAAAGATGAAATTGAATTGAATTGAAAATCGTTTTGAATTAAATGGATATTAACAAGAGAAATGGTTATTTGGACTATTTAGTAAATGGATAATGAAAATGGATAGTTGAATGAAAAATTGGATTGAAAAATGGGTAAATAACAAAATGGTTACGGGAATGGATATTTATAAAATGAATGGATATTTATATTGAATAATGAGATGAAATCACAATGGATATGGAAGTGGTTCAAAAACGGATATTTGGATTTAAAAGTGGTTTAGAAGAAAAAGGATGTACAGAGGTCATTTATACACAGGTAGGACAAATTTGGGGTATGACAGAAAGGCATCTAACCCTGTACGTCGGTTTAGATCTACAGGGGTTCAATGGAACCACCACCAGACCACGGGGTTACGTGGAGCTGATGGTTACATTCGGGGCCGAAGACACTGCCCGACAGGTGAAGATCCATTTCCTGGTGGTCGAATGCCCGTCCCTTTACAACTGCATCCTCGGGAGGACCACCTTGGCTGAACTTACGGTGGTACCATCAACGGTCCACCTCAAAATGAAGTACTACACGACCAGGGGACGAGTAGTGACGATGCACGGGGACATCGACGCGGCCAGAAGATGCTTCGACGCCGCCATCAAAGGCCTGAGTTCCATCGGCCCCAAACCCAAGACCGTGGCCAAGCCACCCCAGGACGCCGAACAGGTACCTCTCCCGCGCGTCAATGCGGTCGAACTAGGCAGCAGGTTCCCGGGTGAACCCGATGAAGACGGGGCAGAAGACCTCGACCTCCAGGCGGAAAACAACGGGCGGGCTCTCTACCCAACGCGCCCCATCCCAGACGGGGACTTTGAGCTCGTGGTCCTCAGGGACGATCCAGATCCTAACGTGAAGATTGACACCGGGATCCCCGACTTGGCAAAGGAGCAGCTGAAGGCATGTTTAAGGGAGAACACTGATCTCTTCGCGTGGAGCGCATCTGAGATGCCTGGCCTCGACCCCGAGGTGGCTTGCCATCAGCTTGCAGTAGATCCGGCCGCTAGGGCCATAGTACAACGTAGGCGTAAGCAGTCTCCCGAAAAAGCGGAGGCTGCTGAAAAAGCTGTAAAAGACCTCCTAGAGGCAAATTTTATTTTGGAGGCCAGATACACGACCTGGCTGTCCAACGTTGTACTTGTTAAAAAGAATAATGGAAAATGGAGGATGTGCGTTGATTATACTGATCTGAACCGGGCTTGCCCGAAAGACTGTTATCCTTTGCCTAACATCGACCAGCTGGTCGACAATTCTGCAGGTTACAAACTACTATCCTTCATGGACGCTTACTCGGGATACAACCAAATTCCCATGGACAAGGTCGACAAACAACACACGACCTTCATGACCGCGTTAGGCAACTACTATTACAACTTAATGCCTTTCGGTCTAAAGAACGCTGGTGCGACCTACCAACAAATGATGAATAAGGTTTTTTGGGCTGAAATCGGTGACATGCTCGAGGTCTACATGGACGACATGATCGTCAAATCCGCAGAAGAATTCGACCACGCCACGCACCTCAGGAAGGTGTTCGACACGGTGAGGAGATACCGCATGAGGTTTAACCCTGACAAATGCACCTTTGGCGTTCGGGCAAGTAAGTTCCTCAGATTTTACCTCACAGAACGAGGAATCGAGGCCAACCCCGAAAAATGTAGGGCTTTTTCTGAGCTCCCTACTCCGGACTCAAAGAAGTTGATACAATCATTGAACGGGATGTTCACCGCTCTCTCCCGCTTCGTCGCCAAATCTGCACAGTACGCGCTACCATTTTTCAAACTTCTTCGACAAAAAGCGGAGTTTGAGTGGAGTGAGGAATGCGAGCAGGTGCTCCTCCACCTAAAACAAATCCTATCGCATCCCCCGGTCCTCTCACGGCCTGAGAGTGGGGAGACACTCTTCTTGTATCTTGCGATCACGAGTGAAGCAGTCAGCGCCGTCCTCATCCGGGAAACCCCGGACGGGCAGAAGCCAATTTACTTAACAAGCAAAGCCCTCCAAGGACCTGAGCTTAGGTATCAGCAGATAGAGAAAGTTTCCCTGGCCCTCGTTACCACGGCCAGGAGGCTACGTCACTACTTCCTTGCCCACACTGTCGTCGTAAGGATCGAACAGCCTATAAGGCAGCTCCTCGGACGACCGGACATGGCGGGGAGGATGCTCAGGTTGTCGCTCGAACTCGCCGAGTTTGACATCTAATATGAAGGGAGGAAAGCCCTGAAGGCTCAGGTATTGGCCGACTTTGTAGCGGAGATGACCGTCCTGGAACCTTCAACCAACAAATCCCAGAAATGGATAATCTACGTCGACGGAGCATCCAGCCCGAAGGAAAGCGGGGCGGGCATCATCCTCAAAAACGAGGAAGACATCCTGATTGAGGTATCCCTTGAACTTTCCTTCCCGACGTCGAACAACCAAGCGGAGTACGAGGCCTTCCTTGCAGGACTTCGACTGGCCAAGGACCTCGGCGCCAAGGAGGTCAAACTCTTCACCGACTCCCAGCTCGTGGCCTCGCAAGTCCGAGGAGAGTACCAGGCCAAGAATGACAACCTCATAGAATACTTGGCCTTGGTGAAAGAAAAGATGAAAAAGTTCACCTCCGCGGAAGTAACTCACATCCCCCGCGAGCACAATGTCTGAGCAGATGTCTTGTCCAAATTGGCAAGCACAAAGAAGAAATGCAGGAACAAATCCTTCATACAAGAAGTACTTTCCCAGGCGAGCATCGACCAACCTGCTCCAGTGGCGGACGTAAACGCCATTGGTGACAGCAATTGTTGGATGACCCCCGTATACGAGTACCTCATGATGGGCAAACTGCCCAAAAATCCCAGGGAAGCCGGAATGGTCAAGCGGCGGGCATGCTCATACACGATAGTCGAGGACAAGCTATACCGGCGAGGATTCTCTATCCCCTTCCTCAGGTGCATCGAGGAGACCAAGGTCCCCGGCATCCTCCAGGAAATCCACGAAGGAATCAATGTACAGCACCTCAGCGGACGATCGTTAGCCCTGAAGGCGCTTCGAGCAGGGTACTACTGGCCCACCATGCAACAGGACACCAAGGAACACGTCAAGAAATGCGACAGGTGCCAACGGCACGGGGACATGCACCTTGCTCCTCCCAACGAGCTCAAAAAACTATCCTCCCCGTGGCAGTTCGCATGGTGGGGAATGGATATCCTCGGACCTTTTGTCCAGGGGTTATATCAAAACAAATACCTCATCGTCGGGGTGGACTACTTCATGAAGTGGATTGAGGCCGAAGCACTGGCCAAAATCACGGCCTTCAACATACTGCATTTTTACAAAAGGAACATCCTCGCCGGATTCGGCATGCCTCAAGCTATTGTCACCGACAACGGAACACAGTTCACCGACAAGAACTTCCAAGACTTCGTCTCCAGGCTAGGCACGAAGCAGCACTTCACGTCGGTCGAGCACCCTCAAACGAACGGACAGGCTGAGGCGGCGAATAGAGTAATCCTACAAGGACTAAAACGTCAATTAGGCGAAGCCAAACAACGGTGGGTCGAGGAGCTACACAGCATCCTCTAGGCCTACCGAACAACCCCCCACTCCACGACCGGGGAGACTCCTTTCTGTCTGACCTACAGAACGGAAGCCGTTATCCCCGTGGAAATCAGGGAGCCCTCGAGGAGGACAGAAGCCCCCCTCGACGGGGACGCAAATGACGAAGCCCTGAGGGAAGAACTCGACTTCGTCGAGGAGACACGTTCGGCCGCTTCTCTCCGAGAAGCTTCACTCAAGCAGAAAATAACACTACGTTATAACGACAAAGTTATCAAACGTGATTTTCAGGTGGGCACCCTCATCCTACGAAGGAACCAGAAAGACTCACGAGAAGGCAAACTCGCCGCGAACTAGGAGGGCCCGTACCGCGTCCGAGCGAAAATGGGGACAGGAGCCTATTTTCTCAAAAATCTGCATGGGGAAGAACTTTCTCGACCATGGAACGCTGAGAAGCTCAAACAATACTACAGTTAAGCACTGCCCGCGACTCACAAACACTACGATTACAAGGACGCACTAAGGTATGAGCGTGACACCCCTATACAGAACACGATGGTCGAAGGTCGCGTTGTGTGTGCGCGAGGACTTTTGATCCGACGGGGACACCTCAATCGAGCTCCGCCGTCGTTGTACCAAATAGCCAGAACACCCAGCTCGCGATGGGAAGTTCACGCCACGAAGCTAAGACCTCGACCGAGCTCTTAGCCTCGTTGGAGGTCGGAATACGTCTCCGACCACCCGACCAGCTCTCCACGCGGTCAGGGACTACCAAGGTCAAGCAGATCCGAAAGTCTTCATTACTTAGACAAAAATAAAGTATAACAAATACTATAACATCACACACAGTATAAACCATACAAATAGCACACGAGCAGATAAGCAAAAATGCATTGAAGCGGGCAGAAGCCCATTGTACAAATATTACAATCAAGTATCAAAAGCCCCTGGCACGCAGGCCGGGCATACGTATTGAAAAATAAATAAAACGGCTCACAGGCCGAACAAAACGGAGAAGAAAAGCCTACCCGACGACAGTCCCTTAGGGCTCCTCGCGTTCATGAACCTCGTCCACCCGCATCGGCTGCACGATTTGACCATCGACCACCTCGGAGTCGGGGTCAATCCCTTCGGTTATGAGGTCGGGGTTGAGAACCCGAAGCTGCTGCACGGCGTTTCTGAATCCTATGTCGGCCGCTTCAAGGTTGTCCTCCTCGGATTCTCGGAGCTTCGCTATGAGCGCTGCCCGCGAGGTCAGCAACCTATCTTCCTCGGTTTCCTCATCAGCGGGGCAGACAACCTCCTCCAACTCGGCATTCCTCGCCAAGAGACGATCCCTCTCCTCTTCAATCCCGACGAGACATCTCCGCTCTTCCTCAGCATTGTTCAACTTCTCCTCCAACTTCTCGTGGAGCTCGGTCTGGGCCTGGTTCTGGCTTTTGCAGTCGGCCAGCTTCTTGCCCACTTTCTCCATTTCGGCTGAGATAGACTGGAAACTCTTGCACAACCTATTCAGTTCGCCTTCCGGGCACGCCTCGTCGTTCAGAACCAGGGCAGCCGCACAAACCCGCATCACAGCGGACACATCCTCCACCAGCGCCTTTCTCCGAAAGACCTTGTCGACGCCTAAGATGGCCTGAGCTTCGGGGGCACCCACGCAAAGGGAATTATTCCCCATGAAAAAGTTCGGCCTCGAGTGACAAGGCGGGAGCACGGATTTTACAGCAAGGGGACCCTCGTTCTCAGTAAGGTCGATGGCCACTGTGTCCGCAACCCCGCCGCCTCTTCGGGGAGACCTGGGGGCTGGGAGAATCACTATCCTGGTGAGAGCCAGAAGAACCCCCGGTTGTCCGAGTGGGAATGGGTTCCTGCCCTCGGATCTGCTCGAGACGGCTTTTGCCCCCCTTCTTCGTAGCGCGGTTAGCCTTCAACTTTTTGAGACGCTCCTCGGCATTCGACATCTTACCTGCACAGAAAACAAAGAGGTCAGTAATTCGAAAAGAAAGACGAAGGAAAGGCAGGTCGGGGAGGCCACCCCACCTAACAGCTCGAGAGCCTCCTCGTCAGAAAACATCTCGAGGAGAGCCCTGGTGTTGATCGAACGCCACTTCGTTAAGATCTCCCCACCGTCGCCCAGAAGGAAGTCCCCGTTCGGCATCACGAACTTGCCTTTATTAAACCTGTTAACGAAAGTGACTATTCTCTCATAAGCCAGGCGATCCCCCTCGTCCAAACGGCCAGGACTGACTTTGTAGCTGTCCGCCCCCTTTTTAAAGTGTTCTTCCATCTAGAACAAGGGGAATCTAGGCTCGAGGACCTCCTCCGTTCGCCCGTCCACCTCACGGGTAACTCGCCAATACACCGAATTCACAGCTTCAAGAGTGACCGGCCTCACGATATAACACCGATGTTTAAAGTCACGAACGGAATCCAAGTAGGTATGGAAAAGACTACTCGTTTGTTTGAAAGACACCCAGCCATGTCTGCCATCGGAGGCCTGCCGCTGGAGGTGGAAGATGCGAAAGAAGAGAGGCACGATTGCCCCGATTCGTAGATATTTGCAGACGAGCTCGAAAGCTCGGATGAAAGCGAGGGAGTTAGGGTGGAGCTGCGAAGGCGCCAGGCGTAACCAAACGAATACCGCCTGTTGAAAATCTGTAAAGGGCAGACGCCACCCCGCCTTGTCGAACATGAACTTGTAAAGAGGGAACCTCATCCCTCTGTACGTCGAGCATATGCGATATTGTGCTTGAGGTCGGAACACCTTCCACGACTTTGAGGAACCCACCAGCTGGTGCTCGACTGTGCAAAAAATAGTGTCCTCGTCCTCGTCATCAAAATGGGAAGCAATGGTCAACGGCTCATCGCTGACCCACTCCTCAAGGGGACGTTCCTCGTCCCTAGTGATTGGCGCCATTGGAGAGTCGGGTTGGTCGTCGACGTCCAAATATCCCTCAGCCACGGGCAATACGTCCATTTACCTAAAAAGCAGAAGGAAATGGTGAATTCGATGACCCATATCAAATCCACCCCTTCCACCGCTGATCAAGTGAAAGGGCGAGGAGGGAACGTCGGGGAACGCGAACCCGGGACCATCCTCAGGTCCGCTGGGAGCGAAATTGGGCAGGACCCCGGGGTATTCGACCCATATCCCCGAGATAAATGTCGGCTCCCCGGGGATTCCGTCCTTGATCCCCGGAATGTTCAACAAAGAGCTGAGAAACGTTCATCTCATGACCCCGGGATATTCTTCGTGTCCTCGGGGATTTCATCGCCTTTCCCCGCGAGATTCAACAATTAAACTATGAAATTCCGCCATTTTCGCTGGATATTTCGTGATTTCCATGGGAACTTCATCAGTTCACCATAAGATTCACCCTACAAATGCAGACGAAAGGAGAAAAAAGAAAGAAACTTACTTGAAATACGCTTTTTAAGGTTCCGGCACGGCGATCGTCGGTGGAGAACGGTGGAAGGCAGCGGCGGAAAAATGGAGAAGAATAGAGGGAGAGTCTGAGAGGAAAAGAGCAAACGGTGCAAATGAAACGAGGTTGGGCCTATTTATAGGATCCTCGTGGAATTCGACGTGTTTTAAACTACTAGAGTACACTACCCTAGCCTAGTCGCCCCTAGGCAATGATGGCGTCTGACACGTGGCATACATGCGACCGTTCTTCCCCAACATGCGTCTCTCCATTTGCTTCGACACCCAAGTTCAAACTTCTCGCATCCCCGCTGAGTCGACCATCCGCGAACTCCCACGCTCGAGTCTGCTCGTCGATTTCTACCCAACGAACATTTGGCTCCCCAACGATACGGCCAGTGGATCTCAAACAAGTTCCCCTCATCGCGGTCACGCGATCGATACTTCCCCGACATGCTTGTTGGCCCTTAAGTCATTACTCCGACACTTCAGAGCAACGACTAGGGGGGCTCCTGTTCTGGACTGGGACAGGGTTTGCCCCTCAGTCGAGAAGGCCCAACCCACGGGACATGAGATGGCCTAACAAGGACCTCTTTACAAGACCATTGTCGGGCACAAACACGCCCCAACAGAGTCGGGCACGTGCCACCCCTCAACATCGTCGGGCTCAGCAGAGTCCATCGAGCAGAGGCATCAAGCCCCTCAGGACTCGCTCTTCCTCAACACTCAGGTGCTCCTTCCCGCGAGGAGCCATCTCATTCTGCACATAAGTGTCCTCCCCGCGAGGACACGTCTCTCCCCGACACGCAAGACTCCTCCCCGCGAGGACACGTTCTCATGTAACCGCCCACTCCCGATGGAATCGGTCTGCCCTAATCCCGGAGATCTAGGAACAGTTACCCCAGGGCGAAGACCACATGCTGGTCTTCACTACGCCACGTAAGCCCTGACAGTTACTTGGATTGGGCCTGACAATCCAGCCCAATGCAAGTAACCGTTGGCCCCGCGCTGGGGGCTCTCTATAAATACCCTCTCACTTGAGAGGGTCGGGTTACACACACTTTCTTACTCTAACCTTGTACTTGCTTTTACTTGTGACCCTTGCCTTACTTGAGCGTCAGAGTACCTTGCAGGTACACCCCTCCCCCCTCGTCGTCTTTCAACCTCACCGGAGCTGAAGTCCAGACGACATTGTTGGCCACAGATACTGTCTGATCCAGGTACGATCAAAAACAAATATTACTATAAAAATATTCATAATCAATTTTTTTAAAATTCATCCATCCCCATTTAACATATATTATAGATATATAAACATTACTATCCATTAATTATAATATTGAAATAAAATTCATTTGAATCATAAAAAAAGTAATTTAGTCTCTAAAAAAAATAAAGTTTATTTGTAATACTAATAAAAGAACTGAATCTTAAAAAAGTATTTACAATAAATTATATTTAAAATTGTTCACAATTAAACTCAATAATAAAAATAATAAATATTTAAATTTTGATTATTACTGAAAATTGAAGAATACATATAAATAATAAATATGCTATTTTATTTTAGTTGAAAATTAAAAAAAAATACATATAATATTTTATCTCAAATATTAATACCATATATAATAAAACGTTACAAAAATAAAATATTTTCTTTTTATAAATACCTTAATAAAGGCATATATTATTATTATAAATATTTATACCATTTTTAAAAAAATATAACACATGAAATAATTACAATAAAAAAATTAAACTATTTTTTCAAAAAATAATGAAAGATAACCGATAAATTTATGGACTTGATTTATTTATGTATTTAATTATTGACAATTTTAATTTTATAATATTAGGAATAAATTAGATTTGAATTTTATATTCAATGGTTAACTGTTGCATAAAATATTCATTTGTTATTATCATAATTGCATTCATTTAGCCGTTTAAAAATTATTAACAGAAAAAACACATACGTTGTAGTCATAAGAACACATTGTCGTATATAAACAACAATATGTTAACTTTTTTTTAATACCACGACATAACAAAGATCATATTCACTATATATTCATATTACCAGACAATCAATAATGAAAAATTTAATCTTAGATCTTAACACCGACCATGGTGATTGATTACTTTAAGTCAAAGTTGTTCGATTGTGAGACGTATATAATCTACAAAATGATGAAGAACAAACATTTCTATAAATGATTTTGTTAGATGAGAAAGTTTAAACTCTCTAGTAGTGTTATACACAAGTTATCCTACAACAATATATATTATATTATATAACGATGCATATTTGCTTATTCATATATTCATATATAAATTAAGTATATTAAATTAAAATTAATCTAAACATTCTAAACATAATTTATTCTTAAGAATAAAATATTTGTTAAGGTCACGTTGTGAAAAAAATAGCTATTGAATTTGAAAATTTGATGACAAGTCAACCAGAGAACCATCATTGTTGCAACCAGAAAGCCTCATCTAAAAAACATAACCAAAAAGCAGAAAAATTAATTTCAATGTTGAAGACTTATGTTTTAACATTTAATTTGATGTCTCATCTTGCATTTCCATTATTTATAAATGTATTATTTTTCAATTAAAATTAGACTATTTTCTTATGTTGCTAATCTTATTATATATATTATAGAGTTTTTATAATAAATAATATCTACCATAAATAAAATCTTATTGTATTTCAACAACTTCAATTTTCTACCCCACAATCTTCTTTACAAGCCGCGCATCCTATTCTAGTTCCATTAAAAGTGGTAACACTTTATAAATAAAGAAATAGTATCATATAATCACTATTCTATCAAACACAACTCATAAAAAAAAAAGGTTGTATTTAAAATTACAAACAACTTTCTAAAAATACCGCTAAACATACTATATTTTCAAATTGTTGATAGACGCTACCTCCTACTTAAATGTTCCTCTTGATCTTGCCTTTATTTCTAATATTATTTTAAGTCAAATATTATACTTTTTCCATATACTTGATATAAATTAAACCACCATTTAATCATCATTCATTTAAAATGTGTATAATCAATACATATAATATAATGCACATTATATTTAAATTAGTCTCACCATTATAGTGGAAGAAAACATAGCTTACGATAAAATTACAAAAGTTTGAGAAATAATTCTTATACTACAATATTAAATAGGCTTTTTACATATCCTTAATATGAATTGAACCACCATTCCATATACACTCCTTCAAAATATGTATAATCAATACATATATTATAAAATATCATAAAATAGACTCACAATTATATTGGAAGAAAACAAAGGCCAAAATAAAATCACAAAAGTTTGAGAAGTAATTCTTTGAAAATAATTCACACAATCTTTTTTATTTTTATTTATAGTTGAATTGAAAGGTTGAGAATTAAGTTTACAAATATACGTTAAAAATAATAGTTTATGCTTGACAATTAGGAATTAGAATAATTAATGATTGTTTTAATGCTGTAAATTGATTTTAATGGATTTCTATTCTAACACTTTTCAATGTTTCTGTCTCAATTAACTTTAACTGATTTTTGTATACAACGATGGTTTTGGCTAAAAAAACAAGGAAACTACACCGCAACAAGCTGAGGGACCGAAGCTCCCACTAGGTTCGCATGCGTAATATGCTTCATTCAATTAGGACAAGAAGCAAAACAACAATAATCTCCATTAATCTTTAGATTTCTCTTAGCAAGAGCATCCGCACATAATTTCTCTTCCCTAAAGACATGTTGGACCACGTTCCAACCCATATCAATGCATTATTTTATTTTTCTAAACAAGGTTATTTCCATGGGATTCGCCTTATTGATATTATTTATCCTATTAACTGTTCCAAATGAATTGATATTACTTCAATGGCCCTCACACCTATTCTCTTAGCAATAATATAACCTTCCAAGACTCTCCACAATTCCGTAACTAGTACATTGCACATTCTCAATTTCATAGATAACCTTGTTATCCACTTGCCAATACTATCTCTAATTATGCCGCCACATCCCCCTCTGCCATCAATTTCACACAAAAAATGCTATTCTTACACCCACTTTTACACCTACACCGTATGTCCGTACAATGAACAGTTTGTCCGTACATGAACAGTAACGTATTTCCGTACATGAATAGTAACTACCCGTACATGAATAGTGTCGTCCGTACATGTACGGACGACACTATTCATGTACGGACATACGGTGTAGGTGTAGGTGTAAGTGTGGTGTAAGAATAACAATGCTGATTTCACACACACCATCCAATTTTAGTTTCTTCCATCCCTCATTAGGAGGATGCCAACTAATTCATTTCACCTCTTTGCAAGGATGAGTGATGTTATTCAGAAGTTTGCATGTCATTTCATAATCCTTGATACGATTACAAATGACTCCCATTGGGTCAACCGGCCTAACAAACTACGCATAATGCTTTTTTTTATTTTATTTCTCCAGCACCACGTGTGATGACATGATATCGCCCACAAAACATTCCAACTACCATCGGCTTTCCATCTAAGGTTTAGATTCATGTTTATATGAATTCAATACTCTATGTTATTGCAGAAAAAATTCTTGTCGCCAATTAGTATTCATTGCTGCCAACCATATCGATTCATGCCCTAATTTTGCCCTTAAATCAATAAATTGATTCATCCATTGGGACTTATGCATTATCTGCATATCTTGACATGCATTTCTTTAAGCATACTTCCTAAAAATCAACCAGAATAAAATTTCGGTTTTATAGACAAATTGCTTGAAGCGATTTTCAAATGTGCTTAAAATTAGCGTGCAAAAAATTTCAAAATTTTTTTTTAATGTAACTTGTTTTTTCAAAAAAGTTACCAAAATAACCCTCTTTTCAAAATATTTACGAAACTGACATGGTCTTGGAAACCCTTTAAGGGTGGCGCCATATAGGATGACGCCTCAATTAAATGCGAGGAGTCAAACCATATGACGCTTCAGTACAACAGATGCCCTAATTTTTTTTTCAAATTTTTTAAAGGGTGGCGCCATCCCAGATAGCGCCTTAGTGTATTTTTATTTTAGTTTTTATTTTAAGATGGGAAAATAAAAAAAATAATATTAATTTTTTTTTAATATTTAGTACAATAGTTGGATACAAAAAAAAATCAATGATTGTGCCTATTTAAACGACCACCGGTCCCACAATCAGGGGCTCTTGTTTGACGTCTCTGTCTAGCACCACGAGGTTGTTGAGGCGTGGTTGGTCTATGTGTTTGTTGAGATGGCCCCGGCGCATCAGACGATGGCCCCGGACATGAGACAAATTCTGCAGCATCTGTCCCCAATAGCCGGGGGGTTGTCGCCGACAGCACTTCCATAATCCAGCTGCATGCCCATGTTTATGTAATTTGTATGAGGGGGTTGGGTTGGTTCCATACGGTATAGTTGGCCAAAATGATGCATTGATGGGTGTTGGTATTGATGCAGTGATTGATGTGGGGTTTGATAGTTGAAAATAGGGGGGTTTGTTGGGTGTATGATGATTGTGGTTCTGAGTGGTAGGAAGATGGGGTCATCATTTGTGGAGGTCTTGGGTGTGCGTCGGTAGGTTCGAAAGACTCGTCAGGGCTATAGTAAGGGTTTTGTTGTTGTGGTGGAGAGGTTGGTGAATGATGTTGGGCATATTGCTGGGAGGAAGACGCACGTTGGCAGGGGTCAACTAGATACGTCGGCTGAGAGAGGAAAGGTTGTGGTGTGGTAACAGACATAAACCAGCTCATATATAGTTCTGTTGGCCGAGCATGTTGTACAACGAGGTCTGTTAAGACGAGCTGGTGTCGCATCTCCCACTGGTGATACAACGCTGCTGTAAAGTTGGTCCACACACCATCCTTCCACTGCGTGTCGACTCTGCGCAGGTGCCACTTTCCCAAATTGGTAGGATCCACCGGAATGTCCTGATGCATACCGAATTGTAGTTTCACTCGGTCGCTTTAGTGCATCTCAACAGTTGTGAACTGAATTATTGGTGTTTTAGAAGTCCACACAGCAGCATCATTTACGTTGGGCTGGTGGTCGAGATCGTCGTAAGGCCTCCAGACAAACTACAAGAAAAAATTGTTTAATGAGTAACTATACAAAATGTTAGAAATATCTATGGAAGAAATGTTACAAAAGTTGTAGGAAAATATACGTCGTCGGGGCCAATGTGGTCTAGCAGGTTGCGGTAGACTGTTATGGCGTTCCTGGGGTTTCTTTCGTAGCTCATTTTCGGAACTGCCCACCTGAAAATGTAGTTAGAAAATGAATTAGTTACACCTGAACATATCAGTATAGGCCATAGGCGCAGGGATGTGTATAGACTTACCTTAATGCGTAGGGGAATGTGAAGGGGTTCCGATTTATTGGAGCTAGTGTTGGCATTCTCGACCAGCCCCACGCTTGAAGGAGATAGGCGCAACCATAAAATGTACACGCGTTGTTTTTGGAATTTTTGCAGAGTGCACTATACAGATGTGCCAGGACAGCTGAACCCCAACTATATTCGTGCACACTGTTAATGTTAAACAACAACGGGAGATACATAATATTTACATTGTTTCTAGTGCTTTCTGGAAACAAAAAACGACCGAACAATAGAAACAAATAACATCTAGTTTTTTGTATTATGTGTAAGGGGGGGGGAATCCTCGTCTAATACGATGGAGTCATGGTATTCCCTAAGGCGTTTTAAGTTAATACCTTGCCCCCTAGGTTTACCGTCGGGTGAAGGCTCAGCTTCTTCAATCTCTAGGGGGGTGCCCAATAAATCGAAGCATACTTGGCTATTTATATTTACGGGGCCGTTGACGTTCATGCCATCTATGCGGAGGCCTAGTAACATATACACGTCTTGGAGGGTGACCGTGCATTCACCAAAAGGAAGGTGAAATGTGTGGGTCTCCGGCCTCCATCTTTCTAGCAAGGCCAGAATAAACTTTGGGTCTATATGGTATGATGGGATTTTAATCACATCTTCAAATCCACATCTTGTTAGATATGATTCAGTGATAGGGTCGTGAGGGAAGTATGCGTGTCCACGGCAACGGAACCTTGAAACATCCTGAACAAAAAAACCAGCAACATTACTAAGACAATAAAATACATCAAGGTTTAATATTGTAAAACAAAATAATACAGGAAAACTTACAAAGTCTTCAATGTTTTCCGGCGTTCCTCGGTGGTTGCTTCCCATCGTGAGTAAAGACATTTTCGTAACTGGTTGTGAGATAATGGAATGGATGCAAAGGTTTGAATAGAAAATAAGAGAAGAAGAAGAAGAGTTTGGGATGAGATGAAAATTGTGACATGCTGAGATGGTTTTTATAATGGTGTAAAGGGGTAGTCACATGAGTAGGCATGTGTTCTCTTGCATGCTTCTTAGCCTTTGCAGTCTGCCATGTGTAGGCATGCTTGTATTGTCATGTCAACAGTGGCCTGAAACAAAAATAATGGTGCAGAGGCATGCGAATGAATAGTAGACGCAGAGTATAGGTATGCAGATTCATCAGTCTAGAGGCATGCGAATGAATAGTAAACATTTAAAAATTAAAAAAAAACATCTCAACTGAGGCGCCATTTGGGATGGCGACTCTCAGTTGAATTTCAAAATGGAATTTTTATTTGGGCAGACACCTGAGGCGCCATATAGTTTGGTTCCTTGCCTCTAACTGAGGCGTCATCCCATATGGCGCCACCCTGATGGGGGATTTCCAAAATAGGTCACTTTGGTAAATTGTTTCAAAATTTGGTTTTTTTAGTAATTTTTTTGAAAATACATGTTATCTTAAAAAAAATTCAAAATTTCAAGTCTGAGCTTGCAAATGTTTGTTTTATTAATCTACCGTTCGCGTAGTTCAACCTGGTGTGCTTGTAGCGAGCGATTTTGGACGTGGTTCTTAAGCACTGGTCGCTCTCACTGCGGTTGAGTTTACTACAGGTCGATTCATTTTTTATCCTATTGAAGTTGATGAAGGAAGGGAAATAGATGTCTCCAATTAACCCTGCTTGCATACTGAGTTTAAACAGCGGTCTGTTAGGTTACGGATGCGATCAATGTGGTGGGGCCTTTGTATCGGTTATTTGTATTTTCGCCAATACTGATTTCTCTCTGGGATTTTGTTAGGATACTGCTTCAGATTATGATATACGGGAGTATGGGATTTAGGTTTTTTGTTTAATGTGCTCGCTAAGATTTTTTCTTTCAATCTTATGCCTACGTATTCCCGTTTACCGAAACAGGGAAATCAGAGCGTTTGTAGTTCCTCCTATTCTACGGGAGGAAATGGTTGTTTAGGTGTCTTGTTCAAAGCCCAAGACGTGAAGCTAAAAGTGGTTTTTATCTTGTTCAAAGCCCAAGATGTGAAGCTAAAAGGGTGTTAACTTTAGAGAGAATTTGTCATCTCTAAAGAGGGGGTTGTATGTCACAACTGTTTATAAAGGAGAATTACTTTAACCGGGATTTGTGAATTCGGCAATGCCATAATTTCCTTTATAGGGGATTTTAATCTGAAGGGGATGACTTTAACTCAGTGTAGAGCAATGCTATCTTTCCTTAGGAATTTCTCATGCTAAAAGAGGGACAGTGGCATGGATGTAGATGATCCAGAGGCTTGCCGCTTACAGCGATTAGATAAAGGGGAAGGAGTTGTTGATGTTTGTGTACTGTGAACGAGGCACAGCTTTGATGCTAAAAGGTTGATTGGATCGACCAGTGGTTTTCTTATATAAAGCCTAAGAGGAGGCTATTATGTGTCTCGTACAAAGCCCGAGAGAGAGGCTAAAAGGTTTTGACTCAACGAGGGAATCTTTTGGTATCTCGTATAAAGCCCGAGATGGAGGCTGTTTGACTCAACAAGAGAGTTTTTTGTATCTCGTACGAAGCCCGAGATGGAGGCTAAAATTTGTTTGGCTCAATAAGAACCTTTTTGTATCTCGTATAAAGCCCGAGATGGAGGCGAAAGGGGTGATTGACTCAACGAGGGAGTCTCTTATGTGTCTCGTACAAAGCCCGAGAGAGAGGCTAAACGATGTTAGCTCCGCTGGGGAGAATCATTGTACAAAGCCCAAGAGAAGGCTATGGTTACTGTTTCAGTTGAGTGACAGGTCCAGTATGCTGATTTAAAGAGAAAATCAGTTCTTATATGAGCAACACTGTACTCGAGGATTTGATTCGAGGATCCGGGCTATTCCTGTTCTTTAAGGAATTGGGAAATCCGAAGGGTATTGAGACTGTCCGAGTCTACGGGTTTTCTTCCTATTTAACGAAGGGGTCACTTGAGAATGTCTTTGAGACTCAAGGATGTTAGACTGTCCGTGTCTAGAGTTTCATCTTTTGTACTATGCTTTGAGAAATAGTAGTAGACTCTTTGAAAGGACTGTTCTATGCAGATGACTAATTTCTATTCCTATACCTCTAGGAGGTCGTCGGGACAATTTGTACGAAGCCCAAGAGGAGGCTGGAAACTTTTAAGAAGCCGATCGGTCGTTGTACGAAGCCCAGGAGGAGGCTATCATTCCCGGAGGAAGAATCATTATACGAAGCCTAAAAGGAGGCTGTGGTGACTTCTAAGAAGCCGTAGGGTCCTTGTACTAAGCCCAAGAGGAGGTGGGGTTTGCTTTTAGGAAGCCTGTGGGTCCTTGTATGATGCCCAATAGGAGGTCGATGCTTTTAAGAAGCCCGTGGGTCCCCAAACCCCGAGAAATTCAAGGCAAGCTATTCACAAGGAATAGATCAAGTCAGGAAAGTTCGAGAATTTGGAAGAAACTCAAAGATGCCATTCACGGAGAATACATTCATCTCTGGGAGTAGAGTTTCTTGACAATTCCTAATGAGGACAGCCGAAGAGAAGACTGTATCTGGTGATCCTATTGGGGATCTAGTTGTCTATTTCTATGAATAAATGGCGTCACCTAGTTCTAGACGTAGTTGTCGGGGAAACTCAAAATATCTATACTATTATTACACAGTAAATATGAGTTTATGAAAGAAGACTTACAGCGAAACAGCCCCACAATACAGTTATATGTATATGAAAATGGTAAATGAAAGCGATAACCACTTACTCGGTTGTAGAGCTTCCATGTTGTTTGGTTAGTTGTTCAACAAAGAAAGATTGAAAACAACAGTATATTTTAAAATCAAAGAAGAAAGTGCTTTGAAAAAGAAAGATTTGGGGCTTACAGCTCAAGGAGAGGCCCAGGGTTTTATCAGTGAGTGCACTGTTTAAATTTGTACAGAGGGACTTATACAAGTGACTGAGGCCCAAAATGTTTTCTGTACAAGTGGGTTGGGTCTTACACTCTCTCAAGAGGCCCAAAAAGTTTTAAAGAAAAAGAGTGAGGCTTATAACACGAGGGTAGGCCCGATTTATTTTTTCTTTAAAAATGGCGATCGCGCCGAGGTTTTCTTTTAACGCAGAGGGACTTATACAATAAGTGAGGCCCAAAATGGTTTTGGTTAAAAGGGGGTTGTGTCTTACACTCTAATAGAGGTCCAAAAAGTTTTGAATGGGTCTTATAGCTCAAGGAGATGCCCAGTTGGTTAATTTTAAACTGGCGAGCGCGCCGAGGTTTTTTTTTTAAATACAGTGGGACTTATACAATAAGTGAGGCCCAAAATGTTTTGTATTTTACAAAAAAAAAAGGTTGGGTCTTACACTCTAATAGAGGCCCAAAAAGTTTGATGAGGGTGAAAATCAAAGAAACCCTAATTTTAATCTTTAAATAATAAATATTTAAAGAAAATCAATGAAAAATACCAAATAGAATTGAATAAACCACTTGTGATTTTGGTTTAAGGTTTGAAAAATGAGGTATAAATCACAAGAGATATTAAAACTCATTTGGTCTTGATTTTTCAAGATGGATGTTCATTTTAAAATGTTTAAAAAAAATAAAAAATGAATTTATTCACAAAAATACTAATTATATTAAATACATAATATAAATCTAATTTTTTTGTGGAATAAAATATTTCAACATTTTTATGATTTTTTGCAAAAAGAATTAGTAAAAAATAATTAAAATTGAGTGAGTTATTAATTTTTCAAATCATTAACAAAATAATATGAAAAATAGGAAAATAGGAAAAAGTGATAAAAAAAAAGGTCTAGGGCGAGGGGGATTCGAACCCCAAACCTTTCGCTTGCCAATACATACAAACCAGATGATCAACCACTGGGGCGCAATGTCAATTCATTAATAACATGGCAAGTGAAAAATATATATCAAACTAGTTGGATTTTCTGAAAATGGCGCCATGGCCATCTTCTTCCTCTAGCTCGTACATGAAGCCCTCCATCTCTCTCATTTCTCAACCATTTGACCTGATTCAAACACTAAACTCATGCGTTTTTTCACAAGGAAGAAGATGGCAATACCCAATTTTATTCATTTTCAGTGTATAGCAAATTATATCATTGTGGCCGTATGAACCCTAATTTTGCAAAAGCAATCGAGTAGGCATGATTATGAGTGCTATGATCAAATTTTTTGAGGGAAAACAATCAACATATGATGGCAAGCAATTGGCAAAAATATCATGCGAGGAAATATGCATGGATCATGGAGTTGGAGTTTTGAGGCTTACCTTGATGCAAGCTGAAATGGAACTCTGCACAAACCTTGTTCCAGTTGTGAATTAATGATCCCTACAGCTTCAATGGATGTTATGGAGTGTGTTGCAAGCTTTGGAACACTTTGAAACTCTTTGGATCAAGCTGGAGACCTCCACCTGCATAATTGAGGCATAATGGCTTGGTTGAAGGATGATTTTGAGCCTGAGGTGTTACAGTTAGTGTTTAAGTGTTTGGACACCTCAAATACATCATATGTGATGTGTTTGAGCAATTGGAATTGATTGCTTAAGGCTGCAACTCAAAACCCGATAGTGGTTACTCAAAAACCAAGAAACTTGAGGTTTAAGGAAGAATGAGAGAAAGCAGTGCTGTAACTGGCTTTGATGTGAGTTGAATGATCCATTGGAACCTCTATTTATAGGTGATCAACTTTTGTCTTGGAGGAATAGTGAATGGCTGCAGGATCAGATCACATTTGCATGGATTGGCTTGGAGGATTTCTTCTCAAGCAAGGCAAACTAGCCATTCCCAAGAGCAGGGCTATACCTTGACCAAAATCACATTCTTCAGATGTTTTTATCGTTGTTTAATCAGAGAAATTGACTAAGTAGAGTGGCTTTGTTGAAAATGCACTATTCCACATTAATGCCCCTTTGAATTCAAAGGCAAAATGTGCCAAAGTGGATGAATTTCAAGTTGGAAGATTCCTTGGCTTTTTGACTCAGCCTTATCAGTTGGATCAGATGCATTGTGATTGGTTTGAGTACATGTGACATGCTGATCCTCATTCTTTGGTTCAAAATCGTGTGTGGCAAGCAAACATGCAAACTGATTTTTCCAAAACAGCTTGCAGCAGCATGGCTTTGGGCATTGATTTCTCTTGGCTCAAGTTGAATCAATTCATGTTGTTAAGCTCTTTGAATTTTTGGCAACATTTGCAACAACATTGATGTTTATCTTTGGACTTGATTCAGCTTGCAACTATGTGAAAAGATCTCACAAGTTTTGGTGTTTAAACACAAAATCTGCCTTGCCCAGAATTTTTCTAAGTGTTGAAAAAGTTGTACTTTCATGTTTTTAGTGACTTTGATCACTCCATAACTCAAAATCCCCAATGAATTGGAATTAGGTCTAGTTGAAGTTTTTGTAGAGGGCAATGAGATATACAAATCAAGCCTTGGATGGGAGAAAATGGCTTTGTGGTTTAGGAGTTATGACCCTCCAAAGTTGATACCCTAGCCACTTTATTTTTAACTTAGAAAATTTTCTAAGTTTTTATGGTTACCCCTTTTACAAGTTATCCAACTTTTCTTGATTTTTCTTGATGAATGATGGTTCAAATCATACATTAACATCATTTTAGGGTTAAAAATCCATTTTTGTGAAAAATCTCAAAAAGTCAAAGTTGACTTTTGTGCACAGTTGACTTTTTATCAGATGAATTCCAAACTGTGCAATTCTTCAGGAAATCATGTCCTTAACCTAAATCAAACTTAATGGACATGTTCCATGGTTGGTATAGAGTATATTGATGCATGTCATAGGGCTTGGGAGCATGTCCTGGTCAAAAGTCAAAGTTACAGTTGACTTTTTCCTTAAAACCCTAACTGTGGTGCAGATGAAATTGAAACTTGTTGCTCAAGCTTCTTGGATCAATCCATTGTTGAAAATGGATCAATGTAGTGTATTAGAGACCCTCAAATCCTCCTTTGAGGTCTTGTCTCATGATTTGCCCTAAAAGTCAACTTAGGGGTGAATTAGGTCAAGAAACCCTAATTCCTGATTTTTTATGAATGCATCCCCTGAGGCAAAATTGACTGGATGATTGGGTCCATGAGGTTCCATGGAGTATATTAGGATATGTTTTGGATCATTGGCTTGTGCCCAGAGGAAAATTTCCATCTGGAGGCCCTGGTCGACCAAAACCCTAATTTGGTGACACTGTCGATCTTGAGACTTGATCCACCTAGAAGGGAGCAACCTTGTGCTTAATCCTTGAAGTGGGAGTCCTCTTGATCCATTGTGGATGTTTGAGAGGTTAGACAAGTTGAAGATCATGTCATTCCTTGATTGACCCTTTGTCTAAGCACTCAGAGAGGGCTTGAAACCCTAATTTTGATTGTAGTGGATGCTCACCCATCTTTGGGGAGACTGATGAAGTATGATGGTTCCTCCATATTGTGATGATGATTTGCACAATGATGGGAAATCTAAGTGGTCAAAATTTGGGGTATGACAGATGCCCCTATTTAATCTTCTTGGACCCGAAGGTGTGAATGACGAAGGTATTCGGACATTCGGGGTGCAAGAGGATTAAATATCGGAATACCCGAAATTTTGATGGCTATGAATGGCAGCTTGCGCATTCATCTTCTTTTGCTAAGCAATGATGCTTAGAAAAGGTAAACTTCCCCTCGATCCTGGTTTCCTACCAAGGAGCTAGTCTCAGTTTTCTTTTGAGATGAACTTCCCCTCGATCCTGGTTTCCTACCAAGGAACTGGTCTAAGTTTCTGATTTAAACTTCCCCTCGATCCTGGTTTCCTACCAAGGAACTGGTCTAAGTTTCTGATTTAAACTTCCCCTCGATCCTGGTTTCCTACCAAGGAACTGGTCTGAGTTTCTTCCGCCAATAAACTTTATTGACAAGGGACGCTATGCGTAGCGATTTTCCTCAAACTTCTCGCCGAATTTTCCTGGGGAGATGCCATTTGAGTGGAAAAATTGTTTATGTCAGACTTGCTGGGGAACCCAGTCATCTGAGTTGTAGAGGTGCACAAACTTCTCTGTTGGAGACGCCATTTGTCGACTCTATCTGGGGAAAGCGAGTCTCTTGAGAGGCTGCTTCTGCTTGGGATCTTACATCATACTTTTCTCGGGATCTTCCCGGAGAAATGCCATATGATGGGGTCCAATTTTGAGGTGCCGATGACCTTTTCATCAGTGGTCTTTTCGGAGCGAAACTGGCATGCTGCCGAATCTCTAATTACGAGGCTTTCTCTGTGGATTTTCCTTAATCCGGGAAAGCAAGGATATCATCTTCAATGGCGAAGAGTGATGCTGACTGAAAGTTCCTCTGGTTTTCCAGAGGTTCAAGTTATCAAAGTGGTCAAGGGCCAACTTCCTTCCAGAAATAAACCGGAGGCTAAGTTGTTCAGACACAGCGTTTCCTGACGAGGCAAGAACTGACAACTCGATTGAGAGAACTTCTATCACTAGGGGACAAGACCGACTAGAGTGATAGTGATGCAATATGAAATGTGAATGCAAATTAATAATGCATGATGTGTGTATGTATATGCTGACAAAACTGACGCGACACACAACTGAAAGATGAACACGACTGGATACTCGGCCATCGCGGTGCGTGTAGAAATATCGCGGGTTCAAGATAGCAATTCCACCTTGCTTAGGAAAAGTAGTTCTCGCGGGGAACTATGTTGGTCGAGCTTAGGAGATAAGAACTCGGCCGTGGCGTGTCAGACGAAACAAGGTCTCTGACATAGTTGATCCCTTCATTCAGGCGTACTGGATTAGAAGGAGTACTTTGATTCTGCACTTTGAAGTTCGCTTACTTCTGGAGAAGCGGTTGATGTTCTTCTGATGTTCAACAGTCAGAAGAAATTGCCATCTTTAATTTAAAAGCAGAAAAAGTTTTAAGAAGTAAATTCATTTTTCTTTTATTTCAAGAATCGTTAATCATGTTGAAATGTCATTCTGTAAAGCTAAAACAAGTAAGAATTACAAACAAAAGCACAAGGGCTCAAATTTTATTGATAAGATGGAGATTAGCCAAACGCGTGATTCCAAAGAGTATATACAAAGTTAGAAAATGGTAATTTACAGAGAAAAGGGCTACGTTGAAACATAACGACCACTATCCTTCTACCAACTTTGAATTCGGGACATCCTGAGCTTTTGTCGAAGATGACCTTGACTGGAGTTTTCTGACGGATGATGTAACTGTTGCTGAGGGACTTACCTCTGTTGAACATAGTTACTTGGCATTATCCCTAATTTTTGCCTGGATTATACTGTGATGTTTCCAATCCACCGGGATGATTTTTTTTTATGTCTCTAACTTTTTCCTGGACCGCCCTTTCGGGTTTTCAATCCACCGAGACGTTTTTTTTTAGTTTAGGCGAAGTATTTCTTGACTACATCAAGATTCGTGGGGTAGGCAAATTCCTCTCCGTCCATGGTTGCAAGTCTCAAGGCGCCGCCTGAGAAAGCTTTCGTGACCACATAGGGGCCATCATAATTCGGAGTCCATTTACCTCGCGAATCAGTGAGAAATGATTGTATTTTTTTTAGCACGAGGTCTCTTTTTCTGAAGACACGAGGTCGGACCTTTTTGTCAAACGCCCTCTTCATTCTCTGTTGATACATTTGACCATGGCATAGTGCCGCGATTCATTTCTCTTCGATCAGGTTTAATTCGTCATGTCGGCTTTGACACCATTCAGCTTCGGTGAGCTTAGCTTCCATCAATACTCGGATTGACGGGATCTCTACTTCTATGGGGAGCACTGCTTCCATGCCATACACTAGAGAGAAAGGGGTTGCCCCTGTTGAAGTGCGAACAGATGTACGATAACCGTGAAGAGCAAAGGGTAGCATTTCGTGCCAATTTTTGTAGGTTACAACCATCTTCTGAACAATCTTCTTAATGTTCTTGTTAGCCGCTTCCACCGCTCCGTTCATCTTGGGTCGGTAGGGAGATGAGTTATGATGTTCAATCTTGAACTCTGCGCACAACTCCTTCATCATCTTATTATTCAAGTTAGATCCATTATCAGTAATGATCTCGCTTGGAACACCATAACGGCAGATGATATTATTTTTGATAAATCGAACCACCACTTGTCGGGTTACATTGGCGAATGACGCTGCTTCGACCCACTTGGTGAAATAGTCAATGGCTACCAGGATGAACCGATGTCCGTTTGAAGCCTTGGGCTCAATCATGCCAATCATGTCGATTCCCCATATCGAGAAAGGCCACGGGGAAGAAAGAACTTTGAGATGTGATGGCGGTACATGAATTTTGTAGGAGTATATCTGACACTTGTGACACCTCCTCATGTACTTGTAGCAGTCGGATTCCATTGTCAACCAATAGTACCCTGCTTTGAGAATTTTTCTCGCCATTGTGTGTCTGTTGGTATGAGTGCCAAAGGATCCTTCATGAATTCCTTTCATAGGCATGTCTGCTTCTGGTCTGTCGACGCATCGGAGCAAGACCATGTCAAAATTTCTCTTATAGAGTGTATCACCGCTCAGGAAGAAGTTTCTAGCCAATCTTCTGAGGGTTTTCCTGTCTTTTCTGAGTGCCCCAGGTGGGTACTCTTGTTTCTGAAGGAAGCAATTGATATCATGATACCAAGGTTTGTCGTCTATGACTGCTTCAATCATGAAGATGTAAGCGGGTCGTTCAAGGTGCATTATGTCGATCTTAGGTAAGTCGTTCCATTGACCTACACTAATCATGGAAGAGAGAGTGGCTAATGCATCAGCCATGTGATTCTCCTCTCGAGGGATATGATGAAACTCAACTCTGTTGAAGAAAGGTAGCAACCTTCTTGTGTAGTCTTTGTAAGGAATCAATCCTGATTGGTATGTGTTCCAATCTCCTTTTATCTGATTGATAACCAAGGCTGAGTCGCCGTATACGTCCAAGTTTTTGATCCTTAAATCAATCGCTTCTTCAAGACCCCTGATACAAGCTTCGTACTCGGCCTCGTTGTTCGTACATTTGAACGTAAGTCTGGCAGTGAAAGGAATGTGGGTACCCTGAGGGGTAACAATGATTGCCCCAATTCCGTTTCCATAATGATTAACTGCTCCGTCAAAGATAAGTCCCCATTGGGAACCTGGTTCTGGCCCTTCACTGGGTAATGGTTCATCGCAGTCTTTCATTTTTAGATACATGACATCTTCGTCTGGGAAGTCAAACCCGATTGATTCTTGATTGTCAATCGGTTGATGAGCCAAATGATCAGCTACAATACTTCCTTTAACGGCTTTCTGAGCGTGGTACTCTATGTGATATTCTGATAACAGCATCTGCCAACGGGCAATCCTTCCCGTGAGAGCAGGTTTTTCGAAGACGTACTTGATTGGATCCATTTCGGAGATTAACCAAGTAGTATGACGAATCATGTATTGGCGAAGATGTTTGGCTGCCCAAGCCAAAGCGCAGCAAGTTTTCTCAAGCATCGTGTACCGAGTTTCACAGTCGGTGAATTTCTTGCTCAAATAGTAAATGGCAGACTCTTTCCGTTTGGTTTCGTCTTGTTGGCCAAGTACACATCCCATTGAGTCTTCCAAGACTATGAGGTAGATGATCAGTGGTCTTCCTTCCACTGGAGGTGATAGAATCGGAGGATTCAACAGATATTCCTTGATACTGTCGAAGGCGGTTTGGCAATCTTCTGACCAAACGCAATCCTGATTCTTTTTTATTAATTTGAAAATTGGCGCACAGGTCGCGGTCATAAGGAATATGAATCTGGAGATGTAGTTCAAACGTCCCAGGAATCCTCTGACTTGTTTTTCAGTTTTCGGATAAGGCATTTCTTGAATGGCCTTGACCTTGTCAGGATCAACCTCAATTCCTTCCTGGCTGACGATGAACCCTAGTAGTTTCCCTGAACGGACACTGAAGGTGCACTTGTTGGGATTCAAGTGGAGCTTGAATTTTCTTAGACGTTCGAACAATTTTGACAGATGTTCAACGTGCTCACTCTCTGTTTTTGATTTTGCAATCATGTCATCGACATATACCTCGATTTCTTTATGTATCATGTCATGAAAAAGAGTAGTCATGGCCCTTTGACAGGTTGCCCGGGTGTTCTTCAAACCGAACGGCATTACCTTGTAATAAAAGGTACCCCATGGGGTAATAAATGAAGTTTTCTCCATGTCTTTCTGCGCCATTTTGATCTGGTTATAGCCCGAGAACCCATCCATGAAGGAGAAAATTTTGAACTTTGCTGTACTGTCTACCAGCATGTCAATGTGTGTAAAGAAAAGTCGTCCTTTGGACTAGCCTTGTTCAGATCCCTGTAATCGACACACATTCTGACCTTTCCATCCTTTTTCGGAATGGGTACGATATTGGCTAACCATTGAGGATATTCTGATGTGGCGAGGAAACCCGCATCAATCTGTTTCTGTACCTCCTCTTTGATTTTGATGGCCATGTCCGGGTGAGCGCGTCTCAACCTTTACTTTACTGGCGGACATTCCGATCTCAACGGAAAGTGATGTTCCACGATGCTGGTATCCAACCCTGGCATATCCTGATAGGACCAAGCGAATACATCGGGAAATTCTCTGAGAAGCTTTATCAAACTCTCTTTGGCAGTTGGACTGAGAAGTGCCCCAATCCTGATTTCTTTTCTCTCTTGTTCTGAACCCAAGTTTACCATTTCCAACGGTTCTTTATGAGGTTCAATGGACCTTTCCTCCTGTTTGAGTAGTCGAGAGATCCCTTCTGGAATTTCGTTGTCAACTTCTTCTTTAGCCCCAAATACCGGGAACCCAAAGTCGGGAGAAGGCATCGGATCGTATGTTTCAACGGGGTTTAAAACAAGCAATATGCATGACGTGATGATTCGTGTTTAGAAGAGATAGAGAAAATGCAAGTGTGTGCAGTGTTTTATTTTACTGCTTGTTTTTATTATTGAATTGTTTTTTAGGATTACCATTTTCTGAAAAACGAAAAAGAGAAAACAGCAATAAATGCGGAAATTACAGAACGACATTATTTTATTAATGAACAAGTCGATTCTTGAAACTACAGCCCTATAAAACAAAACTCTGTCGCTTTGGACGAAGCGAAGAGGGATAATTTACAGAAAGTGAGCCCTATCAAAACATTCGTTTCACCTGGGCAGGGTGAAAGGTTAAAAGATGGCAATTACTTTGACTGATGAACGATCTTTGGAACCTCGACGGCAACCCATTGGCGGCGAACTCCTCGGTGAATCACAAAGTCTAGCACCTTCCTTGATTTGTCTTCAGAAATGACACTGATTTCTGGTGAAGCAAGATCATTGGAATCTGTCTCCCAGGCAGAATTGTCGTAGGAGAAGTCCTCTATTGTATTTTGCATAGCATTTGCGCTCTTAGCTGTATCTCCCCACCCAGTAGGCTAGATATCTTCGAGCCTGATACGAGAGCTTTCGGGTGCGGTGTACCTGACCATATAGTCGTATTTTCCACTCAGTTGTCCCAAGGTGTCCCACATTTCTTTGGAACTGGAAGGGTCATCTCTCTCGATGACGTTGACCTCGGGAAAAGCATAGTTGATGAATTCAAGTCCTGCAAATGTTGTGAATTCATCTTCATGTTGAGTAGTTTCTGAATGACCTGAGTGTTGATCCCATGACATGGTGGGGACACAGGTATTCTGTTCCATGACGGTCAGCTGATTTTCGTTGTTCGGCTGACTTTCTTGCCCCAAATCTCCTGGATAAGGTTGCCACATTGGCAGACCATCCATTGGGCCATAGTAGTTATGGTCAAAGTTGTCTTTCATCAGAGTGTCCTCCTCTAATGAATTTGGCAGAGCACGGCATCCTTCCGGATCACAATCTTCGTATATCATTTCGACGTCTGACCTTGGTATAAATCTCGGACTCTGTGCGGGATAGCAAAATGGCGTAGGCACCTCTTCCTGAGACATATAACTGTCCTCGTTAAGCTAGGACTTCCACTCTTCATCTGTGTCAGAGGCATCTTCCTCATTGATAGCATGTACTGCTTGAGACACCGGGTGAAGGAAACCTCCACTGTGGAAGAAGTTTTGAAGGGGATGAAGACTTTCATCGTTGGCAGCTGTCTGGGTATAGGTTGCAGAAAAACCAAGACCCTTCTTTGTTTTATTGTCAATAGGAATGACAAGCTGTCCCCATCCGGTTGTGTCGGTACTCTCGACCGCTTTGATAGCATCTTTGTATGAGGAAATCGAAGTTCCTTCTTTGAACTGATTGTTCTTGCTCACCGACAGTGCTTGGAACTGAGTTCCAATAACCTCCTCGGGTTCTATACTAGCAGATGATGACAAGTTGCTTACAAACAAGGCTTGTTCCCCACAAACCGTGACAAGTTGATCGTTCTGGACGAACTTTAGCTTTGGGTGGAGGGTTGAAGTAACCGCTCCAGCCTGATGTATCCAAGGTCTTCCTAATAAACAACTGTACGTTGCCCGGATGTCCATGACCTGGAAAGTGACTTGGAAAGTGTGAGGACCGATAGTTATGGGAAGATCAACTTCGCCGATAACAGTTTTTCTGGATCCGTCGAACGCTTTGACGACGACCTCGCTGATTCTCATCGGAGGGCCTTTGAATGATAATTGCATCAAAGTGGACTTTGGCATAACATTCAGGGCTGACCCTGTGTCTACCAGTACGCTGGCTAAAGCATCGTCCTGGCAGTTAACTATGATATTGAGCGCCATGTTATGACGACGACCCTCTTTAAGTAATTCCTCATCACTAAATCCCAAATTATTGCAGGAAGTGATGTTAGAGACAATACTATCGAACTGTCTAATTGTTACATCCTGTTCCACAAAGGCTTGCTCCAAGACTTTCTGTAGAGCCTCCCTATGGGCTTTTGAACTGAGTAACAGTGATAACACTGAGATCTTTGAAGGAGTTTGTAACAGCTGATCCACAATGTTATATTCACTCCTTTGGATGAGCTTCAGCATCTCATCATTATTTTTCGAAAAGTCGGGATTACTGGATTGACCGACTGGTGGATCGGGAGTTTCCGTCTGAAGTTCCTTTTCTTTGTTAAGTTCTCCAACCCCTCGGTTGAAGATTCTACCACTCCGGGTTACACGACTGATGTCTGCAATATTCACGATGGAGGGTAATGGAATTTCCTTTCCATTTTCAATTATCGTTGCACCGTATTTGTAAGGGATTGCTTTAGCTGATTCATACGGTAATGGTCTCGGCAGATAGATGACTACGGGAGTCCTCTGATTTTTCTGACCATCATAAGTAATCTCGATCTGTTCCCGGTTGGGAACTTTAGATTCGTCAAGTAGAGGGATAATGGCAAAAACATACCTGGTCTTGTGATGACCAGAGATCGTGACAACATCCTCGACTTGATTGTCAAGGTAGTCCGGCAACCAATTGATGGGTCCAGAACCCGGATTTGGGCGAATCTCTCCACGATCCACCTGACCCTGAAGAGCTGCTCTCACAAGGTAACACCCTTGGTTACTTTCCGAACAGACGCTACAGCGGTCATAATTGTGTGGTGGCACCTGGCCACGCCCACTTTGAATACAATGTAACCTTACTAGGTTAGCTTCCACAGATCGGACATCCTGACTCTGATGCCGAGTGGGGTTTCTGTTATTGATACTAATTTGCTGAGTATCTTCGTCCATATAAATTGGCATCCACCAGTGATTTAACAAGTGCTGAAGTGCCTCCTAGACAAGGGTATAACCCTAATCGTTTTCGCAACCTGCTTTACAGCTTTGATAGTCATGTGATATTAAGAATCTGAGTCGGACCTGCTCAGCATGTAACTCTACCAGGTTGGTATTCATCACGCAAATATTGAAGATCTGAACCATATTGATCTGATAGGGATTCCTATCATGGTAGTCTTGGATCCATCCAAGATCCATCTGACGCTGGAGGGCCTCTTGTATGAAAGAGCATCCCTGTTTGTTTACTGAGCAAGTCAGACAGGAACTGTAATCGTGCCGCGGCAGATTATGATACTGGCTTTGCCTTGAATGCATTGCCACCAGATTGACATTCATTGCACGGATATCGTGGTTCTGAATGACGTTAGAATTCGTGTAAACCATGTTAACTCCACGAACTCGGTGCTCTTGGTTCCATCCGAGATCCATCTGTTCCTGCAGAGCTGCTTGCACCACAGAACATCCTTGATTGTTTTTAGAGCAGATATCACACTGGTGATAATTATGAGGTGGCACATGGCCATATCCACTCTGTCTACAATGCATCTTGACCAGATTGGTTTTCAACAAGAGTACATCGTGAATTTGATAGACATCGTTAGTCTATCCTTCTATCAAATTGACTGCAGCCTTCTCATGTTGAAGCAGCGGGTTTGTGAGAACATTAGGATTTGTATCCTTGAAGGATAAGACCCCGCTCCTCACAAGTTTTTGCACTTCGGACTTGAAATTGAGTCAAGTCTCTATGTTATGCCCTGATCCTCCTTGATGATAAGGGCAAGTTTGATCCACCTTAAACCAGAAAGGCGGATTTTTCGGTACTGTAAGAGGAGATTTAGTCTGAATGTGCCCCTTAGCCAGTAGTAATGGAAACAACTCTACGTACGACACGGGTATAGGATCAAATCCTGGTGGCCGTGTTGTACGGTTGTTGTTGTATGGAGGACGAGCTTGCTGAAGAGGCTATTGTGTCCTTTGCTGATCAGGTTGGCTCTGTGCAACCTGAGGTTGATACGTAGGAATAGGCGCAGGGCCGATAGCAGGAGTTACAGCTGCTACTGGTTGATAACATCGCCTTTGCTTTTCGAGAGAGATATTCCCAATATCTTGCTCTTTTTTCTTAGGGAGAGCACTACCGTATTTTTTAGTACCGCTCGTCAATCCAGTGTCTTTTACCAAACGTCCTTCTCGGATAGCTTCCTCAAGACGTACGCCCATGCCCACCATCTCGGTGAAGTCACTGGGTGCACTGGCAACCATTCAGTCATAGTAAAATGAGCTTAAGGTTTTTAAGAAGATCTTTTTCATCTCTTTTTCCTAAAGAGGTGGACAAATTTGAGCGGCAATCTCACGCCACCTTTGAGCATACTCCTTAAAGGTTTCCTTGTCCTTTTGCGACATCGATCTGAGTTGATCTCTGTCGAGTGCCATGTCCAAATTGTATTTGTATTATTGGACGAAGGCAGTGCCAAGATCTCTGAATGTGCTGATCGTGGCACGGTTTAAACCCATGTACCATTTTAATGCGGCGCCACTTAAACTATCCTGGAAGTAGTGAATCAGTAGGTCCTGATTCTTCGTCTGAGCTGACATCCGCCGAGCGTACATCACCAGATGGCTTTGAGGGCAAAAGTTACCCTTGTATTTTTCAAAGTCGGGCACTTGAAACTTGTGCGGAACTTTCACATTTGGGACCAAACAGAGGTCTGCGACGTCCTTTCCAAATAAATCCTGACCACGAATGGCTTGCAGTTCCTTCTGCATTTCCAAGAACTGTTCCTGGAATTCATCCATTCTATCGAACATAGTTTCCTTTTTACCAGAAGGTATCGGCGGAATCTGTCCTTCCGGGACAGTGTGCACCACAGGGGGTGGTACCGTGACTACGGCAGCGAATCTTGGCGTTTTCCGAAGTTTGTAACCTTCAGGAGTCTTCAGTATGCCCCTGGCATCTTCGCTTTCCCGAAGTTTGTAACCTTCAGGCCCAGCGGCTTCTGTTGTGATTCCTTGATCTTTAGTGATCGGAGGAACATATCCTTCCGGGATATAGTTAATAGGCATGCCCCAGGGACGATCTTTCGGCATTTGATGCCTAGGTTCATACTTCTCCACTATGGGCGTTGAGGTGATCTCTGAGATCACAGCCCTTTGTAGCTGAGCTTCTACCATGGCTTGCATGTCATTACGAAGCTTTCTCATATCCTCTCTCAGAGCGTCGATCTCTTCTTTCAACTCTCTGTTTTATTCCTCAAGATCATCCATCTTTTTCTAACGATTGGCCCGAGTATTATACGAATGAGACAGTTTGACTCTAGAACTGAGACACAAACGTGAGATTCGTAGGGAATGAGAATACGCGATGTGAGAATGATGAATGCAATGATTATATTAATTGTATTTTTGTTTAATCAAAATAAACTTCGACAATTAGATTGCAAATATCAAACAGTGGGGAAACCCCTTTTTATTGAAATTCAAAGGATTACAGAAATGGAAATACAGTAGATTACAAAGTGCAGAAACAGAAACCTAAACTAATGGATCCCGAGTCCTCTCTGAAGAGAAATCGGGTGCTGATTTTGGTATCTTCCTTTTCTTTGACCGGGGCTCTTGAGCCGTTGTCGGGTCATCATTCCTTTGCCAGGTGAAAGGAGTGAGCAAATTCCTTTGGTCATCTTGATTCTCTACAGCATGTTGCTCCAAAATTTCAATCAGAGCATCTTTCTCTTTCAGTAATTGTTGTATTTTGATGCACTCTACGTCGAGGGTGCGGTACTTGTTCTTCCAAGACCTTCTCTCCTTTTGAACTTTGTTGAGAGTAACCTGAAGCTTTTCAGTTTCCGTCATGAAGTACATGACAGATTCCCTCGGCGGAAGAATTCCGTAACGAGGATAAGGCATTTTTAGCTTGAGAGCTCTAGTTTGTACCCAATGGAGATAAGGCTCCACCGAGACACAGTCTGGTTTTCCCAGAGACTCTCGTCCTTTATTATAAACATGCTTCCAAGCGTGCACTATTTCTGTCTTTAGTGCTCTGTCATTTTCTCCTTCTTTGAAGAAAAGACCTTCCAGATGAACACCCCGTGGGATGTGTCTCATCGGGTATTCAAATTGACGCTGAATGAGAAATGGATGGTAATTGATTCCTCCCTTAGTTCCTATAAGGGGTACGTTGGGGAAGTTTCCACAATGATCAATGATTCTGATTCCCTCATAAATCCTATTACACCAATCTATATCAGAGTTGGTGAGAGACATGATCTTCTGCGACCAACGTAAGGCACTCTTGCAATCCCAAAAAGCAGCAGACTTGGGCAAGTGAGAGATAAACCATTTGTAAAGCAGAGGTACACAGAATGTGATCTCCCCTCCGTTGTACAAATTTCCCAAGTGTACAGAATGATACGCATCTGCGAGCAAAGTCGGTACAGGGTTTCCAGTGAGAAAAACCTTAATGGAGTTGATATCGACGAAGTTATTGATGTTGGGAATCAAAAATAACCCGTAGGTGAGCAAGACAAAGACGCTTTCAAAAGCAGTCACGTTTCCTATACTGGCAAAATACAGGGCTTTCTTTGTCAAGAACTGGGCTGGCAAACCTTGGATGCCACCCTTAGTGGTTATGTGAGTCCTGACCTCAGCCTCGTCCAAATGAATTTCTCTTGCAATGGTTTGATTCTTTGGAATTTCTTCCAGTCCAGAAAATGGAGCTCGATCTGTGATATGTAAATCGATCAGGTGAGAATACTCCTCCAGCGTTGGTGCGAGCTGGTAATCCAGTAATGTGAAACAGTGATAAACCGGATCGTAAAACTGAATGAGCGCATCCATGATTCCCTCAATCACATGGACTCTTAATAGCGGTAGCAGACCTCCGTGCTTGGCTCTGAAAGCCTCTAGGTTAGTGATCATCCCTGTTAACCTTCTCAAATCCTCTAGCTTTGGAACCTTGAAGGTGTACGTATGAGTTCTCCTTCTACCGAAATCCATTAGCACAATCCTTTTCTCTGATATTTGCAATCACAGTCTTAGTTTAATTTAAAAAACAGAGAGACTAGAAGAGAAATTTTTTGAATGTTTTAATGTTTTTTAAATGAATGCATGAATGCAGCACACAAAAATATAGAAAAAACATGGGGTCAAAGGGTCGTTGTCATGAAGTCAAGGCTCTACCCATCCCCAAAGGTTTATACTAGGGTGATTTTTGTACCTATACTCATTATCATCAGCTCCTCCCAGGAAAGCAAAACAACAAGTGGATCGCCAGCGAGTTGTAGAGCAATCTTAGAGTAAGTGCCATTCACCGAGAATAGATCACCAGCCTCAAATGAGGGTAGTATCGCGTAACAACTATTCCCGATAGTTTCCACACTACAAAAGGGTTTGGCTCCTCAGCTTCTCAGACATCACAATCGGCCCATTGTCTAGGTGAGAGAATGGGTTGCATTGGTCAGCCTCCACTGAGGTTGATGGTCGACCTCGTCGCCATCACTTATCTTAAGTGTATACTCAATCTTTCCACATGCGGCATCACACGCATTCCCATTAGCAGAAAAATAAACACGTATACCAATTAGGAAAAGCAGTATATATATTTGTCCTAAACATCCTAGACCTTTAAAGCGATGAATCCTAAGTTCCTGACAGAAAATGGGTTCCCCGACGGAAGCCCCAATCTGTGGTTTTCACATAAGTGAAGAGAAAAAAAGAAAAAAACAAAGAGGGCCCCACGGTGGGCGCCATTTTTCTGTGGCGACCACCGCCATGAAAAAGATTTGTCCAAGGTTTTCACCTTAAACATTAAGAAAGAATGAGAGGCCCCACGGTGGGCGCCATTTTTCTATAGCGAGTGATTTTGGACGCGGTTCTTAAGCGCTGGTCGCTCTCACTGCGGTTGAGTTTACTACAGGTCGATTCATTTTTTATCCTATTGAAGCTGATGAAGGAAGGGAAATAGATGTCTCCAATTAACCCTGCTTGCATACTGAGTTTAAACAGCGGTCTGTTAGGTTACGGATGCGATCAATGTGGTGGGGCCTTTGTATCGGTTATTTGTATTTTTGCCAATACTGATTTCTCTTTGGGATTTTGTTAGGATACTGCTTCAGATTATGATATACGGGAGTATGGGATTTAGGGTTTATGTTTAGTGTGCTCGCTAAGATTTTTTCTTTCAATCTTATGCCTACGTATTCCCGTTTACCGAAACAAGGAAATCAGAGCGTTCGTAGTTCCTCCTATTCTACGGGAGGAAATGGTTGTTTTGGTGTCTTTTTCAAAGCCCAAGACGTGAAGCTAAAATTGGTTTGTATCTTGTTCAAAGCCCAAGATGTGAAGCTAAAACGGTGTTGACTTTAGAGAGAATTTGTCATCTCTAAAGAGGGGGTTGTATGTCACAACTGTTTATAAAGGAGAATTACTTTAACCGGGATTTGTGAATCCGGCAATGCCATAATTTCCTTTATAGGGGATTTTAACCTGAAGGGGAAGACTTTAACTCAGTGTAGAGCAATGCTATCTTTCCTTAGGAATTTCTCATGCTAAAAGAGGGACAGTGGCATGGATGTAGATGATACAGAGGCTTGCCGCTTACAGCGATTAGATGAAGGGGAAGGAGTTGTTGATGTTTGCGTACTGTGAACGAGGCACAGCTTTGATGCTAAAAGGTTGATTGGATCGACCAGTGGTTTTCTTATATAAAGCCTAAGAGGAGGCTATTATGTGTCTCGTACAAAGCCCGAGAGAAAGGCTAAAAGGTTTTGACTCAACGAGGGAATCTTTTAGTATCTCGTATAAAGCCCGAGATGGAGGCTGTTTGACTCAACAAGAGAGTTTTTTGTATATCGTACGAAGCCCGAGATGGAGGCTAAAATTTGTTTGGCTCAATAAGAACCTTTTTGTATCTCGTATAAAGCCCGAGATGGAGGCGAAAGGGGTGATTGACTCAACGAGGGAGTCTCTTATGTGTCTCATACAAAGCCCGAGAGAGAGAGAGGCTAAACGATGTTAGCTCCGCTGGGGAGAATCATTGTACAAAGCCCAAGAGGAGGCTATGGTTACTGTTTCAGTTGAGTGACAGGTCCAGTATGCTGATTTAAAGAGAAAATCAGTTCTTATATGAGCAACACTGTACTCGAGGATTTGATTCGAGGATCTGGGCTATTCCTGTTCTTTAAGGAATTGGGAAATCCGAAGGGTATTGAGATTGTCCGAGTCTACGAGTTTTCTTCCTATTTAACGAAGGGGTCACTTGAGAATGTCTTTGAGACTCAAGGATGTTAGACTGTCCGTGTCTAGAGTTTCATCTTTTATACTATGCTTTGAGAAACAGTAGTAGACTCTTTGAAATGACTGTTCTATGCAGATGACTAATTTCTGTTCCTATACCTCTAGGAGGTCGTCGGGACAATTTGTACGAAGCCCAAGAGGACGCTGGAAACTTTTAAGAAGCCGATCGGTCCTTGTACGAAGCCCAAGAGGAGGCTATCATTCCCGGAGGAAGAATCATTATACGAAGCCTAAGAGGAGGCTGTGGTGACTTCTAAGAAGCCGTAGGGTCCTTGTACTAAGCCCAAGAGGAGGCGGGGTTTGCTTTTAGGAAGCCTGTGGGTCCTTGTATGATGCCCAAGAGGAGGCGATGCTTTTAAGAAGCCTGTGGGTCCCCAAACCCCGAGAAATTCAAGGTAAACTATTCACAAGGAATAGATCAAGTTAGGAAAGTTCGAGAATTTGGAAGAAACTCAAAGATGCCATTCACAGAGAATACATTCTTCTCTGGGAGTAGAGTTTCTTGACAATTCCTAATGAGGACAGCCGAAGAGAAGACTGTATCTGGTGATCCTATTGGGGATCTAGTTGTCTATTTCTATGAATAAACGGCGTCACCTAGTTCTAGATGTAGTTGTCGGGGAAACTCGAAATATCTATACTATTATTACACAGTTGATATGAGTTTATGAAAGAAGACTTACAGCGAAACAGCCCCACAATACAGTTATATGTATATGAAAGCGGTAAATGAAAGCAATAACCACTTACTCGGTTGTTGAGCTTCCATGCTGTTTGGTTAGTTGTTCAACAAAGAAAGATTAAAAATAACAGTATATTTCAAAATCAAAGGAGAAAGTGCTTTGAAAAGGAAAGATTTTGGGCTTACAGCTCAAGGAGAGGCCCAGGGTTTTATCAGTGAGCGCACTGTTTGAATTTGTACAGAGGGACTTATACAAGTGACTGAGGCCCAAAATGTTTTCTGTACAAGGGGGTTGGGTCTTACACTCTCTCAAGAGGCCCAAAAAGTTTTAAAGAAAAATAGTGGGGCTTATAACACGAGGGTAGGCCCAATTGATTTTTTCGTTAAAAATGGCGATCGCGCCGAGGTTTTCTTTTAACGCAGAGGGACTTATACAATAAGTGAGACCCAAAATGGTTTTGGTTAAAAGGGGGTTGGGTCTTACACTCTAATAGATGCCCAAAAAGTTTTGAATGAGTCTTATAGCTCAAGGAGAGGCCCAGTTGGTTAATTTTAAACTGGCGAGTGCGCCGAGGTTTTTTTTTTTTTAATACAGTGGGACTTATACAATAAGTGAGGCCCAAAATGTTTTGTATTTTACAAAAAAAAAGGGTTGGGTCTTACACTCTAATAGAGGCCCAAAAAGTTTGATGAGGGTGAAAATCAAAGAAACCGTAATTTTAATCTTTAAATAATAAATATTTAAAGAAAATCAATGAAAAATACCAAATAGATTTGAATAAACCACTTGTGATTTTGGTTTAAGGTTTGAAAAATGATGTATAAATCACAAGAGATATTAAAACTCATTTGGTCTTGATTTTTCAAGATGGATGTTCATTTTAAAATGTTTAAAAACAAATAAAAAATGAATTTATTCATAAAAATACTAATTATATTAAATACATAATATAAATCTAATTTTTTTGTGGAATAAAATATTTCAACATTTTTATGATTTTTTGCAAAAAGAATCAGTCAAAAATTATTAAAATTGAGTGAGTTATTAATTTTTCAAATCATTAACAAAATAATATGAAAAATAGGAAAATAGGAAAAAGTGATAAAAAAAAGGTCTGGGGCGAGGGGGATTCGAACCCCAGACCTTTCGCTTGCCAATACATACAAACCAGCTGATCAACCACTAGGGCGCAATGCCAATTCATTAATAACATGGCAAGTGAAAAATATATATCAAACTAGTTGGATTTTCTGAAAATGGCGCCATGGCCATCTTCTTCCTCTAGCTCGTACATGAAGCCCTCCATCTCTCTCATTTCTCAACCATTTGACCTAATTCAAACACCAAACTCATGCGTTTTTTCACAAGGAAGAAGATGGCAATACCCAATTTCATTCATTTTCAGTGTATATCAAATTATATCATTGTGGCCGTATGAACCCTAATTTTGCAAAAGCAATCGAGTAGGCATGATTATGAGTGCTATGATCAAAATTTTTGAGGGAAAACAATCAACATATGATAGCAAGCAATTGGCAAAAATATCATGCGAGGAAATATGCATGGATCATGGAGTTGGAGTTTTGAGGCTTACCTTGATGCAAGCTGAAAAGGAACTCTACACAAACCTTGTTCCAGTTGTGAATTAATGATCCTACAGCTTCAATGGATGTTATGGAGTGTGTTGCAGGCTTTGGAACACTTTGAAACTCTTTGGATCAAGCTAGAGACCTCCATCTGCATAATGGCTTGGTTGAAGGGTGATTTTGAGCCTGAGGTGTTACAGTTAGTGTTTAAGTGTTTGGACACCTCAAATACATCATATATGATGTGTTTGAGCAATTGGAATTGATTGCTTAAGGTTGTAACTCAAAACCCGATAGTGGTTACTGAAAAACCAAGAAACTTGAGGTTTAAGGAAGAATGAGAGAAAGCAGTGTTGTAACTGGCTTTGGTGTAAGTTGAATGATCCATTGGAACCTCTATTTATAGGTGATCAACTTTTATCTTGGAGGAATAGTGAATGGCTGCTGGATCAGATCACATTTGCATGGGTTGGCTTGGAGGATTTCTTCTCAAGCAAGGCAAACTAGCCATTCCCAAGAGCAGGGCTATGCCTTGACCAAAATCACATTCTTCAGATGTTTTTATTGTTGTTTAATCAGAGAACTTGACTGAGTAGAGTGGCTTTGTTGAAAATGCACTATTCCACATTAATGCCCCTTTGAATTCAAGGCGAAATGTGCCAAAGTGGATGAATTTCAAGTTGGAAGATTCCTTGGCTTTTTTACTCAGCCTTATCAGTTGGATCAGATGCATTGTGATTGGTTTGAGTACATGTGACATACTGATCCTCAGTTTTTGGTTCAAAATCGTGTGTGGCAAGCAAACATGCAAACTGATTTTTCCAAAACAGCTTGCAGCAGCATGGCTTTGGGCATGGATTTCTCTTGGCTCAAGTTGAATCAATTCATGCTGTTAAGCTCTTTGAATTCTTGGAAACATTTGAAACAACATTGATGTTTATCTTTGGACTTGATTCAGCTTGAAACTATGTGAAAAGATCTCACAAGTTTTGGTGTTTCAACACAAAATCTGCCTTGCCCAGAATTTTTCTAAGTGTTGAAAAAGTTGTACTTTCATGTTTTTAGTGACTTTGATCACTCCATAACTCAAAATCCCCAATGAATTGGAATTAGGTCTAGTTGAAGTTTTTGTAGAGGGAAATGAGATCTACAAATCAAGCCTTGGATGGGAGAAAATGGCTTTGTGGTTTAGGAGTTATGACCCTCCAAAGTTGATACCCTAGCCACTTTATTTTTAACTTAGAAAATTTTCTAAGTTTTTATGGTTACCCCTTTTACAAGTTATCCAAATTTTCTTGATTTTTCTTGATGAATGATGATTCAAATCATACATTAACATCATTTTAGGGTTAAAAATCCATTTTTATGAAAAATCTCAAAAAGTCAAAGTTGACTTTTGTGCACAGTTGACTTTTTATCAGATGAATTCCAAACTGTGCAATTCTTCAGGAAATCATGTCCTTAACCTAAATCAAACTTGATGGACATGTTCCATGGGTGGTATAGAGTATATTGATGCATGTCATAGGGCTTGGGAGCATGTCCTGGTCAAAAGTCAAAGTTACAGTTGACTTTTTCCTTAAAACCCTAACTGTGGTGCAGATGAAATTGAAACTTGTTGCTCAAGCTTCTTGGATCAATCCATTGTTGAAAATGGATCAATGTAGTGTATTAGAGACCCTTAAATCCTCCTTTGAGGTCTTGTCTCATGATTTTCCCTAAAAGTCAACTTAGGGGTGAATTAGGTCAAGAAACCCTAATTCCTGATTTTTTTATGAATGCATCCCCTGAGGCAAAATTGACTGGATGATTGGGTCCATGAGGTTCCATGGAGTATATTAGGTTATGTTTTGGATCATTGGCTTGTGCCCAGAGGAAAATTTCCATCTGGAGGCCCTAGTCGACCAAAACCCTAATTTGGTGACACTGTCGATCTTGAGACTTGATCCACCTAGAAGGGAGCAACCTTGTGCTTAATCCTTGAATTGGGAGTCCTCTTGATCCATTGTGGATGTTTGAGAGGTTAGACAAGTTGAAGATCATGTCATTCCTTGATTGACCCTTTGTCTAAGCACTCAGAGAGGGCTTGAAACCCTAATTTTGATTGTAGTGGATGCTCACCCATCTTTGGGGAGACAGATGAAGTATGATGGTTCCTCCATATTGTGATGATGATTTGCACAATGATGGGAAATCTAAGTGGTCAAAATTTGGGGTATGACAGTGCTCAGTTTAGTTTTCGTATCCATTTACGTTCAATTTCTAAGCAATCTAAGCCTTTTCAACCAGGTACTTTTTACTGCGAGATTTGATCTGCATTTGTATGTTTTACAGAACTATATTTCACGTAGATTATTTTAATGTATTAATTTTATTTTTTCACGCATTTTTTCGCCCAATTTTTATTTATTTTAATTCCTTTTATTTTTTGTTTTTTTATCCAAATGTCAATATATATATATATATATATATATATATATATATATATATATATATATATATATATATATATATATATATATATATCAACTTGTCATTGGCTAAAGAAAGGAACCAAACCAATAGCAGATGCACCTCATATCATTCTGAGTCTCTCTCTCAATTTCGATTTTCAAAAGAAAACAAAATTAAAGAGGTAAAAAAAAACCTCATCTTTTTTCGTCATGGCCTTTTTTTATCATGGCCTGCAATTTGTTTTTATACACACACATCTATTCATGGTAACAAAAAACCTGCAAACACATATTCCCTGCACACTTTTCTTTTCCATTCTTTCTCCTTTACTCAGTAACATAACCTCATCTCTCTTCCTCAAGTGAACATAACCCTAGACTCTCTTTCTTCATGTTTCAGCGTGACCTCTCTTGTCCATAACCTCTCATCGTCACTTTTCCATGATCAGTAACCCTGTCTCCCTCACACCACTTCTTGCCACCTCCTACCAACCATAACCACCAAACAACACAATCTAAACACACCTTACTCCACCATTTTCTTTCCTACCTACCACTGGGTAACCCCATGATCAAACCTTCTTATACCTTCAAACAACAAATGCGACACACTCATCCACACACAATATCAACCAACAACTGGCCACCGCCCTTAACCTCCCTTAATTCGGTCGGACCTCACTGTACCACCTTGAACACCACCCAAGCCGAACCTCACTCAAATAACTAACCAACCTTACCACACACAAAAAACCATGTTTCTGTCACCACCTAACTAACCTGTGTCAAACACCCGTGAAACTCCCTCCGGCGACCAACTAAACCTCTCCTCCATACACAACATAAAATGTAACCTCCACCACAGGAAACCAGCTCACTCATTTTCACGTATTCCAGCACCATTTCAAACTGAACTCAACAATCTCATCGTTGACTCACCAACTCCGGCAAGCAATGACGTCAACTCAAACATTCACCATGTTTCAACTGCTTAGCTTCAATCAACACCGACAATAACTCTGTGTTCGGTAACTTTCGGCTTCAAATTCTTTTTTGTGTGTTTTATTGTGTATCATGCTGTTTTTATGCGATTAAATTTTGATTCGTTTGCGATTATTTTTTTTTTTGGATTCATTATAAATAATTTGTATTTTTCATTTCGATTCATTGAACCTTTGGTTGATGTTTCTTGTTTGTGTTGTTTTCATTGTGTATGGTTCAAGTTTCGAATTGTAATCGGATATGTAAATAATGTGTGTGTGCATGCTACTGTTTTCATTTTGTTACTTTTAAATCTGATTGAATCCCCAAGGTCGACATGATTCGTATGTCGTTACTCTGTTGAATTTTCGTTTGAGGTATCGATGTGATTTGTTAATGTGTATGCATGTTGTTTTGGTTACGTTCGGCATTATGTTTTGCACGTGGTTGCGTTACGTTACAACCTGCACGTTAACTTTCGTTTTGATGCATTGCTTTTTATTGTGTTATGTTAACTTTAGTTTCGTTATGTTAACTCGATCTACGCATTACATTTCATATGCTTATTCTTGACTCGATTTTGATTTGTGTGTGCTGGCCGTAATTTGTGTATTACGTGTTTGTCGTTGTTATCTTATGTGAGGCGTGATACCACGCATGATTCATTGCATTGTGTTAAGCCATTGCATACAAGAGCTCGTTTTATTTTGTTACGTTAATTTTCGTGTGGTAATGTGACCTTTCATTATGCTATTTTTCAATTTGTTACGTTACCTTTTATCTCGCGCATTACCATTTTGTTGTGTTATCTCAATTTGTGTGTTAACTTTTGTGACACTAGAATTCATGCGCTCGCATTAAAATGCGCGTCTTCACGGGAGAAATCACGACCTCACGTTAGATTTCATGACCCTGTGTTACAATTTGCGCGTTAATTTTTGTGATGTTAGAATTCGCGTCGTGATGTTAGAACTCCCGTCCTCGCGTGAGAACTTGCGACCTAGCATTACAATTCGCATCTTCACATTGTGTGTTAACTCTTTTCAATTATTTTTCACGACTTTTCTTCAAACATATTTTTACAACTCGAAATCTTTTTCTCAATAAAAACGGTTGAAAAGGGAATGAGGGATGTACATTCTTCCGGTCCTCGAATATGTGAGTGGTTGGCGCACGCCATATTGCTCGAACTCTTATCTTCTGAATAAAATAATCTAATCAAACGTGGATGAAAAAAGGAATGGGTGGCATGTACCTCGTTGATCCTCGAGTAAGCAAGTGGGAGGTGTGCACCTCACTGCTGCAAATAGTCGTCTTCCGCCAATAATTTTCAAAATCTCAAACTTGGACAAAAAGGGAATGGGGGTTTACACTTTCCTCTCCTCAAATAATTGAATGGTTTGTGTACGCCATATTCCTCAAGTATTCATCTTCCACTTCTAATTTTCTCAAATAACTTGGAAGAAAAGGTAATGGGGGTTCACATTATCCCGCTCCTCGAATAATCGAAGGGTTGGCGCACGCGTCATTCTCGATTATTCATCGTCCGCCTAAAAACAACTTCAATCAATCAAACTCTTTTTTCCTCCTTAGCGCAATGTCAAAACCTTTTCGTAAACAAAAGATGTTTCGTCCATTTTGAGACGATGCAAACAAAGCTTTGTTCGTACCATGCGCAAGAATATATAACGATTTCCACTCGAATGTGACGAGAATATAACTATGTAAGATTCCAAGTTATGTTGTCCATTATGATGTGATGTTAATGTTCACTTATACATGTTTTTGGTAGAAAATAGATGTTTTCTACTTGAATGCGACTAAGTATCTTCCGCTAAATTGACCCACTAACAAACATTTGCTACAAAGAACTATGTTGCTTTGAATTACTCATCGCAACTGAGGATACGTAGGAGCGAGACTCGTAATCTCATCAAACACCCTAATAAAAACTTTTTTGCAACCCCTTTTATTCCTTTTTTAATCTTTTATCACTCAAATAAAGCAAATAACGAAAGCTAACACTCTAATTGCAAAACTAACTAAATGGTTCATGTTGAGTACAACGGATGTGAGAGATGTTATTACCTTCCCCTCACATAACCGACTCCCGAACCCGAATTCGGTGGCAACTCTGTTAAATCATCTGCGAGCATGCAACTCGCTTGTAGGTTGTATTTTTCGCGATGCGACAATCGGCGTAACCAGAGGGTAGCCCCTAAAAAATTAATAGTATCCTCATCAACGTTCCCACAAAATCTGCATTTGTCGGAGTTAATGCCCATTATATTCTTGTTCATTTTTGTGAGAAGTCTATCATGGTGGGAAAGTTAAACAAAGTACCGAATATGCTCAGGAACCCGAAGCTTCCATACTTTCTTCCACTTCTTGTTGATATTGCCTTGATGATTAGTATCGGGAATCCTATACATGCTTGCAACCAAAAAATCATGCAAACCATCTCCAAGCCACCTATAAAATAAACTCCAGAATTCTAATTAAGTGGTATAATTCTAATTGTCCTAACCCTAACTTCATAAAGGATCCACTGGTTTAGCAAATTCTAATTCTAGCCACTATCACCGTCCTCTAAGTATGCACTTTTTCCTGCTACAGCGACATATGGATAGTAACATCTGTTAGACGATGGCAATAATCTAGAAGGGGGGTTGAATAGATCACTAATTTTTAATAAAATCGCCGCTTAAAAATTGTTTCAAAAATGTGCAGAAGCGGCCTTGGATTTAAAATCGTCTAAACGAACCGTTATTGGTAAGATCGGATATGGGAAACCGAATGGAATAATATTGATGAGATAATGGAATCAATATAGTTCCCAATCAAACAATTCAAATAAAGACCACTTTGATTTAACTGGTCTCCAATGAATTATAAACGGTAAAATTGAATTGACAATTTTACGAACAGTTTGTGTGTGATCAATATGTCGAACACTTGGTGTGCACAACACGCCAAGTTCAATTTCCTATGAAATGATAGTGCAGAATTTTTCACAATTGCAATCAAAGTTATTGCAATGAATTTCCTAAACAGTTTTTCAGCACTACAAATCAATAGAAATTTATTGAACAACTGATTCCACACAAACATTAACAACACAAAGTAAAGAGAGAGAGAGAGAGAGAGAGAGAGAGGGAGAGCAACACCTGATTTGTTTAGGAAGATCCCCTTTCGTCCTTGCTTCGGGTACATCTGCCCCGAATTCTAAAATTAGAATTGAGATATGTATAATATCTAGTTGCAAAGTATTTTACAAGAGAAGTTATATCTACCACACACTCAAACCTAATTATTGATGTTGATTCTATCCACTCCTCTCCCCTTGATTCTAGCCGAAACATAAACATCAAACTCTTCGATCAAACCTTCGGTTACTGCTACTCACTTGATTCTTCAAGTCTTTCACTCAGCTGATTTCGATCGCAAGATGTTCGACCCCAAACCTTTCAATACAATCCTCCGGTTACCACTACTTCCTTGACTGAACCCTCTGATCTTCAAGGCTTTCACTCGGCTGAATCTGTATTGCAAAGATTTGTGCAAAAACCCCAAATCACCAAGATCTTGGAGGACAAAACCCCAAAGGTTTTATTGAAGAAAATACCACTGATTCTCAACCCAAACAACGATATACAAATCTTAAGTTTAGACGTTATCACACTTGAACAAAGCACCAATCAACAAGAATGATTGTGTAATTGTTGATGAATGCAATTTGTGAGAGTAAATATGATGAGCAATCCAATGTATCTTTTAATTTTCTTCTTTGTTGTGTACAAAAAATGATGCATATGAATATATATATATATATATATATATATATATATATATGACTATGAAAACATAACAGAAATAACTGACTTTTGAATCACAAAGATGGTGAAAAATGTGTTAAAACGTGTGAGAGGTCGACCTCCACAACCTGTGAGTCGACCTAAACATGCCAGAAAGCAAACCTGCACACAAAATACAACTGTGCGTCGACCTGAAGAATGACCATGCGTCGATGCATGAGGACCCGAGAGCTCCAAGATTGAATCAATCAGTATGCGTCGACCTATACAGTATCTGTGAGTCGACGCAAGGATGCCAGAATGTCACAAACACCTTTTTTTATTAATTTTGAGTCGACTTGTGCCATGTATCAATCGACCTAATGCATCAAGAATGATTTAAAACTCATTTTACACATAGAGTATGATCCTATGTGCCTAGATTCATTTATGTGGATCATTATGCGCATTTTAAAACGATGAATGCAAGCTAAGACAAGGTGATACCGTCCAAAATACACAAGTACGAAATTTTCCTAGTTTTGACATCATTAAAACAAAGTAATAAGGAACCTTGCCCTCACATACTCCCCTTTTTTTATGATGGAAAAATCTTGCAAAACTTTCGACACATTGAGTACTTTATGAAGAGCAATCTCCCCCTGAATGTATGCATTTCCCCTTTGTGAAATTCTGATATTTCTTTGTGAAACTACTTGCTTTTGCATTCTCCCCCTTTGACAACATCAAAAAGAGTGAAGCAAAAGGTCATATGTAATCCAATTATACACATACGTATGCAAACATATGCTTTGCAACAGATAAGACATCAACAAACATCCACATATAATGTTCTTAATGCAAGAAATATAGAATTAAATAACACAAGACACATATAGAAGTAATATTAATGCATTACACACCAGAATTTGTTCATTACATGTCTCAAGACAATCAAAATAATAAAAACAAAACCAAACACAAAACAAAATGCCAAATGATATGCAGGACACCAACACAACTCAATAATCTAAGGTCTTCTGCCTCTATGTGGTTGAGCTCTCCCCCAGAAAGAATGATCCTGGGTATGTGCTCCTTGTGCATCTAGGCGTTCAGTCAAACTAAGAACACTCATGTTGAGTGTGTTGAAGCTAACTGAAAGAGAAAGATGTTGACTTGCCGCTGTTTCATCCATATCATCAAAGGTTCTCAAAACTCTTGACGCAAACAGATCAAAATTTTCATTTTGCGCTTGAATCTGACCCTGCATAGCTTCAAACCTTTCTTCTTGGAGGGCTGCAAAACTCTGTTGCTCAACCTGTATATTCCGTAGCATATCAAGGACTTCATAATTATCGGTTTGATGTTGAGGTGGAGAAGGAGGCATATAAGAGGTTCCTTGGTTAGTTCAAGCATTTTGTTGCCAAGATCCCCATCCTTGGTTAGCATAAGGATCCTGCACTGGTGAACCACCTAACCAAGCACTATCAACATGACTGTCAAAAAGAGGATCAGTATCCATATAATGAGTTTCCTTATTTTCATCTTCTTCTTCCTCCTCATCCTCATCTAACTCTTGAATCCTTGCACTTGTGCCCTTATTCTTGACTACATACCTCTTCGCTTGTTGATCCCAAATATAACCCATCAGAGTCATAGTTTTCTGAGTAAACTCTTGGTCACTAGAACTGGAAATGTACGGAATTTCCTGAACAATAATTCCCGCATGATCCAATACGCTTTGGATAAATGACTCATAGCATAAGGATGTTCCTCTACCGGATTCCTTCGCGGCAAAAATTCGACTAGCAATATAATATGGCCAGTTAACCTTCTTATTATTCTTGAGCAAATAAACCAAGTGCACTTCGGCTTGATCAACTCTAGAATGTCCTCCCTTCTTTGGTCGCAAAATATGAGAAATAATCCACTGTAGGATTCTATCTTGTCACTTAAACAGACCAGTAGTGACAGATTTTGGAAAGAGATCACTTGCAATAAATTCCTCTGGATAAGGGTCTTTCAGCATAAAATTTAGAGCAGACTTAAATTTATAATCTGGACCCAGGTTAGTATCGGTTATTTTAGGATCAGGAGACAGACGTGGACACATATCAAATAGGTCTCTCCAATCAGTGCTATCAACCTCTAAAGTCTTACCCCCTAACTTGCAACCAAAGTCATAATCAATGAATTTTCCTTTCAAACCAGTGTAAAATAGCCTAACCATGTCCTCATTGTAATTGGTACTATATTCTAAGAAATTATTGAAATTTTGATGATTTAGCATGTCAATAATTTCTAGAATATGCATTTTATCAGCAACTTTTGGATAATAGACAAACTGCTTAATAACTTACCGTTTCTTAAAATTCTTTTCCTAAACCTCATCAAATTCATCAGAGAGAAGAGACATAACATTTACCGGAGTTTCAGACGGAGTTTGTGACGGAGGTTGTGAAATGGATGGTCGAGAAGTAGAAGCCCTAGTTGACCTCTAACCAGTAACCCTTGAAGATGCCATTGAAAATCCTTTGTTAGAGAAGATGAACAGTGCCCGCAGTAGAAAATAGTGTAGAAACACCAAATTTCTCACTAATTTGGATTTGGAATTCTTAATTTGAGAGAACTCTTGAAATGAGTTTTTAAGGTTTTGTGTAGAGTTGAGAGAGTTGTTGGTGTAGAGAGAGATGAGAGAAATGCAAATGATAAGATGAAATGAATGAAAAGACTCAATTGATAAAATGTAGTTCCCAGTGCGAACGACAACGTTTTAGTTTTTAAAAAAAATCCAGACTCACGAACGATGCGTCGACCTCCAACATGTAATTCGTTGATACATGCATATTAAATTTCCAAAAATTTGAAACGTCTAATATGTGTTGACGCATGAGGATCCCTCAGGTCGACGCATGACTGGCAGAAATATTCATGTCTGAATTGGGAAGATCATGAGTCGACCTACACCCTGTTCAGGTCGACGCATGCAGTAGAAACATGAAAAATTAGAAAAACCATGATATGAATGCAGCACACAAACATAAATAGCAAGCCCACACTATTTAAAAACATAAAAATGGACTAAAAAAGAATTTAAACTATCAATTAAACACCAAAATAACACTCCAAACATAGTACAAACATATATGTAGTCAAGATAAATCAAATAGATAGGAACAATAGTACCTCCAATGGTGATGAACGATGAATGCCCCCACATAGCTTGAGCTTTCAATATGGTTAATCAATGTATAGACAAACATAGATAGAGAGCATACACCAATTTCATTTAAACACGATCAGAGATATCGAGAACACCAAGTTCCTTACGAATGTTAAAGAAAGGTTTTGTCGCAAGTGGTTTTGTAAAAATGTAGGCAAGTTGATTTTTGCTATCAACATGCTCGAATACGACATCATCTTTCTCTACATGATCCCTAAGGAAATGGTGGCGAATTTCAATATGTTTCGTACGTGAATTTAGTATTAGATTTTTGGTTAAGTTAATGGCACTCGTGTTGTCACACAAAATAGGAATACGATCAAGTTTAACATTTAAGTCAAGTAATTGTTGCTTAAGCCACAAGATTTGGGCACAATAACTTCCAGCTGCGACGTATTCCACCTTGGCTGTTGACAAAGCAAAGGAAACTTGCTTTTTGCTATGCCAACTCACTAAGGAATTTGAAAAAAAAATGACAAGTGCCACTAGTGCTCTTCCTATCCGATTTGCAACCGGCAAAATCGGAATCAAAATAGCCAACTGTTAGGTGCAAATTTGACCTAAAAATGACATATCTTTCTTTGCATTTTTTCCACTCTTTTCTCATGTTTTCATTGGTTTTTATCCATGATTGTTGTTGTTCTTCTAACCTTAAGAAAATACCTTTGGTGCTTGTAATATGTGTGCTATTGTGCAGTATAAGGCATGAAATGATCAAAAGTGTAAGACACAAGAAATGGTGCAAGCTGTCAAAGAAATGAGGAATGCATCAGTTGGTTCGCTTTGCGAATGGGAAGGCGAGTGCCAGCGAAGGTTCGCTTTGCGAACTCTGGCGAAGGTCCCAGCGAATGGTCCCAAAATTGGACAGAGGAAAAAGGAGCTAAAGTTCGCTTTGCGAACAAATCCTTCGCAGTGCGAAGTAGCGAGAATTTCTGGGGCGGTTTAACTGTTCAGAGGCACTTGAAGTGCCATTTTTCACCATTCGCTGTACGAATGAATGGTTCGCAGTGCGAACGTGTAAATTCCTAAAATGTATAAATAGGATTTTCACACTTTTTAGCTTATGTTGTTGTAATTTTGGATAGAGAAACTTGTAGTTAAGGATCAGAACTTGATATTTCTTCATTTCCAAGGGAGAAAAGGTAGGATTTTTGCTTTCTTGTTGGTGTTGGATGTAATCTCTTGATACCTTATGTATTTCATCTAATGTATGTTTGTGAATGAATTCTGATTTTCTATTGTTGTTGTCTTTGATTGATTATTTGTGGTCTTGACAAAACCTTTACAAATCTTTGGTCTTAGATTTTCTTCTATCAATGAACAAGCTTTTGACATGGTTTTGTGAGTTGATATTCATTTTATCTTTTGTTGTATTGTATTGATTAAGTAGCATGGGTAGCATGAGTAGGATCGATACGGTATCGCGAGGATGCGTGATAATAGCGATGAAGAAGGATATTCACATTCATTGGGCAAATTAGTTGAATACATGTAAAAAGGGTTAAGCGTATGTACATATTCTGATTTTGTTTAATACGAAGAAACCATTTATCTGATATGGTTGTTATAGTAATATCTGTTGGGGCTAGACTCTAGACATAGAATTAGGCTTAACACTTGCATGAGTATCAGTTCTTACTTATCTGTGTTGGTTGAGTTGCGTGAGACATCACCAATGAGACAATACGATTGTTCTCTCGATGTTGCGTTAGACATAACCTCTGTTGTGAGTGATACACGAGGATATTAGGCGAATGATTGATTTGTGTTTACTTGATTAGAAGAATGCATATGTTATCAATTGATGAGATCCAATTCCAACAAGGCTCCGTTTATAATTCAGTCTTTACTTTATATTTTTCGTCTTTACATTTTCCGCATTTTCTTTTGGTTCGCTTTAAACCAGAAATTTTGAATCATAAGCTTAGAAATATAGATACCGTTGAATGACATTCTTTCCCTCGCACTGATCCCTGTGGAGAACGATAAATTGGGTTACTTATATATTTTTGCTTGCTGCTATTCTTGCTCCAACAAAATGGCGCCGTTGTCGGGGATCGGTGTTTAGATATTGAATCACATCACATAGTTTCTATATTTTTAAGATTTGTACATTTTTTAATATTATATGCATTTGTGTTCCTTTAATGTTTTCTCTAGTGTGATCAGGAATGATGAGAACTCCTTCTAGATTGGTTGCTTTGTGTATAAAAGTCTTCAATAAAGCTTCGACCGAGTCTGGATGGATGCTTGAGCGTTGAAAGTATGCCTGGTAAATTGTACTGCTTTATAGAATGTTAGAATGATTTAAGAATTTTGTGCTTTGTGCAAATGTGTGGTCTTGTTTCATTTTGCAACTTGTTTGATTGCTTGTTTCACTTAGGTCCAAAAGCCACAAACTGTGAGGAAACCTCCATTGTTTACTAAATGTTTGGATGACTGATAACTTTGTTAATTCATTTGATTCATGCTTTATCTTTTGATTATTGTGATTTTGTGGAAGCATTAGAAATGATCAAGGAATTTGTTTATATTGAGCACAACCGTATCCAAAAGTATCTTACCCATGAGTAGTGAGAATTTGTTAGCCCTTTTGAGCCTAAACAGTTTAGATCTCATTTTAGTGATGAACTTGTTTATGTACATAATTTGAAAGTGTGGTTCATCATTGAATTTTATGAGGTTCTAAAAATTTCTTTTTGAACCTTTGAACATTGTTTTAATTTGATTTCCTTGCCTTAAAAAGTAAGGTTCATTCACTTTAGGTTTGGTTGAATTCAAGTTGGGGAGAATGAAAAAGAAGATGGTAGGTTGCTTTCAACTTTTGAAAAATTTCAAACAAGCATGAAATGAAAAAGTGTAAATATGAATGTGAAAAACAAAAGAAAAAGAATGCTTGTTTGATGAGAAAAATAGAGATGAAATAATTGTTCATAAGGAAGTTTGAGAAGGTTGGTGGTAAAGGAATGAGAATGGTGAATGAAGTTGTTGTGTGTAAATACCATTTATAGGCAATTTCGATTCAATGGCCTTTAGAAATGTTCCTTTGTTGTGAACCCGACCAAGCTACAACCTTTAAAGCCCTTAGTGATCTTTTTGCTTCCATATTTTCATTTTTGATTGTTAGATGTTGTATGAATTGATTGTTATTTGCATTGTTTGTCGGGTGAGTGAAATTTCCCCGCGGTTGCAAACGCGTCAATTTCTTCATTCTTATTTTGAAGAGGAGTGTTAGAGTGATTCAAGTATGGAAAACTTAGTTGTTCTTGGAAACAATTATGATATTTGTTTAAGAACTTAATTCTTTATCATTGTTCGATTCTATTGAGTGGTGAATGTTGCTTGTGCGTATTTTCGTGCTTGTCCGCATTTATCTTGCTTTGGTTGAATCTTATGCTTGAGCAAATCCTCTTGTTTTCATGAGGGGTACTTTGCTTGAGGAAAAGCAAAAGTTTAGTTGGAGAGAGTTGTTAGGTGCAGATTTGACCTAAAAATGACATATCTTTCTTTGCATTTTTTTCCACTCTTTTCTCATGTCTTCATTGGTTTTTATCCATGATTGTTGTTGTTCTTCTAACATTAAGAAAATACCTTTGGTGCTTGTAATATGTGTGCTATTGTGCAGTATAAGGCACGAGATGATCAAAAGTGTAAGACACAAGAAATGGTGCAAGCTGTCAAAGAAATGAGGAATGCATCAGTTAGTGCGCTTTGCGAATGGGAAGACGAGTGCCAGCGAAGGTTCGCTTTGTGAACTCTGGCGAAGGTCCCAGCGAATGGTCCCAGAATTGGACAGAGGAAAAATGAGCTAAAGTTCGCTTTGCAAACTTGAAAGCGAGTGTTCGCTTTGCGAACAAATCCTTCGCAGTGCGAAGTAGCGAGAATTTCTGGGGCGGTTTAACTGTTCAGAGGCACTTGAAGTGCCATTTTTCACCATTCGCTGTGCGAACGTGTAAATTCCTGAACTGTATAAATAGGATTTTCACACTTTTTAGGTTATGTTGTAATTTTGGATAGAGAATCTTGTAGTTAAGGATCAGAACTTGATATTTCTTCATTTCCAAGGGAGAAAAGGTAGGATCTTTGCTTTCTTGTTGGTGTTGGATGTAATCTCTTGATACCTTATGTATTTCATCTAATGTATGTTTGTGAATGAATTCTGATTTTCTATTGTTGTTGTCTTTGATTGATTATTTGTGGTCTTGACAAAACCTTTACAAATCTTTGGTCTTAGATTTTCTTCTATCAATGAACAAGCTTTTGACATGGTTTTGTGAGTTGATATTCATTTTATCTTTTGTTGTATTGTGTTGATTAAGTAGCATGGGTAGCATGAGTAGAATCGATACGGTATCGCGAGGATGCGTGATAATAGCGATGAAGAAGGATATTCACAATCATTGGGCAAATTAGTTGAATACATGTAAAAAGGGTTAAGCGTGTGTACGTATTCTGATTTTGTTTAATACGGAGAAACCATTTATCTGATATGGTTGTTATAGTAATATATGTTGGGGCTAGACTCTAGACATAGATTTAGGCTTAACACTTGCATGAGCATCAGTTCTTACTTATCTATGTTGGTTGAGTTGCGTGAGACATCACCAATGAGACAATACGATTGTTCTCTCGACGTTGCGTTAGACATAACCTCTGTTGTGAGTGATACGCGAGGATATTAGGCGAATGATTGATTTGTGTTTACTTGATTAGAAGAATGCATGTGTTATCAATTGATGAGATCCAATTCCAACAAGGCTCCGTTTATAATTCAGTCTTTACTTTATATTTTCCATCTTTACATTTTCCGCATTTGCTTTTGGTTCGCTTTAAATCAGAACTTTTGAATCATAAGCTTAGAAATATAGATACCGTTGAATGGCATTCTTTCCCTCGCACTGATCCCTGAGGAGAACAATAAATTGGGTTACTTATATATTTTTGCTTGCTGTTATTCTAGCTCCAACACCAACCAAAGTACAATCACTTCCCTTGGAAAACCAAAGCCCATACTTTAGAGTACCACATAGGTATCTAAGTATGTGCTTGACCTCTTTTAAGTGTGATTCCTTGAAACATGATTGATATCTAGCACATATACAAATACTAAACATGATATCCGGTCGAGACGTGGTGAGATAGAGAAGAGAACCTATCATACCTCTATACTTCTTTACATCAAAGACCTTACCATTCTCATCTCGATCTAAGTTTACACATGTGGGCATTGGAGTATCAATTGCTTTTGCGTTAGCCATATCAAAGCGCTTGAGTAGCTCATATCAATACTTTGTTTGGCTCACAAACGTTCCTTCTTCAAGATGCTTGATTTGGAGTCCAAGGAAGTAGTTTAGCTCCCTCATCATGCTCATCTCAAACTCACCCTGCATGAACTTACAAAATTCCTTAACCAAGTGCATGTTAGTAGATCCAAAGATAATGTCATCTACATAAACTTGTACTAAAACAGAGTGTTTTCTTTTACGCTTAATAAAGAGGGTAGTATCAACCTTCCCTTTTGAGTATCCTTGGTCAAATAAAAATTTTCTAAGATGCTCATACCAAGCCCTAGGGGTTTGTTTGAGACCGTACAAAGCATGTTTAAGCTTATAAACGTAATTAGGATACTCATGACTTTCAAAACTAGGAGGTTGAGATACATAGACTTCTTCATTAATGTATCCATTTAGGAAAGCACTCTTAACATCCATTTGAAATAATTTGAAATTCTTTGAACAAGCATAGGCTAGAAAAAGGCATATAGCCTCAAGTCGGGCAACGGGAGCATAAGTTTCATCATAGTTTATGCCCTCCTCTTGGTTATAGCATTATGCCACTAAATGGGCCTTGTTCCTAGTTATTACTCTGTTTTCGTCAAGTTTGTTCCTAAACACTCATTTGGTACCAATTACTCGATGGCCTCGCGAAGGGGGGACAAGGTCCCAAACCTCATTTCTTTTGAATTGATTCAATTCCTCTTGCATTGAAAAAAACCAATGTTCATCGAGTAAGGCCTCTTTGGAGTTTTTAGGCTCAATTTGAGAGACGAAAGCAAAGTGATAATAAAAGTTACTTATCTTGGACCGCTTAGTTACTCCTTTTGTTATGTCTCCAAGTATATTGTCGATTGGATGATCCTTATAGGATTTCCAAGCCAAAGGAAGGTCGTCGTTTCTAATTGGATGATCCTCCTCAATCTTTTCAGAGTTGTGATCTTCCTCCTCCTCAACTTTCACCGATTCAGGTTGATCAGTCCCTTTTTCAGTGTCCTTGAGTATGTCTTCTGAAGATACACCTGCACCATGAAAATAAATACCTTTCCTGACATTTTTCGGATAAGATTCGTCAAAAGTAACATGCATGGATTCTTCTATAATAAGTAACCTTTTATTGTATACTCTATATGCTTTACTAGTTTGAGAGTATCTAAGAAAAATACCTTCATCCGCCTTTGAATCAAATTTTCCAGGGTTCTATTTACCATTATTTAACACAAAGCATTTACAACCGAAAACATGAAGATGTGATACATTAGGCTTCATTCCTTTTAAAAGCTCATATGGAGTTTTGTTGAGAATAGGACGGATAAGCACCTTATTCAAAACATAACACGCCGTACTAATAGCATCGGTCCAAAAGCATTTAGGAAGACCACTCTCATTGATCATAGTTCTTCATAACTCTTCTAAAATGCGATTTTTATGTTCCACTACTCCATTTTATTGAGGAGTACGTGGATCAGAAAAATTATGATCAATGCCATGCTTATCACAAGATTCTTCAAAGAGGTGGTTTTCAAATTCACCTCCATGATCGCTTCGGATTGTGACAATGCTAGTATTTAACTTGTTTTGAGATAGCTTGGCAAACTTTTCAAATGCTGAAAAAGTATCACTCTTGCTAGCTAAGAAAATAGTCCAATAAAATCTAGAGTAGTCGTCTACAATCACAAAACCATAGTAATTACCACCCAAGCTTTTGATCCTAGATGATCCAAAAAGGTCCATATGAAGGAGTTCAAGAGGTCTCGTTGTAGAAACAACATTTTTAGATTTGAACGAGATCCTCGTTTGCTTCCCCATTTGGCACGCATTACATAAGTGATCTTTTGAAAATTTTATTTTGGGTAGGCCGACAACTAGATCCTTTGAGACTACTTTATTTAGCAAGTCAAAGTTGACATGCGCTAAGCACTTATGCCATAGACATGAGTCTTCACTCACGGTGACAAGACATTTAGTGCTAGTAAAAAATATTTCACTCAAGTCAAACATATAGACATTGTTTACCCTCAAGCCCTTAAACACATCATACTTCTTATCATTGTGTTCAATCATGCAACAATCTTTTGAAAATGAAACTTTATAACCTTTGTCGCATAATTGACTAATGCTAATAAGATTGTGTTTAAGACCTTCAACTAATAGGACGTATGAGATAGTAGTAGAAGAGGGATTACCTACACTACCTTTACCGAGTATAACTCCCTTGTTATTATCACCGTAGGTCACAGGTCCTTTCTTCTTTGCCACGAAGTCAATGAATAAGGAAATGTCTCCCGTCATGTGTCTTGAACATCCACTATCGAGAACCCATCTTCTCTCCGTAGACTCAAGACATTGTACCTACAAAATTAAACAAGGGAAATAGGTACCCAATTTTTATTGGGTCCTTGGGTGTGAGTGAATATTTGGTTGCATTTGGACAAGCATTGGAAAATACCTTTAGGAACCAAGAATCTCCTAAATCGGCATTTAGCAATGGTGTGTCCCTTCTTGCAACAATGTAGACAAGTTAGGTTAACATTGGAGTTAATTTTGCTATCTTGATCTTTAATCACATATGTATATTTTTTATAAGGATTATTCATACATTTTCTAAAATGTGATCGATTAATAGGATATGTGACTTTAGGTTCTAAAGCCTTGTCTAGTTTGGCTTTAAGAGTTCTTACCTTGTTTTGCCAAATGCAACCTGCCCAATTTAACCAAGTACACTTGTCATCCTCGATTTTAGCTTTTGTTGCTTCCACCATTGAGTTCTTAAGAGCTTCTAATTCCTTTTCGGAATCAGAAATATTTTTCTCTAAATGTGACAAAATTTGCTTATTTGAAGCTAAGCGTTTAAAAGCTTCTTTAGCCTCATGGTGTAAAGTATCAAAAGCATTTTGCAATTCGGAATGAGACATTTTATTAGAGTGTTCATACTTAGAATGTCTTACCTTCTTTTTCTTCTTTTGATGAGCTGAGAAACAAAGATTGATGGATTTGTCTTCATCACTTGAGCTAACTTCACTAGAGGACTCACTATCACTTTCCCAAGCAATGTATGCCCATCTAGGTTTGCTCGTTTTCTTTTGTTGATGATTCTTGTCTTTTCCTTTGTCTTTCTCCATCAATGGACAATCCGGCTTGTAGTGATCGACCTTTCCACAATTGTAGCATGAACCTTTTGATTTAGCACTCTTATTTCCTTTATGCTTAGAGGACTTTGATTGTCGTCAAAAGTTGATGAGATTCTTGTCCGAATGTTGAATTCCATTTTTCCTTATATATCTATTATATCTTCTCACGAACAGCCCCATATCTTCATTTGTATCTTCATCGTCATCACTTGACTCACTTTCACTAAGCTCTTTTGTGGAGGACTTTGAGCTAGAAGCCTTTAGAGCTATAGAATTTTTGTCTGTGTCTTTCGACTTCTCTTTCTTTTCCTTCTTCTCGTGTTGGTCGAGACTTATGAGCTCTTGCTCATGTTCCTCAAGCTTGCCATACAAAGTTGTGATGTCCAAAGACATAAGATCATTAGCTTCCATTATGGTCGTGACCATAGGTTGGCATTTCCTATTAAGAGAGCTCAAAATTTTGTTAGTAGCAACATCATTGGAAACAGGTCTACCAAGTGAATTTAAACGATTGATTAGGTGAGTAAATCTCTTTTGCATTTCCGCAATGGTTTCACCATGCTTCATGTGAAAGAGATCAAACTCTTGTGTCAAAGTATTGATTCGAGCTAGTTTGACATCATTAGTTCCCTCATGGGAAACTTGTAATGCGTCCCACATAGCCTTAGCAGTAGTACAATGGGAAACTCTATAATATTCATCAACTCCCAAAGAGGATATGAGACTATTTCTAGCTTTCCACTCTTAATTACACTTTTTCTCATCATCATCATTCCACTGTGCTTTCGGCTTAGGCACAACAACGTTATCCGCATTGGTCATAGTTATTTCAATAGGACCATTTTGAATAACGTTCCATACCTTTCTATCAATAGAATTGATATGCACCCGCATAAAATCTTTCCAATAACCGTAGTTTTCACCATTAAAAACCGGTGCTCTATTGTACGCCCCTTTATGTTCATTAGCCATTTTCTAATAAGCTATATGCGAAGCACTAGATGAACTGGTGCTCATGATACCACTTGTTAGACGATGGCACTGATCTAGAAGGGGATTGAATAGATCACTAATTTTTAATAAAATCAGCGCTTAAACATTGTTTCAAAAATGTATGAAAGCGGCCTTGGATTTAAAATCGTCTAAACGAACCGTTATTGGTAAGATCATATATGCGAAATCGAATGGAATAATATTGATGAGATGACGGAATCAATATTGTTCCCAATCAAACAATTCAAATAAAGACAAGTTTGATTTAACCGGTTTCCAATTAATTATAAACGGTAAAATTGAATTGACAATTTTACGAACAGTTTGTGTGCGATCAATATGTCGAACACTTGGTGTGCACAACACGCCAAGTTCAATTTCATATGAAATGATAGTGCAAAATTTTTCACAATTGCAATCAAAGTGATTGCAATGAATTTCCAAAATAGTTTTCAGCACTACAAATCAATAGAAATTTATCGAACAGCTGATTTCACACAAACGTTAACAACAAAAAGTAAAAAGATATATATATATATATATATATATATATATATATATATATATATAGAGAGAGAGAGAGAGAGAGAGAGAGAGAGAACGACACCTGATTTATTTAGGCAGTTCCCTTTTCGTCCTCGCTTCGGGTACGTATGCCCCCAATTCTAAAACTAGAATTGAGATATGTATAATATCTAGTTCCAAAGTATTTTACAAGAGAAGTTATAGCTACCACACACTCAAACCTAATTGTTGATGTTGATTTTATCCACTTCTCTCCCCTTGATTCTAGCCGAATCAAGAACATCAAACTCTTCGATCAAACCTCTGGTTGCCACTACTCACTTGATTCTTCAAGTCTTTCACTCAGCTGATTTCAATTGCAAGACGTTCGACCCCAAATCTTTCAATACAATCCTTCGGTTACCGCTACTTCCTTGACTGAACCCTCTGATCTTCAAGGCTTTCACTCAACTGAATCTGTAATGCAAGGATTTGTGCAACAACCCCCCAAATCACCAAGATCTTGGAGGAAAAAGCCCCAAAGGTTTTATTGAAGAAAATCCCACTGATTCTCAACCCAGACAACGATATACAAATCCTAAGTTTGGACGTTATCACTCTTGAACAAAGCACCAATCAACAAGAATGATTATGTGTAATTATTGATGAATGCACTTTGTGAGAGTGAGGAAGATAAGTAATCCAATGTATCTTTCAATTTTCTTCTTGGTTGTGTAAAAAAAATGATGCATATATATATATATATATATATATATATATATATATATATATATATATATATATATATATATATATATATATATATATATATATATATATATGTGTGTGTGTGTGTGGGGGGGGGGGGGGGGGGGGGGGGGGGTGGGTATGTGTGTGTGACTATGAAAATATAATATAAATAACAGACTTTTGAATCACAAAGATGCCAAAAAATGTGTTAAACGCGCGGGAGGTCGACCTCCACAACCTGTGAGTCAACCTGAACATGCCAAAAAGCAAACCTACGCACAAAATACAACTGTGCGTCAACTTGAAGACTGACCATGCGTCGACGCATGAGGACCCGAGAGCTCCAAGATGGTATCAGTCAGTATGCGTCGACCTATACAATATTTTTGAGTCGACACAAGGATGCCAAAATGTCACAAACACCATTTATATCAATTTTGAGTCGACCTATACCCTGTATGAGTCGACCTAATGCATCAAAAATGATTTAAAATTCATTTTACGCATAGAGTATGATCCTATATGCCTAGATTCATGTATGTAGATCATTATGTGCATTTTAAAACGATGAATGCAAGCTAAGACAAGGTGATGCCGTCTAAAATACACAAGTACGAAATTTTTCTAGTTTTGACATCATTAAAACAAAGTAATAAGGAACCTTGCCCTCATAACATCTAAGTATTTGATCTTGAGTTCTGGAGATATCTAACTATCATTTCATGCATCAATTGTCTTTCTATCTCCAATCACCCAAAAACAGTCTTCCTTCATACTCGACATACTTCTCTAATGATGCTTTTCCAAATACTAGAGTCTGATGCTCTCATAGAGTACTCTCCATGGGTCCCATTTTTGTTGTATTTACCTTGAAGCACGTCAAACCGAAAATTATTACATCCTGTATGAATCTTCCAATCCATCAGTGAATTGAAAGCACTGCTCATAATATCCAACGTCCTAAGCCCTAATCCACCATTTGATTTAGATTTTTTGACATTACCCCAACCAACAACATGGTAACGTCTGATATTATCATCCTCTCCCACAAAAATATTTGCTGAACATTATGAATTTCATCAATGAACTCTTTTGGGATAGTATTTTCCATCATAAAATAAATCGGCATAGCTTGCAGCACACTCTTAGACAAAGTTACTCTACCGGCAAAAGAAAAATTCTTGCCTTTCGATGTCATAAGCTTTTCCTGGATATAGTCAATTAGAAATATATAGTCTTCCCTATTAAGGCTTCTACCATGCAAAGGAACTCCTAGATATTTACCGAGCGATTTTGTTTCTCTATAACTATATATTTGCACCAATTGCATCCGAGTGCCGCTTTTAACATTCTTGGAAAAATAGATTCTCATTTTCTCCTTGCTTACTTCCTGCCCAATCAAGTTGCAGAATATCTCCATAATCTTAACAGCACATTTCATTTGAGTTGTGGTAGCTTCCCTGAACAACAAGAGGTCATCTGCAAACATGGATGTGAAACCATCAGACTTTTTCCTCCCACCTTGAAGGCTTTCCAGTCATTCATATCTACTGCACGAGATATTATATGGGATAGCTTATCAATAAAAATCGCAAACAAATACGGTAAAATTGTATTTCCTTGACAGATTCCTCGCCCTGGCTAAAAGAAACTTGTTCTGCTTCCACCCCACTTTATATTTGATTCTACACTCGTTATAGCATGCATAATAACATTCAACATCTTCGGAGGCACCTTAATTTCCTTAAGGATTCTCTAGATAAACTCTCAGTTTAACTTGTCATATGCCTTGGCAAAATCCACTTTAATAGCAAAGTATCCTTTTTTTTACCATTAGCTTTATTCATACATTGTACCAACTCCCGCGCCACAATGATGTTTTCATGGATATTCATGCATGGTAAAAAAATTGGTTTAGTAAGGGGAAACCAATTTAGGAATAGCATCCTTGGGCCTCTCAAAAATCACCTTGCTGACAATTTTGTAAATCGAGTTACACAACGATATTGGTTGAAACTACTGCACAAACTCTGTGTTAGACAAATATCCATCTTATTAAGCGTTGGCAACAAACTTTGATTATCCTACACATTCTTAACAGAGTCGCACACACTCTTCCCTACCACCTTCCACGACTTTTGGTAAAAACCTGCTGGATAACCGGCAGGCCCAGGAGCTTTCCAAGTATTCATTTCGAAAAGAGCACTCTTAACTTCATCATCAATGACATCCATGCATAATCTCTCTTTGGTTACATAAATTAGTCACAAATGTCCTTGCAATCTCATATTTTTTATTAACTAAATTGGTTTAATGGAAATTAATCAATTTTTCTGTATATATCACTAAAAATTATTTTCTCGTATTTTTTTATAATAACAAATATTTGTTAATAGTTTTTATATTGAATATGTTTAAATTTATTAATGAATGATTTGGTAAAATATTTGAGTATGAATTGTACCCCTCAACATTTTATTAAGTTATAAAAATACTCATTTAAACTAATTCATTGCCCATAAATATTTTTTCGTGTATTTTTATCTTTAGTCTTATTTAAACTAACTCTTTTATAAATAATACTAATTTATAATAAAATATAATTAGTCTTATTTTTATTTTTAAGATACAAAAAAAATTAAAACATAATAAGTATATAAAATCATAAACGGGTCAAATATACTTAATTAATTGTAATTATTTTTATAAATCATAATTATATTTAATCAATTATAATTATTATAGAATAAATCATATTTAATTAATTATAACTTTTTTTTATTTTAATATAAGGAATAATTTGAAGAAATATGAAGTATGGAAAATTATTATTGATATATTATGTTTTTTTTCATTTATATTTTATTACATATTAAAGAAAATAAATAGGGTAAGGAGTTTTGACATTTGAATATAGTGATATAATTAATTACTATTTTATTACATAGATTACATAAATACAAATTTAACCTTGGAAATTGGCACGTGACTTTTGAAGATAAAAGTTATATAAAGGTTTATATGTATTTATGGTAGTAATTGATTATCTCAAGTTTATACAGTGATTTAAATAAAATTGAATGACCAAACTAAACCGGTTATCCATATCTAAATCCGGTTATTAAAAATTGGTTAATTATTAGTATGGTTTTAACCAAATTCATATTTTGAATATATTTTTAATATAGTTTTAACCAAATCCATAATTTGGACATCCATATCCAAAATAAAAACCAAACTAGTCAAACTTTTTTATAAAAAAAAAAAAAAATTTGAAACTTTTTTTTTAATCTTTTTTTTTATTTTTTTTAATTTTTTTTCAGAAAAAAAAAATACTTTTTTTGAAAAAAAATTATTTTTTTTGAAAAAAAATTATTATTATTTTAAAAAAAAATATATTTTTAATCTTTTTTCAGTAAAAAATTTTATTTTTTTAAAAAAATTTAAAAATGATTTTTTTTAAATAAAAAAAGTATATTTTTCAAAAAATTTTAAAAAAAAATTATTTTTGAACATAAATATTTTTTCTTAAAAAAAATATTATTTTTTTGAAAAAAAAAATCTTGAAAAAATCAATTTTAAAATAAAATTAAATCAAAACTAATTATAAAATTGGTTTTGGATATAACCGGTTTATAACTATTTTAAAAGATGAAAACCGGTTATGACAATTGGTTTTAATAACCGGTTATAGCATATGGATTATTTATGGTTATGAATTGGTTATGAAAATTAACCGTCCATGAGCATCCCTAGACCAAACTGTATAAGACACAAAAGAACAATTTATGATTAGACTCACTGAAAATTTTAACCTATATCCTTTTTTACTGTGAAGGCTGGATCAGATCCTGTTGAAGTGGGCAACCAAGTACGTCTGAGATGCTGGGCGTATGGAGAGGAGGAGGGGGTGTACCTGCAAGGAACTCCGACGCTCAAGTAAGAAAGGGTTAGAGAAAAGGGGCAAGTACAAAGTATGAGTTTCAAGGGTGATTTTTTGGATACCTGACCCTCTCAAGTAAGAGGGTTTATATAGTGCCCCCAGCGCGTGGCCAACGGTCCTATTTTCGGGGCGAAATAACCGTTTTCCCGAAGAATAGGTAACTGCCCAAACTAGCCGCTATGTCGGGCAGGGTGTCCAAAACTAGCCGTTATGTCGAGCATAGACATAGTTTTGGGCACATGCTCTTAGCTGTTCGGGGAGTGAAGAAGCCGTGCGGAACGGGCAGCAGTTCCGGGGAGGAGCGATGCATTCCATGCCCGACTGGAGGGGCAGAAAGGTGACTTTTGCCCCTTTGTGAATTGGACTTAGGCAATTGGGTCGTTCTGGGAGCAGAAGTGGATTGGGTCATGCCTGGCCATTGGTCCATTCCAGAACAGGAGTCCCCCAAGTCGTTGCTCCCAAGGATGGGAGTGATGACTTAAGGACAGCTCGTGGCTCCGGGGAGCTAGTGTGAAGTCGTCGTTTGGTGATGGGGAAAGTTGTCTCATGGTGCCCGTGACCCCTGGTGTTCGTGACATTCATGTCCGTGTCTAGGTTGCCCGTCGTACGGGGAGACTAACGGTTAGGAGGAATGGGAAACGTTAGGGTGCCACGTGCGCCTCGAGCCTTGTGCAGCAGTTACTAGGCAATGATGGCTAGTTAATAGTCATTATGACCTACGAGGGTGTGCCACTGCACGTGTCCCTCAGTATAAAAGGGGAAGACTCAGTTCATTTTGAACTTTTCGATTTTTCTTCTCTCCGTCTTCCTTAGAGCTTATGTTGGTCACTGTCGTTCGTTGTTCCGGCCACCATACCAAGTCCCGAGCAATCGCTTTTCATCTTTTTAACCAAGTAAGTTTGTTGATTTCGTGATCTTTTGTCCCTTTTGATGGTTATTTGTAGATTTCATGTGGTTAGGTTTAGGTTTAGAAGATGAATTGTTTCATTTTCGGCGGTTGTTGGTGGTAGACGGTGGTTAGGCCATTTTCCGTCGCCGACGAGGCCACTGGGTTTTCAGGATATCTCGCGAGTAGGGCGGTTTCCGGCATCGTCGCGATGACGATGCAAGTGTAGCCGTCGCGGTTGCTCAGATTCCGGCGTTACGATGAAGTTTTCGGTTGAGTGCTTACAATTTCCGGTGAAGCTTTGCGGTTTCCGGTGAAGCTTCAAATAGAAACTGGGAAGTGGCTCGAGGAAGTTCCTCGTACGGAAGCGGTTCGTTCCGAGCGTTTCCTCAAGGGAGACTCTTGAGTTTTTCGTTTGATGTTAGGCCTTAGGTCGGGGACGTCGTCCTCAGCCCTTTGCGCGCCCTTTCACTTGACTAGCGGTGGAAGGGTGGATTTGATTCTTCGTCGAATTCACTTTTTTCTCTGCTTTTCAGGTGATTGACATGGCGACAGGGCCAGACGGGGAAGTTATACTGGATTCGTCCGAGGAGGAAGTGAATTCCTTGGAAAACAGTAGTTCGGAGGCCTCGAGTGTCCCTAGCGAAGCTGGGGAGGAGGAGGAAACTGAGGACGGGGTTGTCGAAGGCTCGACGGAGGAGTGGTCGGTGGCTGAGCCTGCCGAGCACGTGTCCACTTTTGTGACACGTCTGGGGGATGTCTTTACGGTCGTCGGGCCAGAGGGGGAGTGAAAGGTTTACTTTCTCTCCGAGGATGATAGGGTCTGTACAAATTTCGGGGAGCATTTCGCCATGTACGAGTACGCATTCAAAGAGCTGGGACTGAGGTTGTCGTTCACTGATTTCCAGCAGTCAGTGTTCGTGCATCTGGACTTGGCCCCGACACAGCTTCACCCGAACTCGTTGGCCTTTATCCGGGCATTTGAGCTGACGTGTGAATATTTGGGGATAGGGCTACTCTCCCTTTTTTTTCACTGTCTTCCATCTTCAACGGCAGTTGACGGGGAGGAAGTATGGTTGGGTTTTGTTGAAACAGCCCCGCAAGCTGTTCAAGCCCTTTTTAGAGTCGATCCGGACGTTCAAAGAGAGGTTCTATATTATAGAGCCTGTATCGGGAGCTGCCCAGGATAGCACGTATGTCTGGGCGATTGAAGTTGACGAGGAGGGCAACGACAGGCATGATGAGGCTGGGAGGTTCATTGGGGAGAGAGAATTCAAGTTCCCTTTCCACTAGGGACCTGGCCATTTTACCAAGGCGCCCAATGAGTATGTTCTCCAGCCGCACAACCTAGTCGAGCAGGATGTCGTTGCTTACGATACACTGGTGAAGTACGTTAGCTCTTTTCGTCTTGCTGAATGCTGGACGAAGAAGGGTGACCCCATCTTCGAGGAGGATGGTAGCCAGAGGGTGGAGTATCGTTTCATTAATACCAAGGCGCTTTTGGAGTGCAAGACTCCCACAGAAGCTTACAAATTACTCGGTATTCTTAGTCATTTTAACTTGTTCGACATATTTCTTCTTCGTCACCTAATGTTTTTATTTTGTTTGTGCAGGTGTGTCATACCCCAAATTTGTCCTACCTCTATACTTTTTCATCTGTACATTCCACCCACTGACAATTATTCGGAAAAATCTAAAAAAATAATATGTTGTTTCCTTGTTGCCTATATCCAAGTTTTCATTATCCATCTTTATCCATTATCCATTATTCTTTCTATTAATCCATAAATCTATAATCCATTTATGTCCATAACTATTTTTAAATTATCTTTCCTATTTTCTAACCAATTTCCATATTTCAAATTCAATTCCAAAATCCATTTATACCATATTCTCAATTCTCCTTTTATTCACCATATTCATTTTTCTTACCAAATTCCAATATCTAATTAACCATTTATTCACTATCCATTTATCTCACTTCCAAATTCATGTTATCCAAGTCTCCATCCACTTATTTTTTTTATCCATTATCCATTAAATCTAATATCCATTGTTCATGAAATTTATTTTTTCTTATTCTTCCATATCTATTTAAAAATCCAATAATCCATCTTTTTATTATTATTATCACCAAGTCTTAAAAAAATATAAGGCCCGTCATCATTTCACAAAAGCCCAATGGTACAAAATTTACAAAAAGAAGATCATGAATCATAACATGAAGTTGCACCACGCAGGCTTTTGGACTACCAAGAAAACCCAAATTGATTCCCAGCCACGTACACAAGTCTCCAAAAGCACTGCATCTACTGCCAAAACAAAACTCAAAAACGATGTCCAAAACAAAGCACCAAAACCGCCGACCACACTGTCCTGCTGCACTTCTGCTACCACCAACCAACAACAAACACAGATCAACAGAGACAGATTCACCAAAGTAGAAAAAAAATTTCTGCATCAAAAAAGATTGTTTATAAGCATTACAAAACCAAAGATGCTGGAACAAATTTTCAAATTAAAAAAAAAAAACTAGTTCTTGAGTATAAGAAGAGGGGACTGATAAACAAGAAAAAGAAAACGCTCCCTCAGGATCCCAGACTCCCTCGTCTTCAAAACATCAGAACCTCCACTCCAAATCGTAACACCCTTCTGCAATCCACTTCAACCCACATCCTTCTTCGACCCTTTTCAACGCTCAAATCATCCAACCTCACCTCAAACTCCAACCGTCACCGCCATCAGTCTTCTTCTCCTCCAAATCTTCAAACCAACTACATTTCTCTTCACACCCAAAACAAAATAGATTCATAAACCAAACCGCAAAACTCCTTCTACACACCCAAACCTTACCAACAACAACTCTTCTTCAATCAACCCATTCCCATTGAAAAACCCAACAGAACCAGAACAAGAAAGAAGGAAAGAAGAAAATTATAAGGGGGGAAGAAAACGTTCAACCGATTGGAACCCAGTTCAAAATCATAAACCCAGAAACATTTTTTACTTTCAAACCCAACCTTCCTGAAGTCCTTCCCTAATCCGCAAAATCGTAACGAATTTTCACCTTTCACAAAACCATTTTCAATACCTCTTCAACCTTCCTTCGGCCAACTTTTTCTCCATAAAAAGAAAAAAAAACCTTCAAAGCGAACCCTTCACCAATCTGAACCGAAAACCTTCTCCTTCTCCTAAAATCTTCTATAACCTCAAACCATCTTTCAAATCGGAACCCCAACTCCAAATCCGCCATTACCTTTGTATTACAAATCCCTCTTCAAACCACAAATTGCTTCAAACTGATATCATTGAACCCACACACCGAAACAGAAACAGAGCGAGAAATTGTGAGAAGAATAGTGAATCATAAACAAATCCGAACAACCACCAAAACCCAACCACAACCCAAAACTGAAAAGAGGAGAACCGGATCGGAAGAGAAGGAGAAATCGAACCTGGGTCACGAACCGAGTGAGAATCGAGAAGAAGGTTGGAAATGAAGTTGGGATGGCTCGATTGTGTTTCTTCATGTTGTTTCCTTTATTTGTTTTTGATTTCAAGAAATAATGGTGTTTTGATCCCAAAGGTTGAACCTGAGTTTTGACCTTGGTTTGCGTTTAAGACTAATACCATTCAATAGCTTTGATTTAAAAGTGAATCTTATGGGTTTTTTCTTTTTTTTTTCTCTCCGATGGAATTACTTGATGAACCCAAACTATGTCCTTGTTGTTATACGCGTGGCCTTGATTGGCCCGTGGAGCCCACGGTAGATCTCCACCCTTCGTTCTTTTGAACCGTTCTTTTTGGGTGAGGGGTGATGGGCTCTCTTGAGCCCACATGATCCCTATTATTTTTTCACACCACCATAGTTTCTCATGTCTCTCCCCTATTTCTATTAAGTGTTTTAAGTGTTGTTTTAACCTTGCTTTATTTTTTAAGTAATCTTTTTAAGTCATTTAGTTCCTTTAATTTGCTATTTCTAATTCCTAAATCTATCTTCACTTTTCATTTCTTTTTTTGATTTCTCTTTTCTTTCGATTTTATTTCAATTCTCTTTTTATTCTTTCTTTTAAATTTCATTTTAGGGCCAATGATATAAAAGCATCTTGATTGGTTTAACAATCTTGATCTATATGAGGCCTATTTATCTTCTTTTTGATTTATTTATTTTTATTTTAATACATTATTTTTATTCATTTATTTTGGGTCAATGAAAACCAAACATCGATGATTTGTCGATTTCTCGACTTAATCTCGATAAAAGTGAGACCTTTATTATTTTTCTTATCATTTTCGATCTTATTTCATTTCCATTATTTTTCCATTATTCTTAATCGTTTTTTGATTCAATGAAAATCAAATACTAAAGATTATCGATTTTTCGATTTAAATCTTAGTAAAGATGAGACTTTTCTTAGTTTTACGATTTTTTATGTCTATTTCGATTTATGTTCTTTTATTTTCACTTTCGGTCAATGAAAGTCAAAAATCGTTGATTATCGATTCCTCGATTAAATTCCGATTAAGACGAGACCAACTTTATTTTTGTGTCGATATTATATCTCGTCGAATATTATCTCGGTTATATTATCGTTCATTCTTATCCATATCATATTCATATTCATGTTTATCTAATCATTTTTATTTGTTCAAATGCTTACTTCCCGATTAAAATACTCAACACATATTTAAACCATTTTTCTTAATTAAATCACGAAAGAATTGAATTCTTGAGGTCTAGCACCTTTTGGGTTCTTGAGTGACCGCTATTGAGGCGCACGCCTTAGGTGGTGATCATTCGACCTTTCGTTCCTAAAACATTCGCTTAACTATTTGGACAAAGGAATGCCATTGGAGTCTAGCATTCCACGTGGTACTTTCATTGTTCCTCAAACGACATTTCATAAATCAATCGAATGAAAAAGGTGTCGTTGGGATCTAGCATCCCAATAATGCCCCGATTAATTGGTTGCGAGGTCGACGTCTCGTTTATCGAATAATCGTCATTCTCCCTAAAACGTTTAACAAACTAAATAATTTTCAAACCAATTCTCGACTCGTCGTCGAGCCACTCTTCAAAACATTCTCGTAAGTCGAGTGCCCTTTGCCTCGTCGTTAAACACACACTCGCACATTTCGTAGGCTTCGTTACTAGGAACACCCCTAGGGACTAGTATCGAACCTCACCTCTTTTCGTAACCTATCCAATTCGATCTTTTTCAAACCGTTTTCTTAATCAACTAACGAAAGGAGGAGATTCTTGGAATCTAGCATTCCTTGGATATTCGAATGAATGGCTCTCGAGGCACGCCCTTGGGTTGTTATTCGTTCACCCTTTCGTCTTAAAACACTTAACCATTATCAAACATTTTTTTGCAATCAATCATGAAAGAACTGAGTTCTTGGAGTCTCGCATTCCTTGGATTCTTGAGTGACTGCTCTCGAGGCACGCCCCTTGGGTTGTATGTCATTCAATCTTTCGTCTCCTAAAATCAACCAACTCCCTTGTTTCGTGGGTGTACCACGAACTACGACTGCTCTGATTCTTTATTCTCGTCCGAGTAAAGATACGTAGGCACAAGATTGCGACGATCTTGGCGAGCACACTTTTTCTTTTTCCCCCGTTTGCGTGCACCCTTTTTCTTTTTCCCCCGTTTGTGTCCACACTTTTTCTTTTCACCCGTTTCCACACTTTTTTTTCTTTTTCCCCCGTTTGCGTCATACTTTTTCTTTTTCCACCTTTTCCCGTAGTCGAACTACGATTGCTCTGATTTCTCATTCTCGTCCGAATGAGCATACGTAGGCCCGAGGTCGCGATGATCTTGCCGAGCACCCTATCCTAAAAACCACCCCATTTCCCTTAGTAATTGAATCCTTTTATATTACCATTTCGCATTTATCATTGAGAAGAAAACAAACAAGCTTAGATGACATTCCTCACAAATCGAACTAAGAGGTTCCCGTTGAGTACAACGGACGTGAGGGGGTGTGTGTACCTTCCCCTCACGTAACCGACTCCCGAACCCGGAATGTGGTTGCGACGATCATGTTCTTACCCTTCCTTAAAGGTTTTCTCGATATTTTCCTTTCCCTCTTTTGGGATAAATAAAGTTCGGTGGCGACTCTGTCGAACCGTTTTCCGCGCCTTTCGAGCGAGGGTCGTGTCTTCGATTAAGCGATTTTTTTCGAGGTGCGACAGCTGGCGACTCAGCTGGGGAAAAATTGCTCCATGCAAGAGAGAGTCAAGCCTATCTTAGAGCGATTTGTGATGAACGTTATCTTTGTTTGCATGTTTTTTCTCGTTTACGTATTTGTTCTCTTATTGCTTTCTCCTATTGTTCTTATCTGTTGGATCGTGGGTTGATATCATGAGTAAAAGCTCTACACCCGAGCTTTGGTAAAAGCAGAGAGATCACATAGTTTAGAATTGGATGTCGAGTAGTGTTAGTCCCCAAGGACTCGCTCCTTGTGTGCCTAGCATGAAAGCTCCCCTAGAGTAGACCTTTTCATAGATCCTGTTGTAACACATCTAGCCTGTTGCACGACTCGATTCATGAAGGGTCCGTGACTCTATGAACCACTCTTAGAACCAAGTTCTATATTGGTGGTCGTGTAGTGTTAGTCTCCAAGGACTCGCTCCTTGTGCGCCTAGCATGAAAACCCCGCTCAGTGGAGACCTTGTCGTCATTATCGTCGTAATACAGCTAGCCTGTTGCGTGACATTGATGCAATTTGTGTCCGTAATCCTGGGAACCTTATCCATCAACGTAGAAACTATCCCGTGAGTGGGTTTATGGGTAAAAGAACCTAGAACTGTTTGAACCTGTGATCTGTGATCCTGGATCTTGCATCTTGCATTACATACATGTCATTGCATTGCATTGCATCTGTTATGCATCTTGTATTGCATTTTCAACCTCAGAATCTCACCTCAACTTCCTTCCTTCTTCAGTAAATCAAGCTGATTCCTCGACACCAGTACGTAACTCGAGCCAACATAAGAAGAACGATGGAGCAGATTCAGCAAGAGCAAGCTGTTTTCAGAGAAGAGATAGATTCTATGAAGGGAAAGATTGATCAGATTCTTGAAGCCATCATGGCAACCAGAAGAGAAGAAGAACTGCGTGAAGCCACTGCCGCCAACAACAATGCACAGGTTCAAGGGTCACCGTCGAGGCTCTCAGTTCCTGTTCCCAACCCTATCAATTATGGGATACCAATTAACTTTACGCCTGCCACCGAAGGAGCCATTTCTCAACCACCTCCAACATCTGGAGTCGCTGTTGGTGCTATTCCGCAAGCCCAACCTGTTGTCACTCAGATTCCTATTCCTCATGCTGAAGAAAATCTGGTAGATCAGTATGATGAGGTCCAGAACTACCATGCTGTTATCCCAATTGATAATCCTACTGCTGCTCAGGATTCTGAAGCTATCAAGATGTGTCGTGACCTAGCTAAGAAACTCCGAGTCATGGAAGGACGCAACTCAACTTCTTTGAATGTTCTGGATATGTGCTTGGTGCCAAATGTTGTCATTCCTCCCAAGTTCAAGGTACAGGAATTCCCGAAGTACAAAGGCCTCAGTTGTCCCCACATGCATCTAAGGATGTACTGCCGCAAGATGGCTGCCTATGCCAAAGACGAAAATCTGATGATCCATTGCTTCCAAGACAGTTTGTCTGGGGCATCTCTTGAGTGGTATATGCAGCTGGAGCGTAGCAATGTGCGCACTTGGGATGATCTAGCTGATGCATTTGTCAAGCAATACAAGTACAACACTGACCTTGCTCCGAACCGTACTCAACTTCAGAGTATGGCTCAAAAGGACAACGAATCCTTTAAGGAGTACGCGCAACGCTGGAGAGAGCTAGCTGCAAAAGTGCATGATTGACATCTTCATGGGTACCTTGCAAGGCCAATACTATGAGAAGTTGATTGGTAATGTTTCTGCCGGATTCTCTGATTTGGTGGTTGTCGGTGAGAGAATCGAAGAGGGTCTGAGGAGCGGAAAGATCCAAGGAGGTTCTAGCAGCCAGTCTCAAGCCAAGAAACCTTTCAACAATGGATTCAAAAAGAAAGAGGGCGAAACAAATGATGTCTCTGCTCAGAAAGGGCAAGGTCGACAAGCTCCCCCTCCAATGCCTTATCAAATGCCATACTTCCAGTATCCGTATGTTGCTGCTGCGCAATATGCTCCGATGCCTTATCAGCCAACTGTTCAAGCTGTTCAAGCTCCAATGCCTCAACAACAGGCTCCTCAGAAAAAATCCTACAACCAGCAAGGGTATCAGTATCCTCCTCAACATCAACAACAGAGAGCTGCTCAACAACGTCAGCCTAATCAGCAGAGGACAAGGAGGTCAGATAGAGACTTTGATCATCTACCGACATTATATGCTCAGATCTTTGCTCAATTGATGGAGAAGAGGGCCATTACTCCGAGGGACTTAGCTCCTCTAACTGTCATTCCCCCAGATTATGATGCTAATGCTCATTGCGAGTTCCATAAGGGTGCTCCAGGGCATACGATCGAGGACTGCGGAGCTTTCAAACACAAGGTTCAAGACATGATCGACTCAAAGTACCTCACATTCAGTGGGAGGGCTCCGAATGTCGTCAAAAACCCGCTGCCACCCGCCAAACTAATGCCAGCATGAATTCAAGTCAAACCAAGTCAAGTTTATTCCCCGAAGAAGGCAGTCATGTGGCCATCCCATCATTTGCATTCTTGTATTTTCGTCTTTATTTGTTTAAGTACTGTATGCTTTGAACATTGTCGTTTGTATTTGGTTTTCTTAATGTATTGATTATGCATGTTTTGAATCAATTATGTCGTATTCACTCATTTTTTTCCTTTTACTGCAAAACACCGACACATTTATCCACTTCACTCTCTATATCAAACTGTTGTTTGCAATGATCGGAGGGAGGATGATGACAACGAAATACCCATAATTGCAAAATGTATGCTTTCGGATAGAATCTCGTCGAGGATGTACAGGCATTGTTTCAACCCCCAAACACTGGAGAGACAAGGAGTTAATCCCTAGTAAACCACTTCGAGCCTAGAAGTAGTAGTTTCTTTCGGATATTCAAACCCTTACACTCAACCTGGGGCAGGGTAGTGTTCAGTTAATCCTAACTACACACTCAAATCACAAAGCAAAAATCCAGAAGACATGTCGGTTGTTCATCAATAACCATGACTTGGCAGTCACAATCCTCCAACAACAAAATCAAAAACAAAAAAATCAAAAGCCTGCTAAGTCAAGCACCTCAAAAGAGACTTAGGCAAAAATCAAGGCAACCCTGATGGACTCGACAAGCAAAATTAGTCCATGCAAAAGATAGGGATCAAAAACAAAATCAGAAGAGGCCCTCAAATCCTCAACAAAAACAAAATAAGATTTAGTGGCCACCAAATCAAAGCCAAATGGTCACTGACACCCATCAAAAACAAATAAGGTGACTGCCAGTTCGAGCAAACCTTGAGCCATCACTCTTACACCATCAACCCTTTTGGAATACAAACCTGTGCAGATTTAACTGAACGTAGGATTGGAGAACATCACGAAGAAGGGGTGGGTACAAATCATACTTTGAGCCTAATATCCTTTGTTTCTTAAACCATAAACTAGACCACGTTACAACCCTCGAAAGACCTAATTGAGCCGAGGTTTATTCTAAAAGCATACTATCGCAAGGTTGCATAAACTGACTCCCCATATCTGCTAATCTTCAGCATTGGTGCCATTATCCTTGCTATACCTTTCACACCATCAAAATCAGCACACGTTTGGGCTAACGGTCCATTCGTCTCACTTTCACGACACTCCAATAAACAACTCTTTTTCAAAACTTGTATGAGCATTGCATTAAGGTTACCATTTGTGAATGTATAATTTTAATTGCAAATCAGTGCTAGACATCCAAGCAATTCCAACAATGGGCAATCAAAGAGGAACTTGAGCTTTCAGTGGTGCCAACCCGAAGCAAGACTCCCTCAAAACCCTCAGGCTGGGGCAAACCCTTCAACAGCTCAATCAGGGGCAAGCTACCTCAAAGCATATCAAAGCTCAGTTTTCCAAATATCAGATCACTTCAGAACTGGTTAATTAGGGGCAGACCATTACCATGTTCAGACTGGGGCAAGCCTTGTTGCAGAAGGTCATCCTAACCGACAAGCACAAATCAATAAGTGATCAAACTTGGAACTTCAAGTGCATCTTCGTCTACTTCAATCATGGCGTCTTCAACAAACTGAGTGTCGAGGAAATCAAATCTCTCCCACCGCCTAAAAGTCCAATCCGCATTAGCAACTACCAAAAGACCACCACGCTGGCGCCTTCACAAATATATCCAATCACCCGTTTGCAATCATACGCATCATACGCATCGCATTCGGCATCATAAACATCATTAGTATCATATGCATACCCAAAGCCAAATCATACTTCCCCAGCACTTGCATCTTCGCGCGTCAGCATTTGCATTGCACATCATTACAAAATCAAGCATTCATACATGTGTGAGATCCGGGATCAATCTTAAGAATCCAAGACGATCTCCAGCCCAGCCAGGGGCATCTTCTACAAATCCATGAGCGTTCCTTACGTAGTTGTTCAACCTTTTGTTGACCAAGCTCAAGACAAGATCTCAAAGCAACCTTCTGCCCAGTCAGGGGCATCTTCTTCAAGTTTATGGTGTTCCTCATGAAAGTCTTCAACCTTCTATTGATGAAGCTGTGATCTCCAAGCAATTCAGTGTGCATTCCTCATTGGGTTGTGTTCCTTAAATTTTTGTTGCTGAGGTCGTCATCCTCTTCCCAACCAATAAACATTCCTTCGAGTCAGTGGGCGTTCCTCATTGAATCGTTTCTTCCAGTCAAACTACGACTGCCCTGATTCTTTATTCTCGTCCGAGTAAAGATACGTAGGCACAAGATTACGTAGATCTTGGCGGGTTACCTTCTCTATTTTTCACTATTTCCCTTTCCTTTTCGTGGGCTCTCCTCATTGATTTCTTTTCTTCAACCTTTTGTTGATGTCTCCAAATAAGTCTCACTCATCATATCCCCAGCAAACTTGACCTTTTGTCAATTGCCTTACTATCATCCTTTTGGTGATAGCCAAACCCTGTCAACTCAACTCAACCTGCATCCTCTTGGTGTTGGTAACCCTCAAATCAGAAATTTCCTATCATCCTTTTGGTGGTAGCGTTCATATCGTCAACTTAACCTTCATCTTTTTGGTGTTGCTCCTCACAAGTAAGAAGTTTGTATCATCCTTTTGGTGGTAGTAGCTCGTTTTGATCTGTCATCCTTTTAGTGTCGCCGATCCATGAACCCTTGGTCTGTGCGTCATCCTTTTGGTGAGTGACAGCCTGTGTGTGTGCCCTATTATCCTTTTGGTAATAGCTGGTTGTGTGTGTGTGTGCCATATTATCCTTTTGGTAATAGCAGGTTGTGTGTGTGTGTGTGCCCTATTATCCTTTTGGTAGTAGCAGGTTGTGTGTGTGCCATACTATCCTTTTGATAGTAGCCGGCTGTGTGTGTGTGCCCTCTTACCCTTTTGGTAGTAGTAGGCTATGTGTATGCCATACTATCCTTTTGATAGTAGCTGGCTGTGTGTGTGTGCCCTATTATCATTTTGGTAATAGCAGGTTGTGTTGTGTGCCATACTATCCTTTTGGTAGTAGCCAGCTGTGTTGTGTGCCATACTATCCTTTTGGTAGTAGCAGGTTGTGTGTGTGTGCCCTATAATCCTTTTGGTAGTAGCAGGCTGTGTTGTGTGCCATACTATCCTTTTGGTAGTAGCAGGCTGTGTGTGTGTGCCCTATTATCTCGTCGGTAATAGCAGGCTTTGACCTCATTTCCATCCTTTTGGTGGAAGGGTCTGTGTGTGTGTGCCCTATTATCTCGTCGGTAATATCAGGCGTTGACCTCATTTCCATCCTTTTGGTGGAAGGGTCTGTGTGTGTGTACCCTATTATCTCGTCGGTAATAGCAGGCTTTGACCTCATTTCCATCCTTTTGGTGGAAGGGTCTGTGTGTGTGTGCCCTATTATCCTTTTGGTAATAGCAGGCTTTGACCTCATTTTCATCCTTTTGGTGGAAGGGTCTGTGTGTGTGTGCCCTATTATCTCGTCGGTAATAGCAGGCTTTGACCTCATTTCCATCCTTTTGGTGGAAGGGTTTGTGTGTGTGTGTGTGTGCCCTATTATCTCGTCGGTAATAGCAGGTTGTGCGTGTGTGCCCTGTTATCTCGTCGGTAATAGCAGGCTTTGACCTCATTTCCATCTATTTGGTGGAAGGGTCTGTGTGTGTGTGTATGTGCCCTATTATCCTTTCAGTAATAGCAGGCTTCGACCTCATTTTCCATTCTTTTGGTGGAAGGGTCTGTGTGCGTGTGTGCCCTATTATCCTTTTGGTAATAGCAGGCTTTGACCTCATTTTCATCCTTTTGGTGGAAGGGTCTGTGTGCGTGTGTGCCCTATTATCCTTTTGGTAATAAAAGGCTTTTACCTCATTTTCATCCTTTTGGTGGAAGAGTCTATGTGCGTGTGTTTACTATCATCCTTTTGGTGATAGGTCTGTCATCCTTTTGGTGTCAGACGTATTCTATTATTCCACCTCCCAAGCTTTTTCTTTTCGGACAAATTCGTGGTCTTCTTCATATCTAATTGTCTTCTACCCCGAAAGATCGAACTCCGTAGCAGTTCATCTTACTTAGTTTAAGCCAATTAGATAGGGACATTTGTCATACCGCAAATTTGTCCTACTTGTATACTTTTTCATCTGTACATTCCACCCACTAACAATTATTTGAAAAAATCCAAAAAAATAATATGTTGTTTCCTTGTTGCCTATATCCAAGTTTTCATTATCCATCTTTATCCATTATCCATTATTCTTTCTATTAATCCATAAATCTATAATCCATTTATGTCCATAACTATTTTTAAATTATCTTTCCTATTTTTAACCAATTTCCATATTTCAAATTCAATTCCAAAATCCATTTATACCATATTCTCAATTCTCCTTTTATTCACCATATTCATTTTTCTTACCAAATTCCAATATCCAATTAACCATTTATTCACTATCCATTTATCTCACTTCCAAATTCATGTTATCCAAGTCTCCATCCACTTATTCTTTTTATCCATTATCCATTAAATCTAATATCCATTGTTCATGAAATTTATTTTTTCTTATTCTTCCATATCCATTTAAAAATCCAATAATCCATCTTTTTATTATTATTATCACCAAGTCTTTAAAAAATACAAGGCCCATCATCATTTCACAAAAGCCCAATGGTACAAAATTTACAAAAAAAAGATCATGAATCATAACATGAAGTTGCACCACGCAGGCTTTTGGACTACCAAGAAAACCCAAATTGATTCCCAACCATGTACACAAGTCTCCAAAAGCACTACATCTACTGCCAAAACAAAACTCAAAAACGATGTCCAAAACAAAGCACCAAAACTGCCGACCACACTGTCCTGCTGCACTTCTGCTACCACCAACCAACAACAAACACAGATCAACAGAGACAGATTCACCAAAGTAGAAAAAATTTTGCTGCATCAAAAAAGATTGTTTATAAGCATTACAAAACCAAAGATGCTGGAACAAATTTTCAAATTAAAAAAAAAAACTAGTTCTTGAGTATAAGAATAGGGGACTGATAAACACGAAAAAGAAAACGCTCCCTCAGGATCCCAGACTCCCTCGTCTTCAAAACATCAGAACCTCCACTCCAAATCGTAACACCTTTCTGCAATCCACTTCAACCCACATCCTTCTTCGACCCTTTTCAACGCTCAAATCATCCAACCTCACCTCAAACTCCAACCGTCACCGCCATCAGTCTTCTTCTCCTCCAAATCTTCAAACCAACTACATTTCTCTTCACACCCAAAACAAAATCGATTCATAAACCAAACCGCAAAACTCCTTCAACACACCCAAACCTTACCAACAACAACTCTTCTTCAATCAACCCATTCCCATTGAAAAACCCAACAGAACCAGAATAAGAAAGAAGGAAAGAAGAAAATTATAAGGGGGGAAGAAAACATTCAACCGATTGGAACCCAGTTCAAAATCATAAACCCAGAAACATTTTTTACTTTCAAACCCAACCTTCCTGAAGTCCTTCCCTAATCCGCAAAATCGTAACGAATTTTCACCTTTCACAAAACCATTTTCAATACCTCTTCAACCTTCCTTCAGCCAACTTTTTCTCCATAAAAAGAAAAAAAAAACCTTCAAAGCGAACCCTTCACCAATCTGAACCGAAAACCTTCTCCTTCTCCTAAAATCTTCTATAACCTCAAACCATCTTTCAAATCGGAACCCCAACTCCAAATCCGCCATTACCTTTGTATTGCAAATCCCTCTTCAAACCACAAATTGCTTCAAACTGATATCATTGAACCCACACACCGAAACAGAAACAGAGCGAGAAATTCTGAGAAGAAGAGTGAATCATAAACAAATCCGAACAACCACCAAAACCCAACCACAACCCAAAACTGAAAAGAGGAGAACCGGATCGGAAGAGAAGGAGAAATCGAACCTGGGTCACGAACCGAGTGAGAATCGAGAAGAAGGTTGGAAATGAAGTTGGGATGGCTCGATTGTGTTTCTTCATGTTGTTTCCTTTATTTGTTTTTGATTTCAAGAAATAATGGTGTTTTGATCCCAAAGGTTGAACCTGAGTTTTGACCTTGGTTTGCGTTTAAGACTAATACAATTCAATAGCTTTGTTTTAAAAGTGAATCTTAGGGTTTTTTTTTCTCTCCGATGGAATTACTTAATGAACCCAAACTACGTCCTTGTTGTTATCCGCGTGGCCTTGATTGGCCCGTGGAGCCCACGGTAGATCTCCACCCTTCGTTTTTTTTTTTGAACCGTTCTTTTTGGGTGATGGGCTCTCTTGAGCCCACATGATCCCTATTATTTTTTCACACCACCATAGTTTCTCATGCCTCTCCCCTATTTCTATTAAGTGTTTTAAGTGTTGTTTTAACCTTGCTTTATTTTTTAAGTAATCTTTTTAAGTCATTTAGTTCCTTTAATTTGCTATTTCTAATTCCTAAATCTATCTTCACTTTTCATTTCTTTTTTTGATTTCTCTTTTCTTTCGATTTTATTTCAATTCTCTTTTTATTCTTTCTTTTAAATTTCATTTTAGGGCCAATGATATAAAAGCATCTTGATTGGTTTAACAATCTTGATCTATATGAGGCCTATTTATCTTCTTTTTGATTTATTTATTTTTATTTCAATACATTATTTTTATTCATTTATTTTGGGTCAATGAAAACCAAACATCGACGATTTGTCGATTTCTCGACTTAATCTCGATAAAAGTGAGACCTTTATTATTTTTCTTATCATTTTCGATCTTATTTCATTTCCATTATTTTTCCATTATTCTTAATCGTTTTTTGGGTCAATGAAAATCAAATACTAAAGATTATCGATTTTTCGATTTAAATCTTAGTAAAGATGAGACTTTTCTTAGTTTTACGATTTTTTATGTCTATTTCGATTTATGTTCTTTTATTTTCACTTTCGGTCAATGAAAGTCAAAAATCGTTGATTATCGATTCCTCGATTAAATTCCGATTAAGACGAGACCAACTTTATTTTTGTGTAGATATTATATCTCGTCGAATATTATCTCGGTTATATTATCGTTCATTCTTATCCATATCATATTCATATTCATGTTTATCTAATCATTTTTATTTGTTCAAATGCTTACTTCCCGATTAAAATACTCAACACATATTCAATCCATTTTTCTTAATTAAATCGCGAAAGAATTGATTTCTTGAGGTCTAGCACCTTTTGGGTTCTTGAGTGACCGCTATTGAGGCGCACGCCTTAGGTGGTGATCATTCGACCTTTCGTTCCTAAAACACTCGCTTAACTATTTGGACAAAGGAATGCCATCGGAGTCTAGCATTCCATGTGGTACTTTCATTGTTCCTCAAACAACATTTCATAAATAAATCGAATGAAAAAGGTGTCGTTGGGATCTAGCATCCCAATAATGCCCCGATTAATTGGTTGCGAGGCCGACGTCTCGTTTATCGAATAATCGTCATGCTCCCTAAAACGTTTAACAAACTAAATCATTTTCAAACCAATTCTCGGCTCGCCGTCGAGCCACTCTTCAAAACATTCTCGTAAGTCGAGTGCCATTTGCCTCGTCGTCAAACGCACACTCGCACATTTTGTAGGCTTCGTTACTAGGAGCACCCCTAGGGACTAGTATCGAACCTCACCTCTTTTCGTAACCTATCCAATTCGATCTTTTTCAAACCGTTTTCTTAATCAACTAACGAAAGGAGGAGATTCTTGGAATATAGCATTCCTTGGATCTTCTAATGAATGACTCTCGAGGCACGCCCTTGGGTTGTTATTCATTCACCCTTTCGTCTTAAAACACTTAACCATTATCAAACATTTTTTTGCAATCAATCATGAAAGAACTGAGTTCTTGGAGTCTCGCATTCCTTGGATTCTTGAGTGACTGCTCTCGAGGCACGCCCCTTGGGTTGTATGTCATTCAATCTTTCGTCTCCTAAAATCAACCAACTCCCTTGTTTCGTGGGCGTACCACGAACTACGACTGCTCTGATTCTTTATTCTCGTCCGAGTAAAGATACGTAGGCACAAGATTGCGACGATCTTGGCGAGCACACTTTTTCTTTTTCCCCCGTTTGCGTGCACCCTTTTTCTTTTTCCCCCGTTTGTGTCCACACTTTTTCTTTTCCCCCGTTTCCACACTTTTTTTTCTTTTTCCCCCGTTTGCGTCATACTTTTTCTTTTTCCACCTTTTCCCTTAGTCGAACTATGATTGCTCTGATTTCTCATTCTCGTCTGAATGAGCATACGTAGGCCCGAGGTCGCGATGATCTTGCCGAGCACCCTATCCTAAAAACCACCCCATTTCCCTTAGTAATCGAATCCTTTTATCTTACCGTTTCACATTTATCATTGAGAAGAAAACAAACAAGCTTAGATAACATTCCTCACAAATCGAACTAAGAGGTTCCCGTTGAGTACAACAGACGTGAGGGGGTGCGCGTACCTTCCCCTCACGTAACCGACTCCCGAACCCAAAATGTGGTTGCGACGACCATGTTCTTACCCTTCCTTAAAGGTTTTCTCGATATTTTCCTTTCCCTCTTTTGGGATAAATAAAGTTCGGTGGCGACTCTGTCGAACCATTTTCCTTCGCCTTTCGCGCGAGGGTCGTGTCTTCGATTAAGCGATTTTTTTCGAGGTGCGACAAGGTGACATGCCTTCTGCTCACGAAAGGATGGTAAAGAATGAGACTGCGAGGAACAAGCCCGGAACGGTTGTTCCCAAGACTCAGTTTCCTCAACGTGCTCCTCCTCCTCCTCAAACTGCATCGGGGAGTGCTTCGCTTGTCCCTGCCCAAGGATCCCCATTGCCTCTGGCCTCAAGGTTCAAGCAGTCCAGGCCTAGCGAAGCGGTAGACCTCAGTCGGGCACCAGAAAAAAGGAAGTTTGAGCTTCCTCCGTGCATCCTTGACAGAAAGTTCTTTGAGGGGACATCCTTGGTTGTGCCGCGGGCAGAATCTCTCCGGCTGGAAGGCATGGATCGCCCGAGCAAGAGGGCGCTAGTGGCCCAAGATGCCTCTGCACTGGTCAGAGTTTTGGAGATGGCGGCCATCTATGCGGAAGGGGACTCTGCAACCAAATCTGAACTTAGAGCTACCCGGGATACCATGGCATCTCTTGAAGAGACGGCGAGAAAAGCCAAGGAGGAGGCCAGGAGTGCTGAGGATGCCCGAAAGAAGGCGGACGAGGAGGTGACCAAGCTGAAGAGGGAGAGTTCTACGCTGGCTGCAGATAAGAAAGCGATTAAGGAGCTGGTCAAGCAGCTGAGGGAGGCCAATGCTCCGGGCGAAGATGAACCCGAGGACGAGAAGGAGCTAAAGACAAGGTCTGAGCTGGTTGCTCGTATGTTGGCGGCCGAGGATGAAAACATCGTCATTGCGGACGAATCCTTCAGGAATGACGTGTCTCAGCTGCGGGTGGTGAACCCCGAACTTGACATTTCCATCGAGGGTACCCACTATCTGGCGCACGTCGAAGACGGTAGGATAATTAGACTGAACTCCCTCCTCGAAGAGCATGCCAAGAATCAGACCGTGGAAAGCCAGGAGCCTCAGCCTAACACCGAGCAGACTGACCAGATGGATAAGTGAGGGTTTTTGTTGTTGTTGTTGTAATTTGGTCCGGCCTGCGTGCCATGTAATTTGTTGTAACTTATTTTGAATGGGGGGGCATGGCCCCCTGGTTTATGTAATCAAGCACAATTGTGGTCCTTTAGGCCACCTACTACTTTTAATTATGTGCCCGGTCCTTGTGGCCGATTTTGTGATTTGCATGGCTTTATCTGCTTTAAATTTTGCTAAGTGTTGTACTTATGTTCGTTATGCATGTGTGCCCGTGATAGGGAGTACTTTGATTTACGTTAAGTTTCAGGGAATTGTTCTTTGTAGATGTGTTCGGCAGTGAGGGGTACTGGTCGAACGACCGGGGAATATCCAGGCGAGGATGTGGAGCTTAGGTCGCGTTTGAGGTCCGAGTTTGTGACGTGAACCTCCCATCGCAAGCTGGGTGTTCTGCCTGTCATGGTACTTTGACGACGGCGGTGCTCGATTGAGGAACCGCTGTCGAGCAGAGACCCGACTCGTTCCTGAGCAGGGTTCTGCTTCATTGGCATGTGACGCTTGTACCTAGGCGTGCATCATGGTCGGTAGGCGATGCTCGTCGTCATGACTAATCGAACCAATAGTTAAGGCCTTAGCTGTAGTATTGTTTCAGCTTTTCGGCGTTCCATGGTCGAGCAAGTTCTTCCCCGTTGAGATGTTCTAGGTAATAGACCCCATTTTCCGTTTTTGCTCGGACACGATAGGGTCCTTCCCAGTTGGCGGCTAGTTTGCCTTCGCGAGAGTCTTTGTGGTTTCTTCTTAGGACAAGGTTGTCCACGTCGAACTCTCGTCGTATGACTTTGGCGCTGTGCCTGATGGCAATTTTTGTTTTAACGAGGCTTCGCGGAGAGTTTTCCCTGTTCGGATTTCCTCGACGAGATCGAGTTCCCCCTTAGTGTCTTGTCGTTCATTTCCTCGTCCAGGGGTGATTATGTCCGCCTGGAGGGTACGTGAACTTCGATGGGGATCACGGCCTCGGTCCCATAGGCTAGACGAAAGGGTGTTTCCCGGGTTGAAGAGTGTGGAGTTGTGCGGTATGCCCATAGGACGCTGTGCAGCTCCTCGACCCAAGCCTTCTTTATTTTGTCCAGCCTTCGTTTGAGGCCTCGAAGGATGACTCTGTTCGCCGCTTCAGCTTGACCGTTTATTTGAGGATGCTCGACGGACGCGAAGTGTTGCTTCGTGCCCAGCTGGGCGACGAAGTCCTGGAACTTCCTGTCTGTGAACTGCGTCCCATTGTCCGTGACTATCGCCTGGGGGATGCCAAAACGTACGAGGATGTTTCGCTTATAGAAACGTAGTATGTTAAGGGCAGTTATCTTGGCCAGAGCCTCCACTTCTGTCCATTTTGTGAAGTAGTCCACGTCTACTATTAAATATTTATTCTGATTTGATCCTACCACGAATGGTCCTAGGATGTCCAGGCCCTACCAGGCAAATGCCCACGGGGAGGACATTGCCTTGAGCTCGTTAGGAGGAGCTAGGTGCATGTTCCCGTGTCGTTGGCACTTATCGCATTTCTTCATGTGCTCTTTAGCATCATGCTGCATGGTTGACCAGTAGTACCCTGCTCGGAGGGCCTTTCAGGCAAGGGACCTTCCTCCGAGATGTTGGGCATTGATTCCTTCATGAATTTTGCGCAAGATATGGGCGACCATTTCTTCCTTGACACACTTGAGTAGCGGGATGGAGAACCCTCGTCTGTAGAGTTTATCTTCGACCAGGACATAGGAGCAAGCTCTTCGCCTAACTATGCTGGCCTCTTTGGGGTCGGACGAAAGTTCGTCTTTAGCGAGGTAGTTATAAACGGGGGTCATCCAGCAATTACTATCGCCGATCATCTGTACGTCGAGGGCCGGGGAAGCCTTCTCGATACTCGGTCGAGGAAGTACCTCTTGTATGACGAACTTGTTTCCGCCTTTCTTCTTCGTGCTGGCTAGTTTGGACAAAACGGCTGCCCGGACATTGTGTTCGCGGGGAACATGTTTTACCTCTACGGCTACGAATTTCGTCATCTTCTTCTTGACCAGGGCTAAGTATTCGGTCAGGTTGTCGTTTTTGGCTTGATATTCTCCTCGAACTTGAAGGGCCAGGAGTTGTGAATCTGTGCAAATGATGACTTCTTCCGCGCCTAAGTCTTCGGCCAGGCGTAAGCCGGCGAGGAAGGCTTTGTACTCAGCCTGGTTGTTAGAGATGGGGAAGGATAGGGTAAGTGATACTTCAACGATGATTCCCTCGTCGCTTTCCAGTATGATGCCTGCCCCGCTCCCCGCCGAACTGGAGGCCTCGTCCATGAAAATGGTCCATTTGCGTGCTCCGCAGGCGGGGGAGTCTGCGAACGTCATTTCTGCGACGAAGTCCGCCCGAGCCTGGGCCTTGAGGGCTTTTCTGCTCTCCTACTGGATGTTAAATTTAGATAGCTCTAACGACCATTTGAGCATTCTACCAGCCATGTCTGGTTGTCTCAGCAGCTACTTTACGGGTTGATCTGTTCGAACTATGATTGTATGGGCTAGAAAGTAGTGCCTCAGTCTTCTAGCTGTGTTGATAAGGGCCAGCGCCACTTTTTCAATCTGTTGGTATCTCAACTCTGGTCCCTGTAGTGCTTTTCTCATGAAGTAAATGGGCTTCTGCTCGTCAGGGGTCTCGCGGATAAGAGCGGCGCTTACTGCCTCGGTTGTTACGACGAGATACAGGTACAAAGTTTTGTCATTGTCCGGGAGAGAGAGAGAGCGGATGGTTCTGAGAGTGCTCGTTTCAGATGGAGGAGAGTCTGGTCACATTCCTCGGTCCATTTGAATGCTGCCTCCTTACGGAGGAGTTTGAAGAATGGTAGGGTGTGTTGGGCAGACTTGGCCATGAAACGGGATAATGACGCGAGCATCTCGTTGAGGGACTGGATGGATTTCTTCGACTTGGGCGTTGGAAACTCGTAAAATGCCCGACACTTATCGGGGTTGGCTTCGATTCCTAGTTCTGTCAAGTTGAAGCCGAGGAATTTGCCTGCCCAGACACCGAACGTGCACTTCTCTGGGTTGAAATGCATCTAGTACTTTTTGGCCTGTTCGAAGACCTTCCTTAAGTGGGCGGTGTGATTAGTTTCCTCATGGGATTTTATGATTATGTCGTCCATATAAACTTCGAGCATGTCACCTATCTCTCCCCGGAAGACCTTGTTCATCATTCTTTGATAGGTCGCGCCAGCGTTCTTCAGGACGAAGGGCATTACGTTGTAGTAATAGTTGCCCTATTCGGTCATGAAGGTCGTGTATTTTTTATTGCTCATTGCCATTGGAATTTGATTGTAGCCCGAGTAGGCGTCCATGAATGATAAAAGTTTAAAACAATAGAATTATCAACAATTTATCAATATTGGGGAGGGGGTAGGCCTCATTCGGGCATGCCTTATTAGGATCGGTGTAGTCAATGCACATTCGCCATTTGCCATTAGATTTCTTTACAAGTACAACGTTGGACAGCCAAGTGGTGTACTTGGCTTCCGAGATAAATTTTTCCTCGATGAGGTCTTTTACAGCTTTTTCTGCAGCCTCCGTTTTCTCCGGGGACTGCTTTCTCCTATGTTGTGCTACTACTTTGACAGTCGGGTCAATCGTAAGTTGATGGAAGGCGATGGATGGGTCCAAGTCGGGCATCTCGGCGGCGCTCCAGGCGAACAGACCAGTGTTCTCACGGAGGCATGCTTTGAGTTGCTTCCTCGCGATGTCGGGGAGATCCGCTCCAATCTTCACTCCCCGCTGGGGGTCATCGCCGAACAAAACGAGCTCGAAGTTGCCATCCAAGAATAGGCGCATCGGATGGGAGCTGCTGTTGGATGGGGCAGACGAGCTGGTTGAAGCTGGTTGGTCCTCCTGCTGGTCCTCTTCGGGGAAGCGGTTGTCGAGGTCAATGGAGTCGACCTGAGGCAGAGGCTTAGCCTCCTCAGAACTGCTGGGCAAGGCCGGCTTGTTCGAAGCCTTTGGCTTAGACGCGATGACGTTGAGTCCCTTTGTGGCTGCTTTAAAACATCGTCGTGCGGCTTCGATGTCGCCGTGGAGGGTGGCGACCATCCCCTTTGAAGTGTAATACTTTATCTTGAGGTGGACGGTTGAAGGCACTGCTACTAACTCGGCCAATGTTGGTCTTCCGAAGATACACTAGTATAGTGACGGGCAATCAATCACCAGAAACCGCACTTTGACGGACCTAGCCGTCTCTGTTGATCCAAAGGTTATGGTCAGTTTGACGTACCCCCAGGGTTTGGTCAGTGATTCATTGAATCCTTGCAAATCAGACCCCACATAGGGGGTGAGGTGTGATTCGTCTAGCTGAAGTGTTGAAAACAGCTGGGAGTACATAATGTCGACCGAGCTTCCTTGGTCGACGAGGATTCTGCGAACACCGAAGTTCTCCATTCGAGCTCTAACGAGCAGGGGTATGCTCGAGTTTGGAGATCCTCCAATGAGCTCTTCCCGATAGAAGGAGATGGGGACAGAGCCCTTCTGGGCTTGGTCGAGCATGGTCACCTTATTGGAGCTTGTGCTGATTAGGTGCTCAAATTTTCTTTTCACGGAGCCCGCCGTGACTTTATTGAAGCCCCCGCCCGAGATGACCATGGCAGAGGGGAATGTTTCCCACGGGCTGTGGGCCGCGAAATAGGCAGGAGCGCTGAGTTCGTCTGGGACGTAGAAGTCTTCTAGTCGCGATACGGGCATGGTGACCTGAAAGTTGGCCTCTTCTGAGGAAGGCACTTCTTCCTCTATCTTCTTGGACTCCTGGGCATCTTGCCGGGGAACGTCTTTCTTTTTCGTGAACTATTTCAGGTGGCCATCCCTGATCAGTATCTCGATAGCATCCTTCAAATGGATGCAGTCTTCGGTAGTGTGGTCGTGACTCTTATGGAAACTGCAGTACTTCGATTTGTCAGTGTTGGGTTTGGTCGGTATTTGTTTGGGGAAGCGGACCCCTACTTGCTTGAATTCCGAATTTGCGCATTCGGACAGTATCTTCTCCCTGGAGAGGGTCAGAGGGGTGTAGCCGTGGAATCATCCGGAGGGTCCCTTACTGTTGCGGGAGTCCCAAGGACGGTCTTCACGCTTCCTTTCTCCTCGACGGGATGTCGAGGCTTCTTCGCTTCTGGAGGCCCGAGCGTTCTCCTGGTGGTGGGAAGCTCGGACGGAGTTGGCCGCTTCCTTTTCCTCGTACTGAATGTACGACTGTGCCTTGAGGAGGAGGGCATCCAGGTTCCTCGGAGGTGCGAGGCCGACGGCTTTAGAAAATTATGAGCCTGGGCAGAGTCCTTGCTCGAGTAGAAATTTTTTCATCTCGTCCGTTGTAGGGACCTGTACCGCTTCTTTGTTGAACCTCTCGATGTATGCCCGGAGAGGTTCGTCCTTTCCTTGGATTATGGCCCCAAGGGAGGCTTCAGTCTTGGGGTGACATCGCGACGTAGTAAAATACCGGGAGAACATCCTCCCCAGTTGCTTCCACGATGTAATAGATTCTTCGGGCAACTGCTTGTACCACGTCATTGCTCCTTTCTGAAGCGTGGTTGGAAATAACTGACACTTAATGGCGCCTCAGACGCCACGGTAGTCCAATAGCGCGTTGATATTCTTGATATGCTTGTCGGGGTCGGTTGTGCCGTCATACGTGCCCAGTGCTGGGGGCTTTTTCAGGCCCTTGGGAAGACGTGTTGCCAAGATTTCTTGGGATAATGGGCCGTGAGGCTCATCATCGCTGCTAGAGCTGGTTAGCAACGGGGACCGCATGATTCGCTCATGGCGGCGGCTTCTCCGGGGGGAAGGTGAACTGGCATGACCCTTTGACCTGATCGGAGGTGACTGCTTATCTCTTCGGGTCCTCTTGTGACCGGGGGAGTGTTGTTTCTACGGGGAAACCTGATCGCATTTTCGGACAGCGGGAGATTCTGGTTCTTGGCGCAGCCTTCGGTCGACTTCTCGCCGAGGTTGCGGGCTCTTGGATCATCGATGGTTCTTCCTCGGAGGAGGGAATCTTGGACGGGCGGATTCCTCTAAAGCCCCGATCCTTTCGTTCTGCTGAAGGATCAGGAGGTTAGTCTTGTTGATCGCCTCTAGAAGGGCCACCATGGTCGGATCGCCGTTGGGTGGAGCAGGAACGGCTGGATGGCCAGCGAGGGCTGGTTGTCTTCGCGATCAGCAGGAGTAGGGGAAGGAGAGGCTGTGGCCCCGTCTCTCAGAAAGCGGGGATCTCCAACGAGAGAAGATGAACCGTCAACGTCAGTCTTGTTGACGGGGAGGACAGCGGATTGGAAAGCACCTTTGGTGTGATCTTGAGAGGCCATGATGATGATCTTGGAAATTTGCTTTGATCTTTGGTTTCTGGGGAAAGAAAGATGGGGAGAACAAGAGTTCCCACAGGCACCACTGATCGTGAAGGCTGGATCAAATCCTGTTGAAGTGGGTCACCAAGTACGTCTGAGATGTTGGGCATATGGAGAGGAGGAGGGGGCGTACCTGCAAGGCACTCCGATGCTCAAGTAAGAAAGGGTCAGAGAAAAGGGGCAAGTACAAAGTATGAGTTTTAAGGGTTTATCTAGTGCCCCCGGAGCGTGGCCAACGGTCCTATTTTCGGGGCGAAATAACCGTTTTCTCGAAGAATATGTAACTGCCCAAACCAGCCGTTATGTCGGGCAGGGTGCCCAAAACTAGCCGTTATGTCGAGAATAGGCATAGTTTTGGGCACATGCCCTTAGCTGTTCGGGGAGTGAAGAAGCCATGCGGGATGGGCAGCAGTTCCGGGGAGGAGCGATGCATTCCATGTCCGGCTGGAGGGGCAGAAAGGTGACTTTTTCCCCTTTGTGGATTGGACTTAGGCAATTGGTCCGTTCTGGGAGCAGAAGTGGATTGGGCCATGCCTGGCCATTGGTCCAGTCCAGAACACCTTTGTTTATCTCTCTATACCTATAAATTATGAATTTGATTAAAATATTCTTCTATAAATATTTAGACTTAAAAAATTATCACTTTTTTTTTCATTTCATTTTAGAGGAAGTGAGAGCACTTGAAAACTGGAAATCGTACACCAAAAATATATATTTCGATAACTTACCGGAGAACACGAGTCAAAGTAATCAAGTTCTTTAGTTTTTTTTATCGGAAATCTTACAAGTAAGTTATCTGGTTTGATTCAGAAAAATGTCACACACCGGATAACTTGGCATATAGTAATGTGGTTCACATCTATTCTAACTGGATAACTCTTATCCATGTTATCCGGTTCTTAAAGTTGTAAATCTGAAAACTAGCACCAAAGTTATCGGGTTTTAATTTCATTCGAAGAACTTAGTTCAATGTTATCTGGTTCTTGTTTATAACTTTCATTGTTTTTTTTTGTTTTTTTAGTGGCACACATTAGAGGTCGTGGCGTGAACATCTATTGACGAACAGGTGAAGGATGACAACCTCGACAGGCGACAGATGGAGAGGAACGTTAGATAGCCATACCTGACCTCAGTTTTAAGTAATAACCGATGGATAAAATCTCATTTTTGTATGTATCATTTTCATTGCCTATATCATTTTTGCTGGCTTGTATAATTTTGTCTGTATCATTTTCACTAGTCTGTCTCATATCATTATAAATCTATTAACCTGCCTGTATCATTTTTACATAGAAACTACAAAATATGCGACAGAATTGGAATATATCATATCATTTAAACCAAGGTTAGAAACTTACATTGTTCTTATCATTAAGACAGAATACACACATTTACATATTTGTACAAAACAAATTAAGGAAATTTACACATTTACAACCAAGAAAAAACTATTGTTTTAGAGAATCATAATAAGATAAAAAAGACTCGTTCCCAACTTGATCGGATGTCATCCATATCTTCTTTTGAGTATGGTGTTTTGTTGTTAAACTTGTTAGAAATAATTTATATTTTACAAAACTTAGTGACTAAGCTTTGTTAGAGGGTAATTTAGTACTTTAGTATGTTGCCTATGTGGCCCTATTTTTCTGTGCATAAATAGACTAGTGGTAGATGTCATTTAATGTAATTCTTTCTTACAACTTTGTAGCCGTCATTTGCAGAGTATAAATATATTTTCTCATTCTATTTATCTTTTTTAACCTTGTGCACCAACAATTGGTATCTAGAGCTCCGATTCGGATCCACGGGGAAACACGGGAAACACGGGGGAAATTGTGAGGCGTTGTGTGGTTGATTTTGTTTCTTGAATTCGTGTTGAATCTTGAACGGAATCGTAGCAGAATTACATTTTTTGATTCTGCAGGATTGGGAAACACTGTGTTTGGTGAGATCTGAGTGATTGTACAAGGTTGAAGATGAACAGAAACAATGGTCTGAGCACCAAGCTTCCAGTGTTTGATGGAAAAAACTGGACTCGTTGGATGATTCAAATGAGTGTACTATTTGGTGCTCAAGATGTGCTTGATTTTGTTACTGAAGGTTACGTTCCAGTAGCAGCAAATGCAACGGAGGAACAAAAGAACGTGCAGAAAGATACGAGGAAGAAATATCATAAAGCATTGTTCTACATCCATCAGTGTGTGAATGCAAATGTTTTTAAGAAAATTGTTGATTCAACGACGACGAAGGATGCATGGGATACATTGGTCAGGTGCTATGGTGGTGACGTATCAGTGAAGAAGGTGAAGCTTCAGTCCCTACGAAAGCAGTATGAGAATCTCAACATGAAGAACAATGAGAAGGTATCTGAGTATATCTCCAGAGTGATTCTGATCATTAATGAGATGAAAGCTTGTGGAGAAACCCTTTCTGAACAAGTAATCATTGATAAGGTATTGAGATCTCTTACCCCTCAATTTGATTACATCGTGGTAGTAATAAAACATTCTAAAGATTTGATCACCGTGAGAATTGAAGAGTTGCAAAGTAGTCTAGAGGCACAAGAGTTGCGTCTGATTGAGAGAACTTCTCAAAGGGAAGTAGAGCAGCATGCTCTGAAAATATTTTCTCGTAAGAAGCATCAGAAACAGTCTTGATCAGAAGCCAGGAGAAGATATGATGGTGTTCAGAAGTCAGAAACCTCAACTTCAGATAGGCAGAAGAATGCTCAGAAGGGAAAAGAGAGGTATGACAAGAAGAAGATCCAATGCTACTGTTGTAAGAAGTTTGACCATTTTGCTGTTGATTGGTGGTCAAACAAGGAAAGGAAGTTAGAAGAAGAAAATATAGTCAGAAGTTGTGATGATGAATCTATGCTATTAATGGCTTCTGAATCTGATGATACGGATTTGACATAATGGTGGTATATGAACACTGGCTGCTCAAATCATCTTACTGGAAATAAGAAATGGCTGGTTGACTTTGACTTTGGAAAGAGGACAAAGACCAGATGTGCTGATGATAAATACCTCAATGCTAAAGGTATGGGAAATGTCAGAGTCGTTCTGAACAATGGGAAAACAACATTGATTCAGAATGTGTGGTATGTACCTGGCATGAAAAGCAATCTGATGAGTATGGGGAAACTAATTGAGAAAGTTTTTTCAGTTACCATGAAGGACAATATTCTGAAGCTATATGACTGTAATCAGAAGCTGATTATGGAGTCAGAACAGGGAAGGAATAAAACATTCAAGGTGAATGTAAGAACTGCAGACTCTGAGCGTCTTAGTGCAACAAGTGTTGTGAAGGAAAGTGAGTTGTGGCACAGAAGATTTGGTCATCTGAATTTCAGAAGCTTAGGGCATCTGAATTCGAATAAGCTGGTACATGGAATTCCTACAATTAAGAAGCCTGAGAAGTCATGAAAGTGTGCATGGAAGGAAAACAACCAAGATTTCCATTTGCGTCAGAAGTAGCTCCAAGAGCAAAACATGCCTTAGGAGTAGTGCATTCTGATGTGTGTGGTCCATTTCCAATAGTATCGATTGGAGGGAATAAATACTTCGTGTCATTTGTTGATGAATTCACAAGAATGACATGGGTATCCCTTATAAAGTTCAAACACGAGGTGTTCTCTGAATTCAAGAAGTTCAGAATGAAGGCTGAGAATAAGAGTGGTCAGACTCTGAAGATTCTCAGAACCGATGGTGGAGGTGAGTATAACTCCACTGAGTTTTGAAAGTTTTATGAGGAGAATGAAATTGAGCATGAGGTTACTGCTCCTTATACTCTTCAACACAATGGTCTTTCTGAGAGAAGAAATCGTACTTTGCTTGATATAGCGAGAAGCATGCTGAAGGAGAAGAAGTTTCCTCATACTTAATGGGGAGGACCTGTTGCCACCGCACCATATATGCTCAACAGATGTCCAACGAAGAAGCTGAAGGAAATAGTTCCTATTCAGAAGTGGACTTGAGATAAGCAAAATGTTAACCATCTGAAGGTATTTGGTTATGTATGTTACAAACATGTTCCAGAAGCTAGAAGACAGAAGCTAGATGATAGAAGTAAAGAAATGTTACTAGTGGGGTACCACAGTACAAGTACGTACAAGCTCTATTGTCCATAAACTAATAAAGTTGAATTCACCAAAGACGTCATTCTAAAGGAATCAGAAACTTGGGATTGGAACAAGTCTCAATCGAACTCTGATGTGAGAACTTTTGAAGAAAGTTCAGAATTAGAAGTTTCTGAAGATGAGTCAGAAACTAGAGAAGATTCTGAAGCTAGAGTAGACTTTGATGGTGATTCTGACTCTGAAGGAAACTCAGAAGGTGAAAATGATTCTGATCCAGATTCTGGTGGTGATTCAGATTCTGGGAATATTATAGACTCTGAAGGTAGCCAAGGTTCTGGAGGAGGTCAAAATTCTTAAGCAAGAGCTTCTGAAGATAGAACATTTGGATTTCAAACATCCGAAGGAGATTCTGAACGGAGAATCAAAAACTTTCTGAGAAGATTTACAGAGTTTAACATGCTACAAGACACTGAAGTTGATCCTGAAGAAGTTATTCAGTGTGCCATGTTAGTAGACTCTGAACCCGTAAGCACGGAAAAGGCTCTTGCATAGAAAGTCTAGCTGAAGGCCATGAAAGAAAAACTTGATGCCATAGAGAGGAACAAGACTTGGAAGCTGACAGAACTTCCAAAGGACAAGAAATCCATCAGCGTCAGATGGGTTTTCAAGCAGAAGCTAAAGCCAGATGGATCAATTGGCAAACATAAAGCGAGGTTAGTAGCAAGAGGATTTCTGCAGAAACCTGGGCTGGATTATTCTGAAGTGTTTGCACCTGTAGCGAGACATGAAACAATCAGACTGGTGATTGCAATAACTGCTAATAGGAATTGGCCTCTATTGCGGTGAGAATCGGATAACAAGCTATTTATTAACTTACATCACAAAACAATGAAATTCACCACCGAGCTTTGATTTATCCAAAGGAAAAGGTAAAGATCCAAAAAAAAAACCGTTTGCGCCATGTGAAGACACAGCTAAGAGATCGGGGGTTGGTTATACTAAGGGAAGGTATTAGCACCCTAAGCATCTGTAGTACTCTACAGGAACCTCTTGTTTATGTTTGTGTTATGTTATGTTTGCTTGCTAAGGGATATTTGTTAAGGTAAAGGTAAAGACCCAGGGGTATGTACACTAAGTTTGCTCGCCAAGACGTCGCATCTTGTGCCTATGTATCTGACTAAAGAATCAGAGCAACCGTAGTTCACCTAACTAAGGATGAAGGAGGAACCATTGACTATGGCCAAAGTTCCAAGGGGAAAGGAGTGTGAGCTCATCTTAGAGTTTGAAGAAACTCTCTAAATCTAAGTTATAGGGGAGAAAGTGAGTACTCAACATGGTAAGTACCACATAGAGTTTAGAAACGCTATCCTACTTCTAGGTTGTGATTCATGGCAATGAGGCAAAGGGAAAGTATTCTATGATTATGAGGTCACAGAGAAGGTGGCCATGACTATGAGGTCAAGGCTAGTAGGTGGCTATGAATATGAGGTCAAAGCTGGTATCCTATGACTATGAGGTCAAGGAGGATGTAAATACCTATGACTATGAGGTCAAGGGTTGATTATGAGATATCTATTACTTTGAGGTCAATAGAAAGACTTTCCTTTGGAAGGAGAGGAAGAGAATAACAGTTTTATGAAATAAGAAGTTTGTGGGATACATAAAGATGCAACATTAAATAACAAAGTATTCAAATGAAACAAAGCTTACAACATCATACAAGGCTAGAACCAAATGTATTTAGGCCTTAATTAAGCAAGGTGAACAAGATAGCATGATAAGAGAAACAAAGAAATCAAGAATATTCATAGTAGAAACCTAAAAAAAGGTCCTCCATTTTCAACATGAATAAGTACCTCAAAATTATGGATTTTCACTAATTCCTTTTTATGTTCAAGAAGTAGACACGATAAAGATTAATTTGCAAAAAGAATGAGTGAAAAAGGATGAAAAATAATTGGATATGAATTTTTGAAGTTGAATGTATAAACCAAAATGACAAGGCAACATTTGGTAAAAAGAAATAGAAGAGCACCCCATGGGTGTTGAACCCAGGCCCTTGCGTGTACAACCCCAAAACCTTGCCAAATCAACCAAAGCGCACGTGTTTATAAGTTATAGTGACAAAGAAATATATGTGAAACAAAATATTTTTGGAAAATAAAAAAAAAAGGACTGGGCGAGGGGGATTCGAACCCCAGTCCTCATGGTCAAATGTGTGCATGCATATGTGTGCTTGCCACTGGGGTGGCTGTTACATCCAGTCATAATCCCAACTCCATAAACCTATAAACCTTCGCGTGTGTGAAAAATGGGTAGATAGATGGTTTGCCACAAAAAACTAACAGGGCAAATACTTAGCACTGTAGGTACAAGTAAGAATCAACACGCCTTGCCAAATATTATTCAGAGTATGAAGCAATTAAAAGGAACTGCAATTAATCATACAAGTGGCCATCCATTAACTAACAAATGATGGATAACAAAGTTAAACCAACACAAACCAAGTGTCCCTATTAACATGAGCTAATTTAGATCAGTCTGGACATACATGGATTGATGCTTGGTAATGTAGACACATATCAAACAAATGAAGTCAGGTTTATATGATAGAACATGTTCAAGCCATCTTTGCAAACATCATGTTACCAATACAAACAATGCATATATACTCAACATAATTATCATGAGTCCATATGGAAACTAGTTTGCAACAAAGAAACAAATTCATGAGTACCAAAGAGAAATCATACACAAAGGCAAAGCTGGTTGAATATCAGAGAGCAAATCCAACCTTAACTATCAATTCATGTCTTCAAAGTGGTAAGAATGCAATATGACTTCAAGATAGCAAGTAGAACATGGCAAAACATACAGTCAACATTTCTTGTAATATAACCTCCATACCAATCATGACAATAAGTATTCAAATAAACCAAGGCAATCCTAATGTGCATTGCAATCTAACATCAAACCAATGTAATACTATACCAGTACTAAATCAGCCCATGTCTATCAATGTTATCCAAAAAGAGAGTGAGCCAAACTATCATGCTGCCTATGGACAGAAACAAATTCAAAGATACACTCACAAATCCCATCCCTGTGATCGTTTGATTAGGGTGAAGGAAGACAATAAGCATGTACATATATGGCTGTTCAAAATAAGATGTCAAGAGATAACCTAGTGATCATGTGCAATATCAAACCAAAACAAGTGATTTGTAGCATGAAAGTAATACAGACTGAGGATTAAGTATGTGGAACAGTGGAAATGATCATGGCACCAGTAAATATGGCATGGTGAGCACTCAAGTTTGATAATTATCAACAAAGAAAAGGTTTCAACCAGACATGAATACATGACACACATATTGACAGAGTTCAGGTCAGGTTATCACACATACCATGAATACATAGTTTAGCAAACATACTCACAACTTAGATACACATCAAATGACAAGTTAAGGTTTGCATACATGTCCTGAACACAAAGCCTAGCATGATGGACATAACATTAAGCATAATAACATGATGAACATAACATGACATCATAAAACAAAACCTCAAGAGATTATCAGTTTCAGCATATAAAGAGGAACCAATCATGTCATGATGTAGTGTACAACAGGCTATGAAATGTTGACAAGCACAGGGTTGAATACCACAACAAAAGCTTAACACAAAAGAATAGCATCATATCCTCATTCTCAATGATAAGTTTAGCAGCTTATGAACATGATTAGCACATAAATCTTGGACCAACATCATACCAGTAGGTTGTACTCAACAAATTGAAACACAAAGCATAGCAATAATTGCATAACTTAAGTACATATCAAACAAAACATATAGATAGTACACACATCCAATCTTGAATAAGAATATTAGATTTTTGCACACACATCTTTCAAGGCATTTCCAGCAAAAATAGACCGACATGGATGTTCAAGACTTGAATGTAGGATAAGTAGCTTAATGGCAGTTTAGTCATATTGATCAATGCAAATGGAGATAAAGAGACATCAAGTCCTATATTAGTTATCTCATTCTAGAGCAAAACAAACAAAATACATAGCAATCAGTCTTAGTATTTGACTTATTTCACACGAAAATAACATGTCATGGCACAGGGTAAGCACAACAAACTTTGTGAGATTTAAACAGGCACATGGACAAAGGCAGGTTTAACAAAGTATGAACATAACTAACACATGAATGGCTCTGAGTATAAGGACAAGTGACATATCAATCCTTACATACATATCTTGAACAAAATACCAAACACACAAATTGAGCAACCAGGCATGGTGATAGTTTGCTCAAGCATGGCTACACATCAGTCATTATATCAAAGGCTAACACCATATTCAGCTCAACTGAGTCAAATAGCATATACCTCACCTATTTAGTGCAACTCAAATATACAGGATACACATTGTTGTCTCATATCTCCTTTAATATAACAAAGAGAAACTGGTCCTACAATAGTTCCAACAAACCAAACCTACTAATATCCACTTATCAGCAAAGGGATGAATGAGCAAACTTACCTGTTCTTATTCCAGTAGGGGCATCCCAACAAAACAGCCACATATTCAATATATCAACTAAGACAAAGCATACTTGACTTAACTCATTATGGTATGCCTTAGATAAAAGTTAAGCTAGACTCAAATACACATCATTTCCACATTATGGATGAATGGAGAAGAACACAAAAGCACATTATAGGAGTACATATGACAGAGATATGATAACAAATATGTACAATGAGCATGAATATGAAATAGGAAGAAAGCACTTACCAAGTGAAATATGTCCACTGCAACTTTAATAAATGAGATATTCTCCTTCTTTTGAACTAGTAGCAAGCTCCCCAAGTATTCCTTCTTCCTTCCTTCACTTGCAAGGATTAAACTCAGAGCCTTTTTTTAGGGTGAATATCAGAAGTTGTTGGTGAAAAATGAAGGAACAGGGCCTGCTATTTATAGGAAGAACATGAGGATTCAGGGTATGGTCACACTTGACAAAAATGCCAACATTACCCTTTCTCATCGTGTGAACTATGCACTTGCTGAACAAAATCCTCCAATATCTTCTGATTATCTGAGCAAGAACTGGTGATAAGTGATTGGTCCATGGCTCAAGGAATAAACTATTGTTTTCTTGCTTTTGTAAAGTTTCTCTCTCCCTGCCACTTGCACCAACAAGACACAAATTCATATTTTAATGCAAGACACTTTGAATTTTCGTGGAAAGGCTTGAATAAAGGTTAAATCCATCATTAAAACTCAGAAACAAGTGGTTTTGGTGATTAAAGAGAGGTTTGAGTCATTACACAAAACTTGGTTTCTTGAACTTTAAGGAATGAAACCTCCAACTTTGAATTTTCGGAACTCCTAGCTCACTCAATGGATTGAGGAGTTCTAGTACTTTTTGGAAAGCCCTCAATGCCCTCTACAACTTTCATGCTGGATGAAACTATGGCTCAAACTACTCATGATGAGAGCCAGGTGATCTTGAATTCTTGTTGAATGAGACCTCTTGAATGTAGGTAAACTCAAATGGTTGATGAACCAAGCAAATCTTGACTTGATAGGACAAAATTCTTCAGTGATTCCTCAGGTTAAAACCCTAATCACACACTTTGTTCTGGTGATCCTTTGTTGACTTGACTTGATTCAAAGTCTTGAGATTTTGGTTCCAAACAACTAGTGAATCTTTTTTAGGATTGTATGGAGCCAAAGAATACCTTAGGAGGCCTTGGATCTCCTTGTGCAAACCCTAATTTCAAACATAAGAGAAACAGACTGCAAGATATGGGTTAGTTAAATAGTGCATATATGATTGATCCTAAATGTCTATGCAAGATGTTATGACATCTAAGAGGTAAAATTTGGGGTACAACAGTTGCCCCTATTTAAATAGCTTTACCGGATGGCACGAGGAAATAAAATCCTCAAGACATCAAGGTGGAAAGGTATTTAAATATAGCAAACCGAAAATTTTGCCCTTAGATGGAATGCAGATGCAAGGACAAGCGACGAACATGCAAATGCTGACATGCTATGAACTTTTAATATGATGATATGATGTCATGATAGTGCGAAGATACAGACAGACCAGACACTAGAGATAAAGAGCAGACAACCACTAGGGAAGGATAGAGGTTGGTATCCATGAGGAAAACTCACTGGGGATACAGGCTGACCAACAAAAGAGACTCACTAGGAAGACTCTGAGGAAATACTGGGGATAGAAACATAAAGGGGAAGACCCTACAGTTCTTTACTGGAGATAGGAGCCAGAGAGGTATTCTCCACTAGGGAAATATCCAGGGAGATGGATGACAGGTTCATATGTGACCGGACGACACTGGGGAAATAAAGACATATTCTTATTGGGCGTGAAACCAGAAAGAAGACATGATCTCCATTGGGGATCAATTTGAAATAAAGGTAGACATCCGAAACAAGATTTTCTGGGGATTTCTTATACTGAAGAGTTCAAACGGGATCTTCAAGAAAAACCAGAAAAGACAGAGATAAACTTTGGGTACCAGTATGAGCTGGATTTGAAATGCCAGTATGAGTTGGACTTGAATTTAAGTTCATAGCTGACCAAGGTGATGCTTTAGAAGGGAAAGATCCTCACTGGTGGTAAAATCAAGAGATGGTCTCTACTGGGGAATATCCAGAGTAGTGGATCAACAAGCCCATGTATGACTGGCCGACATTCTGAAAAGCAACCTTATTGGAAGTAGAACCAAAAGATGGGCTCCAATAAAGGTATCTAGAATGATTGATCATCAAGTCTAAACGTGACTAGATGACATTCTATAAATAAGGATCCTCAATGATGGTTGAACCGGAAAGACGGTCTTCACTGGGAAAAGACATCCAAAGTGATGGAACAACAGGTTCAGGTATGACCGATATGCACTTTAGAAGCAAAAGAACCTTACTGGAGATAGAACCAAAAGATAGGCCCCAATAAAGATATCTAGAATGATTGATCATCAAGTCTAAACGTGACTAGATGACATTCTATAAATAAAGGATCCTCAATGAAGGTTGAATCGGAAAGACGGTCTTCACTAGGAAAAGACATCCAAAGTGATGAAACAACAGGTTCAGGTATGACCGATTGGCACTTTAGAAGCAAAAGAACCTTACTGGAGAAAAAGCCAAAAGATGGGCCCCAATAAAGGTATCTAGAATAATTGATCATCAAGTCTAAACGTGACTAGATGACATTCTAGAAATAAAGGATCCTCAATGAAGGTTGAATTGGAAAGACGGTCTTCACTGGGAAAAGACATCCAAAGTGATGGAACAACAAGTTCAGGTATGACCGATTGGCACTTTAGAAGCAAAAGAACCTTACTGGAGATAGAACCAAAAGATGGGCTCCAATAAAGGTATCTAGAATCATTGATCATCAAGTCTAAACGTGACTAGATGACATTCTAGAAACAAAGGATCCTCAATGAAGGTTGAACCGGAAAGACGGTCTTCACTGGGAAAAGACATCCAAAGTGATGGAACAACAGGTTCAGGTATGACCGATTGGCACTTTAGAAGCAAAAGAACCTTACTGGAGATAGAACCAAAAGATGGGCCCCAATAATGGTATCTAGAATGATTGATTATCAAGTCTAAACGTGGCTAGATGACATTCTAGAAAGAAAGGATGGGCACTTTATGCATAGGGCTGACAACTCTATTGGAGAGAAAAGACAAACCCAGTCACTTGGGGATATAACGCCAAAGTGAATAAAGTAGGTAAACACCAGAATGTTAAGATGTTATGCATATGAGTGCTTATGCTGACAAAACAGACAAGAAGCAAAACCGGAGATGAAATAAACATCTCGACAAGGATACCCAGCCAAACTTTATCAGATTGGACCGTTACTGGGGATGAACTTCCAGAATCACTAGTTCAGTTTCAAAATTACAACTTTCTCTGGTGAGAAGAGCACTCCACTTGGTATAGCATCATGACTTCACTAGGATTGCCATCATGAGCTTGATTTCTTCACTGGAGGGAAAAGATCCATTGGGAATTGTCAAGTTTAGCTGATGTAACAGCTTACTGGAAAGCTAGCAAAAGATATCACAAAGGCTGAGTAGTTATGCATAACTCATTTGCCCCAGAGTACACGATATGTCAAAAGAAAATATCAAGAGGATTTTACAGAAGAATTTGCATGCAAGATGCTTCAATATCTTCAAACTCTTAGAGAGATTCATAAATTTTGGCATAACTGCCCCAGATTAACTGTATTCTCACGACAAGGTCCTTGAACTTGTCAATTGGGGAACAAACTTGCCCCTGTCAGCTTAGTTGACCTGTGAAGGCGATGTCGTTGACTTTTTAGAGATTTACTGAATCTCAACTTGACTGATTCTGCTTAATTGCTCTTGTGAGAGTAAGTCGTAAAAAGGATTTTACAAAAGAATTGACATACCAGATGCTTCATTATCTTCAAACTTTTGAAGAGAAATGAACCTCGGCGTAACTGCCCCAGTTCAACTATATTCACAATACAAAGTACTCAGACTGCGGTAGAAACTACTGGAGAAACAAACTTGCCCCTGCTGATGGGTCACTGGAGTCCACACTTGTCATAAGATGACCTGGAGAAGACTTGCTCCAGTATTGTGAACTTTGAAAAGTTCTGCCCCTGATTCAATAACTCTTGGAATGGTGGATTGGCAAATCCTTCCGCTTGGTTGCCCCCGACTGAGCTTCCTTTATCAAGTCGAATTCCCTAGCTAGCTGCATTTGTTGGGATTTCTTTGACTTTGAATTGTTTTGCAAACAAGTATTTGTTCATTAAAAATTGGCAATTTTAATGTAAAATTCATGCAAGCTTTTTGAAATCAAGTTTTATTTACGAAACACGCTCGATGGAATGATTAAATCAAAAATAAAGTGAATCTAGTCATTTACAGAATGATAGATGAAGTGATCAACACACGCAATTAGCAAAGATCATTAGGAGTCAGGTTAATCAACCTTGCTGTAGTATGCTTTCAAAACAACCTTACCTCAATTAGGTCTTTTGAGGGTTCTAACATGGCCTGGTTCATGGTTTTATGAAACAAAGGATAAATGCTCAAAATTTATTTGTCCCCACCCAATCTTTGTGATGAACTCCAATCCTACACTCAGTTAACTCAAGCCATACATTTATGTTTCCAAAGGCTAGGAAATGAATTGATGATAATTGACTATGATTAAGACACTTTTGTAATCATTACTCCCTTGCAGAATTTGGTTATCCTTTATTGCTGAGGTTTTGGAGACCTCATTTTGTTTTGAGGTTTTGAGACCTCCTTTCTTTGTTTGAGGTTATGAGACCTCTTTTCTTTGTCTTGATCAAAGTTATGAGACCTCCTCTTTGTCTTGATTGAGGTTATGAGACCTCTTTTCTTTGTCTTGATTGAGGTTATGAGACCTCCTCTTTGTATTCGTTGAGGTTATGAGACCTCTTGTCTTTGTTGTTGTACAAGTCTTCTTGTATAAGGTAAAGTTTGGGCTTCCCATCTTTCTTGGCTTTTGCCTTGAAAGGGACTCGACTCATTCTTTGATTAAGGATTTCTCAACGATCCTTCCTTATTTGTCGCTCTGGGAACAACTTGTACAATATTTGCTCATTTGATTTGAAAGAGCTGACTGGTGTCTTGCATGAAGCGCTAGCATTCGAGTGTATAACCAAGTTAAACTAAGAACTACCCTGCCCCAAGGTTGAGATTTAAGGGTTTTTTGTGTAAGGAAAGAAAAACTCCTACTTCTAAGCCCGAAGGGTTAACGAGGGATTATCTTCCTTATTTCTCCAGTGTTTGGGAATTGAAACAATTCCTTATATCCTCGGCAAGGTTTAATAGAAAGCATACCACAACAATTATGGATAATATTTTCATCATCCTCCCCAATCTTTGTTTAACAACAAATTTGATAAGTGGAATAAAACAAGATAAAGACACGTTTTTTACGCTTTTATGAACATAAAAGTAAATGAGTGAAACGAATGGACTTAACCAAAAGATGCATAAACGCTTCATTAATGTTGCCAATTTGAAAGTACAACAAAGCTTATAAGCAAATACAAATTCAACATGCAAAGAAAATACAACAAAATTGCTGAAACAACCAAAAGATTGCCAGCTTTAGGGAAACAAATACAGAAAATCAAAGAGGAGCTCAATCACAGACACCTAATCCATCTTCGTCTTGATACATCCTCCACAGCATTAATTATCCCATGAGCGGGCAAGGATTGTTCTTGATATTAAGCTGAGAGCCATCAAAAGACAAAATATTTCTTTCTACTAAATCTCTCACAATATGCTTCAAAGCAAAACAACCTTCTAAATTATGGCCTGGTGCACCTTCATGGAATGCACAATGAGCATCGGGATTGTAGAAAGGTGGAAGCGGATCAGGAGGTGGGCCTGATGACCTTGTAGTTATTAATCCTTGTTGCACCAAAGAAGGATACAACGCTGTATACGTCATAGGAATGGGAGAAATCGGAGGCCTACCACCTTGTCTTTTACCTGGAACGTTCTGACGAGAAGCTTGAGTCCATTGTGGATAAGCAGGAGTGTTGGGCGCTTATTGATAGATTGGCGGTTGAGGAACCGGCTGATAAACAGAAGCTTAATTGTTGAAGGTTGGCGCGATGGTGGCCACATAAGGTTGCTGAACAGGATAGACAGGATGTTGAACATAGCACTATTGTTGCTGCTGATTTTTCTTCTTTTTGTTTGTCATCACCGTACTGGTATCTCCTTCCTTTTTGAAGGATTTCTTGGCATCGTCGCTCGAACTACCAGCTCCCTTGGTCATTTTCCCACTCTTCAGACCAAGCTCTACTTTAACCCCCACAGCCACAATATCGGAGAAATTAGCAGACACACTACTGATCATCCTTTTGTAGAATTCCGGTCTCACCGTGTCGACAAACCAATCAGTTAACTCCTTTTCAGATAAAGGTGGCTCTACCTGTGAAGCTAGCTCTCTCCATCTCTGCACATACTCTTTAAAAGACTCAGAATTATTTTATGACATACTCAGAAGTTGTCTACGATTTGGCGCCAAGTCCATGTTATATTTGTAATGCTTTACAAAAGCATCAGATACGTCTTGAAAACATTGGATCCCAGATTGGTCCAAAGTCAAATACCACTTTGCAACAGCCCTTTTAAACTGTCTTGAAAACAGTGGATCGTCAATTTGTTATTACGCACATGTGCGGCCATTCTTCGATAGTACATGATCAGATGAGACCGGGGACATGTGGCACCTGAGTATAACTCAAAATTTGGCAGTTTGAATTTGGACGGAATTACTAAGTCCAAAACCAAGCACATGTCTCTAACATCAGTGCTAAATGTATTACTTCCCTCTATCGCTTTTATCTTTCTTTGCATTGTCTCGACACTCTCTATCAATTTTTCGTTCTGATCATCCCCCTCTTCTGACATATCAATGTAATCATATGGAGGAAGGTTCTGGAAAACCGGGTGTACCTGTGTTTGTACTGCAGCTGGAGTGAATGTAGGCATAGCTTGTAGAGTCTCATTAATCAAAGGAACCGTTTATGGAGCAGACAAAGGAACCGTGGCACGGATAAAATCACAGGGCATACCCAAAGTGGGGTTCACTGTAACGCCCCGATTTGTTTAATTGTATTTATTTATTTCATTTATGTGAATTTTGTGAAATGTGTGGATTTATTATATTTTACCTGCTAATTGAGCTAATTAGTTAATTTCTCTGGTAGATAAAATATTTGTATTAAATTATTATTTCTTTTCAACTTTTATTTCCCGAAATATATTTCATCGGTATGTTTATGATTTATAGCATTTTGAGAGCGTTTGCGGGGTATTTGAGAGTAGGGGCATTTTAGTCATTTTATATTATATTTTTATAACTTAGAAAGAAAAGAGATAGAAATAGAAAGGAGAGAAAAAATAGAGAGAAAGAAATAGGAAGGGGAAGAAGAGAAGAAGGAAAAAGAAGAGAAGAGAAAAAGAGAGAAAAAGAGGAAAAGCTAGGTTGAATAAAAGAAATCAACTCCTAGAATCGATTTAATCGGGTAAGGGTGCGAAACTCAATTATTGTATACTTGTGTATGATTATGCATGTGTGTTTGTGATTGTTATTGGATTGAAATGATAAATTTAGTAAAAATCATAATATTTAGAAATTAGTAAAAATTGATCCAAATGTATTTAAACTCATGTTGATTGTGTTCTTGGTTGGTTATACATGTTGGGTATGTATTGTTATACTTCAAATTGATGTTTTTCTGAGTTTTGGATGATGATTTGGAGGGTTTGGGTGTAAAACCCGTAACACAAAATTCTGCAGAAATTTTTCTGGTTTTTCCAGGTCATACGCGTATGGGCCATGTTCATACGCGTATGGACCTTGGCATTACGCGTAACATGGGCGAGGCATGGGCCAATACGCGTATGGATTTTCATTTTACCCGGCCATCTGCCCATTTGCGTATGATACGCATAGCATTTCAGGGCAATACGCGTATGGTGTTGGCCCTACGCGTATTGGAATTAAAATGGGAATTTTTGGGGAAAATGGTCTCTGCCCATACCCGTATGGCCTTGGGCAATACGCGTATGGCATGGCGAGGAATTGGGGCAATACGCGTATGGCTCAGGGCAATACGCGTATGGCCAGGAGATTGGTAAAATGGGACTTTTCAAAATATTATTTTCGTTTTTCTTTCGTAACTTGGGTTCCGTTTATCTGATTTTTACATCCTTGGTATCGTTGGAAAGCTATCGAGCTGTACTATATGGTTATGATGATTTGGAAGTTGTTAGCCGATTAAATTGTGTCGGTATTTGGAATAGTGTCGTTTTGTCGACTTTTACCGAGTTAATTAAGTGTAATTGATGTGTATCGTGTAATGTGCTTTTAATATGGACATCGTATGACTTGTGTGATGTTATATGAGGTGAATGAATGTGATGACATGTTGTGGTGATAAATTGTGGCCGAAAGGCAAATAAATGCGATGTGTTGTATTTGGTTATATATGCATGTTTATGGTTGCATATATGTGCGAAGATGCATTGGTTGTCATGAGTCCTTGTATGCTGAGCATCATGATATGCATTGTTGTGACGTCCTGAGTGACGGTTTGATTCCTGAGAGAATCTGCTATAACATCGTGAGCCTTAAAAATAAGAGGTATGAATAGCCTTAAAAATAAGAGGACCAAAAGCGATGGTTATAGACGATCGTGTGCCCATGTGGGGTGTGAGCGATCGGATTGTGAGCCTTATACAAAGAGGACTGCAAGCGATCCATAAATGTCGTGAGCCTTATACAAAGAGGACTGCAAGTGACGGGTGAACATCGTTGGCCCGACGGGGTGTTACTTGTAGTAACAAGCGATGGTTCCAATAGTTCCTGAGTGAACTGGTAATGATGGAGTCGGTACCGCATATGCATTTGCATAGAGTCATTGTGTCGGTCTCTTTGCATCTGCATGAATTATGATTGTATTGTTTATATGTGGAAAATCATGATGTAATTGATTATGTGTGAAGCATTGTGATATGCATTGTGACAAATGTATTGTGCATGATTAATATGCAATTAGGAACGGGGTAATTATGTGATTGAGCTTGTGATAACATCTGTGAATTGATGTGCATTCGGATTAAATGCATTGAATTATGAATGATATGTTTTGTGTATAAATATATGCATTATGTGTGAATATGTGATTATGTGAATATAATCTATATATATGCTTTATGTGTTGGCATGTGATTATTGTGGTGAGAATACTTGATATGTGTATTTGTATGTCGATATATATAATTATACGCATATATGTTATGGTTGTTTTTCTCACCCTTCTGCTGTTTTATAATGCTCTATGAGGCATTGCAGATTAGAGTTGCTGGAGGTCTTTTTGTGAAGCTTAGGACTTCATTCTTTTGTCGGTCGGCTCTGATATGTGACACCGGGTAATTGGGGAGTCCGTTTGTGATATTTGTGTATTATGTATATATATCTTTTGGCTTGTGCATGTACAACTTGATGTATGACAAACTTTTCATGATATATATATATATGATATTCAGTTTTAGATTTTCCGCTTTTATTCTAAAATCTGAAATGTGGGTGTAAGGAACTGAGTTCCTCTGTTGATTGCTACCCCACTGTTGCATATCTTTATGAGCAGGTGTTGTATGATTTGTTTCAATATAATGTGATTCTCCCCGTCTATGCCATGATAATTTAAATATACTCTGATGAAATTTTGAATTTTCTTTTACTGTTTTATTTGATTGGGGGTGTTACATTAAGTGGTATCAGAGCCAGTCCGTGTCAGTTGAGTCAGTCCTCGTCGGTCTTGGTGTTTGGACGAGCTGTTTGTTTGACCATAAGTGTTGTTATTGGAAATGAACAGAATATGGCTGGAAGGAATGACGCTGCTTTGGCTGCTGCTATGCACGCTATGGCTCGTGCTGTGCAGGGTGCACCTAATGCTGCAGGTAATGATGAGTTCAGGAAGAACAAACCGCCTGTCTTCAAAGGAAGATATGATCCTGATGGTGCTCAGATATGGCTGAAAGAGATTGAAAGAATTTTCCGAGTGATGGATTGTGCTGAGGATCAGAAAGTGAGACTGGGTACTCATATGTTACTGGAAGAAGTTGATGACTGGTGGGTTAGTACACGTCATATGTTGGAAGTTGCAGTGGAAGAGATCACTTGGACTGTGTTTAGCATTGAGTTTCTGAGGAAGTATTTTCCTGAAGATGTAAGAGGAAAGAAGGAAATTGAGTTCTTGGAGTTGAAACAAGGTAGTATGTCTGTTGTTGATTATACTGCTAAGTTTATGGAACTTGTACAATTTTATCCTCAATATGCTGAAGCAGCCACGGAATTTTCCAAGTGTGTTAAGTTTGAGAACGGATTGCGTCCTGAGATAAAGCAGGAAATCGGTTATCAAAGGATTCGGAGGTTTTCTGATTTGGTGGATTGTTGTAGGATTTATGAGGAGGATAGTAAGGCTCGTTCTACTCATTACAAGAGTGTGAATGATAGGAAAGGGAAACAACAGTCTCGTAGTGGTCCTTATGTGACACCCGCTGACAATGGTAAGCATAGGGGTAACTTTGAGAAAAAGGCAAGTGGTGGAGGAATGTCTAATCCTCCGAGATGTTACAAGTGTGATGAAATAGGACATCTTCAGTTTGATTGTGGGAAGAATAAACTGAAATGTTCCAATTGTGGAGGTTCGGGACATGTCACAGATGATTGTAAGAACAATGTGGTGAAGTGTTTCAACTGTGGTGAAACAGGTCATATTAGTACGAGGTGTACGAAACCAAAGCAAGCTTAGGCTGGTGGGAAGGTTTTTGCATTGGCAGGAACTGAGACTTCAAGTGCAGATCGTTTGATTAAAGGTACTTGTTTTATTAATAGTACGCCTTTATTTGCTATTATCGGTACTGGAGCGACTCATTCGTTTATTTCGTATGAGTGCGCGAAGCGTTTGAATTTGTTGTTGTTTTCTTGGGATGGTGAGATGGTTATCGATACTTTTGCTTAGGGGTCGGTAATTACTTCTTTGGTTTGTTTAAATTGTTCTTTGACCATTTATGGTAAAGACTTGTGATGGTTTTGGTGTGTTTACAGTTAGAGGGGTTAGAATAAGATGAGTGGGGGAGAAGCTGGTACTTCTCCATGTTGCCTCAGGTGTAGAGCACTGGCTCAGTGTGTTGTGAATTGCAAGACTATAAGGGTGGTTAGCGGTTCAAGACGGGATGCAGAAGTAGGGTTTACGTCAGCTAAGGGTTTGTGCCTTAGGTAGTTTTGTGCACAGGATGTAAGGAATGCTATTATAGTTTGGTGGAGACAGTTTATGCCCCATCATGGTTGTCGGCTGTCTATTGACAAATTGAGGAACTGATCACCCTTAATCTCTTGTTGATAGCAGACGGGAATTATGTTGGATGGAATGGACGTGTCTTTCCGGTTTTGATAGTGGTGCGGAATGGATTACTTAAAAGGTAAGGATATGGTTACAGATTGTTTTGTTGAGTCGATGAAGATTCTTATATCAAAAGATGAGGCGGATTAGAGGTTCTGGTATGTTGGTTAAGTTGGGAAGTCATTGAGAGAGAATGATTGGGTATTATTAATGGTTGCTTCTCAGGGAGTAGAAAGTGAACGTAAATTGGATGAAGGTGAATAGTTGAGGTTTATATCTGCTAAGTAAGTAGAAAACTCTTAGGAGATAGGACTAAGATGTTGGTCTTATTTATGGTGACAGTATTCTGGAAATTGGCAAGAAGGTCACGGTGATAGGCCGTCAGTGATGCATGGTTTTCAGATGTGTTTTTGGATGAAACATTAATGTGTTGACTTGAAGAGGTCCATCATGGTTGGTAAGGAAAAAGATGATAGCAGGAGGTTGCGTGTTAACCAGTGAGTAGTATGGAAATTTGCGGTTGTGTTTTGAATAGGGTGAGTTTTGAATTGTGACGAATCGCAAACGATTTGAAATTTCTTGATGGTATTGAAATTATGGAAATCTTGAGAAAACCCTTAGGTGTGGATGTAATATTTGAGAGTTCCTTTTGGTTGGTTGTTGCGATAGGTTGGAATTTGGATTGTCAAGAGAAGAAATTGTGTATAGACTACGGACAGTGGTATAGGGTGACGGTTGAGAATAAGTGTTCACTTTCAGAATTAAGTAACTGGAATAGTTTGGTTGCAGTTGTATTATGTTAGAATATTGGAAGTATTATCTTTATGATTCTAGATTCGAAGTGTTTGGTAATTACAAGAATATTGAGTACTGGTTTGGTCTGAAGGAATAGAGACAACTAGGATGATTAGGATTCGTGGCGAGTTATGAATTGATTTGGGGTTATCCTTGGGGAAAGGTTGTTGTTGTGCCTGATGTGTAAGTCAAAAATCTTTATGCATGTCTATTTTGATGGTTAGAGCGTTGGAATTATTTGAGCAGTTCAGAGGCTTGTGTCTAGTGTGGGAGAGAACACAGTAGAGAGTGTGGTTGGATATATTGGCAGTGATCAGTGATTTTGGTGGATATGAGAAAGAGTTAGGTTTTGGACGTGAGATTGATAGACTTGATGGTTTTGGTTAATCAGAGTGCGCAACGGAAGCGTGATGTGGCACATTTTGTATTTGAGAGTGAACCTGTGAGTTTGTGCTTGTGTATTCTTTGAGTTGTGAGTTGGTCGTCAAGAGCATTGTATGGGCTTTGCGTCTTGTCGTTGTTATTACTGTTGTTGGCAAGGTGGTTTGTCAGTTGTGTTTTTCGTAGTGTACTTTTGGTTGATCTAATGTATGTTGGTCGGATGCGAGAGCCGTGTCTGGAGTTGCTGGTATCGGTATATTTTCGAGGACGAAAATGTCTAAGTGGGGGAGAATTGTAACGCCCCGATTTGTTTAATTGTATTTATTTATTTCATTTATGTGAATTTTGTGAAATGTGTGGATTTATTGTATTTTACCTGCTAATTGAGCTAATTAGTTAATTTCTCTGGTAGATAAAATATTTGTATTAAATTATTATTTCTTTTCAAATTTTATTTCCCGAAATATATTTCATCGGTATGTTTATGATTTATAGCATTTTGAGAGCGTTTGCGGGGTATTTGAGAGTAGGGGCATTTTAGTCATTTTATATTATATTTTTATAACTTGGAAAGAAAAGAGATAGAAATAGAAAGGAGAGAAAAAAATAGAGAGAAAGAAATAGGAAGGGGAAGAAGAGAAGAAGGAAAAAGAAGAGAAGAGAAAAAGAGGAAAAGCTAGGTTGAATCAAAGAAATCAACTTCTAGAATCGATTTAATCGGGTAAGGGTGCGAAACTCAATTATTGTATACTTGTGTATGATTATGCATATGTGTTTGTGATTGTTATTGGATTGAAATGATAAATTTAGTAAAAATCATAATATTTAGAAATTGGTAAAAATTGATCCAAATGTGTTTAAACTCATGTTGATTGTGTTCTTGGTTGGTTATACATGTTGGGTATGTATTGTTATACTTCAAATTGATGTTTTTCTGAGTTTTGGATGATGTTTTGGAGGGTTTGGGTGTAAAACCCGTAACACAAAATTCTGCAGAAATTTTTCTGGTTTTTCCAGGTCATACGCGTATGGGGCATGTTCATACGCGTATGGACCTTGGTATTATGCGTAACATGGGCGAGGCATGGGCCAATACGTGTATGGATTTTCATTTTACCCGGCCATCTGCCCATTTGCGTATGATACGCGTAGCATTTCAGGGCAATACGCGTATGGTGTTGGCCCTACGCGTATTGGAATTAAAATGGGAATTTTTGGGGAAAAATGGTCTCTGCCCATACGCGTATAGCCTTGGGCAATACGCGTATGGTATGGCGAGGAATTGGGGCAATACGCGTATGGCTCAGGGCAATACGCGTATGGCCAGGAGATTGGTAAAATGGGACTTTTCAAAATATCGTTTTCGTTTTTCTTTCGTAACTTGGGTTCCGTTTATCTGATTTTTACATCCTTGGTATCGTTGGAAAGCTATCGAGCTGTACTATAAGGTTATGATGATTTGGAAGTTGTTAGCCGATTAAATTATGTCGGTATTTGGAATAGTGTCATTTTGTCGACTTTTACCGAGTTAATTAAGTGTAATTGATGTGTATCGTGTAATGTGCTTTTAATATGGACATCGTATGACTTGTGTGATGTTATATGAGGTGAATGCATGTGATGACATGTTGTGGTGATGAATTGTGGCCGAAAGGCAAATAAATGCGATGTGTTGTATTTGGTTATATATGCATGTTTATGGTTGCATATATGTGCGAAGATGCATTGGTTGTCATGAGTCCTTGTATGCTGAGCATCATGATATGCATTGTTGTGACGTCCTGAGTGACGGTTTGATTCCTGAGAGAATCTGTTATAACATCATGAGCCTTAAAAATAAGAGGTATGAATAGCCTTAAAAATAAGAGGACCGAAAGCGATGGTTATAGACGATCGTGTGCCCATGTGGGGTGTGAGCGATCGGATCGTGAGCCTTATACAAAGAGGACTGCAAGCGATCCATAAACGTCGTGAGCCTTATACAAAGAGGACTGCAAGCGACGGGTGAACATCGTTGGCCCGACGGGGTGTTACTTGTAGTAACAAGCGATGGTTCCAATAGTTCCTGAGTGGACTGGTAATGATGGAGTCGGTACCGCATATGCATTTGCATAGAGTCATTGTGTCGGTCTCTTTGCATCTGCATGAATTATGATTGTATTGTTTATATGTGGAAAATCATGATGTAATTGATTATGTGTGAAGCATTGTGATATGCATTGTGACAAATGTATTGTGCATGATTAATATGCAATTAGGAACGAGGTAATTATGTGATTGAGCTTGTGATAACATCTATGAATTGATGTGCATTCGGATTAAATGCATTGAATTATGAATGATATGTTTTGTGTATAAATGTATGCATTATGTGTGAATATGTGATTATGTGAATATAATCTATATATATGCTTTATGTGTTGGCATGTGATTATTGTGGTGAGAATACTTGATATGTGTATTTGTATGTCGATATATATATAATTATACGCATATATGTTATGGTTGTTTTTCTCACCCTTCTGCTGTTTTATAATGCTCTATGAGGCATTGCAGATTAGAGTTGTTGGAGGTCTTTTTGTGAAGCTTAGGACTTCATTCTTTTGTCGGTCGGCTCTGATATGTGACACCGGGTAATTGGGGAGTCCGTTTGTGATATTTGTGTATTATGTATATATATCTTTTGGCTTGTGCATGTACAACTTGATGTATGACAAACTTTTCATGATATATATATATATATATATGATATTCAGTTTTAGATTTTCCGCTTTTATTCTAAAATCTGAAATGTGGGTGTAAGGAACTGAGTTCCTCTGTTGATTGCTACCCCACTGTTGCATATCTTTATGAGCAGGTGTTGTATGATTTGTTTCAATATAATGTGATTTTCCCCGTCTATGCCATGATAATTTAAATATACTCTGATGAAATTTTGAATTTTCTTTTACTGTTTTATTTGATTGGGGGTATAGATTAGGGGTGTTACATTCACTGTAGGGATAACAGGGGGTTCCACCGTTGTAGTGATGATTTCAGAAACCACAGTGGCCTGAGTGTCCATTTTTGTTCTCATGATATTAATAGCCTCTAGGATCTGTCCCATCCCTCCTCGTATCTCATTTAATTCATTGTTGACTCTATCCATTTCTCTGTACTCTTCTGTTATCCTTAGTCGAGCTTGGGCTCGAGTGTTGTAGCTGTGTCTGGGATTCAGTGTGATGATTCTGGAGAGATCAAAGGTGGCATGTGAAAATGAGGATGTTGATGCAAATGCAAGCTAAACTATCAAGCAACCAAAGAGATCTTGCAAATAGTGTAGACAATGAAGTCTTCAACAAAACAAACTTCTTCATTAAGAAATCTGGCGAACATTACATTAGGAGCAGTGCATCTTCATACTCCGAGTACATAAGTGGGACTATAGCCACAGCAAAAAGGGAAATAGCAACAACTGTCATACCCCAAATTTTGACCACTAAGATTCCCCATCATTATGCAAATCATCATCACAATATGGATGGACCATCATACCTCATTAGTCTCCCCAAAGATGGGTGAGCATCCACTACAATCAAATTTAGGGTTTCAAGCCCTCTCAGAGCTCTTAGACAAAGGATCAATTAAGGAATGACATGATCTTCAACTTGTCTAAACCTCTCAAACATCCACAATGGATCAAGAGGACTCCCACATCAAGGATTAAGCACAAGGCTGCAACATTCCAAGTGGATTAAGCCTCAAGATCGCTAGTGTCACCAAATTAGGGTTTTGGTCGACCAAGGCCCCCATATGGAATTTTTCCTCTGGGCATGAGCCAATTCTTCAAAGCATAACCTAATATTCTCCAAGGGACATCGTAGACCCAATCATCAAGTCAATTTAGCCTCAGGGGATGCATTCATAAAAAATCAGGAATTAGGGTTTCTTGACCTAATCCACCCCTAAGTTGACTTTTGGGACAAAACATGAGCCAAGACCTCAAGAGAGGATTTGAGGGCCTCTAACACACTACATTGATCCATTTGCAATAATGAATTAATCCAAGAAGCTTGATTCACAAGTTTCAAATTCATCAGAACCACAATTAGGGTTTCGCGGGAAAAGTCAATTGTGCCTTTGACTTTTGACCCAGGCATGCTCCCAAACCTTGAGACATGATTCAATACACCTTATAACACCTATGAAATTAATCCATCAAGTTTTATTCAGGTCAAGGACTTGATTTCATAAAGGATCGCATAGTTTGGAGTTCATCTGACAAAAAGTCAACTGTGCACAAAAGTTAACTTTGACTTTTTGAGATTTTTCACAATTATGGTTCTTTGACCCTAGAATGATGTTAATGTGTGATTGGGATCATCATTCATCAAGAAAAACCAAGAAAAGTGGGATAACTTGTAAAAGGGGTAACCATAAAAAACTTAGAAATTTTCTAAGTTATGGAACAAAGTGGCTAGGGTACCAACTTCCAAGGTTCATAACTTGAGATCCAAGCAACCATTTGGGCTGATCCAAAGATGGATTTGTAGCTCTCATGGCATACTTTAAAAGTGTCAACTACACCTCATTCCAATTCTTCATGGATTTTGAGCTATGGCTAGATCAAAATGGCTGAAAACAAGAAATGTCACTTTTTCCAACACTTAGTGAAATTTTCACTAAGTCAGAATTTGTTTCACTTTTTCCAAAATGTAAGGGCATTTTTCACTTGGATCCATAAAGTATAAAGACAAACTATGATCACACATGTGTTGTATCATATAAGAGCTTTCCAAAATGGCCAAGAACTCCATGAAACTCCACTTAAGCCATGAGATATGACAATGACAATGTGCCTTGCTGCAAACTATCATGGCAAGGCAGATTTGTGTATTTTGCTCGATTTGAGCAAATTTTGCGAATGACAAACAAGTTTATCCATCTGAACACCTTAGGGGGAGACCAAGGAGGGACAAACACTGATCCATCAGCCTCCCAAGTTCTTGGAACCAAATGTAGCATGCCAAACCTATAAATGCCTAAAAGAGGGACAAGACTCCAATTTTGGTTTGGAGCATTTAATGGATACACCAAGGTGGCATGGAGTGAGCCCTTTCCAGCTGAATTCAGTCAAGACTTATCCAAGAACTAGGGAACCAGCAGCCTGTGCTCTAACCTCTAGTCAATGGCTAGAGGAGACTTGGATTCCTATTGATCAACATTGGCCAAACTTCTGCAGCAGTTGCCATTCACTATTGCTTGCAAAACAAACTTGCTCTACTATAAATAGAGCTCATTTATGCTCAATTTGAGTACACCAAAGCCATCAAATAGATGCTTTCCTCAAAATCTCTTCCTTCACTCCAAATTTGCCTTCCAAAGCAAGTCACTATCGGGTTTTGAGTTTGAGAGCCATTCCAACCAAACCAATCACACACACACACACACCTCGTAAAAATCATATAGAAGTGATCCAAACACTCACATTACATCTATAACACCACAATCACAAAATGACTTGCCAACTACTCAAGTTCTTGACAGAGGTGCAGTTGCGGTACCATCTCAAGTTTCAGCTTGTTTCAAACTACTCCAAGCATTCAGACACATCACTTGGCACCTAAGGAAGTTGTGAAAATCATTGGAACCAGCTTGCAACACCTCTAACACAAAACATGATCACCAGCTGCAAGAGGTAAGCCTCAACTTGGTCATCTCATGATTCACGCATATTTCCTCGCACAATAATTTTACCATATGTTCATAATCATGCATAGAGTGTTTACCCTCAATCAATTGCTTTGTTTGAATCGTGTATAGAATTTCTGAGCCTTCATGCAAATTTTAGGGTTCTTGAGGTTTCTCTTTGATTTCTTATTCCATGCTTAAAATAAATGAAATTAAAGACCATAGACATGATCGTGAGGTGAAAACGAGCAGATTGATATGTAGATTGCATGATATCATCAAGTATTCAGTGAGATTGGATGGAAAACACAAATCTGCAGAAACAGAGGGTGGCGCGTGTTCTTGCCATGTTCTTGGAGCCTTTTTTGAAAATTCAAATATTTGAATTTTGTGATTTTATTTAATTGATTCAAAAATTAATTTCTCTCTGAATTTTAATGATTTTGAGTTGATTATTTTTTTTAATAATTCACAAAAATGTTAAAATATTTTATTTTACCAAAAATTCCCAAAAATATTATTTATTTCATATATTTGAAATTTTTACAAAGAGTTAATGTTTTATTTGTTTTTAACATTTGAAATATTTGTCCTTCCTTGATTTCCCAAACTTAATTGATTTTCAATCATTTTGTGGATATAAATATGATTTTTCAAACATTAATCCAAGATCACAACTTGTTTTTCACACATGTTTGATAATTTTAATCATTTTTAATTAAATTTTTATTTAATTAAAATACATTTTTGAAAGTAATTTAGGGTTTTGATCTTAATCACCCTAAACAAATCATTTTCAAACTTTTTTGGGCCTCTAATAGAATGTAAGACCCAACCCCTCTTAAAAACCAAAATATCTGGGCCTCATCTAATAGAGAGTAAGTCCTAATCCTTTTGTAAATAAACCAAAATCACCTGGGCCTCTCCTTGAGTTGTAAGCCCCATTCTTTTTCTTAAAATCACTCTTGGGCCTCTAATAGAGTGTAAGTCCTAATCCTTTTGTAAATAAACCAATTATGGGCCTCATCTATTGTATAAGTCCCTCTGAACAATTTCAAATAAACGGCGCGATCGTCGCCTTTTCAACAACACCCTGGGCCTACCCTCGTGTTATAAGCCCCATTATCTTTCTTTAAATTCCTTTGGGCCTCTAATAGAGTGTAAGACCCAACCCCTTTTTGAAACCAAAATAATTTGGGCCTCAGATACTATATAAGACCCACTGTGTTTTCAAAAACCTCGGCACGGTCTCCGTTTTCACACAAATAACCCTGGGCTTCTCCTTGAGCTATAAGTCCCATCTCTTGTACAAATATAAATCTTTGGGCCTCTAATAGAGTGTAAGACCCATCCCCTTGTACATAAAACCTTTTTTGGCTTCACGTATTGTATAAGTCCCTCTACAACGGGTAAGTGTTTATCCGCTTTCATTTACCGCTTTCATATATATAACTGTATTGTGAGGCTGCTTCACTGTAAGTCTTCTTTCACATCCTTTTATATACTTGTCACATATCCACTGTGAAATACTAGTATAGTTATTTAGAGTTTTTCCCGGCAACTACGTCTAGAACTAGGTAAAGCCTTGTTGGTCACTCTTAAATACAAACAAAACTAGATCCCCATAGGATTTCTAGATACAGTCTTCCCTCCTCTTGGGGTTAAACAATATGGAAATGTGAAAGGCAGCATTCTCGGTGAACCCTTTCTCAGACTGTCACCCTTAGAAATTGTCAAAGAAACTCTAACTCCCCAGAGATGTTCTTTTCTCTGTGAATGGCATCTCTTGAGTTTCTTCCAAATTCTCGAACTTTCCTGGAATGATCTCTTCTCTGTGAATTGCATTTCTTGAACTTCTCTTGGTTTGGGGACCCACAGGATTCCTAAAAGCATCCCCGCCTCCTCTTGGGCGTTGTACAAGGACTCTTCGGCTTCTTAGAAGTTCTCATGCCTTCTCTTGGGCTTAATACAAGGACCCTGACGACCTCTTAAAGGTATAAGATAGAACTTAGTCATCCTTTGTTTGAGGAGTCTTTCTCGCGTCAAACCTCCGACCATTGTAGGGTTGATACTCATCCCTTAATGCTCGTGCCTCCTCTTGGGCATTGTACAAAAGATAAAACTCTAGACTTGGACAGTTTAAGACCCTTGAGTCTCAAAGACATTCTCAAGTTCCTTTCAAACATAGGAAAAAACACCGATCACTCTGGATCAATCTCCAGCGGAAACCCGGTCTCTCTCATGAGAGTTCCCCACACTTGGACCCGCTTCAGGATCTCCAGAATCCACAGCGGTAAGACAGCCTCCTCTTGGGCTTTGTACAAATGATTCTCCCTAGCAGAGCTAACCTTTTCAGACTCTCTTGTTGAGTCACCTCCTTTTTATCCTCCATCTCGGGCTTCGTACGAGATAGAAAATCACTCTCTTGTTGAGTATAAAAGACTCTCTTGTTGAGTCAACCCCTTTTTTAGCCTCCATCTCGAGCTTCGTACGAGATAGCATAACACTCTCTTTTTGAGTATAAAAGACTCTCTTGTTGAGTCAACCTCTTTTTTTAGCCTTTATCTCGGGCTTCGTGTGAGATAGAAAATCACTCTCTTGTTGAGTATAAAAGACTTTCTTGTTGAGTCAACCACTTTTAGCCTCAATCTCTGGCTTCGTACGAGACAGCAAAATACTCTCTTGTTGAGTATAAAAGACTCTCTTGTTGAGTCAACCACTTTTAGCCTCAATCTCGGGCTTCGTACGAGTCAACAAAATACTCTCTTGTTGAGTATAAAAGACTCTCTTGTTAAGTTAACCACTTTTAGCCTCTATCTTGGGCTTTGTACATGACACATATAAAACACTCCCTTTTTGAGTATAAAAGGCTCTCTTGTTGAGTCAATCTCCTTTTAGCCTCAATATCGGGCTTCGTACGAGACCAGAAATCACTCTCTTGTTGAGTATAAAAGACTTTCTTGTTGAGTCAAACAACCTTCAGACTCTCTTGTTGAGTCAGTCACCCGTTCAAGACTCTCTTGTTGAGTCAGCCTTTTTTAGCCTCCGTCTTGGGCTTTATACAGGATAGATAAAAGTACTCTCTTATTGAGTCAAACCATTTCAGCCTCCATCTTGGGCTTTATACAAGATACATTCTCCCTAGCGGAGTCAAAATCCCCTTTAGCCTCAATCTTGGGCTTTGTACAAGACAGAAAGAACATTTTCCCCAGAAAAGTCAAACTTCTCGCCTCCTCTTTTGCTTCATATAAAGAAAACCCCGGTTGAGTCAATCAACCTTTTAACATCAAAGTTGTGCCTTGCTCACAGCATACAAACATCAACAACTCCTCTTTAGAGATGACAAATTCTCTCTCAGCCAAAACCTTTTAGCTTCACATCTTGGGCTTTGAACAAGATACAAACCACCTTTAGCTTCACGTCTTGGGCTTTGAACAAGACACCAAAACAACCCTCTTTCCTCCCATAGAATAGGAGGAACTACGATCGCTCTGATTTCCCTGTTTCGGGAATACGTAGGCATAAGATTGCAAAATCTTAGCGAGTATACTAATAAAAAAACCCAAAAATCCAGTATCCCCATATATCAACCCCAAAAGCACCAAATCCTAACATCTTACCAAAAACCTCGCAAATAGTCCAGACATTCGAATCTTAACAAAATAAATCGAAGAAGGGCCCACATCTTAATAGCATCTGTAAACTAACAGTCAGCTGTTTAAACTCAGTATGCAAGCAGGGTTAACTGGAGACATCTATTTCCCTTCCTTAATCAGCTCAATAGGATAAAAAATGAATCGAACTGTAGTACCTAAGCGATCGTGATTCAAGACCACAAGAATTGCGCTACAGAAAAATGGCACCCACCGTGGGGCCCAGTTCTCTTTCTTACAATCTTCGATAGAAACCTTAAGTTCTCAAAGTGTCACAGAAATGACGACTCTGCTGGGGGGATCATTGTCTGTATAGGATCATAAGACTAGAGGTCTAGGATGATTAAGACAAATATATATACTGCTTTTCCTAATTGATATCTGTGTTTATTTTTTAATGGGAATGCGTGTGATGCCGCATGTGGAAAGATTAAGTATACACCTAAGATAGGTGATGGCATTATACGGGTAATCTTGCGGGGAGTGAATCCCAGTTAAGAGTCACCGGTCGACCATCAAACTCAGTGGAGACTCCCTTTGCAGAAACATTGCCTATACGACTTCGGTTGTTGAAAGTAGTGTGGTCGACTGGGTTATCTGAGAAGCTGAGGTTTTTAGTAGACTGAAACCATTTTGGAGTGCGAAAGCTATCGGTAATAGTTGTCACGCGATACTACCCTCATCTGAGATCACTCTAAGATACATCAGCTCGCTGGCGATCTGCTTGCTGTTGTTATCCCAAGAGGGGTCAATGATTTTGCGGACAGGTACAAAAAATCACCAGTATAAACCTTTAGGGATGGGTAGAGCCTTGGCTTCATGACACCGACCCTTTGACCCCATGTTTTTTTTATGTTTTTGTGTGCTGCATTCATGCATTCATCTAAAAAACATTAAAACAAAAAAAAATCTTCTCTTCTAGTCTTTCCTTTTCAAATTAAACTAAGACAATGATTGCAAATGTCAGATAAAGAGGTTGCGCTAATGGATTTCAATAGAAGGAAAACTCATAAGTACACCTTCAAGGTTCCAAAACTAGAGGATTTAAGAGGTCTGGCGAGGATTATCACCAACCCCAAGGCGTTCAGAGCCAAATATGGAGGACTGTTGTCCTTGTTAAGGGTCCATGTAATCGAAGGAATCCTGTCCACACTAATCCAGTTCTACGATCCGGTCTATCACTGTTTCACATTCCCGGATTATCAGCTAGCACTAATCCTGGAGGAGTACTCTTACTTAACTGATTTGCATATTACTGACCAAGCTCCCTTTTCTGGACTGGAAGAAATTCAAAAGGATCAAACCATTGCAAGAGCCATTTATTTGGATGAGTCAGAAGTTAGGACTCACATGACCACTTAGGGTGGAATCCAGGGTTTGCCAACCCAGTTCTTGACAAAGAAAGCCCTGTACTTTGCTAGTATAGGGAACGTGGCCGCTTTCGAAAGCATCTTTGTTTTGCTCACTTACGGGTTATTTTTGTTTCCCAACATCGGTAACTTTGCAGATATCAACGCCATTAATATTTTTCTGATTGGAAACCCTGTACCGACCTTGCTCGCAGATGCTTATCATTTGGTACACTTAAGGAATTTATACAACGGAGGAATAATCACATGCTTTGTACCCCTGCTATACAAATGGTTCACTTCCCATTTGCCCAAGTTTGCTGCATTTTGGGATCAAAAGAATACTTTACACTGGTCACAGAGAATCATGTCACTTACCAACTCTGACATCGATTGGTACAATCAAATCTATGACGGGATCAGGATCATTGACCGTTGTGGAATCAACTATCAACCAGTTTTAGTTTGTCGTCAATTCGGATACCTGATGAGGCATGTCCCACGTAATGCTCATATGGAAGGTCTTTTCTTCAAGGAAGGAGAAAATGATAGAGCACTAAAGACGGAAATAGTGCACGCCTAGAAACACGTTCATAGGAAAGGAAGAGAGTCTCTAGGAAAACCAGACTGTGTCTCGGTGGAGCCTTATCTCCACTGGGTACAAACTAGAGCTCTCAAACTGAGGATGCCTTACCCTCGTCAGGAAGTTCTTCCATTAAGGGACTCTGTCCTTTATTTTATGTCTGAGACGGAAAAACTTCGGGTTACTCTCAACAAAGTCCAGCAGGAGAGGAGGTCTTGGAGGAACAAATACCGTATTCTCAATGTGGAGTGCAAGAAAATTCAGCGACTATTGAAAGATAAAGATGCTCTGATTGAGATTTTAGAGGAACATGCTGTAGAAAATCAGGATGACCAAAGGAATTTGCTCGCTCCTTTCACTTGGCAAAGGAATGACAACCCGACAACGGTTCAAGAGCCCCGGTCAAAGAAAAGGAAAGTACCAGAACCAGCACCCGAGCCCTCCTCGGAGAGGACTCAAGACCCATAAGTTTAGATTTCCTTTTACAACACTATGTAAATTACTGTATTTCCATTCCGCAATCTTTGAATTCAATAAAACGGGGTTTCCCCACTGTTTAATATTTGTAATCCAATTGTCGAAGTTTACTTTGAATAAACAAAAAAATATATACAGTTAATATAATCATTGCATATCATTCATCATTCTCGCATAAACGCATTCTTCTTACCTATAAATCTCACATTTGCGTCTCGATTAGAGAGCCAAACTGTCTCATTCATACAATACTCGGGCCAATCGTCAGAAAAAGATGGATGATCTCGAGGAAGAGAACAGAGAGTTGAGAGAAGAGATCGACACTGTGAAAGATGATCTGAGAAAGCTTCATAACAATATGCAAGCTCTGGCAGCGGCCCAGATGCAACAACAAAGGACTGTGATCTCAGAGATCACATCAATGCCCATAGTGGAAAAGTATGATCCTAGGTACAGAATGCCGAAAGATCGTCCCTGGGGCATGCCACTCAACTATATCCCAGAGGGATATATTCCGCCGATCGCTGAAGATCCGGAAACTTCAGCAGGAGCCGCTGGGCCTGAAGGTTACAAACTTCGGGAGGCACCGAGAGTCTCGGCCATAATGACTATACTACCACCCGTGGTACACACTGTCCCAGAAGGATAGATTCCACAGATACCTTCTGGTGGAAATGAAAGTATGTTCGACAGAATGAATGAGTTCCAGGAACAGTTCCTGGAGATGTAGAAAGAGCTGCAAGCCCTTCGCGGTCAGGATTTATTTGGAAAGGACACCGCAGACCTTTGTTTGGTCCCCAATGTGAAAGTTCCGCACAAATTCCAGCTACCCGATTTGGAAAAGTACAAGGGTAACTCTTGTCCTCAAAGCCACTTGGTGATGTACGCTCGACGAATGTTAGCTCAGACAAAGAACCAAGAGCTACTGATCCATTATTTTCAAGATAGTTTAACTGGTGCCGCACTCAAATGGTACATGGGTTTAAACCGCACTAAGATCGTCACTTTCATAGATCTTGGAGCTGTCTTCGTTCAACAATATAAGTATAACCTGGACATGGCACCAGACAGAGATCAAATCATATCAATGTCGCAAAAGGATTAGGAAACCTTTAAGGAGTACGCTCAGAGATGGCGTAAAATTGCCGCTCAGATTTATCCACCTCTTAAGGAAAAAGAGATGACAAAGATCTTCTTAAAAACCTTGAGCTTATTTTACTACGACAGAATGGTCGCCAGTGCGCCCAGTGACTTCACCGAGATGGTGGGCATGGAAGTTCGTCTTGAGGAAGCAGTCCGAGAAGGACGTTTAGTTAAAGACGCTGGATCATCAAGTACTACAAAATGATACGGTAGTGCTCTCCCTAAGAAAAAAGAGCAAGATATTGGGAATATCTCTCTCGGAAAGCAAAGGCGACGATACCAACCAGTAGCAGCTGTAACTCCTGCTATCAACCCTGCGCCTGTTCCTACATATCAACCTCAGGTTGCTCAGAGCTAACCGATTCAACAGTAATATCAACAAAGGACACAACAGCCTCTTCAGCAGGTTCGTCCTCCGTACAACAACAACCGTACAACACGACCACCAGGGTTCGACCCTATACCCATGTTGTACGCCGAACTGTTTCCATTATTACTGGTCAAGGGACACGTCCAAACCAGGGCTCCTCTTACAATTCTGAAAAATATGCCTTTTTGGTTCAAAGCGGATCAGACTTGCCCTTACCATGAAGTATTTTGGGAAGATACGGTATTTTGAGGTCACGAGCTCGAGATCGAACCCAATGGAGGAACGGCTCCAAAGCTACACAATTCCTTTTTCCCAGATCATTCTTGGTGCTTTCGTGGAATTTGTCCCAAGCACACCAAACTCCACTTTTGGTCTCATTAGTTTCTTTTTCATTAAGGTAGAAGAAATCGGATACATGAATACTCCTAGGATTTTCTTTCATTGCAAATCCAAATTGGCGTCTGGCAAGAACAAGGTTATAGTTGATCCCACCATGAATACCAAGAAGCGGTACGTTAGGGAATGGACCATAACTGTCAATGTATACCTTTTTTTCATAGACAGGATCATACCAAAAGATATTATTATGGGTCAGAGAAATAATCCTTTGAGACCAATGCATCTTATCTGGGTTATCTCTGAATCCATACGTTCGAGGCAGATGAGTGATGTACCACTGGTAAAGCAACGGTGCATAACATAAAATAGCACCCTTCCCTTGAAGAGTCCTATGGTGGATGGAATGGTACGCATCACCAAGTAGTGTAGGCACAGGATTTCCACTGATAAAGATTCTGATGGCATTGACGTCGACAAAATCTTTCACGTTGGCGAATAGAAACTGACCGTAGACCAATAAAGTAAAGGTTGCTTCAAAGGCAGCTATACTGTTTGCATTGAAGAATTAACAGGATTTTTCAAACAAGAACTTAGACAGTAATCCTTTGATACCATCCTTGGTGGTGATGTGAGGTTTAACTTCTGACATTTCCAGGTGGATACAATCGACAATCTCTTTTGGTGTAGGAATTTTCTCCTGACCGCTGAAAGGTCTTTGTTTTTTCACAGGTAAGCCAAACCAATGAGAGTATTCTTCCAAGGTCGGAACAAGTTGGTAATCAGGGAAAGTGAAGCAATGATAAAGAGGATCATAAAACTGAACCAAAGTGTCAAGAACACCCTCCTCCATCTCAGTTTTGAGAAGGCCAACCAATCTTCCATACCGATTTCGGAAACTTTCATGTCCAGTCACCAAGGTTGCTAACTTCTTCTGCTTAACCAGATTAGGCCTTTTGAAATTGAACTTTTTAGTGTTCCTCTTCTCAATATCCATGATACCTATGATTTTTAAAGGAAAAATATGACTGAGTTCCTTAAAACCAATAATGGATGCAATGAGATGTATGCAATGTGCAAACATGGGCAAATAATACACAGATAAATGTACACAACACAGCACATGAGTCTTAGGTTTAGAGGTCTCATGAATGAAGCCATGGTCTACCCATCCCAACAAGGTGTGGAGTATAAGTTCATCAACTGTAGAACAAGGTTCTAAAAGTTCCCAGAGTTTACGTAAATCCTTAGGATATTATCGGCCTGCATGACTACTCACGCGGGTTAATAATATTCTCAAGATAAACTCGTCAGAGTGTAGTATCGCGTAACAACTACTTGGGACTTACTCCCTCATAGCCACCGCACTACATCCTAAAAGGCCAAGTGGGGTGAAGGTAACTATGGTCCTCAGAATCCCTAGCTCCTAATTGAAAAAGTAATATCAATGTGACTGCTCACATCAGACATCACCAATCCCAAAGGGCCTCATCTGAGTGTGGTCATCATATGCCATAGATTGTTAGGATTACTCCCAACAACCGACTATTTATTACACCACGATCCTACCATATATGTGCTCTCAAGTCCGGGTTAGGACTTATCTCACCACTCAATAGCACCATGTCAACCAAAGATCTCAAGCAAAACAGGTATACAAGTATATATACAAATATGTACAATCAAGCAAGCAAAACATATAACAAACACAAGCATAAACAAGGTGGGCTTAACCCTCAATTGACATTCCCCTATGAAGTCGCCAATTCTGTTGCGGTGAGAATCGGATAACAAGCTATTTATTAACTTGCATCACAAAACAATGAAATTCACCACCGAGCTTTGATTTATCCAAAGGAAAGGGTAAAGATCCAAAAAAACCCTTTTACGCCATGTGAAGACACAACTAAGAGATCGGGGGTTCGGGGGTTGGTTATACTAAGAGAAGGTATTAGCACCATAAGTATCTATAGTACGCTACAGGAACCTCTTGTTTATGTTTGTGTTATGTTATGTTTGCTTGCTAAGGGATATCTGCTAAGGTAAAGGTAAAGACCTAGGGGTATGTACACTAAGTTTGCTCGCCAAGACGTTGCATCTTGTGCCTCGTATCTGACTAAAGAATCAGAGCAACCGTAGTTCACCTAACTAAAGATGAAGGAGGAACCATTGACTATGGCCAAAGTTCCAAGGGGAAATGAGTGTGAGCTCATCTTAGAGTTTGAAGAAACTCTCTAAATCTAAATTTTATGGGAGAAAGTGAGTACTCAACATGGTAAGTACCACATAGAGTTTAGAAACTCTATCCTACTTCTAGGTTGTGATTCATGGCTATGAGGCAAAGGGAAAGTATTCTATGACTATGAGGTCACAGAGAAGGTGGCCATGACTATGAGGTCAAGGCTGGTAGGTGGCTATGACTATGAGGTCAAAGCTGGTATCCTATGACTATGAGGTAAAGGAGGATGTAAATACCTATGACTATGAGGTCAAGGGTTGATTATGAGATATCTATGACTTTGAGGTCAATAGAAAGACTTTCCTTTGGAAGGAGGGAAGAGAATAACAGTTTTATGAAATAAGAAGTTTGTGGGATACGTGAAGATGCAACATTAAATAACAAAGTATTCAAATGAAACAAAGCTTACAACATCATATAAGGCTAGAACCAAATGTATTTAGGCCTTAATTAAGCAAGGTGAACAAGATAGCATGATAAAAGAAACAAAGAAGTCAAGAATATTCATAGTAGAAACCTAAAAAAAGGTCCTCTATTTTCAACATGAATAAGTACCTCAAAATTATGGATTTTCACTAATTCCTTTTTATGTTCAAGAAGTAGACACAATAAAGATTAATTTGCAAAAAGAATAAGTGAAAAAGGATGAAAAATGATTGAGATATGAATTTTTGAAGTTGAAGGTATAAACCAAAATGACAAGGCAACATGTGGTAAAAAGAAATAGAAGGGCACCCCATGGGTGTTGAACCCAGGCCCTTGCGTGTACAGCCCCAAAACCTTGCCAAATCAACCAAAGTGCACGTGTTTACAAGTTATAGTGACAAAGCAATATATGTGAAACAAAATATTTTTGGAAAATTTAAACAAAAAGACTGGGGCTAGGGGGATTTGAACCCCAACCCTCATGGTCAAATGTGCGCTTGCATATGTGTGCTTGCCACTAGGGTGTCTGTTACATCCAGTCATAATCCCAACTCCATAAACCTATAAACATTGCGTGTGTGAAAAATGGGCAGATGGATGGTTTGCCACAAAAAACCAACAAGGCAAATACTTAGCACTACAGGTACAAGTAAGAATCAACACGCCTTGCCAAAGATTATTCAGAGTATGAAGCAATTAAAAGGAACTGCAATTGATCATACAAGTGGCCATCCATTAACTAACAAATGATGGAGAACAAAGTTAAACCAACACAAACCAAGTGTCCCTATTAACATGAGCTAATTTAGATCAATCTGGACATACATGGATTGATGCTTAGTAATGTAGACACACATCAAACAAATGAAATCAGGTTTATATGATAGAACATGTTCAAGCCATCTTTGTAAACATCATGTTACCAATACAGACAGTGCATATATACTCAACATAATCATCATGAGTCCATATGGAAACTGGTTTGCAACAAAGAAACAAATTCATGAGTACCAAAGAGAAAGCATACACAAAGGCAAAGCTGGTTGAATATCAGAGAGCAAATCCAACCTTAACTATCAATTCATGTCTTCAAAGTGGTAAGAATGCAATATGACTTCAAGATAGCAAGTAGAACATGGCAAAACATACAGTAAACATTTCTTGTAATATAACCTCCATACCAATCATGACAGTAGGTATTCAAATAAACTAAGGCAATCCTAATGTGCATTGAAATCTAACATCAAACCAATGTAATGCTATACCAGTACTAAATCAGCCCATGTCTATCAATGTTATCCAAAAATAGAGTGAACCAAACTATCATGCTGCCTATGGACAGAAACAAATTCAAAGATACACTTACAAATCCCATCCGTGTGATCATTTGATTAGGGCGAAGGAAGATAATAAGCATATACATATATGGCTGTTCAAAATAAGATGTCAAGATTTAACCTAGTGATCATGTGTAATATCAAACCAAAATAAGTGATTTGTAGCATGAAAGCAATACAGACTGAGGATTAAGTATGTGGAGCAGTGGAAACGATCATGGCACTAGTAAATATGGCATGGTGAGCACTCAAGTTTGATAATTATCAACAAAGAAAAGGTTTCAACCAGGCATGAATACATGACACACATATTGACAGAGTTCAGGTCAGGTTGTCATACATACCATGAATACATAGTTTAGCAAACATACTCACAGCTTAGATACACATCAAATGACAAGTTAAGGTTTGCATACATGTCCTGGACACAAAGCCTAGCATGATGGACATAAAATTAATCATAATAACATGATGAACATAACATGACATCACAAAACAAAACCTCAAGAGATTATCAGTTTCAGCATATAAAGAGGAACCAATCATGTTATAATGTAGTGTACAACAGGCTGTGAAATGTTGACAAGCACAGGGTTGAATACCAGAACAAAAACTTAACACAAAAGAATATCATCATATACTCATTCTCAATGATAAGTTTAGCGGCTTATGAACATGATTAGCACAAAAATCTTGGACCAACATCATACCAGTAGGTTGTACTCAACAAATTGAAACATAAAGCATAGCAATAATTGCATAACTTAAGTACATATCAAACAAAACATATAGATAGTACATACATCCAATCTTGAATAAGCATATTAGATTTTTGCACACACATCTTTCAAGGCATTTCCAGCAAAAATAGACCAGCATGGATGTTTAAGACTTGAATGTAGGATAAGTAACTTAATGGCAGTTTACTCATAGTGATCAATGCAAATGGAAATAAAGAGACATCAGGTCCTATATTATTTATCTCAGACCAGGGCAAAACAAACCAAATACATAGCAATTAGTCTTAGTATACAAGGTTGACTTCTTTCACACGAAAACAACATGTCATGGCACAGGGTAAGCATAACAAACTTTGTGAGATTTAAATAGGCACACGAACAAAGGCAGGTTTAACAAAGTATGAACATAAGTAACACATGAATGGCTCTGAGTATAAGGACAAGTGACATATCAATCCTTACATACATATCTTGAACAAAATACCAAACACACAAATTGAACAAGCAGGCATGGTTATAGTTTGCTCAAGCACGGCTACACATCAGTCATTATTGAAGGTGCGAGAAAGACACAAGAAAGGGGGGTTTGAATTGTGTATTTACTCTTTTTGTAACTTTTCACATCTTGTTAATTTGACGCTCAAGAACCTTCAATGTTCGTTGAGAGATTCTGATCTATTAACTAAGGAGTATGTGAACCGTATAAGTTATGTTCATAAGATACGATACTCAGAACTTGCAGTACGGAAGCTTATCAGAGATAGGCTGCAAGGTTCTGACTTTGCTTAATATGAGGTTCTGATATTCAAAGGAAGAACATAAATAGAGATACTAAGCAAAAGAGTAAAGGACACACGATATATCCTGGTTCACCACTCGGGCTAATCCAGTCCACCCTCCTCGGGTGATTTCGCCTTGAGCACAAGGACTTAATCCACTATAACCAAATCATGATTACACTTGCACGGGCAACAGCCGGTGACTAACCACTTGCACAGCCACACTGTGACTAACAACCCAATGAACCGTTCAGGGATCCAACAGGATATAACGTTCATTGACCGAACAGACCCGCTGCTGGGATTTCACAGCTACCCGTTCAGGGATTCATCACAATGAATATAACGCTACTAACCATATTTCAGGATTTTCCACAATGACCCTCAGCCATTGTCATCTCAAGTATCTGATCACCACGTGATCTACTCAAGGGCCTCAACTCATAGCTAAACCGTTCAGGGATCCCATCAGGATATAACGTTCACTTGAGGAGTCTCAATTCATCTAGTTGAATTGGCAAACTGGAGATTACAAATTGTGCTTCTTAATAAGCAAGTTTCTCCTAGGTTTAAGTGCAAAGAACACACATGTGTTCAAGCAAGTTTTGAGAAATCAGCTCCTTTCTTTCCTAAGAAACTAAAAAGATGTATTTAGATATTATGATAGTTGACATCTTGTAGATCTTCTTCTTCTTCGTCTTCTGGTTAAGCAAGCTTTGAGCAGCAACTCCTTGCTTCAGATCTTCAATGTAGCTTTGACGAGAAGGTAGGTTGATGACTTGACTGATCTTCAATTGTTGTCTTCTTCATCAACAGCTTTTGTTTGATTGTTGTTGTTGTTGTGTTAATTTGTTCTTTGGAGATTCAACAACAATTGCCATGAGTGAATTAATGACAGCTTTGAATATTCTAAGTGTTACAACGAGAACTCATCGTTGTTGCTATCTTCACACAATGACTTGGTCAATTTTGTAGATGAACATTTAGTTCGTAATTATACAAGTGATCGACACATCAGAAGCAAAAACTCTTTCCATTAAATAGCCAGTAGAAATATAGCCGTTAGAGAATACTGTTGGCTGTTTGGAAAAGAGACGTTGTGATATAATGAGTTGTACTGACACATCTTCTTTTTGCAGAGAAGGAAGTGACCAGACATCTTTTCTTGGGCAGTGTGTACATTTAACTCACAACGGTAATATTTAGACTTCGAAACTTCAGTGGCTTCTGATGTTAATTTGATGAAGCATGAGTGGAGTCTTTATAGCAGAATATCTGATGCTTCAAGTCTTCCGTTAATTGAAGAAGTCCATTAGGAATCAGTCTTCAGAACTTCAGCACATGGTCTTTAAGAGCGTTATTCTTTTCTGCTTTAAGTCTTCCGAATCTTCAGAGCTTATCTTCAGAGTCTTCAGAACTTCTTGTTTGAAACCGCGATCTTCAGAACTCGTCAGTCTTCAGATTCTTTCTGCACTTGGTCTTCAGCGCCTTCAGCCATCAGAACTTCAAGTCATAGGAGTCTTCAGAACTTTGGTTCTTTCTGAGTGTACTTCTTCAGAGGCTTCGCTATCTTCAGAATCTTAATCACTTTCAGAGAGCATCCATAAGAGCATTGCAACATCAATCTTGGCATCCTTGGATCTGGCTGATTATGACTAGATAAACAAGCGTTCTTACTTCTTGCGACTTTAGTCACACATAGTAACTTCGCATATACATATATTCAATCATAGTACATCTGGCTGGTGTATGTTGGTTCTAATGTCTTTAGTTCTTATGATCTACACACAACACACATTAGACCATAAAATGGTTCTTTCACAAATACTTATTGTTATCATCAAAACATAGATTGACTTGTAAAGACAATTCTTGCTCTCACAATCTCCCCCTTTTTGATGATGACAAAACCAAGTATTTTGATTGAACATTTTATACAAGGTAATCACCAAAGCAAACAAATTCAGAGTGTGGAACAACAGCTCCCCCTAAATGAGTTATCCTCAAAGCTTTATCTGAGATCATCTAGGATTTTATATAATCCAAAGATATACAAAGTAACAACTTGAGTTGCTAGAACAGAAATAGAGAAGAGTTACTTTTCTATCTTGTCCTTAGGAAAGCGAAGAGTCTTTAGCATCTGGACTAGTTCAATAGAACTTCCATCTTCAGATCTTCAGAACTCAGTTTCCTTTGTTGTCATATCAGAGTTTGTTATCTTCAGAGTCGTCTGAAGCTTTTCTACTTTTTAGTAGATTCAATTGAGCACAGAATTAGAGCAGTTCTTCGAATGATAAACATAGCTTCGCTGTATATCAGAAACTGTCTTTTGAGACACTCCCCCTGAGTTTCAGGCTATATGAAGATTTTAGGTTTTGCATTTTAGTCTTCTAGGTAATCTCCCCCTAATTTCCATAAGTCAGATATTGGGATCTTTCAGAATCGAAATTCAGAGTTTCTAAATTTAATCACCAGTGTTGATCATGACTTTTCAGAGTTTTGACTTTGAACACAGGTTTATTTCAGACCTTGTTATTGTCACAACTCAGTTAAATTATCAAAGCTTGATTTTTGATCAGATGCCAAATGAAGGTTAAAACTTGTGATCAATCAGTGCTTGATTCTGAATCTGGTACATCTTATTTTAGTCGGATGTAAAAATGATGTGCTGACTCTTATACAGAGTATTTTGAGTCTGATACCAAGTGAAAAATTTCTTCTCATACGCTTAAGAGGTAATTCATTAGAGTGCTGATATTGATACCAATGAAGGTTTTTGACAGTAGTCCACAGCTTTGCTTTGAGAGTCTGATACTAATCTTTGTGTACTGAATCTGATTTCTAATTGATGATTTAGTCTGATACCAAATCGTCTTTAATTCAAATGGTTCCTGATAGAATGGTTTCTTGCTTGGATCTTTAATCTAGATCTTCAGACAGTTCTTGACTTCTGATTTGCACAGATCTTCTGAGTGAGCATCTTGAAATGTGGACTTTGTCTTGACTGCTTTTAGAGTTTTCTTACTTAATCTGATTCGTAGTTCTTCTTCTTATCCTATCTTTAGAATGCCTAGTGAAATTGTTTAGAGTTCCTCGGATAACATCAAACAACAAACGTTAGTAGTAACGCATTTTATGAGAATACTTTGTTTGAGTTTTGCATTCTTTCAGATTTCCTTTTTTTTCCAATCAAAATCAATTAATATATTTCTCCCCCTTTTTGACATCATCAACAAGTGTCAGGGCATATGAGCATTTAAGCATGTAGTCATTTAAGGGAAACAGAGTCACAGAGTTATTTGAACATTTAGAAGCATTTAGACTCATTTTAGGGAAACACATCTATATTCAATATGTATTTAATTGAAGGATGGAAGCCACTTGTGAGAGAAGTGAAACAGTGTTCAGGTACCTTAAAGGCAACTAATTTTCATTATGGCGTAGATAATCAGAAGAATAATTTAGACATAACCAAATAAGAAGCTCATTAAACAGACTAATTATATCATAGATTAGATAAGGATTTAAACACAAACATACAGATACAGATTTGGACTCGACAAAACCAGATTCTTATAAGAGAAAAACTTTTAGAGTTACATATTTCCGTGTTATGAAGGATTGAGAAGTTCCTTACTCGTTTATTGAACGACTGTATGCATATTTCAAGAGAGTTGAACAGCTGAGAAATTTCTAGTAAGAAATAGGGAAGTAGCCTTTTGTACGCGATTTCCTAGATGGGATAAATTAATGAGTTTCTTTTAATTTAGCCATTTTGATGCTGGTTAGATTATCTAAGAGACAAATAAGACATTTTCATTAATTCAATGGTGATTGTACATAACAATTTAAAGACAAAACATAGCAGCTGCTAAATGAACATCACCACCTTAATCATCAGAATCCTCGACATTGTTCATGGTTTCACAACTGAGTTCGACACGAGAAGTACGAGGTTCAAGTCTGATAATTAAATCCCAAGCCTTTTCTTGTAGAAGTATTTCTGAAATTATTCTTCCGTATGGGATGAAGTCCTGTACTTTGTTTCTGTAGATTTTGATAGATTGTTTCATATGATTAAAAATGGTTTTAGGGAGATATATTGTAACATGATGTGTTAGAAGAAAGATAAGGATTCTGTCGTTGTGCGTTAGGATGTTCTCAGGAGTCATACGAGGACGAAGGTTGGTCAGAGAAAATTTGAACCAAGCTTTTGGAAAAGGGAGAAGCCTCTCAGGGTTGTTTGGTTCGTAAGGTACTAAATCGTCAAATAAGATTTTACACTGATCCACCAGGCTTAGATTTGATTGATAGTCATCAATCGTGACTCCGGAGGAGATGCAACCGGTGATTTTCTCTATCGAGGAGACAGAGACAGCAATCGGTTGAAGGTAGACTTCCGACCAGATGGTTTTTCCATCGTTGCTAACTCTGGCAAATTTCCAGAACTCTTTAACTAGGTTTGGATAGATGGGACCATATAGGAGAGCGTAATAGCCTTGCCAAGATTGGGCTTGGATGCTTCTAAGTATCTCCAAACCATTTTCTCCGGGATGAGCAAGGTTGAGTTTCTTCTCAGGAATAAGGTGTAGATTTTCTTTGTTTCCAAGGAAGGTTAGTCCACTCCTTTGAGAGTTCATTGTTCTTAGTAAGTTTAGAATTTTGTAATTGAGAGTTGAGAGACGGAGAGAGGAATCCTACCTTTTATGGGTGAGTTAGGATGAAGTGTGATGATCGCTTTTGGGAATATTGATTTGTTATTTCCTAGATATTGTATTAAATCTTGGGTATATAGAGAGATGTAAACGCGTGTAGCTAAAAAGACGAGTTAGTTGTCTATTTATTGGGAAGGATACTAGATTTAATGATGACTTTTCTATGAGTGGTCAATGAGTTGGGTACATTAATGATGGTAATAAATTTGAGTTCACAGAAAATAATTTTTAATGGGTTAAAATTCTAATAAGGCTTGTTATCTATGGAACATTTTATTGTTTAAAGAGAGACTTTAATTAATGATCATAGATTTGACAACACGTTTTTCTTAAATGGTCTAAGGATAATTGAGCACAAACAAAGCAATTAAAGTACAATTAACATAGTTTCTCTAGTCATTAAAGACTTCACAATATGTTTTTAACAGACAGTTTTCTGGAAACTCTTCAGGACCATCTTCTTTAACTTTTTCCTTGATCATGTCCACAATTCCATCTCTGAAGAAAATCTCAGACAAAACTCTTCCATAAGGAATGTAGGATTTTGTGAAGTTCCGAGATTCAAGAATAGTTTTCCAGAGACAGTTGAAGATTGAGTGTGGTAAATTTATCCGAAAGTCATTCATTAGTAAATAAATGAACTTATGGTCGTGAAATCAAATTAGATTATTGCCATCTATTCTGGGAAGAAAATTTGACAACATGAGTTTGTACCAGGTTTTGGGAGTTGGTAGGAGATTCTCAGGATTGTAGGGTATGTATCTGGAAGATAAGTCGTGAAGGGATGCAAAATTTCTTGCAGGAAAGAAATTATGTTTGTCAAACTTAACACGAATTCCAACATCCTCACAACCAGTTGCAAGGATCACTGAAAATAGGTTGATGTCAATAGGAATTTCAAAAACATAGAAGTGATGCAATTTCTTTCAACATCAAGATCGACATGTTTCCAAAATTCTTTGACCAGGTTTACATAGATGGGTTTTTCTAGCATCATGGAGTACCTAGTCCATTGTTGGGTATACAAAATATCTGCTATACTACATGCAGTGTCTCTTGAGAGTGAAGGAGTACTGAATGAGAATCGTTTCTCAGGAATGAGTTCAAGAAGGTTTGGATTACCGAGAAAGGTTAGTGGAGGCATGATAGTGGATGGACAAAGAGGCTTGGAGTTTTAGGGTTTTGAGTATAGGAGCATGAAAGGGAGACGTGACTTTATAGAGTAAGAGGTAGATTGAATTATGCCTAGTCTAGGGAAGATATAGGTCAGTTCAAAAGATTTTAGTAAGATCTTATTAAGTTGTCAGAGATATGTTGTGCAATTATGATTGTATCTTTTGCGTGTAGTTTTTGTTAAAGGGTTTTCTTGTATTTAGCAATTTCTTTCATCTAGGCTTAACAGATTTTCTATTGGTTGAATATTTCCCTAAAGAAACGTGTAAGGATTCCTAAATAATTACTTAGTAAACATGCTATGGCAAATTTATAATTATGGAATCTCATGAGTTTAACAGATTATAAATGAAAAGAAAAATGTACCTTAGATCTTTCAGACTTGGCTCGCTTTGAACATCTTTCTGATTCTTCCTATTTCTGAGTAAGCTGCAGAGTTTCTTGGGTTCTTCAAGATAAGCTTGTCTTCTGACTTCTGAAGAGAATATTTTCTTGGAAAGTGATCCTAGTTGGATTATAGCTTTCGCTCTCTTTTCCTGTTCAACCTTGTCTTTTAGTTCTCTAGGTTATAGTGACCGAGATTAGGACTTAGTATGATCAGAATGACCATTTTATTTGAACTAAGCAAATTCCATGCAATCCTTTTTGATAAGGCGATACTCATATGCGTGGGAGCAGTACTGAGTGAACAGTAAATTTCATTTGATGACCCCATTCATAAATAACATATTACATCTGTTTTGAATGTTTCTTATTTCTCATTTTCTTGATCCATAGAACCTGTTTAGTTCTGATACAGTTCCAAGATATGGATCTGAATCTTAAACAACAAACTTTTGAGAATTGGTTGAGTTCTTCTTTCATAGCCCGTATTCAGTTTGTTTTTGTGAGAGTTTCTTTTCTTTAAAAGATGATTGATTTCACCAGTTCAGTGAGAATCTTTGAGAGGTTATTCAGGAAGGAGTTGACATATCAACATCCGACTTTGTTCCTTAAGGTTGTTTTAGAACTTGTTCAGAACCAAAACATCATCATGCCCCATGTGTACATCACTAGACATGATTTGCATGAACCTCTTGTTCTCACAATGATGATCAACTTATTTGGGGTTGTTCATACATATCTATGAGTTAACTAATTTCTTCAAACGAACATCATTAACATCATCTTTTATGACATCAGTTGGAGAACCTAGATACCTGAAATGATAGCATCCAATTTCATAGCACAAGTGGTTCTGAGAACACTTGATCTGTTGAAAATCAGATTATCAACATTTTATCTTTACTTGGATGATTTCAGGTTGTTGGAGCTTAATCACCGAACCAGTTAAGAGTTCGTTCGGAATCAACTGAGTCTTTGGGATTCAGTTCTCCATTGAATCTTTTGATCATTCCAGATTCTGACATTGAATCATTTCTAATAATTTGAATTTTTCAGATTCTGAATTTAACAGATTTCTTTCTGAAATTCAAGGTCTTAGAATCAGCAATTTTCCTTCTTTACATGAAGAGATCCAGAATGAGTTTTTAAATGAAAAAGTCAAGGGTGGACCTAATCCGTTTCTTGAAAACATCTCAAAAACTCATAACGAATTAATCTTCAGCAAACAAGACTTCTTGCTTTCTGATGATTCATCTTTTAATCATATACGTGGTTTTATCCACACGTATTTTCCAGTATGAGCATTCAACAGATACTTCCTTTTATCTGATGAATTTATATTATCAATTGATTCTTCAACTTTAGTGAGGCTTCATCTAGAATCAGTGACTTGCTCACAAAGTAATCAGATTGATTACAATTTTGTACACAGTTAACGGCTGAACTGTTACAGAAATTGTAAGTAGATTTCATTCTCACCAAGAGTACTTCTACGCACAACGTCTGGATCTTTTTCTGACACTGTTAAGTGTTTGATGTGAATCAATAACAGAACCGGAGCTCTGATACCAATTGAAGGTGCGAGAAAGACACAAGAAATGGGGGTTTGAATTGTGTATTTACTCTTTTTGTAACTTTTCACATCTTGTTAATTTGACGCTCAAGAACCTTCAATGTTCGTTGAGAGATTCTGATCTATTAACTAAGGAGTATGAGAACCGTATAAGTTCTGTTCATAAGATACGATACTCAGAACTTGCAGTGCGGAAGCTTATTAGAGATAGGCTGCAAGGTTCTGACTTTGCTTAATATGAGGTTCTGATATTCAAAGGAAGAACATAAATAGAGATACTAAGCAAAAGAGTAAAGGACACACGATATATCCTGGTTCACCACGCGGGCTAATCCAGTCCACCCTCCTCAGGTGATTTCGCCTTGAGCACAAGGACTTAATCCACTATAACAAAATCATGATTACATTTGCACGGGCAACAGCCGGTGACTAACCACTTGCACAGCCGCACTGTGACTAACAACCCAATGAACCGTTCAGGGATCCAACAGGATATAACGTTCATTGACCGAGCAGACCCACTGCTAGGATTTCACAGCTAGCCGTTCAGGGATTCATCACAATGAATATAACGCTATTGACCATATTTCAGGATTTTCCACAATGACCCTCAGCCATTGTCATCTCAAGTATCTGATCACCACGTGATCTACTCAAGGGCCTCAACTCATAGCTGAACCGTTCAGGGATCCCGTCAGGATATAACGTTCACTTGAGGAGTCTCAATTCATCTAGTTGAATTGACAAACTGGAGATTACAAATTATGTTTCTTAATAAGCAAGTTTATCCTAGGTTTAAGTACAAAGAACACACACATGTGTTCAAGCAAGTTTTCAGCAATCAGCTCCTTGCTTTCCTAAGAAACTACAAAGATGTATTTAGATATTATGATAGTTGACATCTTGTAGATTTTTTTCTTCTTCGTCTTCTGGTTGAGCAAGCTTTGAGCAACAACTCCTTGCTTCAGATCTTCAATGTAGCTTTGACAATAAGGTAGGTTGATGACTTAACTGATCTTCAATTGTTGTCTTCTTCATCATCAACTTCTGTTTGATTGTTGTTGTTATGTTAATTTGTTCTTTGGAGATTCAACAACAATTGCCATGAGTTAATTAATGACAGCTTTGAATATTCTAAGTGTTACAACGAGAACTCATCGTTGTTGCTATCTTCACACAATGACTTGGTTAATTTTGTAGATGAACATTTAGTTCGTAATTATACAAGTGATCGACACATCAGAAGCAAAAACTCTTTCCATTAAATAGCCAGTAGAAATATAGTCGTTAGAGAATACTGTTGGCTGTTTGGAAAAGAGACGTTGTGATATAATGAGTTGTACTGACACATCTTTTTTTTGCAGAGAAGGAAGTGACCAGACATCTTTTCTTGGGCAATGTGTACATTTAACTCACAACGGTAATATTTAGACTTCGAAACTTTAGTGGCTTCTGATGTTAATTTGATGAAGCATGAGTGGAGTCTTTATAGCAGAATATCTGATGCTTCAAGTCTTCCGTTAATTGAAGAAGTCCATTAGGAATCAGTCTTCAGAACTTTAACACTTGGTCTTTAAGAGCGTTATCCTTTTCTGCTTTAAGTCTTCTGAATCTTCAGAGCTTGTCTTCAGAGTCTTCAGATTTTCTTGTTTGAAACCTTGATCTTCAGAACTTGTCAGTCTTCAGATTCTTTCTGCACTTGGTCTTCAGCGCCTTCAACCATCAGAACTTCAAGTCATAGGAGTCTTCAGAACTTTGGTTCTTTCTGAGTGTACTTCTTCAGAGGCTTCGCTATCTTCAGAATCTTAATCACTTTCAGAGAGCATCCACAAGAGCATTGCAACAGCATTCTTGGCATCCTTGGATCTGGTTGATTATGACTAGATAAACAAGCGTTCTTGCTTCTTGTGACTTTAGTCACACATAGTAACTTCACATATACATATATTCAATCATAGTACATCTGGCTGGTGTATGTTGGTTCTGATGTCTTTATTTCTTATGATCTGCACACAACACACGTTAGACCATAAAATGGTTCTTTCATAAATACTTATTGTTATCATCAAAACATAGATTGACTTGTAGAGACAATTCTTGCTCTCACAATTATATCAAAGGCTAACACCATATTCAGCTCAACTGAGTCAAATAGCATATACCTCACCTATTTAGTGCAACTCAAATATACAGGATACACACTGTTGTTTCATATCTCCTTTAATATAACAAAGACAAACCGGTTCTACAATAGTTCCAACAAACCAAACCTACAAATATCCACTTATCAGCAAATGGATGAATGAGCAAACTTACCTGTTCTTATTCCAGCAGGGGCATCCCAACAAAACAGCCACATATTCAATATATCAACTAAGACGAAGCATACTTGACTTAACTCATTACGGTATGCCTTAGATAAAAGTTAAGCTAGACTCAAATACACATCATTTCCACATTATGGATGAATGAAGAAGAACACAAAAGCACATTATAGTAGTACATATGACACAAATATGATAATAAATATGTACAATGAGCATGAATATGAAATAGGAAGAAAGCACTTACCAAGTGGAATATGTCCACTGCAACTTCAATAAATGAGATATTCTCCTTCTTTTGAACTAGTAGTAAGCTCCCCGAGTATTCCTTCTTCCTTCCTTCACTTGAAAGGATTAAACTCAGAGCCTTTTTTTAGGGTGAATATCAGAAGTTGTTGGTGAAAAATGAAGGAACAAGGCCTGCTATTTATAGGAGGAACATGAGGATTCAGGGTATGGTCACACTTGCCAAAAATGCCAACATTGCCCTTTCTCATCGTGTGAACTATGCACTTGCTGAACAAAATCCTCCAATATCTTTTGATTATCTGAGCAAGAACTGGTGAGAAGTGATTGGTCCATGATTCAAGGAATAAACTATTGTTTTCTTGCTTTTGTAAAGTTTCTCTCTCCCTCCTACTTGCACCAAGACACAAATTCATATTTTAATGTAAGCCACTTTGAATTTTCGTGGAAAGGCTTGAATAAAGGTTAAATCCATCATTAAAACTCAGAAACAAGTGGTTTTGGTGATTAAAGAGAGGTTTAAGTCATTACACAAAACTTGGTTTCTTGAACTTTAAGGAATGAAACCTCCAACTTTGAATTTTCGGAACTCCTAGCTCACTCAATGGATTGAGGAGTTCTAGTACTTTTTGGAAAGCCCTCAATGCCCTCTACAACTTTCATGTTGGACCCAAGTTCTGAATCACAAGGGAACCTAGTAAAAAATGAGGTCAAAGTTAGCTTATTATTAGGGCAAAAGATGCTGAAAATTCACTGTCTTGGGCAGTTTAGCTCCTAAGTCTCATAACTCAAAAATCATACATTTTTTGGAGAAAAGTCATATTTAACACTTTGAAGATCATGGAAAGAGCTTCCATTTGGGCTTTTGAGTCACTCAAATTGGATGTGTGGTTTGGAAGTTATGACCATTTCAAATTTGCACAAGAGGGGAAAATTCCACATATGAAAAGCTTCATGAACAAAACCTTATTTCCTTTGCAAGAAATCTCGTGGAACTTGATCTCAAATACTTTAAATCAACAATGAGACATGTTATGATGAATTGAGGCCTTGGAGGTGTCATTTGGATCAAAATCTCAAGGATTAGGGTTTCAGTCAAAACCCTAATTTCAACTGTGAATGCACTGGGGTAAACTCTTATGATCTTGCTTTTTCCATCATATATAAGACTCATAGGTGGTCTCTAGGGATGTCTACTACCATGTGGAGTCCAGTCCTAGGGTTTGAGAACAACTCTTGGTCAAGATCAAGGACCAAGATCCACCTGTCAAAACAAAACCCTAATTTGGGGGCAGGGTGAAACTGTGGCTCAACCTACTCATGATGAGAGCCAGATGATCTTGAATTCTTGTTGAATGAGACCACTTGAATGTAGGTAAACTCAAATGGTTGATGAACTAAGCAAATCTTGACTTGATAGGGCAAAATTCTTCAGTGATTCCTCAGGTTAAAATCCTAATCACACACTTTGGTCTGGTGATCCTTTGTTGACTTGACTTGATTCAAAGTCTTGAGATTTTTGGTTCCAAATAACTAGTGAATCTTTGTGAGGATTGTATGGAGCCAAATAATACCTTAGGAGGCCTTGGATCTCCTTGTGCAAACCCTAATTTCAAACATAAGAGAAACAGACTGCAAGATATGGGTTAGTTAAATAGTGCATATATGATTGATCCTAAATGTCTATGCAAGATGTTATGACATCTAAGAGGTAAAATTTGGGGTACAACAGCCTCTGATGCATTTAGATGTGAAATTTGCATTTCTGAATGGCCCATTACAAGAAGAGGTATACGTGACACAACCTCCTGGATTTGTTAAAAAGAATCAGGAAGGGATGATGTACAAATTACTTAAAGCTTTGTATGGATTGAAGCAAGCGCCCAGAGCCTGGAATTTGAAGATTGATTCATTTTCAAGGAGCAGGGGTTTCAGAAATGTGAGATGGAGTACGGTGTTTATGTTCAACATACTTCTGAATGCAATATGATTCTGGTGTGTTTCTATGTTGATGACATACTGCTGACAGGGAGTTCTGAACAAGAGATAGCTAAGTTCAAGAAGGTGCTGATGAATGAGTTTGAAATGAATGATCTCGGGGAAATGATATATTTTCTAAGGATGAAGTTTATATACTCTAAGAAGAGTATCATTTTGCATCAGCTGAAGTATGAACTTGAGGATGTGGATGCTACAACCTTCAAACAGTTGGTTGGTTCTCTGAGGTATCTGTGTAATACCAGACCTGATATCTGCTATGCAGTTGGAATGGTTAGTAGGTTCATGAGTAAACCTAAGTGGTCCCATTACCAAGCTACTGTCAGAATTCTGAGGTATATCAAGGGAACTTTGAAGTATGGAGTGTTATTCTCTTCTGGAAGAAAGATTGCATCAGAACTTTCGAGTTATTCAGATTCTGATTGGTGTGGAGACATAGTTGATAGAAAAAGCACTTATGGGTACTTGTTTAAGTTACTAGGAGGTCCTATTTCTTGGTGTTCCAAGAAATAACCTGTTGTTGCGCTGTCAACTTGTGAAGTTGAATATATCGCTGGTGCTATGACTGCATGTCAAGCTGTGTGAATTCTGAACTTATTGCAGGATCTGAAGATCAAAGTTAACAAGCCTCTGAAGCTGATGATTGATAACAAGTCTGCAGTCAATCTTGCCAGAAACCCAGTGCTGCATGGGAGAAGCAAGCATATTGAGACTAAGTATCACTTTCTGAGAAATCAGGTTCAGAATGGAGTGCTAGAAGTTGTACACTGTAGCACTCAGAAGCAGTTGGCAGATGTTCTGACAAAGGCTATCAAGACCGATCAATTTCTTCGCTTAAGGTATGTAATTGGTGTTGTCAGTTTTGGGTAAATATAAATTAAGGGATGATGTTAGAAATAATTTATATTTTACAAAACTTAGTGACTAAGCTTTGTTAGAGGGTAATTTAGTACTTTAGTATGTTGCCTATGTGGCCCTAGTTTTCTGTGCATAAATAGACTAATGGTATATGTCATTTAATGTAATTCTTTCTTACTACTTTGTAGCCGTCATTTGCAGAGTATAAATATATTATCTCATTCTATTCATCTTTTTTAACCGTGTGCACCAACAAAACTCCTATAATTAGAACAAAAATTAAATTATGATAAACTAACAACAACAACATGAAGTTAATAAGATATGAATTAAGTTAATACCTTATGCTTCATTCATCCCTCTTTAATACCTATAGAGACAATATAGAGCATATATCTCATAACATAGTATCCACATGAATGACTGTCGGGTTATTTTCGTAACTACAAATAATTTTCATATATTTATATCACACTAATACACAAAAATAATATAACATCAATAAATGCACAAGTAACATGATGCACAAGTAACATACTTACTTTTGGGGAAACGTATAATGGCCTTTTATAAAGTACATTATATTTGAATGCATTGTACTCCTCCATCGCTCTACACGTGTCGATTAAAATTAAACATGAATAAAAACTATTCAACTCTAAATTTAAAAATAATACCACTTACTATTCAAAGCATTAACCGCTTCTTCGGGCAATTCAGAGTGCAATGAGCAAAACACAACTATAGTATTTTTTTAGGACATGTAACAATTAGTTGCCAATGTTCACTACATAAACATTCAGAATAATTAATATGCATAAAATTGATTTATAAATGAATAGTGAATACACAAATTAATATATACTTACTTGCGGTAAAATGGGGCCAAATAAAAATTTTTAATGTTCCCTTTCAATTTATCTTTTAAGTAATTAGGCATATTATTTTCTGTCGAATCGCGAGTAAGACCAATGTGCGCCGGATCTAAGATGCAATACTTGTTTTGAAGTTTCCCTTCAACACATAAGTCACGGATGTACCTGCAAGAGCAAATAATTATGTTAAAGTAGAAGAGCGTATGAATATAAATAGAGATCAACATAAAAACTATACGTACGAGGACCAAATTTGTAACACGGAGTTGTCTAGGTACACATTTCCTGACAAAAACTCATGGACAAAAATCCTAGAACGTATGAATAACTGATATGTATCATGACTTAATTTAATACCCAAGCATGTGTCTGGAATACTGTCAATGATCATTCTTAGTCTCTCAATGTTATCTATTATTGATGGTGTGGGTTCAATGCTGCCCTAGTTGGCAGAAAAACTTTCTTTTGCGCTCGTACCACCCGTAACTTTTTGAAATTCATTCCCTCGATTTTCCAACTGATTTGAATTTGTGTAGCTTAATAGACCCAACGAATTCAATTTCTGCATCATAAAAACAACATAAGTACAATCCAAAATTAAAATACACAAACATTAATAACAACAACATACAACTAATACCTCAAGCATATTGCAAGTACACTTCTCAGACACCTTCACCTCAGTCATCCTCTCTCGCTCCTCCTGCTACTTCTAGACACTCTCCTACACCATCTGCAACAACCTTTCCCTCTCCTTCTCCAACTTCATATCCTGCTCCTCCCTCCTCCTCTTCTTCTCCTCCTTCAACTTCTTCCTATCCTCCTCCAACTTCCTATCCTGCTCCTCCCTCCACCTCTTCCTCTCCTCCTCAAACTTCTTCCTATCCCCATCCAACTTCCTATTCTGCTTCTCCATTTCCTTCTCCATCTCAACAACAACAATCTCTTTAATCTCTCTCTTACGCGTTTTTCCCACTAGATGATTTAGATGGTCCAAAAAATACCTTAAAGCCAATGCCTCTTCCAACATCACCGACACACCCTCGATGCTCCTCGATTCTAATCGCTTCTACCAAGATGTCATGACGATCTTGTGAAGTGAAGAGGCCGACTTCAGTTTGTTCAACCAGATCATCCTACAACACATATGAAATTTCATCTTTAACAAATTGATCTAACTAAAATAAATATTGTTGAAAAAAGTATCTACTTATAATCCTTTAAGCCACTTTGCGTGTAGCATCTGATGTGAACTCACCGTCTTTTCTTTGACGTTCCCTCTTCCATTTCTCATGGCGTGATGGTGGAAATAAAGTGCGATCAAGACTTATAGAACCTCCTAGCTCTTTCTCTCTTTGTTTTCTTTCTTCTTCGATTACCGTCTTTTAAAGTTTTCGATATCCCCCACGAGTGAATCTATGTAGATATATATTTCTAGATCGATTTTTCTTTCCTTTTTGGCTCTTTGCCAAGAAGGCAGGAGTGGTGCGAGACTCTACAAATTTCTCCTAAACATCTTGATCAATAAATGAATACACATCGTATGAAGGCTTTTCTTTATCTTCTCCATATTTAATACAATCATGGGTGAGTTGTGTCTTAAATCCCCTCCAACGCTCACCATAATATATAAGCATCTTCTTTTTCACATTATCATTATCTGGACTAACAATGAACACATCCTATGTTTACACAATAGAGATGTTATTAGTAACACTGAACACCACTTATGTTTGCACATCCTATGTTTAAACAAAAAATAAACGATCATATATACTTGCAAACAAATCATAAAATACCTGAACATCTTCCCATGTGGCGTCTTTCAAGTCCTCTTCAACTTCATGTCAACTATCTATCAAAATGCTCACTTTACTTCTACCTTGTAACACAATGTAACCCATAAAATCGTCAGCGTTTTCTCCATAAGCCCTACCGGTTGCAGTATAAACTGTAATTGGGTAGCGAACACCGGTTTCTTTGGCTTTTTCACCTTGGTATACATCGCGGCACCTCTAGTTTTTCTTCTATGATTTGTATTAACAGATGTTGTAGCAGATGTTGTATATGAGGTGCTTGTCGAATCAGCCATGATGATCAAGAGACAAATACGTAGAGACAAAATGATCAAGAGACAAACAGTGAAAAACAAAATGATATAAGCCCATTTCGGTGAAATATAACTCGTTTCATTGATATATAACTTGTTTCAGTGAAGAACAAACATGTTGAAAAATGATATATGTTGACGAAGTGACTATTTAAATAAACCTCAAAATTATCAAAAGAAATAATACTAACTAACATTTCAATAAAAACAAATGGAAAATCGTAGAAACAAAATGATCAAAAGACAAACTAACGTAAAACCCTAGAAAAATGATCAGTGGAAAACAAAGTGATATATAACTCGTTTCAATGAAGAACAAATCTTTTGCGAAAATGACGTTTGATGAATATCTGTTGGAAGGGTTTTGATGAATATCAGCTTGAAAATCGCCTAGGGTTTTTGCAAAATGAGAGTGACAAAATGACGTTTAAGCATTGATAGGTAAATGAAAAGTTAGAAACTAGCTATATTGCAGTCTGAAGTATCTCATGTAATAAATGTGTTATGTCGGTTTTATATAAAATCTAAGGTGATAATATTAATTAAAAATATCAAATATAAAAAACACAATAGCGCCATATTCTGGAAATTCAATTAAAAGATATATAACGTTAGTTTTTTTGTATAACCGAAGGGTTTAAACATATCAAATAAAAAATTAAAACAAATTTTTGAAAATAGTATTTTGAAATTGATTACTGCAATGTATATTACCTCTCAGTTGGGCCATGTAGCCAAGGTTAATACTAATAAGAAAAATAAAAATGATAAAAATGGAACCTGGAAAGGCGTCAAGTGAGAAATACTAACTAAACAAATGAAAAAAAAACATAAACTGCAAAGACTGGGTGTCGAAGCGAGCTCCCTTATAGATATTTTCCCTCGCTTTACTTAAAAACCAAGGTAAATGGTTGTTTATTTTTTTAAATGAAACCTCACGCTCCTAGTAACTATACCCTCGTTTTTCTATTGTTTGAGGTGTTAGCTTTATCATAAAAAGAGTTATTTGTTGTAGTGTCAATTTCTCGAGTGGTTGAGGACCTAAAGAAGATATCATCAAGGATTCTCTCACTTCAGATAAGAGACTTCCTAATAACTTCTCATAGAGATTGTTTATAGAATCTCTATTTTCATTATCCAAGTCACGAAGAACGATTAGCCAATCATTCTCACCATATCCATGCAATGATGCAATGACTCTAAACCCACAATTTTTATCACTCTTAACATCAACAATGTCATCAATAAATGGCCTAATATGGTTTGGAAATTGTACAATGAACTTATTAGATGATTTATTATTTGAGGTTTAGGATAACCGTGAACATGACCTTTTTGAAGAATTTTGAGAATTAGAGTTTGCTTGATCAACATACTCATGATATGAAGGATTATGATAAACATCATATCCCATAGGTTTCTTCCCTTTCGTCTTCAACCATTCTCTGGTTTTTATTTTTCCAGGTGGTGGACACATCCTTGTTGTAGTGGGGTAAACAATTTTACACACCCTACCTTTTAGTGCTCTTTTCCTGTAACATCTAGTGACCTGAACCTTTTCCAGAATGCATCAATTGCATTGGTCATGTCCACCTCTAATCCATCCTCTACATCTACCTCTTATTCACCTTCCATGCTTAGCTTCATTCAATGGATATGAATAGCATCAATTGGTATTGGATCACCAATTAATGTGTATCTCCCTAACTTAAAAGCACAAGATAAACCACATACTTTTCTATGAGTACACCCGCACATTTGGATTTTTGTACCCATAATGTCAACCCTTAACCACTCTTCCACAGTCTCAAAGTAGCTCTTGATACCGATCCACACAAATTCACATAAAATGAACTAGTGTGCGCGTACTCAACTTCATAAAAACTCTTTTGAAACGAAGCTCTAATATTTCCCAATTGCACCTTGAGATTTCCATTCATAGCCTCCCAACATTTGCATATTTCACCTAAATTATTCTCAAACACCTGCTTTACACTACAACAAATAACGATTTTCATGACGAAACTTTCACCTCGAACAATAAAAAACTGAGGTATAAAGCCAATGCGCGCTATTTTTTATTATTTAAAAAAATAAAAAAAATCAATACCCTTGGTGTTTAAAATAACCGAGGTGAAAAAACAACTCAGTACAAGCATCGATTCTCAGCTATCGTAGTTTATGATTTTATTTTTTTATAAGTGTAAACAAAATGTTCTAACCCTTCAGTTTTCTATTTAAACGAGGTATTAAATAATAATATTTTACTATAAAAGCACTCGTTAAACAGATTTTACCCTAATCCTTACTTATATGAAGCCACCTCAAACTCGCAAGCATTATTCCTTGGGATGGATTGCAAGACAGAAAATTTTTTCAATATTCTTCTATCTTAAACAAAACATTTTTTTCGCCCCTTGCAATCTATCTCACATAATGGTGTTGATGATGTCGTTGTTGTATTTTTTGGAATAATCCTAAATTAAAGAAGGGTACTCAGTTGATAGATTATAAGTGTAGAAAAGCTTTCCTGCTTCAAGTTACCCAAAGAAAGGAGCTTAACCAACAATGAAGTGAGATCAATCTTTGAAAAGAGTTCAGTTGATATATTGCAAGTTTAGAAAATCATTCTTGCATTAAGTTAAACAAAGAATGGAGCTTAATCAACAAAGAAGGGAACTAGCTCAACCTTTGAAGAGTACTCAGTTGAGAGATTGCAAGTGCAGAAAATCATTCTTGTTTCAAAAAACTTTGTTTTAGTAGGTATGCAACAAAATTTGGATATCACGGAAGATTTGTTGTAAACAATGTTTTTTAATATTCTGTGTAAACAATGTATTTTTAAAAAAATGAAATAGTCACCTCAATTTTCTTTATCACCGAGGTGATAGCTAATATAAAACCTCGGTTTTATAGTAAAACTGAGGTGGTTAGTAAGCATATTTTACTTTTAAAATACTCTTTAAACAGATTTTACCCTAATACCAAATTATATGAAGCTTCCCCAAAGAGAGGAAATATTCACCACCGTCCATTTCTATCATGAGTTGTTATTACAGATTTTATAACGTATTTTTAATATTCTGTATAAACAATGTAATTAAAAAAAAACATCTTATCCACCTCGGTTTTCTTCTTGGCCGAGGGGATAGTTAAGCTTTTTTTACTATTCGTCCTTAAACAAAACTTTGCCGTCCATTTAATGTTTATCAACCCTCAAGAATCTGCCATTAGTGATCCGCGTGAAACCTAGGGGACATTTGTTATTAGAGCCTGCTGAATATTGAAAATCTAACCTAAATGAAATATGAAGTGCTTGAGACATAAAGACATTTGGAAAAGTTCTGTAAGATGGATTGCAAGAGCATAAAATTACTTGGGTTTAAGGTTTGTTTTCGTAAATATTTATTTAAGCACAAAATTATATATTTGAATATTGATTTTATTTATCTAACTCTTATTTTGTTTTGCTTCAAAATCAAATGCATGCAAGATCCAAAGAGACAGTCCTTGCACCCAACATTTGATCTTCCCCATGATTCAATAATTTTAAGATGTAAAATCTAGATCTTCAAGGAATTTGATTTTTACCTTGTTCGCTAGGGAATTTGACTTTTATTTTAAACAATGTAATCTTCTAGGTAAACAATGTAATATTCTGTGTAAACAATGTAACAATTTAAAAAAGAAAAGAAATTATCTAACCCCTCGGTTTTCAAGATAAACCGAGATGAAATATACGCTAGTTTTGAAAATAAAAAAAAATGCTATTGCTAAGGTTCTAACCCATGTGTATTTAACTTTACCTCTTGGTTTTAATAACACCGAGGTGATAAGTTGCGATTTATCATATCGCCCTCCATTACCTCGCTTCTATAGCCTAGGTATTATGCATTTCGCGTCCGAGGTAACAAGTGTTTCTTGTAGTACTATTAGTTTCCAATGCATAGACTCAACCCTAAAAATGATTAGTATCCTTAATATTAAGATAAACAAACTATGGCTAAAATCAAATATACCTACTAGTTGTGGTGTTGCCCAAATGCAATCGAAGCTCCATAAAATTTATGCCTATGAAAAGTCAACCATGTGTCTTTCACATAATTAAAAAATGGTCTAAAATTCACACATGTGTGCTTAAGCTATTGCAACTGTTGATGGTACTCCACCTCATTATTATCCTTTACAAGTTCATACCATAGTTTCTCTATCGGCTCTCGCATATCAATCACAACATACTCCTTGCACTTTGATTTCACATTTTTGTTGATGTGAAATCGACAAAGCAAATTAACTGTCCATGGAAATACTCTTTCAATTGCTTTCATCAAAGAAATATCTTTATCATTCAAAATCACTTGTGGCCATAACCCTTGCTTAGTAAACAACTGTTTCAACTTATCCAATACCCAACAAAAATTCTCTTTCTGCTCAGATTCCATATAGGCAAATGCAACAGCAAATGTTAACTCAATTGATGTCATACCAACTACTTCCAACAAATGTGGCATATACTTATTTGTCTTGTACGTACTCTTCATAATCAACACATTAAGAAAACATATTCAACAACTTCACTGATTTTGGATAGGCCTAGAAGATATCTCTCGCAACTTCTAACTCATATTTTTTTCTACTCCAATAAACATAATCTGAATCCTTTATCAGCTTAAACAAATGTAACATTTTTTGTCCTAGGACTCTTGATGTATTTCTCAATCTTACTCTTATGTTTATATATTTGCGTGATCTGAATCACATTCTCCGGATCTCGTTCTTGTAATGACAATAGTATATGACTTGGTGAAACATGACATTTTGTCAAATCAATAATATGTTATTGTTCATCAGCATTAAGTCGACCTACAAACGAATGACCTTCAAATCTATCTGGTAAACCATGGTTGTGAAGTCCACATTTTACATCAATCTTCCAACTAGAACCATCTTTTGATAGTGTTGACCTAATTCTGAATGTACAACCACATTTATTAGTAGCACTTTGTGTTACATTATCTCCTTCTTTGTATTTTCCAACTTTATCACAACCAAATATAACTTTGTCACTTCTTTCTCTCTTGTCAATTTTGGTATCCGAACGAGTTATTATAATTATCACTCTATTCCTGATTCCAACCTCCCAAATCCACCTTGTCCCCTCTTCTCGTGTATCAATTTTTTCACAATTGGAAATATCTTAGTGGTATCTATACATATCTATTTTTTTATCGCATATCATCAAAGGAATATCCATACCCGTTAAATATAAACGTGAACAAAGATTAATAAAACTAAAAAAAATGCGTACCAGAATTCTTAGAAGTAATAAATCCGGTTAGTAAAAAATACATCACCGAAACCCTTACATGTAGGGGTGGGAATAGGCTGGGCCGAGCTAGGCCATGTCAAGCCTGAGTCTGGCCTGCTAAAAACTACAAAGCCTGAGCCTGGCCTGTAGCCTATCATAGACTTATTTTTAGGCTTAAGCCTGGCCTTTTTGAAGGCCTGATTGGCCTAATAGCCTATTTAAAAGCCTACTTCATTTGAACATTTGTAAATAAGAAATTCAACTAATGTTAAATAGACTAACAAATTAAAAGATCAATGAGATTAAATATTTGTTTTCATTATCTCATTCAAGTTTACCTATTAGCATAAGTTTGGTGGTGCTATTTGTTGGAGAGAACTTATGAGAAAAACTTTTGACAACAACTTATGACATTGTTTATAATATTTTTTCAATTTATTTTCATAAGGTCTTCAAGATAACTAAGTTTTATTTTCATATTTTAATTAAAAGTACAAAATAGAATATAATAATAATAAATTTATTGAGTTTTTTTTAAATAGGCCAGCCTGATAGGCTTGAAAGGTTTTCCTTACGCCCTGTGGCCTAGCCTCTTTAGCTAAATAGGCTTATAAAAAAGCCTAAGCCTTTTCTATTTAAGAAAAAGCCTGGCCTGACCTGGGCCTATGTAGGCTAGGTCGTAGGCCCCTGTTAGTTGGCCTGACCTATTCCCACCCCTACTTACATGTAAGATATCCGGTTAGTGAAAATTAAATCGGAAAACGCTTGATGAAGTTATTCGATTGAATTTTGTGAATCAGATAACTAGGCAACATGTTATCTAGTGTGGTAACTATGTAAACCAGAAATCATTGCATTAAGTTTTCCGGTTTGAGAGCTAAACATGCTGGATGTCTTTAACTCAAGTTATCTGATTCGCATAGCAAGAGTACACAATAGCTTATTTCAAATGACTTGGACGAATGATAAAAAGTAAAAGATTAAAGTGAAATTAACGAAGATAAACTTGAAATATTTACAAAATTGTTGGGTTAAGGGATAAGTGTAAGTGTATAGGGTAAATTATTCAGACTCACCCATATGATATGTCACCCTACTTTCAAAGCATTAGAGCCAACTTCGAACTCAACTCAACCACTTAAATATTTTTTTCAAAAATACTATGTTGTTCATTCATTTCAGACATTTAAAAAGAGAAAATATTAAAAAAATTACATTTTAAAGACTCATATTTGTTTGGAATGTGCAAAAAAATATTTCTCAATTTGAATCACATATGATTGTAAACAACTCACATATTCAACACATTTTATTTTTGCAAATAAAAAATAATAATTTTGTAAAAAAATAATAAAAATGTAAAGGAAAAAATTTAGGGTTTAATGAATATACCCTCACAGTATAAAATAGTTTTACACGATCTAATAAAAAATCAACAGTCTACCATATCATTAAAAAAATTTTAAAATGAGATTAATTAGAATACACTCTCAGTGTAAAACTATTTTACACTGTCATCCAATTAGAATAATCATTTTGACAAATAAGAAGAGAGAAACATAGAAGAAGTAGTTATTAAAATGTTTAATTATAATTTAATTCAACAATTATATATCAAAATAATTCATTCTAATTGAATGAGAGTGTAAAGTAGTTTTACACTGACAATATATTTTAATTAATCTCTTTTAAAATATAAACGTGATGTGACAGAATATATAGTCGTTATTGATTAAAATAATTTACACTGTGCATCATCAATTTTCTTAAAAACTTATAGTTTAATGATTTATTATGTGGTGTGTGATGTATGAGTGGGGTACTAACTCTTGCGTGAGTCAATACCCATTTTCTTGGGCCATATTATTCCAAAAAAAGCCCATAATAATTATCATTATTAATTATTTATTTAATAATATATGAAATAGCATATGAAACTGAAACCCTAGTAACTTTGTGTTCGTTCATCACTCTCTCTATAGCGGCTAAAGCTTTTGAGATTACCAAACAATAATCACCATTAGCAATGGCTTCTTCTAGGACAGTGAAGGACGTTTCGCCTCACGAATTCGTCAAGGCTTATTCCGCTCACCTCAAACGATCTGGCAAGGTTTGGTTTTTGATTTTTAATCTTTTTCTGTTTGAGATTTTGGTAAATTTTGACATTTATTCGAAATCCATCAATTTTTTTTTGTGTTCTATGAAAAGGGTTGTTATTTTGTTATGCTATTGATTTTTTCATGAACCCTTTATTGCTGTGTTCTGTAGCTCTCTGCGTTTCTTGGGGTTTTAGGGTTTTCATGATTATGTTACTAACTAGTTTGAGTCATGTGTATGTTAAAACAACAAAAAATTGAATCAATTAGTGTTTGATGTTAAGGTTTCTGGTTGCTATCCGCAACTAGTGTTATAGGCTTAATGTCTGTTTGAATTAGCTTATTTCAAGGAAATAATCAGTTTTTTTTTGTTGCATTATCCTAGAAGAGCTTTTAAATAGAAATATGAACCAAACATGCCATTGGTTAAAGAAAATCTAGACAGTTTTTAAGATGTTGTATACTAGCTATATGTATGCCTTATGTGGATCTGTCACTGACTTTAAAAAGAGGGTCATTTTTTAGGGTGTGGAAGGGGGATACCGCATGTGGCCATAAATTAAGTTAAATTGTGGCTAAATAGTGACTTAAATAAATATAGTTATGGTTTAATCGTGGTTTAATAGGGTCATTTTTGAGGGCGTGCAAGGCGGGTTACTGCATGTGGCCATAAATTTTTTAAAGTTAAATTGTGGCTAAATAGGGACTTAGAAAAATATAGTTACTGTTAAATTGTGGTTTAATAGGGTCTTTATATGTTTTGCCATTGTTAAACTGCGGCCAGCCTACACCAGGCCTCCGAAAATTGATACGGCTCTGTTTAAAAATATATGCAAGTGGTTTTCCTAAATAAGGTTATTTGAACATGCAATTGTTTTGTGTTTTTTGGTAATTGGATTGGTTTTACGTTGAATTGTTGGGAAATAGATGGTTTTCATCGTTTATTTAGTTGAGTTATTTGATTTATGTTCATGATTGGGTTTTTTGCTAGTTGCTATTTTAATTTGAAATTTATTCTCTTGGTCTCAAATAGATGGAGCTTCCTGAGTGGACTGATATTGTGAAAACTGCCAAATTCAAAGAATTGGCTCCCTATGATCCTGATTGGTATTACATCAGAGCTGGTGAGATTTATTTCTCTCACTAGTTTACATCATCAGATGTTTCTTGGATACTTTGTTGCCGGTGAGATTTATAATGATATAATCCTCTTAAGTGTAATTTGATATTGGTTTCAGCTTCTATGGCAAGGAAGATCTACTTGAGAGGTGGTCTTGGTGTTGGCGCATTCCAGAGGATTTATGGTGGGAGCCAGAGGAATGGAAGTCGCCCTCCCCATTTTTGCAAGAGCAGCGGTTCTATTGCTCGTAACATTCTTCAACAGTTGCAGAACATGAACCTCATTGAGATGGACACCAAGGGGTATAAATCTTTTTCCGTCAGAAATAAAGTTCAATTTGTTTGTTAATTATTGGCAAACTTCCTTTATGAGAAGTCAAATTTACTTGGGGCAATACAGAGCCTAAAACTAATTGAGCTTTAACTCATAGTATTTTGAGCTTCGAAATATTACTATCTTTGTCTTTATATCACACATTTGGGGGATTTATCTTTTAATACATCTTTATATTTCAGTGGCAGAAAAATTACATCTAGTGGCAGACGGGATCTCGACCAAGTTGCTGGGCGAATTGTAATTGCACCTTGATTTGTGAACAAAAGCTCAAGTAAACTTAAATTGTGTTGTTCAGACAGAAGTTTTGATGTATGCCTAAATTTTGGTTTTAGCTACTATTATTTTCTAAATTTGACATTTTTGAATGTTGCATTTTGTCATGAGATTATATTTTCCTACATTTATGTTGTATTATTTATATTTCAATCCTCACGTTGGACATTATTGATAATAACGGATTAACAGTTATTGTTCCTTAGCAGATCAAAAGTTCAGTTTCAAAAAAAATTATGGTTCTTTGAGCTCTTTCACTTTTCTCCATTGGCTCTCTTTCACTTTTCTTCTGCAGTCTTGCTCACTTCATCCCCTTCATTCTCTCTGTAGATGTATATTGTTCACTTTTTGCTGATTTATCTTTTCTCGCCACTGCCAATGTCGGGCACCCCATCTTGCTTCATCATTGATTTTTTTTTTTGCTGTTGCTATTGTGATAGTAGATATGCCATATTGCTTCTTCTTTGTCATTGACATGCCATATTGCTTCATCGTCGTCTTGATAACTGAGATTGGTCTTTGTTATGAAGGCCAAAGAAACGAAAAGCAAGAAATACACCAACCCCTATCCCATGATTAAGTAAAAGCTGCATTTATGTTTTTTTTTTTGTAACTAACCACTTTATAAAGAAGTTTCAATAAGATTGATTAATGGAGATTTCATATAATTAAGGAAAACTTGAATAGTGACAACAAGGAAGATCTATGTTTTGTGAAGTGCAGAGCACTTAGGTGCAAGGGCAGTGGTGTGGTTAATAGTGACATTAATGCAGATTTATGTTTAGTGAGGTGCAGAGTGCTGGGTTGTGGCGCAAGGGCAGTGGGGTGGCGCATCTAGGATGTGCTTTGCTCAATGACATAAGGACATAGGATAGAGAAAAGGTTGATTTGCATGGGTATGTTTTTGGGTGCGATATGATTTGGACGCATATTTGTTTGTGGACTATTATAAATATTGAAAGTTGAAAAAAGAATAAATTTAATTGTTTGCAAATTGTTATAAAAATTGGAGGTAGAAAAAGAAATAAATTTAAAAATAATAGTAACTTTAAGTTGAAATAGGAATAAATTTAGAATATAAAATACAAATAGTAATATTATAAATAATATGATTGATATTTGTTTAGATAAATAAGTCGTTCTTTTTACAAATAAGACAATGATTTTATAAGAGAGAAAACGATTTTAAAATATATATTCAATTTTTTAAATTAGTTTTCTTAATTTATTTTACATATTTGAAAAGTATGGTTGATAAATTTCTATTATTTATTATTTGGATTAGTAGTAAATTTGTTTCTGTATATAACAATAGTATTTTTTATCGTATAAAAAAATATTTTAATCATTAATGTATTTTTTTTATATATAAATATTATTTATGTTTTGACACTATTTATAATAATATTTTAATTAATAGTAAAGTTGTTTCCGTATATACAAATATTTGAATCAAAATATTTTTTTTTTGTTTTGACAATATTTATAAAAATATTTGAATCAATAGTAAACTTGTTACCGTTTATAACAATAGTATTTTCTTCCCTATATAAAAATATTTTTATTAACAATGTAATTTTTTCCCGTATATAAATATTAATATTGTTGTGACAATATTTATAAAAATATTTGAATTAATAGTAAATTTGTTCTCGTATATAAAAATATTTGAATTAAAATATTATTTTTGTTTTGACAATATTTACAAAAATATTTGAATCAATAGTAAAAATTTTCCCGTTTATAACAATAATTGAATTAACTTACAAATATAAAAATATTTTATATCGTCCACAAATTATTATTTTAAATGAAATTGATTTAAACTCGTGTCTACGCACGGGGTGCGTTTTTGGGTGAGATATGATTTTGGACGCGCATTTGTTTGCAGTCTGTCATAAAAATATAAAGTTGAAAAAAAAACTTTAAAATAATATTAAATTTAAGTTAAAATAGTAATAAATATAGAAGATGAAAGGTAAACAACAATATAAAAAATAGTATGATTAAGAATAAAAACTATTGACATTTGTATTATATAAATTATCGTTTTGTTTTTTTACAAATAAAACAATTATTTTATAAGAGATAATACATTTTTTTGAATATCTACTCAATCTTTTTTGATAAATTCCTATAATCATTTTGACATATTTGAAAAAAATGGTTGATAAATTTTTATTATTCAATATTTGAATTAGTAATAAAGTTGTTCCGGTTTATAACTATAATTTTAAATTTTCATTTTTTTTTGTAGTCACCACCATTTTTGTCTAGTTAAAGATAACATTTACTTTTGTATAATATAAATTTTAATCGATTTTTTTTATATAAATTTAATATACAACATATTATTCATTAAAACACATACTTGATTAAAATTGTGACATAATATTATTTTTTATTCTATTCTTAATTATAAAACTTTTTTTGAATATATTTTTATTTTTAAAAATAAAACTTTAAAATTTTAAATGTAATTTCTTATTATGATGTTAAATATATTTCTTTTCATACATTTAATTTGTTTTTAAATATAAAAATGTCATTAAATGTGAAATGCAAAACTACAACTATGGTAACAATGACTAAATTCATTTACATAGTAAAATATAATTGTTCTGGACTGGGCCAGCGCCTGCCCATCAGTCGGGCAGGCTCAACCCAACATCATATTAAGCGGCGCAATACGGCCCAATTCTCCTCATGGTCGGGCACATTTACTGGCCCTACTGTCGAGCAGAGACTTCCCTCTACGAGGAGGGACCACACCTCTTCTCCTCGTCCTCCATGTACTCCTCCCCGCGAGGACACGTCATCTTGTAACCTCCCACCTCCGAAAGAATCGATCTGCCCACCTTCCAGAGATCTCGGGACCGTTACCCTAGGGCGAAGACCACGTGTTGGTCTTCCCTACGCCACGTAAGCCCTAGCAGTCACCTGTATTGGGCCTTGCAATCCAGCCCAGTGCAAGTTACCGTTGGCCCCGCGCTGGGGGCAACCTATAAATACCCTCTCTCTTGAGAGGGTCAGGTTACGTTACATTCTAACTCTCACACCTGTTTTTCTATACTTGCTTACTACCTTTTCTTGACTTTGGCATCAGAGTACCTTGCAGATACACCCCCAGTCGTTCTCCTTCCCCGCAAAAGACACCGCTGGTCGATTCTCGGAGCCCTTCTCCCCAGACTGTGGGACGCCGCCCGCGCCTGGAACGACCCTAGCCCGTGGTCGCCCAGAAGCGCCACCGCTCTCCTCCTCGGGAAGAACAAAGACACTCCCCAGTCCAGAAGAAGAGCAAAGCTAGCGACGAAAAACCGAAGAGCCGTCCCAGAACCTCCCCCCGACGACAAGACCATGGTCGGGGCCACCACTCTCCGTCACGGTCACCAATCCGGAGTGACGAGGATGACCAACAGGCTCCACTGTCCAGAGAAATTATGGAGACCCGTCTACCTGTGGGGATGGAGAAACCCCAACCCCTGGGAACCTACGACGACACTTCCGACCCCGACGACCATGTTGAGAGCTTCGAGGCTATGCTCGACTACAGAAACGTGCGAGGAGCTATTAAGTGCAGGCTCTTCCCGACCACCCTCAGGAAAGGTGCCATGACTTGGTACAAACGACTTGCACCAGAATCTATCACGTCTTGGAAACAGCTGAAAAAGCAGTTCTCCAGGCATTTTACTGCCTCTCGCCAACACCCGAAGACGGTGGCTTCGTTGGAAGGCATCTTTCATGGGAGGAATGAATATCTCAAAGACTACATTGAGAGGTTCAACCGAGAAGCCGTCGAGGTCCACACGACCGACGACATGAAGAAGTTCCTGATCGTGCGGGGACTACGTCTCGGGACCGAGTTCGCCAAGTCTGTGGGCATCCATAGACCTCGCAACTTGGAAGACCTCCTCCACCGAGCTTAATCGTACATCGAGTTCGAAGAGTCGGAGGCCGCCCAAATCGCCCTCGACTCACGACGTCGGGATGGCACCCGCGGACAAAGAGATGAAGGCTCTCCCGCCCTCCGGCGTGGGGGAGAGAAAAGACGCGAAGTCCGTCCCAGGGACTCTCGTGAACCAAGGGGTCTAGCTGGCCGGTTTACGAAATACACGCCGCTCAACGCTCCCCACGAGCGAATCCTCTCCGAGTACGCCAACTCAGAGTTTCAAAAAGGGGGTGTCCGCTTCCCAAAGCCGACACCCCCCAAATCAAACACGGACAAGTCCAAGTACTGCAAGTCCCACTAGAGCCATGGACATGTCACGGAAGATTGCATCCACCTCAAGGATGCAATAGAGATCCTGATCAAGGAAGGGCATCTAAAGTAGTACGCCAAGAGGAACGACGCTCCTCGTCCTAGTGCCCAAGACACTCAAAGCGTCGAGGAGACGACACCTCCTCCCGGGGAGAACCGACTGCAAGTCGCCATGAGTGTCACTCGACCCGAGGACTTCTGCACCCCCGAAGAGATCGAGGATGCTGCGGCAGTTCGCAACATGTGGGCGAACTTCCCTCCCGAGGACCCCGTCGCAGCTCGCGGTACCTAGGAAAGTTTTTCCACGACAATGGCTATATCAGGCGGGGGCTTCAACAAGGTTTCCATCGGGTCAATCAAGCGGAAGTTCGATGAGCTGGAATCCGCGACCTCAGGACATACTGCCATTTTTGAGAAGGTGCAAGGGAGGTCAAACCCCATCACCTTCTACCTCAAGGAACTGCCCGGCGGTGCCCCCAACTCAACCATCCCTCTCCTGATCAGGGCGCAGATGGCAAACTTCGATGTCCACCGAATCCTGGTCGACCAAGGGAGTTCGGTGGACATTATGTACGCCCACCTCTTCGAGACCCTCCAACTCGACGAGCAACATCTGACCCCTTACGTGGGCTCGGATCTGCAAGGCTTCAATGACACCACCACCAGACCGTGGGGCTATGTTGAACTTATGGTCACTTTCGGGAGCGAGGACACTGCCCGACAAGTCAAGACCCGCTTCCTCGTGGTAGAGTGCCCGTCCCTCTACAACTGAATCCTGGGGAGGACAACTCTGGTCGAGCTCACGGCAGTACCATCTACGGTACATTTGAAGATGAAGTAATACACCGCACGGTGTCAGGTAGTTACCATCCGCAGGGACATTGAAGCCGCAAGGAGGTGCTTTGAAGTTGCGAACAAGGGCCTAAATTCTATCAATGCCAAGCCCAAGGCCGGAGAGAAGTCAACCCCAAATGTGGTGCAGAAGCCACTCCCTCTTGTCAACGTCGTGGACCTCGACAGCCGTTTTCCCGCCGAGCAGGAAGAAGGGGGAGTAGCAGACAACGACCTCCCAATTGAAGGCAATAGGCAGCCTCTCCATCCAACACGCCCCATCCCAAACAGGGACTTCGAGCTCGTCGCCCTCGGAGACGATCCAGATAGGTGCGTGAAGATTGGCACCGGGCTCCCCGACCTGGCGAAGAAGCAGCTGAAGGTGTGCCTCCGTGAGAATGCTGATTTGTTCGCCTGGAGCGCTTTGGAGATGCTCGGGCTCGACCCTGAGGTGGCTTGTCATCAGCTCACTATAGATCCGACCGCTATGGCCATAGTACAATGTAGGTGTAGGCAGTCTCCAAAAAAAGCGGAGGTTGCTGAAAAAGTTGTAAAAGACCTCTTAGAGGCAAATTTCATTTCGGAGGCCAGGTACACGACCTGGCTGTCCAACGTTGTACTTGTCAAAAAAAGTAATGGAAAATGGAGAATGTGTGTTGACTATACCGACCTTAATCGGGTGTGCCCGAAAAATTCTTATCCTTTGCCTAACATCGACCAGTTGGTCGACAATTCTGCAGGTTTCAAACTTTTGTCCTTCATGGATGCCTACTCGGGGTACAATCAAATCCCCATGGCCAAGGCCGGCAAGCAGCACACTGCCTTCATGACCGAGTCGGGCAATTACTACTGCAACGTAATGCCCTTCGACCCGAAGAATATTGGTGCGACCTACCAACGGATGATGAAAAAAGTATTTCGGGGAGAGATCGGCGACATGCTCGAGGTGTACTTGGACGACATGATCGTCAAATCTACAGAAGAATTCGACCACGCTGCTCATCTTACAAAGGTGTTCGACACAGCGAGAAAGTGCAGGATGCGGTTCAACCCCGACAAATGCACCTTCGGCGTCCGGGCAGGCAAGTTCCTCGGGTTTTACCTCACAGAATGGGGAATCGAAGCGAACCCCGATAAATGTAGGGCGTTCTCCGAGATCCCGACCCCGAACTCGAAAAAATCGATACAATCACTGAACGAAATGCTGACCTCGCTTTCCCATTTCGTGGCAAGTCCGCACAGTACGAATGCTGACCTCGCTGACCTCGCTTTCCCATTTTTTAAGCTTCTACGACAGAAATCCACGTTCGAATGGACAGAGGAGTGCGAGCAAGCCCTCCTCCACCTCAAACAAGTCCTTTCGCAACTCCCAGTTCTCTCCCGACCAGAGAACGGGGAGACGCTATTCCTGTACCTCGCCATCACGAGCGAAGCAATCAACGCAGTCCCTATCCGGGAAACCCCAGAGGGGCTGAAGCCAATTTACTTCGTTAGTAAAGTTCTCCAGGGTCTGGAACTTAGATACTAACAGATCAAGAAGGTCGCCCTGGCTCTCGTCACTGCGGCCAGAAGACTGCGCCATTACTTCTTGGCCCACACGATAGTGGTGAGAACTGAGCAACCTGTGCGACAGCTCCTCGGCCGGCCAGATATGGCAGGGAGGATGCTCAGATGGTCGCTCGAACTCGCTGAGTTTCACATATAATACGAGGGGCGGAAGGCCCTGAAAGCTCAAGTGCTGGCTAATTTCGTGGCAGAAATGACCCTCCCATAACCTTCGACCGACGAATCCCAAAAGTGGACGATCTACGTCGACGGGGCATCCAGCTCGAAAGGCAACGGAGCAGGCATCATCCTCAAAAACGAGGAAGGCATCTTGATCAAAGTCTCCCTCACATTGTCTTTCCCGACGTCGAACAATCAAGCCAAGTACGAAGCTTTCCTCGTTGGATTACGCCTGGCTGAAGATCTCGGGGCCAAAGAGGCTAAAATATTCACAGACTCCCAGCTCGTGGCATCCCAGGTACGGGGAGAATACCAAGCCAAGAACGACAGCCTCATCGAGTACTTGACCCTGGTGAAGGAAAAGATGAAGAACTTCACCTCAGCAGAAGTAACTCACATCCCGCGCGAGCACATTGCTCGGGCAGATGTCTTATCGAAACTCACAAGCACAAAGAAGAAAGGCGGGAAGAAATCTGTCATACAAGAAGTGCTCTCGCGCTCAAGCATTGATAAACCCGTCCCCGCGACGAACGTGAACGCCATCGGGGACAGAAACTGCTGGATGACCCCAGTATATGAGTATCTTACCACGGGAAAGCTGCCCGACGATCCCAAAGAGGCCGGAGTGGTTAAGCTACGGGCGTGTTCGTATGCAATCGTCGAGGACAAGCTATACCAACGTGGCTTCTCGACCCCCTTCTAAGATGTGTTGAGGAATCTAAGGTCCCCTCCATACTCCAGGAAATCAATGAGGGGATCAATGCCCAACACCTCGGCGGACGCTCACTAGCCCGCAAGGCATTACAAGTAGGATACTACTGGCCCACCATGCAACAGGACGCCAAGGAACACGTCAAGAAGTGCGCCAGATGCTAACGACCCGGGGACATGCACCTGGCCCCGCCCAATGAGCTCAAAACACTGTCCCCGTGTCTGTTTGCGTGGTGGGGGATGGATATCCTTGGGCCCTTCATCGTGGGGTCATACCAAAACAAGTACCTGATCGTCGGCGTGGATTATTTCACGAAATGGATCGAGGCGGAAGCCCTGGCCAAAATCACGGCTCACAATATACTACGCTTCTACAAGAGGAACATACTCGCTCGGTTTGGCATACCCCAAGCGATTATCACCGACAACGGGACATAGTTCACCGACAAGAACTTCCAAGACTTTGTCACCAAGCTAGGCACGAAGCAACACTTCACGTCGGTTGAACACCCGCAAACGAATGGGAAGTGTTAGGTGCGGATTTGACCTAAAAACGAACTATCTTTCCTTGCACTTTTTCCACTCTTTTCTCATGTTTTCATTGGTTTTGCTAATGATTGTTGTTGTTTTTCTAACAATGAGAATATACCTTTGGTGCTTGTAATGTGTGTGTTATTGTGCAGGAAAAGGCACTAAATGATCAAAGTGTCAGACACAAGAAAATGATGCAAGCTGCCAAAAAGCAGAGGAATACATCAGTACGTTAGCTTTGCGAATAGCTAGCGAAGGTTCGCTTTGCGAACTCTGGCGAGGTCTCTAGCGAATGGTCCCAGGATTTGGCAGGGGCAAAAGGCACTAAAGTTCGCTTTGCCAACTGGAAAACGAGTGTTTGCTTTGCGAGTGATCCTTCGCATTGTGAGCTCACGAGAATTTCTGGGGCGATTTAACTATTCAGAGGCACCTGAAGTGCCATTTTTCTTCATTCGCTGTGCGAATAAATGGTTCGCTTTGCGAACATGAAAATTCCTGAATGTGTATAAATAGAATTTTCACACTTTTTGAGATTATGTTTAAATTTTGGAGATAGAGAAACTTGTACTTTTAGGATCAGAACTTGATATCTCTTCATTTCAAGGGAGAAAAGGTAGGATCTTTGATTTCTTGTTGGGAAAGGATGTAATCTTTTGATACCTTATGTATTTCATCTAATGTATGTGTGTGAACATGTTTTGATTCTCTATTGTTTGTTGTATTTGATTGATTATTTGTGGTCTTGACAAAACCTTTACAAATCCTTGATCTTAGATTTTCATCTATCAATGAGTAAAACTTTTGACATGGTTTTGTGAGTTGATATTCATTGTATCTTTTGTTGTATTGTGTTTATTAAGTAGCATGGCTAGAATGAGTAGGATCGATACGGTATTGTGAGGATGCGTGATAATAGTGATGAAGAACGATATTCACATTCATTTGGCAAATTAGTTGAATACATGTAAAAAGGGTTAAGTGTATGTAGCATTCTGATCGATGGCATTTTATATGAAGCAAGCATTTATCTGATTTGGGTGTCATCTTTGTTTACCTGTTTATCTTTGATTTGAACCGCTATAGACATATACTCTTCAGATCTGGATCTAAGATGATTATTTGTTTTGTTCTAAACTCTAGAAATAGATTTAGGCTTAACACTTGCGTGAGTATCAGCTCTTAATGCTCTGTGTTGGTTTTTGTTGCGTGAGACATCACTAATGAGGCAATACGGTCGATCTCTCGACGTTGCGTTAGACATAACCTCTGTTGTGGGTGATACGTGAGGATATTAGGCGAATGATTGATTTATGTATAATTTGATTAGAAGAATGCATGTGTTATCAATCGATGAGATCCAATTCCAACAAGGCTCCGTTTATAATTCAATCTTTATTTTATATTTTCAGTCTTTACATTTTCCGCATTTGCTTTTGGTTCCGTCTTAAACCAAAACTTTTGATCCATAAGCTTAGAAATGTAGATACCGTCGAACGACATTCTTTCCCTCGCACTGATCCCTGTGGTACGACAAAACTGGGTTACTTATATATTTTTGCTTGCTGCTATTCTAGCTTCAACAAAATGGCGCCGTTGCCGGGGATCGGTGTTTAGATATTGAATCGCATTGCGATAGTTTCTATATTTTTGAGCTTTGTACATTTGTTTATATTGTATATCTTTGTTTTCTTTTATGTTTTCTCTAGTGTGATCAGGAATGATGAGAACTCCTTCTAGATTGGTTGCTATTTGTATAAAAGTATTCAATGAAGCTTCGACCGAGTCTGGATGGTGAGATTTGAATGTATGCGAGGTAAATTGTACTGCTTCATAGAATGTTAGAATGATTTAAGAATTTTGTGCTTTGTGCAAATATGTATTCTTGTTTCATTTTGCAACTTGTTTGAATGCTTGTTTCACTTATGTCCAAAAGCCACAAATTGTGAGAAACCTCCATTGTTTACTATATCCTAGGATGACTGATAACGTTGTTTAATTCATTTGATTCATGCTTTATCTTTTGATTATTGTGATTTTGTGGAAGCATTAGAAATGATCAAGGCATTTGTTTATATTGAGCACAACCGTATCCAAAAGTACCTTACCCGTGAGTAGTGAGTAATTGTTAACCCCTTTGAGCCTAAACAGTTTAGATCTCATTTTAGTGATGAACTTGGTTTATGTACATAATTTGAAAGTTTAGTTCATCATTGAAATTTGTGAGGTTCTAAAAATTTCTTCTTGAACCTTTGAACTTTGTTTTAATTTGATTTCCTTGCCTTAAAAAGCAAGGAGCATTCACTTGAGGTTTAGTTGAATTTAAGTTGGGGAGAATGAAAAAGAAGATTGGTAAGTTGCTAAAACTTTTGAAAAAGTTCAAACAAGCATGAAAAGAAAAAGTGTGAATAAGAATGTGAAAAACAAAAGAAAAAGAATGCTTGTTTGAATAAGAAAAATAGAGAATGAAATAATTGTGCATAAGGAAGTTTGAGAAGGTTTGTGATAAAGGAATGAAAATGGTGAATGAAGTTGAGATGTGTAAATACCATGTATAGTGAATGTTTCTTTTTGCATCGGCAATTTCGATTCAATGGCCTTTAGAAATGTCCCTTTGTTGTGAACCCGACCAAGTTACAACCTTTGAAGCCCTTAGTGATCTTTTTACTTCCATGTTTTCATTTTTGATTGTTAGATGTTGTATGAATTGAGTTGCTATTATCATTGTTTGTCGGGTGAGTGAAATTTCCCCGCGGTTGCAAACACGTTAATTTCTTCATTCTTATTTTGAAGAGGAGTGTTAGAGTGATTCAAGTATGAAAACTTAGTTGTCATTTTAATTATTTCATGATATTTGTTTAAGAACTTAATTCTTTGTCATTGTTTGATTCTATTGAGTGGTGAACGTTGCTTGTGCGCATTTTCATGCTTGACTTTGGTTGAATCTTATGCTTGAGCAAATCCTCTTGTTTTAATGAGAGACATACTTTGCTTGAGGACAAGCAAAAATCTAGTTAGGGAGAGTTGTTAGGTGCGGATTTGACCTAAAAATAAACTATCTTTCCTTGCACTTTTTCCACTCTTTTCTCATGTTTTCATTGGTTTTGCTAATGATTGTTGTTGTTCTTCTAATAATGAGAATATATCTTTGGTGCTTGTAATTTGTGTGTTATTGTGCAGGAAAAGGCACTAAATAATCAAAGTGTCAGACACAAGAAAATGATGCAAGCTGCCAAAGAGCAGAGGAATACATCAGTATGTTCGCTTTGCGAACTCTGGCGAGGTCTCTAGCGAATGGTCCCAGGATTGCAGGGGAAAAAGGCACTAAAGTTCGCTTTGCAAACTGGAAAGCGAGTGTTTACTTTGTGTGTGATCCTTCGCATTGCGAACTCACAAGAATTTCTGGGGCGGTTTAACTATTCAGAGGCACCTGAAGTGCCATTTTTCTTCATTCGCTGTTCGAATAAATGGTTCGCTTTGCGAACATGAAAATTCTTGATGTGTATAAGTAGAATTTTTACACTTTTGAGATTATGTTTTAATTTTGGAGATAGAGAAACTTGTACTTTTAGGATCAGAACTTGATATTTCTTCATTTCAAGGGAGAAAAGGTAGGATCTTTGATTTCTTGTTGGGAAAGGATGTAATCTTTTGATACGTTATGTATTTTGTAACACCCCAAAAATATAAATTAATCATTTATTTATTTATTTAATTAATTTAGAAGGAATTAAGAGGATTTTGGTAATATAGAGAATTATGGATTAAAAGAGTATTTTTAAGTAATTTTAATAAAGTGAATAATCATGTATTATTTAGATTATTATTTATTATTTAAAAATATTAAGAAAAGGGCAAGATGGTCATAAAGGAAAAGGAGTAAGGGTAGAGTTGGAAGCTCATAAACTGGGATAATGTAACTAAAGAAGAAAGATCGATCAATTTTCTAACTGATCGTATTTATTATTTTGAAGGATTGCTAGGAGAATCTTGGAGAAAGAAGGAAAAAGCTTCAGATTACTCTAAGGTATGAGGAGAGTTCATAATTTCTTATAGTTTTATAGGAATTGGAGATGAATAGATTACAGATTGTATGAATTGTATTGATTTTGATGATTGTAGATGTAGAATGAGTAATTTGATGAAAGTATGATGAATTTGATTGATATGTATTGTTATATGTGTGTTTTGTGAGTATTTTTGATCAAATTTCGTATTGTACAAAACTGAATTTTGGGGCATTCTGAGTCGAAAACGCAGCAGAAAATCACTTTTTGGAAAAATGGGGTTTTGTCGCACCCTGACACGGGCCGTGTCACACAACACGGGCACCCGTGTCAGCTTACTGGTTGGGGAAAATGAAAACTTTTGTTACAGAGCTTCTGACACGGGCCGCGTCACAGGACACGGGCGACCGTGTCAGGCCTCTGCTTCTGCTATAATTTTTCTGGTTTGGATTGTTCGTGCAGGCCTTCTGACACGGGCCGTGTCAGACAACTGTTTTAGCCGCTTTTGCTGTTTTAATATTTTCTCTTGCTGATTGTTGTTGTCCTGTTGTTTTGCTGCTGTACAGATGATAAAACATGATGGATGGTGATTAACTGTTGAATATGAAATGAATGATGCACACGTTGATATTTGATGAGTTGAGGAGAATTATCATCATTGAATTTCATAGCATTTTATGTTGGGGCTTCGGTCAATTGGTAGCTTCAATCCCATTGTGCGGATTGGAGTGATACATTGATTATGTTGTGCTCCCTTGTGGAGGGTTGATGGCCAGTGTCCATCACACGTTGAATTGGTACCACATGCATGTTTCCAATGAATTTGCATCTCATTCTAAGTGGCATTGCATGTGTATGAGTTTATTGTCAAATAATATGTATGTTTTATTGTGGATATCATGGTGTTGTTGTTGATTAAACTATGATGTTGTTGTTGATTATACTATGATGTTGATGTTGATTGTGTCATGATGTTGTTGTTGATTATACTATGATGTTGATGTGGATTGTATCATGATGTTGATGTTGATTGTATCGTGATGTTGTTGTTGATTATACTATGATGTCGATGTGGATTGTATCATGATGTTGATGTTGATTGCATCATGATGTTGTTGTTGATTATATCATGATGTTATTGTTGATTCTACTATGATGTTGTTGTTGACTATGCTATGAAGTTGATGTTGATTATGCTATGATGTTGTGGTTGATTATGCTATGATGTTGTTGATTGATTATGCTATGATGCTGTTGTTGGCTATGCTATGACGTTGTTGTTGCCTTCCTATTCATTTTCCATGTGCTTATATTACTATAATGAATTATGATTTCTCACCCTGACTGTTTGGAAATGTTGCCTCTTATGTGGGTAACTTGCAGATAACCAAGAGTAGATTCGCGACGATGGAGGATGTAGCCTTGAAGTGTGTCATTATCGCTATTTAGTTTAGAGGTGTCCTGCTCTGTGTCATGTAACATCGGGTTGGGATTTGTTGTGAACCTCGCGTTCTTTTGTTTTATGTTGAATTTATACATTGTTGGTGATGATTTGATTTAGATATATTTATTATGAAGTATTTTATGGAATTAAAATAAAAATTGATTTCCGCTGCGTAGTTGTTAAATTTTGATATTGATGAACGAGTAACCCGTGTTACGGGACAGGATAATGATTATTTACATGATGTTTTGAATATTATGTGGCACCTTTCATGTTGATTTTTACTCTGATAATATGAAATGTTTTCCTAAACTGTATGTGGGGTAGAAGGGTGTTACATTAGTGGTATCAGAGCAGGTCGGTCTGTCCGGCCAAGTTGTCTAATGTCGTTTATCCCTTGGTACGCGACAAGTGTGTGGAACACTGTCAGTACTTGTTTGTTTTCTAACCGTTGGCTTCTGGTGTTAGTTTGAAACAAGTGGGGGAGAAGTTTGCTTCCCGGAGATGTTTCTGGTGTGAGGAGTTGAATAAAGGTGATATTGATTGCCGGAGTACAAGCGTTGTTAGAACTGTGTTGTTGCGAATCGACGAGAGTATGGACTCGTGATTTTATCTGTCGGTCCAGTTGAGACATTTGAAGAAGTACGAGTCAGTATGATTGATGTTGCTTCTCGGAGAAGAGAGGGCAATGTGACGAATATTGATATGTAAGTGGAGTATATCCGGAGTGGGGTCGGATAATTTTCAGAGTTGGGTGAAAAACAAGGATTGTTGGAAGGGTTTGGAAGCAACCGAAAGAGATAGAACTCATGTTCACCAATTTCGGTTTTATTTTCACATGTATGGAACAACCTTCAGTAAAAGAGGCATAACTTTCTACTCATAACTCCGATAAAAGCGATTCTGGACTTTTCGGAAAGTTTACGAAATTCCCTACAGTTTTCATATAAATTTTGTCTTCGGCATGTTTTTGAGCAGAGAGAAAGACGCTTTTGAATAGTTGGGTCTGATGCTGATTTTGTTTGGTGGAAGTTGTATACGGGATTTCTTGACCAGTCTCATTGCAAGGACGATAACTTTTTACTCGTAATTCAGATTTGAGCGATTCTTGAAGTTCTGGAATCTACACGAAATTCCCTTCATTTTGGAATATAATTTTGTGGCTGGGAGGTCTGTATTGAAGAAGGTAATCGTGTTTGAAGTTGGACAATTCTCGCTGGAAACAGTAAGATGAAGTCAAGTATAAAATGTTTAGTAATAAGAAGAAGAGTATCGGAGAAGCAGATGGAAGTGCGGCGCATGATAGTTGAGAATGATTAAAGTATAGAAATCTTTAAGGGATGTTAAATAGTAAAGTGGATTGTGTGTTTTTGGCGAGATGTGTCGGCATGAGTCGGAAATTTTTGGAAGTTATATCACCAACCAGATGATGAGATGGTATTGTTGAGATTGTGATTGGAATGATGATCAAGTGTGAAATTATACGGATCATCTAAGTTGTGAGATTAAAAAGGAAGATGAAGGATTGGTTAGGGTCGTCAAAGGTTTGAACTTAGATAAATGTTTCGACTGAAGTGGGTCGATTTGGATTGTACGTGATGTGGTAACGTTTTCGGTATTAGAAGGATATTTAATGACTGTGTTGTGAAACTAACTTGTATAGGAGAATATGTACTGGATTTTGGACTTTTCGTATCATTGGCGAGATGGAAAATAAGAAAATTAAGAAAAACGTTTGTAAGCCTTAGAGAGATGGTAGAGCAGTATGCTTAGATAACTTTAAGAAAAAGGTAAAGGACGCTATTGTAGTTGGGTAATGATGATTTATGCCACCATTATGGTTGTCGGCTGTCTATTGACAAATTGAGGAACTGATCACCCTTAATCTCTTGTTGATAGTCGACGGAATCATGTTGGATGGAGTAGATGTGTCTTGCCAACTAGAATAGTATGCACAGTGAATTATTTGGGGTTGAGCCAAGTGCTTATGAATTGTTTGAGTTGTCGATGCGGATTCCTATATGGGAAATGAGGCGAACTTGAGGATGTTAGTATGAGGTTGCGAGTTGATCAGTGAGTAGTTTGGAAACTCACAGTTGTGTTCTGGATAACTTGGGTTTTGGTTTGTGGTGGATCGAGAATTCGACTGGCATGAGACTTGAAGAACTGTAGAGATAAACCAAGTAGGAAGTAAATGGTAATGTAAGACTATGCTTTGACCAAGGATGTCAGATCGAGAAGGGTAGTGGCTGGTATGCCTTAAAGTGTATATATGAAAATATGAATGGTATTTTCCGTACTTGTTTGGATAAGTTATAACTAGTGTTCGTTGTGAATATTCTGATGTTTTATAAAATCAGAAGAAGAGCGCGTAGAGTATTTGAGAGTTGAGTTGCAAGTATTGAAAAAAAAGTGAAGCTATATGCTGAGTTAGCAAGGTGTGAATTACGATTTGTAAAGACGAAGTTGAGTGGTTGTGTTAATTCGGATGAGGGATTTTGGAGAATTGTGCTAGTATGCGTAGGACTTGAGGAATTAGTTTGTTTGTTTGGTTTGGTTAATATGCCATGTTAAGTGTAAGTTATTGAGGCTAAGTCTATGGCTATTGGGTGTTAAACTCTGTTTGGAAGATGGTTTTTTTTTTCTTGTTGAGATTAATTGGACACATGTATCCTTATGCTGTGGTGAGGTTGTTATGCGTTGAGATGAATTTTGATGATGTGTTAATACAAGGTGGTGAAGTTGTAGCTTATGTTGACGATAATTAGGAATTCTTGAAAGTATCTATCCTATTCAAGATTTGGAATTGGCTGCAGTTGTAGTTGTGTTGGATATTCGGAGGTATTATTTACAGATCTAAGGTCGAAGTATTCAATAATCACAAGAGTATAGAATGCCTGTTTGGATGGAATTTCCGATGAGTTAAGTTGAAAGGTCTTTTCTTATGTCTGCTTTGATGGTCGGAAGTTGGTGTAAACTTGGTAGATTAGATAGTTGCGAGTACTCAGAGTGCGCAGCGAAAGCGTGGGTAGCGCAGTTGGTTCTTATGTGGGTATCAACGATGTCGGTAGTTGGTTACGTTGAAATTGTGCTTTGGGCCTTGTGTTCTTACCTTTGTTGTTGCCTCGTTACCTATGGTGATGGTTCGAGTACGAGTAGCTAATTCCTATGATGGGGAGTTAGGGGAGGGTTTCCTATGGTGATGGTAACGATCGTGTTGTATTCTGGTTCATAGTGAACCTGTATGTTCCTAACCTGATTATTCTCGGTGTTTTGAGTTGGTCGTCGAGTACATCGCATGAACATTTCATCTTGTTGTCGTTGGCATTGATAAGGTGTATTGTGTATTGCGTTGTTCGTGGTATTGCCACACGCGGCATGTGAGTCGATTAGTCGGAGGTGATAACGTATCTGGAGTGGTCTCCATCGAGTAAATTTTCGAAGACGAAAATTCTTGAAGTGGGGGAGAGTTGTAACACCCCAAAAATCTAAATTAATCATTTATTTATTTATTTAATTAACTTAGAAGGAATTAAGAGGTGGTAATTTAGAGAATTATGGATTAAAAGAGTATTTTTAAAGAATTTTAATAAAGTGAATAATCATGTATTATTTAGATTATTATTTATTATTTAAAAATATTAAGAAAATGGCAAGATGGTCATAAAGGAAAAGGAGTAAGGGTAGAGTTGGAAGTTCATAAACTGGGATAATGTAACTAAAGAAGAAAGATCGATCAATTTTCTAACTGATCGTATTTTTGTGAAGAACGCTGAAGAAGAGAAGAGGAGGAGGAAAACCAAGGGTTTTGAAGGATTGCTAGGAGAAAGAAGGAAAAAGCTTCAGATTACTCTAAGGTATGGGGAGAGTTCATAATTTCTTATAGTTTTATAGGAATTGGAGATGAATAGATTAAGGGTTGTATGAATTGTGTTGATTTTGATGATTGTTGATGTAGAATGAGTAATTTCATGAAAGTATGATGAATTTGATTGATATGTATTGCTGTGTGTGTGTTTTGTGAGTATTTTTGATCAAATTTCGTATTGTACAAAACTGAATTTTGGGGCATTCTGAGTCGAAAACGCAGCAGAAAATCACTTTTTGGAAAAATGGGGTTTTGTCGCACCCTGACACGGGCCGTGTCACACAACACGGGCACCCGTGTCAGCTTACTGGTTGGGGAAAATGAAAACTTTTGTTACAGAGCTTCCAACACGGGCCGTGTCACAGGACACGGGCGGCCGTGTCAGGCCTCTGCTTCTGCTATAATTTTTCTGGTTTGGATTGTTCGTGCAGGCCTTCTGACATGAGCCGTGTTACAGGACACGGGCGGCCGTGTCAGACAACTGTTTTAGCCGCTTTTGTTGTTTTAATATTTTCTCTTGCTGATTGTTGTTGTCCTGTTATTTTGCTGCTGTTCGGATGATAAAACATGATGGATGGTGATTAACTGTTGAATATGAAATGAATGATGCACACGTTGATATTTGATGAGTTGAGGAGAATTAGCATCATTGAATTTCATAGCATTTTATGTTGGGGCTTCGGTCCATTGGTAGCTTCAATCCCATTGTGCGGATTGGAGTGATACGTTGATTATGTTGTGCTCCCTTGTGGAGGGTTGATGGCCAGTGTCCATCACACGTTGAATTGGTACCACATGCATGTTTCCAATGAATTTGCATCTCATTCTAAGTGGCATTGCATGTGTATGAGTTTATTATCGAATAATATGTATGTTTTATTGTGGATATCATGGTGTTGTTGTTGATTAAACTATGATGTTGTTGTTGATTATACTATGATGTTGATGTTGATTGTGTCATGATGTTGTTGTTGATTATACTATGATGTTGATGTGGATTGTATCATGATGTTGATGTTGATTGTATCGTGATGTTGTTGTTGATTTTACTATGATGTCAATGTGGATTGTATCATGATGTTGATGTTGATTGCATCATGGTGTTGTTGTTGATTATATCATGATGTTATTGTTGATTATACTATGATGTTGTTGTTGACTATGCTATGAAGTTGATGTTGATTATGCTATGATGTTGTGGTTGATTATGCTATGATGTTGTTGATTGATTATGCTATGATGCTGTTGTTGGCTATGCTATGACGTTGTTGTTGCCTTCCTATTCATTTTCCATGTGCTTATATTACTATAATGAATTGTGATTTCTCACCCTGCCTGCTTGGAAATGTTGCCTCTTATGTGGGTAACTTGTAGATAACCAAGAGTAGATTCGCGTCGATGGAGGATGTAACCTTAAAGTGTGTCTTTATCGCTATTTAGTTTAGAGGTGTCCTGCTCTGTGTCATGTAACATCGGGTTGGGATTTGTTGTGAACCTCGCGTTCTTTTGTTTTATGTTGAATTTATACATTGTTGGTGATGATTTGATTTAGATATATTTATTATGAAGTATTTTATGGAATTAAAATAAAACTTGATTTCTGCTGCGTAGTTGTTAAATTTTGATATTGATGAACGAGTAACCCGTGTTACGGGACAGGACAATGATTGTTTACATGATGTTTTGAATATTATGTGGCACCTTTCATGTTGATTTTTACTCTGATAATATGAAATGTTTTCCTAAACTGTATGTGGGGTAGAAGGGTGTTACATATTTCATCTAATGTATGTGTGTGAATATGTTTTAATTCTATATTGTTTGTTGTCTTTGATTGATTATTTGTGGTCTTGACAAAACCTTTACAAATCCTTGATCTTAGATTTCCATCTATCAATGAGTAAAACTTTTGACATGGTTTTGTGAGTTGATATTCATTGTATCTTTTGTTGTATTGTGTTGATTAAGTAGCATGACTAGCTTGAGTAGGATCGATACGGTATTATGAGGATGTTGTAGTGAGCGATTTTTGTCGGTGACGCGACTACCTTATCGCTGGGTTTTCCTCACCACAATGAGGAGGAGTGGGGTGCTACTTTCTGATTTCTTATTTATCTCGTGAAGCTGAAATGGAAAGGTAAGCTATCTAAAACTAACCTTGCACGCAAATGTTTAACTGAACAAACGCTTTAAAGAGATTGGGGGGTCCGGGGTCAGGTTATACAATGGGGAGTTGTCAATTGTCCATCCTGTATATGGTTATCCACAGGATATTAGCTTTAGGTTTCGCTTTATACTTGATAGTGTTTATCTGTCAATGGGTTGGGAAAGTTTCTTGGGAAATATGAGTGAGAGAGTGAGTTGATGTTGATGTTCGGGTTTTCCCGATGTTTTTGGTAAGGTACTAGACCTAAGTTTTGATTAGTATGAAGGTACTGGACCTAGAGTTTTTGTTTGGTATGAAGGTACTGGACCTAGAGTTTTTGTTTGGTATGCTCTCTAAGATTTCGCAATCTTATGCCTACGTATTCCCGTTTAAATGAAATAGGGAAATCAGAGCAATCGTAGTTCCTCCTATTCTAAGGGAGAAAAGAGATGTTTTGGTGTCTTGTTCAAAGCCCGAGATTGAAGCTAAAGGTTATTTGTGTCTTGTTCAAAGCCCAAGATTGAAGCTAAAAGGTTTGACTGAGAGAGAATTTGTCATCTCTAAAGAGGGACTGTTGATTTTTGTGTGCCTTGATCAAAGCCCAAGGTTGAAGCTAAGAGGTTGATTGACTCCACTAGGAAAGTCCTTATACAAAGCCTGAGAAGAGGCTGGATAAGACTGACTCAACAAGAGAGTGTTTTTATCTGTCTCGTACAAAGCCCGAGATTGAGACAAAAAAGAGACCGACTCTTTAGGGATATCATTATACAAAGCCTAAGAGGAGGCTGAAAACTTGACTTTTTCGGGGAAAACATTCTATCTATCTTGTAAAAAGCCCAAGATTGAGGCTAAAATGAATTTTGACTCCGCCGGGGAGGTTTGTATGTGTCTTATACAAAGCCCAAGATTGAGGCTGAAATGAGTTTGACTCTTGCGGGAGAGTATTATCTGTCTTGTACAAAGCCCAAGATTGAGGCTGAAATGAGTTTGACTCTGCTTGGGAAAAATATTGGTCCGAAGCGTAAGAGAAGGTTATGAAGATTTATGTCTTGTACAAAGCCCAAGATTGAGGCTGAACAAGCTGGAGAAATCATTGTACCAAGCCTAAGAGGAGGTTAAATTCTGCTAGGGGAAATCTTTATACCAAGCCTAAGAGGAGGCTGGAAAAATATTGACTCAACAAGAGAGTATTTTTATCTGTCTTGTACAAAGCCCAAGATTGAGGCTAAAGGGTTGACTCAACAAGAAAGTGCTGAAAAGGTGAATGACTCAACAAGAGAGTCTTGAAAGTTTATTGACTCAACAAGAGAGTCTGAAAAGGTGATTGACTCAACAAGAGAGTCTGAAAAGGTTAGCTCCGCTGGGGAGAATCATTGTACAAAGCCCAAGAGGAGGCTAGCTTTCTGCTGAGGAAAGGTCCTTATACAAAGCCTAAGAGGAGGCTAACTTTTGCCGGGGATAATTGAGATCTCGAGGCAGGACCAAATGGGGGAATCAACTCTTGTTGTGGATTGTAGAAGAGTTGAGGTATCAGATACCTTGAGATTCTAATTTGGGATAGTGTTATACTGATGATAAACTGATCCTGGCTTGGGGATTTTTAGGAGAGAGACTGGGTTTTAGAACCCACGGGGTTTTACCTCTACTGGAGATTGATCCAGAGCGATCGGGGTTTCTTCCTATATTTATAAGTAACTTGAGAATGTCTTTGAGACTCAAGGTTATTAGACTGTCCGAGTCTACCGGTGTGGCAGAGTTTTATCTTTTGTATGATGCCCAAGAGGAGGAAGATGTTTTAAGGGATGAGAGTCAATCCTAAATTGGTCTGAGGATTGACACTGGAAAGACTGCTCTAGCAAAGGATGACTAAGTTCTGTCTTATACCTTTAAAAGGTCGTCAGGATCCTTGTATTAAGCCCAAGAGAAGGCATGCGAACTTCTAAGAAGCCGGAGGGTCCTTTTACAAAGCCCAAGAGGAGGCGGGGATGCTTTTAGGAAGCCCGTGGGTCCCAAACCAAGAAAATTTCAAGAAATGCTATTCACCGAGAATAGATCATTTAGTGAAGATTCTGAGGTTTGAAGAAACTCAAGAGATGCTATTCACCGAGAATAGATCAACTCTGGGGAATAGAATTCCTTTGACAATTTCTAAAGTGACAACCTGAGAAAAGGTTCACGAAGAATACTACCTTTCTCTTTATTCCATATTGTTTTAGCCCAAGAGAAGGCAATACTGTATCTGGAAATCCTATGGGATCTAGTTTTGTTTGTATTTTAAGAGTGACCAACATGGCTTAATTAGTTCTAAACCTAGTTTTCGGGGAAAACTCTAAATAACTATACTAGTATATATACAGTTCGTATATGACAAGTATTTAAAAGGGTATGAAAGAAGACTAACCATGTGCAGCTTCCCACAATACAGTTATATATATGAAAGCGAGTAAATGAAAGCAGTTTAAAACTTACAGGCGAGCAAGCTTCCATGCTATATGGTTAGTTGTTCAAAGAAATTAAAGAAAGTTTTGATAACAACTGTATATTGAATCTAAATTAACAGGGGATTTGTTTTGAAAAGATTGTTGGGGCTTATACTCAAAGAGAGGTCCAGGGTTTAACAGTGATCACACCGTTGATCTGAAAATTGTATCGGGACTTATACAATGGCTGAGGCCCAAAAAGGTTTTTGTACAACAAGGGTTAGGTCTTACACTCTAATAGAGGCCCAAGGAGTATTTAAAGAAAAGAAACGGGACTTACAACACGAGGGTAGGCCCAGATGATTTTGTTTTAGAAGGCGACGACCGCGCCGTGGTTTTGCAAATACAGTGGGACTTATACAATGTCTGAGGCCCAAAAATTATTTATTTACAAAGGGGTTGGGTCTTACACTCTCTCAAGAGGCCCATGAGTGTTTGAAAATTAAAAATCGGGAAGAAACCCTAATTTTGGAATTAACATGGCATTTTTCAAAGGTAATTTGAATAATAAATGATAAAATATCAATTATATTAAAAAACAAGTTGTACACTTTGGAAAATATTTTGGAAAATCAAGTTTAATCATATGAAAACTTAAAATCCAATTAATTTTGAAAGATTAAAGTAAGAATTCCATTTAAAAAATGATTTAAAACAATTAAAATGAAATTAATTACAAAAATTCTAATTATATTAAATAAATAATATAAATTGGATATTTTGTGGAATAAAATATTTTAACATTTTTGTGATTTTTTGCAAAAAGAACCAATAAAAATAATTAAAAGTGAGAGAGAAATTAATTTTTCAAATCATTTAAAATAATATGACAAATATTAAAAAAATGGAAAAAGGGTTAAAAAAAAGGGTCTGGGGCGAGGGGGATTCGAACCCCAGACCTCAAGGTTGCAGTGCGCGCCTTCTACCACTGTGGTTGTGATTCATCCGTGTATCAAACCCACCCTAGAAATACATAAGGCATGCCTTGTTTTAGGCCTGGGCAAGGCAAGGCAAGCCAGCGTTTGGGCAAAAAACGTAAAGGTTGTAACTTCCTCATTTCTCCATGGATTGGGACAAAATTTAGGTCTATCCTGCCTAGAATTTCACAAGGAATCCAATGGTGGTCTTAGTTTTTTCAGATGAGGTCCCTATTTAAAAACCTGATAATGTTTTTGAAATAGGCCTATAATTGTATTTTCTATGCTAACACATGGTACATGCAAGAATTACATGGCAAATTGGTTCAAACACAACATATATAACATGTATGAGATGTTTATGATCAGTGGACTTCAAAGCAATGCATAATTTAGAAAGTTCAAGTGATGATGCACTTACCTCTTGAAGCTCCTTGTGTTATCTGTCAAATTTCTTGTGCCAGAAGTAATTTGATGCTTTAGACACTCTCAATTGATCCCTTATGAGCTTTTAGAATGATCACCAACAGCTGGAATCCTCAGGAACAAGTTTGAGCTCTTTCTTGCAAAAGGGGCAAAAGTGACCAATATGGCAACTCTCTCAAATAGTGTTCCAGATGTGGGGAACCATTTGGAATAGTTCAAGGATGATATTTGGAGTGTGTTTGAGGTTTTATCTGGTTTTGAAAGTGACTGAATCAATACATGGCTTGAAAAATGCAAAAAAGTCCAATTTTGAGGTTTTGAGAGGGGACTTTGTGATTTTGGTGTTACAGGTCACATATGAGAGTTGGACAACTTAGATATGACATATTGGATGTGTTTGGATCATGAGCTGTGATGGAATTTCTCTCTAACTCAAAAACTCAGAGATACCTTGCAAAAGAAGGCATTTTGGCCTAAAGAGAGGGATTTTGAGGAAAGCATAAGTTTGGTTGCTTTGGTGTACTCAAACTGAGCACAAATGAGCTCTATTTATAGTAAAGCAAGTTTGTTTTGGCATCAATAGTGAATGGTGGCTGCAGCAGGCCTTTGGCCAATGTTATGCAAAAGGAATCTCAAGTCTCCTCTAGCCATTGACTTGAGATTAGGGCACAAGCCTATGGTTCTTTGATTCAGAGCTTATCCTTGACTTATTCAGTTAGGAATGTATCAGTCCATGCCACCTTGGTGTATCCCTTAAATGCATTGCAACAAAATTGGAGTCTTGGCAGCTTTTTAGCTCTTTTAGGTTTGGCATGGCTACTTGTAGATTCATGGACTTTGGAGGCTTGGAGATCAGATCATCCCCCTTGGATTTGATCCTCAGATGTGTCCAAATTGATGACAAGGCTTGGATTGATCAGACTTGGACAAATTGAGTAAAATGTACAAAATCTGCCAAATCTGTCTTGGAAAGAATCAGTTCATGATGCTAGGTTTCAAGGGCTATAACTCCTTGCTCAAATTGAATTTGGGGATGATCTGGTACTTGTTGGAAAGCCCTCATGGCATGCTTTAACTTTGATATTTACCCCTAGACCTGGTTTGACTTGGATCAAGGTGAAAACTGTCCCTACATTTTGGAAAAAGAGGTAGATTTTGACTTAGTGAAAATTTCACTAAGTGTTGGAAAAATGTCATTTTCATATTTTCTGCCATTTTGATCACTCTATAACTAAAAATTCATGAAGAATTGAAATGATATGTAGTTCACACTTTTGAAGTATGTAATGAGATCTACAAATCCATCTTTGGACCATCCAAAATGGTTGCTTGGATCTCAAGTTATGGTCCTTGGAAGTTGGTACCCTAGCCACTTTGTTCCATAACTTAGAAAAATTCTAAGTTTTTTTTTATGGTTACCCCTTTTACAAGTTAACTCACTTTATTTGATTTTTCTTGATGAATGATGATTCAAATCACATATTAACATTGTTTTAGGGTCAAGGAACCATAATTGTGAAAAATCCCAAAAAGTCAAACTTGATTTTGAGCACAGTTGACTTTTTATCGGATGAAATCCAAACTGTACGATCCTTTGTGAAATCAAGTCCTTGACCTAAATCAAACCTAATTGATACATTCCATAGGTGTTATAGGGTGTATTGAATCATGTCCCAAGGTTTGGGAGCATGTCCTGGTCAAAAGTCAAAGGTACAGTTGACTTTTCCCTCGAAACCTTAATTGGGGTCCTGATGAAATTGAAACTTGTAGATCAAGCTTCTTGGATCAACCCATTGTTGCGAATGGATCAATGTAGTGTATTGGAGACCGTCAAATCATGTCTTGAGGTCTTGGCTCATGTTTTGTCCCAAAAGTCAACTTAGGGGTGAATTAGGTCAAGAAACCTTAATTCCTGATTTTTGGTAAATGCATCCCCTGAGGTTAAATTGACTTGATGATTGGGTCCACGAGGTCCCTTAGAGTATCTTGGGTTATGCTTTGAAGCATTGGCTCATGCCCAAATGAAAAATTTCATCTGGAGGCCTCAGTCGACCAAAACCCTAATTTGGTGACACTGGCGATCTTGAGGCTTGATCCACCTGGAATGTTGCAACCTTGTGCTTGATTCTTGATGTGGGAGTCCTCTTGATCCTTTATGGAGGTTTGAGATGTTAGACAAGTTGAAGATCATGTCACTTCTTGATTGATCTTTTTTCTAAGTGCTCTGAGAGGGCTTGAAACCCTAATTCCTGTTTGTGGTGAATGCTCAACAATCCTTTAGGAGATTGATGAGGCATAAAGGTACATCCATATTGTGATGATGTCTTGCACAATGATGGGAAATATTGGTGGTCAAAATTTGGGGTATGACAGATGCCTCTATTTAATCTTCTTGGACCCGAAGGTGTGAATGGCAAAGGTATTCGGGCATTCGGGGTGCAAGAGGATTAAATATCGGAATACACGAAATTTTGATGGTGGTTATGAATGGAAGTTTAGTCATCCATCTTCTTTTGTTAAGCAATGATACTTAGAAAAGGTAAAACTTCCCCTTGATCATGGTCTTTCGTCAAGGAACTGGTCTCAGTTTCTTTTGTCCATAAACTTCCCCTCGATCCTGGTCTTTAGCGACAGAACTGGTCTCAGTTTCTGGTGCAAACTTCCTCTCGATCCTGGTTTCCTTCCCAGGAACAGGTCTCAGTTTCTGATATAAACTTCCCCTCGATCCTTGTCTTCAACCACGGAACTGGTCTCAGTTTCTTTTGTCAATAAAATTTCTTGACAAGGGACGCTATTTATAGCGGTTTTCCTCAAACTTCTCGCAGAATTTTCCTGGGGAGATGCCATCTGATGGGAAAAAGTTTTGATGTCAGACTTGCTGGGGAAACCCATTCGTCTGAGTTGTAGAGGTATACAAACTTCTCTGTTGGAGACGCCATTTGTTGACTCTATTGGGGGAAAATGAGTCTCTTGAGAGACTGTTTCCTGCTTGGGGATGTTACATCATACTTTTCCTCGAGATCTTTTCGAAGAAATACCATGTGATGCGATCCAATTTGGAGGTGCTGATGAATTTTTCGTCAGCGAACTTTCTGAAGAAGAACTACTGTATTGCCGAATCTTCGATTAAGAGGCTTTCTCTGGGGATTTTCCTTAATTCGAGAAAGCGAGGATATCATCTTCAACGGTGAAGAGTGACGTTTGTGGAATGTCTTATTGCCTTTCAGAGGTTCAAGTTATCAAAGTGGCCAAGGGGCCAATTCCAATCCAGAAATAAACTGGAGGAGAGATTGTTCAGACACAGCATTTCCTGACGAGGAAAGAACTGACAACTCGATTGAGAGGACTTTTATCACTAGGGAATAAGACCGACTAGAGTGATAGTGATGCAATATGAATATGAATGTAAATAAAAAATGCATGATGTATGTATGTTTATGCTGACAAAACTGACGCGACATACGGACTAATAGATGAACACTACTGGATACTCGACCACTGCAGGGGATAAAAAGTATCACTGGTTCAAGATAGTAATTCTGCCTTGCTTAGGAGGGATAGTCCCTGTGGGGAAAACTGTTGGTCGGGCTTAGGAGATCAGAACTCTGCCGGAGGTGTTAGACAAAATATTCGCATCTGACATTGCTGATCCTTCATTCAGGTGTACTGGTTTAGAAGGAGTACTTTGATTCTGCACTTTGAGGTTCGATTACTTTTGGAGAAGCGATCAATGTTCTTTCGATGTTCAACAGTCAAAAGAAATTGCCATCTTTATTTAAAAAGCAGGTAAAGTTTGACAAGTAAATTCGTTTTTGGTTTATTTCAAGAATCGTTAATCATGTCAAAATGTCGTTTTATAAAGCTAAAACAAATAAGAATTGCAAACAAAAGCACTAGGGTTCAAATTTTATTGATAGGATGGAAATCAGTCAAACGCGTGATTCCCTGGAGTATTTACACAGCTAGAAAATGGTAATTTAAGGGAAAATGGCTACATTGAAACATAACGACTGTTATCCTTCTACCAACTTTGAATTCTGGACAACTTGAGCTTCTGTCGAAGATGACCTTGGCTGGAGTTTTCCTGATGGATGGCATTACTGCCTATTGAGGGATTTGCCCCTTTGTTGGACGTAGTTACTTGCCATGAATCCCTAATTTTTGCCTGGACGGTACTTTGAGATTTCCAATCCATCGAGATTATTTTTGATTATGTCTCTAATTTTTTCCTGGACCGCCCTTTCGGGTTTTCAATCCACTGAGACGTTGTTTTATTTATTTATTTATTTAGGCGAAGTATTTCTTGACTACATCAACATTCGTGGGATAGGCAAATTCCACTCCATCCAAGGCTGCGAGTCTCAAGGCAACGCCTGAGAAAGCTTTCTTGACCACATAGGGGCCGTCATAATTCTGAGTCCATTTGCCCCGGGAATCAGTGAGAAACAATTGTATCTTCTTGAGCACGATGTCTCCTTTTATGAAGACGCGAGGTCGAACCTTTTTGTCAAATGCTTTCTTCATTCTTTGCTGATACAACTGACCATGACATAGAGCCATTATTTGTTTTTCTTCGATCAGATTCAGTTTGTCGTGTCGACTTTGACACCACTCAGCCTCTGTTAGCTTAACTTCCATCAATACCCGAATTGATGGGATCTCTACTTCTATGGGAATGATTGCCTCTATGCCATATACTAGAGAGAAAGGGGTTGCCCTTGTTGAAGTACGGACAGATGTGCGATAATCGTGAAGAGAAAAGGGAAGCATCTCGTGCCAGTCTTTATAGGTTACAACCATCTTTTGAATAATCTTCTTAATGTTCTTGTTAGCTGCTACTACCGCTCCGTTCATCTTGGGACGGTAGGCAGATGAGTTATGGTGTTCGATTTTGAACTCAGTACACAACTCTTTCATCATCTTATTGTTCAAGTTGGATCTATTATCATTAATGATCTGGCTTGGAACACCATAACGGCAGATGAGATTGTTTTTGATAAATCAGACCACTACTTTTCGGGTTACATTGGCGTATGACGCTGCTTTGACCCACTTGGTGAGTAGTCAATGGCTACCAGGATGAACCGATGTCCTTTTGAAGCCCTGGGTACGATCATGCCAATCACGTCGACTCCCCATATGGAAAAAGGCCACGGGGAAGAAAGAACTTTGAGATGCGTTGGCGGTACATGGATTTTGTCAGCGTATATCTGACACATGTGATACCTCCTCATGTACTTGTAGCAATCGGATTCCATTGTTAACCAATAGTACTCTGCTCTCAAAATTTTTCTCTCCATTGAGTGTCCGTTGGCATGAGTGCCAAAGGATCCTTCTTGAATTTCTTTTATCAGCATGTTTGCTTTTGGTCTGTCTACACATCGAAGTAAGACCATGTCGAAGTTTCTCTTATAGTGTGTATCACCGCTCAGGAAGAAGTTGTCTGCCAACCTTCTAAGGGTTTTTCTGTCTTTTCTAGATGCCCCAGGTGGGTACTCTTATTTCTGAAGGAACCACGTGATATCGTGATACCAAGGTTTGTCGTCGATGACTGCTTCGATCGTGAAGATGTAAGCAGGCCGTTCAAGGTGCATTATGTCAATCTTAGGTATGCCATTCCATTGACCTACACTAATCATGGAAGAGAGAGTGGCTAATGCATCAACCATGTGATTCTCTTCACGAGGGATATGATGAAACTTGATTCTATCAAAGAATGGTAACAACCTTCTCGCGTAGTCTTTGTAAGGAATCAGTCCTGATTAGTATGTGTTCCAATCTCCTTTGATCTGATTGATAACCAGGGCTGAGTCGCCATATACATCCAAGTTCTTGATCCTTAAGTCGATCGCTTCTTCGAGATCCATGATACAAGCTTCGTATTCGGCCTCGTTGTTTGTACACTTGAATGTTAATTGGGCGGTGAAAGGAATGTGGGTACCCTGAGGTGTTATGATGATTGCCCCAATTCTGTTTCCGTAATGATTGACAGCTCCGTCAAAGATTAGTCCCCATTGGGAACCTAGTTCTGGCCCTTCACTGGGTAGCGGTTCATTGCAATCTTTCATTTTCAAGTACATGACATCTTCATCTGGGAAGTCAAATCCAATTGATTCTTGATCGTAAATCGATTGATGAGCCAAATGATCGGCTAAGATACTTCCTTTAACGGCTTTCTGAGCACGGTACTCGATGTCGTATTCTGATAACAACATCTGTCAACGGGAAATCCTTCCCGTGAGAGCAGGCTTTTCAAAGACATACTTGATTGGATCCATTTCGTAAATTAACCAAGAAGTGAGACGAATCATATACTGGGGAAGACGTTTGGATGCCCAAGCCAAAGCACAACAAGTTTTCTCAAGCATAATGTACCGAGTCTCGCAGTCGGTGAATTTCTTGCTCAAATAGTAAATGGTCGATTCTTTTATTTTTGTTTCGTCCTGTTGGCCAAGTACACAACCCATGGAGTCTTCCAAGACTGTTAGGTAGATGATCAGTGGTCTTCCTTCCACTGGAGGTGATAGAATTGGCGGGTTCAACAGGTATTCCTTGATACTGTCGAAGGCGGTTTGACAGTCTTCTGTCCAAACGCAGTCCTGATTTTTTTGAGTAATTTGAAGATTGGCGCACATGTCGTGGTCATGAGGAATATGAACCTGGAAATGTAATTCAAACGTCCCAGGAATCCCCTGACTTGTTTTTTTAGTTTTTGGAGAAGGCATTTCTTGAATGGCCTTGACCTTGTCAGGATCAACCTCAATTCCTTTCTGGCTGACGATGATCCCTAAAAGTTTTCTTGAGCGGACACCGAATGTGCACTTATTGGGATTCAAGCGGAGTTTGTACTTTCTCAACCGCTCGAAAAGTTTTAACAGGTGGGTCACATGCTCGTCTTTTGTCTTAGATTTGGCAATCATATCATCGACATACAATTCGATTTCTTTGTGTATCATGTCATGAAACAGAGTAGTCATGGCCCTTTGATAGGTTGGCCCGACATTCTTCAAACCGAACGACATTACCTTGTAGCAAAAAGTGCCTTATGGGGTGATGAAGGATGTTTTCTCCATGTCTTTCGGCGCCATTTTGATCTGATTATAGCCCAAGAATCCGTCCATGAAAGAGAATACTTTGAACTTTGTTGTATTGTCTACCAGCATGTCAATGTGTGGCAAGGGGAAGTCATCCTTCGGACTGGCTTTGTTCAGATCCCTGTAGTCTACACACATTCTGACATTTCTGTCCTTTTTTGGAACTGGTACTATGTTGGCTAACCATTGAGGACACTCTGATGTGGCGAGGAAACCCGCGTTAATCTGTTTTTGTACTTCCTCTTTGATTTTGATGGCCATATCTGGGTGAGTCCGTCTCAACCTTTATTTTACCGGCGGACATTCTGATCTTAACGGTAGATGATGTTCCACGATGCTGGTATCCAACCCTGTAATATCCTGATAGGACCAAGCAAATACATCGGGAAATTCTTTGAGAAATTTTATCAAACCCTCTTTGATAGTTGGACTGAGCAGTGCCCCAATCTTGACTTCCTTCTTTTCCTCTTCCGAACCTAAATCGACCGTTTCCAATTTCTCTTTGTGAGGGTTAATGGAGCTTTCCTCTTGTCTGAGTAATCGGGAGATATCTTCTGGAATTTCTTCGTCATTTTCTTCTTCAGCCTCAAATACCAGGAATTCAAAGTTGGGAGAAGGCATTGGATCGTATGTTTCAATGGGGTTTAAAACAAGCAATCTGTATGACGTGATGATTTGTTTTTAGAAGAGATAGAGAGAATGCAAGAGTGTGTGCAATAATTTTTTTTTGAAAAATGCTTGTTTTTATCATTTGAGTTGTTTTTTAGGATTACCATTTTCTAAAAAAGCGAAAAGAGAAAACATCAATAAATGCGAAAATTACAGAACGACATTATTTTATTTATGATCTTGTCGATTCTTGAAACTACAGCCCTATAAAACAAAACTCAGTCGCTTTGGGCGAAGCGAAGAGAGACATTTATAGAAAGTGAGCCCTATCAAAACTTCCGTTTCACTTGGGCAAGGTGAAAGGTTAAGATAAAGACGACAATTACTTAGACTTATGAACAACTTTCGGAACGTTGACTGCAACCCATTGGCGGCGAACTCCTCGGTAAATCACAAAGTCTGGTACTTTCCTTTTTGATTTGTCTTCAGAAATAACACTGATTTCTGGTGGAGTTGGATCATTGGAATCTGTCTCCCAGGCAGAGTTGTCGTAGGAGGATTCTTCTATTGTATCTTACACAGTGTTTGTATTCTTAAGGGTATCTTTCCATCCAGTTGGCTGGATGTCTTCGAGCCTGATACGAGAGCTCTCAGGAGCAGTGTACTTGACTAAGAAGTCGAATTTGCCACTCGGTTGTCCTAAGGTGTCCCACACTTCTTTGGAACTGGAGGAGTCATCCCTTTCGATGACGTTGACCTCGGGAAAAGCATAATTAAGGAACTCTTGTCCTGCAATTGTTGCGAATTCATTATTGTACTGGATATTTTCTGAATGCCCTGAGTAATGATCCCATGATTTGGTGGGGACACAGGTATTCTTTTCAATGATGCTCAGTTGATATGCATCGTTCGACTGAATTTTTTTCCCCAAGTCTCCTGGGAACGGCTTCCAGATAGGCAGGCCATCCATTGGGCCATAATAGTCATGGTCAAAGTTGTCTTTCATCGGAGTGTCTTCCTCTAATGAATTTGGTGGAGCACGGCATCCTTCTGGATCACAATCTCCGTATATCATCTTGACGTATGACCTTGGTATATATCTCGGACTCTGTGTGGGATAGCAAAATGGCGTAGGCACCTCTTCCTGAGACATATAACTGTCCTTGTTAAGATAGGATTTCCATTCTTCATCTGTATCGAAGTAGTCACCCTCGTTGATGGTATGTACTTCTTGAGACACTTGGTGAAGGAAACCTCCACTGTGGAAGAAGTTCTGAATGGGATGAAGACTTTCATTGTTAGTAGCAGTCTGGGTACAGGTTGAAGAAAAACTGAGACCCTTCTTTGTTTTGTTATTGGTAGGAATGACAAGTTGTCCCCATCCTTTCGCATTGTTACTTTTGATCACTTCGAGAGCATCCTTGTACGAGGAAATCGATGTTCCTCTTTCTGATTGGTTGTCATTGCTCACTGAAAGTGCTTGGAACTGGGTTCCAACAACCTCCTCTGGTTCTACACAAGTGGATGACGATAAGTTACTCACAATCAAGGCTTGCTCTCTGTAGACTGTGACTAGTTGGTCGTCCTTGACAAACTTCAGTTTCTGGTGAAGCGTCAAAGTGACTGCCCCAGCCTCGTGTATCCAAGGTCTTCCTCATAAGCAGTTGTATGCTTCCTGGATATCCATGACCTGGAAAGTGACTTTGAAAGTGTGAGGACCGATAGTTATGGGAAGGTCGACTTCGCCGATAACTGTTTTTCAGGACCCGTCAAATGCTTTGACGATGACCTCACTGCCTCTCATCAGAGATCCTTTGAATGATAGTCGCATTAGAGTGGACTTTGGCATCACGTTTAGAGCTGATCCGGTGTCTACCAGTACGTTGGCTAAAGCATTGTCCTGACAATTGACTGTAATATTGAGTGCCATATTATGATTTTGGCCCTCTTCCGGCAGTTCCTCATCACTGAATCCTAAGTTGTTGCAGGAAGTGATGTTGGAGATGATGCTGTCGAATTGTCTTATTGTTACATCCTGTTCCACAAAGGCCTGCTCTAAGACTTTCTGTAGAGCTTCCCTGTGAGGTTTGGAACTGAGTAGAAGAGATAACACAGAGAATTTTGAAGGATTTTGCAACAACTGATCAACAATGTTGTATTCACTCTTATGGATGAGCTTCAGCATCTCATCGTTGTTCTTTGAAAGGCCGGGATCACCGGATTGACCGAATGGTCGATCAGGAACTTCTGCTTGAGGTTCCTTGTCTCCGATGGGTTCTCCAACTACTCGGTTGAAGATTCGACCGCTCCGTGTTACTCGACTGATGTCTGCAATATTCAAGACGGAGGGTAATGGAGTTTCCTTTCCATTTTCAATTGTTGTTGTATCGTATTTATAAGGGATAGCGTTATCAGATTTGTACGGTACTGGTCCCGGCAGATAGATAACTACAGGAGCCTTCTGATTTTTTTGACTATCATAGCCGACCTTAATTGGTTCGAGGTTGAGAATCCTTCCACTATCAAGAGAAACTCTTGATTCATGGAGTAGAGGGATTATGGCACACACATCTTTGGCCATTTCTCGCTTAGGGATCAAGACAACATCTTTGCCCTGATTAGGATGATAGTCTGATATTGAGCCAGAGCTTAACCATGGTTGAATCTCCTTGTGGTCCAACTGACTTTGAAGGGCTGCTCGTATGAGGTAGCATCCTTGATTATTCTCTGAGCAAACTCTACAGCGCTCATAGTTGTGTGGTGGCACCCGGCCACGTCCGCTCTGTATGCAGTGTAACCTTACTAGATTTGTCTCCATTGATTGAACATCCTGATTCTGATGTCTAGTAGGGTTCCCGTTAGTCATGCTGACTTGTTGTGTGTCTTCATCTAGATAGATCGGAAGCCACCAATGGTTTAACAAGTGTTGAAGAGTCCTTTGAACGAGTGCACATCCTTGGTCACTCTCACGACATACTTTGCAGTTCTAATAATCATGCGAAGTCAGGAAGCCGAGCTGGACTTGTGTAGCGTGTAACTCCACCAAGCTGGTATTCATCAAGCGAATATCAAAGATTTGAATCATATTCACTTGATAATGACTTCTATCGCGGTAATCCTGAATCCATCCAAGATCCATCTGACACTGGAGGGCCTCTTGTACAAAAGAGCATCCCTGATTATTTACCAAGCATGTCATACAGGAATCGTAATCGTGTCGTGGCAAATTATGATGTTGGCTTTACCGCGAGTGCATTGCCACCAAGTTGACATTCATTGCTAGAATGTTGTGGTTCTGGATGATATTGGAATTTGCATAAGTCATGTTGACCTCACGAATTCGGTGATCTTGGATCCATCCAAGATCTATCTGTTCCTGTAGAGCTGACTGCACCATAGAATATCCTTGATCGTTTTTATAGCAGATATCACACTGGTGATAGTTGTGAGATGGTACATGACCATATCCGCTATGTCTGCAATGCATCTTGACCAGGTTGGTTCCCAATAAGAGTACATTGTGAATTTGATAGTTGTGCTTAGACTCTTCTTCTATCAAATTTACCGCAGCTTTCTCGTGTTGAGGCAACGGGTTCGTCGGAACATTTGGATTCGTATCCTTGAAGGATATGACCCTGCTCCTAACAAGCTTATGTACATCGGATTTGAAGCTGAGACAGTTTTCTATGTTATGCCCTGGTCCTCCTTAATGATAAGGGCAAGTCTTATCCGCTTTAAACCAAAAAGGCAAATTCTCCGGTACTGTAAGACGAGCCCTGGTTTGGAAGTGCCCTTTGGCCAGTAGTAATGGAAATAGTTCTGCGTACAACATTGGTATAGGGTCGAACCCTGGAGGTCGCATTGTATGGTTGTTGTTGTACTGAGGACGAGCCTGCTGAAGAGGCTATTGTGTCATTTGCTGATATTGTTGTTGATTCGGTTGGCTCTGAGCAACCTGAGGTTGATACGTAGGCACAGGGTTGATAGCAGGAGTTACAGCTGCTACTGGTTGGTAACATCGCCTTTGCTTTCCGAGAGAGATATTGCCAATATCTTGCTCTTTTTTCTTAGGGAGAGCACTACCGTATCTTTTAGTACTGCTTGATGGTCTGGCATCTTTGACCAGACTTCCTTCTTGGAATGCTTCTTCCAGATGTACTCCCATGCCTACCATCTCAGTGAAGTCACTGGGCGCACTGGCGACCATTCTGTCGTAGTAAAATGAGCTCAAGGTTTTTAAGAAGATCTTTGTCATCTCTTTTTCCTCAAGAGGTGGACAAATCTGGGCGGAAATTTCACGCCATCTCTGAGCATATTCCTTGAAGGTTTCCTTGTCCTTCTACGACATGGCTCTGAGTTGATCTCTGTCTGGTGCCATGTCCAGATTATACTTGTACCGTTGAACGAAGGCAGTGCCAAGATCTCTGAAAGTGATGATCTTAGTGCGGTTTAAACCCATGTACCATTTGAGTGTGACACCGGTTAAACTATCTTGGAGATAGTGGATCAGTAGCTGTTGGTTTTCTATCTGAGTTGACGTCCTTCGAGCGTACATCACCAAGTGACTTTGAGGGAAAGAGTTGCCTTTGTATTTTTCAAATTCGGGCACCTTGAATTTGTGCGGAACTTTCACATTGGGGACCAAACAAAGGTCTGCGGCGTCCTTTCCAAATAGATTCTGACCGCGAATGGCTTGCAGTTCTTTCTACATTTCTAGGAACTGTTCATGGAACTCCTTCATTCTGTCATCCACACTTTCATTTCCGCCAGAAGGTATCTGTGGAATCTGTCCTTCTGGGACAGTGTGTACCACGGGTGGTGGTATAGTCATTACGGCAGTGACTCTTGGTGCTTCCCTTTCCCGAAGTTTGTAACCTTCAGGAGTTGCTGTCATGCCCCTTGCATCTTCGCTTTCCCGAAGTTTGTAACCTTCAGGCCCAGCGGCTCCTGCTGTAGTTTCTGGATCTTCCATGATCGGCGGAATATATCCTTCCGGGATATAGTTAATAGGCATGCCCCAAGGAAGATCTTTAGGCATGTTATACCGAGGATCATAGTTTTCCACTATGGGTGTCGATGTGATCTCTGAGATCACAGTCCTTTGCATCTGGGCTGCTGCCAGAGCTTGCATGTCATTGTGAAGTTTCCTCAGATCTTCTTTCAGAGCGTCGAGTTCTTCTCTCAACTCTCTGTTCTCTTCCTCGAGATTATCCATTTTCTTTTGTCGACTGGCCCGAGTATTGTACGAATGAGACAGTTTGACTCTAGAATCGAGACACAAACGTGAGATTCGTAGGTAAGAAGAATGCGCTATGCGAGAATGATGAATGATATGCAATGATTATATTAAGTATTTTTTTTGTTATTTGTTTAATCAAAATAAACTTCAACAATTGGATTGCAAATATCATACAGTGGGGAAACCCCGTTTTATTGAATTCAAATATTGCGGAAATGGAAATATAGTAATTTACAAAGTACTGAAAAAGGAAATGTCTAAACTTATGGATCCTGAGTCCTCTCTGAGGAGGGCTCAGGTGTTGGTTCTGGTATTTTCCTTTTCTTTGACCGGGGCTCTTGAGCCGTTGTCGGGTTGTCATTCCTTTGCCAAGTGAAAGGAGCGAGCAAATTCCTTTGGTCATCTTGATTCTCTACAACATGTTGCTCTAAAATCTCAATCAGAGCATCTTTTTCTTTTAACAGTTGCTGTATTTTGTTACACTCCACACTGAGAATACGGTACTTGTTCTTCCAAGACTTCTTCTCATGTTGAACTTTGTTGAGAGTAACCTGAAGCTTTTATGTATCAGACATAAAATAGAGGACAAACTCCTTTAATGGAAGAACTTCTTGATGAGGGTAAGGCATCCTCAGTTTGAGAGCTCTAGTTTGTACCCAGTGGAGATAGGGTTCCACAGAGACACAGTCTGGTTTTCCTAAAGACTCTCTTCCTTTCCTGTGAACATTTTATCCAGGCATGCACTATTTCCATCTTTAGTGCCCTGTCATTTTCTCCTTCCTTGAAGAAAAGACCTTCCAGATGAACATTACGTGGGACATGTCTCATCGGGTATCCAAATTGACGACGAACCAAAACTGGATGATAATTGTTTCTTCCTTTAATTCCTATTAGGGGTACATTAGGGAAGTTTCCACAATGGTCAATGATTCTTATCCCGTCATAGATTCGATTGTACCAGTCGATGTCAGAGTTGGTAAGAGACATGATTCTCTGCGACCAACGTAAAGTACTCTTATGATCCCAAAATGCAGCAGACTTGGGTAAATGGGAAGTGAACCATTTGTATAGCAGGGGTACACAGCATGTGATCATTCCTCCGCTATACAAATTCCTTAAGTGTACAGAATGATAAGCATCTGCGAGCAAGGTCGGTATAGGGTTTCCAATTAGAAAAATCTTAATGGCATTGATATCTACAAAGTCATCAATGTTGGGAAACTGAAATAACCCGTAGGTGAGTAAGACAAAGATGCTCTCGAAAGCAGTCACGTTCCCTATACTAGCAAAGTACAGAGCTTTCTTTATAAAAAACTGGGCTAGTAAACCTTGGATTCCACCCTTAGCGGTCATGTGAGTCCTAACTTCTGACTCGTCCAAATAGATTGCTCTTGCAATGGTTTGATCCTTTGGAATTTCATCCAGTCCAGAAAAGGGGGCTTGGTCAGTGATGGGTAAATCAGTCAGGTGAAAGTACTCCTCCAGTGTTGGTGCAAGTTGATAATCCGGGAATGTAAAACAGTGATAGACCGGATCGTAGAACTGAATGAGCGTAGCCAGGATTCCTTCAATTACATGGACCCTTAACAGAGACAGCAATCCTCCATACTTAGCTCAAAAAGCATCAGGGTTGGTGATCATCCTTGCCAACCCTCTTAAATCCTCTAGTTTTGGAACCTTGAAGGTGTACTTGTGAGTCTTCCTTCTACCGAAATCCATAACGCAATCTTTCTCTCTCTAACATTTGCAATCATTGTCTTAGTTTAATTTGAAAAAGAGAGGCTAGAAAAGAAGTTTTTCTTTGTTTTAAGAGTTTTTAATGAAATGAATGCATGAATGCAGCACACAAAAACATAGAAAAAACATGGGGTCAAAGGTTTGGTGTCATGAAGTCATGGCTCTACCCATCCCCAAAGGTTGTACTGGTGATTTTTTGTACCTGTCCTCAAAATCATTGACCCCCCTTGGGATAACAACAGCAGGCTGGTTCACCCGAGCGAGCTGCTGTATCTTAGAGTAATCTCAAATGAGGGTAGTATCGTGTGAGAACTATTTCTGATAGCTTCCGCACTACAAAATAGTAACATGGTCTCATCCTACTAAATCCTCAGTTTCATGGATGCCAAAATCGAACAATCTGCTTTCAACAACCGAAGTCATATAGGCATTGAATCCGCAAAGGGTATCTCCATTGATTCCATGGTCGACCAAGGTCTCTTATTTGGGAGTCACTCCCTGTAAGATTACCCGTCTAGTGCCATCACTTATCTTAGGTGTCACTCAAACTTTCCAGATGCGGCATCACCCGCAGTCCCATTAGCAGAAAAATAAACACGGATATCAATTGGGAAAAGTGATATATATATATATATATATATATATATATATATATATATATATATATATATATGTATTTACTCCTAAAACTAACATCCTAGACCTCTTAAGATCTATAGCCTATAATCCTAACAAACAATGACGTCCCCAGAAGAGTCGCCATTTTACTGTAGCGAGCGATTTTTGTCGGCGACGCGACCACCTTATCGCTGGGTTTTCCTCACCACAATGAGGAGGAGTGGGGTGCTAATTTTTTATTTCTTATTTATCCCGTGAAGCTGAAAGGGAAAGGGAAGCTATCTAAAACTAACCTTGCACGCAAATGTTTAACTGAACAAACGCTTTAAAGAGATGGGGGGTCCGGGGTCAGGTTATACAATGGGGAGTTGTCAATTGCCCATCCTATATGTGGTTATCCACAAGATATTAGCTTTAGGTTTCCCTTTATACTTGATAGTGTTTATCTGTTAATGGGTTGGGAAAGTTTCTGGGGAAATATGAGTGAGAGAGTGAGTTGATGTTGATGTTCGGGTTTTCCCGATGTTTTTGGTAAGGTACTAGACCTAAGTTTTGATTGGTATAAAGGTACTGGACCTAAAGTTTTTGTTTGGTATGAAGGTACTGGACCTAGAGTTTTTGTTTGGTATGCTCGCTAAGATTTCGCAATCTTATGCCTACGTATTCCCGTTTAAATGAAACAGGGAAATCAGAGCAATCGTAGTTCCTCCTATTCTAAGGGAGGAAAGAGATGTTTTGGTGTCTTGTTCAAAGCCCAAGATTGAAGCTAAAGGTTATTTGTGTCTTGTTCAAAGCCCAAAATTGAAGCTAAAAGGTTTGATTGAGAGAGAATTTGTCATCTCTAAAGAGGGATTGTTGATTTTTGTGTGCCTTAATCCAAGCCCAAGGTTGAAGCTAAGAGGTTGATTGACTCCACTAGGGAAGTTAGTATACAAAACTTGAGAGGAGGCTGGATAAGACTGACTCAACAAGAGAGTGTTTTTATCTGTCTCGTACAAAGCCCGAGATTGAGGCAAAAAAAAGACTGACTCTTTAGGGATATCATTATACAAAGCCTAAGAGGAGGCTGAAAGCTTGACTTTTTCGGGGAAAACATTCTATCTATCTTATACAAAGCCCAAGATTGAGGCTAAAATGGATTTTGACTCCGCCGGGGAGGTTTGTATGTGTCTTGTACAAAGCCCAAGATTGAGGCTGAAATGAGTTTGACTCTTACGGGAGAGTATTATCTGTCTTGTACAAAGCCCAAAATTGAGGCTGAAATGAGTTTGACTTTGCTTGGGAAAAATATTGGTCCCAAGCATAAGAGAAGGTTATGAAGATTTATGTCTTGTACAAAGCCCAAGATTGAGGCTGAACAAGCTGGAGAAATCATTGTGCCAAGCCTAAGAGGAGGCTAAGTTCTGCTAGGAAAAAATCTTTATACCAAGCCTACGAGGAGGCTGGAAAAAGATTGACTCAACAAGGGAGTATTTTTATCTGTCTTGTACAAAGCCCAAGATTGAGGCTAAAGGGTTGACTCAACAAGAGAGTACTGAAAAGGAGATTGACTCAACAAGAGAGTCTTGAAAGTTTATTGACTCAACAAGAGAGTCTGAAAAGTGATTGACTCAATAAGAGAGTCTGAAAAGGTGATTGACTCAACAAGAGAGTCTGAAAAGGTTAGCTCCGCTGGGGAGAATCATTGTACAAAGCCCAAGAGGAGGCTAGCTTTCTGCTGAGGAAATGTCCTTATACAAAGCCTAAGAGGAGGCTAACTTTTGCCGGGGATGATTAAGATCCTGAGGCAGGTCCAAATGGGGGAATAAACTCTTACTGTGGATTGCAGAAGAGTTGAGGTATCAGATACCTTGAGGTTCTGATTTGGGATAGTGTTATACTGATGATAAACTGATAATGGCTTGGGGATTTTTAGGAGAGAGGCTGGGTTTTAGAACCCATGGGTTTTACCTCTACTGGAGATTGATCCAGAGCGACTGGGGTTTCTTCCTATATTTGTAAGTAACTTGAGAATGTCTTTGAGACTCAAGGTTATTAAACTGTCCGAGTCAACCGGTGTGGCAGAGTTTTATCTTTTGTATGATGCCCAAGAGGAGGCAGGTGTTTTAAGGGATGAGATTCAACCCTAAATTGGTCTGAGGTTTGACACTGGAAAGACTGCTCTAGCAAAGGATGACTAAGTTTTGTCTTATACCTTTAAGTGGTCGTCAGGGTCCTTGTATTAAGCCCAAGAGAAGGCATGAGAACTTATAAGAAGCCAGAGGTTCCTTGTACAAAGCCCAAGAGGAGGCGGGGATGCTTTTAGGAAGCATGTGGGTCCCAAAGTAAGAAAAGGTTAAGAAATGCTATTCATCGAGAATAGATCATTTAGTGAAGATTCTGAGGTTTGAAGAAACTCAAGAGATGCTATTCACCGAGAATATATCAACTCTGGGGAGTAGAATTCCTTTGACAATTTCTAAAGTGACAACTTGAGAAAAGGTTCACGAAGAATATTGCCTTTCTTTTTGTTCCATATTGTTTAAGCCTAAGAGAAAGCAAGACTGTATCTGGAAATCCTATGGGGATCTAGTTTTGTTTGTATTTTAAGAGTGACCAACATGGCTTTACTTAGTTCTAGACCTAGTTGCCGGGGAAAACTCTAAATAACTATACTAGTATATATACAATTGATATATAACAAGTATTTAAAATGGTATGAAAGAAGACTAACCGTGCGCAGCTTCCCACAATACACTTATATATATGAAAGCGAGTAAATGAAGCTGTTTAAAACTTATAGGCGAGCAAGCTTCCATGCTGTATGGTTAGTTGTTCAAAGAAATTAAAGAAAGTTTTGATAGCAACTATATATTGAATCTAAATCAACAGAGGATTTGTCTTGAAAAGATTGTTGGGGCTTATACTCAAAGAGAGGCCCAGGGTTTAACAGTGATCACACCGTTGATCTGAAAATTATATCGGGACTTATACAATGACTGAGGCCCAAAAAGGTTTTTGTACAACAAGGGTTCGGTCTTACACTCTAATAGATGCCCAAGGAGTATTTAAAGAAAAGAAATGGGACTTATAACACGAGGGTAGGCCCAGATGATTTTTTTTAGAAGACGACGACCGCGCCGTGGTTTTGCAAATACAGTGGGACTTATACAATGTATGAGGCCCAAAAATTACTTATTTACAAAGGGGTTGGGTCTTACACTCTCTCAAGAGGCCCATGAGTGTTTGAAAATTAAAAATGGGAAGAAACCCTAATTTTGGAATTAACATGGCATTTTTCAAAGGTAATTTGAATAATAAATGATAAAATATCAATTATATTCAAAAACAAGTTGTACACTTTGGAAAATATTTTGGAAAATCAAGTTTAATCATATGAAAACTTAAAATCCAATTAATTTTGAAAGATCAAAGTGAGAATTCCAGTTTAAAAATGTTTAAAAACAATTAAAATGAAATTAATTACAAAAATTCTAATTATATTAAATAAATAATATAAATTGTATTTTTTTTTTGTGGAATAAAATATTTTAACATTTTTGTGATTTTATGCAAAAAGAACCAATAAAAAATAATTAAAAGTGAGAGAGAAATTAATTTGCCAAATCATTTAAAATAATATGACAAATATTACAAAAAATGGAAAAGGGTTAAAAAAGGGGTCTGGGGCGAGGGGGATTTGAACCCCAGGCCTCAAGGTTGCAGTGCGCGCATTCTACCACTGGGGTGATGATACATCCGGGTATCAAACCCACCCTAGAAATACATAAGGCATGCCTTGTTTTAGGCCTGGGCAAGGCAAGCCGACTTTTGGGCCAAAAACGTAAAGGTTGTAACTTCCTCATTTCTCCATGGATTGGGACAAAATTTAGGTCTATCCTACCTAAAATCTCACAAGGAATCTAATGGTGGTCTTGGTTTTTTTCAGATGGGGTCCCTATTTAAAAACCCTGCAGTGTTTTTGAAATAGGTCTATAATTGTATTTTCTATGCTAACACATGGTACAGGCAAGAATTACATGGCAAATTGGTTCAAACACAACATATATAACATGTATGAGATGTTTATGATCAGTAGACTTCAAAGCAATTCATAATTTAGAAAGTTCAAGTGATGATGCACTTACCTCTTGAAGCTCCTTGTGTTATCTGTCAAGTTTCTTATGCCAGAAGTAATTTGTTGCTTTAGACACTCTCTATTGATCCCTTATGAGCTTTTAGAATGATCACCAACAGCTGGAATCCTCAGGAACAAGTTTAAGCTCTTTCTTGCAAAAGGGGCAAAAGTGACCAATATGGCAACTCTCTCAAATGGTGTTCCAGATGTGGGGAACCATTTGGGACAGTTCAAGGATGATATTTGGAGTGTGTTTGAGGTTTTATCTGGTTTTGAAAGTGAATGAATCAAGACATGGCTTGAAAAATGCAAAAAAGTCCAATTTTGAGGTTTTGAGAGGGGATTTTGTGATTTTGGTGTTACATGTCACATATGAGAGTTTGGACAACTTAGATATGACATATTGGATGTGTTTGGATCATGACCTGTGATGGAATTGCTCTCTAACTCAAAAACTCATAGATACCTTGCAAAAGAAGGCATTTTGGCCTAAAGGGAGGGATTTTGAGGAAAGCATCAGTTTGGTTGCTTTGGTGTACTCAAACTGAGCACAAATGAGCTCTATTTATAGTAGATCAAGTTTGTTTTGGCATCAATAGTGAATGGTGGCTGCAGCAGGCCTTTGGCCAATGTTATGCAAAAGGAATCTCAAGTCTCCTCTAGCCATTAACTTGAGATTACGGCATAGGCCTATGGTTCTTTGATTCAGAGCTTATCCTTGACTCATTCAGTTAGGAATGTATCAGTCCATGCCACCTTGGTGTATCCATTAAATGCATTGCAACAAAATTGGAGTCTTGGCACCCTTTTAGCTCTTTTAAGTTTGGCATGGCTACTTGTAGATTCATGGACTTTGGAGGCTTGAAGATCAGATCACCCCCTTGGATTTGATCCTCAGATGTGTCCAAATTGATGACAAGGCTTAGATTGATCAGATTTGGACAAATCAAGCAAAATGCACAAAATCTGCCAAATCTGTCTTGGAAAGAATCAGTTCATGATGCCATGTTTCAAGGGTTGTATCTCCTTGCTCAAATTGAATTTGGAGTTGATCTGGTACTTGTTGGAAAGCCCTCATGGAATGCTTTAACTTTGATAGTTACCCCTAGACCTGGTTTGACTTGGATCAAGGTGAAAACTGTCCCTACATTTTGGAAAAAGTAAGGCAGATTTTGACTTAGTGAAAATTTCACTAAGTGTTGGAAAAATATCATTTTCATGTTTTCAGCCATTTTGATCACTCCATAACTAAAAATCCATGAAGAATTGGAATGAGATGTAGTTGACATTTTTGAAGTATGTAATGAGAGCTACAAATCCATCTTTGGACCATCCAAAATGGTTGCTTGGATCTCAAGTTATGGTCCTTGGAAGTTGGTACCCTAGCCACTTTGTTCCATAACTTAGAAAAATTCTAAGTTTGTTTTATGGCTACCCCTTTTGCAAGTTAACTCACTTTCTTTGATTTTTCATGATGAATGATGATTCAAATCACATATTAACATTGTTTTAGGGTCAAGGAACCATAATTGTGAAATATCCCAAAAGGTCAAACTTGATTTTGGGCACAGTTGACTTTTTATCGGATGAAATCCAAACTGTGCGATCCTTTGTGAAATCAAGTCCTTGACCTAAATCAAACCTAATGGATACATTTCGTAGGTGTTATAAGTTGTATTGAATCATGTCCCAAGGTTTGGGAGCATGTCCTGGTCAAAAGTCAAAGTTACAGTTGACTTTTTCCTCGAAACCCTAATTGGGGTCCTGATGAAATTGAAACTTGTAGATCAAGCTTCTTGGATCAATCCATTGTTGTAAATGGATCAATGTAGTGTATTGGAGACCCTCAAATCATGTCTTGAGGTCTTGGCTCATGTTTTGTCCCAAAAGTCAACTTAGGGGTGAATTAGGTCAAGAAACCCTAATTCCTGATTTTTGGTAAATGCATCCTCTGAGGTTAAATTGATTTGATGATTGGGTCCATGAGGTCCCTTGGAGTATCTTGGGTTATGATTTGAAGCATTAGCTCATGCCCAAATGAAAATTTTCATCTGGAGGCCTCAGTCGACCAAAACCCTAATTTGGTGACACTGGCGATCTTGAGGCTTGATCTATTTGGAATGTTGCAACCTTGTGCTTGATTCTTGATGTGGGAGTCCTCTTGATCCTTTATGGAGGTTTGAGATGTTAGACAAGTTGAAGATCATGTCATTTCTTGATTGATCTTTTGTCTAAGTGCTCTGAGAGGGTTTGAAACCCTAATTCTTGTTTGTGGTGAATGCTCAACAATCCTTGAGGAGATTGATGAGGCATGAAGGCACATCCATATTGTGATGATGTCTTGCACAATGATGGGAAATCTTGGTGGTCAAAATTTGGGGTATGACAGATGTGTGATAATAGTGATGAAGAACGATATTCACATTCATTTTGCAAATTAGTTGAATACATGTAAAAAGGGTTAAGCGTATGTACGTATTCTGATCGATTGAATTTTATATGAAGCAAGCAATTATCTGATTTGGGTGTCATCTTTGTTTATCTGTTTATCTTTGATTTGAACCGCTATAGACATATACTCTTCAGATCTGGATCTAAGATGATTATCTGTTTTGTTCTAAACTCTAGAAATAGATTTAGGCTTAACACTTGCGTGAGTATCAGCTCTTAATGCTCTGTGTTGGTTTTTGTTGCGTGAGACATCACCAATGAGGCAATACGGTTGATCTCTCGACGTTGCATTAGACATAACCTCTGTCGTGGGTGATACGTGAGGATATTAGGCGAATGATTGATTTATGTATAATTTGATTAGAAGAATGCATGTGTTATCAATCGATGAGATCCGATTCCAACAAGGTTCCATTTATAATTCAGTCTTTATTTTCTATTTTCAGTCTTTACATTTTCCGCATTTGCTTTTGGTTCCGTCTTAAACCAAAACTTTTGATCCATAAGCTTAGAAATGTAGATACCTTCGAACGGCATTCTTTCCCTCACACTGATCCCTATGGTACGACAAAACTTGGTTACTTATATATTTTTGCTTGCCGCTATTCTAGCTTCAAAAGCAAGCAGAAGCGGCGAACAGAGTAATCCTCCGAGGACTGAAACGCCGACTAGGCGACTCCAAAAAAAGGTTGGCCGAGGAGCTGCACAACGTCCTCTGGGCCTACTGACCAACCCCACATTCCACGACTGGGAGACCCCCTTCCGCTTGACTTACAGAACAGAAGCGGTGATCCCCATGGAAATAGGGAACCCTCGAGGAGAACGAAATCTCCCCTTGACGAGGAGACGAACGACGAGCCCCTAAGGGAGGAGCTCGGCTTTGTCGAGGAGATAAGGTCGGGTGCATCCCTCCAAGAAGCCTCACTTAAGAAGAAAATAACTCTACGTTACAACAATAAAGTTATTAAACGTGATTTTTAAGTAGGCACCCTCATCCTACGAAGGAACCAGAAAGATTCGCGAGAAGGCAAGCTCGTCGCGAACTGGGAGGACCCCTACCGCATCCGCGGGAAAACGGGGACAAGAGCCTACTACCTCGAATATCTACACGGGGAGTGTCATACCCTAATTTTTGACCCTAAGATTCTATTTTCATTTCGCATTATCTGCATAGCATATCACATCATTTCTAAGTCAATCATCCATTCATAGCTAACCAATTTATCAGACTTTGTCTGTTTGTTTTCATTTGTGAAATTAAGACTACTGTAGAAGGTTCAGAGGTCATAGAAGTTGTGTGTGTGCTCATGGTGATTCTGGTCCCTTGTAAATTGTGTTTGATTCTTGTTGAGGTAAAGAAAGGATGGGTCCTCATTCTTATGATCCCTTGGCCAATACAAGGCCTTTTATTCTCAAGGTTTCTCAGAGGTTTCTCTAAGGAGGATCAGGGTTTTCTATCCATTGATGTGGCACGTGGTCATTTAATAACTAGTCATGGTTGTGTGACAAATTGTGTTACAAATTATATCTGAAGATTCTTCAAGGGCGTGTTTCCTTATACCAAGTTCATTTGTGATTGAGTGGGTGATAAATGTCAAGCAGGGCTTTGTTCTTGAAGATTAGATCATGGTTTAAAGAGAAAGTATGTGGATTTTCTTGTTAATAATGAGTTGTACACTTTGAAGTGGTAAAGTTTTAGGTAAAGGTCTTAAATTAAGGAAATTTTCAAAGTGAAGTTCAAAGATTCATTTTCTTTTACAAAAGTTAATTCAAGGTTCCATGTTTATTTCAAGTTTCATGTCAAAGTTACAAGTTCATATGATTATCATCAAATTCTAAACTCAAGATTCATACTCAAGTCCCAAAATTCAAAGAGGCTCAAATCAAATCCAAGGTTATTTCTAAAAATTGTTCCTATGTGAACCATGAATCAAAAGTTCAATGTGGGATCATCCACGTCCATTACAAAATTTCGAATTCCAACTCCAAACTTCAAATTCAAATGCAAGCTTATAAGTTCAAGCATAAAGAAGTTAAGTTGCATACTCAAATTCTTTTACTTCTATTTAAAATAAGCTAGCCAATGTATCAACAAGAGGAAATGAGAAATTCCCACAAGATGTTTTATTTTTGATCATGAATACAAGTTGGCGTGAGGCATAAGTTTAATACAAGGAGTTCTGTTCATTGTTGGAATTTCCACTTTGCAAGTTTTTGTTCATATGGGTGCTTGCACATTTAGGCCGTGGATTTCTTGGTGATATTCAATGTTAATAGATATGTTGTGGAAAGATTACACTAGGCATGAGGGCTTCGCAAGTATTTAAGACTGATACTTCTCCACTACACAGTAAAACAAAACTAGGATTCACATGAAGCAAATGAAATACATGACTGGCACATGAGATTAAAATGAACGTAAAAGACTATCTCCAAGTACAAGTCATTTTTCCATAAATTACAAGGGCCATCTAGCATTAGCTGTAAGCTATTCTATTATATTGGCCAGCGCAGACACTATGCTGATAAAATTGCATTTGTACTAAGTTAATAACCAGTGCTTGACACAGGGCATAAGTGTCTTTGAAAATCCTAATCCTAAGCATTAAATAAGAAATAACACAAAGGAGAGAAGATCAACTTGTATTATCATCATCAGTCGAAAACAGGGACGGTTCATATATCAATTCTAAATTTTTCTACCATGGATCCGAAGATGTAAGAGCTTTTGAAGACCTTGCTTCGCTGATGGTGCCACGGTGATCTGTTTCGTCCCGAGGATACTCCCTCCCTCTAGCGCAAAAATCCGCCACTGGATAGTGCTGACAAGAGCGATTCTTTTCCATGAACCATTGCCCGACTTCAGTGACAAAAAATTACTTCGGCATAGCTTCTTGAAGATGCAGCTATTGATATTCAAACTTGCTGCAAACAAAACCGTCATTATCAATTAGCTGATTACAATCAACAGACATCAAAGGTTGAAGAAAATAAAACAACAATCCAATTTGATTCCAAAGCAAGAGCATATATTGATACCTTTGGAAACTCATGGGAATTGGTTGAAGAAGTAACCGAACATCCATCTTTTTTCGGTTTTGTCGCTCAAGCCTTCTCCCTCATGGATACGCAAAATAAACACATGAAAAGTCAAGACAAAACATTAGTACAATGCATAAGCATAGCCCTAGATAATTCAAGAGAAACATCACCAATTGAGAGCATTCAGGAGTCACAATTCTCCAAAAAGTACCAGCTGAAGCGCATGATCAAATATCACAAACCAGTTTAAATTCTAAAAACACACAAGCATGTTTGACTCGAAGTGGTAAGGTTATCACACGATTAAATAGAAATCAACAGCAAGGGGGAATCAATTTTTTCAAGACACAAATACCAAGTTTCCATCATCTGTAAGGTTTTTTTTACGTGATCAAGGAAAGAAATCAGAGATGTTTAGACATGTTCAATCAAAAAGGAAAGGTTCATCATATTATGAATCTTCAAAGCCAATATGTTTCCTTTCAAAAGCAATCAAGCGTATCGGTTCGAAAACTGAAACAAATAATCCTCAATTAAAATCATTCCAAAGTCAGAAAAGCAAAGAAGTTAAAGGAATCATTGTCATTAAATGACAAGAATCAACAGCCATCACATTCCTTCCAAAATCAAATCAACGGAATAATTTCGTATTCATTTTCAATCCTGAGCATTCATTACATCGAGGCTATAAAAAGGGACAAGAGTTTACAAAGCAAAGGACACGAAAAAAAACCACTCCACAGACTTAGCAACCAAATCGTCAATTCCATAACCCAATCAAGAAAAATCACAAAGATATTCACGACAAAAAAAAGCAGAGTTCACATACTCACACCATCAGAAATTCCCAGAAAAAACTCAGTCATAGAAAACTCACACACACATTCATCAGAGAAAAAATCACACCAGAGAAAATTTCACAAATACCCACAAACATCACAAACACACAAATACGAAGGATTCAAATACACACGTACCTTCGTCACCCAGCAAGGGTCATCGCGTACCGCCAGGAATCATCTTCGAAGTTACTCCACCGCAACCGCGCACATCGTCTGAGCCGCTATAAAGTTTTGAGCCAAATCACCATGGACGTCACTTTTTAATCGCCGCTTTCATCTCCGGTCACGTCGCCGTCCTCATCACGTCATTATCCTCACACCTACCAACTGCGAACGCTACTACCTTCGCCGACCCTCTTTTATCCCTTTTGTTCTTTTTTTTTCTCTAAATTATTGCATCTGTAACTTGTAACCATGAAAATTATAATGAAATTGGGGCTGGGGGATCTTTGGGATTGAGGGTAGTTAGGGTATTTGTTTGATTGATTGAGAGAGAAAATGGAGGAAAGACGAGAGTGACGGCGAAGATTAGGGTTTCCAAAACCCATTTTTGCTTCGAGAGAGTCTAAGAGGAACGAGAGAGTCTTCTCACTTTTTGTTTTTTTTTTGTGTTTTTCAAGCGCGTTATCCTGTACACGTGCACACACGTTTTTAACCATGCACCCTCCCATTTTAATCCCTTGATCATAGCTCCCCTTTGATCGTGTGGCTGTGATCTAAGGGTCCGCAATGGACCCTCTTCCCTCTTGCGCATGGGATCCCTCCGTTTCATTTTTTCTTTTTATTTTTAACCTTTCTTATTTCATTCTTTTTATATTAACTAAAATTGTTTTTTATATAACTAAAAAATAAAGTATAAGGAACTTTTGTATATAATTATAATCTTTTCTTTTTTAGATAACTTTTTTTATAATTAAAATATCTTTTTGTTTCTCTTAATAAACATAAACTTTTCTATTAAAACATTAAAGTTAACCTTTTTTTAAGATAAGCCTTTAACTCTTTTTTCTTTAAAAAAATTAATATTAACCTTTTGATATATTAGCTCTTGAAAAAATAAATAAAAAATAAAAATAAAAATGAAATATAAACCTTTTATATATTAATTCTCCCTTTAATTTTAGCAAACTCTTTTCTTAATAAGTCATTCCCCGTTATAATCCCTCACGCATATTAGTACGCTTGTGTGTGAATAGTTTAAGTCTTATTTGGTATTATGCTTTGCTTATGCTTATGATGTATGCATGCCTCTTGTATTCTACACCTTTCAAAAATAATTAAAATTCTCGATCCAACGTCGAGCCCATTTTCTACCCATGTAAGTCGATTGCCTTTAGGCATCGCATTCAACCTTTTGGTCACTAGACACAAGACTAGCACCACTTTGCTAGCACTCCCATTTAAATCTCCTTTGTAATTAATTGCGTAACATCCAAGGGAAAATCCCATGCATGATAATCAATTATTGTGCATGGTGTATATGCATTTCATACCTCCCTATAGGTTTTAGTTTCTTAGACAACTTTAGGATAGACTTCCTAAGTTAGTCCCCCTTAAAATCAATCAAACATCTTTAGCCCACCAAATTCTCCACACAAGAGAATTAGATGTTAATCATCTCAAAGAAGGGACATACAATCCCATACTCCACAAAATATAAATATTTTCAAAAACTGTGGTGGTCTTCTTAAGATGATGACTCATCTTCTCTCCTAAAACCTTTAAACATTTTAGTATCCTTAATAAGGAACTACAAGTGCTCTGATTCCCCCCGGACAGGATATGTAGGCCCAAGATGCGATATCTTGTCGAGCACACTTAGGAAAAAAATAATAAATCACCTACCCTTAAACCCTTAGCAAAACAGATAACAAATAACATAAAATAAAATCAAGAGGTTCCTGTAGAGTACTACAGATATCTAGGATGCTAACACCTTCCCTAGGTATAACCAACCCCCGAACCTTAGAATCTTAGTGCTTTTGCATTGCATTGTGGGAATTCGGTTTTTCTCCCTTCCCTTGGATAAAATCAAAGACTGGTGGTGACATAAAAAAATGCGATCCTAGTTAACAAATAACTATGGTATCCAATTTTCATCGCGACAGAAATGGCAACTTCACTGGGGAACTCATAAGAGGGTTCCCCCTAATTTGATCTTTTTTATGTTATCTGTTATATTTGTTGGTTTTGCCGTTTGGAGGGATTCTTAAGTGGTGAGAGTCCTAGACCCGGACTTGAGTGAATTATAGGAGATGATATGGTCAAGGGTACTTTGACGGAGTCGATTCCTGAAAAGTCGAATTGAGAAAATCATCGCTCAGTTTAGGTTCTTTTGAACTTAATATTATTTGAACGAGTTCATTCGTGAAAACAGTATTAACTTCGACCAAGAACCCTTAAGACTGAGGACCGTAGCACCTTTAAACCCACCTGGCCTTTTAGAATGTAGTGCGGTGACTATGCGGGAGTCTATTTCCAAATAGTTATCACGTGATACTACACTCAGACGAGATCCTCTTGAGAATATTATTGAATACCAAGTGATTTGGGAAGTCGATAATATCCGAAAGATGGGTCGTAGACTCTTGGAACTTTTAGAACCCGTTCGGCAGGTACATTTGAAACCATACTACCTTATGGGATGGGTAGACCTTTACTCCGTTCATGATCCTTTGAACCTAGGACCCTTGTTTGTTTGTTTGCTTATGTGTGCTCTGTGCTTTGTCTTTGTGTTTGCATCCATGCATCCATTAGCATCATATCATAAAGATTCGTGGAACTTAGTCTTGTTTGTAAACATCATAAGGATATCATGGACTCTAAAAAAAATGTTGAAGTACACTTACAATAGTCTTAACTTGGACGATCTAAGGAGACTGAAGACTTTGCGGGCAAATGAAGAAAGGTTCAAGACCAGATATGGGAAGTTATCATCTTCGTTCTACTGACATCTATCATTATCAGTCGATACCTAACCCTGTAGAATCTTTCTCCACTAATGGAGTTACTAATTTAGGACAAGTATCCATCTCTCAATTTCGATTGATATTCGAGCTAAGATAACTACAAAAAGAGGATTTGTTGGAAAGAGGTTACTTCTTGCATAAACGGAAAGCTCAAAGATGCCTTATTCCATTCTAATCTTCAGTCAACACTTCTAGAAGAAGCTCAATTGGAAGAAGCCAAAGGACTCAAAGAAGACCGTTGGAAGAACCTCCTTAGATCCATCATTATTAGCTTTTATTTAGCTTTACGTTATGACTGTTGTAAGGTATACATACGCGTTTTAATTTTTGTATTAAACCAATCATTTAGTATTCTGGTACTAATGACTGTAACCATTTTTTTTATGATTATTAAGATGAGCCTTTTGATATTCCTTGATGATTATAAATAGCCGAGTTCCATGAATCTTGTTGCATCATACGCATCATTTGCATTCACATTTTCATTCCTTTGCATTCCAAGTTCTCATTCGTGTCTCTCTTCTCAGACCCCGAATCATCGATACGATACTCTAGTCGGTCGCAAGAAAAGGATGGATCACTTGGAACAGGAAAACCAAGCACTCCGAGCGGAGATTGCCACTCTAAAGGCCAGCATGGAAACTTTTTCTACTACTATGAAAAATCTGATAAACACTCAAGAGCATGAAAAGCAAGAAATTTGCGACGAGGTAGCAGACTTAAAGATTACCAAGAGGAGCCTGATGGATTTGGTCAAAGAGTTGGCCATGTCCCAATGCCAGGATGGATTTTCTGCCTCCTCAGCCAACTAGCCAGTTGAACGAAGTGGTGAATTTTTGGATATCCCTGTGCTCTACGCTAACCTGTTCCCTACCCTCTTACAATATGGTTTAATCAAGAAGGAAACTTCACTATCCATCCCGGTGACCCATGGGAGTTATTTCAAAGATGATGCCTTCTGTGCCTTCCATCAAGGGGCACCCGGCCATGACATTGAGGAATGTCATGTTTTGAAGAAGAAAGTGAAAGAGATGGTTCAGAAGGGAGTCTTGTCTTTCGAATTGTGCGAACCCCAAGTTGAGATACATCTTTTACTTGAACAAGAAGTAATCCCCTCCTTGCACATGGTGGATTGATACAGAGGATGGTTTTCTCTAGGCTATCTTTTGCCATATTTTAAGCTTATTTGCTGTTTTCATATGTAATTTTCTGCGTTCATTAATGCACTTGTTTTGCGTGTGAGGACTTGTTATTTTGAATAATTAATGCAATGAATAATGTTTGTCTTGAAGAAATCCATTCGTTTCACTCATTTTAAATGCTTTATTCTGTTAAAATGCCAATGCTACCCGATCTCTTGTTTAGGCAGAGAATTGGAGGGAGGATGACGAATCAAAAACACAAGATCTCTTGTTGTATGCTTTTGAATAAGACTCTGCTGAGGATGTAAGGCATTGTTTCAAATCCCAAACACCGGAGATATAAGGGAGATAAACCCTCTTTAACCCCTTTGAGCCTTGAAGTAGGAGTTTTCTTTTCTAAATAAAAAAAACCCCTCAATTTTAACCTGGGGCAGGGTAGTGTTCAGTTAAGCTGATCGAGCGCCCAAACTTTCAAAAAGATAGTGAACATCCGAGAATCCACTTTATCTCACACATTAAGAGGCTAGCAGTAAAGTTCACAATGATTATCCTTCGACTGTCTAAAGAGTGAGGCAGTCACAATCCTTTAAAAATGTCAAAACGACTTAGAGTCACACGACTTGTTCCGAAATCAAAAAGAAAAAAAAAAAGAAAAAGCCTACTAAGTCAAAACCTATGAAGGAGACTTAGGAAAATTGGGGCATCCCGCTGGACTTCAAATTCAAATCCAAGAGACTCAGTCCAGGCAAAAGTTAGGGAATGAAAAACAAAAAATGAAAAGAAAGGATTATAAAGAAAAATCCTCAATAAATAACAAAGTCGTGTGATCGAACGCCAAAAGCAAATAGGTGAGTGACTGTCATGTCCAAAGCCTCAGTGGTTTCTCAACCGTATAAAAAAACTCCTTTTGAAAGATGAGTGCTCGTGTCAGGTTAACTGAATGTAAGGCTGAAGAACATCACGAAGAATGGGTGGGTACAAATAAACTTTGAGCCTTTATCCTTTATTTCTTAAACCGTGAACCAAGCCACGATACAACCCTTAAAAGACCTAATTGAAGCAGGGTTTATTTTGAAAGCATACTAATTGAGATAACGTTTCCTGACTCCTATGAGCTATGCTCAAAATTTGTGTTGGCTTTGTAAAATTAATCAATTTCATATCCCAACTAGTGATTCGGTCACAGGTTATTGTGATATTTTTCTCAAAAAACTTCAAGACAAACGTGTGTGTTGCATTACCCATTTTAGAATTAACATTTTTCTACATGCTAACGTTGCTCGACATCATAGAAGCTTGCATATGAACATCAGTAATGAGCTAGGTCTTTTTAGACTTAAAACTCTGATGAGTAAAAGGTGAATCATTTCAGAAAGATGACCATATCCAGGGGCATATTGCTTGAAGACTTTGCTGAACAGGGGCAAGTTATTCTTAGTTGCTGCTTTCACCATCTGACCATCCCTAAAGGGCGAGTTTGAAGACTCAGTTTTACAGAATACAGTTAATCTGGGGCAGTTACGTCGAGATTCGACAAATCTCTCCAAGAGTTGGAAGACATTGGAACATCTCGGATGTCAAGTTTTCTGTAAAATCCTCTTGGAATGACTTTCTTCTCATAAACCATGTGATATGGGGCATTTGAGAATTGAAGATTTCTTTTTACCCATTCACAACAATTGTTGTTCGAAATGGCGACTACCACGCAATTCATCAATGCCGAACTTCTTTGTTCTCATAACATTCTTCACCCATGTCCCCAGTAAATCCCTACTTCAGGTGGTCATGACAATTCCCCGGTGAATCTCTACTACAAGCAGTCATGACATGTTTGATGCAAGATTTCCCCAGTTGGTGACCTAATAATTCCTAGTAAATCTCTTTGGCTCCAACCTTCCCCAGCGAAGTGGATGTTTATTTCATCCCCATGAAGTTTCAACTCTGACATCTTCAGCTGCGATTTTGATCTGAGCTTCCCCAAAGAAGTGGATATTTATTTTATCCCCTGTGAGACCTCAGCTCTGGCAGCTCCAACTCTCTTTCAGATTACTTCAGTTCGCAATGGATATTTATTTTATCCCCTGTGAAGTCTCTCCAATAATGAGTTTGATTCTTTACCCAGTGGGTCTTTCTCATTCTCAACAGAGTGATCGGATTCATCTTGACAATTCCCTAAGTGAAGTCATGATGTTCATCCCAGGTGAAGTGCTCTCTTTTCCCCAGAGAAGTTTGAAGCCCTGAAACAAGATTGTGGTCCCACATGTGGCTTTCCATTCATCCCCGTGATGATCTATCTTGTGAAGTTTGGCTGAGTATCCGTGTCGAGATGTTTATTTCATCTCCATCTTGCTTCTCTTCGTTCGTTTTGTCAGCATAAGCATAACATGACATACATTCATATAGATACATGGCATTTGTGCATTTTGCATTTTGTGATGTTTGTTTGATCTTTCACTTTGGTTGCATTTATCCCCAAGCGAACTGGGCTTGTCCTCTCCCTCCAAGTAGAGTCGTCAGCCCTAAGCAGAAAGAGCATATCCTTTCTAATTCCCCACTGAGTTCGATCCTTGTGGAAGATGGTTGCTTTAGTTTTCTTTTCCTTTTTTGGATAAAGATAAACCCCAGTTGAGTTCATTCATCACTGGATATAGTCTTGCTTGACGGTTTCTTTTCAATTATTTCCTGAATTGAACTTTGGTCCCTGCCAATCACAAATTTTAAATCTCTCTAGGCTTGTGAACCTAGATCGAGCGTGCATTTATTTTGCACTTTGTCTCCCCAGGTAGAATCTGTTTGAAGATTACCATTGAAGACAAGATCTTTCTCCAGCGGTGTTATTACAATATTTCCCAGAATTTATACCCAGACAAGTGGCAGCCTCTTTATTTGAGCAGCTTGTTTTGATCTCAGATTTTCTATTAGGATGACAAATGGCAGTCTCTTTTCAAGATAGTTTGTCTATCCCCAGAAGGTATCAATATTATCAACCCGTTCTCCATCAAATGGCATCTCTCCGGGTATCCGTCAGAGAAGTTTGTTGAGTACTTTACAAGTGTTTCTCTTTATTTGAGAATTCCTGTTACAAGGATTTTATTTCACACTACGGCAACATTGTTCCTCAGTGATAGTCTCACAGTGAGTCTACTATTCAATTTACTTCCATCAAATGGCATCTCTTAGAGAAGTTTGGTGAAAATTCAGATGATCTTTCTCTTTATTTGAGAAGACATTATTTTGCAAGTCAACCTGACCTCCATCTCTTCGGAAGATCCCCGGTGATATTGTCTAATCTCCAGTAAGTTATGGGTTCCCGCTGAAGTCTTCAATCTCCAGTGAAAATTCCAATCCCCTGTGAAGTTATTTTCCAACAAGTATTCTCCTTTTCAGGAGGAATTCAAGACCTTTGCTCGAGGCAGACAACCTCATAGCTTTTATTTCAAGACTCTTGCTCGAGGCAAACAACCTCGAAGCTTTTATTTCAAGACTTTGCTCGAGACAGACAACCTCGTAGCCTGCATTTCAAGACTTTGCTCGAGGCAGACAACGTCGTAGATTTTATTTCAAGACCCCGCTTGTGGCATACAACCTTGAAGCGTTTATTTTCAAACTTGCTCGTGACATACAACCTCACAGCATTTTATTTGAAAACTCGTTCATGGCATACAACCTTGAAGCGTTGGGGAAGTTTATTTACCCTTTCTAAATGGAACATTTAGTTAAAGAATAAGCTGAATCATATTTTGATCATTGGAAGCTTATTTTGGTTATTACCTTTGCTTAGGCTATCATATGTTTGATAGTAAGTAATATACCATATCTTTTGGTCAGACACTTATGCTTAGGCTACCGTGTTTGGTAGTAGGTGATCCTTCTTTTCAAGTATATTACCTTTGCTTAGGCTATCATATGTTTGATAGTAGGTAATATGTCTGTCTTTTGGTCAGATACCTTTGCTTAGGCTACCAGGTTTGGTAGTAGGTCAACTTTCCTTTTGTGTTTACCTTTACTCAGGCTATCATATGTTTGATAGTAGGTAACTCACCTTTATTTTGGGTCGGACACCTTTGCTTCGGCTGCCACAAGTTGGCAGTAGGTGATCCTTCTTTTCCAGTCTATTACCTCTGCTTAGGCTATCGTGTTTGATAGTGGGTAATATGTCTTCACATTGGTCAGATACCTTTGCTTAGGCTACCAAGCTTGGTAGTAGGCCATCTTCCCTTTTGTGTTTACCTCTGCTTAGGCTATCATATGTTTGATAGTAGGTAACATATCTTTTCTTTTGGTCGGACGCCTTTGCTTAGGCTGCCACAAGTTGGCAGTGGGTGATCCTTATTTTCAAGTCTATTACCTTTGCTTAGGCTATCATATGTTTGATAGTAGGTAATATACCGTATCTTTTTGGTCAGATACCTTTAATTCGGCTACCAAGTTTGGTAGTAGGTCATCTTTCCTCGTGTGTTTACCTTTGCTTAGGTTATCACGTGTGTGATAGTAGGTAATACAAATATTTTCTTGTTGGTCAGACACCTTTGCTTAGGCTACCGTGCTTGGTAGTAGGCGATCTCTCCTCCGAAGTCTATTACCTTCGCTTAGGCTATCATATACTTGATAGTAGGTAATATACATCCTTTCATTTCAACTGGATACCTTTGCTTAGGCTGCCACAAGTTGTTGTAGTAAGTTATCTTTCCTTTCAAGTTTCTTGCCTGATGTTTAGGCTACCATATCCTTGGTAGTAGGCAATACACACTTTTGTTCTATTTTGGAGATACCAAGTGTTTAAGCTACCTTGGAGATATCAAGTTGTTGTAGTAAGTTATCTTTCCTTTCAAGTTTCTTGCCTGATGTTTAGGCTACCATATCCTTGGTAGTAGGCAATACACATCATTTCTAGGTCAATCATCCATGCATAGCTAACCAATTTATCATACTTTGTTTGTTTGTTTTCATTTGTGAAATTAAGACTACTGTAGAAGGTTCAGAGGTCATAGAAGTTGTGTGTGTGCTCATGGTGATTCTGGTCCCTTGCAAATTGTGTTTGATTCTTGTTGAGGTAAAGAAAGGATGGGTCCTCATTCTTATGATCCCTTGGCCAATACAAGGTCTTTTATTCTCAAGGTTTCTCAGAGGTTTCTCTAAGGAGGATCAGGGTTTTCTATCCATTGATGTGGCACGTGGTCATTTAATAACTAGTCATGGTTGTGTGACAAATTGTGTTACAAATTATATCTGAAGATTCTTCAAGGGCGTGTTTCCTTGTACCAAGTTCATTTGTGATTGAGTGGGTGATAAATGTCAAGCAGGGATTTGCTCTTGAAGATTAGATCATGGTTTAAAGAGAAAGTATGTGGATTTTTTTGTTAATATTGAGTTGTACACTTTGAAGTGGTAAAGTTTTAGGTAAAGGTCTTAAATTAAGGAAATTTTCAAAGTGAAGTTCAAAGATTCATTTTCTTTTACAAAAGTTGATTCAAGGTTCCATGTTTATTTCAAGTTTCATGTCAAAGTTACAAGTTCATATGATTATCATCAAATTCTAAACTCAAGATTCATACTCAAGTCCCAAAATTCAAAGAGGCTCAAATCAAATCCAAGGTTATTTCTAAAAATTGTTCCTATGTGAACCATGAATCAAAAGTTCAATGTGGGATCATCCACGTCCATTACAAAATTTCGAATTCCAACTCCAAACTTCAAATTCAAATGCAAGCTTATAAGTTCAAGCATAAAGAAGTTAAGTTGCATACTCAAATTCTTTTACTTCTATTTGAAATAAGCTAGCCAATGTATCAACAAGAGGAAATGAGAAATTCCCATAAGATGTTTTATTTTTGATCATGAATACAAGTTGGCGTGAGGCATAAGTTTAATACAAGGAGTTCTGTTCATTGTTGGAATTTCCACTTTGCAAGTTTTTGTTCATATGGGTGCTTGCACATTTAGGCCGTGGATATCTTGGTGATATTCAATGTTAATAGATATGTTGTGGAAAGATTACACTAGGCATGAGGGCTTCGCAAGTATTTAAGACTGATACTTCTCCACTACACAGTAAAACAAAACTAGGATTCACATGAAGAAAATGAAATACATGACTGGCACATGAGATTAAAATGAACGTAAAAGACTATCTCCAAGTACAAGTCATTTTTCCATAAATTACAAGGTCCATCTAGCATCAGCTGTGAGCTATTCTATTATATTGGCTAGCGCAGACACTATGCTGATAAAATTGCATTTGTACTAAGTTAATAACCAGTGCTTGACACGGGGCATAAGTGTCTTTGAAAATCCTAATCTTAAGCATTAAATAAGAAATGACACAAAGGAGAGAAGATCAACTTGTATGATCATCATCAGCCGATAACAGGGACGGTTCATATATCAATTCTCAATTTTTCTACCATGGATCCGAAGATGTAAGAGCTTTTGAAGACCTCGCTTCACTGATGGTGCCGCAGTGACCTGTTTCGTCCCGAGGATACTCCCTCCCTCTAGCGCAAAAATCTGCCACTGGATATTGCTGACAAGAGCGATTCTTTTCCATGAACCATTGCCTGACTTCAGTGACAAAAAATTACTTCGGCATAGCTTCTTGAAGATGCTGCTATTGATATTCAAACTTGCTGCAAACAAAACCGTCATTATCAATTAGCTGATTACAATCAACAGACATCAAAGGTTGAAGAAAATAAAACAACAATCCAATTTGATTCCAAAGCAAGAGCATATATTGATACCTTTGGAAACTCATGGGAATTGGTTGAAGAAGTAACCGAACATCCATCTTTTTTCGGTTTTGTCGCTCAAGCCTTCTCCCTCATGGATACGCAAAATAAACACAGGAAAAGTCAAGACAAAACATTAGTACAATGCATAAGCATAGCCCTAAATAATTCAAGAGAAACATCACCAATTGAGAGCATTCAGGAGTCACAATTCTCCAAAAAGTACCAGCTGAAGCGCATGATCAAATATCACAAACCAGTTTAAATTCTAAAAACACACAAGCATGTTCGACTCAAAGTGGAAAGGTTATCAAACGATTAAATAGAAATCAGCAGCAAGGGGGGATCAATTTTTTCAAGACACAAATACCAAGTTTCCATCATCTGTAAGGTTTTTTTTACGTGATCAAGGAAAGAAATCAGAGATGTTTAGACATGTTCAATCAAAAAGGAAAGGTTCATCAAATTATGAATCATCAAAGCCAATTTGTTTCCTTTCAAAAGCAATCAAGCGTATCGGTTCGAAAACTGAAACAAATAATCCTCAATTAAAATCATTCCAAAGTCAGAAAAACAAAGAAGTTAAAGGAATCATTGTCATTAAATGACAAGAATCAGCAGCCATCACATTCCTTCCAAAATCAAATCAACAGAATAATTTCGTATTCATTTTCAATCCTGAGCATTCATTACATCGAGGCTATAAAAAGGGAAAAGAGTTTACAAAGCAAAGGACACGAAAAAAAACCACTCCACAGACGCAACAACCAAACCGTCAATTCCATAACCCAATCAAGAAAAGTCACAGAGATATTCACGACAAAAAAAAAGCAGAGTTCACATACTCACACCATCAGAAATTCCCAGAAAAAACTCAGTCATAGAAAACTCACACACACATTTATCAGAGAAAAAATCACACCAGAGAAAATTTCACAAATACCCACGAACATCACAAACACACAAATACGAAGGGTTCAGATACACATGTACCTTCGTCACCCAGTAAGGGTCATCGCGTACCGCCAGGAATTATCTTCGAAGTTACTCCACCGCAACCGCGCACATCGTCGGAGCCGCTATAAAGTTTTGAGCCAAATCACCATGGACGTCATTCTTCAATCGCCGCTTTCGTGTCCTGTCACGTCGTCGTCCTCATCAAGTTATTATCCTCGCACCTACCAACTGCGAACGCTACTACCTTCGCCAGCCCTCCTTTCTCCCTTTTGTTCTTTTTTTTTTCTCTAAATTATTGCATCTGTAACTTGTAACCATGAAAATTATAATGAAATTGGGGCTGGGGGATCTTTGGGATTGAGGGTAGTTAGGGTATTTGTTTGATTGATCGAGAGAGAAAATGGAGGAAAGACGAGAGTGACGGCGAAGATTAGGGTTTCCAAAACCCATTTTTGCTTCGAGAGAGTCTGAGAAGAACGAGAGAGTCTTCTCTCTTTTTGTTTTTTGTGTTTTTCAAGCGCGTTATCCTGTACACGTGCTCACACGTTTTTAACCATGCACCCTCCCATTTTAATCCCTTGATCATAGCGCCCCTTTGATCGTGTTCCCTCTTGCGCACGGGATCCCTCCGTTTCATTTTTTCTTTTTATGTTTAACCTTTCTTATTTCATTCTTTTTATATTAATTAAAATTGTTTTTTATATAACTAAAAAATAAAGTATAAGGAACTTTTGTATATAATTATAATCTTTTCTTTTTTAGATAACTTTTTTTATAATTAAAATATCTTTTTGTTTCTCTTAATAAACATAAACTTTTTTTGCAAATAAAAATAAAACTTTTTTATTAAAACATTAAAGTTAACCTTTTTTTAAGATAAGCCTTTAACTCTTTTTTCTTTAAAAAAATTAATATTAACCTTTTAATATATTAGCTCTTGAAAATATAAATAAAAAATAAAAATAAAAATGAAATATAAACCTTTTATATATTAATTCTCCCTTTAATTTTAGCAAACTCTTTTCTTAATAAGTCATTCCCCGTTATAATCCCTCGCGCATATTAGTACGCTTGTGTGTGAATAGTTTAAGTCTTGTTTGGTATTATGCTTTGCTTATGCTTATGATGTATTCATGCCTCTTGTATTCTAAACCTTTCAAAAATAATTAAAATTCTCGATCCAACGTCGAGCCCATTTTCTACCCATGTAAGTCGATTGCCTTTAGGCATCGCATTCAACCTTTCGGTCACTAGACACAAGACTCGCACCACTTTGCTAGCACTCCCGTTTAAATCTCCTTTGTAATTAATTGCGTAACATCCAAGGGAAAATCTCATGCATGATAATCAATTATTGTGCATGGTGTATATGCATTTCATACCTCCCTATAGGTTTTAGTTTCTTAGACAACTTTAGGATAGACTTCCTAAGTTAGTCCCCCTTAAAATCAATCAAACATCTTTAGCCCACCAAATTCTCCACACAAGAGAATTAGATGTTAATCATCTCAAAGAAGGGACATACAATCCCATACCCCACAAAATATAAACATTTTCAAAAACTGTGGTGGTCTTCTTAAGATGATGACTCATCTTCTCTCCTAAGACCTTTAAACATTTTAGTATCCTTAATAAGGAACTACAAGTGCTCTGATTCCCCTCGGACAGGATATGTAGGCCCAAGATGCGATATCTTGTCGAGCACACTTAGGAATAAAAATAATAAATCACCTACCCTTAAACCCTTAGCAAAACAGATAACAAATAACATAAAATAAAATCAAGAGGTTCCTATAGAGTACTACAGATATCTAGGATGCTAACACCTTCCCTAGGTATAACCAACCCCCGAACCTTAGAATCTTAGTGCTTTTGCATTGCATTGTGGGAATTCAGTTTTTCTCCCTTCCCTTGGATAAAATCAAAGACCGGTGGTGACATAAAAAAATGCGATCCTAGTTAACAAATAACTATGGTATCCAATTTTCACCGCGACAGGGAGGAACTTGCTCGACCATGGAATGCTGAGAAGCTTAAACAGTACTACAGTTAAACACTGCCCGCGACACTGCCACGTCGCGATTACGGAGGCGCACTAAGGTACAAGCGCGACTCCCCTCCACGGTACAAGAAGATCAAGGGCCGTGTTGTGTGTACGCGAAGACCCTTGGTCCGACGAGGATACCTCGACCGAGCTCCATTGTCACCGTACCAATCAGGCAAAACACCTAGCTCGCGATGGGAAGTTGACACCACAAAGCTAAGACCTCGACCGACCTCTTAGCCTCGTTGAGGGTCGGAACACATCTCCGGCCGCTCGACCAGTTCCCCACACAGTCGAGGATCAACAAAGTCGAGCAAACCCCCAGGTTACTTATCCAAATTACTTATACAAAAACCAAACATGTATCAACAAAGCATACAAACATCACACACAGATTAACAAAAGGCAATGCATTAAAACCGGGCAGAAGCCCATTGTGCGAATTGTACATACAAAAAGCCCCTGTCACGCAGGCCGGGTAATCACAAAAACCATGGCACGCAGGCCGAACCAAACTAAGTCAAAAGAAAAATGGCTCGTAGGCCAAACAAAACAAGGAAATGGAAATCTAGACGACTGTGTAATCCTCTGGATGCTCATCTCCCGTAGCCCCGCCGTCGTCTTCCCCCTCCGGTGCCGGCCGAACAATCTGACCCTCGACCACCTCATAGTTAGGATCAGTCCCTTCAGTGATAAGGTCGGGGTTCACAATCTGGAGCTGCTTCACGGCATTATTATAGCCCACATTGGCAGCCATGAGGATATCTTGCTTCGTCTGCCGGAGCTTCACGATCAGTTCTGCTCGAGACATCAGTAGCCTGTTGTCCTCAGTCTCCTCCTCAGCAGGATGAATAGCTTGCTCCAACTTGGCGATCCTCACCAAGAGCTTCTTCCTTTCATCACCGGCCTTCTTCAGCTTCTCCTCCAACTACCCCTGAAGCTTGACATGGGCTTTGTTATGCTTTTTGCAGTATGACAGGTCCTTGCCAACCTTCTCTATTTCGGCCGCAACAGACTTGAAGCTCTCCTGCAGCCTGGTAAGCTCAGCTGCTGGGTAGGTCTCATCATTCAGGACCAGGGCAGCCGAACAGACCCGCATCACAGCGGACAGGTCCTCTACCAGAGTTTTTCTCCTCAAAGCCCAGTCAGTGCCTAAGATGGCCTGAACCTCAGGTGCACCGACACATGGGGAGTTGGTCTCCGAGAAGAAATTCGGCCTCGAGTGACAGGGCGGGAGTGTGAACTTTTCGGCAGGAGGGCTATCGGCCTCTGTCAGATCGACGTGCACATGCTCGTTGAGTCGTTGTCTCTTTGGGGACCCTTGTATGTTGGGAGATTGGCTACCCTAGGGAGAGCTAGAGGAGTCCCCGGTTGCCGGGGTAGGACCTGAGCGTTATTGCTGGATCTGCTCGACCCTCCCTTTTCCACTCTTCTTCGAAAGTCAAGTAGCTCCAGCTTCTTGATGCGCTCATCCGCGCTCGACATTGTGCCTACAAAAGAAAATAGAAATACGTCAGTAAGTCGAGGACCAAAGTGCATAGCAAGATCCAGTCAAAGAGGCGCCCACCACCTAACAACTAGAGGGCATCCTCGTCGGAAAATGTCTCGAGGAGGGCCCTCGTATTAATCAACCGGGATTTCTCCAAGATCCTCCTGTCGTCGCCACGGATAGGCTTCCTGTCCGATGTCCCGAGCTATGCAGGGGAGAAACCAATGACGAATTTGACGATCTCCTCGTGGGCCAGACGATCCCATTCACACAGTTTACCATGACTAAATATATAACTATCTGTGCCCCTCTTGAAGTGCTCCTCCGTCCAGAATATGGGAAACCTCGCCTCGAGGACCTCTTCCCACTGTCCGTCTATTTCTTTGTACACCCGTCTATACACCGACTCCACTGCCTCGAACGAGACAAGCTTCATGATTTAATACTGGGACTTGAAGTTGCGAACAAAATCCATGTAAGTCTGGAACAGCCTACTCACCTGCTTGAGAGACACCCAGCTATGTTTTCCATCAATCATCTGCCTCTGCAGGTGGAATATGCGGAATAACAGAGGTATGGTTGCCCGATGCGGAGGTACTGGCAGACGAGCTCGAAGGTACGAATAAAGGAGAGAGCGTTGGGGTGGATTGCGATGGTGCCAGGCGCAACCAAATAAACACCTCTCGTTGAAAGTCGCTGAAGGGCAGGCGCCACCCTGCCTCGTCGAACATAAACTCGTACAGGGGAAATCTCATCCCTCGGAATGTCAAGCAGATACGGTGGTGTTGTAGAGGCCTATATACCATCCAGTTCTTTGAAGAGCCCTCAAGGCGATGCTCGACGGTCGCAAAGATATCGTCTTCGTTACCTGCGACGAACTGGGATGCGACGCCCAGAGGTTCCTCGCTAGCCCAATCCTCTGGTGGCCGTCCCTCGACACTGGTGATCGGTACCATCGGGGAGTCGGGCTGGTCGTCAATATCTATAGATCCCACAGCCACGACCTCCATTTTACCTGAAAGGCAGAAGGAACCGGTGAATTCGATAATCCATATCAAATTCACCCCTCCACCGCTGATCTAGTGAAAGGGCAAAGAAAGGACACGGGGAACTGCGCGAGCGACGCTCCTCTGCCCAGGGACGTCAGGGTCGCACATCTATCCCGTTCACCCAACGTCCTTGGGACATCCGGCGAGCGTCCCCGAGACCGTCATCAGGTCCCCGACGCTTTCGTCCTATGTCCCCGGGGTATTCATCTCACGTCCCTAGGACCTTCCTCAGGTCCCCGGGATATTCATCCCGTCTCCCCATGAGATTCATCAAAAAGCCTAAAGAAGCTCCGTCGTTTTCACCGGAAACTCCGTGACCTCCCCGGGAACTTCATCAGTTCATCGAAGGACCACCGTAGGAAACGTAAATAGAAAGACAGAGATCAGAAACTTACGTGAAACAACGGTTGTGAAAGTCCAGTACGGTGGCGTGCGGTGGTGAGATGGCGGCGAAAGCAAAGAGAAGAAGAGAGAGAGAGTCTGAGCAAAGGAGAAGAAAACGTGCAAATGGCACAGCTGGCTCCTATTTATAAGGCCCTCCCGGGACTCGAGGCGCCCCTAGGCACTCGAGTGCCCTAACCCTAGCCTATCCGCCCTAGGTAATAATGGCGAGTGACACGTGGCACACGGATTCCCGCGTGTGTCCTTTCGCTTGCCTTGATGCCCGAGTCCACGTCTTCTCATCTCCCCACTTCATCGCCCAACAGCGACGTAGGAAATTCGGGCAGACTTTCATCTTCGAGGCTCCTGACCGTCAAGCACTCTTTTGCTTTTGGTCCTCGACATCGTCACCAGCTCGTTTTCACGAGAACACTGACCCAGCCGGCGAATCTCCCCGACAAAGGGTGAACCTTACTATGTCCTCGACATCCAGGCTGACCCTTAAGTCATTACTCCGACACTTCGAAGCAACGACTTGGGGGGCTCCTGTTCTGGACTGGGCCAGCGCCTGCCCATCAGTCGGGTAGGCCAAACCCAACATCTTATTAAGCGGCCCAATACGGCCCAATTATCCTCATGGTCGGGCATATTCACTGGCCCTACTGTCAAACAGAGACTTCCCTCTATGAGGAGGGACCACACCTCTTCTCCTCGTCCTCCATGTACTTCTTCCTGCGAGGACACGTCATCTTGTAACCTCCCACCTCCAAAAGAATCGGTCTGCCCACCTTCCAGAGATCTCGGGACCGTTACCCCAGGGCGAAGACCACGTGTTGGTCTTCCCTACGCCATGTAAGCCCTGACAGTCACCTGTATTGGGCCTTGCAATCCAGCCCAGTGCAAGTGACCGTTGGCCCCGCGCTGGGGGCAACCTATAAATACCCTCTGGCTTGAGAGGGTCAAGTTACATTACATTCTAACTCTCACACCTGTTTTTCTGTACTTGCTTACCCCTTTTCCTGACTTTGGCATTGGAGTACCTTGCAGGTATACCCCCCTCCCCCCGGCCATTCCATCACTACCGGAGTTGCTGATCTTACGACGCTGCTGGCCACTGTTCTACTTTCTGATCAGGTACGATCAATAATTAATAGAGGAGGCTAAGCTAAAGACAAATCAAACTAATAAACTTGTAATTAACTTGTAGATAGTCATTGTTCTAACTGCATTCCATCAATCTGGATTAGAATTCAAAAGGGTATTATGGGAACAACATTTCATGCCTTTATAATCACAGCCAAACCAACCATCTATACAAAAAGCAACATTGTTAAGTCAAAAAAACTTTAGTTTCTTCCAAGTGCAGGCTCTTATTTTGGAATCTCCTAACACTTTTTTACTGTTCAGTAGTGGACTTTATGATACAACATTTCATAAAATATTCATATGCATCCTGGCTAAAGGAAATTCAATTTTCCAAGCATAGTCCATTTCTCGGCATCTTAACTTTTGAATCTTGAGAGGCAATCCGTTGTTTGCAAGTCGAGCATCGGTTTTATTTAGGTGCACGACCTTGTGTTTTCGTATTAGAGGTAGAATCCGAGAAAATGAGTAAGATAATTAGTTTCCTTGAAGTATCCTAAGAAAAAACAAATTTTGATTGTCTACAATCACAATCTTACGCATTCACGTAACCAGACATCGATGTACTGACTACATGAATGCACGGAGACTGTGACGATAACCAATCCAAATCCGTAAGAAAAAACTAATAAATAAAAGAAACCGTATTAATTTAAAGACTTGTTTTTCGTAGTACGATATATCCGACCAACTTATCGGGGGAATTAAGTTAGACAATCCTAATTCAACTCTTCTTTTATGTCTAGGTGGTAGTTGCTTTAATATTCTAACCTCATCTCTCAATGATGCAATGAAATTATCTGCATCAAATATATCTTGGAACTCGCTGCCATGTTAAGGTAATAGAAAAGAGAACATTCAAATTAAGAAATTGGGATGATAACCAAAATTAGAGATGCTTATGATGCAACAAACCTTGGATCAGCCCAGAAAGACGATTTATCGAGCTTTGGAACTATGAGAGTGACGTTTAAATGTCTCGCAATAGTAACCATGTCGTATATCTGTCAAAGAAAATTCAAAATTTTGAAAGAAAAAATAGAATCAAACTTAGTGTGATGATATAATTTTAATGATTGCAGAAAAGGTAGTTAATGCTAAGTACATGGAACTCACTGCTGCTCTCATTGGTTGAGTCCTCCATTGCATGAAACCATTAGATAACCATTGTTCATATAAACCCCTGGTGAAAAAATGATCAAATTCAGGTGATAGCCATAAGATTTTTATCATAAGAAGACACAAGGTTTTTTTAAAGTTAATATCACTGTTGTCAAATATCAGCCATGTTTATGCGTGGCAGATTGTGGTGGCGGATTATTTGACAACCGCCATTGCCAAATTTTGAAGGATGGCAGTGTCTTGGTATTTTATGACGGATATGATGGCACCATATGGTAGATTTTTGGCTTTCTGCCATTGATAATCGGCAAAAACATAGGGTTTTAAAAAAGCAGGTATGAGACATCATGTTTTTTATGTCTCCTCGACTGCATTGATTGCGATTGAAGTCTTATAAGCTGCATTTGACCAAATTTTTCTACAGTATCATGGATCCAGAATGACCAAGACAATAATACAAGGCTCATATGATAACCTAATGAGAAAATTTTCTGCAATATCATGGATCGTAATTCCTTCGAAGAACATAATAGATTTTTCAAGAGCCTCGTGATATTCTTGTGAACAGAAACCAAAACATGGTTGATGATTGAATGAACAAAGCAGTAAGATTAACATAAAGTGTAAACATAATGTGGTGGCTGAAATTGAAGTTGAAGTGACAATATCGGCCACGAAATGGCAACCATGGTCACATGAAAAAAGCTTCAGACGCTATGAGTTTCATCACTCTGCTGCAATGATAAAATAATTATACAGATCCAAACTCTGCAATGATAAAATATAATTGAAGTCACATTGTCAGCAATTGAATTCTCATCGAAACTGCAATGCAAATACAATTGAAGTCTCATTGGCTGCAATTGAAGTCTCATCGACCTTATATCATTGAATTCAATTTTTGACACACAACTACAATTGCTACTGCAACAGCTAATCAAAAGCATGCTAACAAAAAACATTTACAAAATTCATTAAACCTCATCATTTAGAGAAATGTGAACACAGTGAGAAAAATGCAGATGATAAACTAATCAGTTCACATCACATTCAGATGTAAGCATTTATGTGATGCATTCAATAAGCCCTTTCTATCTCCAATATGATTATAACCCTTTGACATTTTTGTTAATCATTCTAAAGAGCTTGTGAAAAGAAGATGGAAAAACAATTTATGAACCTATAATAAGATGTTCTTTAATCTTAAGCTGCAATTACTACTTCAATCCAAAAACCATCAATAATAACTTTCATTAACACATAAGCACAAACACAAAAGGAAAATTCATGTATGCATAAATTACCGACACTGAAAAATCTTACAAAACCAAACACAAAACACACAAAAATCATCAAAATCAAAATTTATTTTTATTATAACTCTGCCTAACTACGAACTGAGCTGACTTAACGAAACATCAAAATCAATTCTAATTAGAATAAAGACGACGACCAATCTCAAACAAAACAAATGCATCAACATCTGTATATTTAGCCTGATAAACATTAAGCCACGATCTTCCCTTGTGTCCTGGTGCTACTAAGCTCTGGTATAATGATATCAGTTATAGGGCCAACTCCAATTGCAAAAGAGAATATTTACATCATGATAATTAGCAAGTAAATGCTTACATGATAGTTCCAAATATTGGTAAGTTGTTGCTGAGTTGCTCATCCAATGGAAAGATGAAAACATAGACCACAAGAAACATTGAAAATCACGAGTTACCAAGGAATAAGAGCTAAACAAATTCAGACACAAACACACACAATCTAGCACACAAAATATTGTAGTATATGAAACTAATAGACTCACATAAACTGTGAAAACAACGACATTAACTATTGATGAGCATGCTATGAGAAATTGTGTAATCCAATCATAACCAAACAGGTAAAAGAGTATAGAAACAATGATTGAAGAACCAACACTTAAACATGTTCCTGAGTCCACTATTGCAACACATCCACCCTCACAAAAACCTGTAATACTTACACAATTTTTAATCAGTCAATGGTTGTGGAAATTTTAATTTAATATGAAGCTAGTATTCACACATGGTATCCAGTACTGTCACATACATATACACCATACACAATACCGACATGGTACATGTAATTGAACTTGACATAAAATACCAACCGCAAGACACGATCAGTATCAAGCTGTAAACTAATGATGGACATGAGATATCCATAAGAATACATAGACATGGACAGTAAGAAGAGACAACACCAGTTTAGATTGGCTTAATTGAGCTTATCTACCGACATAAGATAAACACTTTCGAAACTGTTTAGGAGAGTTTAAGAAAATAGTTTATGGCATGCTATAAATTGCTTTAAGCTAATTTTCATAAGTTCTTTAGGATAGCTTATATAAAAATAATTTTAAGATCCCCAATGGGTGTCTTGTACACTGTTGCAGTTGAAAGAGCACATTTTGGAGTGTAATAGTGGTGAGAAGGACCAAGTAGGAAAACATGTTTCCTGATATCACAAAATTGAAAGAAAACAATAGCACCATCAACAACAAACAACAAAAATCCACAAGATAGTAGATAATAGATGAACATATAAAAATGAACTTACATATTAGATGGATCAATGTTTCCAAATGCATATTCAGTAGCTCGCCGTGAATAGGAATGACCTGTATGTCTAACACAACAATTCAGTGCAACACAAACACATTAGCATTGTTTATTTCAAATCATAAAATCATTGAAAAAAATTGAACTTCTCTAAAATTTGATGTCTAAAATGTATTTGAAAACTCAACCTTAATTTTTCAATCAAGGGTTACATCAGAAGTCTAATGCATTCACTTACGGTTTCAAACCACTCGAATTCAGCCACCCATCTAGTTTGTAAAACATGGAAAATTTACAACAAAAATTGTACTGAAAAGCTCAGACACTTAACCTATGCTGGTCCTTTATAACAATAACAGTTCATTAATAAATTGGTTTAGTAACAAACATCAGAATCGTATGCGCTGTAAGTAGTCCATCTCTTTTTCACAACACGAATCTATGGAATAAATCACATTGCAGCCTATGATTTCTGCTAGAGAATCTGCCATGTAAAAGTGTCTTAGCGCAAACCATGGTTATAAAAATGTTAAGGATAAACTGCACTTAATCTTACTACTTGTTAATCTTATCTAATACATATATAACAACACCACTACAAGCTGAACATATTTTCTTTCTAATATGCATGAAATCAGCCAAACTAACCCTACATTATAATAAAACCGAATCATATTCATACCTCAAACAAAAGTCCAATGTCATCTATGGCATGAAGATCCAAAAGCCCAACTCCAAAATTCCCTCTGAACTCAGGTGCATAAAACCTATCTTATACTGCCACTCCACCCAATGTTTGAGTGTTGTTGGGGGTAAACAACTCTGAACCATATTCCCCATTAAAATTGAGGTTTCTCATTAACTTCAAAAGCATCTGCTTCTCTTCAGCAGACTATACTCCATAACCCTATCCCAAACATCATATAAAATATTCATCAAAACTATAAATTCAACACATATACAATCAAAAAGAAAATGTACTCAACTATTGACAAATTTGACCCCCACTACACTCAAATTTGTCCCTCAAATTATATTATAGCCAAACTCCAATTTAACAAAGCAAATACACGTATAATCTTATAACCAAGTGCAATAAATTTTAAATCACTCAAAGGCTAAACAATAGAATTACAAAGCCAGGGCAGAAAATATAGTACCTAACAAGTATTTATATTTGGAAGAGAACCGAGGATACCTGCACTAGATGGCTGGGGAGGAGGCGATGATCGATGTCGGATCAGGCAAATGAAGAGCCAAGATGCTGTAAGCCGGCTGACTGAAGCCACCGCGCCATAGTACCGAGTTATGAGTACATAGCTATGATAAAAGCCATAATTAAAAAAACGACATTACAATTAGATCACATTACATATTTAAACTATAACGCGTGAAAACAACAAAGAATGTCATCTCGATTACAAAAATGGAAATACGCTAGTTGCTAAGGGTCTAGCTGGACAATCGTTTTCCAAATCTGAGCAAGGGTTTAGCTTGGCAATCGTATCAACCAAACTTTTCTTCTTATGGTGCATAAATTTGAATTTTGAGATAAGGACAAAATAAAGTTTTCAACAAATGTTAAATGTTAGGGATTTGACACTCCAAAACAGACCAAAGATAAATTTTAAAGCAAATTTGTAAACGAATTTTTCGAAATAGATTCAAATTTGAATTGTCTTGAGGAGGAAAAGAGGGTTTTAACCCAAATCTTATTTTAAAACACAATAACACAAAATCCAGAAGTTTAGGAACTTGGATACTCACCATGAGTAATATGAATGTTCCACTGCTTATGAAGAAACAATCGTGGTGGCTTGCGAATGTCAGATGCAGAAATTCGATCTAAGAGCTTCTGTTTCGACAAAAGAAATAAGGTAAAATAGGTACTCGATTAAGATGAAAAAACAAAAGTAAACAAATTTTAATGGCTGTAAAACTCACTGTCATAAGATCCTCTTGGTAAATTCCAGATTTGTTGAATCTGATGAGAGTTTCGATGACCCAAAATTATTATCCGATGAGAATCTGATGAGAAGAAAGAAAAAGTGAAAGAGAGAAGGAAGAAGTAGAAGATAAAGAAGAGAGAAGTATCGGACCAGTGAAGAAAGAAGAAGAGGAAGAGAGAGGCAACAAAAGAGAGAAAAAAGAAGAGGAAGAAGGAAGAAAGAGAAAAAGGACTGTGTGTGTGTGAGAGAGAGAGAGGCAGTAGAAAAGAGAAAAAAACATAAGAGGAAGAAATGTGAGAGAAGGATGAGAGATCGAAAGGCTGCTACGCAGAGAGGGCAGGAAGGAGAGAGAGATGAGGAAAATTTTTGAAAAGTGTGAAATGTACTACAAAAAGTTGAATAAATTTTGTTGATTTTCAACCAAATGAGACTAAAGTCGGTTACTGAACCAAAATAATAGACATAAAATTGCATAACTAAATAAAATACCAGTTTCAAGTGGTAGTTTGGTTGGAAAAAGTAAATTTTGGACCTAAGATACCCCTATTTTGAAGATGTGAAAAAATTATAAACAAGGGTAGATTAGAGATTTTCAGAGCATTGAATTTTCTTATATTATAAATATTGTTGTTTATGTTTTAAATCCTAGCCATTAAATTATACTTTGACCACGTGTCATATATCTATGTAATAAACTTGATTAGATAGATTATTCACTAAATAGAGCATATCCAAACTTGAAAATATGACATACACATTCACACCATATATTAGGTTAAGACAAATTTGAACAATCCAATTCAAATTGACCGATCCATTATTTTCTTTATGTAAATGGATCGGATTGGATAAGATGTCACATTATTTCAGTTGTGTAATTTGGATAAAATAAGGTTGTTTTCAGTCAAACTTAAATGATTATTTTGGATCTATTTGAAATTGAATATGATCCAATTTAAATAGTATTTATTTTTATTATATTAGAGCTGATAAATTATAAAAATTGGATCGATTATGTTATAATTGGATTCATAATATTATTATATTATTATTTTTTTTATAATTTAATAGTCACATTTTGTACTCATAAATGATGAGTGTTATTTAGTTTGTATTTTAAAGTATGATAACAACAAAATTAATGTTAAATAATATTCATAATGTTATCTCTAACACCCTTCTACCCAAAGAATATTCACGACAATGATACATAAGTAAATCAGAGTAAAATCACCAAAAAGGGTGCCACATGCTTCATAAAAACATCATAATAAACTTCCTGCTCCGTAACACGGGTTTTCAAACATTTATAATAATAATTTCTTCGATAACATCAATAAATAAAATTCAAACTTCGCAGCGGAATCATAGTCTCAAAATAACTTCATTTATTTCATCAAACATAAAGACCTTTTAGTCATTGTCAAAAGTCGTCGTCAAATAAATTCAACATGTAGAAAACTCATAAAATATGTTTTATAAAACAACACAACTTCAACTCAAGCGTTCCCCACCCGATGTTACATATCAGAGCAAGACACCTCTATTATTAACGGAAATAGAGTAAAATAACTCCAAAGCTAAATCTTCATGCGTCTACAAGCTAATCTTGATCACCTGCAAGTTACCCACCATAGAGGCAACGTTTCCAAGCAGGCAGGGTGAGTAATCACAATTCATTATACGAGATATAAAGAAAAGATATAAATAGGACAACAGTCATTATTATCGTCACAACATCATTTTAAAATCACAACATGATCGATCATCATTCACAAAATTTCATTTAGTTCGCATCGTCACCAAAACATCACTTAAGTCATAATTATGCAATGCCACTTAATATGAATGCAAACACATAGACTCATGCATGTGGTACCAAAACATCATATTTGATGGACACTGGGCCATCACCCTCCAAAGATCCCCACCAATAGGATCGATTCCCGTATAGGAACCAGAGCACGTCATAAACACTTCAATCCACACAATGGGATTGAAGCCACCACTGAACCGAAGTCCTAACATCATCACTGGACCGAAGTCCTAACATCGTCAATGGATCGAAGTCCTAAAATATGCTATGAATGCATGATGCAAAATGTTATAATAATCACCATCATGGCTCGTCAAAGTTGCATCATCATTCATAAAAATTCATCATAAGACTTCACGTAGCATGTATAACATCAACATGCATATCATCAAATTAAATCATCATAGCATCATAGTATAGCATCACTAACACACGTCAAAAATCATCATTATAGAATCATCAACACATAATCGTCATCACATAACATGTATATATATGAACATGCACATCATTAAAACATCATCACAGTGTCATCAATAACATTACAACAGCATCATCAATAACATCACAGTAGTATCGTAGCAATAACACGCAAGTTTCATCATTTATAGCAAAACATCATTAGCTCAACATATAATTACACACCTTCCAACATTAATGCATGTCATCTAAATTATTTCCAGCAACATGAAACTATTATTAAATGAAAGTACATTATCTCAGCTTCACGCAGCTTCAAACGGCGCGCGAATCGGACTCCCAGAACTAAAGTCGTGTATTTTCAAAAAATTTCAACAAACACCGACACTGACATCTTACACTGACACCATAAAATCTCATTACACACTAGTTAATTTTAACTTCAGGACTTGAAATCATTTTTACAAGAAATTACACTGTATTAGCTTTCTACAGGTTCAAACGGCGCGTCAAACGGACGCCCGAAGCTCAAGTTATGAATTTTTGAAGGTTTACAACAATTTTGTCCCAGGGTAATCGGTTACTGCATATAGGGTAATCGGTTACCCTGCTACAGAAGCACTTTGCTGCTGTATTTTTACACGAAATTCATTTTTTTTCTCTCATTCAAAACCCCATTTTCCCCACAAGTTGTTTAGAACAAGTTTTAACACAAAAAATCATTTTTTTCCCTTCAAAACCCCAAATATTTTTCATCGAAAACACTCCTGACTCAGTTTCGACTCTGACACGCAACCGTACACAACAATGCAACAACTACCATCAACCATTCATTCAAATGCATAATTTCCACAACAATATTATAAAATTCACCATTTAATCATACAAATTTCGTCATGTTCATCCCAATTGCATCATATTTATCATAAAACTTAAAATCCTTAATACCCCAAATCCACCCACATACATCTAAACTCTATATCAACTACAATGAAAAGTCATACTCCCCATACCTTAGATTGCGATTCAAATCCCTTCTTGAGTTCTCACAGGGAATCTCTCTGAGCCCTAGCCTTCTTCACTCTTCTTCTTTCTTCAGAGCACATTCTCACCAAAATACGATCGATCAAAATAAGAAAAATAAGACTTCTCTCCTTTATTCCTTATTTGACCCTTAGACCCCTATTATGTTTTCCCCAATAAGTCCTCACTTATCCTCATTAATATTACCACCTTGCCCTTGCCATCTCTACTTCATAATATTTTAAATAATAATAATCTAAATAATGCAATCTATATTATGATTATTATTATTATAACTCCACATATAATATGACTAAAATTATTTAAATCTAAATAACTCTAATTATATCTACTTCTCACTAATACCTCACAACTTATCATCATATCCCACGACACACATCAATAAAACCACACAATGCGTCATATAATTCACAATAATTCACCATAATCATAAATAATTAATTAAATAATTAAATATGAATTTTGGGGTGTTACAACTCTCCTCCACTTAAATAATTTTCATCCCCGAAAATTACCCGATGTAACCAACTCTGGATACGACTCTCGCATCCTTCTCTCCGACTCCCACGTCGAGTTTGACAATAATTCAAATACCACTAATCCAAATTCCACATTGTTCCCTACAACAATCCAACAAGATGCAATGGTACCGAGTTATGAACGCACTGATTCATTTCACTCTTTGTCTCATCACCTTAGGATCTCATTCGCTCTTGAACCGAAACACAATAAGGTCTTTACCATCGCCATCAACATCGTCATAAGAACATCAATAGAACTATAATACCGACAACTCTGTCACACAACATTAGTACCGCAATGATGCGACTCCTCAATCAACATATAATTCAATACATCTATTGACATAACATTAACACAAATAGTATATAAACCGTTCCATGTCACTTTTATTCTGGGATATATCCAATGGTTTGCATCATTCCCATAGGCTTCTGATGCTTAACCCTTGACTTCAATAAGTCATACACACATAATGAACTGCGCCACATCACACTTCAACTGTGCCATTCTGGTCATCTACCTTAAAGTCATTGTCTTTATTTTGACTTCCATTAACTATTAGATCTACAAATCTCACATCTATCTCTTGACTCTCTCTAATATTCACAAGAAAATAATGGTTCACTTTTGACATTCTCCACTTTCCACTCTGTAGCGTTAGCTCGCGTACAACTCACCGTATCTGAACTGTCTAATAAGTCCCAACTCTTTCATAGCCACTTTTTCATTAGGTCCACACCAAATGGTGAGCAACTATCCTCTCGATAAAACGTCAATTCACTTTACTCACTATCAAGCTAGCAAGACAAGTTTATCCCATCCAATACGATCCCGTCTACTATCAACAAGAGATTAAGGGTGATCAGTTCCTCAATTTGTCAATAGGTAGCCGACAACCATAACTGTGGCATAAATCATTGTTATTCAGCTACAATAGCGTCCTTTACCTTGTGCTCAAAGTTACCTAAGCATAATGTTCAACAACCTCTCTAAGGCTCACAAACGTTTTCCTATTTTCCTTCTTTTCAACCTCGTCAATGATACATAAACGCCCAAAATTCCATTACATATCTTCTTATACACGCTCGTAGCACAACATAATTGTTAAATATTCTCCCAATACCGGAAATTCTACTACACCAAGTACCATCCAAATCGGTTCGCTCCAAATGAAGCATTTATCAAAGTAGAGAACTTTAACAACACTAATAAATCCTTCATTTTTCCTTTAATTTCATAATCTCGATGATCCGTATAGTTTCAAATTTGGATCTCATTCTAATCAAAATCTCAACAGTACCATCTCATCATCTGGTTGGTGATAGAAACTTTCCAAAATCTTCCCGACACATGTTGACACCATGTCATCAATGACACACAATCCACTTTACTATTTAGCCTTCTCCCTTCCTCAAAGATCTCTCCACTCTAATCATTCTCAATTGGTATACGCCGCACCTCCATGTGCTTCTTCGATACCCTCACCTCCTTCCTATTACCAAACATCTTATACCTGGCCTCATCTTACCCATTTCCAGCAAGAATCGCTCAACTTCAAACACGATTATCTCCTTCAATACAGACCTTCCTGATACAAAATTATATGCTAAAATGAAGGGAATTTCATTTAGATTCCAGAAATTCAAGAATCGCTTAAATCCGAGTTATGAGTAAAAAGTTATCACCTGTGTAATGGAGGCTGGTCAAGAAATCCCGTATACATGCCTTCACCAAAATCAGCACCAAACCCAAATATTCAAATGTGTTTCTCTCTCTCGTCAAAAACATGCAGAAGACAAAGTTTATATGTAAAATGTAGGGAATTTCGTAAGCTTTCCAAAAAGTCCAGAATCACTTCTATCGGAGTTAGGAGCGAAAAGTTGTTACCTGTTTAGTGAAGGTTGTTCCATAAGTCCGAAAATAAAGATTAGAAATGATGAACATGAGCTCTACCTTTCTCTCTTGCTTCTAAGATCCTCCAACTATCCTCACTCTTCACCCAAATATGAAAATAATCCTACCTCAATTCAATTATACTGATGACATACTAGCGTACTAGTTAGTTCATCAAATCGTCAATTCTTTGGAGTGGATCCTTAATCTCGATCATCTCCGTAATCCACTATCAATAATCTACGTACAATCTCATATAACCGTTATCACATACATGCATCCATCTGAGCTTCATTCCCTAAGAGTTATCCTACTTGCTTAGCATATATCTCCGAGAACATCTGGAAGGCACACCCTACCGACATATCATTAACCGCCACACTGCTCTCTACCCTATGAGAACAACCATCAATATTACTTGATCGTTCTCCCTCAGAGACGCCCAAATTTTCCCAACAGACCAAAACCTTGTATTCACAATGTTCTTCAGTCGGAAGAATCTGCATCGACTCAGCGACATAATTCCAAAGCACTTTATTTAACTCCAAACCGTTCATCCTCCAGAGTAACCTCAAGTTAATCCAACGTCTCGCTCTAACGACAAGTCGCAATCATCCCCGGGAAGACATCAGGACTCACACACAACTGACACATCATTAGCCATAACATCGCCCTCCACTCCTAGAGATGCTAACAACCCAAGTACCTGACCATTCCCTCTCAAGGACACTAGGACCTGACCGCTAGACATAAATCTTGAATCCGTACTCCCTTCGAAATCGGGAACAACACAGTCTCACCAACAGTTGTACTCTTGTAATCCATGGCATACTATACTAATTGTTCACTCCTTGCAACCAAACACCTCTGAGAAGTAGCGGCTTCTCCCCCACTTGTTTCAATCTCCCTCCTACAAACAAGTGATTTAGAAAAACAAGCAAGCACCAACAGTGTTTTACACACATGTCGCATACTAAAGGAACAAACAACATTGGACAATCTGGCCGGATGGACCAACCAGGCTCTGATACCACTAATGTAACACCCTTCTACCCAAAGAATATTCACGACAATGATACATAAGTAAATCAGAGTAAAATCACCAAAAAGAGTGCCACATGCTTCATAAAAACATCATAATAAACTTCCTGCTCCGTAACACGGGTTTTCAAACATTTATAATAATAATTTCTTCGATAACATCAATAAATAAAATTCAAACTTCGCAGCGGAATCATAGTCTCAAAATAACTTCATTTATTTCATCAAACATAAAGACCTTTTAGTCATTGTCAAAAGTCGTCGTCAAATAAATTCAACATGTAGAAAACTCATAAAATATGTTTTATAAAACAACACAACTTCAACTCAAGCGTTCCCCACACGATGTTACATATCAGAGCAAGACACCTCTATTATTAACGGAAATAGAGTAAAATAACTCCAAAGCTAAATCTTCATGCGTCTACAAGTTAATCTTGATCACCTGCAAGTTACCCACCATAGAGGCAACGTTTCCAAGCAGGCAGGGTGAGTAATCACAATTCATTATACGAGATATAAAGAAAAGATATAAATAGGACAACAGTCATTATTATCGTCACAACATCATTTTAAAATCACAACATGATCGATCATCATTCACAAAATTTCATTTAGTTCGCATCGTCACCAAAACATCACTTAAGTCATAATTATGCAATGCCACTTAATATGAATGCAAACACATAGACTCATGCATGTGGTACCAAAACATCATATTTGATGGACACTGGGCCATCACCCTCCAAATATCCCCACCAATAGGATCGATTCCCGTATAGGAACCAGAGCACGTTATAAACACTTCAATCCACACAATGGGATTGAAGCCACCACTGAACCGAAGTCCTAACATCATCACTGGACCGAAGTCCTAACATCGTCAATGGATCGAAGTCCTAAAATATGCTATGAATGCATGATGCAAAATGTTATAATAATCACCATCATGGCTCGTCAAAGTTGCATCATCATTCATAAAAATTCATCATAAGACTTCACGTAGCATGTATAACATCAACATGCATATCATCAAATTAAATCATCATAGCATCATGGTATAGCATCACTAACACACGTCAAAAATCATCATTATAGAATCATCAACACATAATCGTCATCACATAACATGTATATATATGAACATGCACATCATTAAAACATCATCACAGTGTCATCAATAACATTACAACAGCATCATCAATAACATCACAGTAGTATCGTAGCAATAACACGCAAGTTTCATCATTTATAGCAAAACATCATTAGCTCAACATATAATTACACACCTTCCAACATTAATGCATGTCATCTAAATTATTTCCAGCAACATGAAACTATTATTAAATGAAAGTACATTATCTCAGCTTCACGCAGCTTCAAACGGCGCGCGAATCGGACTCCCAGAACTAAAGTCGTGTATTTTCAAAAATTTTCAACAAACACCGACACTGACATCTTACAATGACACCATAAAATCTCATTACACACTAGTTAATTTTAACTTCAGGACTTGAAATCATTTTTACAAGAAATTACACTGTATTAGCTTTCTACAGGTTCGAACGGCGCGTCAAACGGACGCCCGAAGCTCAAGTTATGAATTTTTGAAGGTTTACAACAATTTTGTCCCAGGGTAATCGGTTACTGCATATAGGGTAATCGGTTACCATGCTACAGAAGCACTTTGCTGCTGTATTTTTACACGAAAATCACTTTTTTTTTTTCTCATTCAAAACCCCATTTTCCCCACAAGTTGTTTAGAACAAGTTTTAACACAAAAAATCATTTTTTTCCCTTCAAAACCCCAAATATTTTTCATCGAAAACACTCCTTACTCAGTTTCGAAAAAAGTATGAAATATATCGGAATTTTCAAATTTTCAAAATTTCAAAAATTCTAACAAAAAAAATTTCGGGAAAATGTATGAAATATATCGGAATTTTCAAATTTTCAAAATTTTCGAAAATATTTTTGCACTATCGGAAATTTCAAAATTTCCAGTATTGTACCAGAAGAATTTCCGATAGTGTAATTTTTTTTTTCATATTTTTTCAGAAATTAAAATATAAAATTTTCACTATTTTTCATATTTTTTTTAGAAATTTTTTATTTTTTATTGGAAATTTTGAAATTTTTAGTAAAAAAATAAAAAATTCCAAAATTTCTGATACATATTGCAAATTTCCGATAAAAACATATAAATTTTAGAAAAATATCATTTTTACAAAAGTGTATAATGATAAAAGCGATGACAAATTAAATGCTCTAATAAAAACATAAGATTAAGTTAACCTAAGAACTACCTCAAATAGACATGATCCCACCAGTACTTCACATCTTCGAGGAATTTATCTGACACTCCAAGGTTACTATTGGCACTCCACACTTTGAAAGAAAAGATTATATTGTCTTTTAAATTTATAAAATAATTTGTTCAAACTAAAAGCCTTTTTTAGATTTTCAAAAACTTTTATTAGCACAAATTTGGTAAAAATGTATCAACTTTTTGCATTTATATCGTATTTAAAATTATAATGTAACCGGTATACAACATTTCAACTTTTACTATATACTCTCTCAGTTCCTTTTTAAGTGTTATTTTTTGACTTTTTACACATACCAAGAAAATTAATAATTATAGTTACTTTTCAAACAACAATTCTCCTTTTACCTATAATACCCCTAATTATTTATTACATTCATCTTACTTTTTTCTCTTTGTAATGGTTACTTAGGGGTAATTTTGACAAAAATATAATCAATACTACCTTGAACTTTACAAATGACAATTAAAAAGAAACAAAAAATTATTCTAAAACTGACATTTAAAAAGGAACGGAGGGAGTATATTCTATAAAATTCGGTATACAATGTGGATGTGTCATTAGATCTATAGGTAAAATTCGATAGAAATGCATGGTTTTTTCTTGGAAATTTTAAAAAATCTCGTACAAGTTTTGATTGCTACGGGTAGGGGTGGACATCGGTCGAATTTGGACGGATTCGGATGAAAATATCTCAATCCAAAAAAATCCACGGATGATAATATATCACCCACTACCGTCCGTTTGATGTCATCGGTTTCAATTATGGTGGTTTGTCAGTTTTTCGGATGGATCAGGTAAGTTTAATCGGGTACAAATAAATATAAGAAAAAAATAGATTTATACCTTTTAGTTGGTAGCAAGATAACAAAATCAGAGACTGAAAAACAAAATCTAAAAAGGTTACGCTTTATAATTTGATGAAGAATGACAGAATAACATGGATGAAAAATAATAAATGAATAGATCTGAGTTAATATAAAAAATAGATTTATACCTTTTAGTTGGTAGCAAGATAACAAAATCAGAGACTGAAAAACAAAATCTAAAAAGGTTACGCTTTATAATTTGATGAAGAATGACAGAATAACATGGATGAAAAATAATAAATGAATAGATCTGAGTTAATATAAAAACAAATAAGAAGCAGAGTGAAGAAAAATTGAGAGAAGTAGTAGCAGTTTATGTTTCAGAAAGAAAGTGGTGACTTAGTGTGAGATAAGTATATGAAAAAAAAAGGATTAAAATTACACTTTCATATAATCTTTTCTTTGGAAGAAAAAATAAATTGAAATTTAATCTTATTTTTAAAGCTACGTCTATCCACTACAGTTGTACTATAAGTTAGTAAGATAATTTGAATAAAAAATTGATCTTTATCTTTATTTAAAAAGCTGAGCCTATGACTCTATGATGTACCAGTTAGTAAAATACCCCTAGTACTATTATATATAAAAGGGTTATTTATATGAAACCCCCCTGTCATATGAGCGAATTTTGCTTTTCTCCCCTCCATGGCTTTTGGCAACGGTTTTTTCAAAAAAAGCGTTGCCTAAACCTACATATGGCAACGGTGGGGGGGTAAAACGAAACACGCTCATATGGCAGGGGGGTTTCATATAAATAACCCTATATAAAATAATTAAAATAGTTGTATGTCAGACGGTAGTGGGTACCGGTGGATCAATTTAATGTATCCGCAGCCGACCATTTGTATTCATTAAAAATAAAAAATTTTCATCCGAAGAACCCACGGTCTGAAAGAACACATCCGTGTTGTTGATTTTGCAATCAGTTAAACCGGTTTTTGGACGGTTCGGAATTTATTGTCCACCCTAGCTACAAGACGTTTCGAAGTAACTAGTATGAATGAGGGTGGCACTATGGGTGGCAAAACGGGCCGCCCACCCCACCACGCCATAAGCCCGCAAAAAAAAAGACGGGGCGGGCAAGCCCGCCAAGTAGAAATGGGCATGAAAATCAAGCCCGCCCCGCCAAGGCGGCGGGTTGGCGGGCGGCGGGTTTGCCCGCCTACTTTTTTTATTTAATTTTTTCATTTTTTTAATAGATTAACAGGCTTTTTTTTTACATTTCAATTAAATTTTTCACTTATTTTTTTAGAACAATTTTTATAAAGCATCTTTTTAACAAATTTTACTTCAAAAAATATTGCATATATTCTCAAATAAATGTATAAAATAAAACCATCAAGAATTGAAATTACTAGAATTAACTAAAAAAGGGCGGGTTTAAGGTGGGACTTCGCTGAACGAATAGGTGCGGCGGGTTTGGCGGACGACGGGTTTTGGCGGGGCAGAATTTGGCGGGCAGAGATTTTAGCGGGACGGGTTTTGGTGGGCGGCGGGCCCAAAATCCCAACCCAACCCGCCATTTTTTGGCAGGTGCGCGGGCCGACCCGGCGAGTCACGACCCGTTTTGCCACCCCTAGGTGGCACCATACTTTTAACAAATCCGTTAAGCCTTTTGTTTAACATAACTTAAAAGTTAACTTAATTTCAACATAACCTTATCATAGCATAAAGTTAACATAAGCTATACAACATCTTAATATAAACTTAACATATAAAAATATCTGCAATTTCAACGGTACAATTTCGACCATATAAAAAAACCTTTACTAAGTTAAATTATTTATTCTCCCAGATCTACATATTTTTCCCCCTTTAGTGTGAGTACATCGTCTTTGTGTTCCTAGTGTCTTATTGATCCACATTTGTTATTTCTCATTTTCATGCATTTTTATTATAGTTTTCTCTCCAACGGTCGATGACTAGAATGGGCTATAAGAGTTCAACTTCAAGTGAATCCATTGATAATTGTTAATAAAACTAATTATAATAAATTTTGGGTTAAATATGTATAAGGTCCCTACAAATATCTCAACTTTCAGGTTTGGTCCCTCCAAAATTTTCCTTCAAACAATGGTCATTTGAAAGTTTTATGTCCCTAACTTTAGTCCCTCCCGTTAGTTTCCACTAACGGTGGCTTATGTGGCATGTCATGTGGAAATTTTTTTGATGACGTGGCTTACATGTGGCAATGTCAATGTGGCAAAAAATGCTGACATGTATGTCACGTGTCAATTGTTTAAATTTTAATTTTTTTTTATATTAATATCATATTTAAACCCAGAAATGGTAACTAATCTGCAGCTACTTCCTAGCTAATTCCTAGCTAATCTCTAGCTAATTTAAACACACCTGAAATTCTGGCACAGATATCAGATGTCCTACACAGATGTTGAGACACTGATATCCAACACAATGAACAAAATAACAATAATAACAGTGCAGAAAGTAAAAAACACAGTGATATGTTTACCCAGTTCGGATCAACAATCCTACTCTGGGGGCTACCAAGCCAGGGACGAAACCAATATACGATAGTATCAATTCACAGATCATACAATAACCAAACCCTGTTATAATCTGCTCACTTAATCACTACCCTTCCTATGACTTCTACCTAAGACTCACCTAGGTATGAGGCCCTCCTCAAATCCCTCTACAACCACAACCCGTGATTGGTTCCTTTCAACACAACTAACAAACCGAAAGTCACACTTTCAAAACACACAATTCTCAATACTTCAAAGCTTATGAGAATTGACACACAAGAAACTCAATGCTTAAAAGCTTATGAGTAACTGACAGAACTTACAACACAAAAACCAGTCCTTATACTGTTATCAGAATGATACAAGTTAGGCTCACAAAATACACTCAAAAACCCTAACAAAAACACACGTAAGTTCCACACCTAAACTAGGTTTACACCAGTCAATATATAGCATTAAATCTGGACTGGATTGGGCTTAAAAAACGCAGCAAAGAGACTGCTCACAAATCTGCAAAATAAACTCCAACAAAATAGGTCTTCAATATAAAGTTTCCTAATATGTCTCCATAATTAGAAAGCGCTGAAAATCCGAAAACCAACACAAAAACACAATCCAAAAATACTTTGGATGCCACATAGGATAACCAAATATTCACAGAATATTCAGTAACAATTAACAGCAACAAAATCTTCTTTTAAACTAAATTCAGACGCGATGTCCTATGAGCCAGTATGGGACATCTTCATTCGACATGTTGAATGCAGCAAATTAGAACATCTTGTTACAACATCTTACTGCTAGAATAGTTTTAGCAAAATAAATGCCAACCACAAAATCAACGAAATAACAATCTCCCCCTTTGGCTTATTTTGGCCAAAACTACACACCAAATAAATCTTGCAAAGAAACACAAGCAAAAAAAATCCATATCAGAGACAGCAGCGAAATACCAACACACAACAAAACAGGAGCAAAAAAAATCTAGCCAAGCAGCGAAAAAACACCCTTTCAACTACAGCAACACAAAACTCCCCCTCAACTACAGCAACACAAACATTCCACATTCTCCTCCTCAGCTGCAGCACCATCCCAAGCACAACACACACAAGCACACTACTCCCCCTTTTTAGCCAGAAATATGACAAAGGCAAGTAGAACAGTTATTAAAATTTGAGAAATGGTCAAGTCATAGACCAGAATAAACAGCATCAGAGAGTAGATGCCCACCACATCACATGACCAAGTGTCATGTACAAACTTCAACATTTCCCCCTTTATAACCTTATGCACACACTGCACTACCAGAACCTCCTTTAATCTTTCCAATCTGGCAGCCAGAAGGAACATTAATTGCTATAGTTCCTCATGAATACAAACCCCAAGTCTGCTCCTTAGGTTTTCAAACTGAACTGCATCCAGAGCCTTGGTAAATATGTCAGCAAGCTGATTTTCTGCGCTCACATGCTCAAGAGTTATGACTTTGTCCTCCACAAGTTCTCTGATGAAGTGATGCATGATATCAATGTGCTTAGTCCTGCTATGTTGAATAGGATTTTTAGAATTATTAATAGCACTCAGGTTGTCACAAAATAATGTCATGACATCTTGTGTGACATTATACTCAGATAGCATTTGCTTCATCCACACCAGTTGAGCACAACTACTTCCAGCTGCTATGTACTCAGCTTCAGCAGTAGAAAGAGAAACATAATTTTGCTTCTTACTAAACCATGAAATAAGATTATTTCCCAAAAAGAAACATCCTCCAGAGGTACTCTTCCTATCATCAGCACTTCCAGCCCAATCAGCATCACAGTATCCTACTAAAATGGGACTTGAGTCATGGGAGTACAACAACCCATAATCACATGTACCACTCATATACTTAAGAATTCTCTTAACTTGATTGATGTGACTGACCTTGGGTTCTACTTGGTATCTTGCACACACGCCAACAACAAAGGTTATGTCTGGCCTACTTGCTGTAAGATACAGCAGACTTCCAATCATGCTTCTGTATAAACTTTGTTCAACATTCACTCCCTTTTCATCTTTGGATAACTTCAAGTGAGTAGGAGCAGGAGTTCTCTTATGCTTGGCATTATCCAGTCCAAACTTCTTCACAATGTTCCTCGCATATTTGCTCTGACAAATAAAAATGGAATCTTCCACCTGCTTGACTTGTAATCCAAGGAAGTAGGTCAATTCACCTACCAAGCTCATCTTAAATTTAGACTGCATTTGGTTGACAAAATGTTGGACCATTTCATCCGACATCCCACCAAACACAATATCATCTACATAACTCTGAGCAATCATTAGTTTCCCATTTTTCTCCTTGACAAATTGTGTTTTATCAATACCATCCTTCCTGTATCCATGGTTGACTAAGAACTCAGTCAGCCTTTCATACCAAGCTCGTGGAGCTTGTTTCAACCCATACAAAGCCTTCTTTAGCTTGAAAACATGATCAGGAAAATTTGGATCCACAAACCCTTTAGGCTGCTCAACATAGACTTCCTCATTAAGATAACCATTCAGAAAGGCACTCTTGACATCCATTTGAAACAATCTGAATTTCAACAAACATGCCACTCCTAGCAGCAATCTGATGGATTCCAATCGAACCACAGGAGCAAGTGTTTCATCGAAGTCTACTCCTTCAATCTGTGTGTATCCTTGAGCAACTAATCTGGCTTTGTTCCTGGTAACAACTCCTTGTTCATCAGACTTATTCTTATAAACCCATTTTATTCCAATCACATTTGTTCCTGCTGGTCGTGGTACCAGTTCCCAGACTTCATTCCTCTTGAATTGACAAAGCTCATCTTGCATAGCACTTATCCAGAACTCATCTGTCAATGCTTCTTTGACATTCTTTGGTTCAATCTTTGAAACAAAGCATGCATTTGACACAGCCTCCCTCGTTCTGGTTCTTACACCTTCATTCAGATTTCCAATAATCAATTCCTTAGGGTGATCATTCTGAATCCTTATAGAGGGTCCCCTGTTAGCATCCTCTACCTCTTCATTCTCAGGTCTAGTGTCAGTTTCATGAGCATTATTTTCTACGGACTCAATGTCTTGTGAGATTTCATTGTTCATAGGAAGGCATGCTCCAACATCATCTGGGACATCTTCGTCTTTCCCAGAGTCATCAACCATCACATTTATGGATTCCATCATCACCTTACTTCTGGAATTAAATACCCTATATGCTTTACTGTTTGTAGAGTATCCCAAAAATATCCCTTCCTCCCTCTTAGGATCCATCTTTCGCCTCTGCTCACGATCCACCAAGATATAGCACTTACTCCCAAACACATGGAAATACTTCACATTTGGCTTTCTACTTTCCATAGCTCATAAAGAGTGACAGAAGTACCTGATCTGATAGTCACCCTATTGTGTATATAGCAAGCGGTATTCATGGCTTCAGCCCAAAAATGATATGGAAGCTTTTTGGCATGAATCATGATCCTTGTACACTCTTGTATAGTCCTATTCTTGCGTTCCACCACACCATTCTGCTGAGGAGTGATCGGAGATGAGAATTCATGAGTGATTCCTTCAGATAAGCAAAACTCTTCAAACCTGCTATTTTCGAATTCTTTCCCATGGTCACTTCTGATTCGAACAACACCACAATCCTTTTCCCGTTGAATCCTTTGACACAACTCTTTGAAGGCTGCAAATAGTTCAGACTTTTCTCTGATAAAGCTTATCCAAGTGAATCTGGAGTAATCATCAACGACAACATAGGCATACTTCTTCCCACCAAGACTTTCAACCTGCATAGGTCCCATTAAGTCCATGTGAAGCTGTTCCAGAACTCTAGAAGTTGTGGTAAGATGTTGAAGCCTCTTGTGTGACACCCTTGTTTGCTTCCCAACTTGACATTCACCACATATTCTATCCTCATCAATCTTCAGCTTGGGAATACCTCTAACAGCTTCACTTGACATAACTTTCTTCATCCCTTTCAAGTGTAAGTGACCCAATTTCTGATGCCACAATTTGGTTACATCTTCCTTTGACATCAAACAGGTAGACAAACTTTCCGATTCTTGAGGGTTCCACAGATAACAGTTATCCTTAGACCTGGTTCCCTTCATAATAACTTCATCTTTCTCATTGGTTACTAGACATTCAGATTTTGTGAAATTTAGTTTGAGTCCTACATAACACAGTTGGCTTATACTGATCAAATTTGCGGTCATCCCTTTGAAAAATAGAACATGATCCAGATTTGGTTGTCCTGTGTAGTCCAGCTTTCCAACACCTTTTATTTCACCTTTTGATCCATCCCCAAAAGTGACATAATTGGTGGAGTGAGGCTTGATATCTGACAAGAATTTCTTCACACCAGTCATGTGTCTTGAACAACCACTGTCAAAGTACCAATCTTCCCTTGCAGATGCTCTAAGAGAGGTATGTGCTATGAGACCGGCCATAATATTTCTAGGAGTCCATCTTCTCTTCACTTTAGCCCAACTCTATCCTTTATTTTGTTGACTAGCAGTTTTGGGATAGCCGTGCAACTTGTAGCAAAAGGACTTTAAGTGACCAATCTTTCCACAGTAATGACATCTCCATGGTTTATACTTTGAACTACAAACTCTTTTCTGATGCTTCATCTGATGTTGAAACATCTGATTTGACATCCCCTCTTCTTGCTTTATTTTCTGAGGGACAAACTTTAATACAGGCTTCTTGTAGGTCTTTGCTTGATTGTTAAAACCAAGGCCTTGCACATTTCCAGCATCTTTCCCAGTCTGAAGAATCTCATCCAGCTGCGTGGTACCATTGTTCAGCATTCTTATAGATTTGGTCATATTGTCAAGTTTTGACTTTTGCCATACAACCTCCTCTTTCAGATCAGCAATGATTGATAGATGTTCTTCCTTCTCAGCTTCTAGTTGAGCTATCAGAACCTTCTGTTCTAATATTATCTGGCACCTTTCTTCATTCTTGATACACAACTCTGAGAACCCGGTGAAGACTTCTTCCTTAGTGAGTTCTCTAATATAAGATTCTTTGTCAGAGTCAGACTCACAAGTAGTTTCTCCATCAGCCTTACATATCCCGGTCAAGGCTGTCACCAATTTTGCTGATTCTTCTTCAAGATCACTCTCAGACTCTCCTTCTGACCAAGACACAGATAAGCCCTTCTTCTGCCTTTTGAGATACGTGGGACACTCAGTCTTTATGTGCCCATATCCCTCACATTCAAAACACTGAACTCTCTTCCATTGATTAGAGTCTTCTTCAGTTCTGGACCTTCTGCCTCCATCCTGGTTTTTACTGATGTCGAGTGACTTGTTCTGAGCATTTGCTCTCGACTTCCAGTCAATCCTTTTCAACACTTTGTTAAATAGTTTTCCAAGCAATACCAGATCTTTAGACACCCCTTCATCTCTGACCAGGTCACCTTCATCTTCTGAGTCACCAGCATTTGACACAAAAGCTATGCTCTTCTTCTTTTCAGACTTTTCACTGATCCCTAATTCAAATGTTTGAAGAGATCCCACAAGTTCATCCACTTTCGTCTTGTCTATATCCTGAGCTTCCTCAATAACAGTCATTTTCATGTCAAATCTCTTAGGTAGAGATCTGAGGATTTTTCTGACCAGTTTGCTGTCAGACATCTTTTCACCTAGGGTACTTGAGGCATTAGCTATCTCAATAATGTTCATGTGAAAATCATGAATGCTCTCATCCTCCTTCATCTTCAAACTCTCAAACTTGCTAGTGAGAAGCTGAAGTTTTGACATCTTCACCTTTGAAGTCCCTTCATGAGCAACCTTCAAGACCTCTCATGCCTCTTTTGCAATGGTGCAATGTTCGATCAACCTGAAGATATTCTTATTGACACCATTAAATAATGCATTCATGGCTTTGGAATTTCCCACGGACCCTTTGTAGTCTGCATCATCCCAATCTTCCTCTTCCTTCACCACGTCAGTAGGGGTACCTTTTCCATCTTTAACCTTTGGGGGTTCCATCCTTTTATAACAGCTTTCCATGCTTGATCATCCATGGATTTTATGAATGCTATCATCCTTGGTTTCCAATAGTCATAGTTGGAACCATCAAGCAGAGGTGTTTTGTTCAAAAATCCTCCATCCTTGTCCATTGTACCAGAAAGTACGTTCCCTGAATCTCACCCAGAACCAAACAAGGGTGCAAGCTCTTGATGCCAATTGAAATTCTGGCACAGATATCAGATGTCCCACACAGATGTTGAGACACTGATATCCAACACAATGAACAAGATAACAATAATAACAGTGCAGAAAGTAAAGAACACAGTGATATGTTTACCCAGTTCGGATCAACAATCCTACTCTGGGGGCTACCAAGCCAGGGACGAAACCAATATACGATAGTATCAATTCACAGATCATACAATAACCAAACGTTGTTATAATCTGCTCACTTAATCACTACCCTTCCTATGACTTCTACCTAAGACTCACCTAGGTATGAGGCCCTCCTCAAATCCCTCTACAACCACAACCCGTGATTGGTTCCTTTCAACACAACTAACAAACCGAAAGTCACACTTTCAAAACACACAATTCTCAATACTTCAAAGCTGATGAGAATTTACATACAAGAAACTCAATGCTTAAAAGCTTATGAGTAACTGACAGAACTTACAACACCAAAACCAGTCCTTATACTGTTATCAGAATGATACCAGTTAGGCTTACAAAATACACTCGAAAACCCTAACAAAAACACACGTAAGTTCTACACCTAAACTAGGTTTACACCAGTCAATATATAGTATTTAATTTGGACTGGATTGGGCTTCAAAAACACAGCAAAGAGACTGCTCCCAAATCTGCAAAATAAACTCCAACAAAATAGGTCTTCAATCTAAAGTTTCCTAATATGTCTCCATAATTAGAAAGCGCTGAAAATCCGAAAACCAACACAAAAACACAATCCAAAAATACTTTGGATGCAACATAGGATAACCAAATATTCATAGAATATTCAGTAACAATTAACAACAACAGAATCTTCTTTTAAACTGAATTCAGACGCGATGTCCTATGAGCCAGTATGGGACATCTTCATTCGACATGTTGAATGCAGCAAATTAGAACATATAGTTACAACATCTTGCTGCTAGAATAGTTTTAGCAAAATAAATACCAACCACAAAATTAATGAAATAACAACACCATTCTAATAATTTCTAGCTAATTCGTAGCTAATCCCTAACTAATTTAAACACACAATTATATTAGTAATACACACAGCTCAATTTTGCAAACCATGCCCACTCTTGCCTATAAGAACATAAACAAACCATTAAAACTCTCATAGTATATTGTGCTCGTAACCTACATTAGTTCATTTTACTAACGAGTCCGTTGATGAGATCCTCACAGCTCCCTGCATCTCCACCATCCTTGTATCAGTTGTCAATCCTTTCAACAAAGTGTGGATCAACATTGTCAATTTGATGCACAATATCTTCGATACATACAATACCGAACTTTCCTAGTTCCTGCATAGCAAAATCTGCAAGAATTACAAAAACAATAAAGTCATAGTTAAAAGAAAACAAATAGGAATCAAGTAACACCATGTCTATCAAAAGAACTTTCTCTTTTTTTGTTGTAATTGCGCCGCAAATGCTTCACTATTTTTCCTCTTCTTCAGTATAATCATTACATTGCAAGTGTCGCCTTTGTATTATATGCTTCAACATGGCCTTGCACTTAGAAGCTGCAGGAGCAGACAGCTTTATGTGAAAGTGAAACCGTCCCAATAACAATATAATGAAATTAGAATCCAAAACATGCTAAATTAAATGTATATGGTCATCACAACTATCTTAAAGCAGACGTAGCAAACCAGAAGAGCTCAAATATTGTGGCATATTCTCTAGGGATTGTATGGTTGCTATGAAAGCTAATAGGCATCAAAATGAAGATCCTGTACATTTAAGCTTTTGAAAATTTTAACAATGTACAAAATTGTGGTTGATGGAGCTCTCACTAAATGGTTAATGACTTTAAAGGCTGGATATCAACCTCAAGCCCAACAATTCACAACACAGCCAAAATTCCCATCAATATTTCAATATGCATTTGTTGCAAGGCTTCATCTAACACTTGCAGCTGCAACACAAGAGAACATTTCATATGAGAGTTGGGGCTCATTATGAGTCTATTGCTGGCAATCTTATTTTACATTTTCAAAACTGAATCCATGACTCGACCCTAGAAGCTCCTAAAGACTATTATATATAGGACTGCTGTCAACTATTGCGAGACCAAATAAGGAGACCAACAACTAAAACGTGCATAAATGTTGATTTTTATCCTACTCAAATTTATTACAATATGCTATAATACTTCAACCCACCTAAACAGACTTTGCCCATGCAGAAGCTAATGCTTGCTTTGATTTTTCCAACTGGCTAGTATGAAATGCCACCACCCGTTCAAGAAGCTCTAGTCTCAAATGCCTATGTACAAATATTCAACCAACTTAAAAATTAACAAACAAATACTGATAACTAATCTACTTTTAATTGTATCCCAGTAATTTGATAATTTCAAAGGCAACAAAAAGACAAACAGTCCACCGAAATAACTCACAATGCAAGTTCTGGATAGCGACACTACAAGAAAAATGGCCTACGGCCACGCTAAATTTTTCCATAACTCAAAAACTGTGGCCACATACAAGCTTTGGCCAGGGTTTTAAAATCGTAGACATATGTTTAGAAATATTGAATCCGGAGTGTGAAACTGTGGCCTTTACTTCAATTGCCATGGTTACAAAATCACACTTATATTTAAGTCGCGGTCAGAAAATTGTAGATACTTTAAGCCACAAAGAAAAACCGCGGAATTATAATTTTCACTATCCCGCCAAAATTTCCCTCTCGTATTTTAGTTTCCCTCTCTTTATTTATTTTCGCTTCTAAATTTTTTTAGATTAAAAAAATAAAAAAAATTGAAAATGTAAAGACTCCTCTAGAAATAAAAAATTGAAAATGTAAAGACTTCTATTTCTCCTCGCCCTCTCTCTCTCTCCGCACACTCCAATCACAAACCCTTTTGCAGGATAACGTTGCGCCGGGAATCGCAATCGGCGGCGGCTGAGGTTCAACACCTCCAAACCTCCATCAAAATACTCGCCTCATTTCACTCTACCCTAACCCTAAACGGATTTCTCTCAATCCTTAACCGATACTTCAAATTGAAGCCAAAGAGGGGTACGAACCCTAAGAAAAACCGTGGAATTATAATTTTCACTATCCCGCCAAAATTTCCCTCTCATGTTTTAGTTTCCCTCTCTTTATTTATTTTCTTTTCTAAATTTTTTTAGATTAAAAAAATAAAAAAATTTGAAAATGTAAAGACTCCTCTAGAAATAAAAAAATTGAAAATGTAAAGACTTCTATTTCTCCTCGCCCTCTCTCTCTCTCTCTCTCCGCACACTCAAATCACAAACCCTTTTGCAGGATAACATTGCGCCGGGAATTACAATCGGCGGCGGCTGAGGTTCAACACCTCCAAACCTCCATCAAAATACTCGCCTCGTTTCACTCTACCCTAACCTTAAACAGATTTCTCTCAATCCTTAACCGATACTTCGAATTGAAGCCAAAGAGGGGTACGAACCCTAAACACTAAACAACAAGATTACATGGTGTTGGAGCACATTGGAGCTCCGACTACTATGTTCGATATCGAAACAACGAATTTTAAGCAAAGAACATGAGTGTTGGATACTCACTTGAGAAGCGGTTGTTCGTCGAGTGTCTGAGTGAAGGTGATGAAGACGCGATGAAGATGCCAGAGGACTCCGTTCAAAGATAAGTTATTTCAATTCCTCTCCTTCTTCATGAACTTCTGTTGCCTCGTTCCAACCGTGTATACTGTGTATCAGATTTTTGAATTTCTCTTGTTATGTGAACCTTTGTGCGCATTTCTGTTGTGGGTGGACTTTGCGCCATGAATCTTGAGTTCAGTTGCGTGTCTATTATGTATTTCCTTGCTTATTGTTTTGGTTTTGCGCTTACTGATATTATCTTCTTTCCCTTTTGGAGCAGCTTGGTAGCTTAGATTAGGAGCTTGGATGAAATTGTCATGGCATGAGGATGAGGAACTTAAGGGTATTGGAGGTTGTTTCTTGCAAGGGTTGGTAGCATTCTCATAAAAGACTTTCGATAATGCCGGTACAACATTTATTGCTGACTTTTCTTGTGTAAATATATTTTTTATTGAGATCAGAACTTCTTGTTTTCAACCAAAGATGAGAACTCAGAGCTGAAAGCCATAGACTTTGGTTTGTCGGATTTTGTCAAACCGGGTATGTTTTGAGTCCATTTTTGTATGCTTCATGTCATATGAAATCTTGGGTTTGAATTAAGTTGACTTTATTGCGCTTCACAGATGAACGACTTAATGATATCGTTGGTAGTGCATACTATGTTGCTCCTGAGGTTCTGCATAAAGCTTACAGTACAGAAGCTGATGTCTGGAGTATTGGCGTGATTGCTTATATTTTATTATGTGGAAGTCGCCCATTTTGGGCACGGACTGAATTTGGGATATTTCGCTCTGTATTGAAAGCTGATCCAAGTTTTGATGAACCTCCTTGGCCTTCTCTGTCAGACGATGCAAAAGATTTTGTTAAGCGATTACTAAATAAAGATCCAAGGAAGAGAATGACTGCAGCGCAGGCATTAGGTGCGTTTCTCATCTATCGTTGGTGGGTCATGGTGTTTCTTATATTTTGTTATGTTTCTTACTGGTGTGTATACTGCAGGTCACCCATGGATTAAAAGTTATAAGGATGTAAAAGTACCCTTGGATATTCTAGTGTTCAAGCTCATGAAGGCATACATGCGTTCGTCGTCTCTACGAAAAGCAGCTTTAAGGGTGTGTATATTTATCAATAGATCACTTTACAAATATTGATATGGAATGGAAAAGAGTCATGATGAACATTATATATGTTGGTTTCATACTCTCTAGCATCAATAAATGTACTACTTCTTTTAGAGTTCACTTCGTAGATTTTTTTAATCAGGCTGAGTTTGTTGTGGCATGATTAACTTGAGTAACAAACCTGTCAATTTTTGTTTAGTGCACTGTTTCAACTAGATAGGCTCAAATATGTTAATGATGAAATGCTATTTGTCGGTTCAAAGTTAAAGATGGTAAAATATTCTATATATAACCAACAGAGGTTTGGTCTAGGGGAAGAGGCTAGACTTCTTCAATGCCCGCTGTGCCTATGAAATTTTTGAAAAGAATGGAAACAGAGCTATAATGATTGAGGAACTAGCTTCGGTATGCATGATTTGATTATGATGAGTAGCTTATTAATTTATGCATGCATCACATTCAAACTTTTGAAATGAAGATATCTAATAATTTCCATCTTCAGTCTGTTATGATTTCTAGCATTCTTATAATCTCTGAATTAATAAAGCATTAATTTCGACACTGGAGTTATGTATCGCTAGACACCATTTTTGTTTGTTTCGAAGTATATATGGGTCAATCTATGTTAGTTTTCTATTAGCAGTTATGTGCTGTTCTAGTTTTAGTTTTTAAAAAATGAATGTTTATATAATGCAATACATTTCTCATGCTTGATTTTAAACCAGGTCCTTCATTTTTTTTAATTAAAATTTCCACTGTAAAGGTGTTGTGTGTTAAGGTGCAGGTGATATTTATATTATGTCATTACTATTAGATGGTTAATAACTTAATATTCTAACATGTTCTGAGAAGTATGATTATTGTTCAAATGTAAATTCATTGCATTGTATTCCACAGTTGAATGAAAGTAGTTTTTAGAGCTTTAGCTTTCCATGTTGTAGCTTTTGAAATTTTTGTTTTCTTGGATGAATATCTGATTCATTTAATGGTGCTTGCTAACTACATTGGTGATTCCACAACTTGTATTTGTTTGGAGAAAGTTGAAGTTCTTACTACTGCTGCTCTTGTTCAGGTCGATAGATAAACCCGAGGGTGCTACTCTTGTTCAGGTCGATAGATAAACCCGAGGGTCTTGAATTCTTCAAGGAATACTTATCGCAGCTAATGTTGCACAACAGGAGATCAAGAAATACATCAAGATATTTAGGGCAGCTTTTCAACTTATTAGCAACAATTCCAACTCAATTCATGTGTCAGGATTTCGACATTAAAACACCTCTTGAATTCTTCAAGGAATACTTATCGCAGCTAATGTTGCACAACAGGAGATCAAGAAATACATCAAGATATTTAGGGCGAAGGAACTTGCACATGATCGTAATGGAGCTTATGTACAAACTTATGATCTTAATTCAAAGTTTCTTTAGGCCATGAGAACTATGTAATGACTAGTGTTTTCACTTATAAAAACATTTTTTTTTGTTTTTAAAGTGTATGGACATAAACAATAAAACGGATACTCATTGATCCAAATAATTGCAAATGCATCGTATGGGACCAACAAACTTTGCAAGGATTCGTGCAAAATTGGTAGGGTGTTTATACATTATATTGATCTAAAATGGTTCTTTATGCCATGTCATGAAGAACAACATGGTTACAACTATGCGGCACAAAAAGAAACCGTGGCCTACTTAAATGGTGTAAAACCATGAGCAAAATGTAGCCGCGGTTTTAATTAGTGGCCATAAATTAAAACCCTATACATTAAATAAGAACTGTTGCTAGATTCAGCCACTGTTAAGAAGCGCGGCGCATGATAAACCGCGGCCTTAACCTAGATACCTAAACCGTGGCCTATTCAAGCCACGGATGTATATAAAACGTGGCACAAACACGAAAACCGCGGCTTATTCTTTAGGCCACGGCTGCATATCCCACAGTCGCTTATTCGTGGCCAAACCGTGGCGAAAGCTTTCAACCACGGTTATTTTACATATAACCGCGGTTTTCTGTCTGTGGCGGATGACCTTTTTTTTTGTAGTGCGACCACCTTGTAAGAGTCTAAGGCGGAGATAATCCTTCCCATGAGTACGTCCAATTCCTACCCTAGCCATCTAATAGCCATCTAATGTCTCGTAGCATAAAGTAGCACCATACCATGTCAATTTGCAATATTGGGACATTGTCAATAAGCCGAATAGACAGAAATTGTATTAATTTCAGAGATTAGGAAGACATACGAAAAAGAAGTTGGCTCCTCTTAAGGAGAAGAGAACACTTAGACAATTGAAATATCAAAGACAAAAATATGGATAAAGCGCATGCATAAATATCGTAAGCTATGAAGATTCATTTACAAAAATATGCATAAATGCATACATAAATATCTAAAAGGTACAAATTAAGATATTGTTTTTCAAAAGCTAAGACTAGATTGTAAGCATAATTTACTACTATTTCTTACAAATGTAACTGATTGTTTAGATCCAAATCCTGGTGGTACATTAAGCACTCCATCTTGGAACACCAGGCTAGATTAAAAGGAGAAACACAAAAACATTATTATTCCGAAATGTTTGGCTCTTGTGAAGCTTTTCATCAAACATTATATGTGCATTCTTACTCCAAGATAAACTTGAAAATAGATAGCCTAAAAACTAAACTATAACATGAATAACAACAGTGTTAGAGCTTATACCTATATCCCATTGCTTCGATGGAGGGTGAAAATTACCACTAAAAAAAATCCGACAAAGATTGTAATCTGCAATTGAGATCGAAATTCATAAAAACTCATAAAATTATTCTCAGCTCAAAATTGGAATTAAATGAAACCATAAATGAAAATGAACGGCAATGGAACTATAACAATGGTAAAACATAAATGGAAATGGTGATGATGGAACGAGAATAGAGAACTCATAGTTGAATGAGAGCTTGTACAGGAGCGACGAATCGTACACAGGAGAAGAATGAGAAGCTTGTATGGCTGGAAAGAAAGATTTAAGGTTAGAGATTGTGGAATGAATTGTACGTAGGAGAAGTTCTCTTTGGTTGATGGATTTTTCAATTTCTATTAGGGTTAGAGTTTGGATTTTTCAATTTCTGAGAATCACAACTACTGGGCCACGATTTTGATGAGTTTGAGGGGAAAATTTTCACTTTTCGCGGTTGGGTTTTGCGTGAAAAACTGTTTTAGAAGAAGATGAGTTTGGGTGAAAAATTGTAAGAGCTTACCATTAAATTGAGTGGACAACATTTCTGACATGGCAAAGCAATATTACACACATGGCATGCCACATAAGCCACCGTTAATGGAAACTAACGGGAGAGACTAAATTTGGAGACGAAAAACTTTATGAGGATCATTGTTTGAAGGAAAATTTTTGAGGGACCAAACTTGAAAGTTGGGATATTTGTAGGGACTAAAAACTTATTTAACCCATAAATTTATGTTTACATAAAGAAACGTATGAAAATAACATAAGTGAGAAAAAGTGATGTTCCAAGTTTTTGGACAATGTAACCAATGTAATATTTTGCCTAGAAACAATTGGATAACCCATATAAGGAGTGACCATCCACTTGTCATGCCTTGAAATACACACTACTTTGGTGAAAAACTTCACCAACAAATCAATAACCAGGACTCCTCTCCCCCATACAAGTAAATCACCAAAAGCATGAAAACTCCAATTTCCATCAGATTTCAAGTATATAATATATCCAAGGCTTAATATCTTTTTTGGTCCCGTATCTTAATCTTGAGGTTCATTTGGGTCCTTTAACTTTAAAAAGGTCCATATTGATCCCTTAACTCTTCAAAACATTCCATATTAGTCCTTTTTGTCTAATTAGCGACCGATTTTTGAATTTTTCCGTCGCTAATAGGACAAAAAAGAGTATTATGAAACGTTTTTAAGAGTTAAGGGACCAATATGAACCTTTTTAAAGTCAAGGGACCAAAATGAACCCAGAGGTTAAGATACGGGACCAAAAAAGGTATTAAGCCTATATTCAATGTAGTCATGAAAAAAGTACAAGATATTATGCCAAGTAGTTGTGTCTTGAAGGCATAGTAGACAATTGATTTGTGACAAATTTCCTAGATGATATTTGGAACAATTGACTCGTGGAGCCATGTAAGGCATCAACATGCTCCCGATATGAAGAATCATAGTGCACATCACTATTTTCCCCATTTTTTCATTTATGGATTTTTTTAAACTTAAACTTCTATAAGTTCACACATATTTTCTTCAAGACCCTTGAGCAACAATATCTAAGGCGCTGAAGTAATTATTCAAATCTTCACAATCTCTATTTAAATTCAATTTTGTCCTCCTTTCGCCTTCAATAACTTTATAATCTTCAGTGTGTAATTTCTTCAAGAATGTATTAATGACATCCAAAGGAACATGTTTCCATTGTACTTATAGAAATACAAGTTTAAACACACAAGGGAGACCATAAGTTGTCATTATGAAGCACCCATATGCAATTTTGTTAACACTTACCTGATTTACTATTTCAATCTCTTTTGTGATGAGTTGTTTACACCTTCTTGACATAAAACCATGCAACATTGCATAAAAAAGTATTAAGTCAATACTACATGTTCACAACACCTTTTCAAAATGATACTTAGTTTGCACCAAGTTGCAGCTTCAATATGGAGTTTACTGCATCCCAACTTTTATAAAGGTCTAAATTACTAGTATTTAGCATGTTCTTAAGTCTCAAATGAGCAAAGTCAACCCTATAAATTTATTACAGAATTATGTAAATAAATTAAATTTTATTTACATAATAACTATAAACTCATGTTAAATATTGTCTTATTTGTTGTTGTGTTCCCTAAGTGAGTGAATTGGTTAGTTCATTCAATAACAAATTTTCCTTTGTATGGAGACAACCAATGTTAGGTTAAGATAATCAACAAAGGAATGGGTATCAGAACATAATAGCTCAAAATATTGCAAGTGCTGCTCATACCCAACCACCCTTTTTCAATACACGACCTTATTTCAAAGTTCCATCACATTTTATTGTCTATTCTCCTCGACAAACACCTTGTATTTAACCCCAACATTTTTCACAACATGATAAGTGCATAAAATTGAAATGAGATGTTGAAAAAAACTTCAATCAAATTTATCAAGGAAAGTTCTCAGCCAGTAACAATAACTTTGAGAAACAAATTCTTAGATGTGAAAACCCATTCATCTTCTCCAATGCACATGTGAAATTCGCTCCCCTTTCATGTTTCATGTAAGCAAACCCAATTGAGAAATTCAACTCAATTGACGTAACACCATAAATCATAATTAGTGATAGTCGATACATATTGGTTTTATAAGCATAGTGAAAGATTAGAACCATATTAAAAATATGAATAAAGCTTCATTGAATCGAGATGTGTCTAGAATATATCACTAACATTCGAGTCCGCCATATTTCTTATCCAACACAAATACATATTGTTCTGGACTGGGTCTGGGACTGCCCCATTGTTGGGCACAACCAAGCCCAGCTTCACGTTGAAGAAGGCCCAATCCATTATAGCCGTTGGAGAGCACATTCTCCACGTGCTCCTCACCTGAGGACACGTGGCCAACTGATCCCGTGTACCTCGCAGAAACGTTATGCCCTTTGTAACGGGCATGTCTTCCACTTTCTGGAGAATGCAGGGCAGTTGACCCAGGATGATGAGCACGAGCTGCTCATCCATACCTCCATGTAGAAATCCTGGCATTCATCCATTATGGGCCTGATCACTCAGCCCATAATGGAGACCGTTGCCCAGCGCTGAGGGCTCTATATAAATACCCTCCTTTAAAGGAGGGTCAGGTATTCAATTCACTTCTTAACCTTTGTACTTGCCTTCTTTCACTCTGAACTGACTTTAGCATTGGAGTGCCTTGCAGGTACACACCCCCTTTTTCCTCACCTGACGTTGGAGTCCACAACGTGTTGTTGGTTACCGATTTACTTCTGATCATAGGCAAGATCAGTGGCGCCGACTGTGGGGAACTCTGCTCCTCTATCTTTCTTTCCTTAAAACTAAAGATCAAAGCAAAATTCTCAAAACCTACCAATCACGGCTGATCAACATGACAACAGCGGTCACGAAACCGCCTTTACTCCCGTCCACGACGCCGGAAACGAAAATGGCATGCCAATTCTGGAAGACATCACTCTGACGAAGAGAGACGGATAAACCGCCTCTTCTTTCTCCGACGAGGTGGCCGATGATGATGTCCAGTATGTTGAGACTTGGAAAGTCCAAAAGGCTCTGGAAAAGGAACCAGAGAAGTTCCAACCAGTCTCAGGACCGGCCAACGATGACCCGATCGTGGCAGCTCTGGACGCGACCCTCAACCAGACCAATGCGATGATTTATCAGTAGAACAAGAGGATCTGAGTGTTAAAGAGAGACCTCCGTCTACACTCTCCCCCGCGGAGACACTGGTGGTATGATTCTTACAGCCTGTCGCCATAACGACCAGGCCGCCAACCACATTTAGTGAGGCCACATCCCCTGAAGCGCAATTGCACTCCTCCCCGCGAGGACCGCCTCTCCCCAGTTGCCAAGAAGAGCAAGGACGGAGGACGACCAGACAACCGTTGGTTACCCCCACGGTCCACTATCTCGAGCGATCATGGACGCTTCACTTCTCGCCGGGCTGGAAAAACCCCCAAACCTGGGGATATATGATGGAACGACAGATCCCGACGAGCACCTCGAGAACATTGATGCACTGGTCAACTACCGCAGTGTCATAGGCGCCATCAAGTGCAGGCTATTTCCCATGACCTTGAGGAAATGTGCCATGACATGGTACAAAAGCCTCGCTGAAGAGTCCATCACTTCCTGGAAGGACATGGGAAGACAGTTCTCGAGGCACTTCACTGCCTCCCGTCGCCATCCAAAGTCCGAGGCGACGTTCGAGGCGATTATACAGGGGAAGGATGAGTCCCTCCGAGCCTATATCAAGAGGTTTAACCGCGAAGCTGTCCAGGTCTCCACGACCGACGACATGAAGAAATACCTGCTCGAGCAAGGGTTGCACCCCTGCAGTGACTTTGCCAAAGCTCTGGGCATCAAAACACCTGCATCACTAAACGCCCTCCTCCTCAAGGCCCAGGCTTACATCCAGTATGAGGAGAAAAAGGCTGCCAATAATGCACGAGACTCGAGGTACCAAGAAAATGCTAGGGTTTCGAGGCATGATGACGTGGAACCCCGCCGTGGAGGAGAAAAAAAGGAAGGAAGACAAACCCCGTGACTTAAGGGAGTTCAAAGGACCTGTTGGCCGCTTTACCGACTACACTCCACTGACCGCCTCCCGCGACAGCATTTTGTCAGAGTGCGCCAACGTATAATTTCGCCAGGCCTGGGTTCCTTTTCCCAGACAAACACTTACCAAGCCCAACGCAGACAATACCAAATACTAGCGGTTCCACAAGAGCCACGAGCACGTAACCGAAGAGTGCATCCACCTAAAGGATGCAATTGAAATCCTCATCAAAGATGGACACTTGAAATAATACACCAAGAGGAGAGAGGCTCCTCGACAGGAAGCCCGAGAAGCGAAAGGAGCCGAGGAGGAAAAGACACACTCCGACGCCGCCACCAGCCTACCAGTCGCCATGTCGGAATTTCGGACCGAGGACTTCTACATCCACGACAAGGCCGAAAACCCCCTGTACTTCGTAGCGCATAACACATGGGAGACTTTCCCCTCCGTCATGGTCATATCGGGCAAGGGGTTCAACAAAATTACTATGGGGTCAGTGAAGAGGAAGTTCAAGCAAATCATTGATGCGAGCTCGAGCAAAAACTCCACCCTCGACTAGTGTCGGGGAAGCTTGAATCCCATCTTCTTTTTACCGCGAGGAGCTCCCCGGAGGAGCCCCCAACTTCAGCATCCCTCTGCTCGTAAGAGCACAAATGGCAAACTTTGACGTTCGCCGCATTCTGGTCGACCAGGGAAGCTCAGTCGACATCATGTATTCGCAGCTGTTCTAAACTTTGCAGCTCGACAAAACACACTTAACACCTTATGTAGGCTTTGATCTGTAGGGTTTTAACGGCGCAACCACGAGGTTGTGGGGATACGTCGAGCTGATCATCACAGTCGGAGTAGCTGAAACCGCCAAGTCAATCAAAGTCCAGTTCCTGGTTATAGACTTCCCCATTTTATACTAGTGCATCCCGGGGAGACCAACTCTGGCCGAACTGATTGCTGTGCCATCCACTGTCCATCTAAAAATGAAGTACTACACGGCCAAAGGCCTCGTCGCCACCCTCCACGGGGACATTGAAGTTGCGAGGAGATGCTTTGAAGCGGCCTCGAAGGGACAGATTACTATCAGCGCACCGTCTAGAACTCCCGGCAAGCTAGCTCGACCCATTTCCTCCGAGGAGCCGAAGCCAATGCCTCATGTCGACACGGTCGACCTTGACAACCGCTTCCTTAAGGATGACCTAAAGGAACAGAGGAAGAAAGACAAAGGAGCCTCCCCGGTGCCAGATGTCAATGAGGAGCCTGCCCATCCAAAATGCCCCATCCCTGACGGTGAGTTCGAAGTCATTCTCCTCGGCAACGACCCAAACAAAGGCGTGAAGATTGACAATAATCTCCCCGACCTGGCGAGGAAGCAACTGAAGGTCTGCTTGAGAGAAAACACTGACTTGTTCGCATGGAGAGTTACAGAGATGCCCATACTGGACCTTGACGTCGCCTACCACCAACTGACTATAGACCCTCCCGCTAGGGCCGTAGTACAACGTAGGCATAGCCAGTCTCCCGAAAAAGCAGAGGCTACTGAATTAGCTGTAAAAGACCTCGTAGAGGCAAATTTTATTTCGGAAGCCTAGTACACAACCTGACTTTCAAATGTTGTACTCGTTAAAAAATCGAATGGTATGTGGCGAATGTGTGTTGACTATACCGATCTTAACAGGGCTTTCCCTAAAGACGCTTATCCTTTGCCTAACATTGATAGATTAGTCGATAACTCTTCAGGTTTCAAACTGTTATCATTCATGGACGCGTACTTAGGATACAACTAAATCCCCATGGCAAAAGCAGACAAGAAATACACGGCCTTTATGTCGCGCCGAAAATCGCCACCGGCGGCGGCGGAGCTCCAAATCGGCTAAAAGGCGTACCAACAGAACCGTCTTTTCTCCTCAAAGCCTAATCTAGCTTCCGTTTCCTTTAAATCTTCACCAAAAGCACGAATCGAAGGAATTAAAGGAAGAACCCTAAGTGTTCGGAATGGTGATCGAACGGTTAACGAAGATAAATTGGAGCCTCTACACTATGTCGAAGTATTTTAACAGAAAAAACAAAGGAGGAACGAAGACTTAGCTACCGGAGCAACTCCGGTGGCTCTTGGAGATGGCAGATGGCGCTTGCTAACGAGAATCATAGATCTTCCTCTTCAGGTATTACTCCTAAGTTCCTTGTTTAAGCTGCAATGTAATGATTTTTGATCTTCTTCTCCTTATCCAACCTTAGTCTGTAGGTATTATTGTTGCTGTTTGTTGTTCACTGTGATTTTTGAGCAATGTTGTGGTAATTCTATGATGTGAACTCTGTGAAATGTTATGTGAGGTCTTTTTATTTCAGTGAATGTGTGTGTATCTTTTCAATTATTTTGGTTCTCTGGTGTATGTGAATCTCTAAACTTTTGTGTGAATTTTGAGGTTGTATGTGTGTTTGCTTCTGTATGTATGTGATTGATTGTATCAGGTTTTGTATGTGTGGATTTCGATAGTGTATATTATGTTGTTCTATTTTCAAATGGTGTGGAAAATAGTATGATCCCCTGATTCCAATCGTGTCCTTCTTCTTTAATCGGTTTGCGGTTTGCTTTGTATTGTCGTTCGAGTGTGACTTTGTATTGGTGTGAGTTTTGTAACCTCTGTACGTATGCCTCGACCTTTACTCACTGCTGCAGGTGACTTGTTCTGCTTTTCTCTCTGCAAAACTGCGTGTTGTAGTTTTTGTGAATTTTCTATACCGCGAAACCATGATGTATGTGATATTATATCAGGTTTCTTTTGTAACTCTGTGTGTTTCCATCCCCCTGTTGTGGTATGAATCTCTCTCCTTTAATAGATTCCATGAGTTTTGAAACATTTATTTAGAAACTTAATGAGTGTCGAAACTTGTTTTGGAAATAAGCGTGAACATGCTTTCATGACAATAATATCGTTCTCGTTTCAATTTGGTGTGTATGAGTGATGTGGTGTTTTCTTTTATTCTTCTTTATTGATATGTTATCCTCTCCTTATATAGGTGATTTTGAAATTTAAATCGAAGCATGATGTTAATGAGGATGAATTCCTTTCCTTTTTAAATCTTGCTCATTTGATAATTGTTTTGGAAGACAGGTGGAACATGCTTGGTATTGATTTGGAAAGAATATAATCATGTCTTCATTGTGTTTTAATTGTGTTTAAAGTGGTAGTTGTTGTACCCCAAATTTTACCCTCATTTTTTTGCTAGTTGATGTTTTCTCTATATTTTAATTTAGTATTTATTTTTTAGTGTTTTATTTGTTTTTATTTTAACCTAATTTCAATATGACTCTTTTTTATTTTATTTATATTTCATTGTCCTTTTTTTTAATTTAAATTAATCTCAATTTAGTTCAATTTTAAGAAATTGATTTCATTAATTAGATTAATTATTAATTTAGTTTTTTAACTAATTTAAATTAGGTCTTTAATTAGTTTTATTTTTATTATTGTTATTAGTCATATTAATTTAAAACAAAGAGAAGTTTTTTTCCATTTCCTTTATTTCTGTTTGGTCCACCGTGGATTTCCTTTGGTGCAATTGGGAGCATCACTTGTGTTTGACTTTTCAACCTTTGGCCATAACAAATGAGAAGGTGACGTGTGGCTTCATAGGAAAAACAATCCATTTTCTTCCTTCTCCTTGTCATATTGATTTGCAGATGAGAGACTGAATTCAAGAATTTCAAACCAAGTTCATTTTCATTGCAAACCTTAAGCCCATCTCTTGTGTTTTACGAAGCCCATTTGCCATAAAAATGATACTGAAAAAGAAGGGTCCCATAGTGGTACGTTTTGTCCTTGCCACACAACAACACATCTGCTACAAACCTGCTTTTGCACAACTTTGCCAACGGCTAAAACCATGACACAGCCTGCTCCCAAGACTCTGCACACTGAGGAAGAAAGAGACGTCTCAACAACGGGCAAATTCAAATTAAAAAAAAACAAGTTCTATTTTTCTGGATATATAGAGCAGAAGAAGAGAAGGAAAAAAAAACGGGAGCATACCTCAACATCTTTCTTCACGAACCAAAACTTTGTTGGTTAAACACCAACTCTTCCTTCATTTTCTACCATTTGTGCTACTTTCTAACAACAACATAACTCATTCAAAATGTCAAACACACACAACTTCATCGCTGCAACACCTCACCGCCACAAATCCTCTTCATTCCGCCATCAACGCAAAACCACCATCAGCTGTAAAAAAAACTAACCTTCATACTGAAAACCAGGTCAAAAACTCCTCTAACCTTCCTGAGAAAAAAAATTCCAAACAAGTTGTTCCCTCTTCATTCGGGAACTCACAATCATCACAACCATAAACCTTCATAACCAGCCAACCATAAAACTCCCCAACTCCTTCAACCTTTAGATCCTCTTCTTCCAATCATTACAACCAAATACTCCCTCCAACCTGTTCATCACCTCACGTCAAACCTCAATAACACTGTGAACTTATTCTTCCTCCATTTCTGTTTGAATAAACCAAATCACGAACCAAACTCACCAAACCAAATCAAATCTTCCGCCTCCATCAAACATCAACAACAACTAAAAACAAACAACTAGAAACCGAATCGCTCGACCTCTTCACCAAAATCCTTCATCGCCAAAACCTAAAACTCCAACCTTCTCTTTAAATCAAAAAAATCCACAGCTTTTTTTTATCCACAAACATCAGTAACAACCATAACTTTTCCCTTTCGATCCTTTTTTTCAAAATCAACCTCAAATCATTCAAACCCAAAAAAAAAATAGATGAAAGATGAAATCAGAAATCAACTCAGACATCAATACCTTCCCAGAATCGCAAACCTCAGGCAACCTTCAACCCAATTTCTTCCGTGTGATAGGCGAGCGGTGACGATAGTGACTTCCGAACATTGAAGCCATCAACTGTTGTTACGCCGTGCTTTTAATTATTTCTCTGCATCTTATCTCGATCAAGAGAAGGTGGTGATGAGGTTGTTCTGCTTTCATCTCATTTGTTTTAGGTCTAAAGAACTAGTATAGAGGATAAGGGTGATACAGAGATCGGACAATGTTGTTTTAAAAAGGAGAGAAGGATAAGAACACGCGTGTTTACCGTGTTGTCCACTTGGTTTTCTTCTGGACCATTTAGCAAGTCAACGTAGGTTTAATTTTTGCTGGTGATTGGTTTTCTTGGGCTTATGGCCCGATTCCCTTGCTGGCGGCCCGTTTTTTTTTCTTGTTGTTTTGAGGGGTGATGGGCCGTGGGCCCATATGATCCTCTCTATTTCTATTTAATTCGTTCCAAGTTTTTTTTAGATTCTTTGTTTTAAAATTTTCGCTCCTGACTTTGACTTCAATGTTTAACCATTTTAAGTCTTGATTCCACTCACACTTTATTTCAATCTTTTTTGGCCAATGACATTATAAGAATCTTGACTTTGGTGATTATTTCAAAATCACTAAAAGTCTAGATTTGTAAGAGGCCACTTTTTTATATTTTGGTCGATAAAAGTTAAAAATCTAAGACTATCGATTTTGTCGGTTAAATCTTGATATAAACGAGACCTATTTGATTATTATTTCGATTCTATTTTGGTCGATGAAAGTCAAAAATCCAAGATTATCGATTTGTCGATTAGATCTTGATTTAGACGAGACTAGTTTTATTTTTATTCCGATTCTATTTTGGTCGATGAAAGTCAAAATCCAAGATTATCGTTTTATCGATAAAATCTTGATTAAGACGAGATCAACCTTATTTTTATTTCATAATCTTTATTTAGGCCGATGACGGTACACAAATCATGACTTGTGGATTTATTTCAAATCAATAAGGTCCTGATAAATGTGAGGCCACTTTTATTTATTTTTCGTTGGTCAATGAAAGTCAAATATTAAGATTATCGATTTCTCGATTAAATCTTGATTTAGACGAGACCGATTTTATTTTCATTTCGATTCCATTTTTATTTTGGTCGATGACATAACAAACCTCATGGTTTGGTTGATTTCATTAAGTTGACAAAACTTTGAGCAACACGAGACCACTCTCTCTCTATTTAAATTTTATTCACCTACTTAGTCGATGAAAGTCAAGAATCATTGATTATCGAGCTCTCGATTAAATCTTGATTAAGATGAGACTATTTCTATCTTTTTGCATCTCATATGTAATCCTCACTTTGCATTGATGTCATGATTTTTATCTTATCTTATTCATGTATTATTGTATCATCGCATTTACATTATATCTATTTATCTTGATAATCTTTGTAACTATTATCTTTCCCCCATTCCAAAGGAAGGTGAAATATGTTGACTTATAAGTCATTGACCTCCCACCTTAACCTAAGTAACCTCTTAGGAGAAAACTTCATTTCTTGGCCTCATCAGAGCCATAGAAATTACAACTAGCTTTAGGACAGAGTTCTTAAACTCTTGGTGATATTCATCATAATGAATCATCACTTTCCCCTATTGACTTTAAAACATAACATAGGTCCATTACAACTAGATTTAGAGAGTTCTTAAACTCTACAATGAGCTTGTACTCATTTCCCCTCTGAATATTGACCATAGTCAATAGTTCAGTAGAAGTAGAACTACGCATACTCTGATTCTATTCCCGAGGACACGTAGGCGTAAGGTGCGATGCCTTATCGAGTATACTTAGATACTAACCCCTAGGGTTTTAACCTTTAGTAAAGAACCTTTAGCAAACATAAGATAACATTAAAACAAGAGGTTCCCGTAGAGTACTACGGACGTTTAGGGTGCTAATACCTTCCCTAGGCGTAACCAACCCCCGAACCTTTGATCTCCCCCTTTAGGTTTTTCTAACGATCTTGAACCTTTCCTTTGGATAAATCAAAGTCGGTTGTAAAAGAAATATGATGCAAGTTGATTAATAGCTTGTTATCTGATTTTCACCGCAACAGAAATGGCGACTCTGCTGGGGATTATTAGACCTATTGCTGGTCCTTTCCTAAGAGGGTTAAGCCTATCTTGTTTTTATGCTATTCATGTTTGCTTATTTACTTGCATATGCTTATGTATGTCATATTTGCTTATATACTTGTATCTTTGTTCTTGCTTCATTATCTGTTCTATGGGTTGACATGGTATCTATGAGTGAGATAAGTCTTAACCCGGACCTGAGAGAACACATATGTTTAGGAACCGTGGACATAGTCAAGGGAACTTCGAGGGAGAAATCCCAAAGGAGGGAACTTGAAGTCCACACTCAGTTGAGGCCCTCTCGAAAGTGGTATATGTTGAACGAGCAATCGTGAATGCGTTACTACTTTCGACCTAGGAGCCAGAGATACTGATGACCTTTAGTTATCCCTTTAACCCAACTTGGCCTATTTAGGACGTAGTGCGAGGACTGTGAGGGAGCAATCCCAAATGGTTGCTACGCGATACTACACTCAGATGAGACTCTCTTGAGAATTTTATCGATCACCAAGCAATTGGAAAGTCGATAAAATCCAAAAGATGGGTTGTCGACTCTGGGAACTTTTTAGAACCTTGTCTTGCAGGTGAAAACCATAGTACATACCTTTGGGATGGGTAGACCTCGGACTCCATGCTCGTGACTCTTAACTTAGGTTTCTCTGTATGCTTTGTGTTTATCTGTTTATGTGTGTTTGTTGCATTCATCCTTGCATCATATGCATTGTGTATATTCAAGGAATTCAACTTTGTTTTGCAAACTTTATAGGATGGATTTTGAAAAAAGGAAAACGAAGAAGTACACCTTCATTAGTCCAAAATTGGAAGATTTAAAGAATCTAGGTAAGCCAATCAATGAATCAACAACGTTTCAAGACAAGTATGGGAAGATTTTCTCTCTGATAAAGACCAAGATGGTAGATGGGGTGCTCCCTACTCTCATACAGTTTTATGATCCCATGTATCATTGTTTCACTTTTCCGGATTACCAGCTAATGCCGATGCTCGAGGAGTATGTTATCCTAGTTGGTATTCCCATCACTCCAAACCCTCCTAACTCTGGTTTGGAAAGGACGCCTAAGGAGAAGGAAATTGCAGAAGCTGCTCATCTCAAGCTGTCAGAAGTCAAGGCTAACTTGGTTGTCAAGGGAGGACTTTTTGGGTTGCCTGCCAAGTTTCTAATGGAGAAAGCCAGTTATTATGCTAGCATGAAAAATATGGTGGATTACGAAGCTGTTATGGCCCTCCTCATTTATGGGCTATTCCTGTTCCCCAACATTGAGAACTATGTTGATATGAAGGCAATCAATATCTTCATCATTGGAAATCCAGTTCCAACCTTACTTGCAGACGCCTACCATTCAGTGCATTTGAGGACTTCTCATAAGGGAGGGATGGTAACATGCTGTGCCACACTGTTGTATAAGTGGTTTATCTCCTACTTACCCCGCATTAAGACCTTTTGGGATCTCCAAGATGGACTTCTTTGGTCAGAAAAGATCATGTCTCTCACCAACACTGATCTAGAGTGGTACCACCCATTGCTCAAAGGCAAAGATATGATTGTTAGCTGTAGAGGATTTGCTAATGTACCGCTTCTTGGCACAAAAGGAGGCATAAGCTACAATTCAGCTTTGGCTTGTCGTCAACATGGTTATTCCATGGAAGCTAAGCCTAACAACATCTACTTGGAAGGTTTGTTCTTTGAAGAGGATGAGGACCCTGTGCTTAGGGAAAAGATGGCTCACGCTTGGCGTCATGTTCACACAAGAGGTATTTCTGCTTTGGGGAAACCTGAGTGTTTGGCTTCAGAATCCTACACCCAGTGGGTGCAAAAGAGGGCTGTTGAGTTGAAGATGCCGTATGATCATCATGATCCTATCCCATTAGCTCCCAGAGATCCTGTTCTTTACTTCACAAGCAATGAGGATGAATTGAAGATCCGGCTGGCTCAAGCAGAATGAGAAAGGAATGCATGGATGAACAAGTATCAGATTCTTGACTTTGAGATGAATGAGCTTCAGAGGAGTCTCAGGAGGAAGGAAGAAGAGTCTGTCAGAAAGAGGAAGGCGCGGGGAGATTTATTTTCTCCTAGCACATCATCTCCACCAGAACCATGGAAGTCACAGTTGGCCAAGCTCGCCGTTGAGAATGAGAGGTTGTAGAAGGAAAACCAGAAGCTCACCATGATATTAATGGGAGAAGATTGATTGATGGCTTAGAACTTAGTTTTCTTTATTTCATAGTCTGTATTTTGGCTTTTGAAGGTGTAATCATCTTTTGTTTGTAATCCAAAAACCTTATTATTAATGAAATGAGATGAGATTTTTCTTCTAAGAAAAAGTGTTCCTTAAAATTTGCAAAATACAATGTTGAGTTTCCTTGAATTGCGCCCACTATTTATCTTGCATTTAGCTTTGCATTGCATATCATTTTGCATGTGCGTTCTTCCCCGTCTTATTGTCGTCTTGTTCTCAGCACCCGTCACCCTGATTTTCCGACTCGACAAGGATACCTAGTCTGCATTCAGGTCACGCTAGCAGCGATGAAGGAAATTTTGGAGTACCAGGAGAAAATGGGAGAGGAGATCGTAATCCTCAAGTGCCAGATGAATTGGGTTCTGGAAACTCTGTTGAAAAAGGAGAATCGCATTCATCCCGTCAGACCAACTTTCAAGAGCGCTCGTTTGCCATGTCAGCGTGAACGACAAAGATCAAGGAAACCAGAGAGGAATTTCACTCCGTTGCCGATGGTATATAGTCAGCTTTTGCCAGTTTTGATCAAAGGTGGATTGATGACACCGAAGGATTTAGAGCCAGTGATCCCTCCATACCCACTAGGTTTTGATGCCAACGTCTGATGTGACTACCACGCTGGGGCACCGGGGCATTCAAATGAGGATTGCAAGGCACTCAGAAGCCAGGTTCACACGCTGCTTGATTCTGAGAAGTTATCATTTACACCACAAGGCATTCAAATCAACTATCCTTTGCCATCTCCTAAGGATCTCTCGTGTCCAGAATTTGTTTTTGGAGAAGCCTCGTGCCAGCCGAACGTTGGTCCTGTTCCTGCATCCAAGTGTAATCAGGTGTCTATGAAAAGGGGTTTTCAGTCTCCAATGTGTGTTTCTCCTCAAGATAAGAAGAAGAGTGCTGCCAAAAGAGGAAAATTTAACCACCAGCCTATCCCGGTGCCGTTAAGCAAACTTTTCCCACTGTTGATGCAAAACAAGCTGGTAACTCCACGACTTCTCACACCTTTCCGGGGGCCTTGGTATGATCTCAACCTAACCTGTGAATTCCATAAGGGAGCTGAAGGGCATGATTTGGACAATTGCCGAGCTTTAGGATATTTTGTGCAAGAGCTGATCCATGACAAGGAGTTAATCTTCGAAGAAGACCGCCCAAAGACTAAATACAAATTTCGCACTGGGACCATCGGACATCCCATTGAAGAATGCAAGGAATTTGAAGAGAAGCTGGTGAGCTTGCTAAAGAATCTAAAACCTCAGGAAGGTACTTCAGACGCTGATGTCTCAACTATTGAAGCAAAAGGTAAAGGACCTGCAAGACCTCTCAAAGTTCGATACCACAAAGAGCCGGTGATTGGTGGTGAAGACTTTTTTCCGTTCGGACCCGGAAATTAAAATCTTTGGTTGGCTGTGTTTTGTATTCCAGTTGTATTTCCTTTAATTATATTGATATTTGCTTATGAGCTTTGTTGTACCTTTAAATTGGCAACGTCAATGAAATATTTATGCATCTTTTGGTTAAATCCATTCGTTTCACTCATTTACTTTTATTTTTATAAAAGCAAAATATATATCTTTTTCTCCTTTTTCAAAATTTTGTTTAAGGAAAGATTAGGGAGGATGATGAAAACCTCATGTTCATAATTGCTGTGGTATACCTTCAAATTAACCTCGCCGAGGATGTAAGGCATTGTTTCAATTCATCCCTTGTTAACCCCTTCGAGCCTAGAAGTAGGAGTTTTCTTTCCTTACAAAAAAAAACCTTAAATCTCAACCTTGGGGCAGGGTACTTCTCAGTTTAACTCGGTTATGCATTCAAACACGAGCGCTTCATATAAGGTGCCAGTCAGCTTTCAAATCAAGTGACTTCCTATTTTTGGAGATTTGAACGTATATCTTGAGTTAACTGAGCGTAGGATTTGAGCCTTTATCTTTTGTCTCATGAACCACGAACCATACCACATTACAACCCCTAAAAGACCTAATTGAGGTAGGGTTGTTTTGAAAAGCATACTACAGCAAGGTTGACTAACCTGACTCCTAATAATCTTTGTTACTCGCGTGTGTTGGCCACTTCCTTAATGACTAGACCCACCTTTGTTTTGACTATTTAATCATTTCACTGTGTGTTTTTTATCAGAGCTTTGTTTTTAAACTTTGCATTAACTTTGCATTAAATTTTGCCAATTTTAATGAACAACACTCGTTTGCAATACCATTCGATATCAAGGAATCCCAACAAACACGGTCAATCAAGGAATTGAACTTGATAAAGGAAATTTGACTCAGTCAGGGGTAACCAAGTGTGAGTTGACAAGTCAGAGGCAGAATTCTGCAAATTCAGAAATTTGGGGCAAATATTCTGAGATTATCTTATGACAAGTTTTGACTTCAGTAACCTATCAGCAGGGGCAAATCCGTTCCCCAGTAATTTCTACTACAGTTTGAGTATCTCGAGTATAACTGAACAAAAACAGCTACGTCAAGATGCAAAAGTTGGAAGATATTGAAGCATTTGGTATTTCAAGTCTTCCGTAAAATTCTTTTGATTATTCAAGTTGGAAGATATTGAATCATCTGGTATTTCAATCCTTCCGTAAAATTCTTTTGATTATTCAAGTTGGAAGATATTGAAGTATCTGGTATTTCAATCCTTCTGTAAAATTCTTTTGATTATTCATCCCCTAATCTGGGGCAATTATGCCGAGATCTCTCCAAGAGTTTGAAGATATTGAAACACCCTGTATGCCAATTCTTCTATAAAATCCTCTTGTTATCGTACAAACCATATAGACTGGGGCGGATAAGATTTGAAGATGATTATTATGCCAGTAGGATGCAGAATCACTTTGTTCTTGTGATATCCTCTGCTAACTCCCCAGTAAGCTGTTACTTCAGCTAATCTTGACAAATTCTCCATGGATCCTCTACCAACAAAGAGATCAAGCTCATGATGGCAATCCTCATGATGTTATACCGCAAGTGAAATACTCTTTTCACCAGTAAGGTTGTTGATTCTTCCTCATCCCCAGTATTGGTCCAGCCCTTTGAGTTTGGCTGGGTATCCTTGTCGAGACGTTTATTTCGTCTCCAGTTTCGCTTGTCTGTTTTGTCAGCATAAGCATGGCATAAGCACTCATATGCATAGCATCTTAGCATTTTTGCTTCTTTTTTGGTGTTTGCCTATTTTGGTTCACTTCGGTTTTCTCCCCAAGTGACTGGGTTTGTCTATTCACTCCAATAGAAAGTCGGCCTTAGGCATAAAGTATCCATTCTTTCTGAATTCCCCACAGAGTTCAATCCTCATGGATGATGGTTGGTTCAGTTATCTTTTCCACATTTTGGATAAGATAAATCCCCATTTGAGTTCATTCCTCAATTGGAGTCTTGTTTGACCGTTTCTTTCTAGCTTATTCCTAGATTGAACTTTGGCCCCTGGCAGGTGTGGTTTTCGAACCTATCTTTGAATGTGCATTTATTTTGCACCGTTTCTCGCAAGAAGAATCTTTTACAAGATCCTCATTGAAGACATAATTATTTCTCCAACAATGTTGTGATATCCTCATATCTCTGAAGCAGCAATCTCTTGAAGAAGCTTGGTAATCTCTTATAAGCAGCTTATCTATCTCTGGTACTATTCAACCTCTTCGCAACCGTAATTGGGTATTCCCCAGGAAGCCTTATCTTCAGTTATGCAACCCCGGTACTAACCTATCACATTCTATACTTTATTGGAGCCCATTTTTTGGTTCTACCTCCAATAAGGTTACTTCTAAAGCGCCAACCGGTCATACTTGAACCTGTTGTTCCATCACTTTAGAGGTGTTCTCTAGAATGTCATCTAGTCGCGTTAGACTTGATGATCAATCATTCTAGATACTTTATTGGAGCCCATTTTTTGGTTCTACCTCCAATAAGGTTACTTCTAAAGCGCCAACTGGTCATACTTGAACCTGTTGTTCCATCACTTTAGAGGTTACTTCTAAAGAGCCAACCGATCATACTTGAACTTGTTGTTCCATCACTTTAGAGGTGTTCTCTAGAATGTCATCTAGTCACGTTAGACTTGATGATCAATCATTCTAGATACTTTATTGGAGCCCATTTTTTGGTTCTACCTCCAATAAGGTTACTTCTAAAGAGCCAACTGGTCACACTTGAACCTGTTGTTCCATCACTTTAGAGGTTACTTCTAAAGCGCCAACTGGTCATACTTGAACCTCTTGTTCCATTACTTTAGAGGTGTTCTCTAGAATGTCATCTAGTCACGTTAGACTTGATGATCAATCATTCTAGATACTTTATTGGAGCCTATTTTTTTGGTTCTACCTCCAATAAGGTTCCTTTCTGGCTCCTACCGATTTTTCTTCATGAAGCAGATTATTTGTTACCTCAACCAACTCTTATTTGAGTACCAGAGTCTATTCTTGGCTCATTAACATTGTTCCCATTTGAACTCCCATTGTTTATCTTCGGTTATCATGAACTATTTACTTATATCAGGTTATCTTGAACCTGTATTGCTCATTTCAGGTGTTTTTATCTGGCGCACAGAGTTTGTCTCTGTCTTTTCTGGCTTTTCTTGAAGATCCCATTTTGAACTCTTCAGTATGGAATCCCCAGGAAGTCTTTGTTTGGTTGTCTGTCTTTTTTAGGCTGATCCCCGGATTAGGTCTCTCTTTCTGGTTTCATGCCTAGGAAGAGTGTGGGTTTGTTTTGTCCCCAGCAGTCCATCTCCCCGGATCTTTCCCCAGTGGAGATTGTATTTTTGTTTTCCCCCAGTGTTTCTTTGGAGTCTCCCCGGTGAGTCTCTTGCGTTGGTTAGCCTGTCTCCCCAGTGAGCGTTTCTCACGGATGCTAACCCTCCTCCTTCCCCAGTGAAGCTCATTTTGTTTTGCTTCCTGTTTGTCCTTTGGTGTCTCGTTGTGTCTGCATCTTTGCATCTTCTTGGCATCATGTTTGTTGCATTGCATATGTGTGCACCTGAGGGCAAAATTTTCGGTTATCTGTATTTAAATATCTTTCACTGTTGATTACATGAGAATCTTCATCTCTCATGTCATCAGGTGAAGATATTTAAATAGGGATTTTTTTGCTAGTTGATGTTTTTCTCTATATTTTAATTTAGTATTTATTTTTTAGTGTTTTATTTGTTTTTATTTTAACCTAATTTCAATATGGCTCTTTTTTATTTTATTTATATTTCATTGTCCTTTTTTTAATTTAAATTAATCTCAATTTAGTTCAATTTTAAGAAATTGATTTCATTAATTAGATTAATTATTAATTTAGTTTTTTAACTAATTTAAATTAGGTCTTTAATTAGTTTTATTTTTATTATTGTTATTAGTCATATTAATTTAAAAGAAAGAGAAGTTTTTTTTCCATTCCCTTTATTTCTGTTTGGTCCACCGTGGATTTCCTTTGGTGCAATTGGGAGCATCACTTGTGTTTGACTTTTCAACCTTTGGCCATAACAAATGAGAAGGTGACGTGTGGCTTCATAGGAAAAACAATCCATTTTCTTCCTTCTCCTTGTCATATTGATTTGCAGATGAGAGACTGAATTCAAGAATTTCAAACCAAGTTCATTTTCATTGCAAACCTTAAGCCCATCTCTTGTGTTTTACGAAGCCCATTTGCCATAAAAATGATACTGAAAAAGAAGGGTCCCATAGTGGTACATTTTGTCCTTGCCACACAATAACACATCTGCTACAAACCTGCTTCTGCACAACTTTGCCAACGGCTAAAACCATGACACAACCTGCTCCCAAGACTCTGCACACTGGGGAAGAAAGAGACGTCTCAACAACGGGCAAATTCAAATTTAAAAAAAAAACAAGTTCTGTTTTTCTGGATATATAGAGCAGAAGAAGAGAAGGAAAAAAAAATGGGAGCATACCTCAACATCTTTCTTCACGAACCAAAACTTTGTTGGTTCAACACCAACTCTTCCTTCATTTTCTACCATTTGTGCTACTTTCTAACAACAACATAACTCATTCAAAATGTCAAACACACACAACTTCATCTCTGCAACACCTCACCGCCACGAATCCTCTTCATTCCGCCATCAACGCAAAACCACCATCAGCTGTAAAAAAAACTAACCTTCATACTAAAAACCAGGTCAAAAACTCCTCTAACCTTCCTGAGAACAAAAATTCCAAACAAGTTGTTCCCTCTTCATTCGGGAACTCACAATCATCACAACCATAAACCTTCATAACCAGCCAACCATAAAACTCCCCAACTCCTTCAACCTTCAGATCCTCTTCTTCCAATCATTACAACCAAATACTCCCTCCAACCTGTTCATCACCTCACGTCAAACCTCAATAACACTGTGAACTTATTCTTCCTCCATTTCTGTTTGAATAAACCAAATCACGAACCAAACTCACCAAACCAAATCAAATCTTCCGCCTCCATCAAACATCAACAACAGCTAAAAACAAACAACCAGAAACCGAATCGTTCAACCTCTTCACCAAAATCCTTCATCGCCAAAACCTAAAACTCCAACCTTCTCTTTAAATCAAAAAAATCCACAACTTTTTTTTATCCACAAACATCAGTAACAACCATAACTTTTCCCTTTCGATCCTTTTTTTCAAAATCAACCTCAAATCATTCAAACCCCAAAAAAAAAACAGAAGAAAGGTGAAATGAGAAATTAACTCAGACATCAATACCTTCCCAGAATCGCAAACCTCAGGCAACCTTCAACCCAATTTCTTACGTGTGATAGGCGAGCGGTGACGATAGTGACTTCCGAACATTGAAGCCATCAACTGTTGTTACGCCGTGCTTTTTTTTATTTCTCTGCATCTTATCTCAATCAAGAGAAGGTGGTGATGAGGTTGTCCTGCTTTCGTCTCATTTGTTTTAGGTCTAAAGAACTAGTATAGAGGATAAGGGTGATACAGAGATCGGATAATGTTGTTTTAAAAAGGAGAGAAGGATAAGAACACGCGTGTTTACCGTGTTGTCCACTTGGTTTTCTTCTGGACCATTTAGCAAGTCAACGTAGGTTTAATTTTTGCTGGTGATTGGTTTTCTTGGGCTTATGGCCCGTTTCCCTTGCTGGCGGCCCGTTTTTTTTTCTTGTTGTTTTGAAGGGTGATGGGCCTTGGCCCATATGATCCTCTCAATTTCTATTTAATTCATTCAAAGTTTTTTTAGATTCTTAGTTTTAAAATTTTTGCTCCTGACTTTGACTTCAATGTTTAACAATTTTAAGTCTTGATTCCACTCACACTTTATTTCAATCTTTTTTGGCCAATGACATTATAAGAATCTTGACTTTGGTGATTATTTCAAAATCACTAAAAGTCTAGATTTGTAAGAGGCGACTTTTTTATATTTTGGTCGATGAAAGTTAAAAATCTAAGACTATCGACTTTGTCGGTTAAATCTTGATTTAAACGAGACCTATTTGATTATTATTCCAATTCTATTTTTTTCGATGAAAGTCAAAAATCCAAGATTATCGATTTGTCGATTAGATCTTGATTTAGACGAGACTAGTTTTATTTTTATTCCGATTCTATTTTGGTCGATGAAAGTCAAAATCCAAGATTATCATTTTATCGATTAAATCTTGATTAAGACGAGATCAACCTTATTTTTATTTCATAATCTTTATTTAGGCCGATGACGGTACACAAATCATGACTTGTGGATTTATTTCAAATCAATAAGGTCCTGATAAATGTGAGGCCACTTTTATTTATTTTTCGTTGGTCAATCAAAGTCAAATATTAAGATTATCGATTTCTCGATTAAATCTTGATTTAGACGAGACCGATTTTATTTTCATTTCGATTCCATTTTTATTTTGGTCAATGACATAACAAACCTCATGGTTTGGTTGATTTCATTAAGTTGACAAAACTTTGAGCAACACGAGGTCACTATCTCTCTATTTAAATTTTATTCACCTACTTAGTCGATGAAAGTCAAGAATCATTAATTATCGAGCTCTCGATTAAATCTTGATTAAGATGAGACTATTTCTATCTTTTTGCATCTCATATGTAATCCTCACTTTGCATTGATGTCATGATTTTTATCTTATCTTATTCATGTATTATTGTATCTTCGCATTTGCATTATATCTATTTATCTTGATAATCTTTGTAAATATTATCTTTCCCCCATTCCAAAGGAAGGTGAAATATGTTGATTCATAAGTCATTGACCTCCCACCTTAACCTAAGTAACCTCTTAGGAGAAAACTTCATTTCTTGGCCTCATCAGAGCCATAGAAATTACAACTAGCTTTAGGAGAGAGTTCTTAAACTCTTGGTGATATTCATCATAATGAATCATCACTTTCCCCTATTGACTTTAAAATATAACATAGATCCATTACAACTAGATTTAGAGAGTTCTTAAACTCTACAATGAGCTTGTACTCATTTCCCCTCTGAATATTGACCATAGTCAATAGTTCAGTAGAAGTAGAACTACGCATACTCTGATTCTATTCCCGAGGATACGTAGGCGTAAGGTGCGATGCCTTATCGAGTATACTTAGATACTAACCCCTAGGGTTTTAACCTTTAGCATAGAACCATTAGCAAACATAAGATAACATTAAAACAAGAGGTTCCCGTAGAGTACTTCGGACGTTCAGGGTGCTAATACCTTCCCTAGGCGTAACCAACCCACGAACCTTAGATCTCCCCCTTTAGGTTTTTCTAACGATCATGAACCTTTCCTTTGGATAAATCAAACTCAGTTGTAAAAGAAATATGATGCAAGTTGATTAATAGCTTGTTATCCGATTTTCACCGCAACAGTAGTCATGCGTTAAAACCGTTCTTGAAAAAGGCTGATAAGATCCTTTCCTTTCCTGCCTCAACATGTTTGGGAATTGCAATAATTGTTGGTGATTCACTGATTGAACTGTCTTGAATTTGATGACTGCCCTTTAATTTTAGCAATAACCCTGATTCGTGTGATTGTCTTCATGATTGATGATATTTATTGTGATTTTCTTCCTTAAATGCTCTCTGAACTTTCCCTTTTGTGTGGTCGCTAATGATTGCTTTGGATAGATCTTGTCTGCACATTCAATGTTTCTGATTTTCTTTGATTTTTCTGTTTCATGCGCACCTCTTTGGGACTCTCTTGGGTACGACCTTGCTTGGTCTCTTGGAATTTTCTCAATGACGCAGAATAAGGGTTTGCAGAGATTTTACAAAGGTATGAAACCTAAGGTTTTCCTCGGTAGCTTGATTTATTATTGTCATGGGCCATGTGCATAATATTCTTTTGCTAACTTTCCTTTTGCTTCCACGTGTGCTCATGGCGAGGATGATGCTAGGATTTTAGGAGGGAAGCTTGAAGATTAATAGTAAAGGTAAAGTTTTATAGAATTCTGAAGATGACTTGTATGTCGTTGGTATGATGTTCTTGTGATGCTTCATTCATCCTGTTTATTTATTCTGTTACCAGGGTGCCACACTCAACAGAAACAGTCGCACTGCTTGTGGTTTTGCAACTTATCCAAGGTTTTTTGCAAAGAACTGTTATCTTTCTTCAAGTCTAATGGAATGTGCTCAAAGTTAGGCTAACTGTCCAACGACATCTTGCTTCAAAGTGATGTTTATGATGTTGCAGCGGTTACATCAGTACAACAAGTTGTAGTTCAATTGTCTAGTACTGCATCAAGTGATGCTGCAACTAATACCACTAACCCGAACTCTGCGTCTGATTGGGCAGAGCATGCTGCTGGTAATGGTGTGATTGTTCGATAGCAAGAGAAAATGAAGACCAAAGTAGAATCTTGAAGTGGAAATAGATTTTAGGAGAATCAATATTTAATGTGCTTTCTTTTTCCTTTCATTGTGCTTCCAATTCTTGCAGTTTAATGAATAAATATTGAATTTTACACTTTTATAATGATATGGATTTGAGACTTGTATTGTAAAAGCCTTACTTATATGTGGTAGTTATTTTGGGGTGAATAGTGACACAATTCTCCTTGGACGGTGTTTAAACTTAATGGACTTAAAGTATGATCCCGAATTATGTGAATAAAATCGTACAGTTCATTATTGTATGGTTTGTTGGCATGTTAGTGTTGATCTGAACATTGACAAATCTGAATATCATGTTGATTGCTTGAAAATTTAATTTCTAGACACTTTTTGCAGAGACTAAAATCAGATTGATCTCATATTACTGCAGAAGGAATATTAGCCCTGAAAACTTCTATCCATTATGTATTTATTCTCTTCGAGTACAAGATGGATGATTGATCTGTTTAGCTAACTAGTGTTGAAATCCCACCACCTCCATGTAACATAGATCCAAAATTTGCTTATTGGCATATATTGTAAGTGTAACTATCATAGTTAACAATCAACAGAGTCCTCACAAAGTCAGGCTTTTATAAAGAAACTTGCAACTTTTCTTTCTTCTATATGATTCCTCTGAATGGTCAAGCGTGGATTGTCAATGCACCATCGTGTTTCTTCCATCATGGTTACATGCATCTTTATCAACGAAAGAAGAAAACCGAAGGTTTGGCAAAAGAAGATTCACGAATTTTTATGATTTGGTTTCACTTTTGTTTTTTTTTTTGTAAATTTTGTAATGTTTGGTTATTTGAAGATGGGCTTTGTATGCAATGTAGTGGTCCTTGAATATTTTATCGAAAATAATTTGAGCTTTGTAAAGAACCATTGATCCTTGAAAACATCTTGTACTCATTGGATTTTGGAATTACTTTGAGCTTAACATGTGAAATCCTTGCAATCTAACTTGTAAGCTTTAAAACTCAAATGGCATGAGTTTGAACTTGAATTATTGAATTTGGATGGATCATGAATTTGAATCTTTAGAAGGATGAACTTGAAGTCTTGATCTTCTTTGAGGAATACACTGAAGCTTCTGGGAAATTCTGAGGAAAACCCTAGGACTTTTAAATCAAGGTCTATTGGTCACGCCTTGAAGTATTTAACTGTGAGAAAGGATACTGTCTCTACTTGAAATCAAAATTTCTGCACAAACCTGTTAGTAGTAAAGCACACACACAAAAACCGCATGACCTAAATGATGCTATGCAAAAATGAAAAAGGATCTTAGGGTCAAAAATTAGGGTGTGACAGATTCCCCTATTTTAGTTTCTTCTATCCAGAGATATGGAGATTGAAATCTTCGTCTCGACGTGATAGGAGAGACTTAAATACAAACATTCACAATTTTTGGCCCTAAGATGCCACCAAATGCACATGCTATGGTATGAAATGATATGATATGCAAGACTGAGGTCCTGTGAGGAATAATGTCACAGGGGAATAGCTGTAGTTGAAACGCTGAAAACAGCTAAAGAAAAGGAAGACCCGACGAGGGACAAATCTGCAAAACAAAACTCCACGGGGAAAGATCCAACTCCATTAGGGGAAAGAGACTACCAACTGACAATCATAAGGTGTCTTAAGCGAGGTGATGAACTTGTTACAAAAATATTCTAATAAAATTCACTTGAAGAACATGTTGTCGTGGTTAACCGGAGGAATTACGAGAGATATCAACTAGAGGAGTCTATTATTTGGACTTAGAACCTCACTTGAGAATACTTTCTGCCAAAGTTTTATCGAAGAATGTGTCCACTGTCAAAGATACTGGGGAATCTACAGAGAAAAAATGACTGTCTGTCAAAGTTTAAAGTTAATCAGAGAATTTACTGTCGAAATCCTGGAAAGATACGACTGTCTGTTGAAGTTTAGAATTAACCAGGGAATCTACTGCCGAGATCCTGGAAAGAAACGACTGTTTGTCGAAGTTTAAAGTTAACCAGGGAATCTACTACCGAGATCCTGGAAAGAAACGACTATTTGTCGAAGTTTAAAGTTAACCAGGGAATCTACTGCCGAGATCCTGAAATGAAACGAATGTTTGTCGAAGTTTAAAGTTAACCAGGGAATCTACTACCGAGATCCTGGAAAGAAACGACTGTCTGTCGAAGTTTAAAGTTAACTAGAGAATCTACTACCGAGATCCTGGAAAAAAACGACTATTTGTCGAAGTTTAAAGTTAACCAGGGAATCTACTGCCGAGATACTGGAAAGAAACGACTGTTTGTCGAAGTTTAAAGTTAACCAGGGAATCTACTGCCGAGATCCTGGAAAGAAACGACTGTTTGTCAAGTCTGCTGGAGATCTACTACCGAGAATAACTAGAGAATTTACAAAAAAAAAACCTTCTGCCGAGGTCTTCTGGAAATCTACTGCCGAGAATAACTAGGGAAATAATTGAAAATACCAAACCTCCCCTTGCCTTGTGTCACACGCCACGGACTGGTCTCAGTTTCTTCTTTAATCAAGTGTTCCACTTGAAAAGGGTAAAACAAACCTCCCATAGTCTCGGGTCGTAAGCCATGGACTGGTCTCAGTTTCTTCCTGGAATGGTGAATACTTGTGGGAGAGTATCTTTCACAGGGAATTGGAACTTCACTGGAGATCTATGACTTCAACAGGAATCCATAACTTACTGGAGATTTGGAAGTTTCACCGGGGATCTTCAAAGGAGATGCAGGCCGGTTGACTTGTAAAATATGTCTTCTCAAATAAAGAGAAAGATCATCTGAATCTTCACCAAACTTCTCGAAGAGATTCCATTTGATGGAAGCAAATTGAATTATGGACTCACTGGGGAGAATACCACTGAGAAGTAATACTGCTGTAGCTGAAAACTGTGTTGAAGTTAGTAAAATTCTTGTAATAGGGATTCTCAAAATAAAGAGAATACTTGGAAAGTCTTCAATGAGCCTTTCTGGCAAAATAACATTTGATGGAGAATGAGTTGATAATCTCGATAACTTTACCGGGGATTTGATAAATTGTCTTGAGGAGACTGCCATTTGTTATCCCAATAGAAAACCGAGCTCAAATAAAGAGCTACCACTTGTTGTCCGGGTGTAAATCCCTTAAAAATGTTGTAATAATATTGTTGGAGAAATAATTTTTGTCTTCCATAGAGATCTTTAAATAAACTCTTCTTGGGGAGACAAAGTACAAAATAAATGCACGCTCGATCTGGGTTCAAAATCCTAGAGAGATTCAAAATTGTGATTGTCAGGGACCAAAGTTCAATTCAGGAAATAATTGAAAAGAAGCGGTCAAACAAGACCCATCCATTGAGGAATGAACTCAACTGGGGTTTATCTTTATCCAAAAATGGAAAAGAAAACTAAAGCAACCATCTTCCACGAGAATCGAACTCAGTGGGGAAGTAGAAAGGTTGTGCTTTTTTTTGCTTAGGGCTGACGACTCTACTTGGAGGGAGAAGACAAACCCGATCACTTAGGGATAAGCATGGCCAAAGTGACAGAACAAAAGCAACACAAAAATGCAAGATTCAGAAATGCCATGAATCTACATGAATGGATGTATACCCCGCTTATGCTGACAAAATAAACGAAAAGAAAAGAACTGGAGATGAAATAAACATCTCGATACGGATACTCAGCCAATCTTCGCAAGATAAGAAGCATCATTGGGGATGAATGGAGAGGTATATATATGGAATCACAATCCTGCTTCGAATCTTCAGAACTTCTCTGGGGAAAAGAGAGCACTCCACTTGGAGATAAACATCATGACTTCACTGATGGGATTGTCAAGATGAGTCTGGCTACTTTGTTGGGGATGAGAAAGATCCACTGGGTAAAGAATCAAACTCATGATTGGAGAGACTTCATATGGGATAAATTAAATATCCACTGCGAACTGAAGTAGTCTGAATGGAAGTTGTAATTGGAGATGCCAGAGTTGAGGCCTCACGGGGGATAAAATAGATATCCACTTCATTGGGGAAGGTTGAAACCAAAGAAATTTACTGGGGATTCTTAGGTTGCCAACTGGGAAATCTTGCATCAAACATGCCATGACTGTTTAAAGTAGAGATTCACCGAGGAATAGTCGTGACCGCTGAAGTAGAACTTACCGGGGAATCATCACACCGTTTGAGACAGAAGCTCCTCGGGACATGAGTAAAGAATGTTATGAGAATAAGGTAGTTCTGTATTGATGAATTGCGTGGTAGTCGCCATTTTGAATAACAATTGATGTGGATGGATGAAAAGTAATCTTCACTTCTCAAAATGCTCCAAATCACATGGTTTATGAGAATAAGTCATTCTAAGAGGATTTTACAGAAAACGTGGCGTCCAAAATGTTCCAATGTCTTCCAACTCTTGGAGAGATTTGTAGAATCTCGACGTAACTGCCCCAGATTGACTGTGCTCTATATAACTGAGTCTTCGAACTTGGAGAGATTTATCAAATCTCGACGTAACTGCCCCATACTGATGGTGTTCTAAGTCTTCAAACTTGGAGAGATTTATCAAATCTCGACTTAACTGCCCTAGACTGAAGGTGTTCTAAGTCTTTAAACTCCCCATTGGGGTCAGATTGTGAAAGAAACAATTGGGAAACAACTTGCTCCTGCGCAGCAAAGTTTTTAGGTAACGTGCCCCTGGATATGGTCATCCTTGAAATGATTCGCCATTTACTCAACAGAGTTTCAAGCCTCAAAAGATTGAGCTCATCGCTGATGTTCGTATGCTAGCTTCTATGATGTCAAACAATGTTAGCAAGCAGAAAAATGTTAATTCTGAAACTAATATTGCAACATATGTTTGTCTTGAAAATTTTATTAAAAGATATATTTTATGATTAAATTACCAATTTTATAAAGCCAACGTAAATTTGAGCATAGCTCATAGGAGTCAGGAAACGATATCTTAATAAGTATGCTTTTTGAAATAAACCCTGCTTCACTAAGGTCTTTTGAGGGTTGTATCATGGATTGGTTCACGGTTTAAGAAAAAAATGATATAAGGCTCAAAGTTTGTTTGTGCCCACCCAATCTTCGTAATATTTTTACTCCATTTTTATTAACTGAACAATCAACCTGCCCCAGGTTAAGAATGAAGGTTTTTCGATTTGGGAAGAAAACTCCTACTTCAAAGGCTCAAAAGGGGTAACGAGGGTCTATCTCCCTTATATCTCCGGTGTTTAGGGATTTGAAACAATGCCTTATATCATCAATAGAGTTTTATTTAAAAATATACAGCAGTAGATCTTGCGTTTGATTTCGTCATCCTCTTTCCAATTCTCTGCCTAAGCGAGAGATTGGGGTAGTATTGGCATTATAAAATAGAAAGAGCATTTAAAATGAGTGAAACGAATGGATATCTTCAAGACAAACATTATTCATTGCATCAATTATTCAAAATAACAAGTTCTCACACGCAAAACAAGTGCATCAACGAACGCAGAAAATTACATATGAAAACAACAAATAAGCTTAAAATATGACGAGATATGGCCTAGAGAAAACCGTCCTCTGTATCAATCCACCATGTGCAAGGAGGGGATTACTTCTTGTTCAAGTAAGAGATTGATCTGAACTTAGGGTTCACACAATTCGAAAGACAGGACCCCCTTTTGAATCATCTCTTTCACTTTCTCATTCAAGCCATAACATTCCTCGATATCGTGGCCGGGTGCCCCTTGATGAAAGGCACAGAAGGCGCTAGCTGTGAAGTAGCTTCTGTGGGCCATTGGGATCGGGTCAAACTGATCCACGTGTTGTTTACTTTAACTACAAGATCCTTTATACTTTTCTTGCGAAATGGCATCAGCAACTTGTTCCTTCTTCTTGAGCAAACCCTCTCTAAGATCCTTAGAGCTGTTAGGAATGTTAATGGGTGTCAAGGAAATGGGCACTGGCGTGACTTCAGAAGTCTCGGTCCCTTTAAACGGAGTCTGAGAAATATGAGGAGAAGGTTGATTTTGAGTAGCAATCAGAGTTTCGACCAAAGTAGAGAGCTTTTCCATACCATCCCTCAAAGTAGTCACTTCCTTACGGAGTTCATGGTTTTCTTGCTCAATGTTATCCATCCTTCCTCTTTGACTGGCCTGAGTATCGTATCGATGATTCAGCTTGGCTGAGAAGAGAAACACGAATGAGAACCTGGAATGCAAAGGAAGGCAAATGCAAATGCGATGCAACAAGATTCATGGAACTCAACTATTTATAATCATCAAGGAATATCAAAAGACTCATTTTTTATTAAAAACTGTCACAACCATTAGTATCGGAATACTAAAAGATTGATTTATTACAAGATTGATTACAAACGCATCTGTACGCCTTACAAGAATCATGACATAAAAGCTAAATAAAAGCTAGTAATGATAGATCTAAGGAGACTCTTCTAACGGTATTCCTTGAGTCGCTTTACTTCCTTTCCCAATTGAGCTTTCTCCAAAATGAGTTTGTCGACAATCAATTTCCAAGGTGTTGATTGAGGACTTGAGTAAGGCAATTATTCTTCCAAATCCAAGTGAGTAGTCTTAGCAATTTCTTTCTCTTCGGGGTCCTTCTCGAAGATAGGAAATGGATACTTGTCTTGAATAGGTAACCCAATCAGCTGAGAATATTCTTCAAGGGTAGGTATCAACTGGTAATCAGGAAGTGTGAAACAGTGATGGGCTGGGTCAAAACACTGCAGTAGAGTAAATAGAAATCCCTTATCAAGCTTCCCATATCTGGTCTTGAACCCTTCTTTATCTGTCAACAAGGTCTCCAGTCTCCTTAGATCGTCCAGATCATGACTCATGTAAGTTTACTTCAACGTTTTCTTTCTTCCAGAGTCCATGATATCCCTATGATGTTTATAAACAAATCTAAGTTCCATGAAACTTTATGAAATGATGCTCATGAATGCATATATGCAAACACACAAAGCACAAAGCACACACAAGCAAGCAAACAAACAAAGAGTCATAGGTTTGAAAGGTCATGAGCGTGAAGCCAAGGTCTAACAATCCCAATAGGTGTGTACTATGGTTTAAAATGTACCTGCCAAACGGGTTCTAAAAAGTTCCCAGAGTCCACAACCCATCTTTCGGATATTATCGATTTTCCAAATCACTTGGTAGTCAATAATATTCTCAAGAGAATCTCGTCTGAGTGTAGTATCGCGTATCAACTATTTCGGGAATCGACTCCCTCATAGCCACCGTACTACATCCTAATAGGCCAAGTTGGGTTAAAGGTAACTACGGTTCTCAGTCTCACGGGCTCCTAGGTCGAAAATAACATCGTCTTCACGAATAGACTCGTTGAACAACATTAAGTTCGAGAGGGCCTCAACTGAGTGGTGATGCCTCAATTCAACTTCTTCGAAAATCGACTCCCTAAAAGTCTCCTTGAATGTATCACCGTCCTATCATAATTTGCACTCAAGTCCGGGTGTAGGACTTATCTCACCACACAAAGTGACAACCCTGCACACAGAAAAACCCAAGCAAGCAGATATAGCAACAGATACAAATATACAAGTATAAAACAAATAACATAAATAAACAAGTTAGGGGGAACCCTCAATAAATGTCCCCAGTAAAGTCGTCATTTCTGTCCCGCTAGAAATCGCCATCGGCGGCGGCGGAGCTCCATATCGGCTAAAAGGCGTACCAACAGAACTGTCTTTTTGCCTCAAAGCCTAATCTAGCTTCAGTTTCCTCTAAATCTTCACCAAAAGCATGAATCGACGGAATTAAAGGAAGAACCCTAAGTGTTCGTAACGGTTAAGGAAGATAAATTGGAGCCTCTACACTATGTTGAAGTATTTTAACAAAAAAACAAAGGAGGAACGAATGCTTACCTACCGGAGCAGCTCCGGTGGGTCTTGAAGATGGCGGATGGCGCTTGCTAACGAGAATCAGAGATCTTCCTCTTCAGGTATTACTCCTAAGTTCCTTGTTTAAGCTGCAATGTAATGATTTTTGATCTTCTTCTCCTTCTCCAACCTTATTCTGTAGGTATTATTGTTGCTGTTTGTTGTTCACTGTGATTTTTGAGCAATGCTGTGGTAATTCTATGATGTGAACTCGGTGAAATGTTCTGTGAGGTCTTTTGCTTTCAGTGAATACGTGTGTATCTTTTCAATTGTTTCGGTTCTCTGGTGTATGCAAATCTCTGAACTTTTGTGAGGATTTTGAGGTTATATGTGTGTTTGCTTTTGTATGTATGTGAATGATTGTATCAGGTTTTGTATGTGTGGATTTTGATAGTGTATGTGATGTTGTTTTATTTTCAAATGCTGTGGAAAATAGTATGATCCCCTGATTCCAATCGTGTCCTTCTTCTTCAATTAGTTTGTGGTTTTCTTTGTATTGCCGTGCGAGTGTGACTTTGTATTGGTGTGAGTTTTGTAACCTCTGTCCGTATGCCTCGACCTGTACTCACTGTTGCGGGTGACTTGTTCTGCTTTTCTCTCAGCAAAACTGCGTGTTGTAGTTTTTGTGAGTTTTCTATACCGCCAAACCGTGATGTATGTGATATTCTATCAGGTTTCTTTTGTAACTCTGTGTGTTTCCGTCCCCCTGTTGTGGTATGAATCTCTCTCCTTTTATAGATTCCATGAGTTCTGAAACATTGACTTAGAAACTTAATGAGTGTCGAAACTTGTTTCGGAAATAAGCGTGAACATGCTTTCATGAAAATAATATCATTCCCGTTTCAATTTGGTGTGTATGAGTGATGTGGTGTTTTCTTTTATTCTTCTGTACTGATATGTTATCCTCTCCTTACATAGGTGATTTTGAAATTTGAATCGAAGCATGATGTTAATGAGGATGAATTCCTTTCCTTTCTAAATCTTGCCCATTTGATAATTATTTTGGAAGGCAGGTGGAACATGTTTGGTATTGATTTGGAAAGAATATAATCCTGTCTTGATTTTGTTTTAATTGTGTTTAAAGTGGTAGTCATGCGTTAAAACCGTTCTTGAAAAAGGCTGATAAGATCCTTTCTTTTCCTGCCTCAACATGTTTAGGAATTGCAATAATTGTTGGTGATTCACTGATTGAATTGTCTTGAATTTGATGACTGCCCTTTAATTTTAGCAATAACCCTAATTCGTGTGATTGTCTTTATGATTGATGATATTTATTGTGATTTTCATCCTTAAATGCTCTCTGAACTTTCCCTTTTGTGTGGTCGCTAATGATTGCTTTGGATAGATCTGGTCTGCACATTCAATGTTTCTGATTTTCTTTGATACAACCTTGTTTCATGCGCACCTCTTTGGGACTCTCTTGGGTACAACCTTGCTTGGTCTCTTGGAATTTTCTCAATGATGCAGGATGAGGGTTTGCAAAGATTTTACAAAGGTATGAAACCTAAGGTTTTCCTCGGTAGCTTGATTTATTATTGTCATGGGCCATGTGCATAATATTTTTTTGCTAACTTTCCTTTTGCTTCCACGTGTGCTCATGGCGAGGATGATTCTAGGATTTTCGGAGGGAAGCTTGAAGATTAATAGTAAAGGTAAAGTTTTCTAGAATTCTGAAGATGACTTGTATGTCGTTGGTATGATGTTCTGTGATGCTTCATTCATCCTGTTTATTTATTCTGTTACCAGGGTGCCACGCTCAACGGAAACAGTCGCACTGCTTGTGGTTTCGCGACTCATCCAAGGTATTTTTGCAAAGAACTGTTATCTTTCTTCAAGTCTAATGGAATGTGCTCAAAGTTAGGCTAACTGTCCAACGAAATCTTGCTTCAAAGTGATGTTTATGATGTTGCAGCGATTACATCTGTACAGCAGGCTGTAGTTCAATTGTATGGTACTGCATCAAGTGATGCTGCAGCTAATACCACTAACCTGAACTCTGCGTCTGATTGGGCAGAGCATGCTGCTGGTAATGGTGTGATTGTTCGACAGCAAGAGAAAATGAAGACCAAAGTAGAATCTTGAAGTGGAAATAGATTTTATGAGAATCAATATTTAATGTGCTTTCTTTTTCCTTTCATTGCACTTCCAATTCTTGCAGTGTAATGAATAAATATTGAATTTTTACACTTTTATAATGATATGGATTTGAGGCTTGTATTGTAAAAGCCTTTCTTATAAGTGGTAGTTCTTTTGGGGTGAATAGTGACACAATTCTCCTTGGACGGTGTTTAAACTTAATGGACTTAAAGTATGATCCCGAATTATGTGAATAAAATTGTACAGTTCATTGCTGTATGGTTTGTTGGCATGTTAGTGTTGATCTGAACATTGACAAATCTGAATATCATGTTGATTGCTTGAAAATTTAATTTCTAGACACTTTTTGCAGAGACTAAAATCAGATTGATCCCATATTACTGCAGAAGGAATATTAGCCCTAAAAACTTCTATCCATTCTGTATTTATTCTCTTCGAGTACAAGATGGATGATTTATCTGTTTAGCTAACTAGTGTTGAAATCCCACCACCTCCATGTAACATAGATCCAAAATTTGCTTATTGGCATGTATTGTAAGTGTAACTATCATAGTTAACAATCAACAGAGTCCTCACAAAGTCAGGCTTTTATAAAGAAACTCGCTGCTTTTCTTTCTTCTATATGATTCCTCTGAATGGTCATGCGTGGATTGTCAATGCACCATCGTGTTTCTTCCATCATGGTTACATGCATCTTTATCAACGAAAGAAGAAAACCGAAGGTTTGGCAAAAGAAGATTCACGCATTTTTATGATTTGGTTTCACTTTTGATTTTTTTTTTTTTTTGCAAATTTTGTAATGTTTGGTTATTTGAAGATGGGCTTTGTATGCAATGTAGTGGTCCTTGAATATTGTATCGAAAATAATTTGAGCTTTGTAAAGAACCATTGATCCTTGAAAACATCTTGTACTCATTGGATTTTGGAATTACTTTGAGCTTAACATGTGAAATCCTTGCAATCTAACTTGTAAGCTTTAAAACTCAAATAGCATGAGTTTGAACTTGAATTCTTGAATTTGGATGGATCATGAATTTGAATCTTTAGAAGGATGAACTTGAAGTCTTGATCTTGTTTGAGGAATACACTGAAGCTTCTGGGAAATTCTGAGGAAAACCCTAGGACTTTTGAATCAAGGTCTATTGGTCATGCCTTGAAGTATTTAACTATGAGAAAGAATACTGTCTCTACTTAAAATCAAAATTTCTGCACAAACCTATTAGTAGTAAAGCACACACACAAAAACCGCATGACCTAAATGATGTTATGCAAAAAAAGAAAAAGGATCTTAGGGTCAAAAATTAGGGTGTGACACTTTATGACCGAGTCAGGCAACTATTACTACAATGTAATGCCCTTCGGCCTGAAAAATGCCGACGCTACTTACCAGCTGATGATGAACAAAGTCTTCAGAGGTGAGACTGGAGACATGTTCAAGGTCTACATGGACGACATGATCGTGAAGTCCCAAGAGGAAACCGACCACACACTCCACCTCAAGAGAGTCTTCGACCAGGCGAGGAGATGCAAAATGAGATTCAACCCGGAGAAGTGTACCTTCGGCGTTCGAGCAGGCAAGTTCCTCGATTTCTTCCTAACCAAACGAGGAATTGAAGCGATCCCAGACAAATGCAGGGCCTTCTCCAAGTTCCCAATGCAAAATTCGAAGAAGTCAATTCAGTCCCTGAACAGGATGCTCAACTCGCTATCTCCGTAGAAAAATCTGCCCAGCACGCACTTCCCTTTTTCAAAATTCTTCGTAAGGAAGTAGCGTTCGAATGGACCGAGGAGTGCGAACAAGCCCTCCTCCACCTCAAACGAGCCCTATCACAACCACTGGTTCTTTCGCGACCGGACGACGGGGAGACTCTCTACCTCTACCTCACCGTCATAGCCGAGGCCGTCAGCACGACTCTCTTTCATGACACCCCCGATGGATAGAAACCTATATACTTCACCAGCAAGGCCCTGCAAGGACTAGAACTCAGATACCAATAGATCAAAAAGGTAGAATTGGCCCTCATAAATGTGACAAGGAGGTTGAAACACTACTTCCTAGCCCACACTCTAATGGTGCGAACTGACCAGCCCGTAAAACAGCTACTCGGCCATCTGTCGCTCCCGAGATTTTCATCCAAGTACAAACGCGAAAGTGGCGTGGAAATAGAGTCGCCAACAATGTGTATTTATCCTAAGAGAGGGAAAGGAAACACTGCATAAACCTGAGGGAAGGAAAGAGCACGGTCTTGCGACCAAGAGAACTGGGTTCGGGAGTCGGTTACGCGAGAGGAAGGTATTAGCACCCCCTCGCGTCCATCCTACCCGATGGGATCCACGCTTGCTTGTCTCGATCAAAGGGTGTCGTCGTCTGGAGCTCCGCTGCTACTGGAAAGGAAAAGGAATGAGAACGGAAAGGAACGAAGAAACAAATGTAGGGAAAATAAAAGAAGTGCTCGAATGGGCCCTACCCCACTGCCTACGTATCTCATCGGGAACATGAGAATCAGAGCGACGTAGTTCCCCTCAGCTAAGGGAAAATTGTTTGTGTTTTTTAGTGGAATACGTCGACGTTCGCGTCCTAGTAGTTAGGTATTGCAGCTCGCTGTAGGGAGACTTAGGCGTTACCTATTTGCGGTAGAACGGAAATGACGCATCCTTAAGGAAGGAGTGAATGAGATGAGAAGTGAATTCCCGAAGGAAAGACGTTATTGTTTGTTTGAAGTTTTTTAGAAAGAAGTGTTTTTTGTAGTTATTTGTAACTTGCATTGCACCAAAGTATACAACATAGGAACGAATACGTCGCGTATCGTCCCCAACAGGACGTACACTAGGTACCCTAGAAGAATGAAGGGAAACCCCCCATTATTCACTTCCCACATTTAGGGCTCATGAGTGTAGCGAGCGATTTTGGACGCGATTCTTAAGCGCTGGTCGTTCTCTGCGGTTTGAGCTTTAAACTACAGGTCGATTCATTTTTTATCCTATTGTGAGCTGAATAAGGAAGGGAAATAGATGTCTCTAATTAACCCGGCTTGCATACTGAGTTTAAACAGCGGTCTGTTAGGTTACGGATGCTATCAATGTGGGGGGGCCTTTGTACTGGTTATTCGTATTTCGCCAATACAGGTTCTTTCTTTCTAGGGCTTGGGCAAGAGGTTTCTGGCGGGGAACAAGGATTAGGGTGTTAGGACTGGTGCTTTTGAAATACTGCTTTTAATTGATGGAGATATGAGATTTGGGTTTTTTGTTGATTGCGCTCGCTAAGATCTTTTCTTTCGATCTTATGCCTACGTATTCCCGTTTACCGAAACAGGGAAATCAGAGCGTTCGTAGTTCCTCCTATTCTATGGGAGGAAATTGGTTTTTGGTGTCTTGTTCAAAGCCCAAGACGTGAAGCAAAAGGTGATTTATATCTTGATCAAAGCCCAAGATGTGAAGCTAAAAAGGTCTATTTGTGTCTTGTTCAAAGCCCAAGACGTGAAGCTGAAAGGTCTCGACTTTAGAGAGAATTTATCATCTCTAAAGAGGGGAGAAGGAGAATTACTTTAACTGGGATACGCGGATCTGAGCAATGCCATAATTTCCGAAGAAAGGGTTTTAACCTGAAGGAGAAGACTTTAACTCAGTGTAGAGCAATGCCATCTTTCCTTAGGAATTTCTCATGCTAAAAGAGGGACAGTGGCATGGATATAGATGATCCAGAGGCTTGACGCTTACAGCGATTAGATGAAGGGAAAGGAGTTGTTGATGTTTGTGTACTGTGAACGAGGCACAGCTTTGATGCTAAAAGGTTGATTGGATCAACCAGTGGTTTTCTTATACAAAGCCTAAGAGGAGGCTAATTTCCGCTAGGAAAATCATTATACAAAGCCTAAGAGGAGGCTATTTTGTGTCTCGTACAAAGCCCGAGAGAGAGAGGCTAAAGGTTTTTGACCCAGTGGGGCATATCGTTATACAAAGCCTAAGAGGAGGCTAGCAAAGAGTTCGACTCTTGCTTAAGGGATTTGTATCTCGTACGAGGCCCGAGATGGAGGCAAAGAAAAGGGTGATTGACTCAACGAGGGAATCTTTTGTGTCTCATACAAAGCCTGAGAGAGAGGCTAAAAGGTTGTTTTGACTCCACTGGGGAGAATTTTGGTATCTCGTACGAAGCCCGAGGTGGAGGCTATTATAACTGTTTCAGTTGAGTGACAGATCCAATATACTGATTTAAAAGAGAAAATCAGTTCTTATATGAGTAACACTGTACACAGGGATTTAATTTTGAGGATCAGGGATATTTCCTTCTCTTTGAGGAAATGGGAAATCCAAAGGGTATTGAGACTATCCGAGTCTGCGGGTTTTCTTCTTATTTAACGAAGGGTGCTTGAGAATGTCTTTGAGACTCAAGGAAGTTAGACTGTCCAAGTCTGGAGTTTTATCTTTTGTACTATGCTTTGAGAAACAGTAGTAGACTCTATGAAAGGACTGCTCTATGAGGATGACTAGGTTCTGTTCCTATACCTCTAGGAGGTCGTCGGGACAATTTGTACGAAGCCCAAGAGGAGGCTGGAAACTTTTAAGAAGCCGACGGGTCCTTGTACGAAGCCCAAGAGGAGGCTATCATTCCCGGAGGAAGAGATCATTATACGAAGCCTAAGAGGAGGCTGTGATTACTTCTAAGAAGCCGTAGGGTCCTTGAATAATGCCCAAGAGGAGGCCGATGCTTTTAAGAAGCCCGTGGGTCTATCATCTCCTTTCCATTTAGGAGAGATAACTCTTTTAAAGATGAAAACCACTGGTAAACGTGCGAGGTTTAATATCCAGCGACTTTTAGCTTTTAAAGAGGGTTCCTTAGTTAAGGTCCAAGATTATGACCGTAGTGGGTACCCAAAACCCGAGACATTCAAGGCAAGCTATCCACAAGGAGTAGATCAAGTCAGGAAAGTTCGAGAATTTGGAAGAAACTCAAAGATGCCATTCACAGAGAATACATTCATCTTTGGGAATAGAGTTCCTTGATAATTCCTAAGGAGGACAGCCGAAGAGAAGACTGTATCTGGTGCTCCTATTGGGGATCTAGGCGTCTATTTCTACGAATAAGTGAAACGGCGTCACCTAGTTCTAGACGTAGTTGCCGGGGAAACTCGAAATATCTATACTATTTATTACACAGTAGATATGAGTTTATGAAAGGAGACTTACAGTGAGCAGCCCCACAATACAGTTTATAATATGAAAGCAGTAAATGAAAGCGATAACCACTTACTCGGTTGTAGTGCTTCCATGCTGTTTGGTTAGTTGTTCAACAAAGAAAGATTGAAAACAACAGTATATTCAAAATCAAAGGAGAAAGTGCTTTGAAAAAGAAAGATCTGGGGCTTACAGCTCAAGGAGAGGCCCAGGGTTTTATCAGTGAGCGCACTGTTTGAATTTGTACAGAGGGACTTATACAAGTGACTGGGGCCCAAAATGGTTTTCTGTACAAAGGGATGGGTCTTACACTCTCTCAAGAGGCCCAAAAAGGTTTAAAGAAAAAGAGTGGGGCTTATAACACGAGGGTAGGCCCAAATGATTTTTCGTTTAAAAAATGGCGATCGCGCCGAGGTTTTCTTTTAACGCAGAGGGACTTATACAATAAGTGAGGCCCAAAAATGTTTTGGTTAAAATGGAGATTGGGTCTTACACTCTAATAGAGGCCCAAAGTGTTTTGAATGGGTCTTATAGCTCAAGGAGAGGCCCAAGGGTTATTTTGAAAAGGCGACGATCGCGCCGTTTGTTTTTGACGGTATCGGGACTTATACAATACACTGAGGCCCAAAATGATTTGGTCAAAAAAAAGGATTGGGTCTTACACTCTATTAGAGGCCCAAGGGTGTTTTGAAAATGATTTATGAGGGTTGAATTAATCCAAAACCCTAATTTGTTTTCAAAATGTATTTAATTGAATAAAAATTCAATTAAAATGATCAAAAATTGTTTAACACATGGAAAACAAATTGTGATCTTGGATTAATGCTTCAAAAATTAAGTATTGACCTACAAAATAATTAGAAAGCATTAAAAGTTGCAAAATCAATGTAGAAAAAATATTTAAAATGCCAAAAACAATTAAAATATTAATTCTTTACAAAAATATCAATTATATGAAATAAATAATATTTTTGGGATTTTTTGAGAAAATAAAATATTTTAACATTTTTGTGAATTATTAAAAAAAGAATCAACTCAAAATCATTAAAACTCAGAGAGAAATTAATTTTTGAATCAATTAAACAAAATCACAAAATTCAAATATTCAAATATATGAAAATGGCGCCAAGAACAACACCAAGAACACGCGCGTTTTTTCAGTTTGCCCAGATTTGCGTTTTCTATCCAATCTCCATGAATACGTAATCATATCATGCAATCCACATATCATTATGCTCGTCTCAACCTCACGATCATGTCTATGTACTTTAATTTCATTTAAATTAAACATACAACAAGAAATCACGAAGAGACCTCAAGAACCCTAATTTCTGCATGAAGGCTAGGATTTTTGATACACGATTCAAACAATGCAATTAATTGAGGGAAAACATTCCATGCATGATTATGAACATATGGCCAAATTATTGTGCGAGGAAATATGCATAGATTGAGAGATGCCCAAGTTTAGGCTTACCTCCAAGTCGTGACAGCAAGAGCTGATGTGATTTTGAGTTGGAGGTGTTACAGACAAGTTGTGATGATCTGGACAGCTTCCCTACACCATATGGAGTGTGTTTGAACACTTGGATTGAATTGAAATGGACTGGATCAGTTTATGGCACCTCAGCTGCAACTTCACTTCAAACTTGTGTGGATGGCAAGTGATTTTGTGAAATTGATGTTTCAGAAGTTATGTGAGTGTTTGATCAGCTCATATGTGATGTATGTGAGGTGTGTGAGTGATTGGTTTGTGCAGAATTGCTCTCAAACTCAAAACCCGATAGCTACCTTGCTAAGAAAGGCATTTTTGCCAAGAGAAAGAGATTTTGAGGAAAGCATCTGTTAGATGGCTTTGGTGTACTTAAACTGACCACAATTGAGCTCTATTTATAGTAGAGCAAGTTTGTTTTGCAAGGAATAGTGCATGGCAGCTGGTAAGTAGGTTTCCTCAATGTTGGCCAATGGAAATGAAAGTCTCCTCTAGCCATTGACTAGAGGTTAGGGCACAGAGCTTTGGTCCCCTTGGTCTTGGATAAGTCTTGACTGATTTCAGATGAGAATGGCTCAGTCCATGCCACCTTGATGGTTCCATTGAATGCCTCATTCCAAATTTGAAGTCTTGTCCCTATTTTGGCAACTCTAGGTTCAACATGCTATTCCTTGTTCCTTGGACCTTGGAGGCTTGGCTCAGTGATTGTCCCCTTTGGATTCAATCCTCTGAGGTGTCCAAGTGGATTGGAGCAATTGCAATTGGCTGATTTTGGCAAATCGAGCCAAAATGCAAATTCTGCCTTGCTTTGACAGATTTCAGCAAGGCAACTTGCCAATGTTGTATCTCATGATGTAGGTTGAATTTGGCAATGTTCTTGGCCATTTTGGAAAGCCCTAACATGATACAACAACTGTTTGAACAAGTTTGGTTTTGATCTCTTTTGATTCCAAGTGAAAAATCCTCCTACATTTGGCAAAAAGTGAAGGCAAATTCTAACTTAGTGAAAATTTCACTAAGTGTTGGAAAAAGTGACATTTTCACTTTTCAGCCACTTTGATCACTCCATAACTCAAAATCCTTAATGAATTGGAATGACTTGTAGTTGAAGTTTTTGTAGGTGATAATGAGGGCTACAAATCAAGCTTTGGATGGAAAAAATTGGCCTTGTGGTTTAGGAGTTATGGTCCTCCAAAGTTGGTACCTTTGCCACTTTATTTTTAACTTAGAAAAATTTCTAAGTTTTATGGTTACCCCTTTTACAAGTTATCTCACTTTTCTTGATTTTTCTTGATGAATGATGATTCAAATCATACATTAACATCATTTTAGGGTTAAAAATCCATTTTGGTGAAAAATCTCAAAAAGTCAAAGTTGACTTTTGTGCACAGTTGACTTTTTATTAGATGAATTCTAAACTGTGCAATTCTTCAGGAAATCATGTCCTTGACCTAAATCAAACTTGATGGACATGTTCCATGGGTGTCATAGGGTATATTCAATCATGTATTAGGGTTTGGGAGCATGTCCTGTTCAAAAGTCAAAGTTACAGTTGACTTTTCCCTTAAAACCCTAATTGTGGTGCAGATGAAATTGAGACTTGTTGCTCAAGCTTCTTGGATCAATCCATTGTTCCAAATGGATCAATATGGTGTATTAGAGACCGTCAAATCATGTCTTGAGGTCTTGGCTCATGGTTTGTCCCAAAAGTCAACTTAGGGGTGAATTATGTCAAGAAACCCTAATTCCTGATTTTTTATTAATGCATCCCCTGAGGCAAAATTGACTTGATGCATGGGTCCATGAGGTTCCATGAAGTATATTAGGTCATGTTTTGGATCATTGCCTTATGCCCAGATGAAAATTTCCATCTGGAGGCCCTGGTTGACCAAAACCCTAATTTGGTGACACTGTCGATCTTGAGACTTGATCCACCTAGAAGGGAGGAGCCTTGTGCTTAATCCTTGAAGTGGGAGTCCTTTTGATCCTTTGTGGATGTTTGAGAGATTAGACAAGTTGAAGATCATGTCATATCTTGATTGATCCTTTGTCTAAGCACTCAGAGAGGGCTTGAAACCCTAATTTTGATTGTATTGGATGCTCACCCATCTTTGGGGAGACTGATGAGGCATAAAGGTACATCCATATTGTGATGATGATTTTCACAATGATGGGAAATCTAAGTGGTCAAAATTTGGGGTATTACAGATGCCCCTATTTAATCTTCTTGGACCCGAAGGTATGAATGACGTTAGTATTCGAGCATTCGGGGTGCAAGAGGATTAAATATCGGAATATCCGAAATTTTGATGGTGGTTATGAATGGTTGCTTACACATTCATCTTCTTAAGCAATGATGCTTAGAAAAGGTAAACTTCCCCTCGATCCTGGTTTTCAGCCAAGGAACTGGTCTCAGTTTCTGATTTAAACTTCCCCTCGATCCTGGTTTCTTACCAAGGAACTAGTCTTAGTTTCTGATTTAAACTTCCCCTCGATCCTGGTTTCTTACCAAGGAACTGGTCTTAGTTTCTTTTGAAATAAACCTCCCCTCGTTCTTGGTTTCCTACCAAGGAACTGGTCTTAGTTTCTAATTTAAACTTCCCCTCGATCCTGGTTTCTTACCAAGGAACTGGTCTTAGTTTCTGATTTAAACTTCCCCTCGATCCTGGTTTCTTACCAAGGAACTGGTCTTAGTTTCTTTTGTCAATAAAATTTACTGACAAGGGACGCTATTCATAGCGGCTTTCCTCAAACTTCTCACCGAATTTTCCTGGGGAGATGCCATTTGAGTGGAAAAAGTTTTGATGTCAGACTTGCTGGGGAACCCAGTCGTCTGAGTTGTAGAGTTGTACAAACTTCTCTGTTGGAGACGCCATCTGTCGATTCTACTGGGGAAAGCGAGTCTCTTGAGAGACTGTTTTCGTTTGGGATCTTTCATCATACTTTCCTCGGGATCTTCCCGGAGAAACGCCATATGATGGGGTCCAATTTTGCGGTGCCAATGACCTTTTCATCAGCGGTTTTTCGGAGCAAAACTGGCGTGCTGCCGAATCTCTAATCACGAGGCTTTCTCTGTGGATTTTCCTTAATCCGGGAAAGCAAGGATATCATCTTCAATGGCGAAGAGTGATGTTTATTGAGAGTTTTCTCTGGCTTTTCAGAGGTTCAAGTTATCAAAGTGGCCAAGTGCCGACTCTGATCTAAAGATACACTGGTGGCGAGACTGTGCAGACGCAACACTTCCTGGCGAGGAAAGAACTGACAAACTCGATTGAGAAAACTGTTTATCACTAGGGGACAAGACCGACTCAAGTGATAGTGATGCAATATGAAATGTGAATGTAAATAAAAAATGCATGATGTATGTATGTATATGCTGACAAAATAGACGTGACATACATATGAACACAATTGGATACTCGGCCATCGCGGGGCGAAGAAGTACCGTTGGTTCAAAATAGCAATTCTACCTTGCTTAGGAGAGATAGTCCCGTTGGGAGCTATGTTGATCGGGCTTAGGAGATGAGAACTCGGCCGAGGCGTGTCAGACGAAACAAGGTCTCTGACACAGTTGATCCTTTCATTCAGGCATACTGGCTTAGAAGGAGTACTTTGATTCTGCACTTTGAAATCCGCTTACTTCGGGAGAAGCCATCGATGTTCTTCTGATGTTCAACAGTCAAAAGAAATGCCATCTTTAATTTAAAAGCAGAAAAAGTTTTAACAAGTAAATTCATTTTTGTTTTATTTCAAGAATCGCTGATTAAGTTTAAACAACGTCGTTCTGTAAAGCTAAAGCAAGTTAAGAATTACAAACAAAAGCACAAGGGCTCAAATTTTATTGATAAGATGGAGATCAGCCAAACGCGTGATTCCAAAGAGTATATACAAAGTTAGAAAACGGTAATTTACAGGGAAAATGGCTACGTTGAAACATAATGACCACAATCCTTCTACCAACTTTGAATTCGGGGCATCCTGAGCTTTCATCGAAGATGACCTTTGACTGGAGATTTCCTCCGATAGATGATGTTGTAACTGCTGCTGAGGGACTTGCCTCTGTTGAACATAGTTACCTGCCATTATCCCTAATTTTTGCCTGGATTGTACTATGAGATTTCCAATCCATCGGGATGATTTTTTTTCATGTCTCTAACTTTTGCCTGGACCGCCCTTTCGAGTTTTCAATCCACCGAGACGTTTTTTTTAGGCGAAGTATTTCTTGACTACGTCAACATTCGTGGGATAGGCAAATTCCTCTCCGTCCATGGTTGCAAGTCTCAAGGCGCCGCCTGAGAAAGCTTTCGTGACCACATAGGGGCCATCATAATTCGGGGTCCATTTGCCCCGAGAGTCAGTGAGAAATGATTGTATCTTCTTGAGCACGAGGTCTCCTTTTCTGAAGATGCGAGGTCGAACCTTTTTGTCGAACGCCTTCTTCATTCTCTGCTGATACAATTGACCGTGGCATAGTGCCGTGATTCTCTTTTCTTCGATCAGATTCAATTCGTCGTGTCGACTTTGACACCATTCAGCTTCGGTGAGCTGAGCTTCCATCAATACCCTGATTGACGGGATTTCTACCTCTATGGGGAGCACTGCCTCCATGCCATATACTAGAGAGAAAGGGGTAGCCCCTGTTGAAGTACGGACAGATGTGCGATAACCATGAAGAGCAAAAGGTAACATCTCGTGCCAGTCTTTATAGGTTACAACCATCTTTTGAACGATCTTCTTGATGTTCTTGTTAGCCGCTTCTACCGCTCCGTTCATCTTGGGTCGGTAGGGAGATGAGTTATGGTGTTCGATCTTGAACTCTGCACACAACTCTTTCATCATCTTATTGTTCAAGTTAGATCCATTATCAGTAATGATCTCGCTTGGAACACCATAACGGCAGATGATATTGTTTTTGATAAATCGGACCACCACTTGTCGGGTTACATTGGCGAATGACGCTGCTTCGACCCACTTCGTGAAATAGTCAATGGCTACCAGGATGAACCGATGTCCGTTTGAAGCCTTGGGCTCAATCATACCAATCATATCGATTCCCCATATGGAAAATGGCCACGGGGAAGAAAGAACTTTGAGATGTGATGGCGGTACATGAATTTTGTCGGAGTATATCTGACATTTGTGACACCTCCTCATGTACTTGTAGCAGTCGGATTCCATGGTCAACCAATAATACCCGGCCCTGAGAATTTTTCTCGCCATTGTGTGTCCGTTGGCATGAGTGCCAAAGGATCCTTCATGAATTTCTTTTATGAGCATGTCTGCTTCTGGTCTGTCGACACATCGGAGCAAGACCATGTCAAAATTTCTCTTATAAAGAGTGTCACCGCTCAGGAAGAAGTTTCCAGCCAATCTTCTGAGGGTTTTCCTATCTTTTCTGAGTGCCCCAGATGGGTACTCTTGTTTCTGAAGGAAGCATTTGATATCGTGATACCAAGGTCTGTCGTCTATGACTGCTTCAATCGCGAAGATGTAAGCGGGCCATTCAAGGCGCATTATGTCGATCTTAGGTATGTCATTCCATCGACCTACGTTAATCATGGAAGAGAGAGTGGCTAACGCATCAGCCATGTGATTCTCATCACGAGGGATGTGATGAAAGTCGACTCTGTTGAAGAAGGGTAACAACCTCCTTGCATAGTCTTTGTAAGGAATCAATCCTGATTGGTATGTGTTCCAATCTCCTTTTATCTGATTGATAATCAGGGCTGAATCGCCGTATACGTCCAAGTTTTTGATCCTTAAATCAATCGCTTCCTCGAGACCCATGATACATGCTTCGTATTCGGCCTCGTTGTTCGTACATTTGAACGTAAGTCTAGCAGTGAACGGAATGTGGGTACCCTGAGGGGTAACAATGATTGCCCCAATTCCATTTCGATAATGATTTACTGCTCCATCAAAGATAAGTCCCCACTGGGAACCTGGTTCTGGCCCTTCACTGGGTAGCGGTTCATCGCAATCTTTCATCTTTAGATACATGACATCTTCGTCCGGGAAGTCAAACCCGATTGATTCTTGATCGTCAATTGGTTGATGAGCCAAATGATCGGCTAAAATACTTCCCTTAACGGCTTTCTGAGCGTGGTACTCTATGTCATATTCTGATAGTAACATCTACCAACGGGCAATCCTTCCCGTGAGAGCAGGTTTTTCGAAAACGTACTTGATTGGATCCATTTCAGAGACCAACCAAGTAGTATGACGAATCATGTACTGGCGAAGACGTTTGACTGCCCAAGCCAAAGCGCAACAAGTTTTCTCAAGCATTATGTACCGAGTTTCGCAGTCGGTGAATTTCTTGCTTAGATAGTAAATGGCAGACTCTTTCCTTTTAGTTTCGTCTTGTTGGCCAAGTACACATCCCATTGAGTCCTCTAGGACTGTGAGGTAAATGATCAGTGGTCTTCCTTCCACTGGAGGTGATAGAATCGGAGGATTCAACAAATATTCCTTAATACTGTCGAAGGCAGTTTGGCAGTCTTCTGACCAAACGCAATCCTGGTTCTTTTTCAATAACTTGAAAATCGGCGCACAAGTGGCGGTCATAAGGAATATGAATCTGGAGATGTAGTTCAAACGTCCCAGGAATCCTCTGACTGTTTTTCAGTTTTCGGAGAAGGCATTTCTTGAATGGCCTTGACCTTGTCAGGATCAACCTCAATCCCTTTCTGGCTGTCGATGAACCCTAGTAGTTTCCCTGAATGGACACCGAAGGTGCACTTGTTGGGATTCAAGCGGAGCTTGAATTTTCTTAGACGTTTGAACAATTTTGACAGATGTTCAACGTGCTCATCCTCTGTTCTTGATTTTGCAATCAAATCATCGACATATACCTCGATTTCTTTGTGTATCATGTCATGAAACAGAGTAGTCATGGCCCTTTGATAGGTTGCCCCGACATTCTTCAAACCGAACAGCATTACCTTGTAACAAAAGGTACCCCATGGGGTAATGAACGAAGTTTTCTCCATGTCTTTCGGCGCCATTTTGATCTGATTATAGCCCGAGAATCCATCCATGAAGGAGAATACTTTGAACTTTGCTGTGCTGTCAACCAGCATGTCAATGTGTGGTAAAGGAAAGTCGTCCTTTGCCTTGTTCAGATCTCTGTAATCAACACACATTCTGACCCTTCCATCCTTTTTGGGAAGGGGTACGATGTTGGCTAACCATTGAGGATATTCAGATGTAGCGAGGAAACCCGCGTCGATCTGTTTCTGTACCTCCTCTTTGATTTTGATGGCCATGTCCGGGTGAGTGCGTCTCAACCTTTGCTTTACTGGTGGACATTCCAATCTTAACGGTAAATGATGTTCCACGATGCTGGTATCCAACCCTGGCATATCCTGATAGGACCACGCGAACACATCGGGAAATTCTTTGAGAAGCTTTATCAAACTTTCTTTGACAGTTGGACTGAGCAATGCTCCGATCCTGATTTCTTTTTTCTCTTTTTCTGAACCCAAGTTTACCGTTTCCAACGGTTCTTTGTGAGGTTCGATGGACCTTTCCTCTTGTCTGAGTAGTCGGGAGATCTCTTCTGGAATTTCGCTGTCAACTTCTTCTTCAGCCTCGAATACCGGGAACTCAAAGTTGGAAGAAGGCATCGGATCGTATGTTTCAACGGGGTATAAAACAAGCAATCTGCATGACGTGATGATTCGTGTTTAGAAGAGATAGAGAAAATGCAAGTGTGTGCAATGTTTTGATTTTACTGCTTGTTTTTATTATTGAGTTGTTTTTTAGGATTACCATTTTCTGAAAAAGCAAAAAGAGAAAACAACAATTAATGCGGAAATTACAGAATGACGTTATTTTATTAACAAACAAGTCGAATCTCGAAACTACAGCCCTATAAAACAAAACTCTGTCGCTTTGGGCAAAGCGAAGAGGGAAATTTACAAAAAGCGAGCCCTATCAAAACATCCGTTTCACCTGGGCAGGGTGAAAGGTTAAAGATGGCAATTACTTTGACTGATGAACGACCTTCGGAACCTCGACAGCAACCCATTGGCGGCGAACTCCTCGGTGAATCACAAAGTCTGGCACCTTCCTTGATTTGTCTTCAGAAATGACGCTGGTTTCTGGTGGAGCAGGATCATTGGAATCTGTTTCCCAGGCAGAATTGTCGTAGGAGGATTCCCCTATTGCATTTTGCATAGCATTGGTGCTCTCAGCTGTATCTCCCCATCCAGTCGGCTGGATGTCTTCGAACCTGATACGAGAGCTTTCGGGAGTAGTGTACTTGACCATAAAGTCGTATTTTCCACTTGGTTGTCCCAGAGTGTCCCAAACTTCTTTGGAACTGGAGAAGTCATCCCTCTCGATGACATTGACCTCGGGAAAAGCATAGTTGATAAATTCAAGTCCTGCAAACGTTGCGAATTCATCGTCATGTTGAGTAATTTCCGAATGACCTGAATGTTGATCCCATGACATGGTGGGGACACAGGTATTCTGTTCAATGACGCTCAGCTGAGTTTCATTACTCGGCTGACTTTCTTGCCCCAAGTTTTCTGGGTAAGGCTGCCACATTGGCAGACCATCCATCGGGCCATAGTAGTTGTGATCAGAGTTTTCTTTCATTAGAGTGTCTTCCTCTAATGAATTTGGCGGAGTACGGCATCCTTCCGGATCACAATCTCCGTAGATCATTTTGACATCTGATCTTGGTATAAATCTCGGACTTTCCGTAGGAAAGCAAAAAGGCATAGGCACCTCTTCTTGAGACATATAGCCGTCCTTGTTAAGGTAGGACTTCCATTCTTCCTCTGTGTCAGAGGGATCTTCCTCATTGATAGCATGAACTGTCTGAGACACTGGGTGAAGAAAACCTCCACTGTGGAAGAAGTTTTGAAGGGGATGAAGACTTTCATCGTTGGCGGCTGTCTGGGTACAGGTTGCAGAAAAACCAAGACCCTTCTTTGTTTTATTGTCAATAGGAATGACAAGTCGTCCCCATCCTGTCGTATCGGTACTCTCGACCGCTTTGATAGCATCTTTGTATGAAGAAATTGAAGTTCCTTCTTTGAATTGATCGTTCTTGCTCACCGATAGTGCTTGGAACTGAGTTTCAATAACCTCCTCGGGTTCTATTCCAGTAGATGATGACAAGTTGCTTACAAGCAAGGTTTGTTCCCCACAAACCGTGACAAGTTGATCGTTCTTGACGAACTTTAGCTTTTGGTGGAGGGTCGAAGTGACCGCTCCAGCCTGATGTATCCAAGGTCTTCCTAATAAACAACTGTATGTTGCCCGGATGTCCATGACCTGGAAAGTGACTTGGAAAGTGTGAGAACCAATAGTTATGGGAAGATCAACTTCGCCGATAACTATTTTTCTGGATCCGTCGAATGCTTTAACGACGACCTCGCTGACTCTCATCGGAGGGCCCTTAAATGATAATTGCATCAAAGTGGACTTTGGCATAACATTCAGGGCTGACCCTGTGTCTACCAGTACGTTGGCTAAAGCATCGCCCTGGCAGTTAACTTTAATGTTGAGCGCCATGTTATGACGGCGACCCCCTTCAGGTAATTCCTCATCACTAAATCCTAAATTATTGCAGGAAGTGATGTTAGAGACAATGCTATCGAATTGTCTGATTGTTACATCCTGTTCCACAAAGGCTTGCTCCAAGACTTTCTGTAGGGCCTCTCTGTGCGCTTCTGAACTGAGTAACAGCGATAATACTGAATCTTTGAAGGAGTCTGCAATAGTTGATCAACAATGTTATATTCACTCCTTTGGATGAGCTTTAGCATCTCATCTTTGTCTTTTGAACAGTCGGGATTACCAGATTGACCGACTGGTGGATCAGGAATTTCTGCCTAAAGTTCCTTTTCTTTGTTGGATTCTCCAACCCCTCGGTTGAAGATTCGACCGCTCCGTGTTACACGACTGATGTCTGCAATATTCAAGACGGAGGGTAATGGAATTTCCTTTCCATTCTCGATTATTGTTGCACCATATTTGTAAGGGATCGCCTTAGATGATTCATACGGTAATGACCCTGCTAGATAGATGACTATGGGAACCTTCTGATTTTTCTGACCATCATAAGTAACCTTGATCCGTTCCCGGTTGGGAACTCTAGATTCGTCAAGTAGAGGAATGATGGAAAAAACATCCCTGATCTGGTGATGACCAGGGATCGTGACAACATCCTCAACTTGATCGGCAAGGTAGTTCGGCGACCAAATGATGGGTCCTAAACCTGGATATGGACAAATTTCTCCATGATCGATCTGACCCTGAAGAGCTGCTCTCACAAGGTAACACCCTTGGTTACTTTCCGAACAGATGCTACAACTATCATAGTTGTGTGGTGGCACCTGGCCACGCCCACTTTGAATACAATGTAACCTCACTAGGTTACCTTCCATTGATCGGACATCCTGACTTTGACGACGAGTAGGATTCCTATTACTGATACTAATCTGCTGAGTATCTTCGTCCATATAGATTGGCATCCACCAGTGATTTAACAAGTGCTAAAGTGCCTCCTGGACAAGGGTACAACCTTGATCGTTTTCGCAACCCGCTTTACAATTTTGGTAATCATGTGATATTAAGAATCCGAGTCGGACCTGCTCAGCATGTAACTCTACCAGGTTGGTATTCATTACGCGGATATCGAAGATCTGAACCATATTGATTTGATAGGAGTTCCTATCATGGTAGTCTTGGATCCATCCAAGATCCATCTGACGCTGGAGGGCCTCTTGTATGAAAGAGCATCCCTGTTTATTTACCGAGCAAATCAGACAGGAACTGTAATCGTGCCGCGGCAGATTATGATACTGGCTCTGCCTTGAGTGCATCGCCACCAAGTTGACATTCATCACACGGATGTCGTGGTTTTGAATGACGTTAGAATTCGTGTAAACCATGTTAACTCCACGAACTCGGTGCTCCTGGATCCATCCGAGATCCATTTGTTCCTGTAGAGCTGCTTGCACTACAGAACATCCTTGGTTATCTTTAGAGCAAATATCACACTGGTGATAATTATGAGGTGGAACATGGCCATATCCACTCTGTCTACAATGCATCTTGACCATATTGGTCCCCAATAAGAGTACATCGTGAATTTGATAGACATTGTTAGTCTCTTTCTCAATCAGATTGACTGCAGCTTTCTCGTGTTGAGGCAGCGAGTTCGTAAGAACATTAGGGTTCGTATCTTTGAAAGATAAGAGCCCGCTCCTAACAAGCTTTTGCACGTCGGATTTGAAATTGAGGCAAGTCTCAATGTTATGCCCTGAACCTCCTTGATGATAAGGGCATGTTTGATCCACCTTAAACCAGAAAGGCAGATTTTCTGTAACTGAAAGGGGAGACTTAGTCTGAATGTGCCCTTTAGCCAGCAGTAACGGAAACAGCTCTGCGTACGTTACAGGTATAGGATCAAATCCTGGTGGCCGTGTTGTACGGTTGTTGTTATATGGAGGACGAGCCTGCTGAAGAGGCTGTTGTGTCCTTTGTTGATCAGGTTGCCTCTGCGCAACCTGAGGTTGATACATAGGAACAGGCGCGGGGCCGATAGCAGGAGTAACAGCTGCTACTGGCTGATAACGACGCCTTTTCTTTCCGAGAGAGATATTCCCAATATCTTGCTCTTTTTCCTTAGGGAGAGCACTACCGTATTTTTTAGTACCGCTCATTGATCCAGTGTCTTTTACTAAACGTCCTTCTCGGACGGCTTCCTCAAGACGTACACCCATGCCGACCATTTCGGTGAAATCACTGGGTGCACTGGCAACCATTCGGTCATAGTAAAATGAGCTTAAGGTCTTTAAGAAGATTTTTGTCATCTCTTTTTCCTCAAGAGGTGGACAAATTTGAGCGGCAATTTCACGCCACCTTTGAGCATACTCCTTAAAGGTTTCCTTTTCCTTTTGCGACATTGATCTGAGTTGATCTCTGTCGGGCGCCATGTCCAAATTGTATTTGTATTGTTGGACGAAGGCAGTACCAAGATCTCTGAATGTACTGATCGTAGTACAGTTTAAACCCATGTACCATTTGAGTGCGGCACCAGTCAAACTATCCTGGAAGTAGTGAATCAGCAGGTCCTGATTCTCCGTCTGAGCTGACATCCGCCGAGCGTACATCACCAGATGGCTTTGAGGGCAAGAGTTACCCTTGTATTTTTCAAAGTCGGGCACTTGGAACTTGTGCGGGACTTTCACATTTAGGACCAAGCAGAGGTCTGCGGCATCCTTCCCAAATAGATCCTGATCGCGAATGGCTTGCAGTTCTTTCTGCATTTCCAAGAACTGTTCCTGGAATTCCTCCATTTTATCAAACATAGTTTCCTTCTTACCAGAAGGTGTTGGTGGAATCTGTCCTTCCGGGACAGTGTGCACCACAGGGGGTGGTACCGTGACTACGGCAGTAAGTCTTGGCGCCTCCCGAAGTTTGTAACCTTCAGGAGTCTTGAGTATGCCCCTGGCATCTTTGCTTTCCCGAAGTTTGTAACCTTCAGGCCCAGCGGCTTCTGTTGCGATTCCCTGATCTTCAGTGATCGGCGGAACATATCCTTCCGGGATATAGTTAACAGGCATGCCCCAAGGACGATCTTTCGGTATCTGATACCTAGGATCATACTTTTCTATGATGGGCGTTGAGGTGATCTCTGAGATCACAGTTCTTTGTAGCTGAGCTTCTGCCATGGCTTGCATGTCGTTACGAAGCTTTCTCATATCTTCTCTCAGAGTGTCGATCTCTTCTTTCAACCCTCTATTTTCTTCGTCAAGATCATCCATCTTTTTCTGACGATTGGCCAGAGTATTATACGAATGAGACAGTTTGACTCTAGAATCGAGACACAAACGTGAGATTCGTAGGTAAGGAGAATACGCGATGTGAGAATGATGAATGCAATGATTATATTAATTGTTGTTTTTTTGGTTTAATCAAAATAAACTTCGACAATTAGATTGCAAATATCAAACAGTGGGGAAACCCGTTTTTATTGAATTCCAAAGGATTACAGAAATGGAAATACAGTAGATTACAAAGTGCAGAAACAGAAACCTAAACTAATGGGTCCCGAGTCCTCTCTGAGGAGAAACCGGGTGCTGACTTTGGTACTTTCCTTTTCTTTGACCGGGGCGCTTGGGCCGTTGTCGGGTTGTCATTCCTTTTCCAGGTGAAAGGAGTGAGCAAATTCCTTTGGTCATCTTGATTCTCTACAGCATGCTGCTCCAAAATTTCAATCAGAGCATCTTTCTCTTTCAGTAATTGCTGTATTTGGATACACTCTACGTCAAGGGTGCGGTACTTGTTCTTCCAAGACCTTCTTTCCTTTTGAACTTTGTTGAGAGTAACCTGAAGCCTTTCAGTTTCTGTCATGAAGTACATGACAATTTCCCTCGGCGGAAGAATTCCGTAACGAGGATAAGGCATTTTTAGCTTGAGAGCTCTGGTTTGTACCCAATGGAGATAAGGCTCCACCGAGACACAGTCCGGTTTTCCCAGAGACTCTCGTCCTTTCTTATGAACCTGTTTCCAAGCTTGCACTATTTCCATCTTTAGTGCTCTGTCACTTTCTCCTTCTTTGAAGAAAAGACCTTCCAGATGAACACCCAGTGGGATGTGTCGCATCGGGTATCCAAATTGACGAAGAACTAATATCGGATGATAGTTGATTCCTCCTTTAGTTCCTATGAGGGGTACGCTGGGGAAGTTTCCACAACGGTCAATGATTCTGATTCCCTCATAAATCCTATTACACCAATCTATATCAGAGTTGGTGAGGGACATGATCTTCTGCGACCAACATAAGACACTCTTGCAATCCCAAAAAGCAGCAGACTTGGGTAAGTGAGAGATAAACCACTTGTAAAGCAAAGGTACACAGCATGTGATCTCCCCTCCGCTGTACAAATTTCCTAAGTGTACAGAATGATACGCATCTGCAAGCAAAGTCGGCACAGGGTTTCCAATGAGAAAAACCTTAATAGCGTTGATATCGACGAAGTTATTGATGTTGGGAAACAAAAATAACCCGTAGGTGAGCAAGACAAAGATGCTTTCAAAAGCAGTCCCGTTCCCTATACTAGCGAAGTACAGAGCTTTCTTGGTTAGGAACTGGGCTGGCAAACCTTGGATGCCACCCATAGTAATCATGTGAGTCCTGACCTCAGACTCGTCCAAATGAATTGCTCTTGCAATAGTCTGATTCTTTGGAATTTCTTCCAGTCCAGAAAATGGAGCTCGATCTGTGATATGTAAATCAGTCAGATGAGAATACTCCTCCAGCGTTGGTGCTAGCTGGTAATCCGGGAATGTGAAACAATGATAAACCGGATCGTAGAACTGAATGAGCGCGTCCATGATCCCCTTAATCACATGGACTCTTAACAGTGGTAGCAAACCACCGTGCTTGGCTCTGAAAGCCTCTGGGTTAACGATCATCCTCGCTAACTTTCTCAAATCCCCTAGTTTTGGAACCTTGAAGGTATACTGGTGAGTTCTCCTTCTAACGAAATCCATTAGCGTAATCCTTTTCTCTGATATTTGCAATCACAGTCTTAGTTTAATTTGAAAAACAGAGAGACTAGAAGAGAAAGTTTTTTGAATGTTTTAATGTTTTATTAAATGAATGCATGAATGCAGCACACAAAAACATAGAAAAAACATGGGGTCAGAGGGTCGTTGTCATGAAGTCAAGGCTCTACCCATCCCCAAAGGTTTATACTAGGGTGATTTTTGTACCTGTACTCATTATCATCAGCTCCTCCCAGGAAAGCAAAACAACAAGCGGATCGCCAGCGAGTTGTGTGCAATCTTAGAGTAAGTACCATTCACCGAGAATAGATCACCAGCCTCAAATGAGGGTAGTATCGCGTAACAGCTATTTCCGATAGCTTCCACACTACGAAAGGGTTGGCTTTTCTTAAGTGTATACTCAATCTCACCACATGCGGCATCACACGCATTCCCAGTAGCAGAAAAATAAACACGTATAGCAATTAGGAAAAGCAGTATATATTTGTCCTAATCATCCTAGACTTATAAAGCTATGAATCTTAAGTTCCTGACAGAAATGGGTTCCCCGGCGGAAGCCCCAATCTGTGGTTCCCTGCCTAAGAGATGGACCAGCATAGGTCAATCTTTCTCTTCGGTAGAGTTCCCATTTTCCGTAGAAAACGGGGATGATGCCCTAAGGCAGAAAAGGAGACTCCCCAGCAGAGTCGCCATTTTACAAGGAAAACAGACAGAAATAAAAACTGGCCCCACGGTGGGCGCCACTTTTCTGTAGCGAGCGATTTTGGACGCGGTTCTTAAGCGCTGGTCGCTCTCTACGGTTTGAGCTTTAAACTACAGGTCGATTCATTTTTTATCCTATTGTGAGCTGAATAAGGAAGGGAAATAGATGTCTCCAATTAACCCTGCTTGCATACTGAGTTTAAACAGCGGTCTGTTAGGTTACGGATGCTATCAATGTGGGGGGGGCCTTTGTACTGGTTATTCGTATTTCGCCAATACAGGTTCTTTCTTTCTAGGGCTTGGGCAAGAGGTTTCTGGCGGGGAACAAGGATTAGGGTGTTAGGACTGGTGCTTTTGAAATACTGCTTTTAATTGATGGAGATATGGGATTTGGGTTTTTTGTTGATTGCGCTCGCTAAGATCTTTTCTTTCGATCTTATGCCTACGTATTCCCGTTTACCGAAATAGGGAAATCAGAGCGTTCGTAGTTCCTCCTATTCTATGGGAGGAAAATGGCTTTTGGTGTCTTGTTCAAAGCCCAAGACGTGAAGCGAAAGGTGATTTGTATCTTGATCAAAGCCCAAGATGTGAAGCTAAAAAGGTCTATTTGTGTCTTGTTCAAAGCCCAAGACGTGAAGCTGAAAGGTCTCGACTTTAGAGAGAATTTGTCATCTCTAAAGAGGGGAGAAGGAGAATTACTTTAACTGGGATACGCGGATCCGAGCAATGCCATAATTTCCGAAGAAAGGGTTTTAACCTGAAGGAGAAGACTTTAACTCAGTGTAGAGCAATTCCATCTTTCCTTAGGAATTTCTCATGCTAAAAGAGGGACAGTGGAATGGATATAGATGATCCAGAGGCTTGCCGCTTACAGCGATTAGATGAAGGGAAAGGAGTTGTTGATGTTTGTGTACTGTGAACGAGGCACAACTTTGATGCTAAAAGGTTGATTGGATCAACCAGTGGTTTTCTTATACAAAGCCTAAGAGGAGGCTAATTTCCGCTAGGAAAATCATTATACAAAGCCTAAGAGGAGGCTATTTTGTGTCTCGTACAAAGCCCGAGAGAGAGAGGCTAAAGGTTTTTGACCTAGTGGGGCATATCGTTATACAAAGCCTAAGAGGAGGCTAGCAAAGAGTTCGACTCTTGCTTAAGGGATTTGTATCTCATACGAGGCCCGAGATGGAGGCAAAAAAAAGGGTGATTGACTCAACGAGGGAATCTTTTGTGTCTCATACAAAGCCTGAGAGAGAGGCTAAAATGTTGTTTTGACTCCACTGGGGAGAATTTTGGTATCTCGTAGGAAGCCCGAGATGGAGGCTATTGTAACTGTTTCAGTTGAGTGACAGATCCAATATACTGATTTAAAAGAGAAAATCAGTTCTTATATGAGTAACACTGTACGCAGGGATTTAATTTTGAGGATCAGGGATATTTCCTTCTCTTTGAGGAAACGGGAAATCCAAAGGGTATTGAGACTATCCGAGTCTGCGGGTTTTCTTCCTATTTAACGAAGGGTGCTTGAGAATGTCTTTGAGACTCAAGGAAGTTAGACTGTCCAAGTCTGGAGTTTTATCTTTTGTACTATGCTTTGAGAAACAGTAGTAGACTCTATGAAAGGACTGCTCTATGAGGATGACTAGGTTCTGTTCCTATACCTCTAGGAGGTCGTCGGGACAATTTGTACGAAGCCCAAGAGGAGGCTGGAAACTTTTAAGAAGCCGACGGGTCCTTGTACGAAGCCCAAGAGGAGGCTATCATTCCCGGAGGAAGAGACCATTATACGAAGCCTAAGAGGAGGCTGTGATTACTTCTAAGAAACCGTAGGGTCCTTGAATAATGCCCAAGAGGAGGCCGATGCTTTTAAGAAGCCCGTGGGTCTATCATCTCCTTTCCATTTAGGAGAGATAACTCTTTTAAAGATGAAAACCACTGGTAAACGTGCGAGGTTTACTATCCAGCGACTTTTGGCTTTTAAAGAGGGTTCCTTAGTTAAGGTCCAAGATTATGACCGTAGTGGGTACCCAAACCCCGAGACATTCAAGGCAAGCTATCCACAAGGAATAGATCAAGTCAGGAAAGTTCGAGAATTTGGAAGAAACTCAAAGATGCCATTCACAGAGAATACATTCATCTTTGGGAATAGAGTTCCTTGACAATTCCTAAGGAGGACAGCCGAAGAGAAGACTGTATCTGGTGCTCCTATTGGGGATCTAGGCGTCTATTTCTACGAATAAGTGAAACGGCGTCACCTAGTTCTAGACGTAGTTGCCGGGGAAACTCGAAATATCTATACTATTTATTACACAGTAGATATGAGTTTATGAAAGGAGACTTACAGTGAGCAGCCCCACAATACAGTTTATAATATGAAAGCAGTAAATGAAAGCGATAACCACTTACTCGGTTGTAGTGCTTCCATGCTGTTTGGTTAGTTGTTCAACAAAGAAAGATTGAAAACAACAGTATATTCAAAATCAAAGGAGAAAGTGCTTTGAAAAAGAAAGATCTGGGGCTTACAGCTCAAGGAGAGGCCCAGGGTTTTATCAGTGAGCGCACTGTTTGAATTTGTACAGAGGGACTTATACAAGTGACTAGGGCCCAAAATGGTTTTCTGTACAAAGGGATGGGTCTTACACTCTCTCAAGAGGCCCAAAAAGGTTTAAAGAAAAAGAGTGGGGCTTATAACACGGGGTAGGCCCAAATGATTTTTCGTTTAAAAAATGGCGATCGCGCCGAGGATTTCTTTTAACGCAGAGGGACTTATACAATAAGTAAGGCCCAAAAATGTTTTGGTTAAAAGGGAGATTGGGTCTTACACTCTAATAGAGGCCCAAAGTGTTTTGAATGGGTCTTATAGCTCAAGGAGAGGCCCAAGGGTTATTTTGAAAAGGCGACGATCGCGCCGTTTGTTTTTGACGGTATCGAGACTTATACAATACACTGAGGCCCAAAATGATTTGGTCAAAAAAAAGGATTGGGTCTTACACTCTATTAGAGGCCCAAGGGTGTTTTGAAAATGATTTATGAGGGTTGAATTAATCCAAAACCCTAATTTGTTTTCAAAATGTATTTAATTGAATAAAAATTCAATTAAAATGATCAAAAATTGTTTAACACATGGAAAACAAATTGTGATCTTGGATTAATGCTTCAAAAATTAAGTATTGACCTACAAAATAATTAGAAAGCATTAAAAGTTGCAAAATCAATGTAGAAAAAATATTTAAAATGCCAAAAACAATTAAAATATTAATTCTTTACAAAAATATCAATTATATGAAATAAATAATATTTTTGGGATTTTTTGAGAAAATAAAATATTTTAACATTTTTGTGAATTATTAAAAAAAGAATCAACTCAAAATCATTAAAACTCAGAGAAAAATTAATTTTTGAATCAATTAAACAAAATCACAAAATTCAAATATTCAAATATATGAAAATGGCGCCAAGAACAACACCAAGAACACGCGCGTTTTTTCAGTTTGCCCAGATTTGCGTTTTCTATCCAATCTCCATGAATACGTAATCATATCATGCAATCCACATATCATTATGCTCGTCTCAACCTCACGATCATGTCTATGTACTTTAATTTCATTTAAATTAAACATACAACAAGAAATCACGAAGAGACCTCAAGAACCCTAATTTCTGCATGAAGGCTAGGATTTTTGATACACGATTCAAACAATGCAATTAATTGAGGGAAAACATTCCATGCATGATTATGAACATATGGCCAAATTATTGTGCGAGGAAATATGCATAGATTGAGAGATGCCCAAGTTTAGGCTTACCTCCAAGTCGTGACAGCAAGAGCTGATGTGATTTTGAGTTGGAGGTGTTACAGACAAGTTGTGATGATCTGGACAGCTTCCCTACACCATATGGAGTGTGTTTGAACACTTGGATTGAATTGAAATGGACTGGATCAGTTTATGGCACCTCAGCTGCAACTTCACTTCAAACTTGTGTGGATGGCAAGTGATTTTGTGAAATTGATGTTTCAGAAGTTATGTGAGTGTTTGATCAGCTCATATGTGATGTATGTGAGGTGTGTGAGTGATTGGTTTGTGCAGAATTGCTCTCAAACTCAAAACCCGATAGCTACCTTGCTAAGAAAGGCATTTTTGCCAAGAGAAAGAGATTTTGAGGAAAGCATCTGTTAGATGGCTTTGGTGTACTTAAACTGACCACAATTGAGCTCTATTTATAGTAGAGCAAGTTTGTTTTGCAAGGAATAGTGCATGGCAGCTGGTAAGTAGGTTTCCTCAATGTTGGCCAATGGAAATGAAAGTCTCCTCTAGCCATTGACTAGAGGTTAGGGAACAGAGCTTTGGTCCCCTTGGTCTTGGATAAGTCTTGACTGATTTCAGATGAGAATGGCTCAGTCCATGCCACCTTGATGGTTCCATTGAATGCCTCATTCCAAATTTGAAGTCTTGTCCCTATTTTGGCAACTCTAGGTTCAACATGCTATTCCTTGTTCCTTGGACCTTGGAGGCTTGGCTCAGTGATTGTCCCCTTTGGATTCAATCCTCTGAGGTGTCCAAGTGGATTAGAGCAATTGCAATTGGCTGATTTTGGCAAATCGAGCCAAAATGCAAATTCTGCCTTGCTTTGACAGATTTCAGCAAGGCAACTTGCCAATGTTGTATCTCATGATGTAGGTTGAATTTGGCAATGTTCTTGGCCATTTTGGAAAGCCCTAACATGATACAACAACTGTTTTAACAAGTTTGGTTTTGATCTCTTTTGATTCCAAGTGAAAAATCCCCCTACATTTGGCAAAAAGTGAAGGCAAATTCTGACTTAGTGAAAATTTCACTAAGTGTTGGAAAAAGTGACATTTTCAATTTTCAGCCACTTTGATCACTCCATAACTCAAAATCCGTAATGAATTGGAATGACTTGTAGTTGAAGTTTTTGTAGGTGATAATGAGGGCTACAAATCAAGCTTTGGATGGAAAAAATTGGCCTTGTGGTTTAGGAGTTATGGTCCTCCAAAGTTGGTACCTTTGCCACTTTATTTTTAACTTAGAAAAATTTCTAAGTTTTATGGTTACCCCTTTTACAAGTTATCTCACTTTTCTTGATTTTTCTTGATGAATGATGATTCAAATCATACATTAACATCATTTTAGGGTTAAAAATCCATTTTGGTGAAAAATCTCAAAAAGTCAAAGTTGACTTTTGTGCACAGTTGGCTTTTTATTAGATGAATTCCAAACTATGCAATTCTTCAGGAAATCATGTCCTTGACCTAAATCAAACTTGATGGACATGTTCCATGGGTGTCATAGGGTATATTCAATCATGTATTAGGGTTTGGGAGCATGTCCTGGTCAAAAGTCAAAGTTACAGTTGACTTTTCCCTTAAAACCCTAATTGTGGTGCAGATGAAATTGAGACTTGTTGCTCAAGCTTCTTGGATCAATCCATTGTTCCAAATGGATCAATATGGTGTATTAGAGACCCTCAAATCATGTCTTGAGGTCTTGGCTCATGGTTTGTCCCAAAAGTCAACTTAGGGGTGAATTAGGTCAAGAAACCCTAATTCCTGATTTTTGATGAATGCATCCCCTGGGGAAAAATTGACTTGATGCATGGGTCCATGAGGTTCCACGAAGTATATTAGGTCATGTTTTGGATCATTGCCTTATGTCCAGATGAAAATTTCCATCTGGAGGCCCTGGTTGACCAAAACCCTAATTTGGTGACACTGTCGATCTTGAGACTTGATCCACCTAGAAGGGAGCAGCCTTGTGCTTAATCCTTGAAGTGGGAGTCCTTTTGATCCTTTGTGGATGTTTGAGAGATTAGACAAGTTGAAGATCATGTCATTTCTTGATTGATCCTTTGTCTAAGCACTCAGAGAGGGCTTGAAACCCTAATTTTGATTGTATGGGATGCTCACCCATCTTTGGGGAGACTGATGAGGCATAAAGGTACATCCATATTGGGATGATGATTTTCACAATGATGGGAAATCTAAGTGGTCAAAATTTGGGGTATTACAATGAGCAATACACGCTTAACCTTTATTAAGTGTTTTTTACTTTTGTTTTGAGATGAGAAGAAGAGACTCAAATGGAGCAAAGGTGAAAACTAAAGGGGACTAAGACTCACCCTAATGTTATCATGCTTGGAGCTCTTATGGTTAATGTGGTTTAAGAAACCTAATCCTAAAAGAAAGGAGAAGAAGATTGAATTAAACAACTCACTTCTAAAGTAGAAGATGAGTTGTAACTCAAAAGGGGGAAGAATGAAGTTATTCAAGGAAAGCACATAAATGCTCATCATGATCACAAGTTGAATTATTAAAATACATAAGAGAGGGTGAAAGAAAGAATTGTGTGTGGAAGCATATCCACACACTTACTTACCATTTGCACCTACATGAAAAGGTTAGTTCAACAAACTATTTACAAGTAGTGGAATAAAGAAAGGATAACAAGTAATGATCAAACAAAACAAGAATCAATTAATAAGGATTAAAATCAATCAAATTTAGAACCTATGTCTAAAGGATGCTCCCTAAGGTTAAGATGTTAAACATGAGTGAACTATACACAACCAAATATCCTAAACATCAAAGAAGTGCACTCATGAAAAGAATAGATGGAAGATGAGTGGGAATGCAAAGTGATCATGCAATAATGCTTCACAAAAGGTCAAAGTCATAATCATATACCATTTTTCAATGTCTTAAGATGCACATGGATCATCATATCAATCATGAGTAAAAGGATACAAGTAGGAGAAATAAGATGAAAAAGAAGTGAGGAAGAAACAAAACATGTTCAATTAGGTGTACAAAGTGACATATTACAATTGCATAACATGTGAAATGGTTAAAGAATGCACATGGGCAGTAGCATACTATTAATGAGATGCAAATTTAATGTATAAGATGGCATACAAAAATGCATACATGAGTCACATAGAGCATAAGAGGAAGTGAGAGATGAAAGCATGTCAAAGTTCAAATTAGAATGTACAAACTCATACCAAATGCAAATGCAAACCAAAGTGACTTATAATGCAACAAAAGTGACCTATAATATCATACAAATGACCTATAATATCACACAAGAAAATCATAAAAGGATGGCACAAGTGCCTCATCAAAACATGTTAGAAGGAATAAGAAGAAAGTGCATACATGTTACTTCAAATGCAAGGGCATTAAACAACTATCAAAGCACATGATAAAATTGGAAAAAACAAACCCTAAACAAGCCAATTCAGAAGCACAAACATACATCAAAGCTCATAGCAAAATTCAAGAGAAAACATGGCCAAAAGATTGCACAAGATCACATTGAAACACACCACAAAAGTGCTCAAAGAAGAACTCTTAAACACATGATAAAATGACTTTAAAAATCAAAAGAAAATTGATTTAGATGATTTAATGTGTTATCTAACAAATACAAAAAGAATGGGTGAAAAATATTGTGTGAGATGAGAGAAAGAAAATATACAAGTTTGAGTGTCAATGATGAACATCAATTAAAAAGGAATTAAAAGAAAATTATGCAATTATGCTCAAAAATCCACAAAGTCAGAATTAAAAATAAAATAAAATTATTTAAATGCATAAAGAACACACATGAATTAATTTGGGATTTTTAGAGATAATTTGGTATTTTTAAAAATAGGAAATCAAAACAAATGTGTGAAGTAAAAATAAAACAAAAAGAAATGGGAAGGGGGGTGCAGCGTGAGTAATTTGAATGTTGAAAAACAATATTGGGCTCAGTATGGGGGTGTGAACATCAATTAGCCAACCTAGTCTAAAACACGTGCTGGTGTGTGATAGTGTGCACAACCAGTCAAATGAAGATGCACTCACAGCCACAGGATTCAATCAATATGAGATCATCACGCCTCAAACGGACCAAATAAAAAGCGCATGATAAGCACTACGCATTCACACACACACAATCATCAGAGTTTAAAAATTTAGTCATGTGAGAAGGAGCACTCATCATTTATGTGCTGGCATGATGTGGACCCTTGGATCAAATAATCAGTCAATCATCAAGGAAGTCAAGGCAATCATATGGACACGAATGCAAGCACATGCTAACTACCATACACTCACACACATGCAACAAATTTCATTAATGCGTTGGCACATTACTGGACGTTGGATCATGCAAATCAGACGGTTGTGATATAAACTTGCCAAACCCTAACATTAAACCTCACCGGCCGGAGAAGGACCTCCGGTCGTCTTCTCCGGCCACTCTCCGGCCACTGCAAGTTTTCAAACTTCCAGAAATGCACAAAAATGGTACCAATCGAAAGCTAAAGTCACGCACATCATGAATCCAAGCATAGAATCAACATATCATGCACACACAGCAAGAACAGAATCCAAACATTTTGCCCTAAATTTCACAACTATGCTCCTAATGAGCCTATCATCTAGTCGGATACTTAGGAGCTTCTACTAAGCTCAAATCAGTGTAAAACAACTTAAAATTAATGAAAATCAAGTGAGATAAATTTGAGTATTATGGAACCTGAAAATTGAGGATCTTTGAATTCTTGAGAAAACCAAAGAAGCTCTTGCTCTTGAGCTTGATTTGGCCAAATGAAGGCTTTTGTTCCTTAGAGCTTGAAGAGAACAGAGCTGAAATGACGAATGCAGTGAGGTTATGCTTGAAGAGGTGAGGTTATTCTTGCTTGTTCTTGCTTGATAATCAACAAATGAGGAAGATGATTGATGAAGGTTATGGAATCGTGTGAGATCAGAGAAAAAGCAGAGAGAATTTGAGAGAAAGAAGAATGATTCTGAGTGAAAAATGAAGTTGACCATGAAATGGTGAGTGAGTTTTAGTTATATAGGTGTGGTTAAATGTGTTAACTGGTATGGTTAAGTGAGTTGTGAGTTGGTTAAGTGAGTGCACCCTAACTAACTGAGTCAAGTTAGTTAGGGGCGAGTGAGAAGAGGTTGGGATGTAGTGTGGTTGCATTCATGGAGTGTTAGGTGAGGTTGAGAGAAAAGAATGGTGATGATGCTATCTCTGATTTTTGCAGCAAGGAAACTTATTATGCAAGCTTTTGTTTTTCTTTTTTGTGTATGAGGTAGCATGGAATGTCATGTGTAAGAATAGTGGTGTGTTCAAATGAGGAAAAGAGTGGTGAAGGAGCATACATGGAGCTGAGATGAATTAACAACAACAATATAACAAAACATGCTATTATTGGCAGCATGCAAGTATGGACGTTTGAGGATGAATTTCTCTCATATTAGTGCATGAAATCATGATCTTTAGGTGTCAATGGAAAGAGGATAGATCATAGAACAAGTTTGATGTGAATTTTGGATTGAATTGAGGCATGTAGAATGGGGTAAAATTGCTTAAAACATCAAGGTTTGAAACTGGTTCAAGGGCGAGGCAAGTTGGTAGGCTGGAATGGCAACATGGCTTGGAAAATTCAGCATGATCACATCAACTTTGGACCCATATAACTCCATCATAACTTGCTCAAATGGAAAAATGTCCAACATCAAATTTGAAGAGGACATTGAGATGAACAACTTTGATGTTCAACATTTTTTCATTTGAGGCTTACTTCAATGAGAAAAGTAGCTTGACATTTTGTCCACTACATGTTTGATGAAATTATGGCGCATGGGCCTAGTCTTGCCTTGCCATGACTTGGTTTTTGACCTAGTTTTGTTAAACTTTGATTGATCATAACTCCCTCAATTTTGATCCAATGGAAGAGTTCTTTATATGGATTTGAAGCTTAGAACATGAAATTTAATTGGCTCAAATTGGGCCTGAGGTTTGAAGCTTTTATCATGGAGAAAGAAAGCCTCAAAGTGTGGTGCAAAATGGTCCACACTTGCCATTTTTGGAAACCCTAAATTTCCCAAAAAGGAAACTTTGTACATTCCTTGATTTTTCATGATTCCTCCATCATTTCTTGATAAAATCTTGTCCAATGAGCACATACAACTTGAATTTCATGAATTTGACCTTAAAAAGTCAGGAGTTGACTTTTTTCACTGCACAGTTGACTTTATCCCCAATTTCTAGATTTTGAATCTTCTGACCAATTGAAACCCTTTTGAAACCAATTGATGGGCAATTTTCCAATCCTATACACTTAGGAACATAAGGAACACCATGAAATCAAGTTTTGTCCAAAAAACAGAAATAAACTGATTTTATGTCAAACCCTAATTTTGGCACCCTCTAGTTAGGAGAAAATAACACATCCTCCAAATTCAAATTCCTCTGAACATGATGTATATCCTATCTAACAAAGATGAGATATGACATTTGGAGGTGATAAAAACCCAAAGAGCTTGCCCATTTGAGGGTCAGATCCCTATTTTAGACTGTTTTGTATAGGAGATGATGCCCTGCCCAATCTTCTTGATGAATTCCCATCTTCCAATGACTTGTGAGACCAATTGGGATGATATATGATGTAAGAAATCTTTAAGACTTGTTGAGAGACCCTTAGCTCTTGCTCTCTTGCTTTGGATGATCAACACCTTTGAGAATCAACTGATCCCATGCACTATGCAAAATGTAATGCAATGCTTTATGTTTCTATTTTTCTATGCTTGAATGCAATGCAATGAAATGAAAGCTCATGCTAAATGATATGAAGAATGAGAGGGCAAATTTTGGGGTATTACACCATCCTGACATGGCCGGAAGAATGATTAAATGGTTGTTGGAACTCTCTAAATTTGTGAAGGTGTGAAAAACACAAGAAAGGGGGGTTTGAATTGGGTTTTGAAAATACAATTGTTTGTTTTGAAAAATAATTCCCCTGATACTTTGGATAACAATGTAAGTGAAGTAGGAAGGAATGAACACAATATGTTTATACTAGTTCACTTGAGAAACCCTCAAGCTAGTCAAGTCCACCCGCCAAGGTGATTTCGCCTCTCTCAACCGAGGTCTTAATCCACTATAACCGAACCAGGTTACAACTGCACTAGCCAAACTGCTGGTGACTAACAACAACTCTAAGATTCACGTCTTAGACTTCTTAAGAGTTCCAACCACCCAGGTCTATCTTAAGGAACAACCTCTAAGACACTCTAGTCCTAGACTTCTCAAGAAACAACCACACCCGGTTTTCTTAAGGAACCTCAAACAACAGTTTGAAAAGGTTTCGTTTACAAGATTAAGCTTCTAAAACAAGCTTAGTATGTAAACAAACTTACAGCACATAAAATTGACTTTTTGAATGATAATAGCCAAATAGAGCGTGATTGAATCGGCGAAGTTGTTATCATTCTTTTAGTCTTCAAGTCTTTTTATAGCCGAGTAAAACTAACCGTTGCAAAATAATCATGACTATTGACGGGGTTTTGGTAGAAACGTGAGGACAAATAAAACCTTTTGTGTCCTGTCTTGTCAGTATATCTTCGTTGGCACTGTTACCAAGAAATCTTCATTTGAACTTTTGCACAGTTACCAAGATATCGTCGTTTGAACTGTCGTTGCTTAGTCTTCTAATCTTCTTAACTTCAGAGGCTATTGCGAGCATGATTAGGAAGGGAAAACGTAGCTTGATTCTTAAGATCTTCAAGTCTTGGAATCCTCAGAGCAGCGTCTTCGGAATCTTCAGCACTTGGTCTTCAGAACCTTGTTTACTTAGAAAATTGTCTTCATATCTTCAGAGGCTTCAGATAGTATTTAGTTGAAGCATGATTAGAGACTATTGGTTGGGTCTTTAGAACCTTTATCAGAGAGCGAAAGTCTTCAGCATTTGGACTTCGTTCATTAGAACCTCAGTCTTTATTTCTTTTTCAGAACTTGTTTTCTTTATATATCATATCAGACTCTATGATCTTCAGATTTGTCTGAAGAGATTTAGCACATCAAGTGAAACGCGTAGGCAAAGTATTCTTTTAGCATTATGTCCACACCAATTAACGGAAGCATAACCTGTTTGTTAGATTCTCAAAGTAACAAACATTAGTCTTACGAAATTGTTCATACAAACATACTCGTTTGATATCATCAAAACTTAGAAGTAATATTGCAGAACCAAATCTTGTTCTCATAATCTTCCCCTTTTTTATGATGACAAAACTAAGTATTTTGATGACACAATTTTGTACATAATGCAAGAGTAATAAAATATTTTAAGGAATGCTTATCCTTCGTATGAGGTACTCCCCCTGAGTCTTAGACTTGGTGAATTTCTGTGGATGGACTACCCCAGATTTCAATAGGTCAGATACTGAAATCATCGTAGTCTTGATTCAATTTTAATTTCTTCAACAGAGTTCTGATTTTCTGAAGATTGACTTCATGACGTTTGAATCGAATCAGAGTTCCTGAAAAGAAAAACAATCTAATAGAAATAACATTTTTATTGGTTAGCATGTAAACAACGTTATTTCTCATAGATTGACTATGAGAATCAAAATATCACATTCATTACTTCTCCCCCTTTTTGCCATAATCAAAAAGCTTCGTGAACAAAGGGTGAAAAACACAGTCCTAAATTCTAAAAACGTAGAACCAAAACAAAACAGGAAAAGGTTAGGTGCTTCCAGAGGACATTTTATCCAAAATCTTTTGAAGCAGGTTCTGAACATTTGCATTGACAACCTTCTGTTCTGCAAAGTTTTCTCTGAAAATATGTTGTTCTCCTCTGATTTCTTTAATTGCGTTTTCCAAACGCACCACATCAGGTTCAGTTGAGGAAACAACTAAGGCATCTTACTTAGCTCTTTCTATAGCTTCAGCTTCTTTTGCCAGCCTTGCTTCTTTTTCTGCACGATGTCTTTCCTCTTCAGCAGCCTTTTCTTCAGCCTCTCTTTTCTTAGTCACTAGAAGATTAAATTTTCTTTTTCTCTCTGCAGCCTCTTCACTTGCTTTCACCAGTTCAACTCCAGCAGCTTTAGCAGCTTCAGAGAACGTAGTCATCGTTGCAAATTCAGAGTCTAACCACTTCTGAAATGCATCCCAAGAATTTATGAGCTCTATAGGCTTGACACTTGTCTTGGTCTCTGCTAGTAGCTTTGCTACTTTTTCCAATGCCTTTTCATGAAAATGGCTAATGCATTCATCAATGGTTTTTGGAAGGGGTCTTTCATAGATGACCAAGGCCAGGTTGGATTCAGCAGAACTGTTTTCAGAGTTGGGTTCACCAGATGAAGCGATTTCAGGTTGAGTGGGTTCAGGATTTAGTTGAGATGAATTGGTTTCAGTGGTATGAGAAGAGAGCTCAAAATTTTCTAATTCTAAAGGAGATTCATAAGTGGCAATCTCAAGGGATTCAACTCTCGTTTCTTCAGATGCTGGTTCAGGAGAATCAGAGTGTTAAATTGAGGATTCAGCCATGGTTTTCTGATGAAAGGCGTAGAACATTGGCGTGACAGGTATATCTGTTTGGATGAGTGAGATGGTTGTTGATGAGGTGTATATAGGAATGGCTTTGGGTCGGATGGATGTACTGATAGATGGAAAGGAAATTTGTGGAATAGTAGTTGTTTCAATTACCGGAATAGAGATTGTTGGTGGTGGAATTGAAAAAGATGGTGACTTGAAGTTGACTTGTGGATTTGAAGTGGGAATATAGGTAGCTTGTTGAGACGATGATGAAATAATGACAGGTTCAACATTAACTGTTGAAACGGAAGAAGTGATGGTGGACTTACTAGCTCTTTTAGATTGAGAAACTTGAGCACAAATTTTGGAGGTCTCTGACTTGTTAGCCTTCTTCCTTTTCTTTGGTTCAGGATCCCCTTCAATAAGCTTTCTTTTTCCTTTACTAGGCTCAACTTCTTCAATTCTGACCTTAGACACATCTTGTCCTTCCTTTTCCATTATAGCAATAAGTCCAGTAATAATTTCCTTGTTTTCACAGCTATCAAATGAGGGATAATCTTTTACCTGAACTCTGCTTTGTATCACACTTTCATGAGGGATAACAGTAGGTTTGAGTTGAACATCCTTGATTATTTTCATATTTTTTCAGGGTATTGGCATTTAAAGATTCTCCAATGCATGGATCCAAGTATTTTGTGTATCTGGCTTCTTTAGTCAGATACTCCACTAAGCCACTTTCAACAAAGATATCAGAGAGAAGTCTTCCGAAAGGAATGTAGTTTACAATCTTCCTTTCCGGAGAGGCTGTTGTTCTTGTCTTGCGTACCATATCCCTTAGATAGTAGAACATAATAGCTGGTAGACACATTTTCTCATTCTTGTGCAAATAGTACAGTATCAGCCATTCTCCAGAAGTATTTTACGAGACATTCATAGATAGGACCTTTAAGCCTTTCAAAGTAGTTACTCCATCCTTGACATTTGAGTTCGGCAGAAAGATCTACCCCATTGCTTGCAAGATTCTGGAAATCCACATGCAGTTCCTTGAGAACAGTTAGTTCGTCTACAGGACGGACACACGTAACTGCTCCATTTCTCTGAGTAACATGGTTTTCATCAATCTCAGAAGGAGACGGTGAAGTCGACACAACAGTCGCTGTGGATGTGGAGGTGATCGCAGGCGCGACTGATGAAGATGATGACCCTTTCGAAGGATTCAAAGCTTCTTCAGTTTCTTTGAAGAAGTTGACAATTTCTTGTTGAATATGATTCATCATGATGAAGTTTGTGATTGATTGAGATGAGAACAATGAGCATATGAGAGAGAGAGAAGGAAGCGATTTGGGAATTTTTAGGGTTTCTTAAGGTGAGGAAATGAATGTGCGGTAGTATGAGTAGATTTAAGAAGTGTTTTTGAAATTTGAAAAGTTAAAATAAAGTATTAGGAGTTAAGAAATGAATGCAATTTAGATTTTAAATCAATCCCAAGAGAGATTACTGTTCAATGTGTACTTTAAAATAGATGTAATGATTTGGATATAACCTAGGTTACACGCGTTAATCATTTTCTAATTCAAGTGACACGTTTCAATATTCTCAGAGTCTGGATAGCTCAAGAGTTTCCATATGATCAGAGACAATTCTGACCGAAGTAGCCTCTGATAACTAATATTACAAAGAAAATATTATTTCTTCAGACTCTGACTAAGCACATCTGATTCTGATACGATCTTACTCTGGACAAAAATCCATTTTCAGATGCGTCCGAGTAAATTGAAATCTATCTTCAGCCAAGGGTTTTGTAAAAATGCCAGCTCATTGATGGTCTGTATCGATGAATGTTAAACATAGAGTTCCCTTCTGAACATAGTCTCTAATAAAGTGATGTTTAATTTCTATGTGCTTAGCCCTAGAATGTAAAATTGGATTTTTACTTAAACAGATAACAACAGTATTATCACAATAGATATGGATGTTACTCTCATGTATCTGATAATCTTCTAGCTGATTTTTCATCCAGAGCATCTGCGTACTACAGAGTGAAGCAGAAATGTATTCAAATTCTGCTGTAAGGAGAGCAATTGTAGATTTCCTCTTGCTTGACCATGAGATTAGGTTGTTCCCTAGGAACTGACAGTTGCCAGACGTGCTCTTCCTTTCCAATCTGTCTCCAGCATAGTCTGCATCGCAGTAACCAGAAAGAGTGTACTCTAATGTTTTCTCATACATTAAGCCAAGGTTAGTTGTTCCTTTCAGATACCTTAGAATTCGTTTAACAGCAGTTAAATGAGGTTCTCTGGGATCTGATTGGAATCTAGCACAAAGATGTACGCTGAATAAGATATCAGGTCTAGAAGCAGTTAGACACAAAAGAGAACCTATCATACCACGATACATCTTTTGACAAACCTTACCACTTTCTTCTTCCTTCCCCATTATACATGTTGGATGCATTGGAGTCTTAGCTATTTTACAATCCATCATGTTGAATTTCTTCAGAAGTTCTCTGGTGTACATACTTTGATGAATGTAAGTAGCCTCTGGTTTTTGATCAATTTGAATTCCCAGGAAGAACTTCAATTCACCCATTAGGCTCATTTCGAATTCTGCTTGCATTAACTTTGAAAATTCCTCGCATAGAGAGGGATTAGCAGAACCAAAAATAATATCATCAACATAAATCTGAACTATAAGAATATCATTTTTGAATGATTTACAGAAGAGAGTAGTATCAACTTTGCCTCTGGTGAAGTTATTTTCTAAAAGAAATTTACTCAATCTGTCGTACCAAGCTCTGGGAGCTTGTTTCAGACCATAGAGAGACTTTTTAAGTTTAAAAACAAAATCTATCTTTTATGAGTTTTCAAAACCAGGAGGTTGTTTGACATAAACTTCTTCTGATATGTAACCATTTAGAAATGCACTCTTAACATCCATCTGGTATAAGACGATGTTATGATTTACCAAAAAGGAAATTAATAATCGTATTGCTTCAAGTCTGGCGACCGGAGCAAAAGTTTCGTTATAATCAATCCCTTCTTGTTAACTGTAACCCTGTGCAACAAGTCGTGCCTTGTTTCTGATGACTTCACCTTTTTCATTTAGCTTGTTTCTGAAAACCCATTTGGTTCCGATTACATGGACACCTTTAGGTTTTGGAACGAGATCCCATACATCATTTTTTGAGAACTCATTAAGTTCTTCTTCCATTCCCAGAACCCAGTCCTTGTGCATAAGGGCTTCATCAACTGTCGTTGGTTCAATTAAAGACACCAATCCTAGAAGCATTTCTTCAAATGATTTGAAGGCTGATCTGGTTCTGATGGGAGCTTCCTTGCTACCCAGAATTAGTTCTTCAGGATGTGAAGTTGAGATTCTCTTTTTCCTTTGTTGTGGAGTATTAGATGATTCATCAATGATATTGTGAGTAGGGACTTCTGGACTTTTAAATTCTTTTACCTTTTCTTTAGGTTCTGAAAAGCTGATTTCTAAATCTGCAAATTTCTCAACTAGCTTTGACTTTTCAGGGTCAAGCTTATCATCAAATCTGACATGAATTGATTCTTCCACAATTCATAGGGAGGCTTCTTCAAAATAGGTCTTATAGAGATTCTATTTTGAATATAACATGTTGTGTTAACTGCTTCTGCCCATAAGTGCTAGCCATGTCAGTTTCTTGGATCATGGTGCGAGCCATTTCTTGCAAGGTCCTATTCTTTCTTTCAACAACTCCATTCTGTTGTGGAGTTCTAGGACATGAAAAATCATGAGATAAAAAATTTTCTCAAAGTCTTTGTTTTCAAATTCTCCACCATGATCGCTTCTAACTCTGACAATTTGCAATTCTTTTCATTTTGCACTTGGGTGCAGAAGGAAGCGAACACAGAATGTGACCCATCCTAGTTCCTTAAGAATTTTACCCATGTCGAAATGACTGTAATCATCAACGATGACCAGTCCATATTTCTTTCCAATGATAGAAGCAGTTTTTACTTTCTGACATGCTTCACAAAGGGCACCTGAAGAATACTTCAGGTTGGGTAAACCTTTGACAAGCTCTAGTTTGTTCAGCTGAGACATTCTTCTCAAGCTAACATGACCCAAACGTCTGTGCCAGACCCATTGCTCATTAAATAGAACTTATCCATCCTTCTGAAAATTGTTCCAGAGCCTATGATCTTTCCCTTCTGGTTTCCTCCGAAACCGACGACACCTCCAGGTTTAAGTTCCAAATCTTGGAACATATGCCTTTCTCCCGTCATGTGTCGCGAGCATCCACTGTCCAGGTACCATGACTGGTGTTTCAACGGCGCCATTAAGGATATCTGCAACATAAATTATCTTGTTTTTAGGTACCCATTTTGTGGGTCCTTTCACGTTAGTCTTTCCAGAGGTTCTGACACCTTTGGATTTCCGTGCAGCAGAATAATAGTGTGGAATTTGTGCATGATATTTAAACTTGGAAGTTTTCTTCCGTGTCGGTGTCTGTGGTGCAACAGATTTAAAATCTTCTGGTTCAGGACACTTTAGTTTAGTGTCAACAAGTACAAATTTTTTAGACAGAGCTAGTAGCTTGATACTCTTGGTCTCATTAATTAGTTTTGATGGTCCTGAATATCCCAGATCTCTACTTCCGTTTCTGCTAACTCCATAGATCATTGAAGCCATTTTGCTTCTATCTATGCTTTTAGCTAGGAAGTGCTGAAACGCTCTATCATATCTAGTTGCTTCATTAGTACCAGATATGTTAGAAGTGATTTCTTCTTCTAACTTAGATACTTTACTTTTTAAAGCAACATTTGATTTTTCTAGAGAAAATAATTTTTCATTTAATTCGGAAATGGTTTGCTTGCTGTTAGTAAAGTCTTCAGAAGGAATTACAAAAGTCTTTTTTCGAGCTTTGTATTTCCTTAGAAGAAGTTGATATCTATCTATAAGTTTAGATAACCCTATTTCTAATTCAGAACGAGATAAAGAAGAAAGTACCTCTCTTTCGTCATCAGAGTATGTCAGTTCATCCTCTGATACTGCTTCGTTCATACTGGTCTTTGCCATGAGTGCTACGTTGGCATGTTCTCCATCAGAATCTTCTTCTGAGTCTGAATCATCCCATGTTGCCATAAGACTCTTCTTATCTTTGTAGCCCTTTTTAGGTCTTCTTTCTTTACTAAGCTTTGGACAATCATTCTTGTAGTGTCCAGGCTCCTTGCATTCAAAACAGACACCATCTTTTCCAGAACCCCTCTTCTGGCCGTAAATAGATTCAGATCTTCCCTTTAAGTTTCTGAACTTATTCTTTGTATGTTTCCACAACTGGCTTATCTTTCTTGATATGAGGGAAATTTCATCTTCATCTGAGTCTTCTTCAGAGTCTTCTGGTTCCTCTTCTGTTCGATAAGCTTTTATCTTTTCAGTCTTCGCCTTAAGAGCAATAGACTTACTCTTCTTCTGAGGTTCATCTTCCTGAAGCTCTATCTCATGACTTCTTAAAGAACTGATTAGTTCTTCAAGACTAGTGTTGTTTAGATCTTTTGCTAACTTTAGAGCTGTTACCATAGGTCTCCATTTGACAGGCAGACTTCTGATAATTTTATTGACATGATCAGCAGTGGAATATCCTTTGTCTAGAACCTTGAGTCCTGCAACAAGCATCTGGAATCTTGAAAACATAGTTTCCACAGATTCATCTTCTTCCATTTTGAAGGCTTCATATTTCTGGATTAAGGCCATAGCCTTTGTCTCCTTAACTTGAGCATTGCCTTCATGAGTCATCTTTAGAGAGTCAAAGATAGACTTTGTAGTTTCTTTGTTTGTGATTGTTTCATACTCTGTATATGAAATAGCGTTCAGCAAAATCATTCTTGCTTTGTGATGGTTCTTGTATGTCTTCTTTTGAGCCTCTGTCATTGCACTTCTTTCAATATTCTTGCCTTCAGCATTTACTGGATATCTGTAGCCATCAACTACCAGATCCCATAGGTGAAGATCAAATCCTAGAAAATAACTTTCGATTCTATCTTTCCAATACTCGAATTTCTCTCCATAAAAAATGGGAGGTTTCGCAGTATTTGAGTCTCTTTCATTGTTATCAGAAATACCAGAAGTACCAATAGTAGGAATTGGTTCATGTGCCATTGTTTTTCACACTTGGATCGGTACTGGACACTGTTAAGTGCTTGATAAAAATTTAATCTTTTTATCAACTCAGAACCGGAGCTCTAATGCCAATTGAAGGTGTGAAAAACACAAGAAAGGGGGGTTTCAATTGGGTATTGAAAATACAACTATTTGTTTTGAAAAATAATTCCCCTGATACTTTGGATAACAATGTAAGTGAAGTAGGAAGGAATGAACACATTATGTTTATACTAGTTCACTTGAGAAACCCTCAAGCTAGTCTAGTCCACCTGCCAAGGTGATTTCGCCTCTCTCAACCGAGGTCTTAATCCACTATAACCGAACCAGGTTACAACTGCACTAGCCAAACTGCTGGTGACTAACAACAACTCTAAGACTCACGTCCTAGACTTCTTAAGAGTTCCAACCACCCAGGTCTATCTTAAGGAACAACCTCTAAGACTCTCTAGTCCTAGACTTCTCAAGAAACAACCACACCCAGTTTTTCTCAAGGAACCTTAAACAACAGTTTGAAAAGGTTTCGTTTACAAGATTATGCTTCTAAAACAAGCTGAATATGTAAATAAATTTACAGCACAAAAAATTAACTTTTTGACTGATAATAGCAAAATAAAGCGTGATTGAATCGGCGAAGTTGTTATCATTCTTTTAGTATTCAAGTCCTTTTATAGCAGAGTAAAAGTAGCCGTTGTAAAATAATCATGACTATTGACGGCGGTTTGGTAGAAACGTGAGGACAGATAAAACCTTTTGTGTCCTGTCTTGTCAGTATATCTTCGTTGGCACTGTTACCAAGAAATCTTCATTTGAACTTTTGCACAGTTACCAAGATATCTTCGTTTGAACTTTCGTTGCTTAGTCTTCTAATATTCTTAACTTCAGAGGCTACTGCGAGCATGAGTAGGAAGGGAAAACATAACTTGATTCTTAAGATCTTCAAGTCTTGGAATCCTCAGAGCAGCGTCTTAGGAATCTTCAGCACTTGGTCTTCAGAACCTTGTTTACCTAGAAAATTGTCTTCATATCTTCAGAGGCTTCATATAGTATTTAGTTGAAGCATGAGTAGAGACTATTAGTTGGGTTTTCAAAACCTTTATCAGAGAGCGAAAGTCTTCAGCATTTGGACTTCGTTCATCAGAACCTCAGTCTTCATTTCTTTTTCAGAACTTGTTTTCTTTATATGTCATATCAGAGTCTATGATCTTTAGATTCTCTGAAGAGATTTAGAACATCAAGTGAAATGCGTAGACAAAGTATTCTTTTAGCATTATGTCCACACCAATTAACGGAAGCATAACCTGTTTGTTAGATTCTCAAAGTAACAAACATTAGTCTTACGAAATTGTTCATACAAACATATTCGTTTGATATCATCAAAACTTAGAAGTAATAATGCAGAACCAAATCTTGTTCTCACAATTTGACATTCAGTACAAGAGCATAATGGCCCTTAAAGCCCAAGTACTGGCCGACTTCGTGGCAGAAATGACCACGCCGACCTCGCCGACAGACGGAGCCCACAAGTGGACTATATTCTTGGGTGGAGCATCCAGTTCGACTGGAAGCAGGGTATGAATCATCCTGGAAAATGAGGAGGGAAACTGATCGAAGTTTACCTCAACCTATCTTTCCTGAACTCGAACAACCATGCCGAATACAAAGCTTTCCTCGTGGGGCTGCGTTTGGCCGAGGATTTGGGAGCTAGAGAGGTAAAGATCTTCACCGATTCCCACCTCATCACCTTACAAGTACTGAGGGAATACCAAGCCAAAAATGACAATCTCTCAGATTACTTAGCTATGCTCCGGGAACAAATAACTAAATTTGACTCCACCGAGGTAAGACACGTCCCCCGCGAGCACAACACCCAGGCAGACATCCTGTCCAAACTTGCGAGCACAAAGAAGAAGGGAGGGATAAAGTCTGTCATCCAAGAGATACTTTCCCGTCCGAGCATCGAGAAATCATTTGCGATTGTCGACGTGAATACCATCAGTGATAGCAACTGCTAGATGGCCCCGATCTACAACTACCTCATAACAGGGGAAGTGTCCACCGACCAGAAAGAGGCTAGCGTGATGAGATGCCGACCTTCCGTCTACGTCCTTATCGAGGACAACCTATACAGATGAGGATTCTTTATCCCTCTCCTCAAGTGCGCCGAGGAGTCCAAGGTTGCCCATATACTTCACGAAATCCACGAAGGAATCAACGCCCAACACCTCGGAGGACGATCCATCACCCGGAAGGCCCTGCAAGCAGGATACTATTGGCACATCATGCAACATGATGCGAAAGAACACATCAAAAAGTACGATAAATGCCAGCGTCACGGGGACATGCACTTGGCACCTTCCAACGAGCTCAAGACCCTGTCGTCCCCGTGGCCATTCGCCTGGTGGGGAATGGATATCCTCAGATCGTTTACCATAGGGTCGTACCAGAACAAATACCTGATAGTCGGCGTTGACTATTTCACGAAGTGGATAGAGGCAGAGGCCCTCACCAAAATCACTGCATACAATATACTTCGCTTCTACAAGAGAAATATACTCGCTCGATTTGGCGTACCATAAGCGATCGTCACCGACAAATATTTCCAGGAATTCGTCGCCAAGCTAGGCACCAAACAACATTTCACTTTGGTCGAGCACCCTCAAACAAACAGGAAGGCCGAAGCCGTGAACAGGGTGATCTTACGAGGCCTAAAACGAAGACTAGGCGAGGCCAAGAAAAAATGGGTCGAGGAGCTTTAAAGCGTGCTCTAGGCCTACAGAACTACACCACACTCGACCACTGGGGAAATGCCGTTCTGATTAACCTATGCGACTGAGGCAGTCATCCCCTTGGAGATCCGAGAACCCTCTAGAAGAACTGAATCTCCCCTCGAAGAGAAGATAAATGACGAGTCACTAAGAAAGGAGCTCGACCTGGTCGAAGAGATTCGGTCAAGAGAAGCCCTCCGAGAAGCCTCGTTGAAACAAAAGATAACCTTGAGACATGGCGCCAAAGTCATAAAATGGGAATTCCAAATCGGCAGTCTAGTCCTGCGAAGGAATCACAAAGACCCTCGCGAGGGCAAGCTTTCCGCCAACTGGGAAGGCCCCTATTGCGTCCGAGGAAAAATGGAGCATGGGGACTACTACCTCAAAAACTTGCACGAGGAAGAACTTGCTCGACCATGAAACGTAGAAAAACTAAAACAGTATTATAGCTAGGCCTGACAGTCGGCGTACCCTGTTCGACGACGACAAGATGCGTCTCGACCATGGAGGCGTGCTCAGGTACAAGCACATCGTCCCAACCAAGTTTCCACTCTTTTGACGAGCATATTCTTGGCTCGACAGGGAATCCTCAATCGAGCTCCACCGTTGACGTACCACGAAGGCAGAATACCTAACTCGCGATGGGAGGTTCACGCCGCAGAGTTAAGACCTCAACCGAGATCTTGGCCCCGCCATAAATCAAAAGCCAACTCCGATCACTAAAATAAGTTCCCTACACTATCGAGCACCAATTCTGTCAAGCAAGACCCCACATACACTAAGCAAAAACAATTTACAAACAAACATAACTATTAATCGAGGAAACTATTTACTCGGCGAGTAAAACATACAAAGGTATTTACGCACATGTCGAAAAAGTAGTTATATTAAGATAACGGGCACAAAGGCCAATGATGTCAAAGCATTACAACGAACAGGTAGAGCCTACTATTTAAGTATTACAAGGCATGGTGCGCAGGCCAGACAAATACAAATCATGGTACGCAGGCCAAACAAATACAAACAAATAAATCTAAAAATTTTCCTCCTCCTCGGGCTGGGTCTCCCCCTCGGCGTCACCTTCGTCGTCAAGGCTAGGTGGAGCGACTATTTTACCGTCGACCACCTAGTTCAGAAATCCAATCCTCTCGATGACAAGCTCGACCCCGGGGTTTACAACTTGGAGTTGAGCAACTACATTATCAAAACCCATCCCGACGACATCCAAGCAATCTTGCTCAAGGACCCTGATCCGCGAGACCAAATCACCGCGATTCAGCAAGGCCCTCTCTTCAGTGGACTCATCATCGGCAGGTGCCACAACAGCTTCCAGTTCGATGATCCTCGCCTCGAGGGTCTTCTTCTCCTCAGCCGCCTTGGCCACTTCCTCCTTCATCTCACCTAGCTCAGTGAGAAGCCTGACCTGGATCACGTGCTTTTCCATGTAGTTGGCAAAGGCATTATCCACCTTAATCTTCTTCGCCTTAAGCATTCTATTTGCTGCCTGCAAATTTCTTAGCTCGGCGGTAGAACAAGTATCCTCGTCGTTGAGGACCAAGGTCGTATCTAAGACCCTCATCATGGCTGCTACATTCTGGGCCAGTGTTTTCCTCCTGCCCGCCTTGTCGAGCTTCAAGATTGCATATGACTCTGCCTAGTGCACTCCCAAGGAATAGTCTCCCTCGAATAAAATCCTGTTGAGATGGCAAGGGGCAACATAAACTTCTCTCCGGGACAATCTGAGGTGAGATCAACGGCTCCGGCTTTCTCCGCGCGGTGCCTCTTCTTGGTCGGGGAGTCCCGTTGAAGGGGAGACTGGCTTCCCGACTGTGAAGAATAGGTGCCAAGGCAGGAGTCTGCCTTGGATTGTGCCATAATCTGAGTGACCAAAGTTTTGGGAGTTTTCTTGTATGCGTTGGCCGCAATAAGCTTAATGATGCGCTCTTGGAGATTGACCATTTTACCTGCAACAAAGACGAACACGGGTTAACATACTTATGATAAACAAACACACAAGCAAGTTAAGGAAAGCAACTACATAAAAGCGCTAAAGCATCTTTAACAGTACGACACTCGAGGAGGTCCTTGGTATTAATGAGTCGGGCCTCGTAAACAGGATGTCCGTCCTCGCCGACGATAGCACTTCTGCTCTTGGTCACACACTAACTGGGCACGAAGCTATCCACGAACTCCATAATCTTGTTGTAGGCAAGTTGATCCTCAGTATCTAGCTCATTGGGCTTGGTGAGATAGTAGTTCTTGCCCTTGTCGAAATGGGTCATCTCCCAGTAAAGGGCAAACTTCGCCTCCAGCTGCATCACCTCCTCTCCGTTTTCATCACGGCATACACTGCCATCTTCCTTGAGCGTTGCCACGCGCTCGAACACGGAGTTGAGGGAAGCCTCCGACACGGGACTAACCAGAAAGTACCTATCCTTAAAGGTACGAACGGAGTCCATATACGTCTTGAACAGCTTCCTCGGCTGCTTGAAGGACACCTAACTGTGTTTCCCGTTTGTGGATTGTCGTTGCAGGTGGAAATAACGGAAGACACAAGGGAAGGGTGGTACCGACCTCGAGATACTGACATACGATCTCGAAAGCCCGGATGAATTCGATCGCATTTGGATGCAACTAAGAAGGTGCCAACTCCAGCCAAACAAAGATCTTTATCTGAAGGTCGCTGAACGGAAAGCGCAACCCTAACTCCTTGAAGGTGAACTCATACATCGAGAAATATTCCTCCTTGAAGGTCGAGCAAATCCAATCCGCCTTTTTAGGTTTTTATACCTCTCATCTCTCCGGAGCCTCGGCTGCTCTAGCTCCTCGACGATGGTGAAGGCATCCGTCCGGTCATTGGCAAAACGCGAAGCAATCCTGCGAGGTTCTGGCCCAACCTAAGATAAGAGGGGATCAATGATGGTGTCGACCAGGTAAGGTTCCTTGGCGTGATGAGCCATTTTAACCTGAAAAGCAGAGGAAAACAATGAATTCGACAGGAAAATCAAATCCACCCTTCCACTGCAAATCAAGTGAAAGGGCGATGAGTGGCACGAGGACATGGTCCCGACCAAAAGCCCTTTGTTTGAGTGGCAAGTGCGAAAATTGCGGGGATCCGCTCCTCGACACGAAACCTTATCGTAAAACTCAGATTCTTCGCGGGGAAGAGTCTCCTCGACACGAGGCTTCTTAAAAAAATTTCTGCACCCTCGCATGAAGGAACCTCCTCGACACGAAGCCCAGTAAAAGCTTCATGAGTTTCACCAGAAAGTTCACGAGCTTCATCGAAAACTTCTTGAGATTCATCGGAAAGTTCAGGAACTTCATCGGAAACCTCATGAACATTACCAGAAAATTCATAGGCCTCACCGAGAAACTGATAACTTCATCGCGAAGTTGATAAGAGTCGCCGGGAAATGCATGGATTGCTAGTTTCCTCCTCAAAGTATGATGGCGGTCGGCGGTTGAGGATGGAAGAACCACCACCAAACACCAACATTCATCGGATCTGGACTTTAAAGTACATAAATCCCTTTCCTAAAGCTAACAATAGCCATGTGAATCAGGAAGAGTAACAGAGATTTACTTGGTTGAAGAAGATTCTTGAAGTCTGCAGAGGTGGAAAAGGCGTTGATGATGGTGACGGCGACGACGTGACTAGCAATTGGAATAGAGGAGCGAACTTTGGAAATGAAGCGAGCGTACCAAATGACCCCACATACTTCCTATTTATAAGCAATCTCGCGGCATGGGCAAGCGTGACGCCATCTGGCTCTTAAGCACCCCTACACATAGGTCACCATTGCGTATTAAATATCCAGGACACGTGGCTTGAGGTTCGTCGTTCCAAGTCCTATCAACGTTCCAGATTCCAAGACATCGAGCACGAGGCTCAACTTTCCACATCCTCTCATGGACATATCCTCGGAGAAAAGCATGAAACAAGTTACGTTGTCGAGCATAGACAACAACTTTGGCATCCTTACGAGCATATGGCCTCGGTGATAAACTCGAAGTAGGATCATGTTGTCGAGCACATGCAACTACTTAGCATCCCCGCGAGTAAAAACTCAATGAAGAACTTTAAACAGGCTCGCGCTGTCTGGCATGAGGGATAACTTTCACGCTTCTTCGCGAGCATAGCTCCGCGAGCTCGCAACCACAAATCCGAATAAACGCTCTTCTCGCGCACGTTTCCTTTGTCCCTCTTCGACAGACAAACTGACTATAAGTCATTACTCCCCTTCCTAGGAGCAACGACTTGGGGGGCCCCTGTTCTGGATTGGGCCTGGGACTACCCCACCGTCGGGCATAACCAAGCCCAGCTCCGCGTCGAAGAAGGCCTAATGCAAAGGCCCAATGCAAAGCCCCAAACCATTATAGTTTTTGGAGAGCGCATTCCCCACGTGATCCTCACCCGAGAACACATGGCCAACTGATCATGCGTACCTCGCGGAAACGTTCTGCCCTTCGTAACGGGCAAGTCTTCCACTTTTCAGAGAATGCGGGGCAGTTGACCCAGGATGATGAGCACGAGCTGCTCATCCCTACCTCCACGTAGAAATCCTAGCAGTCATCCATTTTGGGCCTAACCACTTAGCCCATAATGGAGACCGCTGACCCAGCGTTGAGGGCTCTCTATAAATACCCTCCTCTCAAGGAGGGTCAGGTATTCAATTCACTTCTTAACCTCTGTACTTGCCTTCTTTCACTCTGAACTGACTTTAGCATCGAGTGCCTTGCAGGTACACCCCCATTTTTCCTCACCTGATGTTGGAGTGTCAACGACGTGTTCTTGGCCACTGATTTACTTCTGATCACAGGCAAGATCACATATCATTATGAATTAATACCATCAGATGTTGTATTTTCGTGAATGAACCTGTCATAGTATTCTAATAAGTGTCTCTTGCTTTTTATACTTACTTGACCATTGTCAAATTCTCTGGATTCTAATATTTCAATGCACTTGTTATGAACCACGACACCATGTGGTGTATCATATATATTGACATGCCGCAAGTGCACGGCTGTGCAAGTAGTAAAAGATTATCGAACCACAAGAACTAAGGGATTGAGTACCGAACTATGTTTTATCGTTGTATATCTAGAGAGACCGAAATTTAGGGTTTTAAAAAGCACTTTTCTGAAAAAAAATAGTGTAAATAAAAATCACTTAAAATATGATGAAACAAATAGGACACACGGTCATGATTCTTAACCTGACATCTTTGTATGATATAATTCACTTCTATTATGAGAATTCTGACATGACTTATAGAAAATGAATAAACGTGGACAACATGTACTTTCGCCAGCGTGTTGTCTTATCTATGACGAATAATTCGTCTGCTTTTGTACGAATGGATTATTCATCAAGGATTCTTTACTTTTGCATAACTATAAAAATGGGACATTTCTAAATCTCATCCAAGCACTTTCGTTATATTGGAACCGATTGTTTAAAAACTTGCACCTGGGTACCGATACATATCTTTTCAGACTACGATCGGTACCTGAGGACTTTTTACTTTTGTACAGGGGTTGGAATGACAAAAGTTAGGTATTAAAATAAACGTGAACAAAACTCTCGTAATCGACTTGTAATGGATCATAAGAATAGGCATGAGATAAGTAAGCCTCATAACCATTAGTCCTTAGTTGACTACTCACTCATGGTGAGGAACAACACAATCAGAGCAATATTCGTAATCAAAATCAAATAACACAACAATTGTAATGAAAATGATAAATAGAACCTGAATGACAAGAAAATAACTTGAATTAAAATTGATCCAATGCTCCAATGGAGACTTGAGTACAGAGCTTGGAAAAGTAAAAAACGTGAAAACTTGGATTAAAAACTGGATATCTCACTTAAGACTACCTATGAATTTTTATAATAAAATTCTAATAGTGGACTAAATCTATGTGATCAATGCTCATTACAGTAGGAAATAACTCAGATTAGAAGATGCAAAAGTCCCAAAACAATAACAACTTGAACTAGATTAGGAAAGAATAGATGGACTGACACACCTTCCTACTATGGCCCCATAACAGCTGCCATGGGTGGTCGTAGAAGTCCTCAGGTATTTGTATGGGAGAAATTCCATTTTTCTCCTTTTTTCGTGCTTTGCTCATTTTGTCTCTTTTTTCGTCCGAAATACTTTCTAAAGTCGGAAAACATAAAAAAAACACAACCAAAGAAAAAAAACATGATAAATGAAAGTAAATCGGACAAAAAAGGGGAAATAGCAAAGTAAAACAACTAATAAAAATGATGCGAAAACCACTTATCAAACTCCCCCAAACTTAGCCCATTGCTTGTCCTCAAATAACAAATATTGCTTATGAAAATTTCTAGATCAAGTGGTTCAGTGATGGAAAAACTTACGAAAAATGAGGCTACAAGTACTCATACGCGAGTTTTCATTCAGATTGGATAAGATCCAGTTCTCTTGGCAATCTCTTGACACCAAAGGTATTTACAAGAATACTAACCGTGATGAGCCTACGAACCTAAGTCATTCTTTCAGAAACCATTCCAAATATGATTTGTACTTAAGTCTCCTTTTCCAAATTCCCTCCTTTTTCATTTGGACAATCAAATTAAGGCATTTTGGAGTTACTATTATCATCATCACATGCGTGTCATGCCCCAAATTTTGACCACTAAGATTTCCCATCATTGTGCCAATCATCATCATAATATGGATGTACCTTTATGCCTCATCAATCTCCTAAAGAATTGTTGAGCATTCCCTACAATCAAGATTAGGGTTTCAAGCCCTCTCAGAGCTCTTAGACAAAGGATCAATCAAGGAATGACATGATCTTCAACTTGTCTAAACTCTCCAGCACACATAAAGGATCAAGAGGACTCCCACATCAAGAATCAAGCACAAGGTTGCAGCATTCCAAATGGAATAAGCCTCAAGATCGCCAGTGTCACCAAATTAGGGTTTTGGTCGACCAGGACCTCCAGATGAAAATATTCATCAGGGCATGAGCCAATGCTTCAAAATATAGCTCAAGATACTCCAAGGGACCTCATGGGCCCAATCATCAAGTCAATTTAACCTCAGGGGATGCATTTACCAAAAATCAGGAATTAGGGTTTCTTGACCTAATTCACCCCTAAGTTGACTTTTGGGACAAAACATGAGCCAAGACCTCAAGGCATGATTTGGGGTCTCTAACACACCATATTGATCCATTTTCAACAATGGATTGATCCAAGAAGCTTGATCCACAAGCTTCAATTTCATCAGGACCACAATTAGGGTTTCGAGGGAAAAGTCAATTGTGCCTTTGGAATATGCCCATTAGGTTTGATTTAGGTCAAGGACTTGATTTCACCAAGGATCGCACAGTTTGGAATTCATCCGATAAAAAGTCAACTGTGCACAAAATCAAGTTTGACTTTTTGAGATTTTTCACAATTATGGTTCTTTGACCCTAAAATGATGTTAATGTGTGGTTTGAATCATCATTCATCAAGAAAAATCAAAGAAAGTGAGTAAACTTGTAAAAGGGGTAACCATAAAAACTTAGAATTTTTCTAAGTTATGGAACAAAGTGGCTAGGGTACCAACTTCCAAGGAGCATAACTTGAGATCCAAGTGTCGCTCCCGAGGATTTGTATCCATGGTACAAACGCGAAAGTGGCGCGAAAAACAGAGCCTCCAGCAATGTGTATTTATCCCAAGAGAGGGAAAGGAAACACTGTGTAAACCTAAAGGAAGGGAAAGAGCATGGTCTCACGACCAAGAGAAACGGGTAAGGGAGTCGGTTACGCGAAGGGAAGGTGTTAGCACCCAACACGTCCATCGTACTCGACGGGATCCACGCTTGTTGTCTCGATCAAAGGGTGTCGTCATCTGAAGCTCCACTGCTACTGGAAAGGAGGAGGAACGAGAGCGGAAAAGAACGAAGAAACGGGGGAGAAAATAAAAAGAAGTGACTCGATATGACATCGCTCGTCCTACACCTACGTATTCCCTCGTGCAATGGGAAAGTCAGAGTCAACGTAGTTCGGACACGAACTAGGGGGAAAGTTGCTCGCCAAGACATCGCCGTCTTGTGCCTACGTATCCTCAATCGGACGAGAAAGAGGAAATCAGAGCAGTCGTAGTTTGACCCACGGGTCGATGAAAAGGTCTCGATCACACTGGGGCGAGAGAAAAAGGTTTCAATCAATAAGTCTCGATCACACGGAGGCGAGAGACAAAAAGAGGGAAATTAGTTGTTAGTGTGCTCGCCGAGATATCGCATCTCGTGCCTACGTATCCTCAATCTATCCAGAGAGAGGAAGTCAGAGCATCTGTAGTTCGTGGAACTACGGGAAAACGGGATCTCGATCACACTAAGGCGAGAGAAAAGGGGGAGACGCACGGAAGGTCTAAGGGAATGATGACACTGAATTTCACCGTATTTTTGACTCCGATTTCGCATGCATTCTTAGTCTTTTAATGTCATTTTATTATGTTATTATTATGTTTTTCTTTGTTTTCAGGTTTTTAGTCTAATCGGAGCCCCGAGCGAGAAAAGGAGCGAAAAAGGAGCCGAAATGAGCTAAAATAGAGAAAATCAGCATTTTACACTTATGGCATCCACTATGGCGGCCGCCACAGGGTCTTCCATGACGTGGCCATGTCTCAAACTCCTCGCAACTGTTTTCCCCACGATCTCCAACTGCCCAAGCAACTTTACACTCATGGCGGGCGCCATGGTGTTGTGGCGGGCGCCACAAGAACAAAACGAGTTCCCTCCCAAATTCAAATGCTAGGGGCATCCTTGTCTTTTCCACATGTTTCCTTGCCTATAAATAGGACTTTAGATTTTCGTTTTTCTTCATCCAATCTTAGTTGTTCATAAGCATATATCAGTGTAATAGAGGTAATCGCTTCACATCGAGGTGTTACTACATTCGAGAGATCGAGTCTGTAAGAGCCTGTGAGATTGAGTCTTGGAGCACTCTGGAAGGAAGTTAATCCTGCCGCCATTTTACTTTCAGTTCGCATTTTATTCAACCACTCCGATTGGAGCAGGTTTTTATTACTTTACCTTTTGTCAACTTTATTTCTTACACAGTCTTTTAATTTCATTTATTTCCCGCACTCGCATTACTTTCGTTTATTTTCCGCACTGCTTTACTTTCATTTACTTTCCGCACTCGCACTACTTTCATTTACTTTCCGCACTCGCACTTAAATACTTTTTTATGAAAAATCTAAAAATGAACTTTTACTTTATCATGTCTGGCTAATTTTATAAAGGTTAGAATGTGAAGATCATAACCGAACCGATAATCTGTACAATTGTTAGTAGAAACACTTAAGGGCTATTTTAACTTTCAATATAAGTTTTCCTGTTCTTAAAATCCGTTGGGTAAGATCGAAAGCCGTCCAACGCATATCTAAACTTAATTGTTTTTAAACTATTTCAAAAACAGCGAAAGCGCTTTGTTTAGTTTATTAGGAGTTTTTAATTTAAAAGGAAAAGAGATTTTAAAACCATTTTCGGACGCGTTAAGAAGTTTAAAGCCTGGTTCGTAAGAACCTCTCTTTTTTTTAGAAAATCCAGGTTAAAATACTTTTCAACTTGGTCAAGATACTATATTTCTTAAAAATAGGTTTACTACTCTAACGCAATGCGCGCCTTTTTATCCATGACAATAAGAGGGTTTGATTAGGGGGTACAACTCGGTTCTGAGTACGCGAAAGCGACAGTTCCTGTCAAATTAGTTCTTTTCAAAGTAGAAAACATTGCCCGTAAGTAGTTCTATTAGCAAGTACTTGGATTATCGATTGGTTATGTGAATTGCATTCGAACCTGTCTTTATCAATTAATTTTAATTACTTTATTTACTACCGTGCACTCTTCAAAACTAATATTTTCAATCACCTTAGATACACACCTTAACAATAGATAGCGATAGATTGACACTTGGTCTCTGTGGATACGATAATCTTTTATATTACTCTGACGCGTTCGTACACTTGCCAAAAAAATACGCATCAAGTTTTTGGCGCCGTTGCCGGGGACCAATTTCGTCAAATTTCGTACCCTGTTGTTATACCGTTTAGACTAAGGAAGTTACCCGCCGGTCAATGCGAAAAACTCGTAGTACCGGTAGTTTAGTAGACCCTCTAGCTGAACCAGAACGTTACGCTCGCGCACATTTATATTTCCGTAAACTTAGGAAAGCTATGGCCGAAGATCAAAATCAAAGACCTCTTAAGGATTTCGCCCAACCATCCAACGAGGAACCTAGTTCTAGTATAGTAAATCCAGCCATACCAGCTAACAATTTTGAACTCAAACCATCCCTGCTGCAGTTAGTACAGCAGAGACAATTCGCAGGTCTTGCTACAGAGAACCCAAACCAACATTTGAAAAACTTTCTCCAACTAGCAGACACCTTTAAAACCAATGGAGCCCCTCCTGAGGCGATTCGCTTAAGATTATTTCCTTTTTCCCTCAGAGATAAGGCCATATCTTGGTTAGATTCCCTTCCACCAAATTCCATAACAAGTTGGGAAGACCTTAGAAAAGTATTCCTTGCCAGATATTTTCCCCCGAGTAAGACCACTGTTCTTCGAAACCAAATAACTAGATTTACCCAAAACCAAGGAGAATCGTTGTTCGAAGCCTGGGAGAGATATAAAGAGTTGTTAAGAGCATGCCCACATCATGGTTTAGAAAATTGGTTAATCATTCAAACCTTCTATAATGGACTTCATTATAACACTAAGATGACCATCGACGCCGCCGCAGGTGACGCACTGATGAACAAACCTTACCCTGAAGCTAGTGCCCTTATCGAAGATATGGCCCAAAACCATCAATCATGGGGAGTAGAACGAGCGACAGTGGAAAAGAAGGAAGCCCAAGGAGGAATACATGAGTTAAGCTCTTTAGACATGATGCAAGCTAAAATGGACGCATTAGCCCTAAAAGTTGAGCATATGTGTACAACCCCGAATACTGCAGCCGCAGTTTCGTCAGATTGTGAGATATGTGGGACGAAAGGACACCAATCCGCAGAATGCAGTCTGTTAAACGAGACCAACTCTGAACAAGTGAACTACACCCAAGGGAACCCATTTTCAAATACCTATAACCCTGGATGGAAGAATCACCCAAACTTTTCCTATAAGAATAATAACCCTATCCAAAATACTGCCCCTCCGAGACAATCAAGTTATCAAGCCCCAAGATCAAATCAACCTATGCAACCTGTACCACCAAAACCGAGCCTTGAGAAAATCGTGGATAATTTTGTCGCTGCTCAAATCCAACAAAACAAGGAGTTCATGAACCAAAACGTTCATGTTAACGAACTAATTACCCAGTTAGGAACCAAGGTTGACCAAATAATCACTCACAATAAGATGCTTGAAACCCAAATCTCGCAGGTAGCTTTAAACCAAGCCCCTCAGACCACACCTGGAGGACAATTCCCTGGACAACCTCAACAAAACCCGAAAGGACAAGCAAATGCCATTACCCTACGAAGTGGGACCGCTTATGATGAACCTTGTAACCCAAGGTTGAGTGATCCCAAAACTTCTAAGGAAGATGACAACATCCCAGATAAAAAGAAGAAACCAGAGGAATCTGTAAACCAGGAAAGTCAAGAAAAAGGAGAAGAACCCAAAGACAAAACCTATATACCACCCCCGCCATACAAACCACCAATACCATATCCGCAAAGACTTAAACAAACCCAGATCAATAATCAGTATCAGAAATTCATTAAAGTTATAGAAAAACTTCACGTAGAAATCCCGTTCACAGAAGCCATTACCCAAATACCATCCTACGCAAAGTTTCTCAAAGACATCCTTACCAATAAACGTAGACTTGATGATCCGAAACCCTTGGAATGTAATTCTATTGCCGAAAATAAATTAGCAAAAAAGGATAAAGATCCTGGAAACTTTTCCATTCCTTGTATTTTGGGGAGTCATGTCATCGAAAAAGCTTTTCTAGACTTAGGAGCTAGTGTGAGCTTAATGCCCTTAGCGGTTTGCGAAAGGTTAAATTTAGGAGAGTTGCAACCTACCAAGATGTCGCTTCAATTAGCCGATAGATCTGTTAAATATCCGATAGGCATACTTGAAGACGTCCCTGTTAGGATAGGTCAGCTGTTTATCCCTACTGATTTTGTTGTCATGGACATTAAAGAAGATGATGACATACCAATTCTTCTAGGTAGACCATTCTTATCGACTGCTGGAGCCATAATAGATGTCAAAAAGGGGAAGCTAACCTTTGAGGTAGGGAACGAGAAGATAGAATTTATACTTTCAAAATTTCTTATGGCACCTGTGATAGGAGACGCGTGTTATGCAATAGATATCATTGATGAATGTGTTAGGGAGTTAGAGCAAGAAGAAGTCATTGAAACAATTAAGCTGCCATCAACGCTTATTTTGGAAGATGACAATTATAAGAAACCCTACATCGATGATAACCTTTACGAATGTTTATCCCTTACCCCAGATCCTATGCCTTGCCCTATTAAACCAGCCTTGGAACTTAAGGAACTGCCTAAGAACCTGAGATATGAGTTTCTTGATGAAGAAATGAATCGTCCGGTTATAGTTAGTGCTGCCTTGAGACAAAAAGAAACAGATCAACTCTTGGACGTTTTACGAAGATATCCCTCAGCCTTAGGATATAATATCTCTGATCTGAAAGGTATAAGTCCATCCGTATGCATGCATCGGATTTCGCTCGAAGTAGATTCAAAACCTTCCAAAGAGCACCAGAGAAGGATAAACCCTATACTGAGTGATGTTGTCAAGAAGGAAGTCCTGAAGTTGCTAGAAGCAGGTATAATATATCAGATCTCGGACAGTAAGTGGGTGAGCCCTGTGCATGTGGTACCCAAGAAGGGAGGCATCACAGTTGTGTAAAATGAGAAAGGTGAACAAATAGCAAAGCGGATAGAAAGAGGTTGGCGTATGTGCATAGACTATAGAAAGTTAAATAAAGCAACTAGGAAGGATCATTTCCCTTTATCGTTCATAGACCAGATGTTAGAACGTCTTGCTAGACATTCTTACTTCTGCTATCTAGACGGGTATTCGGGATTCTTCCAAATACCTATACATCCAGAAGATCAAGAAAAAACTACCTTTACATGCCCTTTTGGAACTTTTGCCTACAGACGAATGCCTTTTGGACTCTGTAATGCCCCTGCTACTTTCCAACGTTGCATGATGTCAATCTTTACAGATTATCTAGATGGAATCATGGAAGTATTTATGGATGATTTCTCGGTTTGCGGTTTTGATTTCCAAAATTGTCTTATCAACCTTGAGAAATTCCTGGAAAGATGTGTGGAGGTGAACCTTGTGCTGAATTGGGAAAAATGCCATTTCATGGTGACTGAAGGAATTGTTTTAGGACATATAATCTCCGAAAGAGGTATAGAGGTAGATAAAGCAAAAATAAAAGTTATAGAGAACCTAAAACCACCCAAGACTATCAGGGAAGTTAGAAGTTTCCTTGGACACGCTGGATTCTACCGCCGTTTCATCAAGGACTTCTCCAAAATAACAAAACCTTTAACTGGCCTGTTAATGAAAGATGCTGAATTCATCTTTGATGAAAAATGTAATGAAGCATTCAACTTTTTGAAGCAAGCATTGATTTCAGCACCCATTATGAAACCCCCTGATTGGTCTGAACCGTTTGAGATAATGTGTGACGCCAGTGATTATGCTGTAGGAGCCGTTCTAGGTCAGAGAAAAGATAAAAGATTACATGTAATATATTATGCCAGTAGAACCCTAGACGCCGCCCAGCTCAATTACGCAACAACCGAGAAAGAACTCCTAGCGGTAGTTTTTGCTATAGACAAATTTAGATCATATCTAGTAGGAGCCAAAATTATAGTTTACACCGATCATGTTGCCATCCGTTACCTACTAAGTAAAAAAGATGCTAAACCCAGGTTACTTCGATGGATTTTGTTGCTACAAGAGTTCGACTTAGATATCCGAGATAAAAAAGGCACAGAAAATGTAGTAGCCGATCACCTATCTAGGCTAGAATACCTGAATCCTGAATTAGTACCCATAAATGATGATTTTTCCTATGATAGACTGATAGCCCAGTTGGAAACCATTGAAGATAAAAAACCAGACCCTCATGAGCACTTTCAAAAATCCTTAGCTGTAAGTAACGTGCCCTGGTACGCTGATTTTGTTAATTACCTAGCTGCTGCTATAATACCCCCTGATCTCGATTACCACAAGAAGAAGAAGTTCTTAAGTGATGTTAGAAACTTCTATTGGGACGAGCCACTTCTTTTCAAGAGAGGTAAAGATGGCATTTTCCGCCGTTGCGTTCCAGAAGACGAGGTAGAAAGTATAATTCAGCATTGTCACTCTGCGCCTTATGGTGGACATGCAAGCACCTCTAAGACCTACGCCAAGATTCTTCAAGCTGGCCTATTCTGGCCTACCATGTGGCGTGATGTCCATGCTTACATTGTCAAATGTGATAGATGCCAACGCACAGGAAATATTTCAAGACGCGACGAAATGCCTTTAAGAAATATCCAAGAAGTAGAACTCTTCGACGTATGGGGTATAGATTTCATGGGACCATTCCCACCATCTTTAGGAAACAAGTATATCTTAGTTTCAGTAGACTATGTGTCTAAATGGATTGAAGCGATAGCTGCACCCACAAACGACACTAGGGTAGTGATTAAATTATTTAAAAATTATATATTCCCCAGATTTGGAACACCCCGTTTAGTTATAATTGATGGAGGATCTCACTTCATATCAAGAATTTTTGATAAGCTTTTAAGCAAGTATGGAGTTAAGCATAGAGTAGCAACACCATATCACCCACAGACTAGTGGCCAAGTGGAAGTATCTAATAGGGAGATTAAACAAATTTTAGAAAAAACTGTCTCTGTATCCAGAAAAGATTGGTCGCAAAAGCTTCAAGAGGCTTTATGGGCCTACAGGACCGCTTTCAAAACCCCTATAGGAACAACCCCCTACCAACTAGTCTATGGAAAATCTTGTCATTTACCTTTTGAGTTAGAGCATAAGGCCTATTGGGCCATTAAAACTTTGAATTTGGATTACCTAACTGTTGGTGAGAAACGTATCCTTGACATCCACAAATTGGAAGAACTCAGACATCAAGCCTACGAGAATGCCATAATATACAAAGAAAGAACAAAAGCTTGGCACGACAAAAGAATCGTAAGAAAAGACTTCAACTTAGGCGACCCTGTTCTCCTGTTCAATTCTAGGCTACGGCTCTTCCCAGGAAAGCTCCGTTCAAGATGGACCGGCCCCTTCAAAGTATCAAAAATTCTGAGGTCTGGAGCTGTTGAAATAAAAAACGAGACATGTAAACCATTCATCGTCAATGGACAAAGACTGAAGCTCTACGAAGGAGGAGACATTCCAACAACCTACTCCAGCCACACTCTAAGCGATCCACCAATCCCGACAAGAGATGTATAAGTTCCAGTCGTCAAGCTAACGACGTTAAACAAGCACTGCATGGGAGGCAACCCATGATTTTCTTACCTTATTTACTTTTTCTACATTTTGTTTTATTTTATTTTTTCTTATATTTTGTCAGGACTAATGTTTGAAATGTTTGCGTTTTACAGGACCTTCTTCCTAACTCTGTGCAGAATGCAGAATTTTGACGACATGCATGTGACTTTCAGGAATGACGCCCAGAGAGAGCGTTACTTTGTCCACTTCAGGCGTCCTATGGCACCTACGAGGTACCCATATTAGGCTTGCATGGAGGCTTTAGGCATTGAGCCTAGTGTCAGATTCTTATGCCACCAGCTTCAATGGGACCAGTTCGACGACCTGAACAACACCTATAGGAACCTCACTTTGGAGTTCCTCAGCTCGTTTTCTTATGACCCCTGGGCCGGACCAGATGGATGTGCTATTTTCAGGTTATTTGGGACTGAGTACTCCTTCACTCATAAGGAGTTTGGTGATTTATTAGGTTTTCAGACGACCCCTGATGCTATTCCTGAGACACCTATGGGATACTTTCTGAGTAGGGAAGTGGAGAAGTTCTGGAGTGATATCTCTGGTGGAGGGAGTCAAGATCCTTCCACCCAGTTCTCACATGTTATCCACAACCCTGCATTGAGGTATTTTCAGATGATCATAGCACACTCTTTCTTTGGATTGCCAGATGCTGAGACCTTGCTTAGTGAGGAGGAGATCTTTCTACTGTTTTGTGCGACCCAGTCACGTCCTGTGGCATGTGGGAACTTTCTACTGAAAGGTCTTAGCAGTATTGCCAGGTCATCAGTAGGTATTATTCATGTGGGAGGTATTGTTACCCAGATTGCTGCTGCTTTAGGCCTATCGCGTAAGTTGTTACATCTCAGGGTTTTCAGTGAATACACCACCATGGACGTTGATTTCTGCCTAGACAGAGGGTTGATAAGGAGAGCCTCTGCAAACCCCAACCAGTTCAGATTGTTGATCGACAACGAGGCTGTTCATTACTTTTTGCTGCCTGATCCGATGATGACCAGTGTTCATGACCCAGCTAACTGGAGATATGCTTTGGAGGGTTATGGAGAGACTATTGAGGAGCCTAGATCGCCTCCTATTGCTGAGTACACCCCTTCACCTCCGTCTCCCAAAATCACTGTTTTATCTAATAATTTGTCTTTGCAGCCACCCGATTTATGCACCCAGGTTGTTGAGCTCCGCAGAGAGACTGCCAAGCTCAAACAGGAGGTAGCTGATCTTGCTTTGCAGATTGAGGTATTTGATCTCACTCATGCTACTGAGGCAGACTCTTTATACCAGGAGATCGGAGAGCTTCGTCGCGAGATCGCTGAGCTTCGTGGATCCAGCCAGGCAGAGGAGCCAGCTGATTGATCATATTGCCCTGACTTACTACTCTATTATTTAGTATTCAGTATTTCTGCGTTTTCTTTACTTTTTAGCATATCTGGACACATTTCGTATTTTCGCATTTCCTACATTTCCTATGTACTTTGATTTTATATATATATATATTATGTGTGTTTTTATTTTTCCTTTTATATATATATATATATATCCAATAATAATTTTATTTCTTAATATTTGATTTTTATTTCCACAAAAATTGTGCAAGTCCCGTGTTGAAGAGGAAAACCAATGAGAACGCTATCGGGACCCCCGAGACGCAAAAGGTAAGAGAGGCCCATTCCAAAATTCAAAATTTTGGCCCAGGTCCGAAAATGACCTTATGGCGCCCGCCACAGCGTCCTGGTAAATACGGGGGAGAACTTCATCTTCCACCATTTTTGAACCTCTAAACTCCCAAAACCCATTTTTCTCCTCTTCCAAAACTCCATTAAAACCCATAAAAGCTCCCACCTTTATTTAATACCCACTATCCATTAGCCTTTTCAAACTTCCATTTGAAATTCCACCGATTAAATTCCATAAAAATCTCACCTTTACCAACTTATATTTAAACCCATCTTCACTATCTTCAAATCAATTCAAAGAGCAAGCTATGGAGTTCGAAGGATTTATTTTGCGAGAAGGAAAACCAGGGGATAGGCAGAGGAGGAATATTCAAAGGCTTCAAGGTCGAGAAATTCTCTCGACGAGGTACGTGGACGACAACTGTCTCTATACTTTGGGTATTTACCATAGTGTTTATCATTTACTTGATTTTTTGGGACTGCACGCTATTTTTGAAAACCGAGAACCAACCTCTGAGAAACTGACAGTTAAGTTTTTAAGTTCTTTGATCTACACTGTCTCCCCTAACACTGCTAGCACAGTCGGTACTATCCAATTTAGAATGTTTGGAATAGAATATAAGTACAGTACCGACGAACTAACAAGTCTGTTAGGGATTCCGCTTTGGGAAGGTGCTATTTGTGAGACCCCTTTGGATGACGGATGGTCGGTCGATGCATTTTCTTTTTGGAAGAGATTGTCGAATAATTTAATAACTTCTTTTGAAGTAATTCTCGCATCGACCATCCACAACCCGACCATCAGAGTTTTTAGATACCTGTTGGCATGTACTATTTTTGGCCGGGATAGTCCAAATTAGGTTAATGCTAAAGAGCTTCAGTTTTTACAAGGAAGTCTCACAAATAGAAGAATCAATCCGGTCCCGTTTATGCTTTCTCACATGTCTATTACTATTAATAAAGCAGGACCGATTGTTTTTGGAGGACTAATTACGTCTATTGCTCGGGCCCTTAACCTGAACAATGAGATAGCCACACTAGAGCCCTTAACTCCTCGCACAATCAAACCTAAAATTTCTCAAAGATATGAAATTGTGCCGAGCGAGAAGAGAGGGTGGTTTTGTATTGATGATCCATGGTGTAGCTATCCCATCTGTTGCCTTGCCCTGCAGTAGACGTACCGACGTACGTAATGAAAGGAACTGGACCTATGATTTAAATGCTCCACCTGTTCTAGGTCCACTTCCTCCTAATATTCCTGATACGGAGGGACACGACACTGACGAAGAATTTGAGCAGAGAGATCAGTCTCCAATACCTCATGTGTCCCCCCATCATCCTTCACCACCACACACCGCACCCTCTTCCTCTAACCCTTTTGCAGGTTCGGTCCCTGGATCCTATGTCACTGAGGAGATGTGGCGTGACCTTATGGCTAGAGAAGAAAGGCGAGATAACCTTCTCTCTACCATTCAGCAACAACTGACGGATAATATGAGCTTCATGGAAGAATCACGACGGAGGACAGATCGATCCTTCGAGTCCGTTTCTCACACCTTGCTTGCGATAGCAAACGAGCAATCCCGTCAGCAAGACCTCAACCGCCGGCATTACGAGCTTATGGAGGCTACTCAAGGTTCCGTTCTAGGTAACCTTCGACAGGTCAGAGATGCCCAGGCAGCCTTATCAGCCCGATTGGACCGGAGAGACCAGCATCGTAGCAGATCCCGTCGTCCCAGGCATTCCCAGCAGGACGACGAGGGCACCAGTGGTCCAGATCAGTAGTTTTACAGGTTACTCTCCTTATCTTATTTCGAAACATTGGGGACAATGTTCGATTTAAGTGTGGGAGGGGATTTTATTGCTTTCTATTTCCATTTTTAGTCAGTTGTTTATTTCTTGTTTTTGTATATGTCTTTTTTCTAGAAAATGCATGAGTCTGACGAGTCACCAGTACAGTGTATCCCTAGTGCACCCTCATTTTCCCCCATTTCTTTAGCCCTGTCAAAAAAAAAAAAAAAAATTTGCAAAAAGAAAACATTGTTGTTCTACACGTTTTTTGGGCTTTAAGACAGGTTTGGATTAGGATGTGGTGACTTAGGTGAACTTTTTGAAACATTAGTATCGTTTTGGCACCGTAGACTTCACGAATATAGGAATCATTCCAAAACCCCATGTACCATGGCCTTAATTATCATTTCCAAATTTGTCCTAAGTAGTTTATTTCAGCAGTCAGCTTCGGCCTAAGCATGTTCTACGTAGGGGACCGATGAACATAAGTGAATGATCCAGTAAATTAAATAAAGAAAAAGGCAAAGCTCCGGATAGATGACCCTCACAAGGTCGTTTAAACCAAAAAGTTGAATTGTTGCCACAAAAAAAAAAAAAAAAATATATATATATATATATATATATATATAATTTTAGCTCACCCATTGTTAGTTGGTTCAGAGGTATCTGGCGCTGAACTCGGTAGGGCGGATTACGATCTGATCCCCCACAACTGCATTTGGGTTAAATAAAAGGGTTTACACAGTCTTATGTGCCAGAAACCCTATGTTTTGGATCAGAATCACTAACAGGTCACTCTACTATGAAACATGTACGGATAACGGGCTTAATGTGATTGCGCCTGAATGAAAAGGACCCAAAAAGAGATGAAGAGGTAGACCTAGTTATTGTGGGATGATACGGTTGATTAATATAAGAATGAAGTTTATGTCCGCCTCTGCGGATAAGTGTCATTACGATACCCTTGGTTCACTTAGTACCTGTCACTACATCCTGACTTGAACTTAGAAGCCCTTTTTGCCCGAATCACGTGTCAGCACTAGTTTTCTTACTTTGAGCTTTAAATGTTTTGCTTGAGGACAAGCAAAGGTCTAAGTGTGGGAGAATTTGATGACACTGAATTTCACCGTATTTTTGACTCCGATTTCGTATGCATTCTTAGTCTTTTAATGTCATTTTATTATGTTATTATTATGTTTTTCTTTGTTTTCAAGTTTTTAGTCTAATCGGAGCCCCGAGCGAGAAAAGGAGCGAAAAAGGAGCCGAAATGAGCTAAAATAGAGAAAATCAGCATTTTACACTTATGGCATCCACTATGGCGGCCGCCACAGGGTCTTCCATGACGTGGCCATGTCTCAAACTCCTCCCAACTGTTTTTCCCCACGATCTCCAACTGCCCAAGCAACTTTACACTCATGGCGGGCGCCATGGTGTTGTGGCAGGCGCCACAAGAACAAAACGAGTTCCCTCCCAAATTCAAATGCTAGGGGCATCCTTGTCTTTTCCACATGTTTCCTTGCCTATAAATAGGACTTTAGATTTTCGTTTTTCTTCATCCAAGCTTAGTTGTTCATAAGCATATATCAGTGTAATAGTGGTAATCGCTTCACATCGAGGTGTTACTACATTCGAGAGATCGAGTCTGTAAGAGCCTGTGAGATTGAGTCTTGGAGCACTCTGGAAGGAAGTTAATCCTGCCGCCATTTTACTTTCAGTTCGCATTTTATTCAACCACTCCGATTGGAGCAGGTTTTTATTACTTTACCTTTTGTCAACTTTATTTCTTGCACAGTCTTTTAATTTCATTTATTTCCCGCACTCGCATTACTTTCGTTTATTTTCCGCACTGCTTTACTTTCATTTACTTTCCGCACTCGCACTACTTTCATTTACTTTCCGCACTCGCACTTAAATACTTTTTTATGAAAAATCTAAAAATGAACTTTTACTTTACCATGTCTGGCTAATTTTATAAAGGTTAGAATGTGAAGATCATAACCGAACCGATAATCTGTACAATTGTTAGTAGAAACACTTAAGGGCTATTTTAACTTTCAATATAAGTTTTCCTGTTCTTAAAATCCGTTGGGTAAGATCGAAAGCCGTCCAACGCCTATCTAAACTTAATTGTTTTTAAACTATTTCAAAAACAACGAAAGCGCTTTGTTTAGTTTATTAGGAGTTTTTAATTTAAAAGGAAAAGAGATTTTAAAACCATTTTCGGATGCGTTAAGAAGTTTAAAGTCTGGTTCGTAAGAACCTCTCTTTTTTTAGAAAATCCAGGTTAAAATACTTTTCAACTTGGTCAAGATACTATATTTCTTAAAATAGGTTTACTACTCTAACGCAATGCGCGCCTTTTTATCCGTGACAATAAGAGGGTTTGATTAGGGGGTACAACTCGGTTCTGAGTACGCGAAAGCGACAGTTCCTGTCAAATTAGTTCTTTTCAAAGTAGAAAACATTGCCCGTAAGTAGTTCTACTAGCAAGTACTTGGATTATCGATTGGTTATGTGAATTGCATTCGAACCTGTCTTTATCAATTAATTTTAATTACTTTATTTACTACCGTGCACTCTTCAAAACTAATATTTTCAATCACCTTAGATACACACCTTAACAATAGATAGCGATAGATTGACACTTGGTCTCTGTGGATACGATAATCTTTTATATTACTCTGACGCGTTCGTACACTTGCGAAAAAAATACGCATCAGGGAACTGAATCCTACAAGTTATCATGCAAAATGGCCCTAAGGTCAGGATTAGAAGGGAGCTAACCTAATGTTATCATGCTTGGATTGAGAGCCTAATGTCTATCCTACTCTGAGCTTAATTAGAAATTAAGTCGGACTAAGAGCCTTAAGGGAGCATGTGAATATAGAGTAATCAACAAGTAAACACCAGACAAGTCAATCACAAAGAGAAACCAAATACGAAACCAAGTTAGGAGGAATTCAAGTACAAAGAGAAAATTAGGAATTAATCAGAAATTAATCAAGAACAACAATTAATCAAGAATGTCCAAGCTGAAAATAAAGTGAAAATTAAAATCAAGATTAAAAGTTAGTCAACAATTAACCTAAAATTAATATCTAAACCTAGTGTTAATTCAAATTAATTTCTAAAAAATATATATTTCTAATTAATCAAAAATAAAATCCAATTAAAAAAAGAATTAATCAAAACCAAATTAATAGTTAATTAGAAACAAGATTAATTCTAATCTAACAAATTATAAACTAATTCTACCAATTAGAATCCAAATAATTAGCTAAAACAATCATCAAAACAATTTAAAATAAAATAATTAAAAAAAACTAAGAATAAGGGTGCAGAATTGAATCTGAGGGTGTGAACATGAAATCTGGGCGTATGGGCTTAGCAGTTAAGGGCCACTAGTGTTCTTGCATCCACAGGGGGGCGTTTAGTAACAAATTCAGTTCAAAAAACTGGGCCAGAAATAAGAATGGTGGCAATAGCAAAACCACAACGCCCAAGAGCGGACCAGGCCTGGGGTGCATGATAGACCATAGTCAACGTGTTGACTAATCAGGAACGTTGGATCTATCACTTAGATCCATCAAAGGGCTAAGGTGAATGGCGTACGGTAGTTACCATGGATATACTCGCACAGTATCAAAGGGGAGTTGACCGGACGGTGACACGTGTCCACTGTGGCGACACATGTCGCCGCCGGAAGCACTGATGGAAAACCTTATCCCTATCTCAGTCACTTAATAAAAACACCAAGGAGGAGAGTGATAGCGCGAACCCTCCTTCCTCACGCCTCTTCCTCTGAACATTTCTCTTTCTCTCCGCAAATCCACACACGCCGGAACCCTAATAACCTGCCGAAGAAGACGATTCCACGGCAGAGGCCGCCGTCAACTCCGGCGGAGCCACCTCGAAACACCAACATTCCAAAACAAACCCCCTTACTTTCTCATCTTTTCGCCAAATCCGGCATCAAAACATCCAAAAAACCGGTCACGCAACGGGATCGACCACCACACAAAAAAAACGAACTCAAAGATCAGACGGACGGCACGACGAAAACACATAAAGGCTCAATGCCGACAATAACAAGAGAGTTCAACGGAAACGAGAATGCACGAGATTCAATCAGAGAACGCAAAATCAAAATGAATTTAGCGGTTCAAGCAACTAACAAGGTCAGAGCGTCAAGAATCTTACCTAACGGAGTCCCTCCATTGGGTCTTGAGAGGCATGAAATGAAAACCTTCTGAAAAATATTCGACTCAAACTCTCTTCTTCTCCTTCTTTTACTTTTCTGCTGCTGAGAATGTTGCGTTGTCGCCGTTGTGAGCTTCGTGACACCGAAATTGCTAGTTGATATTACTGCTATTGAACTCTCCTTCTTTTTCTGTGTGTTGTGACTTGTAATGATGTTGAATGATTATTGAAATCTGATTTTTGATGATGATGCAGATTAAAGAAGAATTTAATGAATTAGAGTATATGGAAGAGTGGCGGTTGATGAGAGTTCGTGTGGAGTGCTGTGATTTTCTGCAGGTTTATGAATTGAAATAATGAAGGTTTATTGGAGTTGCAGAATTAATGAGAAGAGGAAGCTGGAAAATGAAGCTCTCTCCCTCAATTCACTTGCAGCTGTGATTTTATTTACATGATGCTTATGGTCGTTTGAAAATGGAGTGAGAAGAAAGTTGCAGTGTTTTTTTGGCTGATGGAGTTTTTCATGCGCCGCTGCCATGTTTTCTGTGCATTGCTAGGTCTAGGTCCCCCCTTCATGAAAATCTGCGCCACTTTATATATGGCTAGGTCAAAATTTATTTCTTCATTTGAGGTCAACCCCTTCTCTTTGGGCTCAGAAAAAAAAAGATATGGGCTTAGTATGTGGCACTTGAATCAAACAAAATGGCCATGAATCAAATTTAAAATGGATTGATTTGGAAATGAATTTAGGAATTATAAAATGGATTTAAACGTGGTTTAAGGATATTTGAATATGGATATGTGACTTAGTAAATGGACATGGTGAAGATTATTGGTTTGAAAAGATGGGCATTTAAATGGATTTAAATGAAATAGGGTTATTTATGATAAAAATGGATACTAGAAAAGATAAAAATGAATATGGATATGAATAAAAAAAGAAAAATGGACAAATGGTTTAATGAATACCAAAATGGTTATGGGTATGGGTTGATAAATGGAATTAAAAGGCTAATTATATTAACATGGATGGATGTTGAATATGGACAAAAAGGAAGTGATATGGATAATAGCATAGAAATGGATAATGGATAGAGATTTGGATATGGAGTGTAATGAATAAAATGAATTTGGTTATTGGAAAAAGTGGATAAAGAAAAATGGTTTGAATGGATAATGGCTAAGAAGAGTGGGTAATAAAAAGATGAATAAGAACATGGTTTTAGCAAATGGATGGCCAAATGAAACCAAAACCAAACCCAAACTTTTCAGAAGCCTCTGATAAGGTGCACACAACTACCTCTGAATAATCTCGCCGCTTGATGCATACTGATAAATCTTGAAGAAGATGACTTGAACTGAGAAATTAAACCCTGATTCACACCAATGAACCTCTGACCCAAAGCCTTTGATGAATCCTCTGAACAAGAATACTACAATTACTAGACTTCAAACTCTTGCAAATAGAAAACCCTTATTTAAAGAAATGTCGTAATCCCATGCCTTAGAAGACTAATGCATTATATGATTATGAATTATGACCTAATGATGCAAATGAAAAGGAAACATAAGCCAGTTAAGGTAGGGCAAAGAAAAGGCAAATTTTGGGGTGCTACAACTGCCCCTATTCAATCGACTTAGACCTGAAAGGATGATAGCAACGACTTTCAGACATTCGAGGTGAAAGGTGATTGAATATAAAAGAACCCTGAAATTTGAAAAAGGTGGGGATAGAAATGACATAGTAATGGCCAGCCAAAGGTGGACTCATAATCGGAGGTTAGTAGAATCAACAGACCTACAAAGATGACTCCGCTGGGGATACAGAAGATCGACCATCAACTCAGAGGTTGAGGAAAGAACATCGTCAGCTCTGAAAAAGAAAAGGATAACCATCAACTCTGAGGTTGAGGAAAAAACATCGTCAGCTCTGAAAAAGAAAAGGATAACCATCAACTTTGAGGTTGAGGAAAATCTGGACTAAACACCAACTTTGAATGTTTGAGAAAAAGGTAGACATCAACTCTGAGGTTGAGTAAAAACCATAACTTCAACTATGAGGTTAGAAGAAAGGAATCTGTCAACATTGAGGTTGGAGACATGCCACAATATACGATAACTCTGAGGTTGGTGGAAAAAAGAGGTACAACAACTCTGAGGTTGGAGAAAAGATATGCGACAACTCTGAGGTTGGGCAAATGGACGTCAACTCTAAGGTTGGGGACGAAAGGCTTCAACTCTGAGGTTAGAGAGAAGATATACGACAACTCTGAGGTTGGTAAAAAAAGGCTTCAACTATGAGGTTGGACAAATAGATGTCAACTCTAAGGTTGGGGAAGAAGGGCGTCAATTCTGAGATTAGGCAGACAGACATACGACAACTCTGAGGTTGGAAAGGGAATAAACGACAACTCTGAGGTTGGGGAAGAAAAGGATATTCATCAACTCTGAGGTCGAGAAAAGGTATACGACAACTTTGAAGTTGGTAAAAGGGGCGTCAACTCGGAGGTTGGGGATAAAAGGATTGTTCATCAACTCTGAGGTCGAGAAAAGGTATACGACAACTTTGAAGTTGGGGAGGAATGGGTTGTTCATCAACTCTGAGGTCGAGAAAAGATATGCAAAAACTCTGAGGTTGGAGAAGAAAGGGGAATATTCATCAACTCTGAGGTTGAGAAAAAGTATACGACAACTTTGAAGTTGGTAAAACAGGCGTCAACTCTGAGGTTGGGGAAAATAGGCGTCAACTCGGAGGTTGGGGTGAAAGGCGTCAACTCAGAGGTTGGGAGAAATGAGGTACACGACAACTCTGAGGTTGGGGAAAGAGGCGTCAACTCTGAAGTTGGGAATCACTGTTTTGATTGAGGGTTGATCTGGGCTTTCACACAAGGTACCAAATCTGGCTTATGCTCCGCATGCATATGTTTGAATTTTCTTTCTATGGCGTAATGCTCCATATGAAATGGAAATGCTACGCGTTTGAGGATGCAATGAAATGATGATTACTACATGCAAGAATGAGAGGACACTCCACCATGGAATGCGCAGAATAGAACAAGCAGACTTCACTGAGGAAGGGATCACCAATATCTGATCTCTTGTAGGGATATAACCAACTGTACCACCAATAACCACTGGTGCTGCAAACCCTGTCGGGGGACCGCAAGCTGAATTGCGAACTCTGTCGAGGAGATGCCAATGAAGATTGGACTTTGAACTACTGAGAATGCCAATAACCATTGGGCTTTGACTTGCGGAGAATGCCAATAACTATTGGACTCTGATTTTTGAGGAAAAGAAATACTCTAACTTCTCACCGTCTTCAAACTGCTTGAAAATATTCCATCGTCTTACTCTGCTGAGAATGAGGAATCCACCTATACTACTGGGGATAAGGAATCTTCATAAAGAACCCCTTTCGATTTGAGGACGATTCTCTGCTTGGGGAAGAATATCAATTCCTACACCTTGCTAGGACAAAGATACCTTCTGGCTCCTTGCTGGGGGAGAGACTTCGAAAGCTTAAACTCAGCGCTTCAAGTTTCTGTTGATCAACTGCATACTGATTATCAAGAGTGAACAACGGTTCCTTTAATTCTCGACTTGCCCCCATACCACAGGGTTTGATGGAAGAAATCATCTCAAGAGGATTTTATAGAAGACCGGGCGTTCGACAATGCCCCAGGGTCTTCAAACTCTTGGAGAGATTCATCGGATCTCGACGTAACTGCCCCAGACTGTATGATCTTTGAAGGAATTTGCCTCGAGAGGACTTAAAATGAGTTGAAAAACTTTGCCTCAGTATTTCGAACCTTGAAGAGGTGCTTCTGATTAACCGTCTTCTGGAAAGGATAACTTCTCATGCTCTAGAGGTGGCCTGCCTCGATACGAGCTTTAAAGTGGCTTTGCCCCTGATCTTCGAATGAATGCCCCAGAATAACTGAACTTCAGAGAGATTTCTCGACGTGACTGCCCCAGATTGGCTACATCTCATCACGACTTACTGGGGAGAGCCCATGGCACTGAATCTCTTGGCAATATGCCCCTTGATATGACTGTCCTTCAGAATTTTCAAGCATCTCAACTTGGCAGGATCAAGTTTCTTGACTGACGTTCACTGTGTAAGCTTCATTGATGCTTAAGCACATGTATGCAAGCAGAACAAGTTCATTATGAGAATGATAATTCTAATGCAACAAGCATGTTAACCTTGAAGTTTATTGAAAATATGTGGCCAAACCCTGTAAACGAATCACTGGTTACAACATTTATTTTTTTGAATGGAAAACAAAACGCACATGCAATACCAACAAAAATCTTATTAGCACAACTCATGGGAGTCAGGAACACTATCTCGTCTAAGTATGCCTTCGGAATAAACCCTGTTTCAATTAGGACTTTTAAGGGTTGTAACGTGGCCTGGTTCGTGGTTTTTTAGAAAAAAGGATTTATGGCTCAAACTTTTGTTTGTACCCACCCATTCTCCTTGATGTTCTCCAGTTCTATGTTCAGTTAATTTGGAGCAAGCGCTCATCACCAAAAGGATTTTTGTGAGGATTGAATGACAGTTAAGGAACCCACGAGGTTTTTGGAGTGGTAGCCACCCTTTTGTCTTTGGTGTTACGGTCACACGACTTGTTCTTGCGAGGATTTTTCTTTTGATCATTTCTTTTTGTTTTTCGCTCTTTTTTTTATTTCCCTGATTTTTCCTGGACAGATTCTTTTTTGAATCTTTCGATCTTGAAGTCCAGCGGGATGCCCTAACTTTTGCCTAAGTCGCTTGTTTTCAAGTTTTGGACTTAGCGGGCTTTCTTTCTCATTTTTTTTTGGAACAAATCGTGTGACACTGGTTGCTTGACTTGTTTGAAAGGGTTGTGACTGCTTCACTCCTCGGTCGATGAGGGATAACCATTGTGGTTTCACTTCTTTTGACCTCTCTAAGGTAATGGATCCTCAGATGCTCACTCCTTTCGAAATTTGAACGCTTGGTCAAATTACTGACAACTACCCTTCCCCTGGGTTAGATGTGAGGGTTTTTCTTATGAAAAGAAACTCCTACTTCGAGGCTCAAAGGGGTTGACGAGGGTCTATCTCCCTTATATCTCCGGTGTTTGGGGATTTGAAGCAATGCCTGTACATCCTCAACAGGGTTTTATCCAAAAGCAAACAACCAAAGATTTTGCGTTTTTACTTCATCATCCTCCCTCCAAGAGTATAAGCAAGAAAAATTGGTATTGCCATGCGCAAAAATATCATATGAATGAATAAAAATGAACTACTTCAAGAAGAAAACATATTCATTGCATTAAGATCATCATTAAAAACAAACAAGTCTTTTCATGCATACAAAGCTTTAACAAGAAATGAAAAACTACAAATGAAAATGCAGTAAAGAAGCTGAAGATTGCCATCGCTGAGGAAGCTTGACTCCATCTAGACTTATTGCTTCTGATGACGTGATTGCATTCTGAGTGCTTACTTGAGAAATGGGGCTTCAATTGATGTGCAGATCGATGATTCTGGAATACCCTGCATCACCTCCATGAGCTGAGCCATACGAGTCTAGAATTCCAACAACTGTGCTTGCATTTGATCCATCGTTCTCCTCTGATTGCTTCGAGTTGTGTAGTGGTGAGAAGTCAGGTTTACAATTCTGAAGAAAATACCAAGTCAGAATAAGAATTCCCCTCTTTGAATACCTGTTATGCATATGAGTATGAGAATGCAAAATGACATGCGATGCAAATGCAAAGACACAGGATCAAAGTATCCATAAGTTCTGAATAGCTGTTGTGCTGATGACTGAATAAGTTCAACGGTCTGCTCTGAAGAAAATACCGGAATACTAGAATATCCAAATAATCAGAATACCAGGCTAATAAGTCCACAGCGATAAGAAGACCAGAAAAATCGGGTAGGATGAAGGTCAAGGTTACCTGCAAACCTGTAAATAACCCGCCCCTCTCACATGTGGGTACTAAGAGCCTCAGTATCCCGGGCTCTCAGGTCGAGAAATGATGATACGTTCACCACTTCTGGTTTGGCATCATCATCAATCGAGGAGGCCTCAACTGATTCTCCAAAATGAAAGGTCCTCAGCTTCTGGCACTGAGGTCGAGAAGCAATAGTACATTCATCCCTCGGGGTACAGTACTATCGCCAATCGAGGAGCGCATCCACTGATTCACTTTAAAAAAGGACCTCCTATGGCAAGTTCCCAGCATTAGGTCCTCGGGTCGAGAGTCGTAATGCATTTGCCATTTCTAGTCTGCCATTATCACATATCGGGAGGAGTGCCGCAACTGAGTCCTCGGGAAACGGTCGCCAGAGTCGACAGCTCTCTAGATCAACATTCTGAATTGCACAAGACACGCACGTCAAAATATCTCCCAAGATAGCCTCGTCTGGATGTGAATTTTGTGAACACCAAATGCACCAAGACGGCGCGTAGGTCCCACTACTTTCCACTCTAGTCCTAAGTGTATGCTCAAGCCTGTGTATTGGACTTATCTCTCAAAACAACCCAACCTGCCAAACAGAAAACCAGCACAGAAAAGCATAGTCCAATGAGATGCAATAAAATGCGGTAAAAATAGTAATATACAGTAATATACAACATAATAAAGCACAACAATAAACACCCAATGAAAACAAACAAACAAGCGCTAGGATTGACTCGCAAGAGGGGATGGACCAACAAGAGGTTAACCTGTCCCCAGCAGAGTCGCCAGCTGTCGCTCCCAAGGATTTGCATCCATGGTACAAATGCGAAAGTGGCGCAGAAAACAGAGCCGCCAGCAATGTGTATTTATCCCAAGAGAGGGAAAGGAAACACTGTGTAAACCTGAAGGAAGGGAAAGAGCATGGTCTCATGACCAAGAGAAATGGGTAAGGAAGTCGGTTACGCGAAGGGAAGGTGTTAGCACCCAACACGTCCATCGTACTTGACGAATCCACGCTTATTGTCTCGATCAAAGGGAGTCATCATCTGAAGATCCACTGCTACTGGAAAGGAGGAGGAACGGGAGCGGAAAAGAACGAAGAAACGGGGGAGAAAAGAAAAAGAAGTGACTCGATACGACATCGCTCGTCCTACGCCTACGTCTTCCCTCATGCAATGGGAAAGTCAGAGTCAACGTAGTTCGGACACAAACTAGGGGGGAAGGTTGCTCACCAAGACATCGCCGTCTTGTGCCTACGTATCCTCAATCGGACGAGAAAAAGGAAATCAGAGCAGTCGTAGTTCGACCCATGGGTCGATGAAAAGGTCTCGATCGCACTGGGGCAAGAGAAAAAGGTTTCAATCAATAAGTCTCGATCACACGGAGGCGAGAGACAAAAAGAGGGAAATTAGTTATTAGTGTGCTCGCCGAGATATCGCATCTCATGCCTACGTATCCTCAATCTATCCAGAGAGAGGAAGTCAGAGCGTCCGTAGTTCGTGGAACTACGGGAAAACGGGATCTCGATCACACTGAGGCAAGAGAAAAGGGGGAGATGCACGGAAGGTCTAAGGGAACTGAATCCTACAAGTTATCATGCAAAATGGCCCTAAGGTCAGGATTAGAAGGGAGCTAACCTAATGTTATCATGCTTGGATTGAGAGCCTAATGTCTATCCTACTCCGAGCTTAATCAGAAATTAATTCGGACTAGGAACCTTAAGGGAGCATGTGAATACAGAGTAATCAACAAGTAAACACCAGATAAGTCAATCACAAAGAGAAACCAAATACGAAACGAAGTTAGGAGGAATTCAAGTACAAAGAGAAAATTAGGAATTAATCAGAAATTAATCAAGAACAACAATTAATCGAGAATGTCCAAGCTGAAAATAAAGTGCAAATTAAAATCAAGATTAAAAGTTAGTCAACAATTAACCTAAAATTAATATCTAAACCTAGTGTTAATTCAAATTAATTTCTAAAAAAAAATCTATTTCTAATTAATCAAAAATAAAATCCAATTAAAAAAAAGAATTAATCAAAACCAAATTAATAGTTAATTAGAAACAAGATTAATTCTAATCTAACAAATTATAAACTAATTCTACCAATTAGAATCCAAATAATTAGCTAAAACAATCATCAAAACAATTTAAAATAAAATAATTAAAAAAAAACTAAGAATAAGGGTGCAGAATTGAATCTGAGGGTGTGAAAATGAAATCTGGGCGTATGGGCTTGGCAGTTAAGGCCCACTAGTCTTCTTGCAGCCACAGGGGGCGTTTAGTAACAAATTCAGTTCAAAAAACTGGGCCAGAAATAAGAATGGTGGCAATAGAAAAACCACAAGGCCCAAGAGCGGACCAGGCCTGGGGTGCATGATAGACCACAGTCAACATGTTGACTAATCAGGAACGTTGGATCTATCACTTGGATCCATCAAAGGGCTAAGGTGAATGGAGTATGGTAGTTACCATGGATATACTCGCACGATATCAAAGAGAAGTTGACCGGACGGTGACACGTGTCCACTGTGGCGACACATGTTGCCGCCGGAACCGCTGATGGAAAACCTTATCCCTATCTCAGTCACTTAATAAAAAAACCAAGGAGGAGAGTGATAGCACGAACCCTCCTTCCTCACGCCTCTTCCTCTGAACATTTCTCTTTCTCTCCGCAAATCCACACACGTCGGAACACTAATAACCTACCGAAAAGACGATTCCACGGTGGAGGCCGCCGTCAACTTCAGCGGAGCCACCTCGAAACACCAACATTCCAAAACAAACCCCCCTTACTTTCTCATCTTTTCGCCAAATCCGGCATCAAAACATCCAAAAAACCGGTCACGCAACGGGATCGACCACCACACAAAAAAAATGAACTCAAAGATCAGACGGACGGCACGACGAAAACACATAAAGGCTCAATGCCGACAATAACAAGAGAGTTCAACGGAAACGAGAATGCACGAGATTCAATCAGAGAACGCAAAATCAAAATGAATTTAGCGGTTCAAGCAACTAACAAGGTCAGAGCGTCAAGAATCTTACCTAACGGAGTCCCTCCATTGGGTTTTGAGAGGCATGAAATGAAAACCTTCTGAAAAATATTCGACTCAAACTCTCTTCTTCTCCTTCTTTTACTTTTCTGCTGCTGAGAATGTTGCGTTGTCGCCGTTGTGAGCTTCGTGACACCGAAATTGCTAGTTGATATTACTGCTATTGAACTCTCCTTCTTTTTCTGTGTGTTGTGACTTGTAATGATGTTGAATGATTATTGAAATCTGATTTTTGATGATGATGCAGATTAAAGAAGAATTTAATGAATTAGAGTATATGGAAGAGTGGCGGTTGATGAGAGTTCGTATGGAGTGCTGTGATTTTCTGCAGGTTTATGAATTGAAATAATGAAGGTTTATTGGAGTTGCAGAATTGATGAGAAGAGGAAGCTGGAAAATGAAGCTCTCTCCCTCAATTCACTTGCAGCTGTGATTTTATTTACATGATGCTTATGGTCGTTTGAAAATGGAGTGAGAAGAAAGTTGCAGTGTTTTTTTGGCTGATGGAGTTTTTCATGCGCCGCTGCCATATTTTCTGTGCATTGCTAGGTCTAGGTCCCCCCTTCATGAAAATCTGCGCCACTTTATATATGGCTAGGTCAAACTTTATTTCTTCATTTTAGGTCAACTCCTTCTCTTTGGGCTCAGAAAAAAAAAGATATGGGCTTAGTATGTGGCACTTGAATCAAACAAAATGGCCATGAATCAAATTTAAAATGGATTGATTTGGAAATGAATTTAGGAATTATAAAATGGATTTAAAAGTGGTTTAAGGATATTTGAATATGGATATGTGACTTAGGAAATGGACATGGTGAAGATTATTGGTTTGAAAAGATGGGCATTTAAATGGATTTAAAATGAAATAGGGTTATTTATGATAAAAATGGATACTAGAAAAGATAAAAATGAATATGGATATGAATAAAAAAAGAAAAATGGACAAATGGTTTAATGAATACCAAAATGGTTATGGGTATGGGTTGATAAATGGAATTAAAAGGCTAATTAGATTAACAAGAATGGATGTTGAATATGGACAAAAAGAAAGTGATATGGATAATAGCATAGAAATGGATAATGGATAGAGATTTGGATATGGAGTGTAATGAATAAAATGAATTTGGTTATTGGAAAAAGTGGATAAAGAAAAATGGTTTGAATGGATAATGGCTAAGAAGAGTGGGTAATAAAAAGATGGATAAGAACATGGTTTTAGCAAATGGATGGCCAAATGAAACCAAAACCAAACCCAAACTTTTTCACAAGCCTCTGATAAAGTGCACACAACTACCTCTGAATAATCTCGCCACTTAATGCATACTGATAAATCTTGAAGAAGATGACTTGAACTGAGAAATTAAACCCTGATTCACACCAATGAACCTCTGACCCAAAGCCTTTGATGAATCCTCTGAACAAGAATACTACAAGTACCAGACTTCAAACTCTTGCAAAGAGAAAACACTTATTTAAAGAAATGCCGTAATCCCATGCCTTAGAAGACTAATGCATTATATGATTATGAATTATGACCTAATGATGCAAATGAAAAGGAAACATAAGCCAGTTAAGGCAAAGCAAAGAAAAGGCAAATTTTGGGGTGCTACAGCAAGCAACCATTTTGGATGGTCCAAAGATGGATTTGTATCTCTCATGGCATACTTTAAAAGTGTCAACTATACCTCATTCCAATTCCTCATGTATTTTAAGTTATGGAGTGATCAAAATGGCTGAAAACACAAAAGTGACATTTTTCCAACACTTGGTGAAATTTTCACTAAGTCAGAATCTACCTTATTTTTTTTCCAAATGTAGAGGCATTTTTAATTGTAATTCAGGTTGTCTCAAAACCAAAGTTGGACATCATGATAAAATAGGATATACCAGCTTTCCAAAATGTCCAAGAACTTCATCAAACTCCATCTGAACTAGGAGTTATGACAGCTGCAACATGCCTTGCTGCAAACTGTTGTGTAAGGCAGATTTGTGCATTATGGCTTGATTTTATCCAATTGTGCAACTCCAAGCATGGTTATCCATCTGCACACCTCAAGGGGGAACAAACAAGGGACAAGCACTGATCTATCAACCTCCAAAGTCCCAAAATCTACAATTGCCATGTCAAACCTAAAAAGCCTAAAGGAGGCCAAGACTCTAATTTTGTTTTGGAACATTTAATGGATGCTTAGAGGTGGTAAGTATCAGAGCAAAGATGAACACTTCAGTCAAGCCTTATACTTGAATCAAAGAACCATAGGCCTGTGCTCTAATCTCAAGTCAATGGCTAGAGGAGACTTGAGATTCCAAAGTGATACAATTGGCCAAAGGCCTGCTGTAGTTGCCATTCCCTATTCCTTGCAAAACAAACTTGACACACTATAAATAGACCTCATTTCTGATCAGTTTGAGTACACCAAAGGCCTATAACACTTGCCTTTCTCAAAATCACACTCTCACTTCCAATTTTGCCTTCTAAAGCAAGTCACTATCGGGTTTTGAGTTTGAGAATAATTCCAACCAAACCAATCACACACACACACCTCATAAACATCATATAAAAGTGATCCAACCTAGAACTCGATCACCAGCTGCAAGAGGTAAGCCTCAACTTGGTCATCTCATGATTCATGCATATTTCCTCGCACAATAATTTTGCCATATGTTCATAATCATGTATGGAATGTTTCCCCTCAATTAATTGCTTTGTATGAATCATGTGTGGAATTTCTGAGCCTTCATGCAGAATTTAGGGTTCTTGAGGTTTCTCTTTGATTTCTTATTCCATGCTTAAAATAAATGATATTAAAGACCACATACATGATCGTGAGGTTAAAACGAGTAGATTGATATGTGGATTGTGTGATTTCATCATGTATTCAGTGAGATTGATGAGAAAATGTAAATTTGGGCAAAACTCAGAACACGCGTGTGTTCTTGGCACCCTTTTTCAAAAATTCAAATATTTGAATTTTGTGATTTTATTTAATTGATTCAAAAATTAATTTCTCTCTGAATTTTAATGATTTTGAGTTGATTCTTTTTTTAATAATTCACAAAAATGTTAAAATATTTTATTTTATAAAAAATTCCCAAAAAGATTATTTATTTCATATACTTGATATTTTTTCCTTCTTGATTTTCCAAACTTAAATGGTTTTCAATCATTTTGTGGATAAAAACATGATTTTTGAAACATTGATCCAAGATCACCACTCATTTTTCACATGTTTTCACTAATTTTTATTAATTTTTAAACAAAATTAATTCCTTTTTAGACAAAATTAGGGTTTTGATTAATTCCACCCTCATTAATCTTTTTCAAAACTCTTTGGGCCTCTAATAGTGTGTAAGACCCAACCCCTTTGTAAATAAAATAGTTTGGGCCTCACACATTGTATAAGTCCCTCTGTATATTTTCAAAAGTTCGGCGCGATCGTCGCCTTTGTAACAAAATCAACTGGGCTTCCCCTTGAGTTATAAGACCCATCTTTATTCATTTTCAAACTCTTTGGGCCTCTAATAGAGTGTAAGACCCAATCCCTCTTTAACCAAAATCATGTTGGGCCTCAGATATTGTATAAGTCCCTCTGCGTTAAAAAAATCTCGGCGCAATCGCCAGTTCAAAATAAAATTATCCGGGCCTACCCTTGTGTTGTAAGTCCCATTTCTTTGCTTTAAATAATCTTTGGGCCTCTCCTTGAGTTGTAAGACCCAACCCTATTGCAAAGAAACCTTCTTGGGCCTCAGTCATTGTATAAGTCCCGAGACGATAATCAAAACAACGGTGCGATCACTGTTAAACCTTGGGCCTCTCCTTGAGTATAAGCCCCACCAATATTTTCAAAACAATTCCCTTTTGATTTAGATTCAAATATATTTATTGTTATCAAAACCTTCTTTAATTTCTTTGAACAGCTAACAATATAGCATGGAAGCTTGCTCACCTGAAAGTTTTATCGGCTTTCTTTTACTCGCTTTCACAGATAAATAACTGTATTGTGGGAAGTTGCGCATGGTTAGTCTTCTTTCATACTTTTTTTAATACTTGTTATATATCAACTGTATATATACTAGTATAGTTATTTAGAGTTTTCCCCGACAACTAGGTCTAGAACTAGGTAAAGTCCTGTTAGTCACTCTTAAATACAAACAAAACTAGATCCCCATAGGATTACCGAATACAGTCTTGCCTTCTCTTGGGCTTAAACAATATGGAACAAAGAGAAAGGCAGTAGTATTCTTCGTGAACCTTTTCTCAGACTGTCACCCCTAGAAATTGTCAAAGAAATTCTACTCCTCAGAGTTGATCTATTCTAGGTGAATGGCATCTCTTGAGTTTCTTCAAACCTCAGAACTTTCACTAAATGATCTATTCTCGGTGAATAGCATTTCTTGAACTTTTCTTGGTTTGAGACTCACAGGCTTCCTAAAAGCATCCCCGCCTCTTCTTAGGCTTTGTACAAGGACCCACCGGCTTCTTAGAAGTTCACATGCCTTCTCTTGGGCTTAATACAAGGACCCTGACGATCTTTTAAAGGTATAAGACAGAACTTAGTCATCCTTTGCTAGAGCAGTCTTTCCAGTGTCAGACCTCAGGCCACTTTAGGGTTGATTCTCATCCCTTAATGTCCTTGCCTCCTCTTGGGCATCATACAAAAGATAAAACTCTTCCACACTAGTAGACTTGGACAGTTTAATCCCCTTGAGTCTCAAAGACATTCTCAAGTTCCTTACAACTATAGGAAAAAACTCCGGGCACTCTAGATCAATCTCCAGCAGAAACCCAGTCTCTCTCATGAGAGTTTCCCGACCAGGGTTAACACTATCTCAAATCAGAACCTCAAGGTATCTGACATCTCAACTCTTCTGTAATCCTCAGCAAGAGTTGATCCCCCACTTGGACCTGCCTAGGGATCTTAATTATCCCCTGCAAAAGATAGCCTCCTCTTAGGCTTTGTATAAGGACCTTTCTTCAGCAGAAAGCTAGCCTCCTCTTGGGCTTTGTACAAAGATTCTCCCCAGTGGAATTAACCTTTTCAGACTCTCTTGTTGAGTCCATCACTTTTCAGACTCTCTTATTGAGTCAATCACTTTTTAGACTCTCTTGTTGAGTCAATCACCTTTTCAGACTCTCTTGTTGAGTCAGCCTTTTTTAGCCTCAATCTTGGGCTTTGTACAAGACAGATAAAAATACTCTCTTGTTGAGTCAATCTTTGTCCAAACTTGGTATAAATATTTCCCCTAGCAGGAGCTAACCTCCTCTCAAGTTGTGTAGAATAATTTCTCCAACTTGTTCAGCCTCCATCCTGGGCTTTGTACAGGACAGATAAAAACACTCTCTTGTTGAGTCAAACCCCTTTAGCCTCAATCTTGGGCTTTGTACAAGACATAAATCTCCCTCTCTTAAGCTTGGGGCAGATAGCTTCTCCAGCAGAGTCATTTCCTCCCAGCCTTTCTTTAGGCTTTGGGGAATGATTTTCCCTAAGAATTGTCAAACTCATTTCAGCCTCCTCTTAGGCTTTGTATAATGATTTTCCCAGTAAGGTCAGCCTCAATCTTGGGCTTTGTACAAGACACATACAAGCCTCCCCGACGGAGTCAAAATACTTATAGCCTCAATCTTGGGCTTTGTGCAAGACAGATAAAACATTTTCCCCCAGAAAAGTCAAACTTCTAGCCTCCTCTTAGGCTTTGTATAAAGAAATCCCCTAGCCGAGTCAATTAACCTTTTAGCATCAACGTTGGGCTTTGATCAAGGTACACAAAAATCAATAATCCCTCTTTAGAGATGACAAATTCTCTCTCAAAACCTTTTAGCTTCAATCTTGGGCTTTGAACAAGACACCAAAACATCTTTTCCACCCTCAGAATAGGAGGAACTACGATTGCTCTGATTTCCCTGTTTCATTTAAACGGGAATACGTAGGCATAAGATTGCGAAATCTTAGCGAGCATACTAATCAAAAACCCTAGATCCAGTACCTTCATACCAATCAAAACTTAGGTCCAGTACCTTACCAAGAACATCGAGAAAATCCAAACATCAACATCAAAACTCACTATCTCTCATCTTTTCCCAAGATACTTTCCTAACCCATTAACGGATAAACACCATCAATTACAAAGCAAAACCTAAAGCTAATATCCAGTGGATAACCACATATAGGATGGGTAATTGACAACTCCCCATTGTATAACCTGACCCCGGACTGTCATACCCCAAATTTTGACCACTAAGATTTCCCATCATTGTGCAAATCATCATCACAATATGGATGAACCATCATGCCTCACCAAGTGCCTCAAGGGTTGTTGAGCATTCACTACAATCAAAATTAGGGTTTTAAGCCATCTCAGAGCCTTAGACAAAGGATCAATCAAGAAATGACATGATCTTCAACTTGTCTAACCTCTCAAACATCCATAATGGATCAAAAAGGACTCCCACTTCAAGGATTAAGCACAAAGTTGCTCCCTTCTAGGTGGATCAAGTCTCAAGATCTCCAGTATCACCAAATTAGGGTTTTGGTCGACCAGGGCCTCTAGATGGAAAGTTTCATCTGGGCATGAGACAATGATCCAAAACACAACCTAATGTACTCCATGGAACCTCATGGACCCAAGAATCAAGTCAATTTGACCTCAGGGGATGCATACATAAAAAATCAGGAATTAGGGTTTCTTGACCTAATTCACCCCTAAGTTGACTTTTGGGACAAATCAAGAGCCAAGACCTCAAGACATGATTTGAGGGTCTCTAATGAACTATATTGATCCATTTGGAACAATGGATTAATCCAAGAAACTTGAGCAACAAGTCTCATTTTCATCTGCACCACAATTAGGGTTTCGCGAGGAAAGTCAACTGTAACTTTGACTTTTGCCCCAGGACATGCTCCCACGCCCTAGGACATGCCCCAATATACCCTATGACACCCATGGAACATGTCCATCAAGTTTGATTTAGGTCAAGGACATGATTTCCTGAAGAATTGCACAATTTGGAATTCATCTGATAAAAAGTCAACTGTGCACAAAAGTCAACTTTGACTTTTTGAGATTTTTCACCAAAATGGATTTTTAACCCTAAAATGATGTTAATGTATGATTTGAATCATCATTCATCAAGAAAAATCAAAGAAAGTGGGATAACTTGTAAAAGGGGTAACCATAAAACTTAGAAATCTTTCTAAGTTATGGAAAAAGTAACACTAATGCACCAACTTTGGAGGACCATAACTCCTAAACCACAAGGCCAATTTTTTTCATCCAAATATGGATTTATAGCCCTCATTACCCTCTACAAAAACTTCAACTAGACCTAAGTCCAATTCATTAAGGATTTTGAGTTATGGAGTGATCAAAATCAAGAAATCACACTTTGTTCCAACACTTAGTGAAAATTTCACTAAGTCAGATTTTGCTTCACTTTTTGCCAAATGTAGAGGGATTTTTCACTTGGAATCAGAAGAGATCAAAATCAAACATGTTCAAACAGTTGTTGTATCATGTAAGGGCTTTCCAAAATGGCCAAGAACATTGCCAAATTCAACTTACACCATGAGATATGACATTGTCAAGTTGCCTTGCTGAAATCTGTCAAAGGCAAGGCAGATTTTGCATTTTAGCTCGATCTGCCAAAATCAGCCAAATTCAAATGCTCCTATCCACTTGGACACATCTGAGGATTGAATCTAAAGGGAACAATCACTGAGCCAAGCCTCCAAAGTCCATGGAACAAGAAATAACATGTTGAACCTAGAATGGCCAAAATAGGGACAAGACTCCAAATTTGGATTGAAGCATTCAATGGAAGCATCAAGGTGGCATGGACTGGGCCATTCTCATATGAAATCAGTCAAGACTTATCCAAGACCAAGGGAACCAAAGCTCTGTGCCCTAACCTCTAGTCAATGGCTAGAGGAGACTTGGATTTTCATTTGCCAACATTGGCCAAACCTACTTACCAGCTGCCATTCACTATTCCTTGCAAAACAAACTTTCTCTACTATAAATAGAGCTCAATTGTGATCAGTTTGAGTACACCAAAGCCATCAAACAGATGCTTTCCTCAAAATCTCTTCTTTCACTCCAATTTTGCCTTCTAAGGCAAGTCACTATCGGGTTTTCAGTTTGAGAGCAATTCCAATCAAACCAATCACTCACACACCTCACATACATCACATATGAGCTGATCAAACACTTAGATCACTTCTGAAACACCAATTTCACAAAATCACCAGCTGGTTGCTCAAATTTTCAATCAAGTTGCAGCTGAGGTACCACAAAGTGATCCAGCCAATTTCAATCAAGTCCAACCATTCAAACACACTTCATAGGGTGTAGGGAAGCTGTTCAGATCATCACCACTCATTTGTAACACCTCAAAATCAAAAATCACATTGCACTTGCTGTCACGGCTTAGAGGTAAGCACATACTTGGTCATCTCTCAATCTATGCATATTTCCTCGCACAATAATTTGGCCATATGTTCATAATCATGCATGGAATGTTTTCCCTCAATTAATTGCATTGTTTGAATCGTGTATAAAAAATCCTAGCCTTCATGCAGAAATTAGGGTTCTTGAGGATTTTTCATGATTTCTTGTGTATGTTTAATTTAAATGAAATTAATTGACATAGACATGATCGTGAGGTTGAGACGAGCATAATGATATGTGGATTGCATGTTATAATTAAGTATTCAGTGAGATTGGATAGAAAATGCAAATCTGGGCAAGGCAGAACACGCGCGTGTTCTTGGTCCATGTTCTTGGCGCCATTTTCATAAAATTCAAATATTTGAATTTTGTGATTTCATTTAATTGATTCAAAAATTAATTTCTCTCTGAGTTTTAATGATTTTGAGTTGATTCTTTTTTTAATAATTCACAAAAATGTTAAAATATTTTATTTTATCAAAAAATCCCAAAAATATTATTTATTTCATATAATTGATATTTTTGCAAAGAATTAATGTTTTAATTATTTTTTGACATTTTAAATATTTTTTCTACATTGATTTTGCAACTTTTAATGCTTTATAATTATTTTGTAGGTCAATACTTAATTTTTGAAGCATTAATCCAAAATCACAATTTGTTTTTCACATGTTAAACAATTTTGATCATTTTAATTGAATTTTTATTCAATTAAATACATTTTTGAAAACAAATTAGGGTTTTTGGATTAATTCAACCCTCATAAATTATTTTCAAAACACTTTGGGCCTCTAATAGAGTGTAAGACCCAATCCTTTTTTAACCAAATCATTTTTGGGCCTCAGTGTATTGTATAAGTCCCGATACCGTCAAAAAAACAAACGGCGCGATCGTCGACTTTCAAAATAACCTTTGGGCCTACCCTCGTGTAGTAAGACCCATTTCTTTTCTTAAAACTCATTTGGGCCTCTAATAGAGTGTAAGACCCAATCCTTTCTTGACCAAAACATTTTGGGCCTCACTTATTGTATAAGTCCCTCTGCGTTAAGAGAAAACCTCGGCGCGATCGCCATTTCAAACGAAAAATCATCTGGGCCTACCCTCGTGTTATAAGCCCCATTCTCTTTCTTTAAAACTTTTTGGGCCTCTTGAAAGAGTGTAAGACCCATCCCTTTGTACAGAAAACATTTTGGGCCTCAGTCACTTGTATAAGTCCCTCTGTACAAATTCAAACAGTGCGCTCACTGATAAAACCCTGGGCCTCTCCTTGAGCTGTAAGCCCCAAATCTTTCTTTTTAAAAGCATTTTCTCCTTTGATTTTGAATATACTATTATTTTCAATCTTTCTTTGTTGAACAACTAACCAAACAGCATGGAAGCTCTACAACCGAGTAAGTGGTTATTACTTTCATTTACTACTTTCATATACATATAACTGTATTGTGGGGATGTTTCACTGTAAGTCTTCTTTCATAAACTCATATCGACTGTGTAATAATAGTATAGATATTTCGAGTTTCCCCGGCAATTACGTCTAGAACTAGGTGACGCCGTTTCGTTTATTCATAGAAATAAACAACTAGATCCCCATAGGATTACCAGACACAGTCTTCCCTCCTCTTGGGGTTAAACAATATGGAGACATGAAAGGCAGCATTCTCAGTGAACCCTTTCATAGACTGTCACTTGTAGAAGTTGTCAAAGAAACTCTATTCCCTAGAGATGATCTCTTCTCCGTGAATTGCATCTCTTGAGTTTCTTCCAAATTCTCGAACTTTCCTGACTTTGATCTATTCTCGGTGAATAGCATTGCCTTGAACTTCTCGAGGTTTGGGGACCCACGGGCTTCTTAAAAGCATCGGCCTCCTCTTGGGCATCGTACAAGGACCCACAGGCTTCCTAAAAGCAACCCCGCCTCCTCTTGGGCTTCGTACAAGGACCCTATGGCTTCTTAGAAGTATTCACAGCCTCCTCTTAGGCTTCGTATAATGATCTCTTCCTCCGGGAATGATAGCCTCCTCTTGGGCTTAATACAAGGACCCGTCGGCTTCTTAAAAGCTTCCAGCCTCCTCTTGGGCTTCGTACAAATTGTCCCGACGACCTCCTAGAGGTATAGGAACAGAACTTAGTCATCTGTATAGAACAATCCTTTCATAGAGTCTACTACTGTTTCTCAAAACACAGTACGAGAGATGACACTCTAGACTTGGACAGTCTAACTTCCTTGAGTCTCAAAGACATTCTCAAGTGACCCCTTCGTTAAATAGGAAGGAAACCCGTAGACTCGGACAGTCTCAATACCCTTCGGATTCCCCGCTTCCTTAAAGAACAGGAATAAACCGGATCCTTGAATCAAATCCCTGAGTATAGTGTTGCTCATATAAGAACTGATTTTCTCTTTAAAATCAGTATACTGGACCTGTCACTTAACTGAACAGTAACCATAGCCTCCTCTTGGGCTTTGTACAATGATTCTCCCCAGCGGAGTCAAACAACATTTAGCCTCTCTCTCGGGCTTTGTACGAGACACATAAGAGACTCCCTCGTTGAGTCAATCACCCCTTTCGCCTCCATCTCGGGCTTTGTACGAGATACAAAAAGGTTCTTATTGAGCCAAACAAACAATCGCCTCCATCTCGGGCTTCATACGAGATACAAAAAAGTCCCTTGTTGAGTCAAATAGCCTCCATCTCGGGCTTTATACGAGATACCAAAAGATTCCATCGTTGAGTCAAAACCTTTTAGCCTCTCTCTCGGGCTTTGTACGAGATACATATATTAGCCTCCTCTTAGGCTTCGTATAAGAAAACCACTGGTTGATCCAATTAACCTTTTAGCATCAAAACTGTGCCTCGTTCACAGTACACAAACATCAACAACTCCTTCCTCTTCATCTAATTGCTGTAAGCGGCAAGCCTCTGGATCATCTACATCCATGCCACTGTCCCTCTTTTAGCATAAGAAATTCCTAAAGAAAGATAACATTGCTCTACACTGAGTTAAAGTCTTCCCCTTCAGGTTAAAACCCCCTATAAAGGAAATTATGGCATTGCTAGGATCCGCGTATCCCGGTTAAAGTAATTCTCCTTTATAAACAGTTGTGACATACAACTCCCCCTTTAGAGATGACAAATTTTCTCTAAAGTCAAGGTCCTGTAGCTTCACATCTTGGGCTTTGAACAAGATACAAATAGACCTTTCAGCTTCACATCTTGGGCTTTGAACAAGATACAAATCACCTTTCGCTTCACGTCTTGGGCTTTGCACAAGATACAAACTACCTTTCGCTTCACGTCTTGGGCTTTGAACAAGACACCAAAAACAACCATTTCCTCCCATAGAATAGGAGGAACTACGAACGCTCTGATTTCCCTGTTTTGGATAAACGGGAATACGTAGGCATAAGATTGAAAGAAAAATCTTAGCGAGCACACTAAACAAAAAACCCAAATCCCATATCTCCATCAATTAAAAGCAGTAATTCAAAAACATCAGTCCTAACCTCCTAATCCTTGTTCCCCGCCAGAAACCTTCTGTCTAGATAAAAAGAAAGAAAACAGTATTGGCGAAAATACAAATAACCAGTACAAAGGCCCCCCCACATTGATAGCATTCGTAACCTAACAGACCGCTGTTTAAACTTAGTATGCAAAGCAGGGTTAATTGGAGACATCTATTTCCCTTCCTTCATCAGCTCACAATAGGATAAAAATGAATCGACCTGTAGTTTTAAGCTCAACCGCAGAGAGCGACCAGCGCTTAAGAACCGCGTCCAAAATCGCTCGCTACACAGACCCCCCCAATCTCTTTTAAGCATTTGTTCAGTTAAACAATCGCGTGCAAGGTTAGTTTTAGATAGCTTCCATTTCCCTTCCAGCTTCACGGGATAAATAAGAAATCAGAAAGTAGCATCCCCCTCCTACCATTGCGGTGAGGAAAACCCAGCGATAAGGTGGTCGCGTCACCGACAAAAATCGCTCGCTACAATGCACAAGACCGGTCTAGTATTTTTATTTAGACACTAATAAGCAACAATTACCTTCTTTATTTACCGATGAAGTTAAACACTTTTGTGTGTTTATTTGTTTGTCCACTTTTGGACGATATTTGGGGTTCAACCACCGTTACGCTGGATAACCAGGTGAGGGTTACCCAACTTTGAAGGTGTAGTTTCCTTTTACCGTCTTTTCATCATTTTTGTGCTAAAATTCTTTATTTTCCAACCAATCATACATGCATGCGAGTCTATATTATGCCAGAGTGTCATGATAAACTAATTAGAGAGTACTTTTCATAATTCTTGTACTATGGTACAAATCTACACGTTGGACTCGCATCTTAGTTTGGGGAAATTAGGGTGTTCTAGTAATACTTATGTTGTCAAGCTTTCCCGGTGTTCCTATACTTAGCCTCTCGCCTTTCTAAATCTATATACTATCTCGGTTTCCTCATGATCAAAGTTTTTTCAAGAAATTTTTTCGAACAGTCCTAATTCGGGATTTTTTTTTTGAAAAATTAGTATTTTTAAAAGAAAAATTAATGATTACAAAAAGCATAAACATACAAGATAGAAAAATCAAAAGAAAAGTAATAAATCCCCTAAAAACTTGAACCAAACACTGTCCCCAATGTTTTACTGCAAGCAAGAGAGAGTGAACTCACAAAGACCTTACTTGAGAGGTGGGAAGCATAACATAAGTTTCTATAACATCATCTGCACATCATACAATACCACTCCTTGTCTTGTTTGCTCCTCCTTCATGCCTTGAATCTCTGAAGCACCACCCTATCTATCTTGATTATCATTTTAAGGCTTAGCTTCATGTTGGGTAGGATGAGTAGGTGGTGGGACAATGTCCTCCTCCATAGCATTACCTGAATCATGGTTAGACAAATCAGGGTCGCTCTCCTCATCGAAAGCGCTACCCGGAGCAACGATTCCCGTTGTGTAGAGACAATTTTTCATTACATCAACCCTTACTTTTCTAGCGCTAGGAAAATCAAGAATAACTTTATTGCAAATCATCACCGTGTAGGTGTTACCTTCAAAAGAAATCATGCCTTGATGCACAAGGGCATCCATATTAATCTTATCTTTACCCTTTACAAGGCAGTCTTCTTCCAAGTTAAATTCAAGCCTGAGGTGCTCGGCGATTTGGGTGATCAAACCCCCCACCAAAATTCCTTTGGTGGCCGCACGAGCAAATCTTCCCAAATAGTTGGCCAAAGGTGGCGACATTAACCACATCATTGTCAATCATGCAAATATATAAATATAAGCTCTCTTTGGATGGCTACACCGGTACTATCACCTCTCCCAAACAAGGTGTAGGCAAGGGTATTTTGGGCGTATCAGAAGCAAAGGTTTTGGATGGTGGATGCCTTTGCTTCAACAGTACTATAAAAGTTATCACTGGTAATATGAGCCCAGAATTTCTTAACATCAATTTCGTTTGGGACATATCCGGGCTCATAGGTAGGCAATATGAGAATGTATCCCAACTCTTCAACACTCAACTCATGACTTTGGTTAAATAGATTGAATTTGAGAGTGCCATAATAGTACCTCGCACCTTCTATCCACTTTTTAAGCAATTTAAAATCTAACGTACTAAAAACTCAAGGGTAATGCACTCATAAGTTGTCGCTTCCCTTTTCATGAACTCTAACAACCCTATGGAATGAAACATTATGTTTATTTAGGATTTTAAACCAAGAATAGAGAGAGTGTTTTCACACATGTACCTTTTTAGTGTGAGTTTGCGCTTGATCTATTGTTTGGCTTGGTCATCATTCTCAAAGACAATGTTGTGAGGATATGAGGCTCTAGTGCTTCCTCTATTTTTGGGTCTTGAATATTCAACAACTTGTTTCCCTTTGTCACTTCTTGTCGGTGCCATTGATGATGAAATTAAAAAAAAAAACAAATTTAGCTTTTTGGAATTTTGTGCCCGGAAGTGTGATTTGGGTGATGATTAGTGAAGGTTTCGTGACGGTGGTTTTGGATTTGGTGATGGGAGTAGGGTAACGGTTGAACCTTTTGTTTTTGTTTTAATGGAGGTTTGGTAGGTTTTTGGTGAGAAGATGAAGAGAAAGATAAATATGGAAGGTTTAAAGAGAGAGATTTGGTGATAAAGTGATTTGAAAAACCAAAATTTGGAGGTTTCAAGGTGAGTTAATGAGAATGATTAGGTGAGAGAGAGAGAGGTGGGTGGGGCCAAGAGAAAGTGGGATAAAAATTCAAAAATTTGAATCATGGGGAGCTAGGGCCTGCTACGTCCCGTAGCAGCTGCTACAGCCGCCCGTAGTAGGTCACTGGATTTTATATGGTCAAAGTTTGGAATTAGGGTTTTGGTTAAGGGGGCTGCTACAGCCTGTAGCAGGTGCTTCAACTGCCTGTAGTAGCTCCCTGGTTTTTGTATGGGGATTTTATATTTCTTATGGTTTTGTTGGGTTTTTTCTGGGCATAGTTTCTACACCAATATTTCTCAACTTTTTCAACTTTGATAACTAGTTTCACTTCCCCTTTGTGAGCCTCTTTATTTAACTGAAGGAAAAAAATCAAACAAAAAGAAAACGAATTAGTACAAAAAGCATGGGTTACCTTCCATGTAGCGCTTTATTTAAGGTGGTTTAGCTCGACCTTTTTGACCCTCAAACTCAAGAGGGTGCTTCCTTAAAACTTGAGTCCCTAACATTTCCCTTAGATATTTTATGGTCCAATTAATTCTATTCATCAATGCCATATATCCTTCTTCCTTTTTCTTCCTCCTTCTATAAGAAGGATTATATTTTAGGTCTAATTTTTCATGGACATCCTCTTTCACTCCTTTCTTCTTCTTAGGTTACCTTGCTTCAACCCTAGTCGAGGTTTTTGTTGCTTAGGTTCGTCACTTTGGGCTACAAGCGCTTCAAAGCTTTGGTTACTGGAAATTGGGGTTTTTGTCCAATACTTCCCCATAAATCTTAGCTTTAATGTTTCCTTTATCATCTTTTGTGCTATCAAACAAACACTTTTCTAACTCATTGGTTGGAAGTGGCTTTGACGCGCTCTATTAAATAGAACTGCCGATTAAATCCACTAAACAACAAGAATCCCTCAATGAAGGTTTTTTTATGAGTTTTGCCAATATGAGCTCGATTTTCTCTTATCCTACCTAGGAGTATCGGGATTTGGGAATCCTCATCATACACACCTATAAGGTATTTGACCAATCAATCTGGCAGTTGCAGAGATACATTTGTCAGTTTCATCTCACCATGTCTAATTTCATGCACATAAATAAAGGAACCAGGCTAACACTGGCCCCTAAATCACAAAGTGTTATCTCAAAGTTCATGGTGCCTATCTGACAAGGGATAGAAAAAAATCCTCGGATCTTTAAGCTTAGGGATCACCATATTTTGAGTCATAACAGTACTATCAACAATCATAGCCATAGTTTCATGGTCTTCTAATTCACTTTTATCAAAAATATTTTTTTAAGGAATTTAGCATAAGAGGGAATTTGAGTTAATGCATCAGTAAAAAGGCACATTGATGTAGCTCCTGTTAAGGAGTTCCACAGACTTTTTAAATTTTGCCTCCACTTTAGCCTTTACAAGCCTTTATGGGAATGAGATTAGTGGTTTGTAGGGAGGACGAGCAATATATGATGCCTCCTTATCAACCTCTTCAACAACCTCTTGTTCATGTGGTGTTGGTTAACTATCCTTAATCTTTTTATCTCTCTCTCTCTCTCTCTCTCTCCCTCTCTCTCTCTCATCAGAACTAACCACTTGCTTACCACTTCGAGTTGTCACAACATTCAAGTGCCCCTTAGGATTTTGCTCGGGTTGCCCCGAAAATGATCTCGAAGGGACAAAATTAAAAGCTTGTTGCTGTACAACTTGGGAGATCTGAGTCTTCAACATTTTCTTAAGGGTAGTAACATTGTCAATTTTGGTAGTCAGCTGCCTAAGCGCCTCATTAGTGAAGAGGTTCTAATTTCTAAATTCATCATTCTGACGAGTTTGCATCATCACAAAGTTTGATAGGAAAATGACACACCATGATCATATATAAACACCAAATGTAAAATAAAACCAAGCCATCAAGTATATGAATTTGTATTCCAAATTTCAAATATTTCAACTTCAAAACTTAACAATTCATTCATTCATTTACTCATATTCATACAAGGTCTAAACATCATAGGCCACAAGACACATTTAATCATTCAAACATATTATTACTATTTTGTATATTCATTCATTCATCAACTTAACACCTATCTGGTAGCACACTAGCAACTTACAGAATAACATGAAAAATCAAATTATCAAATTAACAATTAATTCAACCCCTTCCCTTTTGGTTGGCTATAACTATAACTAACTAGCTGGATATGATTAATATTTAGAGGGAGGCTATAATTAAGTTTTAGCTTGATGATTTTGTGAGAGCACTAAAATAAAAGTGAATGTTTCTACATTCAATTCTCTATAAAAGTGAGTAGATAACAAGTAATATAAGGTCCAAAGCTGAAAAAGTATATCCAATTTCAAGGGAATCCAAGACAAGGTGGAATCATGATAAATTAGCAAATACTTTAGTAATAGACCAAAGTAGTTTTATACTGTAAATCTATAAAGGTGTATAAGTAGCTATCAATAGAATAAATACTAGTCATGTTCTACTAACCATGATCTTTTAACGACTGAGAAACTTTGAAATTCTGGTACATGTGCAGAATTCAGATGTCCTATAACATGTCATTCGACATCTGGTCTGACATGAACACACATGGCAAGGTATATAACAATAAGCTTAGTACTGAAAAGATAAAAGAAAAACACACAGAATTGTTAACCCAATTCAGTCTAACACACCTACTCTGGGGGCTACCAACCCAGGGATGAAGTCCACTATCAGCAGTATTAATTCAAAGCTAAACTCTCCGTTTACAACTTATCACTTAATCACTACCCAATGACCCTTCTACCTAGATCCTCTCTAGATATGAGAAACCCTTCTCACTCCCAATCATCGCAATGATGTCTAGCAGTCAACACTCCGCCACTGCATCAACGGCTCTTTACCTATACAACAATTCAACAAGGAAGACACACTTCCAAGACACAACTTAGAGTTACTTAAAAGCTTCCTCCAAGAACAATACTCCTCTTACTTAACAGCTTCGAGGATCACTCTAACAAACTGTCCAACTCACATGTCGAGTGGTACAGGAACCAACCCTAATAATAGAACTTTTACATTTTTTGGTTCAGTTACAATTCCAGGTTACACTACATCTAAATATAACCTATTTCCAACTGGATTTGGGCCTTCACAGACACAGCAAATAAGCTGCTACAAGTCAGCAGAAAATTCTGCTACATAATAGGACTTCAATCTTTAACTTCCTAAAATATCTCCATATTTAGAAAGTGTATATTTTCCAATATTCTTCTCAATTTGAATCTTCAGACCTTTTAATTCAGTGCCACATAGAATTTGCATATTATTCCCTGAATATTCTGCATCATTTAAGACATAACAGAATCTTTAATTCACTTCAGTTCTGGCGCGATGTCGAATGGACCTTCATGGGACATCTTAATATGACATGTTGTTCCAGATGTTGAAACCACTTCAACTCAATATGTTCCATTGCACAATAGGACTTCTTGCTCAACCTGTTCTTCTTTAGCAAGATAAAATATCATATCTAACATATTGCTGCTATTATTTGTTTTACAAAATTAATGCCAACTCTAATACTTAAGGAACTAACATTCTCCCGCTTTGGCAAATTTTGGCTAAAACAAATATATAAACTTTACAACTCAGATTACAGCAGCAATTACAACCTTACACTATTGTCAGTAGTCATCAGCAACTACTGAACCTAACAGTTACCATCAGTAGCTACTGTGTACAGAAACCATGGAGAATCATCTTCTTGGGAAATCTTGAATGATGTTAGGACATCATGTTTGACAACTCTTTTCAGCATATTCTATGAGCTCCATAACATCACCTCCGAGTCCTGAAGTCATTTGGTGCACATGAGGAAGAAGATATCTGACACTCCCCCTCAATACAACACATTTCTTTTTCCTTCCAGGACAGACCTAGAACAATTATAGAAGACTCCTCCAGAAAAGAAACGTCTGTCTTGACATAAAGGACCCATGGTGGCATAAGAGATTTCTGCACACCTTATTTGATCAGACGCCCCTAGTCGACCTGTGGCATAAGATGAAACTTAAGAAGTAGTCATCTACTAACCTAGGTAACTCAGAACACAAGTCACAACTGTGTTCATAACGCAGGACACAAGTCACAAAGACTCAACACCAACTTAAGGAAAGGACACCTTCTTCGACATCTCTGAGCACAGCAGACTCCAGACATAGCATCTGCGCAAACCATTTCGCAAACCCTTTCTCCCCCTTTTTAGCCAAAAATTGGCAAATAAAGCCCTCACAGAACCAGGCCCAAGTGGTGCTCACCCAAAAATGAATAAATGCCATAAGACTTATGAAACAAGAACACTCACTGGCTGAAGGAGAAAAGAACAACCCCTATAAATAGCTGACCAGTTACTTTGGAATTAATGAGCTTTGAATATGTCAAGGTTCTTGGTCAAAGAAACGCTATTTTAGGTACCAAAAACTCCATCCAAATTCAATGTCTACCTTCCAAAATAGTCTTGACCGCCTTTATTGTTTCTCAACTGATTCTTACCATAAATTGAGCCAATAACGTTCCATGCATAGGCAAAGACACGTGTTTCACCTTATCCTTACACTACCGACCAGAATAATTCCTTGTTTGGCTCAAGAGAAACATGTCCTGTACCATGTTCTGACATCTTACCAAACAATGTCTGCTTGGTCACAACATAATCAACCCAAGACTCCACAGAAAATTATACATTCCAAAACACAAGCACATTTTCTTTTCTGTTGGATTCTGAGACGACTTCTATCGATCAGCACAACTCACAATCCCTTCTAGATTCCTTCAGAGCAGCAGAGAAAAATAAATTCTCCCAGATACAATAATTCTACTTTTCAGACTCGTCCTGCATAAGCACTAGCTTCACGCAGCTAGGACAGCACACCGGCCTTAGGAACACCCAACCACACTTAGTAGTACATGTCCCATCAAGTTGTTGACATTACTCTGCACAAACTTGGACAGCACGCAAGCTACACAAAAGTCTGCCCACTTGCAGTAATAGACCATAGACAATAGCCTTAACTCCCCCTGACATGAGTAACCAATGATAGCACAACGATATTGTCACATTCTCAACACTTAAGAACTGCCACTTCTTGTATTTGTTGAGCATGATCTCACCATGTTTATAAAAGCCCACTTGATTTGGAATTTCTCACATATTCCATAACAAATGTCTTTAGATTACTTGCAACACAGGATAAGGACTGCCACCATCTTTAACTTGTATTAGAAGAAACCTTCTTATCTTCAGCCATTCTGACCAGATCACACCACTGACAACAACCTTCTGTCCTTACATTCACAAGCACCTAATTAAGTCTTCATCATGAAAGTAGTCATGTATTGCCAGACCAAACTACTTAACATCAAGATCAGAATCTGCCCATTCTAATCCACATTATGTCAGAACTGCCACTTCAAACAATAATGCTTCTTCTTCCAACTCCACAAGCACAGTCCCAGACCTTCATCCAGGATACACACCAAACAATGGTGTTGTACCAATATGTAGGACATCAGCATAAAATAACACACCTTCTACATTTTATTCAGGTAATCACAACCACTTGATCACAACCAGCATCAGCAGCTGTTCCAAAAGCAAACTTAAAAGAATTACACCAGACAACTAGACAATACCCAGACACGCTCTCCCTCTTTTTGGCCACAGTTGGATAACCTCTTAACCTACCAAGGCACCAAACACGAAGTTCTGACATCCCATGTGACAAGGTCCCAAGAGAAAACAAGTTCCCAAACCAAAGACAACTTTGACTGGTCAGGCGATACAAACAAAGACTCTTCATGCAGTATAAAAACCAAGACTCCTTGCTTCTAACAGCACATCACAGATAGAACCATGAGTCAGTCTAACAAGGATGCAGGAAGGAGACTCATGCAGGAAGTCAAGAACCCAGGTCCACAGAAGTTGAAGAACAAAACACTGTCCACAGCTGGGGCAACTTCAGGCGCCATAAGAACAAGAAAAACATCAGAGACAAGGATGAAGGCCGTCAAAAAACCTTCAGTGCAACTTCAAGCTTCTGATGATGAATGGGACGAAGATTGGAAAACATTTCTTGATTCGGGGGGTTGGGATAATCTTTAGACTCTTTGTTTTTTGCTTTTTCTAATCTCGTATGCTTTCAGTAGTGCAATAAAATTATGTTTCAATTCTATTTCCTTTAAACTAAACATATGCAGTAAAGATCACAACTGCACAAGACACATTCCAACACACTTAATCCTCATGTATGCAAATTCCTAATTTGCTTCTGGCCAAAACACATCATATACAAGGAGAATACAGCAGCAGAAAACCAAAGTCAAAACATCCTTTTAGACATATATCAATCACAGTCAGTCTTACCACAATAAGTGCCAACACCAAAAGCTGGAGAATAATCACTCTCCCCCTTAACATCACACGTCCAGCTGCATAAAATTTTGGCACTCTCTCCCTATCAAGAATAACATGTGCTTCTTCGTACCTTGAAGAATGGAAAACATAATATGCATCTTCATGTCTTCAAGAGCTCACTCTTTGTTCAACTCACAAGTTGAACACAATCCTCCCTTGTACTAACTCACATGGTCCCAATCTGATCAAATTTTCTCTATCTAAGACCACCAGTACTCCTTTGCAAGAAGAACTCCTTAAATGAATGGAGAATATGAGACTCATCTTCATGTCTTCAAGAGCGCACTCTCTGTTCAACACACCTGCTGAACACATTCACCTACTGCTTGACCCTCACACCAGTACATAAATTAGGTAGAGGCTTGTGATCTCAGGGGACAAAAACCATAACATTCTGAACAGAATGTTTTGTCAGTAGATGTTAAGACATCAGTCTTTACATCATGAACAGAGTCCAACTACACTACGAAAACACCATATTCCAAAACAGAATCTCCAAGCTTCCCCCTTTAAGCCTCGGGACCAGAAACAACCATCATAACCCATCACATTACATAAGATCACAAGAACACAAGAACAGTATTCTCTCATCCAATTCTCCTAAGGTAATCATTTCCTATCATTCTCCCCTTTAATAGCAGCACATACTGTGATTGGATCACACAGTCAATACTTATCTAGCTTCCCAAGATCATTCAGATAATGCTTCCAATTAACAGAGAGAAATCATGACTCTAAGATAAGTTCCAGGGCCAGAACCTTCTTAGACATACCACCCAGATGCCTCCTCTTCCAGATCAGGAGTAGGTTCTAAACTCATGTGATCAAATCACATTAGTTCAGCACCCAGAGCATCTGCTATGCCATTCCTTTAGACCACAGAATTCTTCACAATTCTGACGTGATGTTCTAACACAAGATAGGACATCATTCCAAGGAACTCATCAAGAGATCAAAGATTGGAGATTAGCCCTTTTAGAAGCAAAAGTAAATTACTTCTCTCTTACTTTAGATCTCTTCCTTACAACTTCACTTATTAATGCCTTTATGAGTGGAGTTGAACAATAATCTTCGAGTATCGTTGACACAGTAAGTTGAAGCAGTCTTGTACACATCCCATCACCATAGGATATACATTCAGAGAAGAACAACCTTCTCAGTTACAACCTCAGGAGTTTTCAGATAGATACGCAGTGGATCAAAATACAAACTCCTCAAACCTTCAGGTGTCACATATCAGCCCTAGCGTCATAATCCAGGTGACACCACAATACCACAGGTTTGAAAATAAATCAAACCGCACCACCAAGCCTTAAGCACATGCCACTACCTGTCACGAACAGTCCATCCTCCACTTCTAGGGACCATTCTCACACCTATATTAACTTCTCCAAGTTCAAACAACTTTTCAGTAGAAGGCTTCTACCTTGACCATGAACCAGAAAGTATCTTCCCTCGGATCTCATCCAGATACAGAACAGAATAACCTGCTCTGATACCAATTGAAATTCTGGTACATGTGCAGAATTCAGATGTCCTATAACATGCCATTCGACATCTGGTCTGACATGAACACACATGGCAAGGTATATAACAATAAGCTTGGTACTGAAAAGATAAAAGCAAAACACACAAAATTGTTAACCCAGTTCGGTCTAACACACCTACTATGGGGGCTACCAAGCCAGGGATGAAGTCCACTATCATCAGTATTAATTCAAAGCTAAACTCTCCATTTACAACTTATCACTTAATCACTACCCAATGACCCTTCTACCTAGATCCTCTCTAGATATGAGAAACCCTTCTCACTCCCAATCATTGCAATGATGTCTAGCAGTCAACACTCCGCCACTGCATCAACGGCTCTTTACCTATGCAACAATTCAACAAGGAAGACACACTTCCAAGACACAACTTAGAGTTACTTAAAAGTTTCCTCCAAGAACAATACTCCTCTTACTTAACAGCTTCGAGGATCACACTAACAAACTGTCCAACTACATGTCGAGTGGTACAGGAACCAACCCTAATAATAGAACTTTTACATTTTTTGGGTCAGTTACAAATCTAGGTTACACTGCATCTATATATAACCTATTTCCAACTGAATTTGGGCCTTCACAGACACAGCAAATAAGCTACTACAAGTCAGCATAAACTTCTGCTACATAATAGGACTTCAATCTTTAACTTCCTAAAATATCTCCATATTTAGAAAGTGTATATTTTCCAATATTCTTCTCAATTTGAATCTTCAGACCTTTTAATTCAGCGCCACATAGAATTTGCATATTATTCCCTTAATATTCTGCATCTGTTAAGACATAACTGAATCTTTAATTCACTTCAGTTCTGACGCGATGTCGAATGAACCTTCATGGGACATCTTAATACGACATGTTGTTCCAGATGTTGAAACCACTTCAACTCAACATGTTCCATTGCACAATAGGACTTCTTGCTCAACCTGTTCTTCTTTAGCAAGATAAAATATCCTATCTAACATATTGCTGCTATTACTTGTTTTACAAAATTAATGCCAATTCTAATACTTAAGGAACTAACAAACTTAAACTTAGCATGAAGAAGAGCCTCTTGTGAATAGTGGTTGTTGATGTCCTTAAAAAGGACTAAGAAAAGGCCCTGTCCAACAGAAACTCCAGCGCAAACACCTTGTGGTTTTATAAGAGAATTTCTTAACGCATCTTATATGTTTTTAATGCATTACACGAATTTTCAAAAATGTGTCCCGTTTTCGGAGATGCATCTCCGAACGCACCCAATACACATATTTTATTCGTTTTTGATTCAAACCTCAAATTTATCAATAAATTTATTTCGAAAATACATCTCCGGAAAATTTCTGGAAGAAAAAAATAGAAATATAGTGCAAGAAGCCACTTGCAAGTGTAATTTTCTGTATCAATTGAAAATTGAAATAAAAAAAGAGAGGGTGAAAGTCATGACTTGAATTAGAAACTAAAGTCAATAACAGATTGCCATAACAATAACAAGGAATTAAAACTAAAGTCACACCTCCAATGAAAAGCTTGCTTGAAGACATGTGGCGAAGATAGTTAAGCATGGATGAAACAGGAGCATGGTTACTCTGAGTAGCACCCTACCTCAAGAGGTTTCCAAGCTTGTTGCAGAAAGCCATTTTGATTGAAGACTAAGATAAGCATTCAAAGTTACTAATACAAAAAAGAACAACACCAGTATTAACACAATCACAGGAGTAAAAACTACATCATCACACACACAAAAACAAAACGAAACCACTGTGATCGTAAATTAGGAGTGGAAAAAGATAACACTAAAAATTAACAGCATATGAATCCAAACAAGAATAGAAAACTATTCATGACTTTCACCCTCTCTTTTTTGGTTTCAATTTTAAATTTATACTGAAAGCTACACTTGAAAGTGGCTTCTTACACTATATTTATGTTTTTTTTCTAGAAGTACATTTTCGAAAAAATTTCGGAGATGTATTTCCGGAATAAATTTATTTATAAAATTGGGGTTTGACTTAAAAATGAATTAAATATATGTATTGGGGTGTGTACGGAGATATATCTTCAGAAATTGAGGATATTTTTGAAATTTCACAAGATGTCTAAGAAACATATAGAGTCCATTAAAAAAATTCTCTTTTATAAAAGCACCCCGCATATAGGTTTGGATCATAACATCTCAATTACATGAAAGTTAGACATCTAGAACAAGAAAATAAGCAAACCTAGAACATAATCTAAAATTAAATCCCAAAAAATAAAATATGGGGACAACTTCTTTACCCACCTCAAAAGGTTGGGTAGTGTACCTTCAACCAATCAATTAATACCATTCTATCATATTATATTTAATTATTTATTTTATAGTTTAAATTTTATAGATTTTCAATGCAATTTACTCTAATTTACTCTATGGGTAACTCCACCCAACTTTTTGAAGTGGGTAGATAAGAATTCACCATAAAATATACATATATGTAGAGAAAAAGATAGTTTAACCAAGTTTACCTTAGAACTACATATACGGCGAGACCAATATGGTGATAACTCAAAAATAAAATCCGCATAACCTAGAACAAAAGATAGTATAACAAAAAAAAAATCAAAGCTTTGTTTCCTCATCAATCCATATACTGGACGGAACAACATCCAAATAATCAAAATTAATAGAAGAAACACATAAATGGTAGAAAGATTAATGAAATTCCTTAGAACTACGGATGTTGCGAGAACGATACATTGATAGCGAGAGAGACACATTTGAGGAGCATATTTTATTTGTTTTGTCCTTTGATTCTTCCTTGGAGATGTAGCAAGTGAGTTTTGTCGGTGAAGCGACCACCTTACCACAATGGTTGGAATTGGGTGCTACTTTTTGACTTCTTATTTATCCAATGAAGTTGGAAAGGAAAGGGAAGCTAGCTAAAACTAACCTTGCACGCAAATGTTTTCTTTAACAAATGCTAAGAGATTAGGGGTTCGGGGTCAGTTTATACAAAGGGAAGTTGTCAATCACCCAATGTATATAAGGTTATCCATAGACCCTTTATGGAATGTTTTTCTGTTGGTTTAAATACTTTATTGTGTTTATCTGCTGTGGGTTGGGAAAGTTTCTCCTTTGAGGGGTTTGAGAGGATGTTTTTGGTGATTTTTGGGTTTTCTGTTGTTTTTGTGAAAGTGCTAGACCTAAAGCTTTTTATTTGTGAGCTCGCTAAGATTTCACAATCTTATGCCTACGTATTCCCATAAAGATAACTGGGAAATCAGAGCAATCGTAGTTCCTCCTATTCTATGGGAGGAAAGATGTTTGGTGTCTTGTTTAAAGCCCAAGATTGAAGCTAGATGAGTATTTGTGTCTTGTTCAAAGCCCAAGATTGAAGCTAAAGGGTGACTGAGAGAGAATTTGTCATCTCTAAAGGGAGAATATCTCACCTATTCATCACAAAATGTTGGGAATTTGATTATAAAGAGAAATTACTTTAACTGGGATATAAGAATCCAGCAATGCTATAATTTCCTTTATAAGGGGGATGTCATGAAGGAGGAAATTTTAACTCAGTATAGAGCAATGCCATTTTTCCTTATGAGTCATTCATGCTAAGAGAAGGACATTGGCATGGATGTAAATAATCCAGAGGCTTGCCACTTACAACAGTTAGATGAAAGATAATTTTTGACCAGGATAAAAGAAGGACTCCAGCTTGGATTTTGAATCGACAAGTGTGCCACTTACAGCAATTATCTGGAAAAAGGTTTTGTTTGTTTGTTTTGAGATGTGATGTATAGAGGAAATATCCTCATGTAGAGTGGACTCAGAGTCTCATCTGAGGGGATGTTGATTTTTTGCGTGCCTTGATCAAAGCCCAAGGTTGAAGCTAAAATGTTGACTCTACTAGGGAAGGTTTATATCTGTCTTCTACAAAGCCCAAGATTGAGGCTGAAAAGAGATTGACTCCAATGGGGAGGTTTTATCTATCTTGTACAAAGCCTAAGATTGAGGCTAACTTTACTGAGGAAAATCATTATTCAAAGCCTAAGAGGAGGCTGGTTGGGGAAATTCTTATATGAAGCCTAAGAGGAGGCTGGCTTCTGCTGAGGATTATTGAAATCCAGAGAATGGTCCAATATGTGTTGGGGAATCAACTCTTGCTGGGGATTGAAGGAGAGTTGAAATATCAGATTCCCTGAGGTTCTGATTCTATTAGGGTTTTACTGATGGTAAATTAAACCTGGCTGGGTTTTTTGAAGGTTTAAAGATTGAGTTTGAAAACCTATAGAGGTTTTAACTCTGTTGGAGATTGATGAAATGATCAGAGTTTTTTCCCGTGCTTTTATGAAACTTGAGGTTTTTTTCTTGGTGAGGTCCAAGATAAAAATGAGACTTTCCAAGTCTACTGGTATGAAGAGGTTGACTCTTAGTTGGAGAATGATCTTTGTATGATGCCCAAGAATAGGTTGTTGGTTTAAGGGATGAGAATCAACCCTAGAATGGTTTGATGTTTTGGAATTCTTGACTCTCTTGAGGATTGAACTAGCAAAGATGACTAGTTTCTATCCAATACCTGTAGGAGGCCTTTGGGTCCTTGTACTAAGCCCAAAAGGAGGCTAAGAACTTTTAAGAAGCCTGTGGGTCCTTGTACAAAGTCCAAGAGGAGGTTGGGGATATGTCATACCCCAAATTTTGACCACTAAGATTTCCCATCATTGTGCAAATCATCATCACAATATGGATGTACCATCATGCCTCATTAGTCTCCCAAAAGATGGGTGAGCATCCACTACAATCAAACTTAGGGTTTCAAGCCCTCTCAGAGCTCTTAGACAAAGGATCAATCAAGGAATGACATGATCTTCAACTTGTCTAATCTCTCAAACATCTACAATGGATCAAAAGGACTCCCATATCAAGAATTAAGCATAATGTTGCAGCATTCCAGGTGGATCAAGCCTCACGATCGCCAGTGTCACCAAATTAGGGTTTTGGTCGACCAGGGCCTCCAGATGGGAATTTTCCTCTGGGCATAAGCCAATGCTTCAAAGCATAACCTATGATGCTCCAAGGGACATCATAAACCCAATCACCAAGTCAATTTAACCTCAGGGGATGCATTCACAAAAAAATTAGGAATTAGGGTTTCTTGACCTAATTCACCCCTAAGTTGACTTTTGGGGCAAAACAGGAGCTAAGACCTCAAGACATGATTTGAGGGTCTCTAATACACCACATTGATCCATTTGCAACAATGGATTGATCCAAGAAGCTTGAGCAACAAGTTTCAATTTCATCTGAACCACAATTAGGGATTTTTGAGAAAAGTCAGCTGTAGCTTTGACTTTTGACCAGGACATGCTCCCTAACCCTAGGACATGATTCAATACACCCTATAACACCTATGAAATCAATCCATCAAGTTTGATTTAGGTCAAGGACTTAATTTCATAGAGGATTGCACAGTTTGGAATTCATCAGATAAAAAGTCAAGAAAAATGATGTTAATGTGTGATTGGAATCATCATTCATCAAGAAAAATCAAGAAAAGTGGGATAACTTGTAAATGGGGTAACCATAAAAAAACTTAGAAATTTTCTAAGTTATGGAACAAAGTGGCTAGGGTACCAACTTTGAAGGATCATAACTCCTAAACCACAAGGCCATTTTTTCCCATCCAAAGCTGGATTTGTAGCCCTCATGGCCCTCTACAAAAGCTTCAACTACGCCTCATTCTAATTCATCATGGATTTTGAGTTATGGAATGATCAAAATGGCTGAAAACATGAAATGTCACTTTTTCTAACACTTAGTGAAATTTTCACTAAGTCAGAATCTGCCTTACTTTTTTCCAAATGTAGGGGCATTTTTCACTTGGATCCAAAAAGTATCAAAACCAATTATGATCAAACAGTTGTTGTATCATATGAGGGCTTTCCAAAATGGCCAAGAACATCACCAAACTCAAATTGAGTCATGAGATATGACAATGGCAATATGCCTTGCTGAAAACTGCCAAGGCTAGGAAGAATTTTGCACTTTTGCTCGATTTGGCAAAATCAGATAATTCCAAGCCTTGTCATCACTTTGGACACATCTGAGGATCAAATCTAAAGGGAACAAACACTGATCCAAGCCTCCAAAGTCTTTGGAACAAGAAGTAGCATGCCAAACCTAGAAATCCCTAAAAGAGGGACAAGATTCCAATTTTGGATTGGAGCATTTAATGGATGCTTAGAGGTGGCATGAACTGACACATTTGCAACTGAATTCAGTCAAGAATGATCCAACAACTAGGGAACCAAAGGCCTGTGCTCTAACCTCTAGTCAATGGCTAGAGGAGACTTGGCTTCCCATTGATCAACATTGGCCAAACCTCTGCTATGGTTGCCATTCACTATTGATCCTAAAACAAACTTGCTCTACTATAAATAGAGCTCATTTGTGCTCAATTTGAGTACACCAAAGCCATCAAACAGATGCTTTCCTCAAAATCCCTCTCTTTAGGCCAAAATGCCTTCTTTAGCAAGGTAACTCTGATTTTTTGAGTTAGAGAGCATTTCCATCATAGATCATGATCCTAACACCTCCAATATATCATATCTAAGCTGTCCAAACTCTCAAAAGTGATCTGTAATCCTTAAATCACAAAGTCACCTCTCAAAACCTCAAAATAGTACTTTTGTGCATTTTTCAAGCCATGCCTTGATTCAATCACTTTCCAAACCAGATAAAACCTCAAACACACTCCAAATATCATCCTTGAACTGTCCCTAAATGGTTCCCCCCATCTGGAACACCATTTGAGGGAGTTGCTATTTTGGCCATTTTAACCCCCTTTGCAAGAAAGGGCCAGTTTGTGTTTTTGTAGGTTCCAGCTGATTCCACTCATCCTAAAAGCTTCTAAGGGATCATTTGAGAGTGTCCAAAGTATCAAACCATTTCTGGAACAAGAAACTTGGCAGTTTGCACAAAAAACTCCAAAAGCTCAAAAGAGAGGTAAGCATCATGACTTGAACTTTCCAAAATATGCATTGCTTTGAAGTCCACTGATCATGCACATCTCATACATGTTATATATGTTGTGTTTGAACTAATTCATCATGTAATTCATGCCTGTACCAAAGTGTAGCATAGAAAATGCAATTATAGGCCTATTTCAAAACCACCATCGGATTTTGAGGAGGGAGCATGATCTGAAAAAAATACCACCACCATTGGATTCCTTGTGAAATTCTAGGCTAGATGCATATAAGTTTTGTCCCCAACCATGGAGAAATGAGAAAGTTATGAACCTTCCCGTTTCTTGCCAAAACTTGCCTTGCCTTGCCTTGGCCAGACCTAGAAAACAAGGCAAGCCTTGTGTATTTGTTGATTTGTTTATATCAACGGATGTATCACCACCCCAGTGGTAAGGCGCGCGCCTTATAACCTTGAGGTTGTGGGTTCAAACCCCACCCAGACCATTTTGTGTTTTCTCATTTTTTTGCTATTTTTCCATATTTTTCATGTTTTATTAATTAATTGGAAAATTAATAACTCCTTCAATTTTAGTTATTTTGGATTGGTTCTTTTTGCAAAAAATCACAAAAATGTTGAAATATTTTATTCCACAAAAAAATCAAGTTTATATTATTTATTTAATATAATTATTATTTTTGTGAATAAAGTCCTTTTTAATGGTTTCTAACATTTTAAAAGTGAATATTTACCTTGAAAGTCAAAATCAAATGAGTTTTAAGTCATCTTGTAATTAAAACCTCATTTTTCAAACCTTAAACAAAAATCAAAAGTGGTTTATTCAAACTTATTTGGTATTTTTTATTGATTTTCTTTAAATATTTACTTTTAAAGGGAAAAAATTAGGGTTTTCTTTGATTTCAAACCTCATCAATCATTTTCATATCATTTTGGGCCTCTAATAGAGTGTAAGACCCAATCCTTTGTAAATACAAACCTATTTTCGGCCTCACTTATTGTATAAGTCCCGTTGTATTTCAAAAGTTCGGCGCGATCATCGCCCGTTTAAAACAAACCATCTGGGCCTCTCCTCGAGCTATAAGACCCATTCAAAATCATTTTGGGCCTCTAATAGAGTGTAAGACCCAATCCCCTTTTGAAACCCAAAACTTTTGGGCCTCAATCGTTGTATAAGACCCACGGTGTTTTCGAAACTTCGACGCGATCGTCGCCCTTTTCAAAATCATCTGGGCTTCTCCTTGAGCTATAAAACCCATCTTTGTTCACTTTCAATCATTTTGGGCCTCTTGAGAAAGTGTAAGACCCATCCCCTTGTACAGAAAACCTTTCTTGGGGCTCAGTCACTTGTATAAGTCCCTGTACAAAATGACAGTGCGATCACTGATTAAACCTTAGGCCTCTCCTTGAGCTGTAAGCCCCAATTTTCCTTTCAAAAGGCACTTTCTCCTTTTATTTTGTAACATACTGTTATATTCAATTTCTTTGTTGAAACAACTAACCAAACAGCATGGAAGCTCTACAACCGAGTAAGTGTTTACCCGCTTTCTTTATCCGCTTTCATATGTATATAATTGTATTGCGGGGCTGTTTCACTGTAAGTCTTCTTTCATAAACTCATATCGACTGTGTAATAATAGTATAGATATTTAGAGTTTCCCCGGCAACTACGTCTAGAACTATACAGAACCTCGTCTCCCGACGTTGTCCCGGATATTTCAACATAACCTAAAGTACGAGAATTTTCTTTTACAAAAATTTAGATAACTAGATCTAAGAAATTTCCCCCTTGAACAGTTCATATACAGAAGGCCAATGTTCCAAGTGAAACCCCTTCTGGAACTGTTCATTAGCCTCCTCTTGGGCTTAGTGCAAGGACCCACAGGCTTCCTAAAAGCATCCCCGCCTCCTCTTGGGCGTTGTACAAGGACCCGTCGGCTTCTTAGAAGTTTTCACAATCTCTTCTTAGGCTTTGTATAATGATTCTTTCTCCGGGAAGATAGCCTCCTCTTGGGCTTAGTACAAATTGTCCCTCGGCTTCTTAAAAGTTTTTCTCGCCTCCTCTTGGGCTTCGTACAAATTGTCCCGACGACCTCCTAGGGGTATAGGAACAAAAGTTAGTCATCTTAATAGAACAGTCTTTCAAAGAGTCTAGATCTCACTACTACTGTTTCTTAAGCATAGTAAAAAAGATAAAACCCGTAGACTCGGACAGTCTAAAGCTCCTTTGGATTCCCCGTTTCCTTAGAGAATAGGAAATAATCCCGATCCTCAGATCAAATCCATGAGTACAACATTCCCCATATAAGAACTGATTTTCTCTTTTAACCAACATGCTGGACCTGTCACTCAACTGAAACAGTTACCCTAGCCTTCTCTTGGAATTTGTACAATGATTCTCCACAGCAGAGCAAACTTTTTAGCCTCCATCTCGGGCTTCGTACGAGATACAAAACACTCTCTTGTTGAGTATAAAAGACTCTCTTGTTGAGTCAACCAACTTTTTAGCCTCCATCTCGGGCTTCGTACGAGATACAAAACACTCTTTTGTTGAGTATAAAAGACTCTCTTGTTGATTCAATCTCCTTTTAGCCTCCATCTAGGGCTTCGTACGAGATACAAAAACACTCTCTTGTTGAGTATAAAAGACTCTCTTGTTGAGTCAAACAACCTTTAGCTTCCGTCTTGGGCTTCGTACAAGACACATACAAAAGCACTCTCTTGTTAAGTCAACCCTTTTAGCCTCTCTCTCGGGCTCCGTACGAGATACAAAAACACTCTCTTGTTGAGTATAAAAGACTCTCCTGTTGAGTCAAACAACTTTTAGCTTCCGTCTTGGGCTTCGTACAAGACACACAAAAAGACTCTCTTGTTGAGGCCCAGGGTTTTATCAGTGAGGCCCAGCCGAAGACACAGCCGAAGAGAAGACTGTATCTGGTGCTCCTATTGAGCTGAGGCCCAGGGTTTTATCAGTGAGCGCACTGTTGTTTTGAATTTGTACAGAGGGACTTATACAAGTGGCTGAGGCCCAAAAAGGTTTTCTGTACAAAGGGATGGGTCTTACACTCTCTCAAGAGGCCCAAAAAGTTTTGAAGAAAAATAAATGGGTCTTACTACTCGAGGGTAGGCCCAGATGATTTTTGAAAAGGCGACGATCGCGCCGTTTGTTTTTTGACGATATTGGGACTTATACAATAAGTGAGGCCCAAAGATGATTTGGTCAAAAAAAGGATTGGGTCTTACACTCTAATAGAGGCCCAAAGTGTTTTGAATGGGTCTTATAGCTCAAGGAGAGGCCCAGATGATTTTTATTTTTAAACGGGCGATGATCGCGCCGTTTACTTGTACAGAGGGACTTATACAATGAGTGAGGCCCAAAGAATTTTTGTACAAGGGGGGATGGGTCTTACACTCTCTCAAGAGGCCCAAAAAGTTTTGAAAATGATTTATGAGGGTTGAATTAATCCAAAACCCTAATTTGTTTTCAAAATGTATTTAATTGAATAAAAATTCAATTAAAATGATCATAAATTGTTTAACACATGGAAAACAAATTGTGATCTTGGATTAATACTTCAAAAATTAAGTATTGACCTACAAAATAATTAGAAAGCATTAAAAGTTGCAAAATCAATGTAGAAAAAATATTTAAAATGCCAAAAACAATTAAAATATTAATTCTTTGCAAAAATATCAATTATATGAAATAAATAATATTTTTGGGATTTTTTGTGAAAATAAAATATTTTAACATTTTTGTGAATTATTAAAAAAAGAATCAACTCAAAATCATTAAAACTCAGAGAGAAATTAATTTTTGAATCAATTAACCAAAATCACAAAATTCAAATATTTGAATTTGAAAAAAAGGCGCCAAGAACAAGCTGAAGAACACGCGCGTGTTCTTGGTTTCTCAGATTTGCGTTTTCTATCCAATCTCCATGAATACGTAATCATATCATGCAATCCACATATCATTATGCTCGTCTCAACCTCACGATCATGTCTATGTACTTTAATTTCATTTAAATTAAACATACAACAAGAAATCACGAAGAAACCTCAAGAACCCTAATTTTTGCATGAAGGCTAGGATTTTTTATACACGATTCAAACAATGCAATTAATTGAGGGAAAACATTACATGCATGATTATGAACTTATGGCCAAATTATTGTGCGCGGAAATATGCATAGATTGAGAGATGACCAAGTATGTGCTTACCTCCAAGTCGTGACAGCAAGAGCAGATGTGATTTTGAGTTAGAGGTGTTACAGACAAGTTGGGATGATCTGGACAGCTTCCCTACACCATATGGAGTGTGTTTGAACACTTGGATTGAATTGAAATGGACTGGATCAGTTTATGGCATCTCAGCTGCAACTTCACTTCAAACTTGTGTGGATGGCAAGTGATTTTGCGATTTTGATGTTTCAGAAGTTATGTGAGTGTTTGATCAACTCATATGTGATGTATGTGAGGTGTGTGAGTGATTGGTTTGTGCAGAATTGCTCTCAAACTCAAAACCCGATAGCTACCTTGCTAAGAAAGGCATTTTTGCCAAGAGAAAGAGATTTTGAGGAAAGCATCTGTTAGATGGCTTTGGTGTACTTAAACTGACCACAATTGAGCTCTATTTATAGTAGAGCAAGTTTGTTTTGCAAGGAATAGTGCATGGCAGCTGGTAAGTAGGTTTCCTCAATGTTGGCCAATGAGAATCCAAGTCTCCTCTAGCCATTGACTAGAGGTTAGGGCACAGAGCTTTGGTCCCCTTGGTCTTGGATAAGTCTTGACTAATTTCAGATGAGAATGGCTCAATCCATGCCACCTTGATGGTTCCATTGAATGCCTCATTCCAAATTTGAAGTCTTGTCCCTATTTTGGCAACTCTAGGTTCAACATGTTATTCCTTGTTCCTTGGACCTTGGAGGCTTGGCTCAGTGATTGTCCCCTTTGGATTCAATCCTCTGAGGTGTCCAAGTGGATTGGAGCAATTGAAATTGGCTGATTTTGACAAATCGAGCCAAAATGCAAATTCTGCCTTGCCTTGACAGATTTCAGCAAGGCAACTTGGCAATGTTGTATCTCATGGTGTAGGTTGAATTTGGCATTGTTCTTGGCCATTTTGGAAAGCTCTTACATGATACAACAACTGTTTGAACAAGTTTGGTTTTGATCTCTTTTGATTCCAAGTGAAAAATCCCCCTACATTTGGCAAAAAGTGAGGCAAAATCTGACTTAGTGAAAATTTCACTAAGTGTTGGAAAAAGTGACTTTTTCACTTTTCAGCCACTTTGATACTCCATAACTCAAAATCCTTAATGAATTGGAATGACTTGTAGTTGAAGTTTTTGTAGGTGATAATGAGGGCTACAAATCCATCTTTGGATGAGAAAAAATGGCCTTGTGGTTTAGGAGTTATGGTCCTCCAAAGTTGGTACCTTTGCCACTTTATTTTTAACTTAGAAAAATTTCTAAGTTTTATGGTTACCCCTTTTACAAGTTATCTCACTTTTCTTGATTTTTCTTGATGAATTATGATTCAAATCATACATTAACATCATTTTAGGGTTAAAAATCCATTTTGGTGAAAAATCTCAAAAAGTCAAAGTTGACTTTTGTGCACAGTTGACTTTTTATCAGATGAATTCCAAACTGTGCAATTCTTCAGGAAATCATGTCCTTGACCTAAATCAAAACTTGATGGACATGTTCCATGGGTGTCATAGGGTATATTCAATCATGTATTAGGGTTTGGGAGCATGTCTTGGTCAAAAGTCAAAGTTACAGTTGACTTTTCCCTTAAAACCCTAATTGTGGTGCAGATGAAAATGAGACTTGTTGCTCAAGCTTCTTGGATCAATCCATTGTTCCAAATGGATCAATATGGTGTATTAGAGACCCTCAAATCATCTCTTGAGGTCTTGGCTCATGGTTTGTCCTAAAAGTCAACTTAGGGGTGAATTAGGTCAAGAAACCCTAATTCCTGATTTTTGATGTATGTATCCCCTGAGGTCAAATTGACTTGATGCTTGGGTCCATGAGGTTCCATGGAGTATATTAGGTTATGTTTTGGATCATTGCCTTGTGCCCAGATGAAAATTTCCATCTGGAGGCCCTGGTCGACCAAAACCCTAATTTGGTGACACTGTCGATCTTGAGACTTGATCCACTTAGAAGGGAGCAGCCTTGTGCTTAATCCTTGAAGTGGGAGTCCTTTTTGATCCATTGTGGATGTTTGAGAGATTAGACAAGTTGAAGATCATGTCATTCCTTGATTGATCCTTTGTCTAAGCACTCAAAGAGCTTAAAACCCTAATTTTGATTGTATTGGATGCTCACCCATCTTTGGGGAGACTGATGAAGCATGATGGTTCATCCATATTGTGATGATGATCTTCACAATGATGGGAAATCTAAGTGGTCAAAATTTGGGGTATTACAGATGCCCCTATTTAATCTTCTTGGACCCGAAGGTATGAATGACGAAGGGATTCGGGCATTCGGGGTGCAAGAGGATTAAATATCAGAATATCCGAAATTTTGATGGTGGTTATGAATGGTAGCTTACGCATTCAGCTTCTTTAGCTGAGCAATGATGCTTAGAAAAGGTAAACTTCCCCTCGATCCTGGTCTCCTACCAAGAACTGGTCTCAGTTGTGGAAACAAACTTCCCCTCGATCCTGGTTTCCTACCAAGGAACTAGTCTTAGTTTCTGATTTAAACTTCCCCTCGATCCTAGTTTCCTACCAAGAACTGGTCTTAGTTTCTAATTTAAACTTCCCCTCGATCCTGGTTTCCTACCAAGAACTGGTCTTAGTTTCTGATTTAAACTTCCCCTCGATCCTGGTTTCCTACCAAGAACTGGTCTTAGTTTCTTTTGTCAATAAACTTTCTTGACAAGGGATGCTATTCATAGCGGCTTTCCTCAAACTTCTCGCCGAATTTTCCCGGGGAGATGCCATTTGAGTGGAAAAAGTTTTGATGTCAAACTTGCTGCGGAACCCAGTCGTCTGAGTTGTAGAGTTGTACAAACTTCTCTGTTGGAGACGCCATTTATTGACTCTACTGGGGAAAGCGAGTCTCTTGAGAGACTGTTTTCGTTTGGGATCTTTCATCATACTTTTCTCGGGATCTTCCCGGAGAAACGCCATATGATGGGGTCCAATTTTGTGGGGCCGATGACCTTTTCATCAGCGGTCCTTTCGGAGCAAAACTGGCATGCTGCCGAATCTTTGATCACGAGGCTTTCTCTGTGGATTTTCCTTAATCCGGGAAAGCAAGGATATCATCTTCAATGGCAAAGAGTGATGTTTATTGAGAGTTTTCTCTGGCTTTTCAGAGGTTCAAGTTATCAAAGTGGCCAAGTGCCGACTCTGATCTAAAGATACACTGGTGGCGAGATTGTGTAGATGCAACACTTCCTGACGAGGAAAGAACTGACAAACTCGATTGAGAAAACTGTTTATCACTAGGGGACAAGACTGACTCAAGTGATAGTGATGCAATATGAAATGCGAACGCAAATAAAATGCATGAAGTATGTATGTATATGCTGACAAAACAGACGCGACATACAGACTAATGGATGAACACAATTGGATACTCGGCCATCGCGGGGCGAAGAAGTACCGTTGGTTCAAAATAGCAATTCCACCTTGCTTAGGAGAGATAGTCCCGTTGGGAGCTATGTTGATCGGGCTTAGGAGATGAGAACTCGGTCGAGGCTGTCAGACGAAACAAGGTCTCTGACATTATTGATCCTTCATTCAGGAGTACTGGTCTAGAAGGAGTACTTTGATTCTGCACTTTGAAGTTCGCTTACTTCGGGAGAAGCAATCGATGTTCTTCTGATGTTCAACAGTCAAAAGAAATGCCATCTTTAATTTAAAAGCATAAAAAGTTTTAACAAGTAAATTCATTTTTGTTTTATTTCAAGAATCGATGATTAAGTTTAAACAACGTCGTTCTGTAAAGCTAAAACAAGTTAAGAATTACAAACAAAAGCACAAGGGCTCAAATTTTATTGATAAGATGGAGATCAGCCAAACGCGTGATTCCAAAGAGTATATACAAAGTTAGAAAATGGTAATTTACAGGGAAAAGGGCTACGTTGAAACATAACGACCACTATCCTTCTACCAACTTTGAGTTCGGGACATCCTGAGCTTCCGTCGAAGATGACCTTTGACTGGAGATTTCCTCCGATAGATGATGTTGTAACTGCTGAGGGACTTGCCTCTGTTGAACATAGTTACTTGTCATTATCCCTAATTTTTGCCTGGATTGTACTATGAGATTTCCAATCCATCGGGATGATTCTTTTTTTTTCATGTCTCTAACTTTTGCCTGGACCGCCCTTTCGGGTTTTCAATCCACCGAGACGTTTTTTTTTTAGTTTAGGCGAAGTATTTCTTGACTACATCAACATTCGTGGGGTAGGCAAATTCCTCTCCGTCCATGGTTGCAAGTCTCAAGGCGCCGCCTGAGAAAGCTTTCGTGACCACATAGGGGCCATCATAATTTGGGGTCCATTTGCCCCGAAAGTCAGTGAGAAATGATTGTATCTTCTTGAGCACGAGGTCTCCTTTTCTGAAAATACGAGGTCGGACCTTTTTGTCGAACGCCCTTTTCATTCTCTGTTGATATAACTGACTGTGGCATAGTGCCGTGATTCTCTTTTCTTCGATCAGGTTCAGTTCGTCGTGTCAACTTTGACACCATTCAGCTTCGGTGAGCTGAGCTTCCATCAATACCCGGATTGATGGGATCTCTACTTCTATGGGGAGAACTACCTCTATGCCATATACTAGAGAGAAAGGGGTTGCCCCTGTTGAAGTGCGGATAGATGTTCGATAACCATGAAGAGCAAAGGGTAGCATCTCGTGCCAATCTTTGTAGGTTACAACCATCTTTTGAACGATCTTCTTGATGTTCTTGTTAGCCGCTTCTACCGCTCCGTTCATCTTGGGTCGGTAGGGAGATGAGTTATGGTGTTCGATCTTGAACTCTGCGCATAACTCTTTCATCATCTTATTGTTCAAGTTAGATCCATTATCAGTAATGATCTCGCTTGGAACACCATAACGGCAGATGATATTGTTTTTGATAAATCGAACCACCACTTGTCGGGTTACATTGGCGAATGACGCTGCTTCAACCCACTTGGTGAAGTAGTCAATGGCTACTAGAATGAACTGATGTCCGTTTGAAGCCTTAGGTTCAATCATGCCAATCAAGTCGATTCCCCATATGGAAAATGGCCACGGGGAAGAAAGAACTTTGAGATGTGATGGCGGTACATGAATTTTGTCGGAGTATATCTGACACTTGTGACACCTCCTCATGTACTTGTAGCAGTCGGATTCCATTGTCAACCAATAATACCCGGCCCTGAGAATTTTTCTCGCCATTGTGTGTCCGTTGGCATGAGTGCCAAAGGATCCTTCATGAATTTCTTTCATGAGCATGTCTGCTTCTGGTCTGTCGACGCATCGGAGCAAGACCATGTCAAAATTTCTCTTATAAAGATTGTCACCGCTCAGGAAGAAGTTTCCAGCCAATCTTCTGAGGGTTTTCCTGTCTTTTCTGAGTGCCCCAGATGGGTACTCTTGTTTCTGAAGGAAGCATTTGATATCGTGATACCAAGGTCTGTCGTCTATGACTGCTTCAATCGCGAAGATGTAAGCGGGCCGTTCAAGGCGCATGATGTCGATCTTAGGTATGTCATTCCATCGACCTACACTAATCATGGAAGAGAGAGTATCTAATGCATCAGCCATGTGATTCTCATCACGAGGGATGTGATGAAACTCGACTCTGTTGAAGAAGGGTAACAACCTTCTTGCATAGTCTTTGTAAGGAATCAATCCTGATTGGTATGTGTTCCAATCTCCTTTTATCTGATTGATAACCAAGGCTGAGTCGCCGTATACGTCCAAATTTTTTATCCTTAAATCAATTACTTCCTCGAGACTCATGATACATGCTTCGTATTCGGCCTCGTTGTTCGTACATTTGAACGTAAGTCTGGCAGTGAAAGGAATGTGGGAACCCCGAGGGGTAACAATGATTGCCCCAATTCCATTTCCATAATAATTAACTGCTCCGTCAAAGATGAGTCCCCACTGGGAACCTGGTTCTGGCCCTTCACTGGGTAGCGGTTCATCGCAATCTTTCATTTTTAGATACATGACATCTTCGTCTGGGAAGTCAAACCCGATTGATTCTTGATCGTCAATCGGTTGATGAGCCAAATGATCGGCTAAAATACTTCCCTTAACGGCTTTCTGAGCGTGGTACTCTATGTCATATTCTGATAGTAACATCTGCCAACGGGCAATCCTTCCCGTGAGAGCAGGTTTTTCGAAAACTTACTTGATTGGATCCATTTCGGAGACCAACCAAGTAGTATGACGAATCATGTACTGGCGAAGACGTTTGGCTGCCCAAGCCAAAGTGCAACAAGTTTTCTCAAGCATTGTGTACCGAGTCTCGCAGTCGGTAAATTTCTTGCTTAGATAGTAAATGGCAGACTCTTTCTGTTTAGTTTCGTCTTGTTGGCCAAGTACACATCCCATTGAGGCCTCTAGGACTGTGAGGTAAATGATAAGTGGTCTTCCTTCCACTGGAGGTGATAGAATCGGAGGATTCAACAGATATTCCTTAATACTGTCGAAGGCAGTTTGGCAATCTTCTGACCAAACGCAATCCTGGTTCTTTTTCAGTAATTTGAAAATCGGCCCACATGTCGCGGTCATAAGGAATATGAATCTGGAGATGTAGTTCAAACATCCCAGGAATCCTCTGACTTGTTTTTCAGTTTTCGGAGAAGGCATTTCTTGAATGGCCTTGACCTTGTCAGGATCAACCTCAATTCCTTTCTGGCTGACGATGAACCCTAGTAGTTTCCCTGAACGGACACCGAAGGTGCACTTGTTGGGATTCAAGCGGAGCTTGAATTTTCTTAGACGTTCGAACAATTTTGACAGATGTTCAATGTGCTCATCCTCTGTTCTTGATTTTGCAATCAAATCATCGACATATACCTCGATTTCTTTGTGCATCATGTCATGAAACAGAGTAGTCATGGCCCTTTGATAGGTTGCCCCGGCATTCTTCAAACCGGACGACATTACCTTGTAACAAAAGGTACCCCATGGGGTAATGAACGAAGTTTTCTCCATGTCTTTCGGCGCCATTTTGATTTGGTTATAGCCCGAGAATCCATCCATGAAGGAGAATACTTTGAACTTTGTTGTGCTGTCAACCAGCATGTCAATGTGTGGTAAAGGAAAGTCGTCCTTTGGACTTGCCTTGTTCAAATCTCTGTAATCAATACACATTCTGACCCTTCCGTCCTTTTTGGGAACGGGTACGATATTGGCTAGCCATTGAGGATATTCAGATGTAGCGAGGAAACCCGCGTCGATCTGTTTCTGTACCTCCTCCTTGATTTTGATGGCCATGTCCGGGTGAGTGCGTCTCAACCTTTGCTTTACTGGCGGACATTCCGATCTCAACGGTAAGTGATGTTCCATGATGCTGGTATCCAACCCTGGCATATCCTGATAGGACCAAGCGAACACATCGGGAAATTCTTTGAGAAGCTTTATCAAACTTTCTTTGACAGTTGGACTGAGCAATGCTCCGATCCTGATTTCTTTTCTCTCTTTTTCTGAACCCAAGTTTACTGTTTCCAATGGCTCTTTGTGAGGTTCAATGGACCTTTCCTCTTGTCTGAGTAGTCGGGAGATCTCTTCTGGAATTTCGTTGTCATTTTCTTCTTCAGCCTCGAATACCGGGAACTCAAAGTTGGAAGAAGGCATCGGATCGTATGTTTCAACGGGGTATAAAACAAGCAATCTGTATGACGTGATGATTCGTGTTTAGAAGAGATAGAGAAAATGCAAGTGTGTGCAGTGTTTTGATTTTACTGCTTGTTTTTATTATTGAATGTTTTTTTTTTAGGATTACCATTTTCTGAAAAAGTAAAAAGAGAAAACAGCAATTAATGCGGAAATTACAGAACGACGTTATTTTATTAATGAATAAGTCGAATCTTGAAACTACAGCCCTATAAAACAAAACTCTGTCGCTTTGGGCAAAGCGAAGAGGGAAATTTACAGAAAACGAGCCCTATCAAAACATCTGTTTCACCTGGGCAGGGTGAAAGGTTAAAGATGGCAATTACTTTGACTGATGAACGACCTTTGGAACCTCGACGGCAACCCATTGGCGGCGAACTCCTCGGTGAATCACAAAGTCTGGCACCTTCCTTGATTTGTCTTCAGAAATGACGCTGATTTCTGGTGGAGCAGGATCATTGGAATCTGTCTCCCAAGCAGAATTGTCGTAGGAGGATTCCTCTGTTGCATTTTGCATAGCATTGGAGCTCTCAGCTGTATCTCCCCATCCAGTTGACTGGATATCTTCGAGCCTGATACGAGAGCTTTCGGGAGCAGTGTACTTGACCATAAAGTCGTATTTTCCACTTGGTTGTCCCAAAGTGTCCCAAACTTCTTTGGAACTGGAGAAGTCATTCCTCTCGATGACGTTGACCTCAGGAAAGCATAGTTGATGAATTCTAGTCCTGCAAACGTTGCGAATTCATCTTCATGTTGAGTAGTTTCCGAATGACCTGAATGTTGATCCCATGACATGGTGGGGACACAGGTATTCTGTTCAATGACGCTCAGCGGATTTTCATTGTTCGGCTGACTTTCCGGCCCCAAGTTTCCTGGGTAAGGTTGCCACATTGGTAGACCATCCATTGGGCCATAGTAATCGTGGTCAAAGTTGTCTTTCATCAGAGTGTCTTCCTCTAATGAATTTGGCGGAGCACGGCATCCTTCCGGATCACAATCTCCGTAGATCATTTCGACATCTGATCTTGGTATAAATCTCGGACTTTCTGTAGGAAAGCAAAAAGGCATAGGCACCTCTTCCTGAGACATATAACCGTCCTTGTTAAGGTAGGACTTCCATTCTTCATATGTGTCAGAGGGATCTTCCTCATTGATAGCATGAACTGTCTGAGACACTGGGTGAAGAAAACCTCCACTGTGGAAGAAGTTTTGAAGGGGATGAAGACTTTTATCATTGACAGCTATCTAAGTACAGGTCGCAGAAAAACCAAGACCCTTCTTTGTTTTATTGTCAATAGGAATGACAAGCTGTCCCCATCCTGTCGTATCGGTACTCCCGACCGCTTTGATAGCATCTTTGTATGAAGAAATTGAAGTTCCTTCTTTGTACTGATCATTCTTGCTCACCGATAGTGCTTGGAACTGAGTTCCAATAACCTCCTCGGGTTCTACACAAGCAGATGATGATAGGTTACTCACAAGCAAGGCTTGTTCCCCACAAACCGTGACAAGTTGATCGTTCTTGACGAACTTTAGCTTTTGGTGGAGGGTTGAAGTAACCGCTCCAGCCTGATGTATCCAAGGTCTTCCTAATAAACAACTGTATGTTGCCCGGATGTCCATGACCTGGAAAGTGATTTGGAAAGTGTGAGGACCAATAGTTATGGGAAGATCCATTTCGCCGATAACTGTTTTTCTGGATCCGTCGAATACTTTGACGACGACCTCGTTGACTCTCATTGGAGGGCCCTTAAATGATAATTGCGTCAAAGTGGACTTTGGCATAACATTTAGGGTTGACCCTGTGTCTACCAGTACGTTGGCTAAAGCATCGCCCTGGCAGTTAACTGTAATGTTGAGTGCCATGTTATGACGACGACCCTCTTCAGGTAATTCCTCATCACTAAATCCCAAATTATTGCAGGAAGTGATGTTAGAGACAATGCTATCGAACTGTCTGATTGTTACATCCTGTTCCACAAAGGCTTGCTCCAAGACTTTCTGTAGAGCCTCTCTGTGTGCTTCTGAACTGAGTAACAGTGATAATACTGAGATCTTTGAAGGAGTCTGTAACAGTTGATCAACAATGTTGTATTCACTCCTTTGGGTGAGCTTTAGCATCTCATCTTTGTCTTTTGAAAAGTCGGGATTACTAGATTGACCGACTGGCGGATTAGGAATTTCTGCCTGAAGTTCCTTTTCTTTGTTGGATTCTCCAACCCCTCGGTTGAAGATTCGACCGCTCCGTGTTACACGACTGATGTCTGCAATATTCACGACGGAGGGTAATGGAATTTACTTTCCATTCTCGATTATTGTTGCATCGTATTTGTAAGGGATTGCCTTAGCTGATTCATACGGTAGTGGCCCCGGTAGATAGATGACTATGGGAACCTTCTAATTTTTCTGACCATCATAAGTAATCTCGATCCGTTCCTGGTTGGGAACTTTAGATTCGTCAAGTAGAGGAATGATGGCAAAAACATCCCTGGTCCTATGATGACTAGAGATTGTGACAACATCCTCAACTTGATCGGCAAGGTAGTTCGGCATCCAGTTGATGGGTCCTGAACCTGGATATGGATGAATTTCTCCATGATCAATCTGACCCTGAAGAGCTGCTCTCACAAGGTAACACCCTTTGTTAGTTTCCGAACAGACGCTACAACTGTCATAGTTGTGTGGTGGCACCTAGCCACGCCCACTTTGAATACAATGTAACCTCACTAGGTTACCTTCCATTGATCGGACATCCTGACTTTGACGACGAGTAGGATTCCTGTTATTGATACTAATCTGCTGAGTATCTTCGTTCATATAGATTGGCATCCACCAGTGATTTAACAAGTGCTGAAGTGCCTCCTGGACAAGGGTACAACCTCGATCGTTTTCGCAACCTGCTTTACAGCTTTGGTAATCATGTGATATTAAGAATCCGAGTCGGACCTGCTGGCATGCAACTCTACCAGGTTGGTATTCATCACCCGAATATCGAAGATCTAAACCATGTTGATTTGATAGGAGTTCCTATCATGGTAGTCTTGGATCCATCCAAGATCCATCTGACGCTGGAGGGCCTCTTGTATGAAAGAGCATCCCTATTTGTTTACCGAGCAAATCAGACAGGAACTGTAATCGTGCCGCGGCAGATTATGATACTGGCTTTGCCTTGAGTGCATCGCCACCAAGTTGACATTCATCACACGGATGTCGTGGTTTTGAATGACGTTAGAATTCGTAGAGACCATGTTGACTCCATGAACTCGGTGCCCCTGGATCCATCCGAGATCCATTTGTTCCTGTAGAGTTGCTTGCACTACAGAACATCCTTGGTTATCTTTAGAGCAGATATCACACTGGTGATAGTTATGAGGTGGCACATGGCCATATCCACTCTGTCTACAATGCATCCTGACCATATTGGTCCCCAATATGAGTACATCGTGAATTTGATAGACATTGTTAGTCTCTTTCTCAATCAGATTGACTGCAGCCTTCTCATGTTGAGGTAGCGGGTTCGTAAGAACATTAGGATTCGTATCTTTGAAAGATAAGAGCCTGCTCCTAACAAGCTTTTGCACGTCGGATTTGAAATGGAGACAAGTCTAGATGTTATGCCCTGAACCTCCTTGATGATAAGGGCATGTTTGATCCGCTTTAAACCAGAAAGGCGGATTTTCCGGAACTGAAAGGGGAGACTTAGTCAGGATGTGCCCCTTAGCCAGTAGTAACGGAAATAGTTCTGCGTACAACATGGGTATAGGATCAAATCCTAATGGTCGTGTTGTACGGTTGTTGTTATATGGAGGACGAGCCTGCTGAAGAGGCTGTTGTGTCCTTTGTTGGTCAGGTTGGCTCTGCGCAACCTGAGGTTGATACATAGGAACAGGCGCGGGGCCGATAGCAGGAGTAACAGCTGCTACTGGCTGATAACGTCGCCTTTGCTTTCCAAGAGAGATATTCCCAATATCTTGCTCTTTTTTCTCAGGGATAGCACTACCGTATTTTTTAGTACCGCTCGTTGATCCAGTGTCTTTTACCAAACGTCCTTCTCGGACGGCTCCCTCAAGACGTACGCCCATGCCGACCATTTCGGTGAAATCACTGGGCGCACTGGCAACCATTCGGTCATAGTAAAATGAGCTTAAGGTCTTTAAGAAGATCTTTTTCATCTCTTTTTCCTCAAGAGGTGGACAAATTTGAGCGGCAATTTCACGCCACCTTTGAGCATACTCCTTAAAGGTTTCTTTGTCCTTTTGCGACATTGATCTGAGTTGATCTCTGTCGGGTTCCATGTCCAAATTGTACTTGTATTGTTGGACGAAGGCAGTACCAAGATCTCTGAATGTACTTATCGTAGTATGGTTTAAACCCATGTACCATTTGAGCGCGGCACTGGTTAAATTATCCTGAAAGTAGTGGATCAGCAGGTCCTGATTCTCCGTCTGAGCTGACATCCGCCGAGCGTACATCACCAGATGGCTCTGAGGGCAAGAGTTACCCTTGTATTTTTCAAAGTCGGGCACTTGGAACTTGTGCGGGACTTTTACATTTGGGACCAAGCAGAGGTCTGCGGCGTCCTTTCCAAATAGATCCTGACCGCGAATGGCTTGCATCTCTTTCTGCATTTCCAAGAACTGCTCCTGGAATTCATCCATTCTATCGAACATAGTTTCCTTCTTACCAGAAGGTGTTGGTGGAATCTGTCCTTCCGGGACAGTGTGCACCACAGGGGGTGGTACCGTGACTACGGCAGTAAGTCTTGGCGCCTCCCGAAGTTTGTAACCTTCAGGAGTCTTGAGTATGCCCCTGGCATCTTCGCTTTCCCGAAGTTTGTAACCTTCAGGCCCAGCGGATTCTGTTGCGATTCCCTGATCTTCAGTGATCGGCGGAACATATCCTTCTGGGATATAGTTAACAGGCATGCCCCAAGGACGATCTTTCGGTATCTGATACCTAGGATCATACTTTTCTATGATGGGCGTTGAGGTGATCTCTGAGATCACAGTTCTTTGTAGCTGAGCTTCTGCCATGGCTTGCATGTCGTTACGAAGCTTTCTCATATCCTCTCTCAGAGCGTCGATCTCTTCTTTCAACTCTCTGTTTTCTTCCTCAAGATCATCCATCTTTTTATGACGATTGGCCCGAGTATTATACGAATGAGACAGTTTGACTCTAGAATCGAGACACAAACGTGAGATTCGTAGGTAAGGAGAATACGCGATGTGAGAATGATGAATGCAATGATTATATTAATTGTTTTTAGGTTTAATTAAAATAAACTTCGACAATTAGATTGTAAATATCAAACAGTGGGGAAACCCCTTTTTATTGAATTCCAAAGGATTACAGAAATGGAAATACAGTAGATTACAAAGTGCAGAAATAGAAACCTAACCTAATGGGTCCCGAGTCCTCTCTGAGGAGAAACCGGGTGTTAATTCTGGTATCTTCCTTTTCTTTGACTGGGGCGCTTGGGCCATTGTCGGGTTGTCATTCCTTTGCAAGGTGAAAGGAGCGAGCAAATTCCTTTGGTCATCTTGATTCTCTACAGCATGCTGCTCCAAAATTTCAATCAGAGCATCTTTCTCTTTCAGTAATTGCTGTATTTGGATACACTCTACGTCGAGGGTGCGGTACTTGTTCTTCCAAGACCTTCTTTCCTTTTGAACTTTGTTGAGAGTAACCTGAAGCCTTTCAGTTTCCGTCATGAAGTACATGACAATTTCCCTCGGTGGAAGAATTCCGTAATGAGGATAAGGCTACTTTAGCTTGAGAGCTCTAGTTTGTACCCAATGGAGATAAGGCTCCACCGAGACACAATTCGGTTTTCCCAGAGACTCTCATCCTTTCTTATGAACATGTTTCCAAGCTTGCACTATTTCCATCTTTAGTGCTCTGTCACTTTCTCCTTCCTTGAAGAAAAGACCTTCCAGATGAACACCCAGTGGGATGTGTCTCATCGGGTATCCAAATTAACGAAGAACTAATATCGGATGATAGTTGATTCCTCCTTTAGTTCCTATGAGGGGTGTAATACCCCAAATTTTGACCACTTAGATTTCCCATCATTGTGAAAATCATCATCACAATATGGATGTACCTTTATGCCTCATCAGTCTCCCCAAAGATGGGTGAGCATCCAATACAATCAAAATTAGGGTTTCAAGCCCTCTCTGAGTGCTTAGACAAAGGATCAATCAAGAAATGACATGATCTTCAACTTGTCTAATCTCTCAAACATCCACAAAGGATCAAAAGGACTCCCACTTCAAGGATTAAGCACAAGGTTGCTCCCTTCTAGGTGGATCAAGTCTCAAGATCGACAGTGTCACCAAATTAGGGTTTTGGTCAACCAGGGCCTCCAGATGGAAATTTTCATCTGGGCATAAGGCAATGATCCAAAACATGACCTAATATACATCATGGAACCTCATGAACCCATGCATCAAGTCAATTTTTCCTCAGGGGATGCATTCATCAAAAATCAGGAATTAGGGTTTCTTGACCTAATTCACCCCTAAGTTGACTTTTGGGACAAACCATGAGCCAAGACCTCAAGACATGATTTGAGGGTCTCTAATACACCATATTGATCCATTTGGAACAATGGACTGATCCAAGAAGCTTGAGCAACAAGTCTCATTTTCATCTGCACCACAATTAGGGTTTTAAGGGAAAAGTCAACTGTAACTTTGACATTTGACCAAGACATGCTCCCAAACCCTAATACATGATTGAATATACCCTATGACACCCATGGAACATGTCCATCAAGTTTGATTTAGGTCAAGGACATGATTTCCTGAAGAATTGCACAGTTTGGAATTCATCTGATAAAAAGTCAACTGTGCACAAAAGTCAACTTTGACTTTTTGAGATTTTTCACCAAAATGGATTTTTAACCCTAAAATGATGTTAATGTATGATTTGAATCATCATTCATCAAGAAAAATCAAGAAAAGTGAGATAACTTGTAAAAGGGGTAACCATAAAACTTAGAAATTTTTCTAAGTTAAAAATAAAGTGGCAAAGGTACCAACTTTGGAGGACCATAACTCCTAAACCACAAGGCCATTTTTTCTCATCCAAAGATGGATTTGTAGCCCTCATTATCACCTACAAAAACTTCAACTACAAGTCATTCCAATTCATTAAGGATTTTGAGTTATGGAGTGATCAAAGTGGCTGAAAAGTGAAAATGTCACTTTTTCCAACACTTAGTGAAATTTTCACTAAGTCAGAATTTGCCTTCACTTTTTGCCAAATGTAGGGGGATTTTTCACTTGGAATCAAAAGAGATCAAAACCAAACTTGTTCAAACAGTTGTTGTATCATGTTAGAGCTTTCCAAAATGGCCAAGAACATTGCCAAATTCACCCTACATCATGAGATACAACATTGTCAAGTTACCTTGCTGAAATCTGTCAAAGCAAGGCAGAATTTGCATTTTGGCTCGATTTGCCAAAATCAGCCAATTGCATTTGCTCCAATCCACTTGGACACCTCAGAGGATTGAATCCAAAGGGGACAATCACTGAGCCAAGCCTCCAAGGTCCAAGGAACAAAGAATAGCATGTTGAACCTAGAATGGCCAAAATAGGGACAAGACTTCAAATTTGGAATGAGGCATTCAATGGAACCATCAAGGTGGCATGGACTGAGCCATTCTCATCTGAAATCAGTCAAGACTTATCCAAGACCAAGGGGACCAAAGCTCTGTGCCCTAACCTCTAGTCAATGGATAGAGGAGACTTTCATTTCCATTGGCCAACATTGAGGAAACCTACTTACCAGCTGCCATGTACTATTCCTTGCAAAACAAACTTGCTCTACTATAAATAGAGCTCAATTGTGGTCAGTTTAAGTACACTAAATCCATCTAACAGATGCTTTCCTCAAAATCTCTTTCTCTTGGCAAAAATGCCTTTCTTAGCAAGGTAGCTATCGGGTTTTGAGTTTGAGAGCAATTCTGCACAAACCAATCACTCACACACCTCACATACATCACATATGAGCTGATCAAACACTCACATAACATCTGAAACATCAATTTCACAAAATCACTTGCCATCCACACAAGTTTGAAGTGAAGTTGCAGCTGAGATGCCATAAACTGATCCAGTCCATTTCAATTCAATCCAAGTGTTCAAACACACTCCATATGGTGTAGGGAAGCTGTCCAGATCATCACAACTTGTCTATAACACCTCCAACTCAAAATCACATCTGCTCTTGCTGTCAGGACTTGGAGGTAAGCCTAAACTTGGTCATCTCTCAATCCATGCATATTTCCTCGCACAATAATTTGGCCATATGTTCATAATCATGCATGGAATGTTTTCCCTCAATTAATTGCATTGTTTGAATCGTGTATCAAAAATCCTAGCCTTCATGCAGAAATTAGGGTTCTTGTGGCCTCTTCGTGATTTCTTGTTGTATGTTTAATTTAAATGAAATTAAAGTACATAGACATGATCGTGAGGTTGAGACGAGCATAATGATATGTGGATTGCATGATATGATTACGTATTCATGGAGATTGGATAGAAAACGCAAATCTGGGCAAACTGAAAAACGTGCGTGTTCTTGGTGTTGTTCTTGGCGCCATTTTCATATATTTGAATATTTGAATTTTGTGATTTTGTTTAATTGATTCAAAAATTAATTTCTCTCTGAGTTTTAATGGTTTAGAGTTGATTCTTTTTTTAATAATTCACAAAAATGTTAAAATATTTTATTTTCTCAAAAAAATCCCAAAAATATTATTTATTTCATATAATTGATATTTTTGTAAAGAATTAATATTTTAATTGTTTTTGGCATTTTAAATATTTTTTCTACATTGATTTTGCAACTTTTAATGCTTTCTAATTATTTTGTAGGTCAATACTTAATTTTTGAAGCATTAATCCAAGATCACAATTTGTTTTCCATGTGTTAAACAATTTTTGATCATTTTAATTGAATTTTTATTCAATTAAATACATTTTGAAAACAAATTAGGGTTTTGGATTAATTCAACCCTCATAAATCATTTTCAAAACACTTTGGGCCTCTAATAGAGTGTAAGACCCAACCCTTTTTTTTTACCAAATCATCTTTGGGCCTCACTTATTGTATAAGTCCCGATACCGTCAAAAACAAACGGCGCGATCGTCGCCTTTTCAAAATAACCCTTGGGCCTCTATTAGAGTGTAAGACCCAATCTCCCTTTTAACCAAAACATTTTTGGGCCTCACTTATTGTATAAGTCCCTCTGCGTTAAAAGAAAACCTCGGCGCGACCGCCATTTTTAAACGAAAAATCATTTGGGCCTACCCTCGTGTTATAAGCCACACTCTTTTTCTTTAAACCTTTTTGGGCCTCTTGAGAGAGTGTAAGACCCATCCCTTTGTACAGAAAACCTTTTTGGGCCCCAGTCACTTGTATAAGTCCCTCTGTATAAATTCAAACAGTGCGCTCACTGATAAAACCCTGGGCCTCTACTTGAGCTGTAAGCCCCAAATCTTCCTTTTTCAAAGCACTTTCTCCTTTGATTTTGAATATACTGTTGTTTTCAATCTTTCTTTGTTGAACAACTAACCAAACAACATGGAAGCACTCCCACCGAGTAAGTGGTTATCGCTTTCATTTACTGCTTTCATATTATAAACTGTATTGTGGGGCTGCTCACTGTAAGTCTCCTTTCATAAACTCATATCTACTGTGTAATAATAGTATAGATATTTCGAGTTTCCCCGGCTACTACGTCTAGAACTAAGTGACGCCGTTTCATTTATTCGTAGAAATAGACACCTAGATCCCCAATAGGAGCACCAGATACAGTCTTCTCTTCGGCTGTCCTCCTTAGGAATCGTCAAGAAGCTCTACTCCCCAAGATGAATGTATTCTCTGTGAATGGCATCTTTGAGTTTCTTCCAAATTCTCGAACTTTCCTGACTTGATCTATTCCTTGTGGATAGCTTGCCTTGAATGTCTCGGGGTTTGGGTACCCACTACTGTCATAATCTTGGACCTTAACTAAGGAACCCTCTTTAAAAGCTAAAAGTCGCTGGATAGTAAACCTCGTACGTTTACCAGTGGTTTTCATCTTTAAAAGAGTTATCTCTCCTAATGGAAAGGAGATGATAGACCCACGGGCTTCTTAAAAGCATCGGCCTCCTCTTGGGCATTATTCAAGGACACTACGGCTTCTTAGAAGTATTCACAGCCTCCTCTTAGGCTTCATATAATGATCTCTTCCTCTGGGAATGATAGCCTCCTCTTGGGCTTCGTACAAGGACCCGTCGGCTTCTTAAAAGTTTCTAGCCTCCTCTTGGGCTTCGTATAAATTGACCCGACGACCTCCTAGAGGTATAGGAACATAACCTAGTCATCCTCATAGAACAGTCCTTTCATAGAGTCTACTACTGTTTCTCGAAGCATAGTACAAAAGATAAAACTCTAGACTTGGACAGTCTAACTTCCTTGAGTCTCAAAGACATTCTCAAGCACCCTTCGCTAAATAGGAAGAAAACCCGCAGACTCGGATAGTCTCAATACCCTTTGGATTTCCCGTTTCCTCAAAGAAAAGGAAATATCCCTGATCCTCAAATTAAATCCCTGAGTACAGTGTTACTCATATAAAGAACTGATTTTCCCTTTTAAATCAGTCTATTGGATCTGTCACTCAACTGAAACAGTTACAATAGCCTCTATCTCGGGCTTCGTACGAGATACCAAAATTCTCCCCAGTGGAGTCAAAACAACCTTTTAGCCTCTCTCTCAGGCTTTGTATGAGACACAAAAGATTCCCTCGTTGAGTCAATCACCCCTTTTTTTTTGCCTCCATCTCGGGCCTCGTACGAGATACAAATCCCTTAAAGCAAGAGTCGAACTCTTTGCTAGCCTCCTCTTAGGCTTTGTATAATGATATGCCCCACTGGGTCAAAAACCTTTAGCCTCTCTCTCGGGCTTTGTACGAGACACAAAATAGCCTCCTCTTAGGCTTTGTATAATGATTTTCCTAGCGGAAAATAGCCTCCTCTTAGGCTTTGTATAAGAAAACCACTGGTTGATCCAATCAACCTTTTAGCATCAAAGTTGTGCCTCGTTCACAGTACACAAACATCAACAACTCCTTTCCCTTCATCTAATCGCTGTAAGCGGCAAGCCTATGGATCATCTATATCCATGCCACTGTCCCTCTTTTAGCATGTGAAATTCCTAAGGAAAGATGGCATTGCTCTACACTGAGTTAAAGTCTTCTCCTTCAGGTTAAAACCCTTTCTTCGGAAATTATGGCATTGCTTGGATCCGCGTATCCCAGTTAAAGTAATTCTCCTTCTCCCCTCTTTAGAGATGACAAATTCTCTCTAAAGTCGAGGTCTTTCAGCTTCACATCTTGGGCTTTGAACAAGATACAAACCACCTTTCGCTTCACGTCTTGGGCTTTGAACAAGACACAAATAGACCTTTCAACTTCACATCTTGGGCTTTGAACAAGATACAAACCACCTTTCGCTTCACGTCTTGGGCTTTGAACAAGACACCAAAAACCAATTTTCTCCCATAGAATAGGAGGAACTACGAACGCTCTGATTTCCCTATTTCGGTAAACGGGAATACGTAGGCATAAGATTGAAAGAAAAGATCTTAGCGAGCGCAATCAACAAAAAACCCAAATCCCATATCTCCATCAATCAAAAGAAGTAATTCAAAAGCATCAGTCCTAACATCCTAATCCTTGTTCCCCGCCAGAAACCCTTTGCCTAGAAAAAAGAAAGAAAGAACCGTATTGGCGAAATACGAATAACCAGTACAAAGGCCCCCCCCCCCACATTGATAGCATCCGTAACCTAACAGACCGCTGTTTAAACTCAGTATGCAAGCAGGGTTAATTGAAGACATCTATTTCCCTTCCTTATTCAGCTCACAATAGGATAAAAATGAATCGACCTGTAGTTTTAAGCTCAAACCGCAGAGAGCGACCAACGCTTAAGAACCGCGTCCAAAATCGCTCGCTACAGAAAAGTAGCGCCCACCGTGGGGCACTATCCTTTCTTTCTACTTCTCTTGTGTGAAAAATTACACAAATGGTGACTCTGCTGGGGAGTCTCCTTTTCTGCCCTAGGGCATCATCCCCGTTTTCTACGGAAAATGGGAACTCTACCGAAGAGAAAGATTGACCTATGCTGGTCCATCTCTTAGGCAGGGAACCACAGATTGGGGCTTCCGCCGGGGAACCCATTTCTGTCAGGAACTTAAGATTCATAGCTTTATAAGTCTAGGATGATTAGGACAAATATATATACTGCTTTTCCTAATTGCTATACGTGTTTATTTTTCTGCTACTGGAAATGCGTGTGATGCCGCATGTGGTGAGATTGAGTATACACTTAAGAAAAGCCAACCCTTTCGTAGTGCGGAAGCTATCGGAAATAGCTGTTACGCGACACTACCCTCATTTGAGGCTGGTGATCTATTCTCGGTGAATGGCACTTACTCTAAGATTGCACACAACTCGCTGGCGATCCGCTTGTTGTTTTGTTTTCCTGGGAGGAGCTGATGATAATGAGTACAGGTACAAAAATCACCCTAGTATAAACCTTTTGGGATGGGTAGAGCCTTGACTTCATGATAATGACCCTCTGACCCCATGTTTTTTCTATGTTTTTATGTGCTGCATTCATGCATTCATTTAATAAAACATTAAAACATTCAAAAAACTTTCTCTTCTAGTCTCTCTGTTTTTCAAATTAAACTAAGACTGTGATTGCAAATATCAGAGAAAAGGATTACGCTAATGGATTTCGGTAGAAGGAGAACTCACCAGTATACCTTCAAGGTTCCAAAACTAGGGGATTTGAGAAAGTTAGCGAGGATGATCGTTAACCCAGAGGCTTTCAGAGCCAAGCACGGTGGTTTGCTACCACTGTTAAGAGTCCATGTGATTAAGGGGATCATGGACGCGCTCATTCAGTTCTACGATCCGGTTTATCATTGTTTCACATTCCCGGATTACCAGCTGGCACCAACACTGGAGGAGTATTCTCATCTGACTGATTTACATATCACAGATCGAGCTCCATTTTCTGGACTGGAAGAAATTCCAAAGAATCAGACTATTGCAAGAGTAATTCATTTGGATGAGTCTGAGGTCAGGACTCACATGATTACTATGGGTGGCATCCAAGGTTTGCCAGCCCAGTTCCTAACCAAGAAAGCTCTGTACTTCGCTAGTATAGGGAACGGGACTGCTTTTGAAAGCATCTTTGTCTTGCTCACCTATGGATTATTTTTGTTTCCCAACATCAATAACTTCGTCGATATCAACGCTATTAAGGTTTTTCTCATTGGAAACCCTGTGCCGACTTTGCTCGCAGATGCGTATCATTCTATACACTTAGGAAATTTGTACAGCGGAGGGGAGATCACATGCTGTGTACCTTTGCTTTACAAGTGGTTTATCTCTCACTTGCCCAAGTCTGCCGCTTTTTGGGATTGCAAGGGTGTCTTACGTTGGTCGCAAAAGATCATGTCCCTCACCAACTCTGATATAGATTGGTGTAATAGGATTTATGAGGGAAACAGAATCATTGACCGTTGTGGAAACTTCCCCAGCGTACCCCTCATAGGAACTAAGGGAGGAATCAACTATCATCCGGTATTGGTTCTTCGTCAATTTGGATACCCGATGAGACACATCCCACTGGGTGTTCATCTGGAAGGTCTTTTCTTCAAAGAAGGAGAAAACGACAGAGCAATAAAGATGGAAATAGTGCAAGCTTGGAAACAGGTTCATAAGAAAGGACGAGAGTCTCTGGGAAAACCGGACTGTGTCTCGGTGGAGCCTTATCTCCATTGGGTGCAAACCAGAGCTCTCAAGCTAAAGATGCCTTATCCTCGTTACGGAATTCTTCCGCCGAGGGAAATTGTCATGTACTTCATGACGGAAACTGAAAGGCTCCAGGTTACTCTCAACAAAGTTCAAAAGGAAAGAAGGTCTTGGAAGAACAAGTACCGCACCCTCGACGTAGAGTGTATCCAAATACAGCAATTACTGAAAGAGAAAGATGCTCTGATTGAAATTTTGGAGCAGCATGCTGTAGAGAATCAAGATGACCAAAGGAATTTGCTCACTCCTTTCACCTGGCAAAGGAATGACAACCCGACAACGGCCCAAGCGCCCTGGTCAAAGAAAAGGTAAGTACCAGAGTTAGCACCCGGTTTCTCCTCAGAGGGGACTCGGGACCCATTAGTTTAGGTTTCTGTTTCTGCACTTTGTAATCTACTGTATTTCCATTTCTGTAATCCTTTGAATTTCAATAAAAAGGGGTTTCCCCACTGTTTGATATTTGCAATCTAATTGTCGAAGTTTATTTTAGTTAAACCTAAAAACAATTAATATAATCATTGCATTCATCATTCTCACATCGCGTATTCTTCTTCCCTACGAATCTCACGTTTGTGTCTCGATTCTAGAGTCAGACTGTCTCATTCGTATAATACTCGGGCCAATCGTCAGAAAAAGATGGATGATCTTGAGGAAGAAAACAGAGAGTTGAAAGAAGAGATCGACACTCTGAGAGAAGATATGAGAAAGCTTCGTAACGACATGCAAGCCATGGCAGAAGCTCAGCTACAAAGAACTGTGATCTCAGAGATCACCTCAATGCCCATCAGAGAAAAGTATGATCCTAGGTATCAGATGCCGAAAGATCGTCCTTGGGGCATGCCTGTTAACTATATCCCAGAAGGATATGTTCCGCCGATCACTGAAGATCAGGGAATCGCAACAGAAGCCGATGGGCCTGAAGGTTACAAACTTCGGGAAAGCGAAGATGCCAGGGGCATACTCAAGACTCCTAATGGTTACAAACTTCGGGAGGCGCCAAGACTTACTGCCGTAGTCACGATACCACCCCCTGTGGTGAACACTGTCCCGGAAGGACAGATTCCACCAACACCTTCTGGTAAGAAGGAAACTATGTTTGACAGAATGGATGAATTCCAGGAGCAGTTCTTGGAAATGCAGAAAGAGCTGCAAGCCATTCGCGGTCAGGATCTATTTGGGAAGGACGCCGCAGACCTCTGCTTGGTCCCAAATGTGAAAGTCCCGCACAAGTTCCAAGTGCCCGACTTTGAAAAGTACAAGGGTAACTCTTGCCCTCAAAGCCATCTGGTGATGTACGCTCGGCGGATGTCAGCTCAGACGGAGAATCAGGACCTGCTGATTCACTACTTCCAGGATAGTTTGACCGGTGCCGCACTCAAATGGTACATGGGTTTAAACCGTGCCACGATCAGTACTTTCAGAGATCTTGGCACTGCCTTCATCCAACAATACAAATACAATTTGGACATGGCACCCAACAGAGATCAACTCAGATCGATGTCGCAAAAGGACAAGGAAACCTTTAAGGAGTATGCTCAAAGGTGGCGTGAAATTGCCGCTCAAATTTGTCCACCTCTTGAGGAAAAAGAGATGACAAAAATCTTCTTAAAGACCTTAAGCTCATTTTACTATGACCGAATGGTTGCCAGTGCACCCAGTGATTTCACTGAAATGGTCGGCATGGGTGTACGTCTTGAGGAAGCCGTCCGAGAAGGACGTTTGGTAAAAGACACTGGATCAACGAGCGGTACTAAAAAATACGGTAGTGCTCTCCCTAAGAAAAAAGAGCAAGATATTGGGAATATCTCTCTCGGAATGCAAAGGCGTCGTTATCAGCCAGTAGCAGCTGTTACTCCTGCTATCGGCCCCGCGCCTGTTCCTATGTATCAACCTCAGGTTGTGCAGAGCCAGCCTGATCAACAAAGGACACAACAGCCTCTTCAGCAAGCTCGTCCTCCATATAACAACAACCGTATAACACGGCCACCAGGATTTGATCCTATACCTGTAACGTACGCAGAGCTGTTTTCGTTACTGCTGGCTAAAGGGCACATTCAGACTAAGTCTCCCCTTTCAGTTCCGGAAAATCTGCCTTTCTGGTTTAAGGTGGATCAAACATGCCCTTATCATCAAGGAGGTTCAGGGCATAACATTGAGACTTGCCTCAATTTCAAATCCGACGTGCAAAAGCTTGTTAGGAGCGGGCTCTTATCTTTCAAAGATATGAACCCTAATGTTCTTACGAACCCGTTGCCTCAACACGAGAAAGCTGCAGTCAATCTGATTGAGAAAGAGACTAACAATGTCTATCAAATTCACGATGTACTCTTATTGGGGGCCAATCTGGTCAAGATGCATTGTAGACAGAGTGGATATGGCCATGTGCCACCTCATAACTATCACCAGTGTGATATCTGCTCTAAAGATAACCAGGGGTGTTCTGTAGTGCAAGCAGCTCTACAGGAACAAATGGATCTCGGATGGATCCAGGAGCACCGAGTTCGTGGAGTTAACATGGTTTACACGAATTCCATCGTCATTCAAAACCACGACATCCGTGCGATGAATGTCAACTTGGTGGCGATGCACTCAAGGCAAAGCCAATATCATAATCTGCCGCGGCACAATTACAGTTCCTGTCTGATTTGCTCGGTAAACAAACAGGGATGCTCTTTCATACAAGAGGCCCTCCAGCGTCAGATGGATCTTGGATGGATCCAAGACTACCATGATAGGAACTCCTATCAAATCAATATGGTTCAGATCTTCGATATCTGCGTAATGAATACCAATCTGGTAGAGTTACATGCTGAGCAGGTCCGACTCGGATTCTTAATATCACATAATTACCAAAATTGTAAAGCGGGTTGCGAAAACGATCGAGGTTGTACCCTTGTCCAGGAGGCACTTCAGCACTTGTTAAATCACTGGTGGATGCCAATCTACATGGATGAAGATACTCAACAGATTAATATCAGTAATAGGAATCCTACTCGTCGTCAAAGTCAGGATGTCCGATCAATGGAAGGTAACCTAGTGAGGTTACATTGTATTCAAAGTGGGCGTGGCCAGGTGCCACCACACAACTATGATAGTTGTAGCGTCTGTTCGGAAAGTAACCAAGGGTGTTACCTTGTGAGAGCAACTCTTCAGGGTCAGATCGATCACGGAGAAATTCATCCATATCCAGGTTCAGGACCCATCATTTGGTCGCCGAACTACCTTGCCGATCAGGTTGAGGATGTTGTCACGATCTCTGGTCATCACCAGATCAGGGATGTTTTTGCCATCATTCCTCTACTTGACGAATCTAGAGTTCCCAACTGGGAACGGATCAAGGTTACTTATGACGGTCAGAAAAATCAGAAGGTTCCCATAGTCATCTATCTACCGGGGCCACTACCGGATGAATCAGCTAAGGCAATCCCTTACAAATATGGTGCAACAATAATTGAGAATGGAAAGTAAATTCCACTACCCTCCGTCGTGAATATTGCAGACATCAGTCGTGTAACACGGAGCGGTCGAATCTTCAACCGAGGGGTTGGAGAATCCAACAAAGAAAAGGAACTTCAGGCAGAAATTCCTGATCCATCAGTCGGTCAATCTGGTAATCCCGACTTTTCAAAAGACAAATATGAGATGCTAAAGCTTATCCAAAAGAGTGAATATAACATTGTTGATCAACTGTTACAGACTCCTTCAAAGATCTCAGTATTATCACTGTTACTCAGTTTAGAAGCACACAGAGAGGCTCTACAGAAAGTCTTGGAGCAAGCCTTTGTGGACATCCGGGAACATACAGTTGTTTATTAGGAAGACCTTGGATACATCAGGCTGGAGCGGTCACTTCGACCCTCCACCAAAAGCTAAAGTTCGTCAAGAACGATCAACTTGTCACGGTTTGTGGGGAACAAGCCTTGCTCGTGAGTAACTTATCGTCATCTGCTTGTGTGGAACCCGAGGAGGTTATTGGAACTCAGTTCCAGGCACTATCGGTGAGCAAGAACGATCAATTCAAAGAAGGAACTTCAATTTCTTCATACAAAGATGCTATCAAAGCAGTCGAGAGTACCGATACGACAGGATGGGGACGACTTGTCATTCCTATTGACAATAAAACAAAGAAGGGTCTTGGTTTTTCTGCAACCTGTACCCAGACAGCCGCCAACGATGAAAGTCTTCATCCCCTTCAAAACTTCTTCCACAATGGAGGTTTTCTTCACCCAGTGTCTCAGACAGTTCATGCTATCAATGAGGAAGATCCCTCTGACACAGATGAAGAATGGAAGTCCTACCTTAACAAGGACGGCTATATATCTCAGGAAGAGGTGCCTATGCCTTTTTTCTTTCCTACAGAAAGTTCGAGATTTATACCACGATTAGATGTCGAAATGATCTACGGAGATTGTGATCCGGAAGGATGCCGTGCTCTGCCAAATTCATTAGAGGAAGACACTCTGATGAAAGAAAACTTTGATCACAATTACTATGGCCCGATGGATGGCCTGCCAATGTGGCAGCCTTACCCAGGAAACTTGGGGCAAGAAAGTCAGCCGAGTAATGAAACTCAGCTAAGCGTCATTGAACAGAATACCTGTGTCCCCACCATGTCATGGGATCAACATTCAGGTCATTCAGAAACTACTCAACATGAAGATGAATTCGCAACGTTTGCAGGACTAGAATTCATCAACTATGCTTTTCCTGAGGTCAACGTCATCGAGAGGGATGACTTCTCCAGTTCCAAAGAAATTTGGGACACTTTGGGACAACCGAGTGGAAAATACGACTATATGGTCAAGTACACCGCTCCCGAAAGCTCTCGTATCAGGCTCGAAGATATCCAGTCAACTGGATGGGGAGATACAGCTGAGAGCACAAATGCTATGCAAAATACAACAGGGGAATCCTCCTACGACAATTCTACCTGGGAAACAGATTCCAATGATCCTGCTCCACCAGAAATCAGCGTCATTTCTGAAGACAAATCAAGGAAGGTGCCAGACTTTGTGATTCACCGAGGAGTTCGCCGCCAGTGGGTTGCTGTCGAGGTTCCAAAGGTCGTTCGCCAGTCAAAGTAATTGCCATCTTTAACCTTTCACCCTGCCCAGGTGAAATGGATGTTTTGATAGGGCTCGCTTTCTGTAAATTTCCCTCTTCGCTTTGCCCGAAGCGAGTGAGTTTTGTTTTATAGGGCTGTAGTTTCAAGATTCGACTTGTTCATTAATAAAATAACGTCGTTCTGTAATTTCCGTATTAATTGTTGTTTTCTCTTTTTG